>CAMTDV010000009.1:71513789-73913789 GCA_947069175.1 Scalesia atractyloides | reverse complement strand
CATTAGGCCCATCAGTTCCTCGTGGGAGACGAGTTGAACATCGCGTGCCTCAAAAACATTCATTAGGCCCATCAGTTCGTTGAACAACGCGTGCCTCAAAATCATTCATTAGGCCCATCAGTTCCTCGTGGGAGACGAGTTGAACAACGCGTGCCTCAAAAACAATCATTTGGTGTATGTGTGTGCAATATTTAATATTATGTGTTTTGTGAATAAATTTATATCTACTTTTACTCATATGTGGTTATGCACTTTATTTTATAATTGATTCAAAAAACACGTTTAAATGTTTTCATAGGATTCACTCGCCAACTTTTTGTTGACCCAAAAACCATTTTTACACATGATATAGGTGGACAGGTTGAAGCAAGGAACACATAGGGAAATTGCCTTAGAAGAAAAATAATGAAGTCTTGAAAAATGTATAGAACATGTTGTACTAGTATGATTGATTGTAATGATTCTCCTTTAAAAAGAAATAATAAATATGAAACATTATAATAAATGTCATGAGCTTTGATGAAAACCCAATCATGCCCCGATCACCATTTCCGCTGCGGGTCGGGTGTGTGACAGATTGGTATCAGAGCTTTTGACTATAGGGATATAGGATAGGTTATTAGACCCTTAGAGCCTATACTATAGTTGATCAGATTTTAATTGTTTAGGTGGTTACATGCAAACTCATGATGTTTATTTGTTTCGTATTTATTACACACACAAATGCATGCAAACACTTCCACTATCATTTTGTGTGGTACTTAATGAGTTATACTTATAGTCAAACATAACATGCTTACATATACATTCATCACGCATATTTCAATGTTCACATATTCAAATCATCTTCATATTTCCGTTATTCAAGATTTTGTCGCATTTTTCATTTTTCAATCTCATCAAAGTGAGTTCTACGACGGGCATGTAGTAACTGTAAGGGTACGAGTACCGGTAATCGGAACGTCCTGTCTAGGTTGGCATTCGTATAAATCCAAAATAACGGACCAGTTTGCCTACTTGGGGACTAACGATGAGAGTACGAAGGACCTATTAGGCCAAAGCATGCCACACCAAACGTCGTTCGAACTAACCCCACTTTGGGGTGACACCGTGTCCACACCTGGATGCACTCCGAATTTCATATGTTACATTCGTATTTCTCGATTTTCTCCGGGTTTTAGTGTACGTTACCAGGCTAACATATGTGAACCATATGAAAGACCCGGTAATCATGGGGGCCCACATGATTACGAAGGTGAAGTATGGCGCAAGGCCCAATTACGAGCAAAGCCCAAGACATCCTATGGATGTAGTAAATTTATTATTCTTCATTTATTTTATGAATGTTCATTCCTAAATACGACACATGACCCCTAAAACGTCAAACTCATACTCTCGATACATATTCCTTGTAGATGTCTTCTAGTCTCTCTCGTAGAAAAATGAAATCAGGAAGATCCCGCGAGCGCATGGCTGCCCAAATCGCTCAACAAATGGCGGCCGTAATAACCAACATCGTAGTTCAAGTTCAACAAGCCCTTACCGCCAATCCCATCAACCCAGTCTACCAAGAAGATCAAAACATTGTCAATCCTCCCCCAAAAACCACTAAATGCACCTACAAGCATTTCAAATCCTGCGATCCTCCAAAATACGAAGCGACGGAAGGTGTCACCGCTCTCCTCCATTGGTTTGAGGAAATGGAAAACACTTTTCTCAATTGCGACTGTCCCGATGATCGCAAGGTGCGATATGCTGTAACATCCGTCAAAAAACGGATTTACCAAACCCGCTCCGTTTATCAACCGAACAGTCAGTCAAAAATTTCGTTGCGAATTAAATGCCCAAAATATTTTTAAACGATACGTAATCGATTATTATACGGGAATATATATTTAGTTTTTGAAAAACTGATGAAAATCGCAAAATAAAAATAAAAGTACTCTGCCGGGTTTCGAACCCGGGTCAATACCGATTCAGCATCAGACTTATCTCTCAACACACAAACCACTGCGCCACTTGTTTTGTTTGTTAAATAATGAAATCATTTAAATCATAAAGAAACGTTACGAATTCAAAACCGGCGCCCAAAAGTTCAGTCGTCGGAATCCCGGTAATATCGCGAGTTTTTAACGAAGTTTTCAGTTATAACGTAAACTATTATTAGGACATCGGTTATAACCGACGTTTGAGTCCGCGACACTTTCTATAACCGCCGGAGTTTTTATAATCAATGAATCCAGTCGGAAATCAGACCAAATACATCTCGGTTTCTCCCTATAAATTCACCCACAACCCACTGCAAACCTTTTCGCTCAAAACCACACCTTTTCTCGGCATAATTCCACTCGCCGGAATTTTTCGGTTTGTCGCCGGATAACCGGGTTCCCCATTGCCGAGCCTTACTGAGCCCCTGAGCTTATACCGGAGATACCCACACCCTTTTTAAGCTTCCTGGAGACTCGCTGCTACAAGAAAACTCGTCGCCGGAGTTCTGCCGGAAAACAGAGGAAAGCGAGTCGGTATACCTCACGCTTATTTTTCCTTCTCTTTACTTATATCTCATCTATAATTAACCTAAAACACTAAAGAAGACGATTAAGACTTTGAACCAGTCGATTTCTGAATTCTGGTTATATCTTGATGAAGAAGACGATGACCGCTATAACATATAAGTATAATATAAATCAAGAAATTACTCGGGTTAGACACACAGTCCAGCGGTGGACTGTGTGCACGTTAAACATGCAAAGGTCTCGAGTTCGAATCCCGTTTCACACGCTGCCTTAATAAAAATCATTTTTTTGTTTAACTGAACCGGAGTCGCCACTGGTATATGTTAAGTATATTAATAACCGGAATAATAACCAAGTTAGACACACAGTCCAGCGGTGGACTGTGTGTTTGTTTATATCACAGGTCACGAGTTCGAGTCCGGTCTTCTGCACCGACTCGGACAATTATCTATTCTTTTTAAATAAGGCAGAAAAGGAAATAACTAATTTGTATTTAAGTATAATAAAAATCGAGTTATATAACATGTTAAACACACAGTCCAGCGGTGGACTGTGTGTTAGTTTAAGCCACAGGTCCCGGGTTCGAGACCTGTGGAGTGCACGTCCGGTTCGCTTAAACTGTTTTTAAAATAAAATGATTTTCGGTTTAAACTAATTAATATATATATATAATTAAAATCAGATATATAACGGGTTAGACACGTAGCTCAGTTGGTAGAGCTGCGTGCACGCGTACGGGAGGTCTCGGGTTCGAGCCTCACTCAGCGCACTTGTATTCCGAATCGAACCGGTCAACGGTCAGGTCAACGGTCAACGGGCAGGTCAACGGTCAGAAAAAAATCAAATTTTTTTTATTATTTTATTTAATTTTTTTAATTAAAAATCAATTAAAAATACTTAAAAATAACATTTTTAAGGTTAGAAAATAGCCTCAAACTCACAAAAATACACCCAACAATCCTACTAAATAGATTAATAAAATCCGTTTACTTACCAAACCATAATGCGATTTATCTAGGTTAAATCTCACTCGTGGTTAAAACCACTTCGCGTGCATTCAACATCATCAACCGAACGCACTCACTGTGAGTGAATCTTACAACTTCCCCTTTTAAATTACACGTTTTGGGGTGTGTCATGTGTTATGAAAATAATTAAATTATTTATTTAAACTTGTGCCATACCACATCATGACCTAAACTTAGATTGTTTATATTATTGTGTTTTTACTTATTTCCTTATGCCAAATCATATGAAACTCATTCATTAAGCCCATCAGTTCCTCGTGGGAGACGAGTTGAACAACGCGCGCTTCAAATCAAATTCATTATTGTTCATGTGTGTATCATTGAGTTTATATTGGTTGTAGTTGTGTCATTCATATTATCATGTTATGCAATTCATTCATTAGGCCCCTCAGTTCCTCGTGAGAGACGAGTTGAGCATCGCGTGCCTCTAATTGTTCCATTATTGTTCATGTGTGTTTCATTTAATATCTTATGATTGTTGATTAAGTTACATCTATTTTTACTCATGTTTGGTTGTGCACATATTTCATAATCAATTTAAATAAATTTGTTCAAATGTTTTCCATAGGATTCACTCGCCAACATTATGTTGATCCAAAACCTTTTTACACATGATACAGGTGAACAGGTTGAAGCAAAGAAAACATAGGAAATGCCTTAGAAGAGAACAAAGATGCCTAAATTGATAGCTTGAACATGTTGTAATCTTTATTGTAAATTTCCATTAAATTGTATTAATGAATATGAAACGCATAATAAATGTCATGAGCTTTGATGATAACCCAATCATGCCCCGATCACCTTTTCCGCTGCGGGTCGGGGTGTGACAGATTGGTATCAGAGCCATGACTATAGGGATATAGGATAGGTTATTAGACCCTTAGAGCCTATACTATAGTCTGCCTAAATTTTAATTGATTAGGTGGTTACATACAAACTTGTGATATTTATTTGTTTCATATTTGTTTACATTTACAGTCAAACATACATGCTTATATACATATTCATTATACATATATACATATTCATTATACATATATCGATGTTCATGTATTCAATTTATTTTCATACTCTCATTATCCAAAGATTTTGTGCAATTTTCAAATCTCATCAAAGTAAGTTCTGCGACGGGCATGTAGTAACTGGAAGGGTACAAGTACCGGTAGTCGGAACATCCTGTCTAGGCTGGCATTCGTATAAATCCAATATAACGGACCAGTTTGCCTACCTGGGGACCAACGATGAGAGTACGAAGGACCTATTAGGCCAAAGCATGCCACACCAAACGTCGTTCGAACTAACCCTACTTTGAGGTGTCACCGTGTCTACACCTGGACACATTCCGAATATCACACGTTGTATACATATTTCTCGATTTTCTCCGGGTTTTGTGTACGCAACCTGGCAAACCCGTGCGAACCATATGAAAAACCGGTATTCATGGGGGCCCACATGATTACACAGGTAAAGTATGGCGGCATGTAGGGCCTAACAGCGAGCAAAGCCCAAGACATCCTATGGATGTAGTATTTTTCTGTAATTATTTTATGAATGTTCATCCCTAATGCGACCCATGATCTCAAAAGCATCCAACTCATACTTTTGCCATGTATTCCTTGTAGATGTCTTCTAACCTCGCCCGTAGGAAGACGAGAGCAAGAAAAACCCGCGAGCGCATGGCTGCCTTAATCGCTCAACAAATGGCTGCCGTAATACCCAACATTGTAATCCAAGTTCAACAAGCACTTACCGTTAATCCTGTCAATCAAGCAAACCAAAACATTTTCAACTCTTCCCCAAATACCACTAAATGCACCTACAAGCACTTCAAATCATACGACCCTCCGAAATACAAAGGGACTGAAGGCGTCACTGCTCTTCACCATTGGTTTGAAGAAATGGAGAACACTTTTCTAAATTGCGATTGCCCTGACGATCGCAAAGTGCGATATGCTACCGGTCGATTATATGGGATAGCACTTACTTGGTGGAACACAGAGAAGGCCAAACGAGGTGTGGAAGATGCTATGTCCTTAACTTGGAACGAATTGAAGGAAATCATGACCAGACGATTTTGCCCAAGGAGCGAAATCAAGAAGTTAGAGGATGAATTTTACTCATTGAAGCAAGTGGAAGGAGACCACATCACCTACAACAAAAGATTCCTCGAGTTACATCAAATGGTTCCCAACATGTTCACTCCCCTCTACCGTTTGATCGAGCACTGCATTCGTGGTCTTCCGTCAAAGATTCAAGACCCTGTAATAAGCGCCAAGCCTGCAACTTTGGAAGCAGCAATGGAGCTAGCAACAGAGCTCACCGAGAACCGAATCCGAAACAAAGACTTCAAGGAGGAGAAGAAGAAGGATAAAGTATCGACTGAAACCTCCGACTCCACTCAAACCGAATCCTCTTCTCAACCCAATCCTAAGAGAAGAAGAGTCGGACGACTTTTCGCTGCTACCCAACGAAATCCACCAGTTTTACACGCCATACCCATCCGAGCTATCCCAATCACCCAAGTGGCACCCAACTCAGCTTACCCAGATAAGAAACCATATCTTGGACCTCACCCTCGATGCAACAACTGTTTTTATCACCATCCCCATACCCTACCTTGTCGTCTATGTGCAACTTGTGGACGCTATGGTCATTTGAGCAATGTTTGTCGCACCTTTCAAAACCAAACCTTTTCCCCTACTCAAAACATGGCCCAAACTTATCACCAACCCCAATACCCCATGTCCCCATATGCTCGAGCTTGTTTCAATTGTGGCGACCCTACCCACTTTAGAAACACATGCCCTCAATTGGTTAACGTTATCAACACTCAAGCCCAATCAAACCCAGTTAACCAAGTAAACCAAGGAAACCCAACCACTAGGCCACCAGCAAGAGGAAGAGTCTTCAATATCAACGCCAATCCTGTCGAAGATAATGACGGCCCAAACGAAGATACTCAGCTAGTCCTCTTCGCCGAAGATCCAGATTCAACTCCTATCGTTTAGTTTTATGTTTTTCTTTATCACATCAAACCAATCATAACTTAAGGATAAAGCCAATGAAACTTTGACAAGAGTACGGTGGATACGCTGATGGTACTTCCTATATATAAGTATTCTTGTCAAAGGATCAGAAGCATTATCTGGCGGTTATGAGAGGCTCCATGTGTAGACTGTTAGAGTAATTATTGTACATTATATATTGTTTTCAGTATATGCATTTGCCAAGGCCGTGGCTCCCCATCCATTGAGGTTGAGTTGGATCCTTATGCGGTTGATCTTGGCGTGCCCGCACGATCGGCTCCGTTTGTTTGAGCCTTGATCGGTTATTTCATTTTACATTTCAATACATGCAATACGTTCGGCTCCGTTTGATTGAGCCTTGAGCGCACATTTCAATTTACATTTCCAGTTCATGCAATACGTTCGGCTCCGTTTGATTGAGCCTTGAGCGCACAGACAATTTCATTATCAGTATCTTGTGGTTGTGGTGTTGGTAGTAGAGTCGCATCGAACTAACCATAACTTGCGGATAAAGTCAATGAAAATTTGACAAGGATATGGTGGATACGCCGCTGGTACTTCCTATATATAAGCATTCTTGTCAAATGATCGGAGGCATTATCAGGCGGTTATGAGAGGTTCCATGCATAGGCTGATTGTGTGATGGTTGTTTAGATTAAGTTGTTCAATTTCAGTACATTCAATACGTTCGGCTCCGTTTGATTGAGCCTTGAGCGCACATACAATTTCATTCAATACGTTCGGCTCCGTTTGATTGAGCCTTGAGCGCATAGACAATTTCATTATCAGTATCTTGTGGTTGTGGTGTTTGTAGTAGAGTCGCGTCGAACTAACCATAACTTGCGGATAAAGTCAATGAAAATTTGACAAGGATATGGTGGATACGCCGCTGGTACTTCCTATATATAAGTATTCTTGTCAAATGATCGGAGGCATTATAAGGCGGTTATGAGAGGTTCCATGCATAGGCTGTTTGTGTGGTTAAGTTATTCATTTTCAGTACATGCAATACGCTCGGCTCCGTTTGATTGAGCCTTGAGCACACAATTTCAATTTCAGTACATTCAATACGTGCGGCTCCGTTTGATTGAGCCTTGAGCGCACATCCATTTCATTTTCAGTACATGCAATACGATCGGCTCCGTTCGATTGAGCCTTGATCGCACAGATATATTTCATTTCAGTATTTTATTTGTTGTATGGGTTGTAGAGTTATAGGACTAATCATAATTCACTGATAAAACCAATGAAAATTTGACAAGAATATGGTGGATACGCCGCTGGTACTTCCTATATATAAGTATTCTTGTCAAAGATCAGAGGCATTATCGGACGGTTATGAGAAGTTCTATGTAGGATTTATTAGTTTCTTGGTAACCAATCATAACTTGTGGATAAAACTAATGAAAATTTGGCAAGAATATGGTGGATACGCCGCTGGTACTTCCTATATATAAGTATTCTTGCCAAAGGATCAGAGGCATTATCAGGCGGTTATGAGAAGTTCCATGTAGGATTTAGTATTGCCTTGGTTGGAATTTGTGTTACATTTATATCATCATGTTATTTAAAGAGATTGGATTGTGTTCCATTTCTACATAAACTAACCTCTCCATCATAACAAACGAGAGAGGAACTTCCACCATTCAAACATATATCTATCAGAATGTGGATTCAAATATTTGCTGTCGTGTTTATTCATGTTCAAATAATTGCTGTTGTGTTTATTCATGTTCGAATATTAGCTGTTGTGTTTTTATTTATGTTCCCATATAGGTTGTAGTGTTAGAAGTTTTGCCTTAGGATATAACCATATTGCCCAAACGTATCTAAACTCTTATGCATGATATCATTTTTAGCAAATCATTTCTGCTTATCAATACTTATACAGTTAGGCAACAAAAAGCGATTCCTGAATAGGGTACTTAACCCTTACAAGGAACGTTACCACCTCAACAAAAACTTAAACCCTTATTTTTCTAAGCATACAACTGTCAAACAAAACATCATCATTCTTTTAGTAAAATATATCATTATTTAAATTTCGGGACGAAATTTCTAAAAAGCAGGGGATACTGTAACATCCGTCAAAAAACGGATTTACCAAATCCGCTCCGTTTATCAACCGAACAGTCAGTCAAAAAAATTCGTTGCGAATTAAATGCCCAAAATATTTTTAAACGATACGTAATCGATTATTATACGGGAATATATATTTAGTTTTTGAAAAACTGATGAAAATCGCAAAATAAAAATAAAAGTACTCTGCCGGGTTTCGAACCCGGGTCATACCGATTCAGCAATCGACTTAAACTCTCAACACACAAACCACTGCGCCACTTGTTTTGTTGTTAAATAATGAAATCATTTAATCATAAAAAACGTTACGAATTCAAAACCGGCGCCCAAAAGTTCAGTCGTCGGAATCCCGGTAATATCGCGAGTTTTAAAACAAGTTTACAGTTATAACGTAAACTATTAAAGACATCGGTTATAACCGACGTTTGAGTCCGCGACATTTCATAACCGCCGGAGTTTTTATAATCAATGAATCCAGTCGGAAATCAGACCAAATACATCTCGGTTTCTCCCTATAAATTCACCCACAACCCACTGCAAACCTTTTCGCTCAAAACCACACCTTTTCTCGGCGTAATTCCACTCGCCGGAATTTTTCGGTTTGTCGCCGGATAACCGGGTTCCCCATTGCCGAGCCTTACTGAGCCCCTGAGCTTATACCGGAGATACCCACACCCTTTTTAAGCTTCCTGGAGACTCGCTGCTACAAGAAAACCCATGTTCGCCGGAGTTCTGCCGGAAAACAGAGGAAAGCGAGTCGGTATACCTCACGCTTATTTTTCCTTCTCTTTACTTATATCTCATCTATAATTAACCTAAAACACTAAAGAAGACGATTAAGACTTTGAACCAGTCGATTTCTGAATTCTGGTTATATCTTGATGAAGAAGACGATGACCGCTATAACATATAAGTATAATATAAATCAAGAAATTACTCGGGTTAGACACACAGTCCAGCGGTGGACTGTGTGCACGTTAAACATGCAAAGGTCTCGAGTTCGAATCCCGTTTCACACGCTGCCTTAATAAAAATCATTTTTTTTGTTTAACTGAACCGGAGTCGCCACTGGTATATGTTAAGTATATTAATAACCGGAATAATAACCAAGTTAGACACACAGTCCAGCGGTGGACTGTGTGTTTGTTTATATCACAGGTCACGAGTTCGAGTCCGGTCTTCTGCACCGACTCGGACAATTATCTATTCTTTTTAAATAAGGCAGAAAAGGAAATAACTAATTTGTATTTAAGTATAATAAAAATCGAGTTATATAACATGTTAAACACACAGTCCAGCGGTGGACTGTGTGTTAGTTTAAGCCACAGGTCCCGGGTTCGAGACCTGTGGAGTGCACGTCCGGTTCGCTTAAACTGTTTTTAAAATAAAATGATTTTCGGTTTAAACTAATTAATATATATATATAATTAAAATCAGATATATAACGGGTTAGACACGTAGCTCAGTTGGTAGAGCTGCGTGCACGCGTACGGGAGGTCTCGGGTTCGAGCCTCACTCAGCGCACTTGTATTCCGAATCGAACCGGTCAACGGTCAGGTCAACGGTCAACGGGCAGGTCAACGGTCAGAAAAAAATCAAATTTTTTTTATTATTTTATTTAATTTTTTTAATTAAAAATCAATTAAAAATACTTAAAAATAACATTTTTAAGGTTAGAAAATAGCCTCAAACTCACAAAAATACACCCAACAATCCTACTAAATAGATTAATAAAATCCGTTTACTTACCAAACCATAATGCGATTTATCTAGGTTAAATCTCACTCGTGGTTAAAACCACTTCGCGTGCATTCAACATCATCAACCGAACGCACTCACTGTGAGTGAATCTTACAACTTCCCCTTTTAAATTACACGTTTTGGGGTGTGTCATGTGTTATGAAAATAATTAAATTATTTATTTAAACTTGTGCCATACCACATCATGACCTAAACTTAGATTGTTTATATTATTGTGTTTTTACTTATTTCCTTATGCCAAATCATATGAAACTCATTCATTAAGCCCATCAGTTCCTCGTGGGAGACGAGTTGAACAACGCGCGCTTCAAATCAAATTCATTATTGTTCATGTGTGTATCATTGAGTTTATATTGGTTGTAGTTGTGTCATTCATATTATCATGTTATGCAATTCATTCATTAGGCCCCTCAGTTCCTCGTGAGAGACGAGTTGAGCATCGCGTGCCTCTAATTGTTCCATTATTGTTCATGTGTGTTTCATTTAATATCTTATGATTGTTGATTAAGTTACATCTATTTTTACTCATGTTTGGTTGTGCACATATTTCATAATCAATTTAAATAAATTTGTTCAAATGTTTTCCATAGGATTCACTCGCCAACATTATGTTGATCCAAAACCTTTTTACACATGATACAGGTGAACAGGTTGAAGCAAAGAAAACATAGGAAATGCCTTAGAAGAGAACAAAGATGCCTAAATTGATAGCTTGAACATGTTGTAATCTTTATTGTAAATTTCCATTAAATTGTATTAATGAATATGAAACGCATAATAAATGTCATGAGCTTTGATGATAACCCAATCATGCCCCGATCACCTTTTCCGCTGCGGGTCGGGGTGTGACAGATTGGTATCAGAGCCATGACTATAGGGATATAGGATAGGTTATTAGACCCTTAGAGCCTATACTATAGTCTGCCTAAATTTTAATTGATTAGGTGGTTACATACAAACTTGTGATATTTATTTGTTTCATATTTGTTTACATTTACAGTCAAACATACATGCTTATATACATATTCATTATACATATATACATATTCATTATACATATATCGATGTTCATGTATTCAATTTATTTTCATACTCTCATTATCCAAAGATTTTGTGCAATTTTCAAATCTCATCAAAGTAAGTTCTGCGACGGGCATGTAGTAACTGGAAGGGTACAAGTACCGGTAGTCGGAACATCCTGTCTAGGCTGGCATTCGTATAAATCCAATATAACGGACCAGTTTGCCTACCTGGGGACCAACGATGAGAGTACGAAGGACCTATTAGGCCAAAGCATGCCACACCAAACGTCGTTCGAACTAACCCTACTTTGAGGTGTCACCGTGTCTACACCTGGACACATTCCGAATATCACACGTTGTATACATATTTCTCGATTTTCTCCGGGTTTTGTGTACGCAACCTGGCAAACCCGTGCGAACCATATGAAAAACCGGTATTCATGGGGGCCCACATGATTACACAGGTAAAGTATGGCGGCATGTAGGGCCTAACAGCGAGCAAAGCCCAAGACATCCTATGGATGTAGTATTTTTCTGTAATTATTTTATGAATGTCATCCCTAATGCGACCCATGATCTCAAAAGCATCCAACTCATACTTTTGCCATGTATTCCTTGTAGATGTCTTCTAACCTCGCCCGTAGGAAGACGAGAGCAAGAAAAACCCGCGAGCGCATGGCTGCCTTAATCGCTCAACAAATGGCTGCCGTAATACCCAACATTGTAATCCAAGTTCAACAAGCACTTACCGTTAATCCTGTCAATCAAGCAAACCAAAACATTTTCAACTCTTCCCCAAATACCACTAAATGCACCTACAAGCACTTCAAATCATACGACCCTCCGAAATACAAAGGGACTGAAGGCGTCACTGCTCTTCACCATTGGTTTGAAGAAATGGAGAACACTTTTCTAAATTGCGATTGCCCTGACGATCGCAAAGTGCGATATGCTACCGGTCGATTATATGGGATAGCACTTACTTGGTGGAACACAGAGAAGGCCAAACGAGGTGTGGAAGATGCTATGTCCTTAACTTGGAACGAATTGAAGGAAATCATGACCAGACGATTTTGCCCAAGGAGCGAAATCAAGAAGTTAGAGGATGAATTTTACTCATTGAAGCAAGTGGAAGGAGACCACATCACCTACAACAAAAGATTCCTCGAGTTACATCAAATGGTTCCCAACATGTTCACTCCCCTCTACCGTTTGATCGAGCACTGCATTCGTGGTCTTCCGTCAAAGATTCAAGACCCTGTAATAAGCGCCAAGCCTGCAACTTTGGAAGCAGCAATGGAGCTAGCAACAGAGCTCACCGAGAACCGAATCCGAAACAAAGACTTCAAGGAGGAGAAGAAGAAGGATAAAGTATCGACTGAAACCTCCGACTCCACTCAAACCGAATCCTCTTCTCAACCCAATCCTAAGAGAAGAAGAGTCGGACGACTTTTCGCTGCTACCCAACGAAATCCACCAGTTTTACACGCCATACCCATCCGAGCTATCCCAATCACCCAAGTGGCACCCAACTCAGCTTACCCAGATAAGAAACCATATCTTGGACCTCACCCTCGATGCAACAACTGTTTTTATCACCATCCCCATACCCTACCTTGTCGTCTATGTGCAACTTGTGGACGCTATGGTCATTTGAGCAATGTTTGTCGCACCTTTCAAAACCAAACCTTTTCCCCTACTCAAAACATGGCCCAAACTTATCACCAACCCCAATACCCCATGTCCCCATATGCTCGAGCTTGTTTCAATTGTGGCGACCCTACCCACTTTAGAAACACATGCCCTCAATTGGTTAACGTTATCAACACTCAAGCCCAATCAAACCCAGTTAACCAAGTAAACCAAGGAAACCCAACCACTAGGCCACCAGCAAGAGGAAGAGTCTTCAATATCAACGCCAATCCTGTCGAAGATAATGACGGCCCAAACGAAGATACTCAGCTAGTCCTCTTCGCCGAAGATCCAGATTCAACTCCTATCGTTTAGTTTTATGTTTTTCTTTATCACATCAAACCAATCATAACTTAAGGATAAAGCCAATGAAACTTTGACAAGAGTACGGTGGATACGCTGATGGTACTTCCTATATATAAGTATTCTTGTCAAAGGATCAGAAGCATTATCTGGCGGTTATGAGAGGCTCCATGTGTAGACTGTTAGAGTAATTATTGTACATTATATATTGTTTTCAGTATATGCATTTGCCAAGGCCGTGGCTCCCCATCCATTGAGGTTGAGTTGGATCCTTATGCGGTTGATCTTGGCGTGCCCGCACGATCGGCTCCGTTTGTTTGAGCCTTGATCGGTTATTTCATTTTACATTTCAATACATGCAATACGTTCGGCTCCGTTTGATTGAGCCTTGAGCGCACATTTCAATTTACATTTCCAGTTCATGCAATACGTTCGGCTCCGTTTGATTGAGCCTTGAGCGCACAGACAATTTCATTATCAGTATCTTGTGGTTGTGGTGTTGGTAGTAGAGTCGCATCGAACTAACCATAACTTGCGGATAAAGTCAATGAAAATTTGACAAGGATATGGTGGATACGCCGCTGGTACTTCCTATATATAAGCATTCTTGTCAAATGATCGGAGGCATTATCAGGCGGTTATGAGAGGTTCCATGCATAGGCTGATTGTGTGATGGTTGTTTAGATTAAGTTGTTCAATTTCAGTACATTCAATACGTTCGGCTCCGTTTGATTGAGCCTTGAGCGCACATACAATTTCATTCAATACGTTCGGCTCCGTTTGATTGAGCCTTGAGCGCATAGACAATTTCATTATCAGTATCTTGTGGTTGTGGTGTTTGTAGTAGAGTCGCGTCGAACTAACCATAACTTGCGGATAAAGTCAATGAAAATTTGACAAGGATATGGTGGATACGCCGCTGGTACTTCCTATATATAAGTATTCTTGTCAAATGATCGGAGGCATTATAAGGCGGTTATGAGAGGTTCCATGCATAGGCTGTTTGTGTGGTTAAGTTATTCATTTTCAGTACATGCAATACGCTCGGCTCCGTTTGATTGAGCCTTGAGCACACAATTTCAATTTCAGTACATTCAATACGTGCGGCTCCGTTTGATTGAGCCTTGAGCGCACATCCATTTCATTTTCAGTACATGCAATACGATCGGCTCCGTTCGATTGAGCCTTGATCGCACAGATATATTTCATTTCAGTATTTTATGTTTGTTGTATTGGTTGTAGAGTTATAGGACTAATCATAATTCACTGATAAAACCAATGAAAATTTGACAAGAATATGGTGGATACGCCGCTGGTACTTCCTATATATAAGTATTCTTGTCAAAGGATCAGAGGCATTATCGGACGGTTATGAGAAGTTCTATGTAGGATTTATTAGTTTCTTGGTAACCAATCATAACTTGTGGATAAAACTAATGAAAATTTGGCAAGAATATGGTGGATACGCCGCTGGTACTTCCTATATATAAGTATTCTTGCCAAAGGATCAGAGGCATTATCAGGCGGTTATGAGAAGTTCCATGTAGGATTTAGTATTGCCTTGGTTGGAATTTGTGTTACATTTATATCATCATGTTATTTAAAGAGATTGGATTGTGTTCCATTTCTACATAAACTAACCTCTCCATCATAACAAACGAGAGAGGAACTTCCACCATTCAAACATATATGCTATCAGAATGTGGATTCAAATATTTGCTGTCGTGTTTATTCATGTTCAAATATTTGCTGTTGTGTTTATTCATGTTCGAATATTAGCTGTTGTGTTTTTATTTATGTTCCCTTGTAGTGTTAGAAGTTTTGCCTTAGGATATAACCCTACTTGCCCAAACGTATCTAAACTCTTATGCATGATATCATTTTTAGCAAATCATTTCTGCTTATCAATACTTATACAGTAGGCAAACAAAAAGCGATTCCTGAATAGGGTACTTAACCCTTACAAGGAACGTTACCGCCTCAAACAAAAAACTTAAACCCTTATTTTTCTAAGCATACAACTGTCAAACAAAACATCATCATTCTTTTAGTAAAATATATCATTATTTAAATTTCGGGACGAAATTTCTAAAAAGCAGGGGATACTGTAACATCCGTCAAAAAACGGATTTACCAAATCCGCTCCGTTTATCAACCGAACAGTCAGTCAAAAATTTCGTTGCGAATTAAATGCCCAAAATATTTTTAAACGATACGTAATCGATTATTATACGGGAATATATATTTAGTTTTTGAAAAACTGATGAAAATCGCAAAATAAAAATAAAAGTACTCTGCCGGGTTTCGAACCCGGGTCAATACCGATTCAGCATCAGACTTATCTCTCAACACACAAACCACTGCGCCACTTGTTTTGTTTGTTAAATAATGAAATCATTTAAATCATAAAGAAACGTTACGAATTCAAAACCGGCGCCCAAAAGTTCAGTCGTCGGAATCCCGGTAATATCGCGAGTTTTTAACGAAGTTTTCAGTTATAACGTAAACTATTATTAGGACATCGGTTATAACCGACGTTTGAGTCCGCGACACTTTCTATAACCGCCGGAGTTTTTATAATCAATGAATCCAGTCGGAAATCAGACCAAATACATCTCGGTTTCTCCCTATAAATTCACCCACAACCCACTGCAAACCTTTTCGCTCAAAACCACACCTTTTCTCGGCGTAATTCCACTCGCCGGAATTTTTCGGTTTGTCGCCGGATAACCGGGTTCCCCATTGCCGAGCCTTACTGAGCCCCTGAGCTTATACCGGAGATACCCACACCCTTTTTAAGCTTCCTGGAGACTCGCTGCTACAAGAAAACTCGTCGCCGGAGTTCTGCCGGAAAACAGAGGAAAGCGAGTCGGTATACCTCACGCTTATTTTTCCTTCTCTTTACTTATATCTCATCTATAATTAACCTAAAACACTAAAGAAGACGATTAAGACTTTGAACCAGTCGATTTCTGAATTCTGGTTATATCTTGATGAAGAAGACGATGACCGCTATAACATATAAGTATAATATAAATCAAGAAATTACTCGGGTTAGACACACAGTCCAGCGGTGGACTGTGTGCACGTTAAACATGCAAAGGTCTCGAGTTCGAATCCCGTTTCACACGCTGCCTTAATAAAAATCATTTTTTTGTTTAACTGAACCGGAGTCGCCACTGGTATATGTTAAGTATATTAATAACCGGAATAATAACCAAGTTAGACACACAGTCCAGCGGTGGACTGTGTGTTTGTTTATATCACAGGTCACGAGTTCGAGTCCGGTCTTCTGCACCGACTCGGACAATTATCTATTCTTTTTAAATAAGGCAGAAAAGGAAATAACTAATTTGTATTTAAGTATAATAAAAATCGAGTTATATAACATGTTAAACACACAGTCCAGCGGTGGACTGTGTGTTAGTTTAAGCCACAGGTCCCGGGTTCGAGACCTGTGGAGTGCACGTCCGGTTCGCTTAAACTGTTTTTAAAATAAAATGATTTTCGGTTTAAACTAATTAATATATATATATAATTAAAATCAGATATATAACGGGTTAGACACGTAGCTCAGTTGGTAGAGCTGCGTGCACGCGTACGGGAGGTCTCGGGTTCGAGCCTCACTCAGCGCACTTGTATTCCGAATCGAACCGGTCAACGGTCAGGTCAACGGTCAACGGGCAGGTCAACGGTCAGAAAAAATCAATTTTTTTTTATTATTTTATTTAATTTTTTTAATTAAAAATCAATTAAAAATACTTAAAAATAACATTTTTAAGGTTAGAAAATAGCCTCAAACTCACAAAAATACACCCAACAATCCTACTAAATAGATTAATAAAATCCGTTTACTTACCAAACCATAATGCGATTTATCTAGGTTAAATCTCACTCGTGGTTAAAACCACTTCGCGTGCATTCAACATCATCAACCGAACGCACCCACTGTGAGTGAATCTTACAACTTCCCCTTTTAAATTACACGTTTTGGGGTGTGTCATGTGTTATGAAAATAATTAAATTATTTATTTAAACTTGTGCCATACCACATCATGACCTAAACTTAGATTGTTTATATTATTGTGTTTTTACTTATTTCCTTATGCCAAATCATATGAAACTCATTCATTAAGCCCATCAGTTCCTCGTGGGAGACGAGTTGAACAACGCGCGCTTCAAATCAAATTCGTTATTGTTCATGTGTGTATCATTGAGTTTATATTGGTTGTAGTTGTGTCATTCATATTATCATGTTATGCAATTCATTCATTAGGCCCCTCAGTTCCTCGTGAGAGACGAGTTGAGCATCGCGTGCCTCTAATTGTTCCATTATTGTTCATGTGTGTTTCATTTAATATCTTATGATTGTTGATTAAGTTACATCTATTTTTACTCATGTTTGGTTGTGCACATATTTCATAATCAATTTAAATAAATTTGTTCAAATGTTTTCCATAGGATTCACTCGCCAACATTATGTTGATCCAAAACCTTTTTACACATGATACAGGTGAACAGGTTGAAGCAAAGAAAACATAGGAAATGCCTTAGAAGAGAACAAAGATGCCTAAATTGATAGCTTGAACATGTTGTAATCTTTATTGTAAATTTCCATTAAATTGTATTAATGAATATGAAACGCATAATAAATGTCATGAGCTTTGATGATAACCCAATCATGCCCCGATCACCTTTTCCGCTGCGGGTCGGGGTGTGACATATGCTACCGGTCGTTTGTTTGGAGTAGCACTTACATGGTGGAATACAGAGAAGGCCAAGCGAGGTACTGAGAATGCTATGACTCTGACTTGGGAAGAGTTGAGGGAGATCATGACAAGACGGTTCTGTCCAAGAAGCGAAATCAAGAAATTGGAAGATGAGTTATATTCTTTGAAACAGAAAGAGGGCGACCACACCACATACAACAAGAGATTTCTTGAGTTAAATCAGATGGTCCCCAACTTGTTCACTCCCCTCTATCGTTTGATCGAGCACTACATTCGAGGTCTTCCTTCAAAAAATTCAAGACCCTATAATAAGTACCACACCTGCAACTTTGGAAGCAGCAATGGAGTTAGCTACAGAGCTCACCGAGAACCGCATACGGAATAAGGACTTCAAGGAGGAGAAGAAGAAGGATAAAGCATCAACTGAAACCTCAAACTCCACCCAAACCGAATCCCCTTCTCAACCCATTTCTAAGAGAAAACGAGATGGGCAAATTTTCGTTGTCACCCAACGCAATCAACCAGCTTCACAAGTTGTACCCCTCCAAGCTATCCCAATCACTCAAGTAGCACCCAACTCAACTTACCCAAATAAGAAACCTTACATTGGACCTCATTCTCAATGCAACACCTGTTTCTATCACCATCCATCTACCTTACCTTGTCGACTATGTGCGAATTGTGGACGCTATGGTCATTTGAGCAAGGTTTGCCGCACCTCTCAAAACCAAACCTCACCCCCTACTCCAAGCATGATCCAAACATATCAACAACCCCAATACCCCATGTTCCCATATGTTCGAGCTTGTTTCAATTGTGGCGACCCTACCCATTTAGAAAAACGTGCCCTCGATTGGTTAACATCATAAACGCCCAAGCTCAAGCAAACCCAGTTAACCAAGCAAACCCAGCTCCACCGCCAGCAAGAGGAAGAGTTTACAACATCAACGCCAATCCTGTTGAAGATAATAACGGCCCAAACGAACCACCTAACTAGTCTTCCCTCACCAAGAATCAAGACTCAACTCCAACCGTCTAGTTTTTATGTTTTCTTTATGTTATCTCAATCTTTACGAAGTTATGTATCCAAGAATCTTAATGCAAATTACTATTTCAGTTTTGTTTTATACTCACTGATTTAACATTCATATCATCATACATCTCGACGTATCTCAATCTCATCATTCAAAGAAGTTGGGTTGTGTCTCACTTTTACATAGACTAACCCCTTCATCATAACAAACGAGAGAGGTACTGTCATCATTCAATCATGTATACTTTCAGATTTGAGACTCAAGTTTTGGTTGTTGTGTTTGTTTATGTTTTAGAGTCACATAGAACTAATCATGATTTACTGATAAAGCCAATGAAAATTTGACAAGAATATGGTGGATACGCCGCTGGTACTTCCTATATATAAGTATTCTTGCCAAAGGATCAGAGGCATTGTCAGTCGGTTATGAGAAGTTCCATGTAGGTTTTAGTGGTAGAAGTTTTGTTTTAGGGTATAACCTTATCTTTCCAAACGTATCAAAACTCTTGTGCATGAGATCATATCTAGTCAATCAACTCTGTTTATCAATATTCTTTATCTTAGGCATCAAAAAGTGATTCCTGTAGCAGGGTATTCAACCCTTACTAGGAACGTTACCGCCTCAAATAAAATTTAAACTCTTACCCCCTTCTAAGTATGTAATTGTCAAAACCACCATCCTTTCAAGTCAAACATACCACTACTTAAATTTCGGGACGAAATTTCTAAAAGTAGGGGATACTGTAACATCCGTAAAAAAAACGGGTTTTCCAAACCCGCTTCGTTTATTAACCGAACATCCAGTTAAAATTTTCGTTGCATGTTTAGGGCTCAAACTAATTTTAAACAATACATAATTAATAAACATTCTAGAATTTAAAATTTTTAATTAATAAATGATAAAAATAAGCGAGTAAAAAAATGAGATGAGGCTGCCGGGTTTCGAACCCGGGTCAGCCGGTTCAACAAGCAAACAACACACCACTCCGCCACACGCTCAACTTTGGAATAATACTGATACAATTAATACTTAAATCAAAACTCGAATTCAAAAACCGGTCATCAGCCCGGCAGAACTCGCAATCACCGGAAAATCCGGCAATCCGCGAGTTCAGCCATTCTCCTTTTGACTAAAAAGCTATAACTGTCGACGACATCGGTTACAACCGATGTCTAGCCCCAATTCCAGTCGTAACCGCCGGAGAGATTTGACCGGAATTCTTGAAACTGAAATAATTAAAGGCAGAATGTTGTAACTCTATAAATACCCTCTGTGCAATTTTGCTGTTTCTGAAACATCGCCGGAAAACGTCCACTCGCCGGAAAACCGAATCTATCCCATTATTGCCTTACTCTATAAATAGGACTTCTAGAGCTTCGACAGAAGTCACCCACACTCACCTCAAACTTCCTGAAGATCCTCTGTCGCAAGTTACACTTCGCCGGAAATTCTTTCAGTCACCGGAACTTCATCGGAGATCACACCTTTTCGGTATAACATCCTTAAATCCATTTCTGTTTAAATTATTTTCATTATCAGTAATAATCAATCAAATAAATTCAATAAGATTTGATTAACCAGTCGGGTTAAATGCTCTGGTTTCATGAATTGAAGAAGATGAAGTTCGAAATGTGTATATAAGTATAATAAAACCAGAATACTAACAGGTTAGACACACAGTCCAGTGGTGGACTGTGTGCAAATTTAAATCACGGTCCCGAGTTCGAGCCTAGTGCCACACCGGTTTTCCTGAAATAAAATGTTCCTTTTTAAAACAAGCTTAAACAGATTCGCTTCAGTATGTGTATAAATATAATATAAATTCTGTCTATAACGGGTTAGACACCCAGCCCAGTTGGTTGGGCTGGGTGCAAGTTAAGTCGATGGTCACAGGTTCGATCCCCGCTAAGCCAGCCGGTCAGATGATATTCAAAAACCTTTTTAATTAAATAAAGTTCTGAATAATCCAAATAGTATATAAATATAATTAAAATCAGAAATATTTCGGGTTAGACACGTAGCTCAGTTGGTAGAGCTGCGTGCACGCGTACGGGAGGTCACGGGTTCGAACCTCACTCAGCGCACATAATAAACACAATCAGACCGGTCAACAGTCAAAGTCAACGGTCAAAGTCAACGTTAAACATTTTTTTTTATTTATTTAATCAGAAAATTATTTAAAATACTTAAAAATAATATTTTTAAAGTTAGAAAATGTCCTTAAACTCACAAAAATAAATCTAGAAATCCTATTAAGGTTATGAATTAAAATTATTAATCTCAAATAAAATCCATTTTATTACCGAACCATTATGTTATTATTTAGGTTAGTTTCTCTAGTGGTTAAATCCAAATTCGTGCGCATTCGTCATCAATCCAAGAAACGCAACCACTGTGAGTGAATTCTTACAAACTCCCCTTTTTATTCATGTTTTGGGGTGTATCATGTGTCACTTAAATTAATTTGCTTATTCAAACTCGTGCTATACCATTATATGATCTAAACTTATAATGTAAATATTGTTTGTTGTGAGGTGTGTTTACATATTGGTTAAGTTGCGTGCAAAACATTCATTAGGCCCATCAGTTCCTCGTGGGAGACGAGTTGAACATCGCGTGCCTCAAAAACATTCATTAGGCCCATCAGTTCGTTGAACAACGCGTGCCTCAAAATCATTCATTAGGCCCATCAGTTCCTCGTGGGAGACGAGTTGAACAACGCATGCCTCAAAAAACAATCATTTGGTGTATGTGTGTGCAATATTTAATATTATGTGTTTTGTGAATAAATTTATATCTACTTTTACTCATATGTGGTTATGCACTTTATTTTATAATTGATTCAATAAACACGTTTAAATGTTTTCATAGGATTCACTCGCCAACTTTTTGTTGACCCAAAAAGCAGTTTTACACATGATACAGGTGGACAGGTTGAAGCAAGGAACACATAGGGAAATTGCCTTAGAAGAAAAATAATAAAGTCTTGAAAATGTATAGAACATGTTGTACTAGTATGATTGATTGTAATGATTCTCCTTTAAAAAGAAATAATAAATATGAAACATTATAATAAATGTCATGAGCTTTGATGAAAACCCAATCATGCCCCGATCACCATTTCCGCTGCGGGTCGGGGTGTGACATGCATAACATGTGAGGGTATATTCGTCATTTTGGTTGATCTTCCTCCAACGTCAATTATAAAAAAAGAAAAGAATAATTAATTTTCAACATATTTTAAACAAATTCTAACCGAGGGACTAATATGCAATATGACCACACTTTTACAAACCAAACACTCGCTTTTCCAGTCTTCTTCTTCGGCGACTTCGCCGGATTCCGGCGAACCCGGAATTAAGATGGGAATCTTGTCAACCGAGCCCACTAAACTGTAAAGATTAACACAAATTTTGATCACACTAATCAAACTCTTCAGGAATATCACCAGTTGGAAGAATCGGCACCTTATTCGCATCAGACGGAAACGAAAAACCACTCTTCAACCCTAGATACCTTTCACAGAACTCCGACACCGTCAAATCAGAGAACTTCGTAACACCGTGTTCAGCAGTCGAATCCAGCAACTGGTGACGCTTAGCACGACGCAAGTTAGACTTAAACACTGTCAAACGGTAATCGTGCTCCTCTGCAGTCGCGTACGTTTTACCAAACTTTGTTTTAAACAAACTGAAGTTGCGCTCGGCGTTGAGTAGATGATCAGTTGAGGTTTCTTCCTCCGGGACCACTTGCTAGATAAACGGATCATTGGCCGAGACTGCGGCGGCGACGGCAGCGGATAAGAGGAGGAGAGAGAGACAAGCCATGGTGGGCTGAGATATTTTGGCGTGTGTGTGGGTTCACCGGAATCCGGCGAAGTTGCCGGAGAAGAAGGTTGGAAAAGAGGGTGTTTGGTTTTTAAAAGTTTTGTTTTATTGCACATTAGTCCCTGCGGTTAGAATTTGTTTAAAATAGGTTGAAACTTAAATATTCTTTTTTTTATATATAATTGAAGTGGGTGGAAGATCAACCAAAATGACGAATATACCCTCACATGTTATGCATGTGAGGGAACATAACTGAAGAAAATAACGTAGTTAGCTGTAAAGGACTGAACCTGCAACAAAAATAAACGTAAAGGCTATTTTCAGCAAGTTTTAAACATTAAGCCTGAAATCTGTAAGTTTGGAACAACATAAAGGATGTTTTGTGCAATTTAATCTATATAAAAGCATGTCATACTTTATTCAAATTTATTGATTTGTGCAAAAAGGCAGTCTCAGGATTTAGGGATAGGAAAATTGAATTAAAAAGGAAGTTGATGGATTCATTAAGAAAGTTCTAATTGGTCATAATGATAGATTCATTAAGAAAGTTCTAATTGGTCATAAACATGGCGTGTGTCAAATGCCAAGGCTAACCCAACTTCCAATGTAAATCTTTGATTATATGCTCCTGTCTCTCACCTTTTAAAGATTATAAACCCACCAAAAAAAAATTTCTTTTTAAAAGAAGAGACCACCTAACCCAGCCAGGTAACCATGTGGGAATACTACTTTAAACTTGATACAAAAGATAATATACATGTAACCACCCGTACAACCCTTTTCTAATCGAAATTTTGGGTTCAAAGAATTAGTATTTGAGTTTGAAAGTTTTAATTTTTTACATGTCATCAACAATAAATAAATTTTAATTTTTTTACACGTCATCAACAATAAAACATATCGACGATTTTACTTGGGAAAGAATTTGTACTAATATTTTATGAAATAATTATAACATTTTTGTTATTGATTTATTTATATTGAAATAAGTTACGTCACTCATAAACTACCGAAGATTGATCGCTAAAAGCTCGAATTTAACCGAACTTAAATATAATTAATAAATGAGCTTGAGCTTATGTTTCATACACTGAACTTATTAGACTTACGAGTCTAAACGAGCTTATCATTTATTCAAATTGAATAGTATTTATCTAATATAATATTTAATTAAAATAAAAATAGTATTATATTTATATGTGACAAAAAAACTATAAATATTCCAAAAAAAAACTTTGGTTTCTTCCGAAAGAACATGATTAATCATTTGCTTCTCACGTCCTTTCAAATTTCAATAGCCAGGATGTTATGTTGTGTGTTATATGTAAATATTAATATACATATATATTGAGAGATAGAAAAAAGATATTAATATAAACAAGCCGAAGTAGAGCCTGCATAATGTTTACTAGCCAAGTTCGTTCTCAAACTAAAACTAAAGTGAACCAATTCCAAGCTCTTTTAAATTAAATGAGCCGAACTCATATATAATCGACATACATAAATCTAGACCCTTTGCATTTCCCATCATCTTTGTATAAATTCACAAATTCACGATACATTTATCTAGACTTCATATTAGGATAGAAGATTTACTATAGACATAGAAGTCCATGCTCCTAATTATTATGGTGGAAGACTTAATATTGACATTGATATTGTACATCACTTTATATATTTGTGTAGTTAAGTGTAATGCATGCATGTGTGTGTAATACAAAAAACTCTAGTTGGTGTAAGCTTTTTAGATCAAGCATCAAAGCTTTATGCTATACTTGTGAGGGTTGGCTAAAGGCCCATAGCTACCTAGTATTATTGTTTATGCAATAAGCCCATTTTGTATAGTACCTTAACCTACCATCAAGCTACCCCACCTCACATATTCCTTTGGCATATTTAAAAGTTCAAATCTGGCCTTCTACCACTGAATATGTCATTCTTTGTTTTTTAACATTAACTAGTTTATCACTCTAGCCGCGTTGCGGCGAACTTCTTTTATCATTTAGTTTGTGTTTACTGTGTTTTGAAATCACTACGAGCGCGTTACGCACAGAACACTGACAAGAATAAAAAGAAAATGTTAGAAAAAAACAGTATAAGATAACCGAAAGAAAATAACCAAAAAAGTTTTATTGTAATGATGTTGTTCGTATGAAACCATGGTCAGAGACGAGCAAATGGTATTGGGTACCGGTACCGAATTTCCCGAACCGAAAGATTTTAAGTCAATTCGGTACCAACCTTTGGCGTTCCTGGTACCGGTTTGCTACCAGTTTTTACCTTCATATACTTGTACCGCAACCGGTATTTTCGGTACCAGTCCCGATTTAGTATGGAGCATCGGTTGGCACCAAGCTCATCCCTAGCCCTGAAACTAAAAAAGAAAACATTAAAAGTTGATGAAAATCAATAAAAAAAAGTTGTACGATACCGTTGGTCTTTGTAGAGTACCAATGATCAGGGATGAGCGAATGGTATTGGTTAGGAGTGCCGAATTTCCCGAACTAAAAATTTTCAGTATCAATTCAGTACCGACTTTTGATGTTTTCTGTACCAGGCTAGTGCCGAATTTTACCTTTATGTACCGAGACCGAACAGGACCGTACCAATATTTTGATAAAAGATGGGTAAATGAAAAAAAAACCTTACCACGTGGCAAGCTTTGAGTGGATAAAATACTATTCCACTATTCACAAACTTGGTTTATTAATATATAGGGTAATATTTCTTTTTGAACTTGGAGGATTTCTGATACCACCTGTAGTCGAGCCTTATATATATATATATATATATATATATATAGGGTTAAGGATCATGTGAGAAGCACTAGGCTAATTGAGAAACTTGAGAAACATTCTGAACCACACATTTTTCTCAAAGCTTTTCGTAATATACACATAGGTATAGTTTAAAATTGACTATATACGCATGTTTATAATTCAATATACATATATGTATATAGCGAATTTTAAACTATATGTATGTGTATATTACGAAAAGCTTAGAGAAATGTGTGGTCATAATGCTTCACAAGTTTCTCAAATAGGTCGACTTCTCTTAGGATCCATATCCTATATATATATATATATATATATATATATATAGGGTAGGGTTATATAGAAAACCCTAAAAATTTCAGAAAACCCTAGAAAACCCAACCTCCCGAATTTTTTTTACAAAAATAACACATGTAATATACATGTTTTTAAGAGTTTTGGGAAAAAAAAAAGCGCCGAAGGAATATTTAAAAAAAAAAACAAGTTTCAGCATTTTTTGTCTAACACATGTTAGTCACAAAAGTTGCTGAAATTTGTTTATTTTTTTAAATAATCCTTTGGCGCTTTTTTGTTTTTTTACCCAAAACTCTTAAAACATGTATATTACATGTGTTATTTTTTCAAAAAAAATGTCGGGATGTTGGGTTTTCTAGGGTTTTCTCAAATTTTTAGGGTTTCTATCTAAATTTATCATATATATATATATATATATATATATATATATATATATATATATATATATATATATATATATATATTGCGCTGTTGACCTCCATCAAGCCTCATGGCGCTGGGGTACACCGCCCCTCGGGCGCTAGGGGCAATTTTTCCCTTTGTGATATGCATAGTGACGTGTCATGGTGTTTCTCTCTCTCTCTCTCTCACACACACATATATATATAAAGTGTATCGTACAAAATGCCTTAACGTACACTGCGTACGCAATGGCAGTTCGCACGTTATGTTATAACAAAATGGAAATCACATGTACAAAATAAAAGTAAAATTGCATGTACAAAAAAACGAAGAAAAGGGAAATCGCATGTCGAAAAGAAAATTTCGCATGTTGTAAGGCAATCTCGTACGCATCGTACGATAAGACATATTGTACAATAACCGCCTATATATATATATATATATAATTAGGGGATGGATCATGAGAAAACTAAAAAAACAAATAACTAAAAAAACCAAAAAAAATATCAATTTTTTTTGATTTTTTATTAAAATTCGCTATATATATATTATATAAAAAACTTTTAAAAAAATAAATAAAAAAGCATAAAATGCACATGTGCAACATAAAATAATAATGCACATGTGCAGTACAAGTTTTTTTTTTTTTTGAAAAAGAAGTTTTTTTATACATAAAATGCAAGCGATTTTTTATATAAAATTGTAAAAAAAAATAAAAAAATTGTATGTTTTTATGTTTTTTTTGTTTTTTAGTTAGTTTTAGTTTTCTCATTTATATCTAGTTTTCTCATGATCCTCTCCCTATATATATATATACTAGTATAAGAACCCGCGAATTTCACGGGTTGCTAAAAGAAAATATCTTCATTATCACCATTGATATAAATATTGTGATTTTATACACGTTAAAACACAAACGAATATATTAGATTACAAGACAAATTGAAATACATGAATATGCACAATTCGTTGGAAATCTCTTTATAAACCACATTAGTTGTTTTATCTGTAGGTTTGCCATCGTTGTTAAGTATTAGTAGTTTGACTACATTTCGTGTTTTTACCCTTGACAAAGCAACAAACAATTGACCATGTGAGAAGACGGGTCGTTTCAAGCACAAACCAACTCTAGAAAGTGATTGTCCTTGACAAATGGAAATTTTGTTACCATAGTGAAATTGTCTAATCCGCTGCGTCACGCGGTTCCTTTTGGTAAAACTAAAATCGTAAAAAATACCTACTATTTATTTACTCATATTTAATAATCGGTCTTGGGTTATTTTCAATATTTATAACTTAATCAACTATCATAAAGTATTTATATCATGTCTCTTCCTTTGCCTCTTGATCCAATCAATTGGATATAAATAATTTAATTGGTGTTATATATATATATATATATATATTATAATAAAGATATAAGAGAGAGAGAGAGAGAGAGAGAGTAAACTGTCAAAATGGTGCCTGAGGTTTGATCACTTTATCACTTTAGTCCAAAACTGAAACCTTTTAAATTTGGGTCCTGTGGTTTCTTTGTTGTCATTTTCATCCAAAACAAAATCTGATCAAATTTTTCAGTTAGCATCCAATCTTTTTTGTTTTTCCTCCCTTTTAACGAAGGGCAAAATTGTCAGATTTTTTTAATTTGTTATAATAAAACGTTAAAAGACCATTTTCCCCTTCGTTAAAAAAAGAAAAAGATAAAAAAGAAAAGTTGTATGTTAACTGAAAAATCTGACCAAATTTTGATTTTGGATGTAAATGGCAAAAAATTGAAACCATAAGAACCTAGATTCAAAAAGTTTGAGTTTTGAACTAAGTGACAAAAATGACCAAACCTCAGGAACCATTTTGACAGTTTACTCTCAGAGAGATTACGAAAGTTCAATTATAATCAATATACCTTCGCTATATTAGTATCCGATAAACTTTTGTAATATTGGTATCTAATTGAAAAAACGTAAACATATGTGTATGTTGGTGCATATATGTATAGTGTCGTATTTTCCTACATATATGAAAAATATTATAATCCTTAATATTTTGTATTGTTATTGTAGAATAACATCATAAATATGTGCATGTCACCTTTAAACAGTGTCCAACCCTAAGCATGGGCCATTTACATTTTTTTTTCGAAGGGCCAAACAGTAACATCTTACTATTAGAATAAAAAAACTACCTCCATGGCAAGTTTCTATAGAGGCACACTGTACAACGGATAATAAAAGCTACATTACACCCAAAAAAAACTTACAGTATCAATATGCTAAATTAAAACTTCGCCAGTCGTTCCAAGCTACACCCGTGTGTTTTGACCTATGTAGGATCCATTCATGCGTGGCCTCCTTAATATCTTCAATCATTTTGCTTGCTGGTGTTGTTTTGCTTCAAAGACTTTTTTTATTCCAGTTTGACCAAATTCTCCATATTTTTGCAAAAAATACTGCATGTATTAGTTTCTTTTTGGTGATATTCATACCTATCCCGCTGACACTTTGGAGCCTTTCAACCACCGAGGTCATAACCACTACCAGCCGGGATGCTAGACCTCGCTTATCGTCGTTCAATGAAGAAGGGCGTGTTCCGTCGTCTCATTTCCAGTGTCACATAATTTGCATATTGTTGACTGTTTGTTATAATCTTACCAGATGCGGCTCTCTAAGGGAACATATTAGTTTTTTTTTTTGTGTTGCAATATTATTCCAGTTGAAGTCCTCCACTATGTTGTTCGGATCTAACTGACATGTTGATTCCATTCTAACCCTTTTTGTTGAATATCTAGCGTCTTCCTCATCTTTCCACATCAATTTATCACTCATGCTTGAAATAGTTTGTCTCGCCAATAATCCTACCAAAACTGCTCCTTTCGGTCTTCTCCTCGTCACTCGCTGGAAGCCTGCCACCAACCCCAATCCCACACAGTTTCTGCTCTTGTAATTGTCTTGTACCAATTTTTCGCCAATTGGTAAATAAGTTTGAACCGTTCCTTCAAAAGCCCTTTCAAGCGCCATGTGTCAGCCTAAAACAAAATCTTGTTCCCCAACCCAACTTTGCTTGTTAGACTCCTTTGGATGTTAATTCCATACTTATTAAAGTCCTTTTCACCCCCCACAATTGTTTTTCATACTCCTGAACTGAACATGAATTCTTCACTGGCATGGAAGCTACCAGTCTAGAGTTGTGATTAATAACCTTTATTGTTTTAACCCACAAGTGTTCCGATTAAGATACTAAGATACTGATTGACTGGATTTTTTCTTCTATTATACCAAAATAGGTTCATAATAAACACCCCAAAATTAATAAACAATATAAGAGCTCAAGTATCTTCATCTCTGTTGCGTTGTAGAATCGCATTGTATTATATATGTTATGCAGTATTCTCATGAGATATGTATGCGAAAAAAGTAGAGTATAACTACAATTAGAAATAAACCGGATTAACCTACAATTAATTAATTTAAAAAGAATAATTAATTCACTTGGAATAAAAAAAATTAAAATACTTGCATATGGAATTTATGTTCACATTACCTCGGTAATATAATGTGTTGACACACCTCCATCGACCTTCTTAGCAATGCAGAAATAAACAGGAGTAAACGCTGAAAGGATGCCATTGGCGAGAACCGTGGAACTAAATGGTCCCAAACTTCCCCTTCAGTTGCAGTTGCACCTGAGCTCGCAGTGCACCCAGATTTATCACTTGTTGCATTAAACACATCTTGATCCACCTCAAATGTTGCAAGTATATCCAACTAAAATCACCATACGCCATGTTACTATTTTCTTAAACTAATATATCACCAAGAAATTTAAGAACCCAAAAGGCATCATTAGTCACAGTTGATGGTACAACAGCTTCTTGTTAAATGTCTGCAGCTAAAAGACTCTTTTTGTTGTTTCTCTCGACATCTAAACATCAAAATTTAAGATTAAAACCCTAATGTCTTCCGCTTCCAAATTGAGAGAAGACACTCCAACTTTTTACAGTTGATCACTTGGACAAAATCAGATCCACATATTATAAATTATAAAATAAAAAAAGGTTGAACTCACACTCATCTAAGTAGCAACGTTCCCTCCATAGATGTACTTTCAGTGAACAAAAAATCGGACTCTTGCCATGTTTGTTAAAACCAGCAAAGTGTTTCTCATTGTGTGGGATTTGGAAAAAAAAATAAAAAGTGATCTCCACTATCATTATTTTAGTGCCATTGAAAAATCATGGTAAAATAAACTTTATTATTTGTAGGACTGGCTAAGCAATAAAGGTTTCTTTCTACTTCTATAGCTATGCAGTTAATAGCGGTGCTATAGCGGTTAGGGGACCTTCGGATGTGTAGCGGTCCCGCTATTAGCGGCGCTATAGACCGCTATTTGGAAACCTATATAGCGGTCAAAGTCAAATTAGGTCAAAGTTTGAAAAAATCGGTCAAAAGTCGCCTATAATCGGACCAAATCGGTCAAAACTGGATCAAATATTAGTCAAAATTTGACCAAATCGGTTAAGTGAAACGAATTGTACCTTAATTCGAACAAAAATCAGTTGTTGCTCCATGATTTTGAACCATTGTAGAGATAACTGGGTACTATGCCTGATGAAGAAGAGATGGGGAGCGGGAAAACGGCGTATGATGAAAGTGGGGATGATTGGTTATTTAAGTTTGGGTATTTTAACATATAACCCCCTCCATCTTCATTAGTTTATATTTAGTCCTCATACTTGTGAATTTATATATAAAAAATAAAAAATTAATGGTATATGTATATAATATATATAAAAATACATAAATTATGCATGGTAAAAAATTACCGCTATATCACCGCTATACCACCGCTATAACCTATATATCATGTAGCGGACCTTGACCGCTATTCGATTTTGGACCGCTTTAACTGCTTAGTTCTATAGTTCTGTTCAGTTTAATATTCAGTTAGATTTTAAGGGCTGCGAACTACCGGTTATTAGACCGAAATAATGGTGGTCGGGAAGAAAAGAATGTAGGGGTAACAATGTAAATAGTTTCTATATAAAATATAAACAAAAACTCACCAAAAGTGATGTTGTGGTCACTCAAATAACAGTCACTAACCTGCAAAAGTGTTAAAACACAAAAGCAAAAGAGCTTAATACCTCCAAATGAGTTTAAAAAATACCAAGCAAACCTTTTGTAGGCGGTGCAAGTGCATGATTTTCCTCCATTATGGTTGGTGGGTATGGAGTTTGATTTTTCAACGTACATGCTAACGCGCAGTCAAAAGATTCATTAGCCTTGTATAAGGTTTCGTGGATATGAGTTTGATGATCAATCAGCTCAACAAAGTACCAAGCCACGTCATTCGATAACTTTGTTGCAGATGAGTTAATAACCATATCGCGATTCAAGTTCCCGTCAAGATGTATAGAAAACCTTGGTATGCTACTCCCTGTGTGATTTGAAGGACTTAGATTATCATTTTTCCCAAAAAAAATCCTTTATTCTTAGTGAGAGCAATTCAGATGGGACATTTGATGTAGCGCATTTAAGCATAAAAATAACAATTCGATAAGATAAATAGAGAATACCACATGATCTAGAAGACTTGTTTTCATGTATCGAATTCAGAGTCATTAGAAAAGATCAACATGGTCAATGCTAATAATGTAACGTAGAGAAATCGTCTTACCAAGATGGTTATGGATGCAGAAATGAATATCGACTCTGCTTGCTAAACAAAAGAGCTCCAGAGGTCAGAAGTGCGTAAGATCGAGTCTTGAGATTTTCCCATGTTATCGAATGGTAGAAAAAATTTTCGGACCAGGTTCTTTTTCTTCATCGGTGACTTGATGTCAAGTTTCTAGGGCCCATAAGGCAATTCATGGCATGAATATTATGCCTGTACCAACGCTTGCTCATCTCACTGCAAAGAGTTTAAATAGTCTTTTTAAGTATATTTCGTGTAATCTAGAACAAAAGGTATAAACAAAGCGTACCTAAGATTTGTGTCAGCACCTAAACCATGTCGCACCTAAACCATGTCTCCAGCACCTTCATGCAACATTGTAGCCAAATCAGTCTCTTATGAAGCACAACATTTCCAACAAAAGAATGAAGAATACACGAAGCAAAATGCCTCTGGCCACTTGTTTACCCTTTTGACACTTATGATTAGGATCAACAGACTCTTGCCGACTGGTTCATTTAGATTCCAAAAAAAGAGTCAAAGTTCCATTCAAATTATATAATATGCATATTATTTTTATATACATTATGAAAGGAAAAGGTGATTTAGATTACTATTGTTGAATACCCGAATTGGTGCCGCACTTAAGCTTTACCCAACTGCAATAATTCAAATATATTTATGAGAAAAATGGTGTCTAAAATGACCAGGTATGGGGTATGGAGAAAATTGTGTCTAAAATGACCAGGTATGGAGTTAAAGATGTTTTATACCTGAAAGAACTTGTAGTGGGCAAGGCCATCATCAGTATTGTAAAATCATATATCATCAAAGTGACCTGGCCTAACCTCCCATGCTCCAAAAGTTTCCTTCTACCTAAATGCATTAATATTTGTATTTTAATAAAATAAAATCCTATATATTGAAATACAACCAACATCCCTTGAAGCAAAGAATTTAAGTTATAAATCATAAAAAAAAACATAATCATTTATTAACTTTTATGAAATATAAACATTTTATAGTTTTTACTTTTATTCAGTCATCAGCCTTCTTCTCCAAACTCTCCTATAAATCGATCATGTACTTCAAGGTCTGATTTGCTTAAAGTAGGTTTCTATCTTTCCAACACTTTTTACATAATCAATGTTAAAGATTCACATATTATTATAAGCTAACAAAATATAGTTAGAAATTATATAAGTTGTGTTTCTTCTAATGACTTCTTATACCAAACCCAAAATTCATTCCTCCCTGTCACTTTCTAGTAAGATTCAAAACCTTCTATGAAAAAAAAGAATCAATACCTAAATAATACATCTAGTCACATAAGATAAAGGCTAAAGCCATTTGAATACAAAAACATAACGATTTAGAAAATGCCTTTGAATTGTGAATCGGAATGGAAAATTTGGAGCTCTTGAAATCTGGAATGCTTGAATCGTGAATTTGTGAGTTCAACTTGAATCAGGAACTTCCTTTAAGCTTAAATCAGACAACACATGCTTTTTCACAGTGATCATTTCATGTATAAGACTGATAAGCACATGGCTAAGTCTTTTATAATGTAGAACAACCAGAATTCACATGTACCAATTCACAAACACAAGCAATCTTTTATCAAAAATTTATACATGGCAGAAAGACTAAATGAAAAAGAGGACTTGAGTTCTTCTTGGAAGACTCAAGTTCAATTCCCATTTGGTGCAAAAAAAAGGAGTGAGGCATTGGTGGGCAGGGATAGGAGACCTAGGGAAACCTGCCTTCGATCCTGATATGGTTTCTTGAACAGTTTTGCCAAAGAAAAAAGAAAGAATGCGGATAGAAAATAGAGAGATGTAGAGGTTTGTTTAATTCAATTCATGCCTGTAACATTTGTCGAAAAAAACGGGTTTTCGAAACCCGCTTCGTTTAATAACCGAACAATCAGTTTTAAATTTTTGTTGTTCATTTATGGCTTATTTTGATTTTAAACGATTCATAATTAATCAACAAACTAGAAGATATAAATTATAATTGTAAAAATATAAAAATAAATTAATTAAAAAGGAAAACCGGCTGCTGGGAGTCGAACCCGGGTCAGCCGGAAATCCCCCAAAGACATAACCTTCACACCAGCAACCGCTCCGCCACTTTGATTTTCTGATATCCTATTGAATCAGTTAATTCAAATAATAAGGCACGGAAGTCAAATCAGTCAAAACGCACCCAAATAGCAGTCGTCGGAAATCCCTACGACTTCGCCGATAATTTACGTTTCCGTTCAAGATAACCGAAGAATTAACTCTAACGACGGTTATAACCGACGTCTGAACCCGCGACATCAGTCGTAACCGCCGGAGAACGGCTGACTTCGAATTGAGACCGATTTCAGACCCCATACATCTCGATACTACCCTATAAATTCACCCACAATTCACCGGAAACCTTTTCGCTCACAAATCGCACCTTTTCTCGACAAAAATTCAATCGCCGGAAAAAACTGTAAGTCGCCGGAAAACCGAGACTCACATCCACACGGTAATTCTTTCAACCCTTTCTGTTTCAATCATTCGAATAATCTGTCACTAACACAACTCCACCATCAGAAGCAATCCCAGTCAACGTTCGTCGAAATCCCCACCTTCGCCGGAAATTTTCTGAAACTTCCGAAATCACACTGAGAGCTGGTATGATCTTTCCAACTCCTATTAAACTTTAATTAAGTATCTCAACTTCGTAATAATAGAACAGAATTTGTTAATTGATGTCGACAGCCGGAGTTCACTTTCAGAACCGACGGACTCTGCCGGAATTCTGTGAACAACACTGATCGGTATATCTTTTTCCCCCAAACCCTTTCCATTCGTTACCTTTAAGTTACTTATAAAGTTTAAAAAACCAGATAAGGCATAAACCAGACCAAACAGTCGGACCTTATTTTTCTGGGTAAAATCTAACGAAGAAGACGAAGTCGGATTGTATCATAAGATTAATTGAAATCGGTTTTATAAACGGGTTAGACACACAGTCCAGCGGTGGACTGTGTGCACACATAACACCTGCGACGCAAGTTCGAATCCTGTCCCAGCTTTACTCGCTCGAAATAAAAATTTGCCTTTTTAACTGAACCGGGTTGACTCACAGTCCATGTTAAGTATAATAAAAATCGAGTTAATAACCAGGTGAGACACACAGTCCAGCGGTGGACTGTGTGTACGCTAACCCACAGGTCCTGGGTTCGAGACCTGTGGTCAGCACCGGTCCGATACGTTTAAAAATCTTTTTAAAAATAAATAATTTTCGGATTAAATTAAATAGTATATAAGTATAATTAAAAACAGAATTATTTCGGGTTAGACACGTAGCTCAGTTGGTAGAGCTGCGTGCACGCATACGGGAGGTCACCGGTTCGAACCTCGCTCAGTGCAACAATATAACCGACCGAACCGGTCAACGGTCAACGGTCTCGGTCAACGGTCAAAGTCAACATTTTTTATTTATTTTTATTTATTTATTTAATTTAAAAATTAATTAAAAATACTTAAAAATAACGTTTTCAAAGTTAGAAAGTAGCCTTAAACTCACAAAATTATACCCAAAAATCTTATTAAAATAGTTAATAAAATCCACATACTTACCGTACCTTTTCGTTATTTATTTGGTTAGTTATCTCTCGTCGATCAATCCCCTAAACTCGTGCGCATTCAACATCTTCAAACAAACGCACCCAATGTGAGTGAATCTCTACCAATTCCCCGTTTTAATCACATTTTGGGGTGTATCATGTGTCGTTATTTATTTATTATAATTAAACATTTGTGCATCCATCATGTTCATGATCAAATGTGTATTCAATGTGTATCCATTGTTGTGTGGTTGAAGTTTAGATTAATTTTATCATTTCAGTACATACATTTCACAGGCCGGCGCTCCCCATTACCTATGAGCGTGAACCAGGCGTTGCCAACATAAGATCGGCTCCGTTTGATTGAGCCTTGATCTCACATACATTTGCATAGGCCGTCCGTTCCCCATTACCTATGAGCGTGAACGGGACGTTGCCAACCTATACATTGTCATTCTTATTTCATGCTTAAGCAAGGTGGTTTGTGATTGTTATGCCTACATACATTTGCTCATATATGATTATTGCACAATTTTCCTAAATTAAATATCAATAATAAATCATTAACAAATGTTTTTAACAAGGTTCACTCGCCAACTTTTGTTGACCCAAAATTTCCCATTATTACACATGATACAGGTGATCAAGTTGAAGCAAGAAACATATAGGGCGGCTTAGAAGAATAAACCAGTTTAGATTATGGATTTGTTTTAGTTAATTTTTCCTTCCCTTGTATTGTATGAATTTGACTTGGAATATTGAAATGTAATTTGGATTTAATAAATATGAAACATATTAGTAAACATCATGAGCTTTGATGATAACCCAATTATGCCCCGACTCTTATTCCGCTGCGAGTCGGGGTGTGACAATGCCCCTTCATTAATATAACCTATGGCCTTTTATAGCCTTTTCTAAACAAACGGAAATGAATAATTCAAAGCTAAACCCCTAATAATTTGGAGAATGTTGGGCATACCCACGTTTCCTATTATTATCTCAAAACTAGTTCCAATACTTATTCAATCTAACTATTCAAATAAAAAGAAATAAACGTTGCAAACAACTGTTGCATGCATGCACTAATTTGTGGACTGTTCATGCACCTTCTTGGGCTCTTGCATATCCAGCTTAAGCTTCTGCCATCAGCCCAGGCCCATAACAGATCCTTGAGCCAAACGGGTTTTACCGGTAATTTTACCGTCGTGCCTAGGGGCGGGTGGGTTACCGGGTTTTCCCCGGAATTGGTGGTGGACGACTCAGGTTACTCTCGGAGTCCTCCGTTTGTCCAGTGGGTGCCCCGAGAGTGCCCGGGATTGATTTGTTGGCCGTTTAAAAAAATGACAAACAAAACTAAATGCTTAATTAAATATAAATTATAGATTAATATAGAAGTGCTGCCACCGTCACATGTACATGTACAACTGCTATTCTGACCATCAATAATTCCATCGATAATATTACAATTCAATCCAGACATCACTAAAAAAATTTAATCAAAAATATCATTATAATCAGATAGCTCTACAAATTCCTCACGAAATAGAAGAACCATATTATAATCAGACATAACAACCAAACATTTGAGAATGAACACCCAAAATCAGTGATGAATAACATTGTGGGATGGAAAGAAACCATACAATCAAAATTAAGGAATCAATAAAATATGCTCATTTGAATAAACTTCAAGAATCAAACATCGTATCTCATTTATATATTTCAACCAATAACATTCAAGATTCAATCTTTTAGTTGGAAATTTCAAAAGATACTGGAAAGCAAACACTTTGAAATCTATGAAGATCAAACCGATTAAAGCCTATTATTAATTCGTGGTTTATCGATTTAAGAAGATAGATTTAGGGCTCAACTTCTATTACATGGGTATCTATGTAGGGTTTATCAATTTCAAGAGAAATCTGAGACAATAGGAGGTGCGACCTTACCTGCCCTTTCATCGGATAGGCCGCCGGAAACTCATCGGTATCCTTCACTGATCTCTAATTTGTCGAACCCTTTCTCTCTCTTTGAATTTTGCATCTACGTATATATCCATATTATCATAGGAATAGGATGGAGATCTGAAAGCAAGTTGAAGATGATAAAGATACCTGGATGAGAGCTTTTGTTTTGAGACAATCGAAGATTATGACAATTAGGGTTTTTGAATGATATGAAAAGCGTGTTTGAGAAGCCGCGTGTGAGAGAATGAGATAAAGGAAAATAGGGGAAAAAGAGTTTGGCGTCCAGAGGTGAATTCTCTAGCCTAAGAGGATGTTCATATCAACAAAATGATCGATTAAGAATAAGCCATTGTAAGATTATATTTTTTTAGTATAGTAGATAATATATATATATATATATATATATATATATGGTAAGGTTTCATGGAGAATCACCTTTATTGTGAGAACACCACTAAAGTAACCCACTACATCACTACCCAAAACCTAAAAAAGTCTAACCCCAACCCAAGCTAAATGCTAATAACCTATACCCCCAAAAACTAAAATCAAAAACCAGCCAATTTTTTAAAATTTTTTATAAAAAATCGCTACTTTTCGTCACAAAAAAAACTTTTTTTGGTGACGAAAAGTAACGATTTTCTTATAAAAATTGTTTAAAAAAAGAAAAAAATTTGGTGGTTTTTAGATTTTTAGGTATTTTTTATTGTGTTCACATTGGTTTTCACGGTTCTCGCAATAAAGGGTGGTTTCTTAACGGATCCTTGTCTCATATATATATATATACAAAAAACACCATTTTCAGGTGTCGTATAACCCCACATCTATAAGGGTTATGTAAGCTTGACACCTACATATGATTTAAGTATTTGAATCTCTAGTTTATACGGTGCATATATAAATGATGGCGAAAGGTTGATTAACTCAGGTTTTGGTTGGTTCATGCAGTTTCGCTCAGGTGCTACCGCCTACGCACCCCAATAGGTTGAATCAATCTACTTTAATACAAACACGACATATTGTTGTATTTAAAAAAGTTATCAAGAAATTAAGCAAAGAAGTTCATTATACGTGAATATATGAAATCTTGTCCGCTTATAACTAAAAACATATACTACATATTTTCCCCCAACTCAAAGAAATACATTTATATAAATGCCAAAACAACAAATTACAAACAAACGGCACGTAAACGGACAACAAGTTGGGCCCAACCCTCGTTTTGAATTGCAAAACCAATCTACTAAAGACGAAACGACTCTTAAGGGTCGAGAAATTACTGTTCACGATCCGCTGGACCCTCTTCATGAATTCCACCGCCTTCGGGGCTAGAGAACCAAAAGCAAATGCGATAAACACGTGTTGATTCTCTGAATAAGTTTTCTCGTGTTTAGCGACTTTGCTTGATTTTGTCTTCAACCTTGCCTGGCCAGCAAAAAACTAGAATGGGTCACCCCTGTAAGGTCCACACAAGTGTATTTTTCCCTGCCTACACAAACACAAGAATATTAGCTGGTCGAAGAGTAGACCTCATCGAGCGGATCTGTCAAAAAGTTCACACGAGCCTCTCTTTTAGCCGAAATCACTGCCCGCTTTAAAAGATTACAAAGAATATCTCTAACTAAATCATGTTTGTATTTAAACCCAGTAACCCCTGCAATGGACTACATGCTCACCAAAAGTATATAAACAAACCTTGCGGTAAACTAGGCAAGGCTCATCAATCGAGAATTGCATTCGGTTTATATAAGATAATTAAGATCCAATCACGATATTGATAACCATCTATTGTAGGTACGCTACTTTATTAGCTTTGTGTAATACGAACAAGAATTACATTTATGTAAATAAATACTTAAGTTATCATATAACAATGCACAAAAAATATTAATTTCCTTATATGTGTTCTAACTATATGTTTAATTTGAATGAAAATCACTTTTGAGTCTTGCTGCATTCTTCTTAAGATTAAAATACTCTTATTCCTATTATAAAAGAGTTGGATATGAAAGAATGGAAGATAATAAGATTGCAAGGCTAAATATGAAATTTGGAAGCTATTGGGAAGGTGCAAGTGACGTGGAATGGAAAAATGCACGAAAAATCAAGTGAAACATAAAGCTATCTGCATAGCTTATGCCCCAGACTTAATTTAAGCCCTAGACTAAAGGCAAATGAAAGAAACTCTCAGGCGTAAGCTACGTCTGGAGCTTAGCTTACACAGACCATCAGACGTAAACTAATATTAAAAGGCCAAAAATTAGGTTATGGCCATCATCTTCTACTCTAAACGGAAAATATTGACGATTCTAGAGGACTCGTGGGAGATTTTAGGCTTTCTTTCACCATTCAACACCATCCAATCAAGTTCCAATTATTAAACATGCAATTCTATATCAAGATTGAAGATCAAATCAAGAACATGAGCGGCTAAATCATTCGTGATCATCTCTGGGGCTAGGTTTTGTGTTATGAAGCTGGTCAACTTGTGTTTACATACTTTTGGATTGAGATTTGTCTAATCATTCGGTTAGTTTATTTTAATGTTTACTTGTTTTGATTAAACAGTTGTTTGATTATTGCATATACACTTTTTCATCAGTTATTTGGTTTTGTAATAAATAATTGGGATTAGATTCTAAGTTATCATTGTTCAATGTTCATTAACCTTTAACCATTGAATTTATTTGTGTTCATGAAATCTAGGATTGGTAATTAACTAGGTCTTTTCCTTGCAATTGTTTACAACCAAAATAATCAATTCGTTTTTACAATAACTCTCTTAATCAGCAAAAAGCTAAGGGTCTGTCTGGTATGAGATAATGGAATGAATGAGGGAATGGAATAGACGAGGTAATAGAATAGACAAATGAATGAAATGGATCATTGCATTCCATGATCTTCTTTGTTTACTATGTGGGAATGGAATAAATCATTACCTTGTAGTCAAGAAATAAAGAAGGAATAAAATCGGCAATGGGTGGCGGTAGTCGATGGTTGTCACACTCCGACCCGCAGCGGAATAAGAGTCGGGGCATAATTGGGTTATCACCAAAGCTCATGATATTTACTAAAGTCAAAATTACATTCCCAAATATCCAAACATGTCCATACAATACAAAGAAAATAAACCAAACAAAACAATTCCAAACTCTAAATCATTTTATTCTTCTAGTCCAATCCTAAGTGTTTCTTGCTGCAGCTGGTTCACCTGTATCATGTGTAAAAATGGGGGTTTTTGTGGTCAACATAAGTTGGCGAGTGAACCTTGTTAGATAAACATTTATTAATTATTTCCTTGTTAGTTTATCAATGAAAAATTGTGCATAATCATAAATGAGCAAATGTAAATAATCAAACAGCAGCAATAGCAGTCACAACTATAACATACAATAACATATGATAGCATACATTAACATACCAACATCATACAATAAATAACATGAATGAAACTGTGCGATCAAGGCTCAATCAAACGGAGCCGATCGTATTGCATGTACTGAAAATGATAAATGTCTGTGCGATCAAGGCTCAATCAAACGGAGCCGATCGTATGTTGGCACGCCAGGTTCACGCTCATAATGTAATGGGGAACATGCTCAACGCTCATAATGTAATGGGGAGCGGCGGCCTATGAAATTGCATGTACTGAAAATAATAAATTGAATCTAACAATAACCACACAAACAGTTGAAACAAGCTGAATACATATTTGTTCATGATATGTTGTATGCACAATGATTTAAATATAATATATAGCAAGACACATGATACACCCCAAAAACGTGATTAAAACGGGAATTTGTAAAGATTCACTCACATTGGGTGCGTTTGATTGGAGATGGTGAGATGCGCACGAGTTGGAAGAGCGGGACAACGAGAATTAACTAACCTAAATAATAACGAAAAATATAGTAAATGAGTGGATTTTATTAAGGATTTTAATAGAATTTTTAGATGTATTTTTACGAGTTTAAGGCTATTTCCTATCTTTAAAAACATTATTTTTAAGTATTTTTAATTGATTTTTAAATTAAATTAAATAATTAAAAATATAAAAATATGTTGACTTTTTGGGTTGACCGTTGACTTTTTGACTTTGACTGTTTGACTGGTTTATTGTGTGACTGAAATGCGTTGGGTGAGGCTCGAACCCGAGACCTCCCGTTCGCGTGCACGCAGCTCTACCAACTGAGCTACGTGTCTAACCCGAAATAATTCTGTTTTTAATTATACTTATATATTAACTCAATTTATCCAAAATCCTTTTATTTTCAAAAACATTTTAATTCATCGAACCGGTGCCACTAACAGGTCTCGAACCCGGGACCTGTGCTTTAACGTTACACACAGTCCACCGCTGGACTGTGTGTCTAACTTGGTTAATATACAAATTTTATTATACTTAACAACTAACGGAGTTAACCCGGTTCAGTTTTAAACAAAAAGGCATTTTATTACATAAAGGGTGCGTGTATCAGGGATCGAACTCGGGACGTATGCGTGTTTTTGTTCGCACACAGTCCACCGCTGGACTGTGTGTCTAACCCGTTCAAAATACCAATTTTAATTATTCTTATATTGTTAGCGCAGTTCATCTTCTTCGTTGGTTTTTACAGACCGCAGATTACACCATTATATCTTGTTAATTCGATTGTTAAACATTGCACAGACTAATATGAGATAGCAGAGATGATAATTAGAAGTAAACATACCGGTGAACGATTTATTACAGAATTCCGGCAAGGCGTCGGTCTCTGTTTTTATGAACTTCAACTGAGCAAATCAATTAATCGTTTTGATTAGCTAATTATGGAATTGAAGTGCTAAACAAACGTTAACAGTGTGTTTGAAGGTCCTTACCGTTTCACAGACGAAAATAAAGATTTCCAGAAATTTTCCGGCGAACTGGAATTATCCGATAACAGCGTCTGAATTCGATTTCAAGTGAAAGGTTTGAGTTAGAAATAGCTTAATTTGTTAGACTACGACGGTATTGAAGGACTTACCGTTTTGAGGAAGAATACGGTTTTCCGGCGAACTTGCAGAATTTTCCGGCGAGTAAAATAAACTTCTCCGGTGGACTGTAAAGTGTGCGGAAATGTAATTGGAGGTTTGTGGAATGTTTCTGAGTCGCGAGAAGATCTTTGATTACAGTAATTCGGATTATTGGATAGCTTCGGTTATAAAACTCATCATCATCAGAATTCAAGTCAATTCAAGTCTGAATTGATTAGAATTGTCGGTGCATCGGTTATAAACCTGAATTCGCGATTATTCAAACGTTTTAGACGGTTGAATAGCCGATTTCGGTTTTCAGTTGGCGCAACCGGTTCATCTAGGTTTGTATATAAGACTTATTTGTTTCTAGAGTTGACAGAAAACAAACAAGTGGCGGAGTGGTTAAGCGTGTGAGTGTTAAGTCTTTGGAGTTACAACCCGGCTGACCCGGGTTCGAGTCCCGGCAGCCCCTTTTTATTTTTAATCACTTTATTTATATTTTTTATCAGTTATAACTTTTATGGTTTAGTTTGTTTATTAATTATGTATCAATAAAAATTAAAATAAGCATAAATAGGCGACGAACATTTATAACTTGATATTCGATTACAAAATGGAGCGGGTTTGGTAAAACCCGTTTTCGACAAATGTTACAATGGTGGCGGTGGGTGTAGATCAAGTTTTTCTTGCCGGGAGAGTTGCGTTGGAGACATCTTTATCTGAAGAGGAGGCTTTGTCGTCCGGCTCCTCATAAATGATATTAGGTGGACCGACCCATCCTCGGAATCCTAAAAAAAAGAGGGAACATAATCACTTTCTTTTAGTGACATATCTAATTAGACTGAATAGGATTTTAAGAGCTGTCACGATCATTCACATCCCTTTCAGTGGTGGTTGGTGGTGTCGGCGCCGGTGGTCAACGGCATAGCTTGGTGGTGGTGGCGGCAGAGGGTGGCTGGTGATGTAGGTGGTGGTGATGAAGGTGAGAGAGGGAATGAAATGAAAAAAAAAACAAGGGGTGTGGATGGAATGAATTTGAGGTAATAGAATGCCCTATGTAATGGGTCATTCTATTACATTAACCAACCAAACACATTTTTTTTCCATTCCCTCGTAATAATCCACTAGTTCCCTTGAACTCCGCAATATTTTTGATTTGGTGAATATTTTCCACTAGTTCCCTGTGGATTTGACATCCTACTTGCTCTTTACTCGTAAGGGTAGTTAAGACGCTTTATAATTATATTTTTAACTGACTTTATGACATCAATCATTTTCCTAATGATTACAATGATTAGAGAGAGTAAGGTAGAATAGAAATGTGTATTGGAGAAGAGTGGAGAGAACGAGCAGAGAAAAATGGTAGATAAGGTCTCTATTTATAGGCTAGCGGCGGCTAGGTACAGGGCGTGCCTGGACAACATGGGTCGTGCTTGGCCAAGTGACTGGCTATTCTCGGTTATCAAGGCATGGGGCGTATCTCGTCAGCACGGGCCATGGTCAATTTTGTGGGCCCTACGGGATCTTCCATATCTTCCGGAAGCTTTTTCTTCATCTTGTATTGTCGAGGCATGGGCCACGCCTGGCTTTCTTTGCCTTGATCTTTGCATGGTGGATTTCTGGAGGTGTCTAATGAGTTGTGGATCCGAGACATGTGGCGTATCTGGCGAGGCATGAGACGTGTCTGGACATTTTCTTCTATTTTTCTTTGTTTTTCTCTTGATTTTATTTCCTTTGTTATTCTTGAGTTATTTTTGTCCTAAAAATTCAATATAAACTAATTTAAACTTATTTTGAACATTTCATTAATAAAACATATTAAAAATGGATAATAGTTTGATATAAAAACATGTGCATTGTGTGTTGGTTGGTGACTTGGTGGTGTTGTTTTCCAGCTTAATTTCTTGCTAAGCTAAGTTGGTGCGTGTTCCTACCGGTGATTAGTGTTCAATAATTAGTTGGTTTGGGTGTTAAAAAAAGAATATATAGAACCTTAAAACCAAGCATACAGTTTTAATTTCATACTCTACTAAAGGTGCATTTTTAGTGACATTTGGTTTAGTTTCGGATGTCATTGTAAAGGTAATTGAAAAGCGCACTTTGAGGGGAGGGTTCATGATTTTTACTACATAAGGCTCAACTGTACATGAGCACAACTGATGCGTGATTTTTTCAAAGAAAGGTTGCATTTTGTATGTATAGTTCTTTTTTTTTTTTTGCGTTGAGGCATTAGTTTTAGACCATGTCACCTTGGTGCGCTTCTTGCTATTTTAAGACTAATATTGTACAAGTCTTCCTTTATATTTATCATTATAAGCAATAAACAACAAAAACAAAATGTATTCCAAAGGCAAAAAAATCCTAAAATAAACTACAAATATTCAAAACGAGAATATATGAGGTACCATAATGTTCAAAAAATCAAAACTAACAATCAAAGATTATTTGATTGCGTATAATCAATATCCTGCAGTAATGCATGAATTAGTGTCATCTCGTTCATTACAGTAACAACAGACAAAGATGTAAAGTTAGCATTATACTCTTATACAATTAGCAACTTGTTGAATCTGGGTACAGGATCAGAAAGACAACTACAAACAGGATTCACAAATTTCTTCTATTAATTGTTGTGAATTTAATAAAACCACAAGACTCAAGGAATATAAATATTAGAAACTATCTAATTCTACTAGGACTCCTATTCTTACTTATACTTATCTCTAAACAATTAGACACTAATCAAATCTAATACTAAGATAATTCAAATAATAATTAAACACATTTAGATATTATTTTACTCATTTAGTTTTTCGACCTTTAGATCTCCTCAAGACCACTCCTTTGAGATCAACCGAACATTCCTATTGATGTTGTAATTTTTATCATTCCCTCTCAACATCAACTTCCATAAGTCTCCCTCTTAATCTTGACTCATTATGCCTCGTTCTGTCACATCAACTTCGGTAAACACATAACCACCATTGACATCTTTAGTAGACACACTACCATTATCATCCTTAGTTATAAAATCTTTACTGGTACTAACATTACTTCTGGTAGTAGTCCTAGTGAGGAGCCTAAGCAACACACCCTTCACCTTGGGCGGAAAATGCCTTTTCATCTGGATTCGATTGGTTAACCATAGATATGGTGACCCTTTTGATAGGATTTCAAGAAGCCCTCGAACGCCTTTCAAGCAACACTCCAACTATCCTTCAAACCCACTTCAATCGAACCTTTGAACTTGACAATAGGCAATAACAGAAGTCGATCAATTGAAGAAGGGATTACTTTCCAACTGCCTTCAACCAAATTGAATCAAAGGTACACCAAGATCTAATAGAGATCTTTTACAACTGCCTTTGAACGAGTCTTCTTCCATTGTTCAGCCTACTACTTGTAACTCTGCCATCGTTTCGGTTTCTTGACTAGTTCTTCACTGCGATCGGTTTCTAAGAACTTGTCTTCAATCAGTTTCTTTCTGCTGGTCGGATTCTGAACTCCTGCAATTGGAAACTTACTGTGATCGGTACAAGTCACCTTCGATCGGAAACACCTCTAAACCGGGAAACAGATGGGTCACCTTCAACAGAAATACGAGCCTATGTCATCATGCGAATTTGTTAGCTTCCCGATGTATCGTTTCTTCCGTGACACACTCCTTGTTTTGGTAAGCCTACTAAACCACCCCGACACACAGAGATTTAACCATCCAGACACACACGTGATGGCACATCATCATTGAAACCGAGAGAAGCGGTAAACAATTCAAACCAACTTCAACTCAATGAACATCGAAACTAAGTTGACACACAACCTAGATGCAACCTTTTGCTTATCAATTATGACAACCACAGTCGATTCGTCTTTCGGTCGCCAAAAGAATTCCTTATTTTCCCGCTCATTCGTTTCTTCCGCGACACCGAGTTTTTTTTAGTTTCGAAATACCCGAAAAACATCGCTAAATTTATCATCAATCACCACCGTTGTCCCCAAAATGGTACTTTTCCGCGACACCGGCCAACCCGAACCACCTTGTCGTAGCCGTCATACAACACCACCATGATCCACTGACCAAGACAACCGAAATGCGTAGCCAGATCATAACTTTTGGTCCGATGACCAGAACCGTGAAAAAAAAAAATAGAAACAAATTGAAAGCAAACTGATACTCCTCAAGTTCAGCGCCTGGTTGCTACTCCTTCTATTAAACCAACAATTGTGAAATTAATTTTTTTTAATAGCCAACGAAACTTTTTTATAACCCAATACCAAATAAAAAAAAACAAGAAACCAGCCAGTAGCTGGATAATACCGAAAAGAAAAGCTTAGAAAGAAAATACAAATTATAATACTACATTGAAATCCCACCACTCTTGTTGTCGTGTTACCAAAGAATACTTTGATCTCTCCTTCAAACTTTGAGATGAAGCTCCCTTGATCTCTTCTGTTATAATTTGTGCCGCACCATGTTTATTTGAAAAGACCTTTATTCTTCCATAAAGAGAATTCAAAGCCTGTCTCACTATTTTCGTGCTCAGATCCTGTTGTTCATAGTTATGCCAATACCACACATCCTTACACATTGAAATTCGCTGATGATGCAAAAGAGAATTCAGGTTGTCTAACTCGCGTAATTCCGTTTCATTTCTTGGAATTCTTTCCCACGCCCAATCCCATATCCTCCCACCATTGATTTCCCGGTAGCATTCACTTACAAGAGCCTGCTTTCTGGTAGTGATATGATACAAACTTGGGAATCGGATTGCACCCAAGCCATGTATCAATCCAAAACATAGTATTGTTGCCCGACCCCACTTTGCTTCTTAGACTTACGTTGATATCAATATTATTTTTAAGGAATTCCTCCTTACCTATTTCACCAATATTTTTCCATACACCAGGCAGAGACTTTTTTTACCGGTATTACTTCCACCTTCCTTTGACTAGTATGAATCGACTTTATCACTTTCACCCATAAGTTTTCGGGTTCTAATTTCAGTCTCCACCACCATTTGACCAGCAAAGCCATGTTCAGATCTCTGATATTCCCAATGCCAAGGCCTCCGAAATCTTTTGCTGCCACTATCTTTTCCCATTTCACCCATCTAATTTTATTGTTTATGTTGTTTCCACCCCAAAGGAACTTCCTCCGAATCCCTTCCAACACTTTCAAAAGGGCATTTGTATAGAGATAAATAATAGTTAGGTAGGCTGCCGAGCACTGCTTTAACTAGAACGGCCCTATCCCCCGAATGATAAGTTTTTTGCCTTCCAGTTTGAGAGTCTTTTGTTGAACATATCGATCACTTCCTTCCAATTCACAATCTTGTTCATATTTGCACCCACCTTCAATCCTAGATATATAAAAGGGAACTTCCCGGCCTTACAATTAAATACCGATGCCATGTCTTCTACTTCTTCTTCCGGAATGCCCACACCATAGAGCTGACTTTTGCGTTGGTTAACTTTTAGACCGGATAAAAGGTAGAAAATACGAAGAATTCTTTTAAGGTTTTTTACATTACTTTCCTCCCACTCACCCACAAATATTGAATCGTCCGCGTATAGCATATGAGTTAAGTATGGACCATTCCTTGGTAGTTTTATTCCCGCAAACAAGTTACTATTTTCAGCTCTAATCATCAGGATATGCAGTGCTTCCATTGCAACAATAAAAAGAAAGGGTGAAAGAGGATCCCCTTGCCTTAACCCTCTTTTATATTGAAACTCTTCCGTTGGGGAGCCATTTACCAATATCGAGCCTCTCCCTGTGAATAGTATCTCCATTACCCAATTCCTCCATTTCGGAGGAAATCCCAATTGCATTAATACCGAGATTAGGAATTTCCAGTTAATTGTGTCATAAGCCTTCTCAATGTCTGCCTTAAACACAAACAACCGTCTTCCCGTCCTTTTAGCCCAACCCACAACTTCATTGATAATCAAAGGACCATCAACGATGTTTCTATCCGATACAAAAGCTGACTGGGCATTTGATACCACACTTTTTATAACCTTTTTTATTCGGTTCGCGAGAACTTTTGAAATCATTTTATTTACCACACCTATTAGTGATATTGGTCTAAAATCAGAGAGGGTCATAGGATCTATTACCTTTGGTATGAGGGCAATGAAAGAGGAACTGCACGAGTGATGAAGTGAACCATGTGTGAAGAATTGGTCCATGATCTGCATGATCGTCCCCTTCAATTCCTCCCAATAAGTTTTTATTAATTTGAAACTAATACCGTCTGGACCGGGTGATTTGTTAATTCCACAATCCCAAACCGCGTTTCGCACCTCTTCCATCGTAAATGGTGAAATCAGATCCGCCCCTTGTTCCGCATTCAACTGTTTGAAATCACCTGGGCCAATTCTAGGTCTTGATCTCACTGGTTCATTAAATTTTACTTTAAAGGCCGATAAAAACTGTGCTTTGATCTGTATCGGATCCGACACCCAAACTCCTTCAATCCATAAGCCTGCAATTCTATTCCTAGCGATGTGATTGTTGACAATGAGTGAAAAAAGTTTGTGTTTTCATCTCCCATCTCGACCCACCTGAGCCTGGCCTTTTGTTGCATATCTAATGCCACCGATTTTTCCCATTCCTTTATTTTCGATTTGCTAACATGCCATGTTGTGAGTTCTTCTACCGTTAGCTGTCTGTTTTCGGCTATCCCATCTAGGTGTTCCAGCTTGTTCTTTGCTTCCAAAATGGCTCTCTCCTCTTCCTCTTTTTATTCTTTCGCCATGACTTCAACTCCTCTTTGACTGCCTTTAACTTTGCTGCCAATTTCTTCATCTTTGAATCTTGATTCACATGTTTTATCCAAACCTCTTCTCACCGCCTCGTCAAAGCCATCTAGTGAGAACCAGCTGTTAAACAATCTGAAAGGTGAAGGCCCGAAGCTATTGTTTACCGTGGTAAGAATTAGGGGGCTATGATCGGATACATCTCTATTTAGAGCCAATAAAGATGCATTCGGCCATTTACTCGTAAAGTTTTCACAGACCAGCTCCCGATCTATTTTACTTAAGTTTTTCCCGTCTCCCGATAGAAACGTGAATTTCCTACCGGTCATGTTATACTCCTGGAATCCCCAACTGCTTATAAAATTGTTGAAACAAATGGCTCCATTCACATCAAACTGAGAATTGAATCTATCTTCGGGAAATCTTACCTCGTTGAAGTCGCCTAGCATGATCCAATCTCCAGTTATTCTATTTTTCGCCTCCTTCCCACATTCTTTTTCTATTTGCCTTTAAAGTTGAGCCGTACACATTCACAATAACCAAATCATCGTTTGCCCCAGTTACCTTACCTTTTATAATTATAAAATTCTGACTTTTGAATTCCTGTTCTTTCTTAAACACTAGAGGATTCCATATCGATAATAAGCCCCAGATCTGCATCAGCATCCACCTTAGAAAATTCGAAACTAGAGCTATCCCAAAATCTTCTTATTTTTCTTAAAGCCAAGTCCCTGAATTGTGTTTCTTGTATGGCGATGAATGACGATAATTCTTTGACTCGAGCCGCCTTTCCTATCCCTCATGCTCCTTTAATATTTATGGATCCGAAATTCATTGGATTACTGCATCCACCATATCTTCAGTAACTGCAGTGTTGCATGTTTATGAAGATCCATCCCAGTTTTACTCCCATCTATAACATCGCTTCTGACTCGGTCTCAATCACCTGCTCATTTCTTGTATTGTCGTTAATCATACTTGGCTTTCCATATCCAGCTCATCAGTGAATCTTGATTGGGATCTTCTTCCCATTCCGAATCAAGCTCGTCGTCCAGACAATCCCCACCTTGCTCAATGATGATTAGTTCTTCTTCAGTGATTCTTCTCCTTGTCTTGTTCTTCCTCTTATTATTTTTTCCTAACTTATTATAAAAAGGTCTCTTCTTTTTTGTTTTGATTCTGGCTTCGTCAGATAATTCAGCATTTAGGTCAGGGATTCTACCTTTCCCAATCGCTGCGTTTGGTTTCAAACTAGAGGTGGATCGGGCTTCAGCCAAGGTTGGTCTTTTGGGCAACTTATCTAACCTCAAGTCACTGTTCATTGTGGGCCCAACCGAATCTGTGTTATCCTGCATTTCATATGACTCTCCGATTTCCATGTTGTTTTCCACCTTTTCTGGATTATCCTCGTTCCTCGACCTTAATCTGTTCATTTTCCAATATAGGATTTACATTTTCCACGTACTCCCCATTATGACCACCTTCTTTCTTTGAGCTCGATGTTTCATTTTCCGAGACTGGGTCTGTCTGACTTCCGTTTGCTTCCATCTTCCCCGGCACCGGAACTGTCTGTGTCGGAACCATCTCCTCCTCTAATTCAAGCTCTGATATGAACTCTGGTATCCATAGCTGGTTGGTCTCAGTCACCCATACTTCGTATAATACGTGTTTCCATCTAATTGTAATCTTTTCATTAATCAAAGCTCCATGTTTCACAATTACACCTATTATATCATCGTTAAAACTTAGATCTTTCTCATCAGCCTCGGACGGTTTTACCACTCTACCAAAACTCTCTCCTATGCAGTTGAAGACTTCCTTGATCCAGAGTTGAAGAGGGACACCTCTAATCCTTAGCCATGCTATCCTTTCAAACGGTATAGAGTCCCCAGTCCACGTATCCAAGTTGCAGAACCATTGTTTCCATGCCTCCATCTCGCTATTCACCATCTCATCCAACTTTGTTAGTGAATCAAAAATTATTAGTACCTTGAGTCCTCCAATATATCTAACCTGAGCATCTCTTAACCCGAGCTGTAGCTTCATAATACTAACTTTCCTTAGTAACTCAACATTTATCAATCTCTGATTGCCGACCTCCCCTTCCGGTGTCTACGAATAGTTTTGATTCATTTGGCGACCGAAAGACGAATCGAAATGTGGTTGTCATAATTGATAAGCAAAAGGTTGCATCTAGGTTGTGTGTCAACTTAGTTTCGATGTTCATTGAGTTGAAGTTGGTTTGAATTGTTTACCGCTTCTCTCGGTTTCAATGATGATGTGCCATCACCGTGTGTCTGGATGGTTAAATCTCTGTGTGTCGGGGTGGTTTAGTAGGCTTACCAAAACAAGGAGTGTGTCGCGGAAGAAACGATACATCAAGAAGCTAACAAATTCGCATGATGACATAGGCTCGTATTTCTGTTGAAGGTGGCCCATCTGTTTCCGGTTTAGAGGTGTTTCCGATCGAAGGTGTCTAGGTACCGATCACAGTAAGTTTCCAATTGCAGGAGTTCAGAATCCGACCGCAGAAAGAAACTGATTGAAGACAAGTTCTTAGAAACCGATCGCAGTGAAGAACTAGTCAAGAAACCGAAACGATGGCAGAGTTACAAGTAGTAGGCTGAACAATGGAAGAAGACTCGTTCAAAGGCAGTTGTAAAAGATCTCTATTAGATTTTGGGTGTACCCTTTGATTCAATTTGGTTGAAGGCAGTTGGAAACGTAATCCCTTCTTCCAATTGATCGAGTTCTGTTATTGCCTATTGGTCAAGTTCAAAGGTTCAATTGAACTGGGTTTAAAGGATAGTTGGAGTGTTGCTTGAAAGGCGTTTCGAGGGCTTCATAATGCTAACTTTCCTTAGTAACTCAACATTTATCAATTAATTCCATATGGCCTTGCAACTTTAGCAACATCAATGCATCATTCCATTGGTTCACAAATTGGTTCTCTCAATTACTAAATATCACCGACTTATCACCAATTCACCATTGAAACAATTAATTCTTATTGTTATTGTGGCATGCCACGTAACCCACATGCATGCCAATATGCCATATGCAAATTCCAATTTGATTTAATCCTTGCATCTCCTTTTCTTTGCAGTTACTAGGTTCAAGAAATATCTACTTTTAATTGATTTGGATTCACAATGACGAAAAATACCTCTAACCAATTATAATCCATTCAAGATATTTCAGAACCGACTCCTGATAATTTCAACCCAATCCTTTTCTTTGACAACCAATTAAGAAAAAAAGATATAGCACATCGGAATATGTCGATACCACTTGTTGCCTTATTATTCCTTTATCTTCGTCTCTGGTTATTGCCGTTTTACCGCCGTTGCAGCCCCGCAAGGGGCTCCTCCCCTTCTTAGAAAACGACTCTCAAAACCGTGGCTTAAATATCACTTGTTGAATCTGGGTACAGGATCAGAGAGACGAATACAAACAGGATACACAAATTTCTTCTATTAGTTGTTGTGAATTTAACAAAACCACAAGACTCAAGGAATATAAATACTAGAAACTATCTAATTCTACTAGGACTCCTATTCTTACTTATACTTATCTCTAAACAATTAGACACTAATGAAATTTAATACTAAGATAATTCAAATATTAATTAAACACATTTAGTTATTTTTTCAGCACGTCTGCCTAAATGATCATGTTTGACCCGTTAGTAGGTTCCTCTTACCATTTGGGTTTTTGTTCTTCGAGAAGGGGTGACATCTTCTCCTTTTGGAGAGGCTTTGTGAGCCCTTTAGAAACACTTGTTATGTAGAAGAAACCTTCCTACGTTAGTCCTTATTAAGGGTTCATTCCTTTCCTCTCCTGGAGAGATGTTGTAATTCCCTAAGAATTGGTACCCATAGAAAATGTATCCTCTCCTCTTGGAGAGACTTCTTCAAACATATGCGACCCTAAGATAGGGCTCTTCTCTCTTGGAGGGATATTTTCTTAAACACAGACCCGTAGCAGGGATCTTTTCTTTTCAAGGAAAGGATTCTTCAGGCTCGAAGTCCCTTGTAAAGGGGGACTCTTCCTCCTTATTTTTTTTGGAGAATAAGTTGTTCAGGTGTGTAATCGCAAAGGAGGAGATTTTTTCTGCTTCGGGCAAGGAGCTTTTTCAGATATCAAATCCCAGAGAAGGGGGTATTTCTTCGTTCTTGGAAGGACTTAACCAATACTTGATCCCGCAGGGGGATGCATTTTTGTCTGTTGAAGAGACTTCTGAAATACTTAATCCCATAGGAGGGATATTCTCCTATTCTTGGGAGAAACTTCCTCAAGACTTAATTCAATAGAAGAGAGGTGTTCCTGTTCATGGAATAAAATGTTGAGATACTTAACCTCGTAGGAGGGGGTATCTTCCATTTTTTGGAGAAACTTCTTCAATACTTAATTCCACAGAAAGGATGTGACAAATATTCCTGGAAGGAACTTCTGAATACTTAATTCCATATGCGGTAATACCTTCCTATTCTTGGAAGGAGCTTCTTCAAGACCCGATTAATAGAAGGGAGATGGTCCTATTCAAGGAAGGAGCTTCTAAAATACTTAATCTCATAGGAAAGAACACCTTCCTATTTTGGAAGGAGCTTCTTCAAGACCTAATCGCAAGGGAGGGATATGTTCCTGTTCAGGGAAGGAACATCTGAAATACTTAATCTCATAGGAGGGAACACCTTCCTGTTCTTGGAAAGAACTTCTTGCAGGCTTAATCCCAAGGAAGGGATGTGTTCCTGTTCTTCGAGAAGGATCTGCTGAGATACATAATTCCATGGAATGGGATGTTTTTCTGTTCTTGGAGGGGACTTCTCTAATACTTAATCCCATGGAAGGGGATGCGTTTCTCAGGGGAGGATATGTTCCTATTCTTGGAAGGGACTGCTCAAGTACTTATCCCATAGAAGTGGGGGTTTTCTTGTTTATGGAGGGAGCTTACGAAATGCTTTAGCATTTAGGAGAGGGTATCGTTTTGTTTAAGTGGATGAGGGTCTCTCAACCCGAGGGACCATAGAAGGACCCCATTCTCTCGTTAAAATGAAGATATAATTATGAAGGCTTCATTCTCTTTCTTTTTCCATGTAGAATTTTTGACATGGGAGCCAATGGAAGGGGCTTATTCCATCTAAAATAGAAAATACAAGTCTGAGAAAATCACCTTGAGGATTATTCTTTCTCCAAGGAAGAAACTAAGTTAGTGGTTCATAGAAGGGGGTTCTTCCTTCCTCAGGGAAGGAACTAGATGTCTTGCCCAGGTTTTTTTCCTTTTTCAAGGGAAGGACTTACGATGCAGTCCAAGAATTATTCTTCCTTCAAGGAGGGAGCGTCCAAGAGTTTTCTTAAGGACCAATAACGTCGTCCAAGGATCCTTCCATCTTCAGGGAAGAGGCTAAATATGCAATTCAAGCTTTTTTCTTCTTCAAGGGTAGGGCTAATAATGTTGTCCAAGAATTTTTTGTCTTCAGGGAAAGAACGTCGAGGTTTTTCCTTAAGCACCAATAATGTAGTCCAAGAATTCTTCCGCCTTCAAGGAAGAAGTGACAGGTTTTTCCTTGGGGACTAATAATGTAGTCCAAGGATTCCTCTGCCTTTAAGGAACGAGCTGAATATGTAGTCTAGGTTCTTCCCTTCTTCAAGGGAGGGACTAATAATGTGGTCAAGGGATTCTTCCTTCTTCAAGTAAGGAACCAAACATTCAGCTCAGACTTTTCTTTTCTTCAAAGGAGGAACTAGTAAGGCAGTCCAGGAATTGATCATCCTTCAAGGAAGGAGCCGAATATGCAGCCCAGGCTTTAATTATGCAGTTCAGAGATTCTTCCTACTTCGAGGAAGGAGCTAAATACGCAGCCCAGGCTTTTCCTTTCTTCAAGGGAGGAACTAGTAATGTAGTTCAAGGATTTTTCGTCCCTCGGGGAAGAAGCGTCCATGTTTTTCCTTAAAGACCAATAATGTAGTTCAAGAATTCTTTCGCCTTCAAGGAAGAAGCTAAATATGCAGCCCATGTATTTTTTTCATGCATCCCACGGGAAGAGATTTATTTTTTCCTTTAAGAGAAAGTATAAGTATCAATACTTCTTTGTAAAAATGAGTCTTCATTAAAATAAGCTTTCAGAAGGAGGTTCTCCTTGTTTTTTCTTTATTGTAGAGGTCTTCAAACATGAGAACTCATGGAAGGAGTTTAATGCCTTTTTGAGGAGGTAATTTAAATATGAAGGTCCTTTCTTTTATGGAAGTCTTCAGTTTAGAACCGATGGTGTTATACCATGCTAGCTTCTCAGTTCAGTATTATCATGTAACACCCCAAAATACGCATATGTGATTATTATAATTTCCATAGTATGTGTTAGTAAGAAATTATAAAACATAACCAAAAACTAATAAGTTTTTGGAAAGAAAATAACATAATTAAATGATTACATGTGGTTTTTATAAAAGATGAATATGTTTAATGAAATCTAAATATGGGTCAAACATGAAGGGCCAATTGTGACAAAGTGGAAAGTTGAAGTTTATAGATGAATAAAATGCAGAATTTTAGTGTGTGTGTTGTATGTGTTTTGTACGTGTTCTAGAGAGAGAGAAAGGGAAGAACACCTTCAAGAATAAAAACTCAAAATTCAGTAAATAAGAAAGGAAATTGATGGTTAATCTCTTGCATGAGCCCTAATACATGATCATGTAAGCTCGTTTAACAAGTGGTAATTGAATTTTCAATTTGGATGATTTTGATATGAAGAGCATGGATGAAATTGACAAATTGCTTAAGTATGTTAGTGGAATAGTGTTGATTGATGAAGAAACTATGATTAGAAACATTTTTGAATGCATTTGAATGAAATTGATATGTTCATATGTTTTGATAGATAGCTCTCATTAATCATGAAGTGGGTTTTTGAGAATTAATCATGAAATAGAAATTTTTAGTCAAAATTATGATGTTAACTTGTCAGCTAGAAGGTAATATGAATATTTGTGTTAATGTTCATTCGTTATGATGATTTGGGTGATTGGGGATTTATGTATGTATAAAAATATGGTGTGTAAGAACATGAAAAATAACAATTTCTAAACAAAAATGATTGACGCACACCAAGTGCTCGATGAAATGCATAGATGATAATTATGTGAATAAGTGACAATTATTAGTACAATTCATGTTTAGAATGTGAGTATGCGTTGTATATGGTGAAACGGATTCATGAGAACTAAAAAGAAAATGAATTCGTTAAATGTAGGTGTGAAGTAAGAAGGTTCAAGCAACTAGAAACCTCAAGCCTCGCAAGATCGAGGTATGTTACTTGTACGATTAAAGTTTACTTGTAGTAATGTTTATTGATATATATTGCGGAATTAGTAATTCATGTAATAGACCCATTACGAACGGGTCAATGAACTACAACGAAATATTTAATATGGTCCTACGGTTGATCCGGTACGAACGGATCAACGGACTAGAATGAAATGTTTATTATGGGTCATACAGTTGATCCGGTACGAACGGGTCAACGAACTAGAATGAAATGTTTAATATGAATATGTAAACGAACAGGTCAAAGAACAAGAATGTTATGTTTAGAATGAATATGTAGATGTTCCGGTACGAACGGGTCAACGAACAAGAATGTTATGTTTAGAATGAATCTGTAAACGATCCGGTACGAACGGGTCAAAGTACAAGAATGTTATGTTTAGAATGAATATGTAGATGATCCGGTACGAACGGGTCAACGAACAAGAATGTTATGTTTAGAATGAATATGTAGACGATCCGGTATGAACGGGTCAAAGTACAAGAATGTTATGTTTAGAATGAATATGTAGACGATCCGATACGAACGGGTTAAAGAATAAGAATGTTATGTTTAGAATAACTATGTAGACGATTCGGTACGAACGGGTCAAAGTACAAGAATGTTATGTTTAGAATGAATATGTAGACGATCTGGTACGAACGGGTCAACGAACAAGAATGTTATGTTTAGAATGAATATGTAGATGATCTGTATGAACGGGTCAACGAACAAGAATGTTATGTTTAGAATGAATATGTAGACGATCCGGTACGAACGGGTCAAAGTACAAGAATGTTATGTTTAGGATGAATACGTAGAGGATCCGACACGACGAGGTCAAAGAATAAGAATGTTATGTTTAGAATGACTATGTAGACGATTCGGTATGAACGGGTCAAAGACACGAATGTTATGTTTAGAATGAAAATGTAGACGATTCGGTACGAACGGATCAAAGAATAAGAATGTTATGTTTGGAATGATCATGTAGACGAATCCGGTACAAGCGGGTCAATAAGCTACAATATAATGTTTGATATAGTTATGTATTTATTCCGTTGTGAGCGGGTCAAATGTTTATAAATTGATTATTATTTGAACAGGATTAAAATGATGAAATCGAGTAGATGAGTAAACCAAATCTAATATAATAGAAGGGATATAAACATGAAGATTATGGGAATAATGAAAATGGTGGAATGTCATGTTCAATGAAAGTTAGGACTTTACCCTTCTCTTACTTAAATGAATCTTTGTTTATGTTGTAGGTGAAACCGCACTATAAGCGGACTCGTGAGCTTCGAACGAACACACGCACAACTTTTTTTCGCCCTCAACGCGCTTCGAACTAGTTTATGCAACTGGTCAAAACTTTTGGTTGTTTATGTGGTTATAGTCTAGTTGTTAGACATGCTCCAAAAACATGTGATTATAACTTTTGTTAAAGGTAGTTGGTTGTATCTAGTTTTTAAAAGGTTAACTTTTATAATTTGGCCGAATTTCAAGTAATATATAAAAGTTTAAATTTGGTCGTAAAATTTTGTTGTTTAATATATGGTTTTGACCACGTGAAAGAATGGGCGTTTCATGTCAAGTGCAGTCGGTAATGCTGAACTTATAAAATAAGCTGTGGGGACTTCTTCGTCCATTTTCCAATCGTCCAGATGTCTCTAAGCCCGACGGTGATGAAAACACCGATTAATGATGTATTTATCATCATGGTGTTAAACCATATCAGTTCCCCCAGTTCAATGACTAATGTTGTGTCACTTTACTCGTAGCTGAAGCTTTATCCTTGTTTAAGGGTGTTTGAGGTGGTCACTGTTCTTTAGCACCTTGTTAAAGATCATGCCTTGTTTCTCGAGTGCACATCATTTGGTTCAATATTAGCTTTTATCGACCTGTCCTGTAAGTGGCGACTACTGGCTTCTTGTGTTGTTCATATTCATGATTCTATACTTGCGATAAAAACACTTAACAACTTTGTAATGGGAACAATAAATAATATTTAAATGTGGCGCATGACACAAGACTTCGTAGAAGGGACTTATGTAAGTGTTTTGTAGAAGGACCTGGGAAGGGCCAGTGGGAAGGACCTGAGACGGGACCGTAGAAAGGACCTGAGACGGGACCTGTGGAAAGGACCCGGTAAAAGGACTTGCGAAAGGACCTGGGAAAGGGACCTGAGGGAAGGACCTGGGGAAGGGACCTGTGGAAGGACCTGGGAAAGGACCTCTGGAAGGACCTGAGAAAGAGACCTGGAAGGACCTGAGAAAGGACCTGTGGAAGGACCTGAGAAAGGGACCTGTGGAAGGACCTGGGAAGGGACTTGTAACGCTTCGCCTTTCGCAACTTTCTATCTTTTCGCTAATAAAACTCTAACTTATGAGGTTCATACTCCCGAAATAACTTGTCACACGATAATACATGTTATTTACATAATACATAACATCTATTAACCTAATATATAACATTAAATAACAAAAAATAAGAAAAAAATAAAAAATGGCAGCCCCTATTTTTCAGCTTTGGACTGGGTTTAGTGGACTAGTTTCAAGTCTAAACTCCCCCAAATCTTGACAAAGCCCAACCCACTTAAACCCTAATCCCTTCCCTATATAATAAACACTTCCCCACTCCTTATTCCACTTTTGCAAGCCTCCAAAGACTTCAAAACTCTCCCAAACTCACTGAGTTTCAGCCACGTTTTTTAGAGTTCCAGCCTAAAAAGTGAGTTTTAACTCACTTCTACTTCAATTTTCTTCTTGTTTCTTCTTCTATAACACTTGTACAATCTCTAGGAAGGTTCTCACAAGTTTCCTTGGGCAAACTAAGGTGAAAACTCACCATTTTTTGAGGTCCAAAGTGCACCTAAAATTATGCTCATTTCATCTTTTTGATTCTCCATATTTTGGAAAAAAAACTCATGTTTTCTTCATACATTCCTATGTCCTAATGCTCATAATAACTTGTATGGTTAGTTGGGCCTAAAAACAAGGGTGTGACATTCAAATTTAGAGGATTTATCCTCATAAACTTTCTGTTTTCATGGAGCTTTAAGCTACAAGTGATGCAAGTCTTGAACTGTTCATGTGTGTCTACCTTGGTTAGCTTGGGCTATCCTAACTCTAACACCACACATTACTTGATGATTTTTCATCATTATCCCAAGTTAATTTGCTAGCTTGAAAGTGTCACAATCCCGTCTAGACTTTGACATGTGTAAAGTGTGCTCACCGGGTTGTATTTCACTTGGCTACTTGGTATCATGGTGACACATCTTTACATTCATGTTATTTACTTTCTTGTATGTTATTATCTTGTTCTAAGACCCTCCTTGTTACCTTTGGTGACTCGTGAAGTGATGAACAATCATATGAGGTCCAAAGTGGATGGTTAATCCTCCCACTCCTACTTGACTTACATGATACTAAGAGGTTCCAAAGTGGATGGTTCATCCTCCCACCTCCTACATGATTATATAACTATATGGAATATATTATAATCCTAAAACCGAAACCTTGATAATGACCTTATAATCAACTATCAAGTTATTAAGTTTAACACTAAAGTATGTAATTCCTTGTCACGATTCTAATATGTCCCGAAACCTATGAAATCACATCCAACTCGTAAGAGTTACTATAGTGTCAAGAACGAGTGTTACATCTTAGTGAATACTTTCGTATTATAATACTTTATCAAACTTATTTTTAATCATGCTCGAATACTCCTCATCTCCCGTCTAAACTCTATACTCATACTCCTCGTTTCCTCTTGTAGGATAATTCGGCGTCATCCTCGCACCAACGTCTTCACGGATTGTCAAGTGTAGAAAAGACTAACAAACCGTGAGTACACTCGACCCACTTTCGTTTATAACACTTTTGGGTTAACATGTTTTTACTTATACAAAAATCACGAACACTTAAACTTTATGAAACACACAAACAATCATATACCCATGAATACTGAATCATATACTTGTTGCTTGTCTTGGATATTCTTTATGCTATGCTTTAGTCATTAACTATTTTTAGCCTTGTTTGACATGCATAGCTCTATAGGAATTCACGCATCCACCTCCATCGTGTTATTCGTGAGGTCATGTTAAAACATCATGATTGCGTTAAGGGTTTGATTATTAGTATTGCATGCTTTGATATTGCTCTTGTATAGATTTTTGTTTAAACTTATTCGTATACGTATGCTATGCCTAAACTTGTGTACTCGCCTTTGCTTTCGCATTGACATTATTTTAAAACATGTTACAGTTGAAGGAGATGATGCTATGAAAACAATATAGCAAGAACTAGATACACACAAATTAGACGTTAGGTTTAATGTTGATGTATCAATTTTGTTATGACTTTGCAAATGTTATGTTGTTTCTTTGTTACATTGATGTATTTGACAATTTTATGGAATGAAATATGGTTTAATTAATTATTGTCGCTTATTAATGTTGTGAGCAATGAGCAATCTCGTTTTTGTCTCATCTCGATGTTTCCGCCATCGGTTGGGGTGTGACAGATTGGTATCAGATCCATAACTATAGGGAATTAGGTAGAATTGTCATGTTGGCCTAGTCTATAGTTCTAAGTACCCGTTTGACCATTCTTGTTTATGCTTAAAACTTTATGCTTCCTACTTTGTTCTCTCTTTTCTTTTGGTCTTAATACATATACATGATGTCTTTCCTAAGGCACTCTTACACAATACACGTTTGGACGCTTGAATACACTCGTAACACAAACGAGACGATTTGCACCAAAATAGGTCCAATGACTTACAATTTTTGGTGAAATCTCTTATTCCGCGTATTCGATTTTTCACGAAGTTATACCATCAAGTTAGGAGTGATATCTACATCTTGATGGAAACTTCCATTTCATACTCTAGTGGATCTTACAAACGAGTCGGAATATGCTCCTCGTTTAGTGAGAAACAACCACACTTAGGGTACGAAATCGTCAAGTTAGGGGTGAAACCCGCACCTTGTCGATTAAGTCCCATTCCTCGATTTTCAATCTCACCAAAGTCTCGAATTTTCTAATCGATTAGAGATGTGTAGTAACTGGAAGGGTAAAATACCGTTAGTCACTTCTCGATGAGAGTATTTTACCTATAGGCCAAAGCACGTTTCTCTAATTTGAAAGGGTCTTCGATTCACTTTGGAATTGTCGACGATTCTCTACCCGAATCATTCCCATGTTTTATGAGCCTATTCTTTTATGTGACTCAATTTTTATGTGTTTTAATACTTGTTACCTCGTTCATTTTAAAACCGTTACACACTCGCACGTTTATCGCAATAAAAAACAAAACTAATCCTCGTGAACAAACTAAATTTATACTCTTCATTCGTACCCATACGTGATTATACATGCTATACTTGTTGAATCCATGAATTGTATGTGAAACTTATGTGAACTTTATTCATACTCATGCTTCAAAACATATTTTCTTTATATTACGATACAAGTCTCATGCTTTTGTCTTGTTTACAACCTCTATATGCCTCTTTTCCGTAACTCGTTGAACTGCCATAAAAAGTCCAAGAAGTCGGGTTCCAAGAAGGAATCCAACAACGAAGGACTCGATATCGAAGCAAGACCTGATTGGGCTCGTTTCGAGCAAATGGCCAGAAATGGCTAAGATCAAAACCCAATTGTTAGCCAAATCCACACAATACACGCTGAAGCCATACCTAATCACCCGCTAATTCCAAAGCCGATACCCCAAACCATCTTACCAATTCAAGCATTTCATGCTTGTAAACCAGTGGAATTCACTGGCATGGACGGTGTTACCAGCCATGATCAATTGGTTTGATTCAATGGAGTTAATCTTCCTTCAGGGGCTGCCCTGAGGAACTCCGAACCGTAATGCCACTGGGTCTTTCGCAAGAGAGCCTGAGTGGTGGACCACCGAACGAAACCGCGTGAAACAAAGCGACCCACGCGATGCCTTGGGAAGAGCTTAAGGAGCTCATGAAGGAGCAATTCTGTCCTCCCCACGACCCAGAAACTTGAAAACGAGTTCTGGAATCTCACACAACATGGAAGCGACGCTGAAGGATTCATCGCGCGCTTTAAATAGTTAAGTATCATTTGCCCTGGGCAAGTCGATATTGTTCCCAAGTCAATCGCCAAGCTCATCCATTGCCTCTCACCAATGATCATGAACCATGTAGCCGCAGCCAACCCGAAAACCATCGAGGAAGCCTATGCCATAACCATCCAACTCAACCATAACTGCATCCTTCAGGGGCCTACGACAAGGTCCCTACGAAGCATGCGCACTAAGCCGTTGCCAATACCACCGAATCACCTACCCCTCCGGCCAAAAAGCCCCACAATAAGAACAAGAAGCGGAAGGCTTCTTCTCAAAACAACGCGGTCGTCACTCCGCCTAACCCTGCACCCCTAAATGCCATCGCCACTACCCAAAACAGCAACCAACCCGCACGTGGTTACACTGGCCCTCATCCTCAGTGTACTACCTGCAACTCCCACCATCCCATCGGTACCCCATGTCGAAAATGTGCCAACTGCAATAGGTTGGGACACCTCTCCAACTTTTGTCGCCTACCCCAGAGCCAGCAAACCCCAGCCCTGTTACCCAATCCTAACCCTAACCCGAACCTAAATCGCCAAGCTCAAGCGACTCCTACTCGAACTTGTTACAATTGTGGTGGTCCTAACCATTTGCCAACGTTTGCCTGAAAACGCACCAACAACCAGCAACAGTAGCAGACGAGGACTGCAAAAGGACGAGCTTTCGTTCTCACCTCAGCTCAAGCCCAAAGCTCGAATGACGTCATCACTGGTACTTTCCTTGTGACCGTATCTATGCTACTTGTCTGTTTGATACTGGCGCAGATAGAAGTTTTGTGTCTGTTGAATTCGAACCCTTGCTTAAGTGCGAACGAACTAAAATGCTTAATCCTTTTGCTATCGAAGTGCTAATGGAAGACCATCTCTGTTGACTCCGTTCTTTCTGGTTGCTCTCTAATCTTAAACGATCATAAGTTTTCCATCGACCTCATACCTATGCAAATGGGTAGTTTTGACATCACAGTAGGCATGGATTGGCTTAAGCGAGTACGTGTCGAAATTGTTTGTTCCGAGAAGTCTTTCGTCTTCCCCTACCTCAAGGTGATTCCTACACGTCTATGGCGAGAAGCCTTCTAAAGGCCTTAAGCTAATGTCGTGTATCCGAGCTCGCAAATACTTACGCAAGGAATACTTTGCCTTTTTGGCCCACATTGTGGAAAAGAAAGACAAAGGTCCAAGCCTAAGTGACGTTCCTGTCGTTGTGAGTTTCCTTCTGTTTTTCCCGGGATCTTCCTGGTCCTCGCCTCCTCGAGCCGTTGATTTTTGTATTGACCTCATTCCTGGCACAACTCCTGTTGCGAAGGCTCCCTATCGTTTAGCACCTTCGGAGATGCAGGAGTTATCGAGCCAACTATAAGAACTTCTTGATAAAGGCTTTATACGCCCTAGCATTCTCCTTGGGGCACTTCCGTACTTTTCGTCAAGAAGAATGATGGATCATTTTGCATGTGTATTGACTATCGTGAGCTCAACAAGCTCACAGTCAAGAACCGCTATCCTCTTCCTTGCATTGACGATCTCTTCGATCAATTACAAGGCGCAACTTGCTTTCAAGATTGATCTCCGTTATGGTTATCATCAACTCCGGGTTCTCGAAGAAGATGTACCTAAAACCGCTTTCCGCACATGATATGGGCACTATGAGTTCGTGGTCATGCCTTTTGGTTTGACTAACGCACCCTCCGTATTCATGGACCTTATGAACCGCGTGTGTAAGCCATTTCTGGATCGTTTTGTCATTGTATTCTTCGACGATATTCTCATCTATTCCAAAACGAAAGAAGATCATGGACGACATTTGCGTCTCATTCTTCAGCTTTTGCAAACCGAACGTCTTTACGCCAAATTCTCCAAGTGTGAATTTTGGCTAAAAGAGGTTCAATTCTTGGGTCACACCGTCAACGAACTCGGTATTCATGTTGACCCCGCAAAGATAGAAGCTGTTAAGAATTGGATTGCACCTAAGTCGCCTTCTAAAATTCGTTCGTTCCTTGGCTTAGCTGGATATTATCGCTGTTTCATCTCAAACTTTTCAAAGATCGTTGTTCCTTTGACTTCGTGGACTGAAAAAGATAAACCTTTTGTTTGGGGTCCCGAACAAGAGGAATCTTTCCAAACACTCAAGGACATGCTTTGTAATGCTCATATCCTTACTCTCCCCGATGAAAACGACGACTTTGTCGTGTATAGCGATGCCTCTAACCAGGGTCTTGGTTGCGTTCTCATGCCACGGGACAAAGTAATCGTGTACGCGTCAAGGCAACTCAAAATTCATGAGAAAAACTATACTACGCACGACCTTGAACTTGGTGTGGTTGTTTTTGTGTTAAAGATTTGGTGACACTGCCTTTATGGTACCAAGTGTACGGTCTTCACCGACCACAAGAGCCTACAACATATCTTTGACCAGAAAGAACTCAACATGCGCCAATGCCGTTGGGTAGAATTGTTGAACGACTACGATTGCGAAATTCGCTACCATCCTGGTAAGGCGAATGTTGTGGCCGATGCACTTAGTCGTAACACTCATGTTATGAGTACTCGTTGCTACCAAATCGTGGGAAACCTTCTTGACCTCATTCGCGACGCTCAACATTCGGTCATAAGTGAAGGCTGTCTCGAGTCTGAACTGAAAACGGTGACCAGCGTCCATTCGTTGCTAAGGCTGATGGTATCTTTTACTTCAACAATCGTATGTGGATCCCCGACCGTAACTCCCTTCGGACGACCTTGATGGGTGAAGCCCACAAATCCCGATACTCCGTCCATCCTGGAGCTGATAAGATGTACCACGATTTGCGTGCATCATATTGGTGGCCTGGATGAAACACGATATCGCTCTCTACGTGTCCAAATGCCTTATGTGTTCCAAGGTCAAGGCAGAACATCGTCCCTCTGGTTTGCTCGAACAACCTGAAATTCCTGTATGGAAATGGGAGAGCATAGCCATGGACTTCATCACGACATTACCTCGTACTACCTCGGGTCACGATAGCATTTGGGTTATCGTTGATCGTCTGACGAAATCCGCTCACTTCCTTGCCATTCGTGAAGATTACAAAGTCGAGAAATTGGCTCGTATCTACATGGATGAAATCATTAGTCGTCACGGTACTCCTCTTGATATTATTTCTGATCGCGATGCTCGTTTCACTTCTCACCTTTGGCAAACTTTCCAATCCGCCCTTGGCACTCGTTTGAATCTTAGCACCGCTTTTCATCCTCAATCTGACGCTCAGACCGAGCGTACTATCCAAACTCTAGAGGATATGCTTCGATCATGTGTAATCGATTTTGGCGGCAACTGGGATTCGCACTTACCTTTGGTAGAATTCTCATACAACAACAGCTATCACATAAGTATTCAAATGGCTCCATTTGAAGCATTGTATGGTCGCAAGTGCCGTTCGCCTATTTGTTGGCATGAGATCGGAGATGTACAACTCACCGGTCCTGAACTAATACAAGAGACGATGGACAAAGTCAAAGTCGATGGTCAACGGTCAACGGTCAAAAAGTCAACATTTTTTATTATTTTTATTTATTTATTTAAATTAAAAATCAATTAAAAATACTTAAAAATAACATTTTTAGGGTTAGGAAATAGCCTTAAACTCACAAAAATACACCCAACAATATAAAATCCGTTTACTTACCGAACCATTATGCCATTATCGAGGTTAATTGCACTCGTGGTTAAAACCACTTCGTGCGCATTCAACATCATCAACCGAACGCACCCAATGTGAGTGAATCTTACAACTCCCCTTTTTAATTACACGTTTTGGGGTGTGTCATGTGTCACAAAATTAACTCGTTTATTTAAACTTGTGCCATACCATATTGTGATCTAAACGTAGATTGTATATAAATTGCTTGTAGTTATGTATTTCATTTTGTCAATTTATATGCAATTCATTCATTAGGCCCATCAGTTCCTCGTGAGAAACGAGTTGAGCAACGCGTGCCTCAAAACAAATCCATTGTTGTTCGTGTGTGTATTATTTAGTTTATATTGTTTGTAGTTATGTATTTCATATTGTCAAGTTTATGCAAATCATTCATTAGGCCCATCAGTTCCTCGTGGGAGACGAGTTGAGCAACGCGTGCCTCAAAACGATTCATTATTGTTCATGTGTGCATTATTAATATTAATTGATTGGTGATTATGTTTACATCTATTTTTACTCATGTTGGTTGTGCACTTTATTTTATAATCAATTAAATAAACTTGTTCAAATGTTTTCCATAGGATTCACTCGCCAACATTTTGTTGATCCAAAAACCCTTTTTACACATGATACAGGTGAACAGGATGAAGCAAGGAAAACATAGGAAATTCCTTAGAAGCAAACAAAAAAGCTTAGATTGATGTTTAGGTCATGATGTAATTATGATTGTAAATTTCCCATTAAATTGTATTAATGAATATGAAACGTTATAATAAATGTCATGAGCTTTGATGATAACCCAATCATTCCCCGATCACCTTTTCCGCTGCGGGTCGGGGTGTGACATCACATAGGACTAATCATAATTTACTGATAAAGCCAATGAAAAAAATTTGACAAGAATATGGTGGATACGCCGCTGGTACTTCCTATATATAAGTGTTCTTGCCAAAGGATCGAGGCATTATCAGGCGGTTATGAGAGGTTCCATGTAGGTTATAGTGGTAGAAGTTTTGTTTTAGGATATAACCTTATCTTTCCAAACGTATCGATTCTCTCAAAACTCTTGTGCATGAGATCATACCTAGTCAATCAACTCTGTTTATCAATATTCCTTATATTAGGCATCAAAGAGCGATTCATGTAGCTGGGTATTCAACCCTTACTAGGAACGTTACCGCCTCAAATAAAAATTTAAACTCTTAACCCTTTTCTAAGTATGTAATTGCCAAAAACACCCTCCTTTCGAGACAAACATACCACTACTTAAATTTCGGGACGAAATTTCTAAAAGTAGGGGATACTGTAACATCCGTCCAAAATTTTCGTCGCGTATATATTGTTTATTTTAATTTTAAATGATACATAATTAATAAACATTGATATAAGTTTAAACCAAAATTAATAAATAACAAAAATAAAAGAATAAGAAAACAATTGAGGCTGCCGGGTTTCGAACCCGGGTCAGCCGGCTAACCAAGCAGCCAACACACCACTCCGCCACCCGCTTAGTTTGGAATAATACTGAAACAATTAATACTTAATATAAAACTCGAAACTCAAAGATAGGTAACCAGCGCGCCCAAATCCGCAGTCGCCGGAAAATACGCGAATTTGCGACCGTTTTCCTTTGACTCCGGAATCAGGCAAGTGTAATTGACGATTAACGTCAGTTATAACCGAAAACCTTAAAGCCACTCATTCAAATCGTCAAAATCATAACCGAAGGATGATTAAGTCGCTTGACCGAAAACCGTCGAACATATTAGCTATGAATATCAAGTCCGAAGATTGTAAGTCTCGTTCAATTCATAACCACACTCTCACCGCATTTTGAAAACCAGTCTCTGTTTCGCCGGAATTCTCTGCAAGTCGCCGGAAAACCGAACCCATTTCATCTCTTTTGCCTTACTCTATAAATAGGACTTCTAGAGCTTCGACAGAAGTCACCCACACTCACCTCAAACTTCCTGAAGATCCTCTGTCACAAGTTACACGTCGCCGGAAAAGTTTCAGTCACCGGAATTTTCTGTCGGAGTTAAACCGAAAAGTCTAACACCTCGCCCAATCGGTACAAACATTTAACTTTCTTCAATACTGTTTATATGCATTTGTTTAAAACTGGGAATCGAAATTATGTGGGCTAACAGTCGGGATTGGGAGTTCTGGGATTGTTTTAACGAAGAAGATGAAGTTTAGGTTGTGTATATATTTAATATAAATCGGGTTATATCTCGGGTTAGACACACAGTCCAGCGGTGGACTGTGTGCATTTGAAACATAGAGATACCGAGTTCGAGTCTGTCCTTGTTCCGATTCGTCACAATATTCAAACCTTTTTATAAAACCCAAAAACGGAACCCTTCAGTTAGTATATAAGATTAATAAAAACAAGTATTTTAACCAGGTTAGACACACAGTCCAGCGGTGGACTGTGTGCAAAGTTAAACCACAGGTCACGGGTTCGAAACTCATCATGCGCAACCGGTTCGACTAGTTTAAAAACCTTTTAATTAATTAAATAAAATTCTGAATAATCTAAGTAGTATATAAATATAATTAAAAACATAAATATTTCGGGTTAGACACGTAGCTCAGTTGGTAGAGCTGCGTGCACGCGTACGAGAGGTCTCGGGTTCGAACCTCACTCAGCGCATATAATAAACACGGTCCGACAGGTCAACGGTCAACGCTCGGTCAACGGTCAAAGTCAAAAAGTCAACATTTTTATATTTTATTTATTTATTTATTTAATTTAAAAATCAATTAAAAATACTTAAAAATAATATTTTTAAAGTTAGAAAGTGTCCTTAAACTCACAAAAATAAATCTAGAAATCCTATTAAGGTTATGAATTAAAATTATTAATCTCAAATAAAATCCTTTTATTTAACGAACCACTATGTTATTATTTAGGTTAGTTCCTCTCGTGGTTAAATCCAAATTCGTGCGCATTCATCATCAATCCAAGAAACGCAACCACTGTGAGTGAATCTCTACCAATTCCCCGTTTTAATCACATTTTGGGGTGTATCATGTGTCGCTTATTATTTATTACATTTAAACACTTGTGCATCCATCATATCCATGATCAAATGTGTATCCAATATGTATCAATTGTTTGTGTGGTTAATGTTTAGCTTAAATTTATCATTTTCAGTACATACATCATCATAGGCTCGTCTGTTCCCCATTACCTATGAGCGGAACGTGGCGTTGCCAACATATGATCGGCTCCGTTTGATTGAGCCTTGATCACACATACATCATCATAGGCCGTCCGTTCCCCATTACCTATGAGCGGAACGTGACGTTGCCAACATATACATTATCATTCATGTTATATACTCCTGCAAGGTGGTTTGTTATTGTTTGTTTGATTATATACGTTTGCTCACATATGATTATTGCACAATTTTTCCATATTAAATACAATAAGAAATCAATATCAAATGTTTTCAACAAGGTTCACTCGCCAATTTTTGTTGACCCAAAAACCATTTTTACACATGATACAGGTGAACAGGATGAAGCAAGGAACACATAGGAAATTGCCTTAGAAGAAAAATAATGAAGGCTAGAAAGATGTATAGAACATGTTGTACTTGTATGATTTGATTGTATGATCTTCTTTAAAATTGTAATAATAAATATGAAACATCATAATAAATGTCATGAGCTTTGATGAAAACCCAATCATGCCCCGATCACCTTTTTTCGCTGCGGGTCGGGGTGTGACATTGGCAAGGTAGCGTATCGACTGGATCTACCTCAAGCGCTCAACAATGTTCACCCAGTCTTCCACGTTTCAAACTTGAAGAAGTGTTTAGCTGAAGAAGGACTTCAAGTCCCACTCGAAGATCTTAAAATCAACGAAACATTGATTTTGTGGAAAAATCAGTCGAGATCATGGACCGAGGGACCAAGAAATTAAGGCGCAGTCGAATCCCTATCGTGAAGGTTCGATGGGAAGGAAAACGTGGCGCTGAGTTTACTTGGGAACTCGAAAGCGATATGAAGACTAAGCATCCACATCTGTTCGTTACACCTTCCTAAATTTCGGGACGAAATTTCCTAAAGGAGGGGAGACTGTAATGCTTCGCCTTTCGCAACTTTCTATTTTTAGAAAGGACGAATCAGAATCCTATTTTCGGAAATTTGTCGTCTTATAATTGTATCTAATTTTCGAATCTTATAAATCCGAGACTTGATTGTAATGAAATTAATATTTTATGCGAGATAGACATTATATATACACTGATTCGTGCATACATTCATTACATGATTTCTAAACATGAATTAAGTCGTAAATCCCTATCGTGTATTCGTAATTCGTACACGCTTCATTCACGCGAGACACTTGATTATTCGATCACAAAAGTATAATTATGAAATCTACACTTGTAACCATCTTAGGAATTTTAAAACTTTAAAACCCGCTCTTTTCGCTAATAAAACTCTAACTTATGAGGTTCATACTCCCGAAATAACTTGTCACATGATAATACATGTTATGTACATAATACATAAGATCTATTAACCTAATATATAACATTAAATAACAAAAAATAAGAAAAAAATAAAAAATGACAGCCCCTATTTTTCAGCTTTGGGCTGGGTTTAGTGGACTAGTTTCAAGTCTAAACTCCCCCAAATCTTGTCCATAGCCCAACCCACTTAAAGCCTAATCCCTTCCCTATATAATAAACACTTCCCCACTCCTTATTCCACTTTTGTAAGCCTCCAAACACTTCAAAAACTCTCCCAAACTCAGCTGAATTTCAGCCACGTTTTTTAGAGTTCCAGCCATAAAAGTGAGTTTTAACTCACTTCTACTTCAATTTTCTTCTTGTTTCTTCTTCTATAACACTTGTACAACCTCTAGGAAGGTTCTCACAAGTTTCCTTGGGCAAACTAAGGTGAAACCTCACCATTTTTTAGGTCCAAAGTGCACCTAAAATTCTGCTCATTTTCATTTTTTTGATTCTCCATATTTTGGAAGAAAACTCATGTTTTCTTCATACATTCCTATGTCCTAATGCTCATAATCACTTGTATGGTTAGTTGCGCCTAAAAACAAGGGTGTGACATTCAAATTTAGAGGATTTATCCTCATAAACTTTCTGTTTTCATGGAGCTTTAAGCTCACAAGTGATGCAAGTCTTGAACTTATTCATGTGTGTCTACCTTGGTTAGCTTGGGCTATCCTAACTCTAAGACCACACACCACTTGATGATTTTCATCATTATCCCAAGTTAGTTTGCTAGCTTGAAAGTGTCACAACCTCGTCTAGCCTTTGACGTGTGTCAAAGTGTGCTCATCGGGTTGTATTTCACTTGGCTACTTGGTATCATGGTGACACATCTTTGGTGACTCGTGAAGTGGTGATCAATCATATGAGGTCCAAAATGGATGGTTAATCTTCCCACCTCCTACTTGACTTACATGATACTAAGAGGTTCCAAAGTGGATTGTTCATCCTCCCACCTCCTACATGATTATATAACTATATGGAACTATATTATAATCCTAGAACCGAAACCTTGATAATGACCTTATAATCAACTATCAAGTTATTAAGTTTAACACTAAAGTATGTAATTCCTTGTCACGATTCTAATAGGTCCTGAACCTATGAAATCACATCCAACTCGTAAGAGTTACTATAGTGTCAAGAACGAGTGTTACATCTTAGTGAATACTTTCGTATCATAATACTTTATCAAAGTTATTTTTAATCATGCTCGAATACTCCTCATCTCCCGTCTAAACTCTATATTCATTAGGGCTAGCAATTCTGACATGAACACAATAACACGACAAGAACCAACACGAAGTTATCATGTTTCGTGTTTGACCTTAACAGGTTTCATGTCTAAAACAGGTTGACACGATAAGACCTTAACAGTTTTCGAGTCTAAACAAGTTAAAACTCGTTAACCCGTTAAGACCCGTTAAGACCCGTTAAGTACATGTTAATAATTAAAAATTTAAAAAATATTATATGTGGGTGTGGACATGGGGTCATTAGTCGTGGGATCTGGGATGAATTATACACAAACACACACCGTTCTTTTTCCAAAATCCAAACCCGAATTTTTAAATCTCTCTAACAAACACCACCATTCCCAATTCAGTCGTGTTCGTGTCTTAAACAGGTCATGTTCGTGTCTTAAACAGGTCGTATGATACGTTGGTAAGTTTTTCGTGTCTTAACAGGTCGTTTCGTGTAACCTGCTTATTAACAGGTTCGTGTTCGTGTTTCAAAAATCTGACACGATAAGATTTCGTGTCGTGTTCGTGTTTACGCGTTTCAGGTTCGTGTCTTATCATGTTCGTGTCTTAACAGATTGGGTTGACCCGTTTTGCCAGCCGTAATACTCATACGCCTCGTTTCCTCTTGTAGGATAATTCAGCGTCATCCTCGAACCAACGTCTTCACGGATTGTCAAGTGTAGAAAAGACTAACAAACCGTGAGTACACTCGACCCACTTTCGTTTATAACACTTTTGGGTGTAACATGTTTTTACTTATACAAAAATCACGAACACTTAAACTTTATGAAACACACAAACAATCCTATACCCATGAATACTTGAATCATATACTTGTTGCTTGTCTTGGATATTCGTTATGCTATGCTTTAGTTATTAACTATTTTTAGCCTTCGTTTGACATGCATAGCGCTATAGGAATTCACGCATCCACCTCCATCGTGTTATTCGTGAGGTCATGTTAAAACATCGTGATTGCGTTAAGAGTTTGATTATTAGTATTGCATGCCTTGATATTGCTCTTGTATAGATTTAGTTGCCATGAAGATTGTTTAACTTATTCGTATACGCATGCTATGCCTAAACTTGTGTACTCGCCTTTGCTTTCGCATTGACATTATTTTAAAACATGTTACAGGTTGAAGGAGATGATGCTATGAAAACAATATAGCAAGGACTAGATACACACAAATTAGACGTTAGGTTTAATGTTGATGTATCAATTTTGGTATGACTTTGCAAATGTTATGTTGTTTCTTTGTTACATTGATGTATTTGAAAATTTTTATGAAATGAAATATGGTTTAATTAATTATTGTCACTTATTAATGTTGTGAGCAATGAGCAATCTTGTTTTCGTCTCATCCTGATGTTTCCGCCATCGGTTGGGGTGTGACAGGACTTGTGGAGGGACTTTTTTCAAGAAGTAAGGATGACTTGGGGAAGGGACCTGTGGAAGGACCTAGGGGAAGGACATGTGGAAGGACCTGGGAAAGGGACCTGTGGAAGGACCTGAGAAAGGGACCTCTGGAAGGACTTGAGAATGGACCTGCGAAAGACCTGAGAAATGGACCTGTGGAAGACCTGGAGAAGGGACTTGTGGAGTGACTTTTTTCAAGAAGTAAGGTCAAATCACATGTTTCAAAAAGTAAGGTCACATCACCAGCTCATGTCAAGCTTTATCACATTAATATTGGTAAGAGTAAAATGTGGCCCCTTTTTCAAAAGTAAGGTCACATCACCTTAATAAAACGATGTACTAACTTTTTTCCTTCCCACTTTTTTTTCTTAATAAAACTTCAAAAAAGGCTAAGTAATGTTCTTTTAACTATTTTCTCACGTAGTGTCCTTCATGCCACACATTTATATATGAATAAAATAGTTGTACCCCTCATAGCTAGTTGTACATTACCTAACTCCTTCCTTCTCAATAATTTAGGAACGGGTTGTGCATCCTGTTTTTGCATCTCTTGCATTGACACTAGTAACTTTGTTTCAAAAGTCAAGACGTGGCGTAACGTGCATCTCAAAAAATCACAATTAAATATTATTAGAGTGAATTTCAAATTTGTCCTTTATCTTTGTACACATTTTCAGACCGTGTCCTTTATCTTTAAAATTGCCGAGTTTTGTACTTTTTGTTTTCAAATCTTGCATGTTATGTCCTTTAAGCCTAACTCTGTTAATTTTTTATGTTAAATCTGATCTCTCAAGGGCAATCAAGTCTTTTACAAATTATTTATAAAAATAAGTTAATAAATAAAACAAAAGACCACCGCCACCTCCATTAAAAGACCTGCAATTACCTGCTGGCGCCATCACCCATTACTGTCACCACCACCCACCCTTACAACCAGGCACCACCACTCGACCACCGCCACCACCAGTTCACCGCCACCAGCTGACAACATAACACAACACAACTCACACCTCTCCCCAATCAAAGCGTATGTGAACCGCCACCACCAGTTCACCACTACCATTTCACCATCACTAGTTCAATCGTCAATCGAAGCGTATGTGAGCCGGCCGACCGGGTTTGCTAGATCTTGACACCTACCCGTCGCAACCACCACCACCACACATCCACCCCTGCCATACCACCGCCACCACAATTCCGATCTCCACCACCAGACAACCACAGGAACAAGTTGGAGTATGTTTCAGAAACAAGTAATGTTCGAACACCTCAGATTTGTCCGTTGTTCACCGCCTCCTCGCCACCACCGCTCCCCTTCAACCATATTTGAATGAGGTGATCGCTAACATGTGATTAGGTGGGCGATTTGTAAGGGTTAGGGTTTGGGCTTGTAATTGCAGGTCTTTTAGGTGGAGTTTCCTGCGAGAGAGAGAGAAGATGAAGAGAGTGTAGTGAGAGAAAGGACTTGACAGATGGAGAGAGGTTTTGGGTTTATTTATATTCTATTTTTTTAATTAACATATATTTTAATTAAATAGGCAAAATTATAAAATTACCCTCATGTGACAAGCACATGATCTTATTTAACGTTAAAAAATAAATGAGTTAGGTTCAAAGGACATAACGTGCAAGATTTGAAAACATAAAGTACAAAACTCGACAATTTTAAAGATAAAGGACACCGCCTGAAAAAGGGATAAAGATAAAGGGCAAAATTTAAAATTCACTGTATTATTATTACTTTTATCCAACAAATCACATGTTGCAGATGGATTTTTTTCACCTAGACCAGGTAATTACTATGTGAGATGCAAGTTGTTTTACCTTTAGCCTTGAACGACCAAAAAGAGATGCTATGCTTATAAATGCCTTTATGCGTATGAGAACGACAGACTCGTTTTCGGGTGAAGGTATAACTTTTCAAGATCTCAGGATGTAAGTTTAGTTTCATGCACTCATATTACTCACATCAAACATATCTTGAGTATATTATGGGATGAGAACTTGGGAACTTGTTAACCGGAGATAAGATGCGATCTGAACGTCGCGGAGAGAACAGATCCAGCCGTTTGTACGAAGAGACCGAGACACGCTTGTACTTGGTCCCACGGATGGCGCCAATGTCGAGTCCTCAAATCCCTGGTTGAAACGGCAGTACGTTACTAACCTTGAACTCGGCGGGTCCGCTTCAGATTCCTCATCTCGCCGTTGCGGTGGCGGTTCCTCTTGCGGGTTGTCGGGCCTTGGACTGCAGCCACATGAAAAGGTAGTTAGAGGGCCTGAGGGGGTTTGCCCTGTAGGCACCTGACGCTCAAGTCAGTATCATGTATGGCAATGATAATTATCAAATGTAATGTACAGAGATGGAGCATAAGTTTATAGTGTAAGAGAGGAGAGATCAAGAGGGAAGGAGTCCCTAGTTGTGGGAGAAGATAACCTGATCCTTCTAGGAGAAGGAGTTTTCTTTATATAATAAGACACTTGGGTCCATAAACCTAATGGGCTGGCCCAAGAATGAACTTATCAGGACATGGCCCACTCGAACCAACTAAACATACTGAGAAATACCAAATGGACTCAGGTTCAGTCATCCATTTGAGGTAGCGAGCCCAGACTAGGAGCCCAACGGAAACCCTCGTCGACAATTCCTATTGATGTTGTAATTTATCACAACTTAGGTTGCCTTTACTACACCTTCGTATCTTTTCATTGAACGCAACCATTCATTCAAAATAGGCATCTTTTCGTTCTAATTTTAACTAGACTGATCATTCAAATTTAACAATTACCAATTGTTAACCAAACCGATGCGGAGCATCAAATAAAACAAACCGACAGAAACATTGAACTTAATATATACAAACACAATCGACGCGAGGATTAAAACAAATTTGCACCGCTTCATTTCGTAACCGTCATCCAAAAGAAACATTAAACTGAATATACACAAAGTATCGTTTTCCAAAGAAAAGAATAAAAGAACTGACGTTTAAATAACCGTAACTTGACTGCATTTCCTAAAAACCGTAACTTGACTGGCATTTCCACCTACTTAATGTTGAAAGTTTACGATTTACAAATACTAGGAGATTTGAGTTCTTTTACGAAACTTAAGTTCGATTCTTACTTGGTGCAAAAAAGAGTGAGACACTGGTGGACAATGATAGGAGACACAGGGAAACTTGAGTTCGATCCTTGAGCCAAACGGGTTTTACCGGTGATTTCACCGTCGTGCCTACGGGCGGCTGGGTTACCGGGTTTTCCCGAAGTGATGGTGGACGACTCGGGTTACTCTCGGAGTACTCCGTTTGTCCAGTGGGTGCCCGAGAGTACTCGGGATTGATTTTTGGCCGTTAAAAAAAAACAAATATTAAACAGCGGTGGTAGCGGTGAATCGCCGGCGGTGTTCGATGATGGTGTTGTTGAGAACGGCGGTTCGTTGGTGATGTTGTGGTACCGACGACGCGATGGTTGTGTTGTGGTGGCGTGTTGTGGTCTTCTTCTCTGGTTCTTGGTTTCATGGTATGTGTTAGGGCATATGTAGTGGGGCGTTTTGTAGGGTGGAGAGGCTCCAAAGCGCCCCATGGCGCCCCCAGACACCACTACGGGGGCGTTATGGGGTAAAAAATTTTGATGGGCGTCATACTCTCGGGGTTTTGCAAAATTCTCCACTCACACACACATATATACATACATTTATATGTATAATTAAGGGTTTATTTATTAATTGGGTAATGATGAGGTAGAGCGTTATGACTAGGCATCTAATGTCTAACTCCCTGCTGACATAGCACGACACGTGTAGAAAACGTCCATTAAGAGGCGTTATGATACAGATGACCTTAGGTGTGTGGAAGAAACTGTCATATTTGTTTTTTAATGATTGTATTTGAGTTGGGTTTGGTACTTCCCCGCCCACTGTTTTAACATCTCCCAAACATAAGAAACAAATGGTGTGTGGTGTGTATTTATTAAATATACGAAACACTATCATTAGATAACACATGCATTATACATATATTTTATTTTTTGTAAATGTATGATTATTTCACAAATTTATGGTGTTGGTTGAAGTTAGAATATCTTTAATTTTTAATTATTAATAGGGTATAATATTTAGAAAATGAATTGACCCCATTAGAGAACCAAACAATTAAAACCCTGTTTGAATGTTTGATAACGTCACAATTTTATTCTTTTGGTATTTGTATTACTATATAATTATAATAATTGTTTACATGCGATGCCCAATGATACTTAAGATGATTATTAATGTTTGTTTAAATGGTTGTGCCGAATGTTGTGTATGTTAATTTGGATAAGTGAAACCAACATAAATAATTGTTTTTGCTTATACAAAAGAATATTTGCATTTGATACTAAAAAGTTTGATAAACAACATCCCGCCGCAACGCGCGGGTAGCGCCAACTCGTTTATTACAATAACCAAAAGATTAAGATGTAAATTAGCAATAGGAACAGTTTTAGTTTTAAAAAAGAATTAGAAGAACTAGATATGTAATGGATGTTAGTAGCCCATCGAGTCTGATCTTTTTGGATCCATTAAATACTCTACAGGACACAAGAATGGACCACATATTAAAATGCATTAGAAACTATTATTGAGCGTTGTACGGTATGTTAATGAGCGCAAAAAAGAAGAATAAGAACGACGGAGAATTTATTAGGGAGTCCTCAAAGAACATGGTGTGATGGTAAGGAGTCTTTCCTCTATCCTATTGATGGACAGTTCAAATCCTGCAAGGATGCTAGATCAATAATAGAAAACAAAACTTAATATTTATGTTACACCATTGCGCCCAATAAGTTTTTTTATTTTCATATACTCTTGCTGCACAATAAGTTTTTATTTTCAAATAACTTGTCCACGGCCTAGTGGTCTAGTGTTATGGTTTTTGCTTCCCACTTTAAAGCTCGCAGCTCGTTCATTGATGGTAGCGATCAAGGCGCGCTATATGTCCAAGCCAAAGAAATTTCCAACTCGTGGAATTTCTAGACCTCAAGTGGGAGTTAAAATCCGATATGCTACAAGATTTTCTCCCATGTGAAATCAGTAAGGCCGGTGGAATTCACGACCCGTTGTTATCTGTTAAAGTCACGTGTTTCAACTGCGGTGGAGTTGCCATAGGCATGTGCATTTCACATAAATTTGCGTATATGACCACTTTTTGCACATTCATTAATGATTGGGCTACTGCATCAAGGTCTGATTGAACCTTCATCCTTGAATTTTAACTATAATGTACCAGTAGCCCAATTATTAATGAATGTGCAAAAAGTGGTTATGGAGGCAGCGGTGGCGGATCTTACGGCCTGTATAATGGAAGTACAACATGCATGGTACTACTCATCTGTTTTAATATTTATGCAGAATGGGGGAAATCTTACAATACCAGCTGATAGATTTCTTCATGAAGTTTCTTTTAAGCTTTGGACGTATGGAGCTTGAGGTACTAATAGCTCGTCTCATTTAACTTTCCCAAATAAGCTTATTATTTGGTCGTTTTGCATGTCTGTATTTACTTTTGGTCACAACATCTTTTTGTGTTTATCGTATTCTGTTAACGGAAAATTAATGTATATCTGAATGTTTATTAACTTCTAGAGTGTTTTATTTGATGTTTATGGGTCTAGGTTGCAGGTTACGTGCTAAAGATTAGATTGCTACCTTGTTTATACACTTAAAATCACTAAAGATTCAAGGATGCATGCCAAATGGTCAAAAGAGGTAATGAAAACTGCAGCCATAAACGGGTCAAACATAAGGTACACAAACTTTCTTTTTTGCTTTAAGCTGTACATGAATTATAGTTTGAAATCATATGATTGAACTAATGAACCACTTTATAGCTGCAGGTTTGAACTTGACGTGGATGTGCTAAAGATTACTGGCTTACTTTTGTTAGTATATATGCATAGAGCGTTAGGACTGTTAGTATATATGCTAGCTTACTGATACATTATAGTTAAAGGTCTGATTGAACCTTCATCCTTGAATTATTATTATTATTATATATCTTAAAAAACAACTTATGTGACACAACTCATTTCACTGTAGTAACTACAGTACATCGTCCGAATTACGAAAATGCCCTTCCTTCAAACCTAAATTATAATACAATAAACCTGAAAGTACACGTCCTAATAGTTTGTCACTGGGAAATACAATCTTGCCGGAAGAAGCACTCACCGTCCACCACGCTATTGCCGGTTAACAAAAAACAAGTACAAAACAAACGTTGTCATACAGAGTCAAAGACGATTATAACGAGATCTGAACGATGCTATCTTCTCATCCACGGGGGTTGATTTTCCGGATGTCGGACTTGAGAGCCACCATTACAGGCGCCTGAAGCGGCTTCCCTTGGTTGCCAGAGATGCACTCTCGACCCAAGTCGCCTCCTGTTATGTGGGTTTAAGTTAAAAAAAAACATATGCACTATTCAGGGCTTGTTTTTAAAAGTGGGGATGCGATACATGGTGGTCTTGCATATGGTTGATGTACCTTTCTTTTCCCATCTGGTGGTAGATGTTTCTAGGTTCACTCACTTGTGAGACTTTTAGTTGGCCTTAAAATTACATAGTCGCTGTGCCTAAGGTCCTCCGTAGTGGGGCGTTTTGTGAGGGGAGGTGGCTGAAGGCGCCACATAGCATCGCCCACACCACTACAGGGGGCGCTATGGGGTTAAATTTTGAATCCGCGTTATGTGTATAGCGGCGTTTTGGGGTTGAGTTTCAAAATTAAGACCGTTGCAAACAGTCAAAAATTCAAAAAAAAGTTTTTTATTTTTTAAAATTCAATTAATACCTATAATTCTATAAATACTCCCCCATCTCTCCTTTTTTTTATAAAAATTCAACACACTTTCAATCTCTTCTTTCCCTTTTTTTATAAAATCTAGATTTTTTTATACAATAAATCCTTTCAACGGCGGTTTTATTCCTCATCGTTCGAGTGCCGACATGAAACAAGCTAGCCATTCTACCCGTCCCGTTTCTCCGGTACCCACTCGGCCCACCCCATACGGATCCGGTTTCGTCGATTTTAATCAAAATCAAACCGGGTTCTTGAACCTTTTGAACCGACCACTTTCATGGGACCCAAACCTATACGGTTGGAACCCGAATCAAAACATGGGCGAAATGGGGTCGTCTCAAGCATTCGGTTACGCACAAGCATTCGGGTCGCCCCTACGCGAGCCCGAGGTTGTTCCGGAAACACAACCGGAAAAGCAAGACGCTCGCATAAAAAGAAAGCCAAGAAAACCGAGAACCGGGCGAAAAGAACGTGCAATCGTGGGATGAAGAGGAGTTATACGCGTTAACCCGTTCCTGGCACGACGTGTCGGAGGACCCCGTAATAGGTATTATTTTTTTGTATAATTTTTTTTGTGTTTTATTTTGTAGCAAACAACCAAAGTACAACAGTCTTTTGGAACCGAGTCCGAACGCTTTTTTTCGGCCTAATGGGTAGGGGAGACGATATCGGCCGGCGGACTCAATATCGGAAAATGGACCGATATCAACAAGAAGTGTACAAATTTTCATACCGTTTACCAACGGACAAAAAACGGATGGAAAAGTGGGCACAACGACGAGGACATTACACAAGCCGCCTTAATCGAGTATCAAGCGAAAAATGGTAATTTCGCGTACATGAAGTGTTGGCAACTTCTTAGGAATAGCCCCAAATGGGCCGACGTCCCTACGGTAGGAGCGAGTTCGGGTCGGTCGGCGAATAAAAGGCCGTTGAAGAGATAAAAAACCAACGAATCGGGTGAACCCGAAACGCCGACTTCCGATGCTCGAAACATCGACGTAAACGATGATATTCCAGAGGAAGAGCCGGCGCAAGAGCTTCCACGACCCGCCGGAAGAGCCGCTGCAAGAAGCGGTGCGAGATCGAAAAGGCCCGAGTCATCGTCGATGTCATCCGATATGAATAATGCATTTTGGAGGTAAACTGACGCCTTCAAGACATACACGAACTCGGGACTAAACATCTGGAGGAGAACCGGGAAGTGACCGAGATTATGCGGGATAGACAATGGGCTCATGACTTTGAATTTTACTCGAAACCGTATGACCACTAACCGGTAGAGCGTTGAAGATGGCATTGGCACAAAAGGAGCGAATCGAAAAAAAAATATATAATCTTTGAATTTTTTTTAGTGTAATGTTTTTATTTTTATTTTTAGCGTAGTGTTTTTATTTTTATTTTTAGTATAATGTTTTTCTTTTAATGAAATTGTTTTTTAATTTTATAAAAAGTTAGAAATTAATTATAAAATATTGAAAATTAATAATTGCGTAATGATGAATTAAGGGGCTTTATGACTACGGCATCTTGTGCTATAACGCCCCATAACGCCTCCTGCTGACGTGACACGCCACATGTCGCATAACGCCCCTTTGACTACGCATGCCCTAATAAATTAGAATATTTATTATTTATGGCCTATTTAAAATTATAATTATCTTAGTGAGGTAATAGGTAAATGCATGCCCTCATCTCAAGAATATATAAAAGTAAAGATACGAGCAAACAGCGTTTTTGTTGGATTTGGAAAATCAAATGCACATAAAATTGTTACCATCATATATTAAAACAAAAAAATAAAAGCGTCACTTGTAGAAGTAAAATGTATACATGACTTGGTATATTGACAAACAAAATAAGATATGTAATAATACATTAAAGTATATATTTGTTTGGTACAGTATAAGATATCCTCAAGCAATGTATATATCACTCACCAATTGCTTTTGATACGTTGTATTATATTGTGACATGATGTTTAGCTATTTTAAATATTTTCATGTTATATGCCCTAGGTCTTCATTTTCAATTACTATGATAAGTCTTGTACGAACCAAATCAATATCGAACGCAAGGGCGGACCCAAGCTTTGGCTTGCGTGGATGGGGCCCCCTTAAAAAAATTAGTGTATTTTCGAGTTAAAAATCCCAACCGCACCCCTTGAAAATTTGGCTGAACCCTTCGTTCGCACCTCTAGAAAATAATTTCTGAGTCCGCCACTGATCGAACGATCTCCCGCACACGTAGCACGAGGTAAACACACTAGTTTTAACTATAATGTATCACTAAGCTAGCATATATACTAACAGTCCTAAGGCTCTATGCATATATGCTACAAACGTAAGCCGGTAATCTTTAGCACATCCATGTCAAGTATAATGTGTTGTAATTAGAGGTGCACAAAATAACTGGTTAATAACTGATTGTGGAATAACCTGTTAGTGGTTATTTTTAACCATAGGTTAGTAACCGGTTATTGATATTCAGCATAGGAACGGTTTTTTAACCGGTTAACTGAAAAAGTTCAAAACAAAAAACAAAAAAAAAACTGATTATTAACCGAAGATAACTGGTTAATTAACCGAACCGGTTAAAGTAATTAACCGGACCAGTTAAAAAAATAACCGGTTAAAGCATTAACCGTCAAAGTCAAAAAGTCAAATTAACCGATATAACCGAACCGGTTATTAAAATTAACCGGTTTATGCGTCTCTAGTTGTAATAGTTCTATTATGTGCCTTTTCACATGAACTTCACTTGGCCCGATTCACCCTTAGCCCATAATAGTTGTATTATGGGCCTTTTCACGTGAACTTCATTAGGCCCAATTCTTCCTTAGCCCATTGTAAATTTGTAATAGTTGTATTATGGGCCAGCCAGCTATGTTATATTTTATAATAGCGTAAAGTGCAATTTGTTATCTTGTGGTTTGGTTCATATTGCATAATGACACTCTACCGTCTACTTTTTGCATAATGACACCATATGATGGACATTTCATCACACTCTGTAACCCTGTGGTCTGGTTCTAATTGTAGTTTTCCATCGTCTGGTTGGGTCCAGGAATTAACGTTTTGGATGCACTTTGAAACCTGTGGTTTTGTCACACCCCAACCGATGGCGGAAACATCGGGATGAGGCAAAAACTAGATTGCAAGAGACTTCATAACGCTATTTGTGTCAAGTATCTAATAATTACCTTTTTCATTGCTTGATTCAGATAATACAAATTTTGAACCACGACACGTATAAAAGAAATATAATTTCATTTCATTGATAACGGTTTAATACAAGGCTTTGAAACAAAATACCACATGTTTGAAATAAGATAGGATACAACAAGTATTTAAAGTTTAAATGCGTTTCTAGGCAATCCTACTAGATTCCTTACATCATCAGAATTCCTGCAACATGTATTAAAAGCATGGATCAATACAAAAGTATTGGTGAGCATACAAGTTTGAAAATAAGTATAAGCATAAAGTTTGTCACAAATTCATCATGGTAATTTATATTCGAGTTTAGACTAGCATACTTAAACAACCTAAGCATAACGAAATAGTGTGGAAAAATTGAAACTAGCAAGTATAACTAACATAAGCGTAACAAATAGCATGTATGTACAAGTTGAAATTAGCACGCATAACTAACATAAGCATATCAGATAATAAGTTTGATAGGTTGTGTGGTTGAATACGTATAATATGAATTTTGTTAATTGATACATGTTGCACCCCAAAACGCGTTAAAGTGTAAAAAGGGTCGAGTATGCTCACAGTTTGCAAGTTCCTTTGGAAATCCCGAGAGAAGTCAAGGAGTTGAAGAATGGGATACCGAGGTAACCTTTTGATCCTTGAGGAATATGAGTCGTTTGTCGATTCTAATCCGGTTTCGACTACATATATTAAATTTTGATTACGAAGCTAAATTTATCATAATATTTTGGCGTTGTCAGTATTTCATCCGGTGTCAGTTCGTTATCGCGTAATTACCAACTGAAAGGTATCGGATTTCGTATAAGTACATATTTAAACGGTTTGTTGCGCGAATATTAAGTATGTATAAAATGCGAATTTCATTACGATTAATGCCTCGTAAATAGATTACGAATATGAATTCTCTAAATTAAAGATTCAGAAAAGCGGGGCGTTACAGTCTCCCCTCCTTTAGGAAATTTCGTCCCGAATTTATTCGCGAGGAAGACTTTAGGGAAGATGGCATCCTTATGTGTGTTTGGGTAACAAACGAGTATTAGGTCGTGGGCGATCAAAGTTTGTATTCAATAGTAGGGAACCACCGAATTTCTCATGGCACATTTTCAGGAAAGTTTGGTAATATGGTAAAGACATTTATATATAGGAAGCACCAGCGGCGTATCCACCATGTTCATATCATGTTACGTCTGTTTTGCAAATCGATGTCATGTTACGTTCCGTGTTATGATACACCATAAAACCTACTGTAACACCCCAACCGATGGCGGAAACATCGGGATGAGACGAAAACGAGATTGCTTATTGCTCACAACATTATTAAGTGACAATAATTAATTAAACCATATTTCATTTCATAAGAATTGTCAAATACATCAATGTAACAAAACAAAGAACAACATAACATTTGCAAAGTCATAACAAAATTGATACGTCGACATTAAACCTAACGTCTAATTTGTGTGTATCTAGTCCTTGCTATATTGTTTTCATAGCGTCATCTCCTTCAACCTGTAACATGTTTTAAAATAAAGTTAACGCAAAAGAAATGGCGAGTACACAAGTTTAAGCATAGCATACGTATACGAATAAAGTTTTAACAATCCTCATGGCAACCAAATCTATACAAGAGCAATATCAAGGCATGCAATACTAATAATCAAACCCTTAACGCAATCACGATGTTTTAACATGACCTCACGAATAACACGATGGAGGTGGATGCGTGAATTCCTATAGCGCTAAGCATATCAAACAAAGGCTAAAAATAGTTAATGACTAAAGCATAGCATAACGTTTATCCCAGACAAGCAACAAGTATACGATTCAAGTAGTCATGTGTATAGGATTGTTTGTGCGTTTCATAAAGCTGTTTGTGATTTTTGTATATGGAAACATGTTACACCCAAAAAGTGATATAAACAAAAGTGGGTCGAAATGTACTCACAAAATTGCTAAGTCTTCTTGAAATCTCGCGATGAGTTGGCGAATGAGATGTCGAGGTCACCTTATATGGCAAACGAAGGTGTATGAATAATCGGGATTACAATGAAGGATTTGAATTGAAGTTAAATGTACGAATACATATATATCATAGTTTATACGACGCTATGTTGTCAAAATTAATAATTAAATATATATATATATATATATATATATATATATTCTAACGAAAGGTATGAGAGATATATACATATTGCCGAAAGGTATTATTGATGTATATTTATTTTATTGGAAGTATAATAAGTAAGTTCATTTTGTCGAAAGTTTAATAAACATATTTTGTCGAAAGTTTTAATAATGTATATATATATATATTTTGTCGTTAAAGAAATATATTGTCGTAAGGTGTGTTAAATATGTTTACGTATGTTTTGATGAAAACGGGCAGAGTTTCCCCTTGTTTTTGGACGATCCCGACAATCTCGTTGTCGATTAAATGTTTTCAAAACTCCACAATTCCACCAATTACCACAATAAACATGTAATCCTTATCGAATTCTATAACATAAATGAGCCATATGTATATCGGTTTGAGCTAGGTTTATATTAATCATAAAACATATAAGTAACATAATAAAATTCGCGGCGTTAATAGTATACCGTGTCGTGTGTTGATTGAGTTGACTAAAGCATTGACTGAACTTGGCCCCGAACACCGAACCGAACATCGAATCTGACTGGTTTGACTGGCGTTGACTGTTTGACAAGGTTTGACTCGACCGAAACGTGTATGGACCAAGCTGACCCGAATCTGCTCGCTAACCTGCTTTGACCGAGACCCGAACCAACTGTGCTGAGCCGTGTTGAACCGTTCATGACCCGAGCCGAAGAAACCACAGCTGACCCGACAAGAACCCAAGCCAAAACAGAATCGGACAAACTCAGCCTGAACGGAATCGGAATCGTTGAACATCCGACCCAAAGCGACACTGACCACTGCTGCCGGAGCTCCGGCAACCGTTGTCGCTGCCGTCAAAACGCGACTGAGGTCGTGCGCTGCTGTTATGTCGCCGCTGCCGCGGCTTGCCATTGACGCGCCGCCACCACGGAGGTGGCCGACGGTCTCGTACACCGGGGAGAGAGGAGAGATGAGCGGGAGGGAGAGGTGAGCGAAAACGGAGAGGCGAGAGACACAGCACGGCCGCCGGCCGGAGCGGCGGCGTCGTCGTCTTCGTTGGGCAGGAGAGGGAGAGGGGGTGTTGTTGGGGGTTTCGGGTGTGTAGGGTCTACGGGAGGAAGGAGAAGGAGGGAGGTAGGTGGTGCGTAGCTAGAGAAGGAGTGTCCGCCGGAGAGAAAGGTCAGCGCCAGAGGTCGGTCGGAAACCCGGCTCCGGTCGCCGGAAAACGCAGGGAAGGGGGTGGCGGCTGGTGTTGAGAGTGTGCATTAGGGTTTGGCTAAATGATGAAGATGAGGGTTAGGGGGAGGTATATATAGGTAGGCTTAAGTGGTAAGGGTTTGATAGGTTGGGTTTAAAAGCCTGAGAGTGGCCCAAACGCGATTCTGAAGCCCATTTCTGCGCCCGAACGTTATGAAATAGCGTATAATTTTATTTAAGTTTTAAACACAGGAATTAAATGTAAGACATCGAAAAAGGTCGCGTTCGGTTGTTGTTTCGTTAAAAACACGTAACAACGCGTAGTTTCCGTTTCAAACCGTTTTTCGATCCGATTGTAGTTGCGACTCAGGAAATAGAAAACGAGCGTGAATTTTTATAAAAAATAATAAATCTTGGAAATACGAGGCGTTACAGTCTCCCCTCCTTTAGGAAATTTCGTCCCGAAATTTATTCAAGAGGAAGACTTTAGAAAGTTTGGCTATAGAATGATCGTCTAAAATTGAGACTTGGATGTTTGGACACATGAGGGAAAGCATGAAGTTTAGAGCATCGAAGAGTTAGGTTTGCAAGAAGAAGTTGCTTGACTAGAAAGATTAAAGCCATCAAGCGTAAGTAAAGCGCGTAAGTATGCGTATAGGAGAGTGGTTTAAACGAGCTTGAATAACTCAATGATATGCCATCTAAGCAGAAAAGCTCTCGTAAGAAGTGGTATGCAGTTTAATGGTGAGTGTGGTCGAACCGTAGGTTGTTAGAAAGTTCTATCGACTTTGAAGAGCGTTAATAAATCTCGGTTTTGCAGAGAGTTGCTTAATATGGAAAACGAGAAGGTTAGGTATTTAAAATAAGCTAGTTATCGAGGTAGCGGCCAATCAAGCGTGTTGCTATCAACGAGAATGGGAGATAACTTTAGAGTAAGAAGGCATTTTTAGGGTTTGAATGCTTACACGATTGATTATAAGTGAGGTTGCATAAAAAAGACAAGGTTAACGGGGGTAACGGAGGCATAAGAGCGGACGATTGATTCGATCAACGAATACTCGTGTAAGGATGGCATATGTATATGAACAAACGAAAACGTTACGTTAGGGATTAAGACTCGTTGTGGATAATCGGGTAGCGCGCACTTAGCAATGCAGTTGTGAGTTGTTTAAAGCTGGCGTGTTAGGTCATATTATGGTCTGTAAATCACCGAATTTCTCATGGCACGTATTACGAAAGTTTGGCAGCATGGTGAAAACACTTATGTATAGGAAGTACCAGCGGCGTATCCACCATGTTTTGATCACTTTGCGACCGTTTCGTTACTCGATGCAATGTTACGTTCCATGTGTTACCATACGCGGTAGTACACTCTATGGTTCTCATGCGTTTATCGCTATAATCCCGTGTGCACCCGCGATTATACCGATCATCACATGATCCACATAGCTTGTACTAGCAGCACATGAATAAAGGTGTACATAAATTCTGAAAATAAGTTTGCGTGTGTGTAAGAATGTAGTGCGTAGGCATGTTTGCGTGCAAATAGCTTGTGGCCCACGTAAGCGAATCCCTCGGGTTTCGCTCGCGCGTAGGCATGAATATGAATACGAGTACAAGTATAGGTATGTGTATGAGTATAAGCATAAGTATGGAAATAAGTATAAGCATGGATATAAGACGTATATGCATGAATGTGATGATAAGTATAAGCATGAATGATGACACGTATTTTCATGAACATGAATATGTGCATAATTATGAACGTCAACAAGTGTAAAAGACAATGATTGTGCGTAAGATATGAATTGTATGCAACGAATTTATTTACATAAATAGTCGAGAAATCAGGGTATGTAAAACGAATGATACGATTAAAATGTCATGCAACAGTTGACCAAACCATGTATGAGGATATGCATGTATATTTTTTTTTGTAAAACTTTGAGGTTATCGTTTCTAAAATAGGTTTAGTTTGACTTAGAATGTAGGATCTAGTTTGTGACTATAAAAGAATATAAGGTACTTATTGATTATGCGTTACGTATTTTGTAATGGACGGGAGTGCTGCCATTGTTTTAGGGGAAATTAAGTAAGTCGAAAGTGGTTAGTCCTTGTAATGTTTTCTTGCCCACGTGTTTTGAATTTGAGGTGACATTTTGAGTGGTGTATGACAAGGTCTTAAATTAGTAGGTTCGCATCATTTTCAAAGGATGTTACATCAAGATAAGAAATTTGAAATTCAGTGGTTCTTGTGATACGTTGACCATTGAGAGGAAATCTGGGATAATGGATTTAATTATCGTTGAAAAGTGTTTAGCAAAATGTTCTCTTAATCGTGATAAGAGGTTTAGAGGGTGTTCGGGGTCGAGTTTTGAAAATAGTTTATGTGTTTTGAATTAATCAGAATCAGATGATTAGCTGTAACAAAACGTGCTGCAGAAAGATAGCGTTTGGATTTGATTATGTTGTTTGATATCCCAATAACCAGATAATCAACTATTTGAGTGTTTGATAAATATATATTTATATACATATATAAAATAATAAATAAATAAATAAGCTTCGATCTCTACAAAACGAAAGAAATCAGATTTTTTTTATTATTATATACTTACCAAACACTAAAAGAATATTTTTTTTTTGCGCTTAAAAAAAACACAATAATCAAGGGAATCTGGTTAAAATAAATAATAAATAAATAAAATAATAATAATCCCAACATACCCTTAGTAAAACGATCCCATAATGTCTGTAAGATATTGGTTTGGCTTTTGTTTACAAATGAAAGCTCTTAAGTAAAGTTATCGCGTGAGCGTGTTTTAGTGATTGTGTTAAACATAAGATTTGTGGGCAAGGTATTCCGTGGACTGATTAAGTTGGCAGGTAGCATTCGGTCGAGTTTTGAAAATCGTGAAACAAAACGTTTCATGTGGTGACCAAGTATATGCGTATGTGATTTATATGAAATAGATTACAAGATGGGAAATACGTTTGATAAAATAGTACGTTTTGAAATTCGTCTAAGTAAGAATTTTGACAATATGATAAAAGACTTAGGTAAACAATTTAAACATGTGGTTTGTGTAATAAGTCTCCAAGAAGGAGGGTTGGTAACGATCACCGAGGTATGAGAATCACCCTAATCCGTTGGTGAGGTCGTTTTAAGGAAGGAAGGAAACGAAGTTTGATCGTCTAGGTAAGGAATTCACTCCTATCTCGACGAGGTCTCCATTTCGGACTTTTCGAGAAATATAAGTCTAGTTGATGACGTTTTGAAATCATGTATGCAAATAATGTATAAGTGGATGAAAAGGTTTAATATGAATAGCGTAAAAACCTTAAAATAAATTAGAAACTTGAAAGGAATGGTAACAAGTATATAAAAAGTCATGTATAAATTGAAATGGTACAAAAGAGAGTCTCAGAAAACAACTGACTGCTTCGGGTAGAGAAACGTCGACTATTCCAAAGTGAATCGAAGATCCTTTCGAATTAGAGAAACGTGCTTTGGCCTATAGGTAAAACGCTCTCGTCGAGAAGCGATTAACGACATTTTACCCTTCCAGTTACTACACGTCTCTAATCGATTGAAAAATCGAAACTTTGGCGAGATTGAAAATCGGGGAATGGAACTTAATCGTCAAGGTGCGGGTTTCACCCCTAACTTGACGATTTCGTACCCTAAGTGTGGTTGGCACTCTTCGGGTCAAAATTAATTTCGACACTTTGACGAGAGTCCACTAGAGTTTGAATGGGAAGTTTTCCATCAAGGTGTGGATGTCACTCCTAACTTGATGGTGTAACTTCGTGAAACAAAAATAATAATAATAAGGAATAAGCGTAATGAGAATCGTTCACCAAATTGTGGATATCACACTTATTTTGGTGAAGTCGTCTCACTTGTGTAATACGAGTGTTTTCGAGTTTGTATAATCGAGTAAAATGCATTAGGGAAGGCGTATGATTGAAATAATGTAACGAGTATGAACACGTAAAGCACTTCATGAATTTAACCCATGAGAGACGTTTCAAGAAATTAGCATGCGAATAACGTATGGTCGAATGTGGTGCTAAACTATAGACTAGGTCGAAAGCATGGCAATTCTACCTAATTCCCTATAGTTATGGCTCTGATACCAATCTGTAACACCCCAACCGATGGCGGAAACATCGGGATGAGACGAAAACGAGATTGCTTATTGCTCACAACATTATTAAGTGACAATAATTAATTAAACCATATTTCATTTCATAAGAATTGTCAAATACATCAATGTAACAAAAAAGAACAACATAACATTTGCAAAGTCATAACAAAATTGATACGTCGACATTAAACCTAACGTCTAATTTGTGTGTATCTAGTCCTTGCTATATTGTTTTCATAGCGTCATCTCCTTCAACCTGTAACATGTTTTAAAATAAAGTCAATGCAAAAGAAAATGCGAGTACACAAGTTTAAGCATAGCATACGTATACGAATAAAGTTTTAACAATCCTCATGGCAACAAAATCTATACAAGAGCAATATCAAGGCATGCAATACTAATAATCAAACCCTTAACGCAATCACGATGTTTTAACATGACCTCACGAATAACACGATGGAGGTGGATGCGTGAATTCCTATAGCGCTAAGCATGTCAAACAAAGGCTAAAAATAGTTAATGACTAAAGCATAGCATAACGTTTATCCCAGACAAGCAACAAGTATACGATTCAAGTAGTCATGTGTATAGGATTGTTTGTGCGTTTCATAAAGTTTAAGTGTTTGTGATTTTTGTATATGGAAATATGTTACACCCAAAAAGTGATATAAACAAAAGTGGGTCGAGTGTACTCACAAAATTGCTAAGTCTTCTTGAAATCTCGCGATGAGTTGGAGAATGAGATGTCGAGGTCACCTTATATGGCAAACGAAGGTGTATGAATAATCGGGATTACAATGAAGGATTTGAATTGAAGTTAAATGTACGAATACATATATATCATAGTTTATACAACGCTATGTTGTCAAAAAAATAAATAATAATATATATATATATATATATTCTAACGAAAGGTATGAGAGATATATACATATTGCCGAAAGGTATTATTGATGTATATTTATTTTATCGGAAGTATAATAAGTAAGTTCATTTTGTCGAAAGTTTAATAAACATATTTTGTCGAAAGTTTTAATAATGTATATATATATATTTTGTCGTTAAAGAAATATATTGTCGTAAGGTTGTTAAATATGTTTACGTATGTTTGATGAAAACGGGCAGAGTTTCCCCTTGTTTTTGGACGATCCCGACAATCTCGTTGTCGATTAAATGTTTTCAAAACTCCACAATTCCACCAATTACCACAATAAACATGTAATCCTTATCGAATTCTATAACATAAATGAGCCATATGTATATCGGTTTGAGCTAGGTTTATATTAATCATAAAACATATAAGTAACATAATAAAATTCGCGGCGTTAATAGTATACCGTGTCTTGTGTTGATTGAGTTGACTAAAGCATTCGACTGAACTTGGCCCCGAACACCGAACCGAACATCAAATCTGACTGGTTTGACTGGCGTTGACTGTTTGACCAGGTTTGACTCGAACCGAAACGTGTATGGACCAAGCTGACCCGAATCTGCTCCCTAACCTGCTTTGACCGAGACCCGAACCAACTGTGCTGAGCCGTGTTGAACTGTTCATGACCCGAGCCGAAGAAACCACAGCTGACCCGACAAGAACCCAAGCCAAAACAGAATCAGACAAACTCAGCCTGAACTGGAATCGGAATCGTTGAACATCCGACCCAAAGCGACACTGACCACTGCTGCCGGAGCTCCGGCGACCGTTGTCGCTGCCGTCAAAACGCGACTGAGGTCGTGCGCTGCTGTTATGTCGCCGCTGCGCGGCTTGCCATTGACTCGCCGCCACCACGGAGGTGGCCGACGGTCTCGTACACCGGGGAGAGAGGAGAGATTAGCGGGAGGGAGAGGGTGAGCGAAAACGGAGAGGCGAGAGACTCAGCACGGCGGCCGGCCGGAGCGGCGGCGCCGTCGTCTTCGTTGGGCAGGAGAGGGAGAGGGGGTGTTGTTGGGGGTTTCGGGTGTGTGGGGTCTACGGGAGGAATGAGAAGGAGGGAGGTAGGTGGTGCGTAGCTAGAGAAGGAGTGTCCGCCGGAGAGAAAGGTCAGCGCCGGAGGCCGGTCGAAACCCGGCTCCGGTCGCTGGAAAAAGCAGGGAAGGGGGTGGCGGCTGGTGTTGAGAGTGTGCATTAGGGTTTGGCTAAATGATGAAGATGGGGGTTAGGGGGAGGTATATATAGGTAGGCTTAAGTGGTAAGGGTTTGATAGGTTGGGTTTAAAAGCCTGAGAGTGGCCCAAACGCGATTCTGAAGCCCATTTCTGCGCCCGAACGTTATGAAATAGCGTATAATTTTATTTAAGTTTTAAACACAGGAATTAAATGTTAGACATCGAAAAAGGTCGCGTTCGGTTGTTGTTTCGTTAAAAACACGTAACAACGAGTAGTTTCCGTTTCAAACCGTTTTTCGATCCGATTGTAGTTGCGACTCAGGAAATAGAAAACGAGCGTGAATTTTTATAAAAATAATAAATCTTGGAAATACGAGGCGTTACACCTACTATGGTTTTCATGCGCCTACCAATATAATCATGTATGCATCCGTGATTATTTTGGTCTGTGCATGATCCGCATAGTTTGTACTAGTAGTGTACGGGTCCGGGTTTATTAACGTTTTACATGTAAGGACGATACGTATAGAATTTGAAGTATACCTGCATGATTGTATTTAAGTATGAGAGAGGTTATAAAGTATAAGTACGAGTATGATTAAGATCTTTGAATAGCTCACAAGGTATTTAGTTAACAAGATTAACGCATTACTGGCATGTGATCAAACTGGTCAACCTACCCAACTATCCGCTAGTATGTATGAATGTCTTGACATTACCACAAATCCATGTGGCGGTGCGTCAAATCCTATAGCGCTTCACAAGCACTACATATGTCAAGGTGTGGCTTCATCCGAAGTTAATTACAAATTGTCAACCCAACGTGTCCGCTAGTATGTATGAATGAATGTCTTGAGATTACCACAAGTCCATGTGGCGGTGCGTCACTCCTATATATAGTGCTTCACAAGCACTACATATGTCAAGGTGTAGCTTCATTCGAAGTTAAAGAAAAATTGTCAACCCAACGTGTACCGCAAGCGTCATCTAATCATAGCACATGTCATCATTTCTTGCTATGAAAAGATCCGTAATAGTTTTAACTTAACATAACTACAAATCCATGCGGCGGTGCGTCACTCCTATAGTGCTTCACAAGCATTATATATGTTAAGGTGTGTCTTCTTACGAAGTTAATAGCCAGTTTATCACATAAGAATGTTCCAGTAATCCCGAATCCAGTATAACTTAGTGGTATGCATGTATTGAATTGTTGCGTATTAAATTTCGAATTATTGGAGAGTGAGAAGTGTGTTGTGCATAAAATCGATTCTTGCAAAACGTTGATTTTTGTTAGATTAACGAGGTAACAAGTATTAAATCGCATAAAAGTTGAGTTAACATAAAAGAAGGGCTTGATAAGACCTTTGAGTATTTCGGGTTGGGAAACTTCGATTATTCCAAAGTGAATCGTAAGTCCTTTCGGATTAGGGAGACATGTTTTGGCCTAATAGTGTAACACTCTAACCCGATACTTATTTTAATTAATACGGATGATTGGTCCCAATTTTTTTTTTCACATAGAACTTATTCGTTTGGGTTAACTAATAACCAGACGACCCGACATACAGACTATCACACTTAATCATAGTTTAAAAGCATTAAAGTTCTAAACTTGAAAACTTTGATGTGCATGATCATGCTTTAACCTTTTCATAATCCTCCCCAAAGAGTTAGCAATTTAATAGTGTTCGGTTCTTCGTGTGCTTGGTCGACCGTCCGGTTCCCATCTTTGCGAAAGCCTATTATAAACACTAAAAACAATTAGTGTTTAAGTTAAACGGTCAAACGCTTAGTAATCGCAACATTTGAACGAAAACATTATAAATTATTCAGCCCTGTCACTCGGCCGTGTCAGGTTTTCACCCGGCCGTGTGAGCTAAAACCCTCCCCCGGCCGTGTCAGGTTTTCACCCGGCCGTGTGAGCTGAACATGCTTTCTTTTCACCAAGTTTACATCCAAAACTCATCCAAATCCATTCAAACTCATTTTAATCGCTTGGGATTCATACCTTAACATATTTAAACCATAATCCACAACCCGGATTTACAATTTTTTTATGTTTCGCGCACCCGTTACTCAGTTCGCGCATATATTTATTCGACCCTTATGAAGTTTAAGCACTTAAGCTTAAATTGTCCGTATATTTTTTCATACCCTGTATTTTCACACTAAGACTTTCACTTATTTATTAACTCAGTTTCATATGTGATCTCATGAACAATATTAAATCTTGCATCATAACATCATTTTTTTTACAATTTAGCATACAAATTCTTGTGTTCATCACTTTGTTCTACAAACCCACTTCACACATATATGGGTGATCATCAATTGCATAGTTTTCATCACTATATCATCAAACTTTTAACTAGATTTTGCTCCTAGACATGTTTTAACATAACTAACACTCATACATTCAACATGCAAGCATGAATTTCAATTATGAGTGTTCATCAAAATTTCAAGATAACACCAAATGATGAAATTGAACATACCTTGTGATCCCCTAAGCTTGGTGATCACGGATTTAGTTAAAGCCCCAAATTTCTAGCTTGATTTCCCCTTTGATTTGATGGATTTTAGTGAGTTAGGGTTCAAGAGGAGAACCCCCTTTTCTCTGTGCAAAATGTCGACCAAAACACACACTTGTGTGTGTTTTTGGTGTAAATTTTCTTTTATTAAAACCCACTTTCAATTTTTGTCCATTTTAGTCTCTCTACGTTCCAAGTTTATAAAAGGTTGAACCATTTCATGTTTTCTTTATTGTTTTAAAAACACTTAACTAACTAGGTTAATTATTCCTAGTTATTTTATCCTTGGATATTACCCACTCATGTTTATATATATATATATATATAATTTTATATTTTGAGGTGTTACAAGTCTACCCCCTTTAAAGAGGTTTCGTCCCCGAAACCTTTCTTACATAGTTCACACTTCTTCCACACTAATCCTAAAGTTATAAGCGCTTTTTATTAAGTTATAATTACTATTTTGACCCTAAATGGTCTTTACGACTAGACTTACTAGTCATCGGCTGCTTCATACCCTGTCATTCGGTATACCATATTGCCTTCCCCGGCATTATATGAGTTTATTATCCTCTTATTCCGTAACTCATGCTACAACGTTATTATATTCTATATTACTTTTCTTTAACATGATCGCATCGCATCACGTCATGTTTAAGTTTATATACACTTTTCATCATCCAAAAATCTTCCTTTCGAATTTATTGTTTTACACCTATTGTTGTTAAAATCGATATCCATTAATATTAACCATTTTCTAATTTCTCTCATAATATTCATATTCGTTAAAATGTTGTTTTTTACTAAAACTGAATTTTAGTTTAACGTTTTCTCTTTATCTTATGTCAGTTACTTATATCGAGGAATTGACGATCAAGAATTTATTCCTTCCCGTTATTATTTTACGCGGGAGTCGTAACTAATTCCCACGCTTTACCCAAGTGACCCATAGGTTCTTTCACTTAGCCTCGTAGGCTATTTCTTTAGGCTTTCACCTTTTTTTTGCGAGGCCCCTATAGTTTATTTCATTCTATTGGTGACCTAAGGGTCATTTTGGTCCCATAGACCTTAACACTACTTATAATCCCGAAGGTTATGATGATCCTGTAGATTCATTTTTACTCGTGTCTTTATTAAAATGTGTGTGTATATATATATACACATAACGTCAAGGCACCCCTGGTTATGTTTGGAATCATTTATTTTCTCTTTTGAAATTCATTTGACCTTGACCGTAGTCTAAGGCTACATTCATTTTCTTTTTGGACTAATCTTCAAACTCTATGACTTCTTACGTCATTTACGCGTCGGTTTGTTCTCTGTTTACCATTATCTGGTTTACGCCTCTATTTCCTTTCAATACTCTTTTACGACCTATCACATAGGTTCGTTAATATTTCGCGATTCCTTTATTCGGTTTGCGCTTACTTGCACTATCAAGTATTTATACTTTATTTGGCCAGTTTGAGATATTCGTGTGAATCCATCACTTATGACAGTCAAACTTTATTCCCTATTTAACTCGTTTAACCTCGAAATAGTTGAACATCCCTATCAAAATTCTGTTTGCGAAATTTTATTATTGTTTTAGTCATAACTCATAATCCGAGTCTTTTGACTTTCTAATCCGCGTTCCCATCTCTTGGTTTACGCATAGACCCAAAATCCTACCCATCTATCGGGTATTTTGACGAAGTCATCATCAAAGCAGCCATTTTGGTATGCATTTAGACTTCGTTTTAATTTACTTGGTTGTCTTAGCGAAATCCCTCGCTTTTATTCAACCAAGTCCTTTATTCTTTATTCAATCCGTTTGACTAGTCCGTGTGAATTTCATCACTTATGACAGTCAAACTTTATCCCCTATGCCTTACCATTCTCATTAGTCGGTTAGTATTTTCATTTACTTTGATTCTTGTCCCTTCCCTCAGGCTCGTTATTCTAGTGTAATACGCTTCCGTTACCCGGCTTGCTTTACATTTATTATCAAATATATTACTTATTTGATCCGTTTTGGGTACCTTTTTAATTTGTCCCATTCACCCCATGCTTACCACATCGGACGTAAATGTGTTCATTATAAGAAGTTCATGGTATCATGTGTTCACTACTTACTTGGCCAGCGTAAGCGATCAACACATGGTACACATGACCTTTTTATAAGTTTCACATTACGCCCCATGTAAGTAACGTCTCTATTCATTTCCATATTCTTGATTTCATTCGGTAAAACTTTACTTAATTCTTATATAACAATCATTAGTGTTACCCGTTTTTGTTCTTGAACATATAAAATGTTTTCTTTTCTATCGAACTATTTTACAATCACATTCGTTGATGTGATCATTACTTTTCTCAATAATATCCATATTGAGAATTCTTACTTAGATGATTACTTTCGTCCAAGTTTCTACATAAATTAATTCTATTATTGTCTTGTTATTCACAATCGTGAATAACGCACATTTCTACTTAATTTCTCTTGGAAACATCATCCTGGATAGGTAAGGTTTTTCCAAGTTTTTATCCTACATATGCAACAATCCTTCTCTACATTACTATTAGTGCAATAATTTAAAAGGTGCACCTGTAATGCTTGCCCTAACGGGCTTTCCTTGCCATTACCCTTATTCGCGATTGTTACGCGATTTAGGTCCTTGGTGAGCATGCTCTGCTTGTCATACGTCGGTCCGTTCCTCCGTCATATCTACAATTTGTTCAACTCTCGCTATCTTCAGATGTGAGTGTCCTTCAACTAAAATATTTACAAAGATTAGTAATGTCAACATCAATAAACGCCCGTATTATAATACAAGGTTTTCACTATACGTGTCTACGCACATAACTTCGTTATCTATTTTGAACCTTTATCGATTTAGTTAGGGTAACGTGCATTACATGATAACCTTATGTGTTGTTTACAACACTTTTAACCATTCGAGACAGTTAATAGTCATAATAACTTACCAGATCATGTGACCAAGCCTCGAACCAAACACATTCAACCTTTAACCTTAAGCTCTGAATACCACTTGTAACACTCTAACCCGATTTCTACTTATTTTAATTAATGCGGATGACTGGTCCCAGATTTTTTTTACATAGAACTTATTCGTATTGGGTTAACTAATAACCAGACGACCCGACATAACGGACTATCACACTTAATCATAGTTTAAAAGCATTAAAGTTCTAAACTTGAAAACTTTGATGTGCATGATCATGCTTTAACCTTTTCATAATCCTCCCCCAAAGAGTTAGCAATTTAATAGTGTTTGGTTCTTCGGGTGCTTGGTCGACCGTCCGGTTCCCATCTTTGTGAAAGCCTATTATAAACACTAAAAACAATTAGTGTTTAAGTTAAACAGTCATAGGCTTAGTAATCGAAACATTTGAACAAAAACATTAAAAAAATTTCAGCCTGTCACCCGGCCGTGTCAGGTTTTCACCCGGCCGTGTGAGCTGAACATGCTTTCTTTTCAGGACCCTCCCCCGGCCGTGTCAGGTTTTCATCTGGCTGTGTGAGCTGAAAATGCTTTCTATTCACCAAGTTTACATCCAAATCTCATCCAAATCCATTCAAACTCGTTTTAATCGCTTGAGATTCATACCTTAACATATTTAAAGCATAATCCACGACCCGGAATTACAATTTTTTTATGTTTCGCGCACCCGTTACTCGGTTCGCGCATATGTTTATTCGACCCTTATGAAGTTTAAGCACTTAAGCTTAAATTGTCCGTATATTTTTTCGTACCCTGTATTTTCACACTAAGACTTTCACTTATTTATTAACTCAGTTTCATATGTGATCCGTTATTATAGGAAAAACTTTATATTCCGACTTTACCCTCAAGTTTGACATTTTACAAAAACGACCCGTTCATGTTTAAAATCACAAACTTGTTTCTAGTTAATCATAAATCATACACCAATGTATTTAACTCAAATCTTTATCTCAGATTCATAACTTTTGTGAATTACGCGGCCAATACCCAAGCTATGCGCGTAATTCATTTTGACGCGTTTAGAGGATTTAAACCTTTAAGTTTAAATTTCGCTCGTTCTTTTCACACATCACTTTCCCACATTTAAATTATCTACTTACATTCCACCACAACTATTTTCGTGGTGGAATTAGTATAATTGACCAATTATCCCGAATTCTACTCTTCGATTAGTCGTTTTATGGAAAAGACCCATTTATAGGCATTTGAGCTCAAAGGCTTATGCCTAAAACCTTCATACTTATCAAAAGCTTACATGGTCATAATACATGTTCCTAAACAACTCTTAAGGGTCGTTTGCCCGGTTAATGGATTGAGGGTGTTTTGGTCAACATTAGTCCATCCTTTACGACGAAGGAATTTCACTAAATATTTGACCAAAATCGCACGTTTAACTATAATCTTATTTATGCGTACCTGGCTCGAGTCAACGTATTGACCCGTTTTAATACCTTGCCTCAAGAACTTGCTAATTCGTAAGCCGTTTTATCTTGTGAGCATAAGACTCGACAAGCACTTATTAGCCTTTATTTATCAAATGGTATCCACATTACCATTTGACCCGTTTAGTCTAAACGACCAAACATTTTGTGCTTATATTTGAATGATATTTATTTACCATTTCATTAAGTAACTCATTTCGGATTTCTCATCCTTTAGCTATGTCTCTTAAACCATTTTCTTATGCGTTTAACCAAACATGACTTATGCCACTTGGTGTCGTTTTTAAGCTTCAACTTTTATCCATTTATACATGACTAAATCATCGTTTTCCCTTTTTATTCGTTTAGTCTTACTTATAAAGTAACTGTTCGAAAACTCATTTTTATTTATGCCATCTCATGACTAAATTACCGTTTCGCCCCTTTTTACCATTAAACATGGTTTTTCATTTTTGATATGTTCCGACCCGTATCGTTTCGTGTCAGAGCCATATTTCGAATATAACCATAGTCATATTTATAACCTATAAATAAATACATATTTCACAAATAGGGTGTAAGCTTTACTTACCTTGCATCCGATTTTGCTCTTTTTCCGCGTATTCAATCCGTTTGACCCGCTTCTTTCCCAAGCCTCCACCTAGCTTGTTAAGCGTCAAACAAACTCCATCATAGGTCGGTTTGACTTTTAAAAAGTCAATCACCTTATAACATATGAGATTGAACAACTAGGTTTGACAAACTCATGTTGGCATTCCGTCATTTACTTGGTAAGCACTATTCTTAGGCTACCATTTTAGCTAATCTTTGATCTGAGTTCATGCTATTATTAACACTAAGTTAAGTTAGCTCTCGGTTATCAAAGACACTTTATTCCTTCATTACACAAAATCTACGGGTTTTCATCTATAAGTGAGACCCGTTTCATCATGTTATTAGGCATTCCTCCAGATACCTAATCTAATCAAGTTCTACATACAACCGAGTAGACGCGCAACTTCACTTAGGCATTTTAACAAACATCTTACGGGCAAGATTTTTATACATCTTTTATCTAGTTCATGGTTAATCTTTTTACCAAGTTTCAATCATTAAATCGAACCCTTATGTCTAGCACTCATGAACAATATCAAATCTTGCATCATAACATCATTTTTTTACAATTTAGCATACAAATTCTTGTGTTCATCACTTTGTTCTAAAAACCCACTTCACACATATATGGGTGATTATTTTCATAGTTTTCATCACTATATCATCAAACTTTTAACTAGGGTTTGCTCCTAGACATGTTTTAACATAACAACACTCATACATTCAACATGCAAGCATGAATTTCAATTATGAGTGTTTATCAAAATTTCATGATAACACCAAATGATGAAATTGAACATACCTTGTGATCCCCTAAGCTTGGTGATCACGGATTTAGTTAAAGCCCCAAATTTCTAGCTTGATTTCCCCTTTGATTTGATGGATTTTAGTGAGTTAGGGTTTAAGAGGAGAACCCCCTTTTCTCTATGCAAAATGTCGACCAAAACACACACTTGTGTGTGTTTTTGGTGTAAATTTTCTTTTATTAAAACCCACTTTCAATTTTTGTCCATTTTAGTCCCTCTACGTTCCAAGTTTATAAAAGGTTGAACCATTTCATGTTTTCTTTATTGTTTTAAAAACACTTAACTAACTAGGTTAATTATTCCTAGTTATTTTATCATTGGAATTATATATATATATATATATATAATTTTATATTTTGGGTGTTACAAATAGGTAAAATACTCTCGTGGTCAGGCGATTAACGGTATTTTACCCTTCCAGTTAGTACATGTCCCTAAGTTGATCAGAAATACGAAACCTTGGCGAGATTTGAAAATCGAAGAGTGAGACCAGTCATCAAGGTATGGATGTCAATCCTAGCTTGACAATTTCGTCCCCAAAATGTGATTTATTGAACGTACTAAGATAAAATCTCGAGTCATCAATAAGGATCCACTAGAATACCAAAACGTAAATTCCCATCAAGATGTGGATATCACTCCTGACTTGATGGTGAAATTTCGTGCAAAGTGTCATGAAATGGCGGATTGAAACTCGTCACCAAAGGCGGGAATCACCCTATTTTGGTGTGTCGTCCCGATTGCGGAATAAGAATATCATCAAGTGTGTGTATCACGTAGATGTTTTAGTAAGGGCACACTGTATATTTAGACAAAAGAAGAGATAGAAGCGATTAGGGAGAATTAGCATTTTAACAAAAATCAAGGATGGTCAAAGTTTAGTACTTAAACTATAGACTAGGTTGAACATGGTAATTCTACCTAATTCCCTATAGTTATGGCTCTGATACCAATCTGTCACACCCCAACCGATGGCGGAAACATCGGGATGAGACGAAAACTAGATTGCAAGAGACTTCATAACGCTATTTGTGTCAAGTACTTAATAGTTACCTTATTCATTGCTTGATTCAGATAATACAAATTTTGAACCACGACACGTATAAAAGAAATATAATTTCATTTCATTGATAACGATTTAATACAAGGCTTTGAAACAAAATACCACATGTTTGAAATAAGATACGATACAACAAGTATTTAAAGTTTAAATGCGTTTCTAGACAATCCTACTAGATTCCTTGCATCATCAGAATTCCTGCAACATGTATTAAAAGCATGGATCAATACAAAAGTATTGCCGAGCATACAAGTGTGAAAATAAGTATAAGCATAAAGTTTGTCACAAATTCATCATGGCAATTCATATTCGAGTTTAGACTAGCATACTTAAACAACCTAAGCATAATGAAATAGCATGGACATACAAATAGATACTAGCAAGTATAACTAACATACGCGTAACAAATAGCATGCATGTACAAGTTGAAACTAGCACGCATAACTAACATAAGCATATCAGATAATGCGTTTGATGGGTTGTGTGATTAAATACGTATAATATAATTTTTGTTAATTGATACATGTTGCACCCCAAAACGCGTTAAAGTGTAAAAATGGTCGAGTATGCTAACAGTTTGCAAGTTCCTTTGGAAATCCAGAGAGAAGTCAAGGAGTTGAAGAATGGGATACCGAGGTAACCTTTTGATCCTTGAGGAATATGACTCGTACCTCGCAGTTGTAAAGTATTAGAGTGTTTAAAGATTTCAGGAGTATCGCTACAATAATATACTTTAATATTATTTGGTAAATGTCAACTGAGTCTTGATACATTCATTAGCGTAGATGTAGATGTAAATATATATATAATATATATATATATATATATTTTGATGAAAAAAAAACATAATAGATATATTTACTTCAACAAAAGTTATAATATACGTGTTATATATATATATAATATATATATATTGACGAAAAACAGGCGGAGTTTCTTTTGTTTTTGGACTAACCCGACAACCAAAGTGTCGTTTAATATTTCAACACTCAACAATAAACGAACAACATTGTGTTTACAAAGTAGGTTCGGTTCGGTTTTGGTTAAAAGACATACGTGAAACTATACATTAAAACAAGATAAGACGGGAATCGCGTTAAAAGATATTTCCAAGTTCGTGTTTACTGCTGTTGACCGAAGCCGGCTGGGTTGACCAAGCTGTTGACCGAGTCGAATCTGAACTGAGCGAACTCAAACCAGGCTGAACATAAACCAAGCCCAGCAAACACTGAACCGCCGCCACTGCTGTGGTGTCTCCTGGAGTCCCGACCGTCGGAAGGACGGTGGTTCGACCCGCTCCACCGAAACTCGAACCAGACCCGAGTCAACAGAACCAACCCGAACCGGAGCTGAAACAAGCTCGAACCAACATCTCGAAACAACTACCGCCCCAGCGTTGCTGAATCAGAACCACCCTCGCACCTCATCATCATCCGCAGCGTCACCGGCTTCGCCGGTTTTACCAGCCGAGTCCGGTCGGGTTTTAGAGATCCGAAGGGGGGTGGGTTGTCGTTGCTGCCGTGCACCTGAGAGACGACCAGAGCTTCATCAGCTCCGGTGACTGTGTTGAGAGAGCAGAGAGATCGAGAGCGAGGAGAGAGAGAGATGGAGGTGTGGTGGTTTGCCGGAGATGAAAGGGGGTTGTGCGTGGCCGGAGAACCGTCGCGGGCAGCCGGCTGGAGAGGCGGCGCCGGTGATCAGAGGTGATAGGGTGGCAGGGGTTTAGTGTGGTGCTAGGTTTTTTTTTGTACGAGGGTAAAGGGCGTTAAGAAGTTTATAAAAGGCCTGGGGTTTTGAGTGTGTTGGGCCTAAAGCCCGTTAGCATTCCAGTCACGTTTTCAAGGCCTATTTTCGCTCCAGACCTTCGTATGCGGAATAACATTAGTTTAGGGTCGAAGTATGAAAAGTTAACGTTGGTAGTCGATATTGACGTGTTTGACCGTCAGTTTCGTTAAAATCGCGTAAACGCGTCGTTTGCCGATTCGATCCGGTTTCGACTACGGATATTAAATTATGATTACGAAGCCAAATGTATCATAATATTTCGGCGTTCTCAGTATTTCGTTCGGTGTCAGTTCGTTATCGTGTAATTACCAACCGAAAGGTATTGGAGTTCGTATAAGTACATATTGAAACGATTTGTTGCGCGAATAATAAGTCTGTATAAAATGCGAATTTCATTACCATTAATGCCTCGTAAATAGATTATGAATATGAATTCTCTAAATTAAAGATTCGGAAAAGCGGGGCTTTACAGGTTTGGTTAGTATTGTAGTTTACCACCGTGTGGTTGTGTCCAGGAGTTAACGTTTTGGATGCATAATGCGATGAAATGTCCACCACAGTGTGTCATTACGAATCGAACAACGAACTAGTCACCTTAATACTTCATTGGTTGCACTCGTTCAATTAACTTATTGGATTGGATTCAAGAACTAGAAAACAATAAATATTTTAAATATATAAAAAAATAAATACTTATTCTTAAAATAAAATATATATGAATTTAAAAATTATATTATAATACATATGAAAGAGGAAAAAAATTAATGAGAAAAAACTAATTATATATAGATATAATTTGCAAGAAATCTATGCATTGTGGTTTGTACCATATGCTCAGTAGGTTGTATTCACTAAAGACAAAATTTGTATATTATAAGTAGACATAATTTGCAACATAACTATGTATTATGGTTTGTACCATATGCTTAGTAGGTTGTATCAAAAGACAAAATTTGTATATTGGTTATTATTATATATATATATTATATATACCATTATGCTTAGCGGGTTGCAATGTTTTAAAAACATATATAGATATAATTTGCAACATATCTATGTATTATGGTTTGTACCATATGCTTAGTAGGTTGTATTCACTAAAGAAAAAAGACAAAATTTGTATATTGGTATTTATATATATATACCATTATGCTTAGCGGGTTGCAATGTTTTAAAAACCGGTTTAAACATGCCGGTTGTACCGGTTGAACCGCCGGTACGGTACGGTTCAGTACCGGTGCCGGTACGATAATGGTATTTGAAGGTAAAACCGGTAAATAAAGGTATCGAAAATGTTAAAAGTCGGTACTGAATCGGTGCCGAAAATGTACTCGGTTCTGTAAATACGGTACCGGTACCCGGTATCATTTGCTCATCCCTACATCTAAAGGCATAAGGATATTGTACACTTTACGTTAGTGTTTTTTCCTGCATAAATTTCTTGCATTATGGGTTTGATTTAATTGTAAGCTTTAAAATAACGGTCGCGTATTTGTTTCCTATCCAGTATTTATATTTGTTTGAAATCTGTTTCTTTGGCTCTTTAAAACCCAGACATCTCTTTATATCTCTTTCTCACTCTGAAACTCTCTCTCTCTTAGTTGCAGACACTTTCCGACGAGTTTTTGTCTGACCATTTACGGACCTTAGGCGGTCATATTTTGTAGAGAGAGAAACATCAATGGTTTTCTAGAGAGAGAAACAGAGCGAGATGGGTGTTGATCGATATCAAAAAGAAATTATAAAGTTAAATATGTCGTAATTAAAGGGTCTTTCGATGTGAGTTACCATATCTCAGATTGGCACGCTTTTAGACCCCGCCGCAATGCGTGGGGTTATATCTAGTTTTATATAAAACTTAAGAGCTTAAGCAATTACAAGCGTTAAACACAAGGTATAATCCTATAAAGTCTTTAAATTCTCAAATCTTTTAAATAATTGTATCTTATGTTTTTAATAAATGTAGATACTTAAACTCATAAAATTATATAAAACTATCTTTTTATAGGTTTTTTATGTATTATAATATAGTATAGATATATAAAAAACAAACAATGTGGTATCCATACATCCTTCACCATGAGTGTGATCTAAAACAAACAACGTTTAGCTCAAGTATTGATAAGGCTGAAACGAAGTCTACAATGGAGCATGGAAAACCATCCACACGACAGCTTAAGAGTCAAATTTAAAGACAATGGACCACAAACTATGTGAACGATGCCAAGAGGTTGGATACTACATATTATTATTATTATTATTATTATTATTATTATTATTATTATTATATCAATTTATAACAATTGTGGGCATTAGTTCTTATACCTTTTGCTTTGTTTGTGTTTATGGCATAGGAGGTTGTACTTGGGCTAACAATTGTAGGCATTAGGCTCTTGTACCTTTGCTTTGTTTTTGTTTTTTTTGCCGTAGGAGGCTTGTACATTTTGCTTTATTTAATTTAACTATTAAAATTTCAATAAAAATAATTTTTTATCGGTTATACTATTTATTTATCCTAATAAATTTTGGAATATTACAATGTTTTTTTTTCTCATGAATGCATATAATACAATAAAGTAATTTAGTATCTTTATCGATTTGTTGAACAGTTTGGTTTAATGGGGTTTGAATGGAAATTAGTATGCTTATAGATTGTTTTGATTTGTTTTGTTTCGTTTTTAGGTGGCTATTTTCACACGGCTTTCAAATTTTGAGGATTTCATTGCATTTAAAAGACGATATGTATATATGCTATTGGTTCTCTTATTTTGTTTTTAGATTGAGTATTGTATATAGGAAAGGATGTGTATTTTTTTTGTTGTCTATCTCATTTTAGTTTGAACAACTTAGACGAAAATGGCTATTTTAATGGCTATATGTTGTATACTACTGTATAGTCTCTATGTCTAAGTCCTCAATTCTTTTTTCGTTTGATGGTGGTGACCAAGTGCTTGCTAGAGATTTTTGTTTACTTTGAATGTAGATTCTATTGTATTGGCAGCCATGATGCGTTATTCTTGGCTTGGCAACTGAGGTGGCTTGAAAGAAGCAAGTAGTTGTAATGATGATTCTTAACAATTCATTCAAAATAGTTAATAAAATGTTTTTTAGACCATGCGTAATCGTCAACACCCCATTCTTGGGCGTTTTGCGTCATGTGGAAGCCCAGTCAGCAATGGGGCGTTTTCTAAAATGGGTGTAGTGGGGATGTGGGGCATTATCTTAAAAGGGGTGTTAAACAATTAAATAAAAAAAACATCAAAAAATTGTATTGGGCAAAAATAGGAAAGAATGCATGTGATTGGCCAAAGGAGGTGGGGTTTGGCGTGTTTCAAATCACGCGGGTGTGAGTTTTTTGGGCAAATAGCGCCCAATGGCGCCGAGGAGGTGGGGGTTTGGGGCTTGATTGATGTGTTTTGGGCAAAAAAACGCCCGACTACGGGTGGTCTTATTATCTCTTTAGGTTTTAGGGTATGTTTTTAGTGGTGGATGGGTTGCTTTGGTTTTTTAAACGATTAACAACCTTGTGTTTTAATTGCTTACGCATAGTATTTCTTACCTTAAAAAGGACAAGTGAAAGGACTCCTTGAGCGTTTATGAAAAATTGTGGACCACAACGTAATGCAACCATAGCGCAACGTGCGCGGGGTACAACTCTAGTTATTTATTATTTTGATGACGACTTTCTTGTATAGGCTACCACACTACTCAAACTGGAGAGTCTCGTTACCCCACTCCGTCTAGCCTATGTTGTCTTAACCGGGCCTACGCTGGGTGTTCCCCTGGGAAACCATACCGTCGGCTGCCACTTGACAATCATTTTGCCACCACAAGAGCATAACTCTCTGGTGTAACATATGGTGAGACGATAACACGGGTAAACTCAGGCTAGAACCTGACACCTTTGCAAGGAGGCTAGACTCTATCTATCATTGTCTAATCCAACAAAGTGATATAAGTGGGGATTGAACATGGGTCTTCATTGGAGAACCCAGGTCTCCTTATCATTAGGCCACAAGTGATGGATTTACTATATATTATAATGTATTATTTTTTTAAATGTGAAATAAAAGTTATTAATGTTAGTGATTGGCAACTGAGCCAGATGTAAAATAGGTTCTGAATAAAGGTATAAGTTCATTCAATTACACACATGTGAAAGGTTAATCTTCATATAAGTATGCAATATGCAACATATATAACACCATATGCCTATAAGGTTCTTTCTAGATTTAGCAAGTCTATCAATATGTCTTTCACATTGCAAGTTTTTATCTTCTCTTCTCTTCCTTTCATTCTTGCCTTACTTCTTTTGAAATCATATCTTTCTTCTTCAAATTCCCACAAAAACCTTCCACCATCTCCACGAAAACTACCATTAATTGGAAACCTTCACCAACTAGGCTCGAGCCCGCATCGTGCCTTTCATGCCATGGCTCAGACTTATGGTCCACTCATGTTGATTCGCCTTGGTAGTGTACCGGTACTTGTAGTCTCCACTGTTGATGCAGCTCGAGAAATTATGAAAACTCATGATTTAGTATTTTCAAATAGGCCGAAGTTAAGTATCCCTAGTAGACTTTTATATGATTCCAAAGATATAGCTTTTGCACCATATGGAGAATATTGGAGGCAGATAAAGAGCATTGCAGTGCTACATCTTTTAAGCAACAAAAGGGTTCAGTCATATCGACACGTGAGAGAGGATGAGATGTCCCTTATGATGGAGAAGATTCAAAAAGCCAATGGATCGGTTGTTAATATAAGCGAGTTACTCATTTCACTTACAAATAACGTAGTGTGTAGGGTGGCTTTAGGTAGGAGGTATGATGGGAGAAAGTTTAACAACTTGTTACAAAGCGCTATAGAGTTATTGGGACGTTTTAGTGTGGGGGCTTATATTACGTCTCTAAGGTGGGTCGATCAATTGAGTGGATTAGAGCGAAGAGTTGAGAAAGTTGCTAAAGAATTTGATGAGTTTTTAGAGTGTGTTCTTGAAGAACATGCAAACAAGAACCGGGTTGATGTTAAATGCGAAGATCTTGTTGATGTTTTATTAGAAATTCAAAGAGATAACACGACGGGTTTTCCCCTTGAGGATGATATGATTAAGGCTCTCATATTGGTAGGTAACATCTTTCTTTTGGATCTTGTATACTCGAATAGCTTTCTGATTGCTATAAATGCATGACCAGGGGGTAGCCAGAAATTTTCTAGGGTTCAATTTAAAGGATTCTACTGGTTCGATGGCAAAGTTCTTTAGATGCGATATCAAAATACACCTATATATAACAAAAAAATTGGTACGGGTTCGGCTGAACCCGTACCCTTCTATGTAGCTACGCCCCTGTGCATGACCATACAAAAACCATCATTTGCAACAAAACATGTTTTCTACCATACTTCTTTGAACTGTCCACAATTATTGTTTAAATCTTGAACCTTCTTATTGTATGTTTATGATAATCAATTCCTAATTTCATGTAGGACATGTTTCTGGCTGGAACTGATACTACTTTCACAAGCCTAGAGTGGGCACTCTGCGAGCTATTAAGACACCCACAAGCAATGAAAGAACTACAACAAGAGGCACTAAAAATAGGCCAAGGAAGATCAATGATTACGGAAGACCAATTAGAAAAAATGGTCTACCTAAAAGCTGTCCTTAAAGAAACCCTACGACTACACACTCCAATTCCACTACTTGTTCCTCGTGAATCAACACAAGACGTCGAACTACTCGGCTATGACATCCCATCCGGCACACAAGTTTTCATCAATGCATGGGCGATATCAAGAGACCCTTCAAAATGGGAAGCACCCGAGGAGTTTAGACCAGAGAGATTCTTGAACAATCCTATCGATTATAAAGGGTTTCATTTCGAGTTGATACCATTTGGTGCGGGACGAAGAGGGTGTCCAGGTATTCAATTTGGAATGATTATTAATCAACTTGTTTTGGCTAATTTGGTGTATAAGTTTGATTTGGCCGTGATGGAGAAAGATGTCTTGGATATGAGCGAGACGAGTGGTATTACTGTTCATAAGAAGGGTCCTATATTGGTTTCAGCAACTCCTACTGCTTAAGTTGCAACTCTTGTTTCTATATATTATTACTATTCCTTCTTCTCAACTATGGTTCAGAATTATTGAAATACTATATATATATATATATATATAAAAGCTTTTTCTGTATTTAGTTGCAACCATGTTATTCTTATTGGTTTCTTATTTAATATAAGACCACCAGTAATCCAATGTTACTACCACAAGCATTCACAAACGTTTCCAAAACGTGAGGCTCGAAATTCATATTCACTTACAACTGTTTTTATTTTTCACACGACCATCAGCTTTTACATTTAAGTTTAATAAACAAATTGCTAATTATAGTAATTATACGTTTTGAAAAATCGTCTTTTTTTGGTTCATAAATTTTTTAATGTGATAAATTTTAAGCTTTCAATTTGAGTAAATTGCCATTTTAGTCCATGTGGTTTGATAAGAATTGACATTTTAGTCCAAAAAGTTTTTTTTTTACCATTTTAGTCCAAATAGTTTTTTTTTCTTGCCATTTTAGTCCAAATAGTTTTGTTATCTGCCATTTTCAGCCAACTCACTAACTTCATTTAAAAAATTTAGTTAACTTATGTGAATTTTGGTCAAACCACATTTTTTACAGATGCGATGGTATGAGGATAGTATTGTGCCGGTTTACAGTAAATATGATGGCGGTGGTTGTTGGTTTTACGACAATGGCGGTGGTGTTGGTTGATGACGTGGGTGGCAGAAAAGTGGCCGGTGGTGGTGGAAACGGTGGGTGGTGATGGTGGTGGGGGTGGGTGGGTGGTTGGTGACGCTGCAGGCAGGTGATGGCGATGATAGAATGTTGTGTTGGGGTGGGAGATGGTGGTGGTGGTTGATGAAAATGGCAAAGAACGATAAAAGTCAGGGACTAAAATGACAGAAAACAAAACTATTTGGACTAATATGGCAAGAAAAAAACTATTTGAACTAAAATAGCAAGAAAAAAACTTTTTTGACTAAAGTGACAATTTTGGTCAAATCTCAGGAACTAAAATGGCAGTTTACTCTTTCAATTTTACAAAACTTTCAAAATATCATAAAACTTTATATTTTATTAATGTTTAAAATTATATAATATTTATATACTTCAATAAGTATAATAAAATCTATTATAAAATATATAAATATGTAAACTAAACACTTACACACATGAACATATAAATAAAAAAGAAATACAAACAAAATACCTAACACTCCCTACACATCCCCAAATGTCCCCACAAACAAGTTCACCGAACAACCCATGGACGGCGCTACACAATCAGGACATGTGTGGAAAAAGGCTCACGTAGGTGCATTGTGGATGCTCTAGCAAGTTCATGTGATATTTTATTGTTTATTGTACTTAATATTTGATGATATTCCATCTGATTCGAAGAAACGTCACGGGTGCTAACTGACAAATTGAATCAGACATATAGAGTGATTCGGCGTGGAATTGATGATGAAAGTGTAGCGATAGTATTAGTAGTAGTAATAGCATTGTAGTGGTAGTAATAATATAATAACAATAATATAAGTGAGTATATTAAAAAAGTAATTTACACCCAAGTAAAATAAATTTTAACACTATGAAGGTTGCTTTGAACAGTTGTATCTTTGGCTTGTATTATGGGGTGTTTTCTAAAATGGGTGTAGTGGAGATGTAGGTCATTATGTTAAAAGGGGTGTAAATAATTAAATAAATAAAAAAACCATAAAAAAGTGATTGGCCAAAGAAAAAGAAGGTTGGTTGTGATTGGCCAATATTATCTCCATCAGGCGTTTTATTTTGCACGCCCAACCAAATTTTTGAAGAAAAACGCCCCGGGGGTCCGATGTTGGGCGTGCTTCATAAAAAAACGCCCATTTTCTTTATCCACTACGCATGGTCTTAGGCGTATACTTGGCTTTGCCACAAAGTCCACATTAATGATTAGTGATGTAATAACGTTAATAATTAGAATCCGACGAGATGTGAAATAATTGTAGAATTTAGAGTTTCATTATAAGATCATGTGCAGTGGTAAAAGAAAACTCTTGGGCATTATCCGTTATGTGAGGGTCCAGTCAGCAATGAGACATTATGGGGCATTATGTTAAAAATGGCTGTAAATAATTAAATAAAAAAACCATAAAAAAGGTACCGGCCAAACAAAACGAAGGAAAGTTGTGATTGGCCACAAAATTTTCATCCGACGTTTTATTTAGCACGCTCCAACCCACTGTTTGAAGAAAAAACGCCCCCGGTGCGGTGCGCGGGTGTTTTTGAGGCAATTCACGGCCAAATATTGCCCCACTACGGGTGATCTAAGCTATGACATTTGTCTTGAAGCTGATTTTTATAATGTTAGTTAAAAATGAAAAGAGAGATAAAAATAAACAACGAACACTATTTTGGTAAATAGTTTTTAAGGAACACCATTTTAGTAAATAGTTTTTACATCAACACTAATTTAGGAAAAAAACTCTTAAATTAATAGTTCTTTTTATCTTTGTATGGTTCAAAACAAAAAATAGAGAGCAATAAGTATTTTATTAACTATATTGTTGTGTTTCTTTTGTTAATTTGGGTTTTTTTTTCATTGAACAGCAAACTCTTTGTTAGTTTGATTGTTTATTACTTAATTTATTTTTTATCTTGATGTCTCAGAGAAGGTAATTTTGTTAGTTTTTTATTTTAATGTTTGTGAGAATGTAATTTTGTTAGTTTTTTCCTTTTTGATGTCTGAGAGAATGTAATTTTATTAGTTTTTAATAAATAATTATATAAAAAGTTAGGTTAAAATATTTTGACATATTAGGCCGCGAGTATCACACCGGTAGTTAAATTTAAAACCCAATAAAAAAGCAATAAAAATAGTTTATTTAGTTTTTTCATATTCAAGGCTCATAAAATCATCTTATTACTGTTTTTTATAGATAAGTCTGTATTTAGGGGCCTATGTTTCTACTTGCACAGGGCCCTCGAGGGCGTCCAAATTCTTAAGGACGGCCTAGGAAGAAACGAGATGGTTTTCAATCAAATTAGTCGAAGCCCGCAAGATATTTTAGGGGAGATTAAGTCAAGAGGGTATGCATGTGTCAAAAATAGAGTTTCTTGTAATTATATTAGTTGGGGTGAGTGGTGTAAATATCCTATGTATATGTTGTAAGTCCTTCTCTTTACCCATTTGGGTCGGGAGTTTGTTTGTTGCTTGGCCTTTTGCCTGTTTGGGTCGAAGGTGTGTTTTAATGAAGTTCTCTTTAAAAAAACATAAGGCTCAAACTATACATGAGCGCAACTGATGCGTGACTTTTTCATAGAAAGGCTGCATTTTGTATGTATAGTTCTTTTTTTTTGCGTTGAGGGATTAGTTTTAGATCGTTATAAACCATGTCACCTCGGTGCGCTTCTTGCTTTAAGACCAATATTGTATAAGTCTTACTTTGTATTCATCATTACATGCAATAAACAACAAAAACAAAATGTTTTCCAAAGGCAAAAAAAGCCAAAAATAAACTACAAATATTCAAAACCATAATATATGAGAGGTACCATAATGTTCAAAAAATCAAAACTAACAATCAAAGATTATTTGATTGCGTATAATCAATATGCTATAGTAACACACGGATTAGTGTCATCTCATTTATTACAATAACAACAGACAAAGATGTAAAGTTGGCATTTATTACAATAACCAACAGACTAAGATGTAAAGTTAGCAATAGGAACACTATTAGTTTAAAAAGAATTAGATGAACTAGATATGAAATGGATATTAGTAGCCCATCGAGTCTGAATTTTTTGGATCCATTAAATATCTATAGGATACAAGAATAGACCACGTGTTAAAATGTATTAGAAACTACTATTGAACGCTGTACGATATATTAATGAGCAGAAAAAAAAAAGAATAACAATGGCGGATGAATTTATTAAGAAGTTCTCAAAAGACATGATGTGACGGATTCTTGTAGCCCGTCGAGTCTGATCTTTTGGATCCATTAAATATTCTCTAGGATATATTAATGAGCACAAAAAAAAAGAATAACAACGGCGGAGGAATTTATTAAGAAGTCCTCAAAAACATGGTGTGACGGATTCTTGTAGCCCGTCGAGTTTGATCTTTTTGGATCCATTAAATATTCTATAGGATGCAAGAATGGACCACATATTAAAATGCATTAGAAACTACTATTGAGCATTGTAGGGTATATTAATGAGTCGCAAAAAAAAAAAGAATAAGAACGACAGAGGAATTTACTAGTGAGTCCTCAAAGAACATGGTGTGATGGTAAGGTGTCTTTCCTCTATCCTATTGCTGGACAGTTCAAATTCTGCAAGGATGCAAAATCAATAACAGAGAACAAAACTTAATATTTATTATTACCAATGCGCCTAATAAGCTTTTATATTTTCATATAATTTTGCTGCACAATAAGTTTTTATTTTCAAATAACTTGTCCACGACCTAGTGGTCTAGTGTTATAGTTCTTGCTTCCCACTTTAAGGCAGTGAGTGTTCAAATCTTTGCAAGTGGAGGGTTAGGTGATATTTACATGTAAAATAGTTATTGCTAAAAAAGATCTGGTTTCTCGCTTTTCATATGAACCGAACTGTTGGCAAAGTTTAAGGATTAGTTTAACATGATTAATAAAGTCATAGATGAACAACAATTACTCTAAACATTATAAACACTATAGCTATAAATAAGCTTTATTAGCCAAGAAGTTAAGCAAAAAAAATGGAGATATATGTGAATGTCTCAAAGCTTGTGAAACCTTCAACACCAACTCCATCAACCCTTCGTAAATTCAACATTTCTTTTTTTTATGACAAGTCTTGGAACATGAATGTGCCATTAATTCTCTACTACTCTGCATCACATAAAGAACAAAATGATGTACAAACCAACATCTTTAATCATTTAGAGATTTCATTATCAGAATCTTTAACTGAGTTTTACCCATTGGCCGGTAGATGTACGGCTCTCAGCTCGTTCATTGATTGTAGCGATCAAGGCGCGCTATATGTCCAAGCCAAAGCAAATTTCCAACTCGTGGAATTTCTAGACCTCAAGTGGGAGTTAAAATCCAATATGCTACAAGATTTTTCCCGTGTGAGATCAGTAAGGCCGGTGGAATTCACGACCCGTTGTTATCTGTTAAAGTCACGTGTTTCAACTGCGGTGGAGTTGCCATAGGCATGTGCATTTCACATAAATTTGCGGATATGGCCACTTTTTGCACATTCATTAATAATTGGGCTACTAGAAGTCGGAAAACAGGCAATGAGTTAGAAGTTGCAAAATATTGTCCTCTCTTCGCTTTGGCTGATCGCTTCCCGAAACCGGATCAACAACATAATGAAGAACTTGATGTTAGCTCCTTTTTGGTGAATGATTCGGTTATGCAAGTCTTTTCATTTAAAGGGCATGCAATAACAAAATTAAGAGAAAAAGTCATGAGTGAAGATAGTATGATAAGTATAGGCCTTCAAAGGTACAACTTATTGTGGCACTATTATGGAAGGCCTTTGTTGACATAGATAAAGCAAATGGACAATTGAAAGCATCTTTCGTTAGCCAAGCGGTTAACTTGAGGAATGTAACCGTTCCTAAGGCACCCAAAAACTTTTGTCGTAACTTTCTTACTTCAGCTAAAGCGCAAACTGAGGTTAGCAAAGGAGACAACATGGTTGATCTTCATTTTTTAGTTAAGCTATTGCATGACTCAACTAACAAAACAAAAAATGGTTATGCTAGAGCATTAACATTCTGAGAAAGATTATGAAATTTTATCAAAGGGTTTTTCGGAGCCTCTTAAAACTATAATTAGCAACGATGATGTAAACGTGTACAGATTTTCTTCATGGTGCAAATTCTCATTCTACACTGCTGATTTTGGTTGGGGGAAGCCCGTTTGGCAAAGTATAACAAATATGAAAATTAATCAGAATGTAATCATGATGGACGATGAAGAAGGTGATGGGGTGGAAGCATGGATTAATTTCGGAAAAAAAAAAAGAAAATGTGTGAGTTAGAACGAGATCTCAATATACAAGCCTACATGGTTTAGATTATATGACTTATGTGTTGGTGTGAGTTATGTTTTGTCCAAATTAATGTAATGAAACTGTGTCCCTTGAATAAAAAAACGTAATGTTTTACTGTGAACTAGTCTAAGTACCTGTGTAACACACAGGTGGTCTCACAATAAATTATATTATTTAACAGTGTTGACATAGGAATTTGTTGGAGAAATAGTTGACAGATTAGACGCAAGCTCTTGATGCGGGCCCAAGTGTGGAGGAACGGGCCATGTTATATTTGGAGGCCCAAGATCTCGTGACAATGGGGCTTCACTAAATGGCTCTAACTTGGGCTACGGAGGTCCGTTTTGGGCGTGCGACCAGTCAAAACGATCGTGAGAAAATATCTCATTTTGCTGCAAACGCCTTGGGTGGTTTGGGTGGACGTTCGGGCCCAAAAAAAGGCTTATTTCTATGAGTATTTTCATTTTTATGTTTTTTTGGGCTTTTTGTCAACTTTTGTTTTGTTTTAGTTTTTGGCCCGAGTGTATTTTGGGGCCCGTTTCGAATTTATAACTCTATTAATATGTTGGTTATGAGGTGATAATGATCAGATTTCAGTTTTGGAAAAAACAGTTTTTCACTTCAAATTACGTGCCCTTTGAGTTGAATTTTGGGGTTGGGACAAGTTCATCACGGGTATTCATAGAATCAACGTGATTGATCTTACTTATCGTTTCTGCTCTACATCAGCTCTGGATTCGGGTCCTCCACAATTGTCACTTTATCCCAGTTCTTTGATATCCAGTCTCCGCTCTTTCAAAACGAATATTTGCAACGTATTGTCACTTGATTACTACAGGTGGATTCTTTGATAAATATCGTAGTAATCAAAGTCTATATCAGCAAAGTTGTACCCGGATCAATTCCCACCACCTTTGAATTTTGATCATCCACTAGTAAGAGGCTTCCTTGATATCTTCAACCATTCTACATGGTGTCGCCCTAATACCCTTAAAAACTTTTTCGTTTCTACACAACAATATCCTCCAAATCGTCACTAAGAAAACTGCATACATAGCTTCCATTTTTTCTTCGTGCCTTCAACCACACCACAACTCTTGCAAACAAAACAAAACGCATGTCACTCAGATGAAAAATGATGCAATGTGCCAAAAATGTAGCTCCCTGCCATGGTAGGAAAGACTTCTTTAACAATGGCCTCCTAAATCGTCTATTAAACAAAGCATGTTTGCTTATTATACAAATATGACAACCTAACCATAATAGCATGTTAAAAAAATGACAACTGAATAGTTGCTTCTCACTATAATTGTGCACTCCTAGTCTAGCCACTAATATAACTTTTAAAATGCTAAAATTTCGGAGATTTTGCTTTCGAAATAAGACAGAAAGCTTATCAGACGAACTTCAATAACGATCTAATTAAAAGGATGTAGGATGTATTTAAAGGATGCATGATTTTTAAAATACTCTTTTAAGAAAAGATAGTAAAATTGTGATTTGGTAACTAAATATATGACCGTAGCTTGAAAACTTACAGTATACAGTAAGCTTTCGGTGCATTATATAGTTTTGCTTCGTTGCTTTCCATGCCACTATGCCCGTGACCACCTCAAGAATAACAAAACTATAGACATCTGCTTTAACCATTATCTGACCATGGGCTAAGGCTAAGTACTCTGGAGCCATATACCAACCGGTGTAATAAAAGCATATATAAGAGGCCATCTATTGATTTGTATTAAAAGTGTAAAAATAGGTTCGTGGAGTAAGGTTTCAGCAGGGGTGGCAATTCGGGACATGACACAAAATAAATGGGTTAGCTTTGGCACTAAACGGGTCAGGGTTGATCTGTCACCTGGCAAGCGTTGCCAACTAACCAACCTGTTTAAAAAAAAAGAGAGATAAAACTGTTAAAGAGTTAAAAGTTTAACCCGTCAAAGTGTCTACAACTTGTGCCGTTTACAAACCATTAGCAGGATCTATGAATTAAAAATTCATTCGGAGTGACTCTCCATCAATTTGCCACTATTTAACACGACAATATACTTACAGTGTTCTGGAAAAGGCTATACTAATACCCTTGGATTACATGATCAGATGAATCCAACTCCGAGTTTTCATCGCCCTCGCTCAGCAGCTCATGCAGCTTGATCTCCAATTATATCACAAACACTTCAATATTTTAACACAAGTATATACGTAATTAACTTATAAATTTCAAGAAAATGCTCACTTGTTTCTTCATGCAAAGTTTTATGTTGAATATATAACACACTGAAAGTAGACATTTTACTTTAATTTTTCATTACAATCGAGATGGAAACTACAAAATCATATAGAAAAATCATCCCAAAGATTAAAAAAGGCATGAAAATGATTGTTGAGAACCAAACCCTCATACTGAAGTGTTGAATGAAAATCAATTTAAGATTAGTTTTTTTGGTATAAAGGTTTGTGAAGTATTGTTTTTACCAAAATATCACATTTATAGTATGAGATCATCTTTAACCCTAAAATTTAAAGTTACAACCCCTAGAATTTTGTATTCACCTAAAATCCACATAACCCCAACTTGGCAACTTTCAAACCTGTACCGACCGGAGGTTCACAATAGACGGTGGTACCTGTCACGATACGGGTCATTGACCGATCTTTAAGATTTAGCGACATTTAGACCCTGATCGGAAACCAAAAAACTCATCGGAGCTTTACCAGAGTTCTGAGTTCATAGACTCTTTCAAACAGAAGTATTCATATAATCAATCTTCTGTTCATCATGGATGAAATTTATAAAGAACATAAGAGAAAGATTGTAGGTAATACTAACCTAATGTTGGCTAAAAACTGACTTTTGAAATTGTTGATGCTTCTGTCTTCCTTCGCGCGTCTAAATGGCTAATTAGCTTCCCCCGATTTCTTTTGATGTTCATTCGTTAATAAGGTAACGAAGAACCATAAACTGCATTGCGATGGCTAACTCATTCAAATATTAACAATTGGAACTGTTGTGGGGGTGAATAAGGAATTCCCAAATGACTTAGTTTACCCTCCAATATGCATATAATCTTGAATAAGCAATCGCAGTTTAGGCAAGCTATATACAACAACCAATTTAGATACATTATTGTACTAATATTTGGCTTAATTCATGCTTTTAATTAGCTGATGTCGAGTAACTCACGTATCATTTGACTTATTTACACCCATGTGTTATCATCCAGACTTGCTGATCATGGAGAAACCACTATTAAAACGTAAAAAAAGACCCCATTTATATTGCCAAAAAATCCATCATTTAAAAAGATGATCTCAAAATAACCCCATTTATTAAGAAAGAAATCATCACCAGACTTTAGACTTTAGAAAGAAACTCAGCCTCTAGACATCGGATACAACAAACCTCCAGACAAAAGTGATGTCTGTCGTAAGGAACATGCAAAAACCAACTAACTCTGTAGAAAGGGTAAGTCGGATATCGAACCAGAGGAGGATTGTGGAAAGTGTAATAATGTTGAGTATTATCTAAAAACTATAAAAACTTAACTTGTGTTTGATTGATTTGAGAATTAACTAAATTACAAACTAAGAAAATGAGTTTTTTTATCAATAAGAGGAAAAATGGTTCCTCCGGTATTTAGGTTTTGCAGTTAAATACAACTATGTGTTCAATTGAAACCACCTACATAGACATAGGTGTTAAACCTAATTAATCGATTGTGATAATCAACGACTAAGTACTCTGATCAATACATGACGAGAGGTTATCAAATAATTATCAATCACAATTACCAACCCTAATCCCCTAGCAAATGTATCCCAATTACTAGAACTCTCGGGAATTGAATGATCAAGAATTAAGGTTTGAATAAAAACAATAGTTTACAATCAATTAATCAAATCAATGGTGAAAAGCATCGAATGCTTAGATCACCAAGTCAAAACAATTGTTACGAACACATAAAAGTAGCTAACTTACAAAAAACCCTCCAACCGGAGGAAACCAAAAGAGTTTAGCCGCTCATCTCACAAGTGAAATCAACGATAGATTGAAGAATAGATGAACTCATGATCGTGGTTGATGAATCGGTGTGTGGAATCATGAACAATTAAATGAAAAGCCTTGAACTTGGTGCTTGAGATAGCCAATTTTCGTCCTTGGAAGCTTAGATATATTCAGAGGCTCCCCAAAACCCTAAATATATCAAAAAGAACTGAATTTCGCGTTTTTTCGTCAACCGGGCCATCACCGACGGTCCTGGACCGTCAGTGACGGTCAAAAGATGCTGTTGTTGTTGCTGGACTCAACCGTCAGTGACGGTTAGGGGACCGTCACCAACGGTTCCTGGTTTCTGTTTCTTTCTCGCCAACATATAGCCACCGTCACCGACGGCTATGCCACCGTCGGCAACGGTCGCGGGCTCCCTCCTCCTTTCTTTTTGTTTATTTTTCTCTTTTTTTAACACTACCATCACGGCCGGTTTTCCACAATAAAAAATGGGTGGACAAACGAAAGGTAACTAGGCTCAACAGGGCTTCTAAGGGAACTTGGTAGACACAACGCAACAAACACAAATACGAATGAAGAACAAATATCCTAATGCCTTTATCACCTATGTGCACATGTCAAACTCACAATCTCAGCATGCATCAAATCACACAAGTTCTAACACAGAATAACACATAGCCTGCACTCAACAAACGAATTCATCATAAAATGCATCCTATCCATCTACAGGCTATAGATCTCACCAACAAAAGGTATAAAGGTTAACGACATGTAGCATATGCGATTAGAAACATGTTACCCCTAGATAGACATCTCTTTGCAACTCTTATCTATAAAAACATTTGCCAAGCCTACTCTCATGAAACTTAAAGGGACAACCATGACAAGGGAACTAATCTAGTCTACTACCGGTAAGGAATCTATTAGTGATTGAAACTTTAGGTTTTCATATCCAATTAGCAAGCTTAGGACGATGAAAATTTTAAAATTTTCAAAATTTTCATTTTTTTTCAGTTTTCATCGATTTCCAATCACTAACTCATCTCTTCAAACTCTTATCCGCAAATCCCTTCCCGGGCTTCCCATCCCCACACTTAGGATACATTGTCCCCAATGTACGGTACTTTTAAACTTTGCCCGGGAATCCAACCAAACGTACCTAGTTGAGCGGCTAACTCATTAACAAATAAATAAATACGCATTCCCATAACACAACATAATAAGTTCAAACACCACCAAAACACGTAAAAAATTAAAACACAAAATAGATAAACACATGCACCTGATCATGTGTCTGTAATGATACGGTTAATGTGCTCCGACCGGCATAAACACATCCCATAGATTTCTTGATATCTCGCCGGGGATGTTGCAAAACATCCCCACACTTGAACCATTATATCCACGCAGATGAACTCATAGATACCTGTCAAAACACAACCACACCAAAACGAAACGAAACAAGGTACACTACGCTATATCCTCGGCTGCCTCCCGAGAGCGCTAAGTTTTAGGTCTTCAGCCAGACGGTACCTGACATGCTCAGGGTGGTTCAACCCCACACTTCTCCACTGTTTTTACGTTATACGCCTCAATCCAATATCGCGGGATTGTCATTGCTTCATGCCTATTCGAACAATCTTCAGCTTCCTCACCTCTACTATCTTCATATCGATCCATGTCATCACCTAACGAACCCCAGTCATCCCAATTACCTTCGCTGACGTCTTGCTCTTCCAGTATATCATCATTCCCCTCTACTCCCAACCTGTAACATTCTACCTCACTAGAACTGGATTCATCAGAATTTTCCATACTACCAACATAATCGCAAGGGTCATAAGAAATAGGGCGTAACAAAACATTGAAATATAGCTTACGAGTTTGGTAACTTAATGTAACAAACGCACCTCTACAATCAATCTGTGCGTTTGCAGTAAACAAGAATGGATGACCTAATATTACCTGTGGTTGCTCGTTCGTCCGTGCTGGGGCATAATCAATAACGATGAAATCAACCGGATAGTAAAACTCACCCAATTTGATAGTCACATTTTTCACCACCCCTCTAGGCTGCTTTACACTCACATCCGCAAATGTTGCTGTACTGTTACACTTTTGCAAAGGACCAAAGTCGTATTGGTCATACAAACTTCCAGGAAGAATACTTACCGATACTCCATAATCAAATAATGCCTGATGAATTTTGAAACTGCCCACTTGAATTGGAACGACCGGCTCTCCTAAATCAATGCCACAGCTCCCAACATCCGTCTCTTTGATACCTGGAACCACATCACACACATAAGATATTAAACTCTGACCATTCAATTCATTGTTTGGAACAACACTTACTCCACTAATTGGCACACTCTTCACATTCTTGGGATTCAGTTGAGTGTCACTGGGAAGTTTTCCACTATTCTGCTTCAACTCTCTCATCTCGGTCGTGAGTTGGCCCATCTGTGTAATCAATGTTTGGATGGCCTTATCTCTAATCTCATCAATTTGAGTTATCTTCTGCATATCCTGCTGAATTGTCTTTAACATCACCATCACATCATTGCCTCCTGAGCCATCTGTGTTACCACCCGACCTGGCTTGTGCATTGTTATAATTCCCTTGAGAATTGTTTTGGAAACGATTCTGATTGAAATTTCTCTGACCACCCGATTATTATTTCCTTGAAATCCCGTGTTAAGCTGATTATTTGAGTTCCCATAGCTCAAATTTGGATGGTTTCGAAGGCCTGGATGGTATGTGTTCGATTGCAATGTAAAATTTCTGCCTCCACCTCCACCTTGAACAAAGTGAACATCATCACTTCCACCCAAAACCACTATGCACGGATCAGCTATATGCCCAAACTCTCCACAATGCCCACACGAAGGATATTGTCCACTGACCATATCAGGTGTGTCTTCGACTGCTCTCACCACAGAATGGCGTGTGCTTCTTGAAGATTGTGCTTTCCGTTTTGAGTTCCTAGTAGTCCGTTCAAGAATTTCCCAATCAACAATTCATCGTTTGTGCCAAAAGTTCCGTTAGACGCGGAACTGATCTCTCTCGCATCCTCTTCGGTTAAGCCTTCATGGAATGCGTTAAGCAGCTCCCACAGTTGAATTCCATGATGTGGGCAGTTCTTGAGCATCATCTTGAAACGGTTCAGAGACTCATGAAAGAGCTCGCCTTGTTGCTGACGGAAGCCACGAATGTCCTTCCTTGCATTGTTTGTACGCAAGGCGGTGTAAAACTCATCCAAGAATGATTGTTGCATTTCAGGCCATGAAAAAATCGATGCTGAAGGGAGAGAGTGAAACCATTTTTGTGCCTTGTCTTCAAGCGTGAATTGGAAAAGTACTAATTTCACATCATCAGCTGTAAAACCTTGGCTTGCGATCGTGTTGCACTGAGCATCGTAAGCTGCTAAGTGAAAGTACGGCTCCTTATGTGCATGGCCGTGATACTTAGGTAAACTGGCAATCGATTGCTCACGAACCTCGAACGATCTTCCTCCTCTCAACTGTGGAACCACTACAGGTGAAGGATTGTTTGCTATTGCTGGCTTGAAGTGGCTCTCTATCCCTCTTAACGGTCCTCAATTATATCCCATAGGTATGCCATCTGGTGAGATAACTTGGTGAGCTAAGTTCCGAGGAAGAGGTCTTGCCTGACATGGCATCTGCGGTATCGAAGGTGGTAATGGAATATCCAGTCTATAAGGCTGCTGATTTACTGGCTCTGGTTGTAGAACTGGTTGCTGCTGTGGTATTTGTTGGTACTGTGGTATTTGCTGATTTACTTGAGGTGCTGTATGAAATGACTGCTGATTTCCCACTGGCTCATAAATTCACCTACCATCCGATCGAATGCCTGTATCGTTTCCCACATGAATTCCTAGTCCCGACATCTGTCTATTTATCTGATTTCCTCCAAACCCCTCGTATCTATCATATTCATCCTCATGTTTATATCTACCTTCTTGCTGATTTAGAGTTATAGGCCCTGATGAATAATGTTGTTGCCCTTGTGAAGGTTGAAAGTAGGTATACTGAACTGGTTGAGTTCGGTTTATAGTGGAGGTAGATGGTTCGGTTTGGTCTGATGGGGCCGTAGTGGCACCAGTCACAACTCGAACGTATGGTGACGAGTGTTGGAAGTTTGATGTTTGTTATTGATATGGACTGGAGTAAGGTGGAAGATCACTTAAGTTCGGGAACGATGGGTTTGGTGGCGGTTGGGTGGCAGTGGGTTTCGTGGTTGCTGGTTGTGGTTCAGGTGGTAATGTAGTATTTGGAGCTGGCTGTGTTGGTGTTGGTGAGAATTGGGTTTGATGAGAGGGAGTGACTGGCTGTGTCTCGAAACTACTTGAGTTTTCCATTGTTTTCGAAGTGGTTGCTGGTGATTGTAAAACTCTGTTCTCCCGATATACCACTCGAGTTTGTCGCACTGTTCTTTCGATTTCCGGATAAAAAACTAGCGGTGATGAGTTCCCGGAGTTCCGAGTATGATGCATACACGGTTGTGATCACCTGCACCCACACATACAAAAGAAAACCTCGCGTAATTCCGAACAAAATACAAATAAAAGAAATATTTTTTTTCAATTTTTCAATTTTTATCTAACTAAACTCAACAATTAAACACTTTGCGCACGCCTCCCCAGCAACGGCGCCATTTTGATGTCTGTCGTAAGGAACATGCAAAAACCAACTAACTCTGTAGAAAGGGTAAGTCGGATATTGAACCAGAGGAGGATTGTGGAAAGTGTAATAATGTTGAGTATTATCTAAAAACTATACAAACTTAACTTGTGTTTGATTGATTTGAGAATTAACGACATTACAAACTAAGAAAATGAGTTTTTTATCAATAAGAGGAAAAATGGTTCCTCCGGTATTCAGGTTTTGCACTTAAATACAATTATGTGTTCAATTGAAACCGCCTACATACACATAGGTGTTAAACCTAATTAATCGATTGTGATAAGCAACGACTAAGTACTTTGATCAATACATGACGAGAGGTTATCAAATAATTATCAATCGTAATTACCAACCCTAATCTCCTAGCAAATATATCCCAATTACTAGAACTCTCGGGAATTGAATGATCAAGAATTAAGGTTTGAATAAAAACAATCGTTTACAATCAATTAATCAAATCAATGGTGAAAAGCATCGAATGCTTAGATCACCAAGTCAAAACAATTGTTACGAACACATAAAAGTAGCTAACTTACAAAAAACCCTCCAACTGGAGGAAACCAAAAGAGTTTACCTGCTCATCTCACAAGTGAAATCAACGATAGATTGAAGAATAGATGAACTCGTGATCGTGGTTGATGAATCGGTGTGTGGAATCATGAACAATTAAATGAAAAGCCTTGAACTTGGTGCTTGAGATAGCCAATTTTCGTCCTTGGAAGCTTAGATATATTCAGAGGCTCCCCAAAACCCTAAATATATCAAAAAGATCTGAATTTCGCGTTTTTTCGTCAACCAGGCCGTCACCGACGGTCCTGGACCGTCAATGACGGTCAGAAGATGCTGTTGTTGTTGCTGGACTCAACCGTCAGTGACGGTTAGGGGACCGTCACCGACGGTTCCCGGTTTCTGTTTCTTTCTCGCCAACACATAGCCACCGTCACCGACGGTTATTGTAACATTTGTCAAAAACGGGTTTTCCAAACCCGCTCTGTTTTGTAATCGAATATCAAGTTATAAATGTCACGTTGCGTATTTATGGCTATTATGATTTTTAATGATACATAATTAATAAACAAACTAAACTCTGAAAGTTATAATTGATAAAAAGTAAAAATAAAATAACTAAAAATAAAATAAGGCTGCCGGGACTCGAACCCGGGTCAGCCGGAAGAGAACTCCAAAGACTTAACACACACACACATAACCACTCCGTCACTTGTTGTTTTCTGTCAACTCTAGGAAACAAATGAATTTTATAGTCAATCATAGATCAACCGGTTGCGCAACTGAAAACCGTAATCGGCTATTCAACCGTCCAAAACGTTTGAGTTATCGCGAATTCTGGTTTATAACCGATGCACCGACGATTCTAATCAAGTTTGCCTTGAATGAACTTTAATTCTAGAAGTGAATCGGTTTTTATAACCGAAAACTTTCAATATCAGAATTACTTCAATCTTTGCTCTCTCTCGCGACTCAGAAACATTCTACAAACCTGCCATTTCACTTTCGCTATACATTCAGTTCATCAGAAAAGGTTTTGTTTACTCGCCGGAAAATTTCTGCAAGTCGCCGGAAAACCTTATTCTTCATCAAAACAACGTCAATATCAGATAATTCCAGTTCGCCGGAAAACTTCTGGAAATCCTTATCTTCAGCTGTGAAACGAAATCCGTAAACACAGAGCCGACGACTCGCTGGAATTCTGAGATAAATCGTTCTCCGGTATGTTTACCTCTAAATATCATCTCTGCCATTTCATATTAGTCTGTTCAATGTTTGTCAATCGAATTAAACAAGATAAAATAGCGTAATCGCAGACTGTAATTTTGTAATGTAGAAGACGATGATAGTTTGATTATAAGTTTAATAAAATCTGGATATTATCTCGGGTTAGACACACAGTCCAGCGGTGGACTGTGTGCATATACATATCACACGCCGCGAGTTCGATCCTTGATACATACACACACCCTCTGTAATTAAAATGTTATTTTTTTAACTGAACCGGATGAACTTATGTTAGATGTTAAGTATAATAAAAATCTGTATATTAAACAAGTTAGACACACAGTCCAGCGGTGGACTGTGTGTAGCGTTAAAGCACAGGTCCCGGGTTCGAGACCTGTTAGTGACACCGGTTCGATGATTTAAAATGTTTTTGAAAATAAAAGAATTTTGAATAAGCTGAGTTAATATATAAGTATAATTAAAAACAGAATTATTTCGGGTTAGACACGTAGCTCAGTTGGTAGAGCTGCGTGCACGCGTACGGGAGGTTTTGGGTTCGAGCCTCACCGGCGCATACAATTACACAATAAAACGGTCAACAAGTCAAACGGTCAAACGGTCAACGGTTAATGGTCAATGAAAAAGTCAACATATTTTTATATTTTTAATTATTTAATTTAATTTAAAAATCAATTAAAAATACTTAAAAATAATGTTTTTAAAGATAGGAATGGCCTTAAACTCACAAAAATATATCTAAAAATCCTATTAAAATTATTAATAAAATCCACTCATTTACTATATTTTCCGTTATTATTTAGGTTAGTTAATTCTCGTTGTTCAATCCTTTCAACTCGTGCGCATCTCATCATCTCCAACCAAACGCACCCAATGTGAGTGAATCTTTACAAATTCCCCGTTTTAATCACGTTTTTGGGGTGTATCATGTGTCTTGCCATTTATTATATTTAAATCATTGTGCATACATCATATCATGAACAAATGTGTATTCAGCCTGTTTCAACTGTTTGTGTGGTTATTGTTAGATTTAATTTATTATTTTCAGTACATGCAATTTCATAGGCCGCCGCTCCCCATTACATTATGAGCGTTGAGCATGTTCCCCATTACATTATGAGCGTGAACCTGGCGTGCCAACATACGATCGGCTCCGTTTGATTGAGCCTTGATCGCACAGTTTCATTCATGTTATTTATTGTATGATGTTGGTATGTTATTGTATGTTATAGTTTGTGATTGTTATTGCTACTGTTTGATTATTTACATTTGCTCACTTATGATTATGCACAATTTTTCCTTAATAAAATAACAAGAAAATCAATAATAAATGTTTATCTAACAAGGTTCACTCGCCAACTTATGTTGACCCAAAAACCCCCATTTTTACATATGATACAGGTGAACTAGCTGCAGCCAGAAACACATAGGATTGGCCTAGAAGAATAAAATGATTTAGAGCTTGGAATTGTTTAGTTGGTTATTTTTCTTTGTATTTGTATGAACATGTTTGGATTATTGGGAATGTAATTTTGACTTTAATAAATATGAAACATATTAGTAAATATCATGAGCTTTGGTGATAACCCAATTATGCCCCGACTCTTATTCCGCTGCGGGTCGGGGTGTGACAGATTGGTATCAGAGCCATGACTATAGGGATATAGGATAGGTTATTAGACCCTTAGAGCCTATACTATAGTTGATTAGAAATTTTTAAGATTTTTGTGTGTTACATGCCAAATTTCATGATGTTTATATGTTTTATGTTAAATGTTACATTCAATGTTATGCAAGCATGTTCATAAGTATATATTATCATATAATGCCTATCATGAATCATATTCTCGTAACATATCATATACATGAAAGCACACACCACATCATTTTCATGATTGCTTTTACAATGATTTTTGTATTTTCAAATCTCATCAAAGTGAGTTCTCATGACGGGCATGTAATAACTGGAAGGGTACCAGTACCGGTAGTCGGAACGTTCTGTCTAGGCTGGCATTCGTATTAATCCAAAATAAAGGACCAGTTTGCCTACCTGGGGACTAACGATGAGAGTACGAAGTACCTATTAGGCAAAAGCATGCTATACCAAACGTCGTGTGAACTAACCCCACTTTGAGTTGTCACTGTGTCTACACCTGGACACATTCCGACCATACATCTCGTAAACATATTTTGTGGTTTGCATTCGGGTGCTGCGAGTGTTAAATCGCCAATACTAATGTGAATCCTACCAAACCAATAGTCATGGGGGCCAACATGACTATACAGGTGAAGGTATGGGGGACATTTGAGGCCCAACATGAGCAAACCCAAGACATCTTATGGATGTAGTTGCATTATTGATATTTATGTTATTTTCATTTTCTTTAAGACACATGACACCTAAAAAGACTCCATAAACTCACAATCTTCTTATGTATGCTCCTGTAGATGTCGGCTAGACAACAACGAGGGGGTAAAAGATCAGGAAGGTCTCACGAACGCTTGGCCACGCAAATCGCGAAACAAATGGCCGCGGTGCTTCCTGACATTGTGGTTCAAGTACAACAAGCTCTAGCCACAAATCCCACTAATCCTCCCCAACAAAATGACCAGAACATCGGCAACCCTCCTACCAGCAAGTGCTCATACAAACATTTCAAGTCTTGAGATCCTCCTAAATTTGAAGGGACCGAAGGTGTCACTGCTCTCGTCCACTAGTTTGAGGAAATGGAAAACACTTTCCTCAATTGCGATTGTCCCGAGGATCGCAAGGTACGTTACTCAACCGGGAGACTATTTGGAGTAGCCCTGACCTGGTGGAACACAGAGAAGGGTAAGAGAGGAGTCGAAGATGCTATGGCCTTAACATGGGAAGAGTTAAGGGAAATAATGACAAGGCGCTTCTGTCCAAGAAGCGAAATCAAGAATTTGGAAGATGAATTCCACTCGTTAAAACAAAAGGAAGGAGATCATACTTCCTACAACAAAAGGTTTCTAGAGTTGAACCAAATGATCCCCAACTTGTTCACACCAGTGTACCGCTTGGTGGAACACTACATTCGAGGCCTCCCCTAAAAAAATCAAGACTCAGTTCTAAGCACTTCGCCTGCGACACTTGAAGCCGCAATGGAACTAGCTACCGAACTTACCGGAGATCGCATTCGGAACGGTAAATTCAAAGAGGAGAAAAAGAAAGCCCCCATTGAGGCTCAAACTTCAAACCATTCTGGTTCCTCTTCGAAGTTTACTGGTAAAAGGAATCGAAACACCAGGAACTTTGCTGTCACACAAACAAATTTCCCTATCCCTGCTGCACCCATCACTCAAGTTGCCCCTTCACCTGCACCATATAAAAAGCCATACTCCGGCCCATTACCAAAATGCAACCGTTGCCAATACCACCACTTTCCTGATTATCCCTGCCAACATTACACCGGCTGTGGTCGCGCAGGTCATACTGTTCAAACCTGCCGCATGCCTCAGCGAATGAACCGCCACCAGCCTTCAACCCAAACCCACCAACAAATAATGGTTCAAGCCCAACAACCCCTACTACTACCACCTACCCAACATTTAGCCCAATCATACTACCAACCCAACTATCCCATGGTGCAACCTATGCGGGCTTGTTACAACTGGGGAGACCCAAACCACTTTAGAAACACTTGTCCACGTTTGGTGAACATCATTCATGCCCAATCTCAAGCAAATCCAGTGAATCAAGCTAACCAAGCTCCACCACCTGCAAGAGGAAGAGCTTACAACGTCAACGCCAATGCTGTTGAAAATAATAACGGCTCAAACGAATCACCCAACTAGTTTTTCCTCACGAAGAATCAAGACTCAACTCCAATCGTCTAGTTTTAATGTTTTCTTTATGTTATCTCAATCTTTCCGTATCCCAGTTGTAAAATTTGGAAATTATGTATCCAAGAATTTTAATGCGATTTGATATTACAGTTTTGTTTTATACTCATTGATTTAACATTCATATCATCATACATCTCGACGTATCTCAATTTCATCATTTAAAGAAGTTGGGTTGTGTCACACTTTTACATAGACTGACTCCTTCATCATAACCAACGAGAGAGGTACTGTCATCATTTAGTCATGTATCATTTCAGAATTGAGACTCAAGTTTTGTTCGTTGTGTTGTTTATGTTTTAGAGTCACATAGAACTGATCATGATTTACTGATAAAGCCAACGAAAATTTGACAAGAATATGGTGGATACGCCGCTGGTACTTCCTATATATAAGTATTCTTGGCAAAGGATCAAAAGCATTACCAGGAGGTTATGAAAAGTTCCGTGTAGGTTTAAATATCGTTATGGTTGAAGTTTTTGTACTATGATACATACCTTATCATTACAAACGTATCAGTTCCCTCAAAACTATTATGCATAAAATCGTAAGCGACATTAAAGATCAAATTCGAGAAGCCCAACATGTTTCAGTAACGGAAGATGATGTACGAAAGGAGCTGTCCTGTGGAGCTGAACTTAAAATTGAAACTAAATCTGACGGTATTCTGTACTATCTAGATCGCATATGGATTCCTGACCACAACAACCTTCGTGAAATTCTTATGAATGAGGCTCACAAAACACGATACTCTATACACCCAGGAGCCGATAAGATGTATCAAGACCTTCGATACACCTATTGGTGGCCTGGAATGAAAAAGGATATTGCTGTTTTTGTTTCTAAGTGCCTTACATGTTCCAAGGTGAAAGCTGAACACCAAAGACCCTCAGGACTTCTGGTCCAACCTGAAATACCTGTATGGAAGTGGGAAAACATAACCATGGATTTCATTACCGGGTTACCTCGCACTTCTGGTGGGTATGACACTATATGGGTAATCATTGACCGACTTACAAAATCAGCTCACTTTATTCCTGTCCGCGAAGATTTCAAGAACGAAAAGCTAGCTCATATTTATATCAGCGAAATCGTAAGCCGACATGGTGTACCGTTAAGCATTATTTCAGATCGTGATGGTCGTTTCACTTCACGAACATGGCAAGCAGTACAAGTCGCCTTGGGTACGCGATTAGATCTCAGTACCGCCTATCATCTTCAAACTGATGGACAATCTGAACGCACCATTCAAACTCTTGAAGATATGCTTCGAGCATGTGTCATAGACTTCAAGGGAAATTGGGACGCTCATCTACCATTAGTTGAATTTTCGTACAACAACAGCTATCATTCAAGCATCGGCATGGCACCTTTTGAAGCTTTATATGGTCGTAAGTGCTGATCTCCAGTATGTTGGCACGAAATTGGGGAAGCTTAAATCACTGGTCCAGAATTGATTCAAGAAACCACAGACAAAATCCATCAAATTCGAAACAATCTTCTAGCGGCTCAAAGTCGTCAAAAGAGTTATGCAGATAAACGACGGAAGCCTTTAGAGTTTAACATTGATGATCATGTACTTTTAAAAGTATCACCGTGGAAGGGAGTAGTTCGTTTTGGCCAGAAGGGCAAGCTAGCACCACGCTACGTAGGACCTTTCAAGATACTCGAAAGAGTAGGACCTGTAGCATACAAGCTTGATCTACCAGAAGAACTCAACAGGATTCATCCCACATTCCACGTATCCAACTTGAAGAAGTGCCTCACTGATGAAAACCTCCACATTCCTCTGGAAGATATTCAGATTGATAAATCTATGATTTTATTGAAAGACCTGTAGAGATCATGGACTTCGGAGAAAAACGTCTTCGACGAAGTCGCATTCCAATTGTTAGGGTACGCTGGGAGTCGAAACGGGGACCTGAGTTTACTTGGGAACGTGAAGACTCAATGCGCGAAAAATACCCATATCTTTTTCCTACTACTACTTAAATTTCGAGACGAAATTCCTAAAAGTAGGGGATACTGTAACATTTGTCAAAAACGGGTTTTCCAAACCCGCTCCGTTTTGTAATCGAATATCAAGTTATAAATGTCACATTGCGTATTTATGGCTATTTTGATTTTTAATGATACATAATTAATAAACAAACTAAACTATAAAAGTTATAATTGATAAAAAATAAAAATAAAATAGCTAAAAATAAAATAAGGCTGCCGGGACTCGAACCCGGGTCAGCCGGAAGAGAACTCCAAAGACTTAACACACACACACATAACCACTCCGCCACTTGTTGTTTTCTGTCAACTCTAGGAAACAAATGAATTTTATAGTCAATCATAGATCAACCGGTTGCGCAACTGAAAACCGTAATCGGCTATTCAACCGTCCAAAACGTTTGAGTTATCGCGAATTCTGGTTTATAACCGATGCACCGACGATTCTAATCAAGTTTGCCTTGAATGAACTTTAATTCTAGAAGTGAATCGGTTTTTATAACCGAAAACTTTCAATATCAGAATTACTTCAATCTTTGCTCTCTCTCGCGACTCAGAAACATTCTACAAACCTGCCATTTCACTTTCGCTATACATTCAGTTCATCAGAAAAGGTTTTGTTTACTCGCCGGAAAATTTCTGCAACTCGCCGGAAAACCGTATTCTTCATCAAAACAACGTCAATATCAGATAATTCCAGTTCGCCGGAAAACTTCTGGAAATCCTTATCTTCAACTGTGAAACGAAATCCGTAAACACAGAGCCGACGACTCGCCGGAATTCTGAGATAAATCGTTCTCCGGTATGTTTACCTCTAAATATCATCTCTGCCATTTCATATTAGTCTGTTCAATGTTTGTCAATCGAATTAAACAAGATAAAATAGCGTAATCGCAGACTGTAATTTTGTAATGTAGAAGACGATGATAGTTTGATTATAAGTTTAATAAAATCTGGATATTATCTCGGGTTAGACACACAGTCCAGCAGTGGACTGTGTGCATATACATATCACACGCCGCGAGTTCGATCCTTGATACATACACACACCCTCTGTAATTAAAATGTTATTTTTTAACTGAACCGGATGAACTTACGTTAGATGTTAAGTATAATAAAAATCTGTATATTAAACAAGTTAGACACACAGTCCAGCGGTGGACTGTGTGTAGCGTTAAAGCACAGGTCCCGGGTTCGAGACCTGTTAGTGACACCGGTTCGATGATTTAAAATGTTTTGAAAATAAAAGAATTTTGAATAAGCTGAGTTAATATATAAGTATAATTAAAAACAGAATTATTTCGGGTTAGACACGTAGCTCAGTTGGTAGAGCTGTGTGCACGCGTACGGGAGTCTCGGGTTCGAGCCTCACCTGGCGCATACAATTACACAATAAAACCGGTCAACAAGTCAAACGGTCAAACGGTCAACGGTCAACGGTCAATGAAAAAGTCAACATATTTTTTATTTTTAATTATTTAATTTAATTTAAAAATCAATTAAAAATACTTAAAAATAATGTTTTTAAAGATAGGAAATGGCCTTAAACTCACAAAAATATATCTAAAAATCCTATTAAAATTATTAATAAAATCCACTCATTTACTATATTTTCCGTTATTATTTAGGTTAGTTAATTCTCGTTGTTCAATCCTTTCAACTCGTGCGCATCTCATCATCTCCAACCAAACGCACCCAATGTGAGTGAATCTTTACAAATTCCCCGTTTTAATCACGTTTTTGGGGTGTATCATGTGTCTTGCCATTTATTATATTTAAATCATTGTGCATACATCATATCATGAACAAATGTGTATTCAGCCTGTTTCAACTGTTTGTGTGGTTATTGTTAGATTTAATTTATTATTTTCAGTACATGCAATTTCATAGGCCGCCGCTCCCCATTACATTATGAGCGTTGAGCATGTTCCCCTTACATTATGAGCGTGAACCTGGCGTGCCAACATACGATCGGCTCCGTTTGATTGAGCCTTAATCGCACAGAAATTTATCATTTATCAGTACATGCAATACGATCGGCTCCGTTTGATTGAGCCTTGATCGCACAGTTTCATTCATGTTATTTATTGTATGATGTTGGTATGTTATTGTATGTTATAGTTTGTGATTGTTATTGCTACTGTTTGAATTATTTACATTTGCTCACTTGTGATTATGCACAATTTTTCCTTGATAAAATAACAAGAAAATCAATAATAAATGTTTATCTAACAAGGTTCACTCGCCAACTTATGTTGACCCAAAAACCCCCATTTTTACATATGATACAGGTGAACCAGCTGCAGCGAGAAACACATAGGATTGGCCTAGAAGAATAAAATGATTTAGAGCTTGGAATTGTTTAGTTGGTTATTTTTCTTTGTATTTGTATGAACATGTTTGGATTATTGGGAATGTAATTTTGACTTTAATAAATATGAAACATATTAGTAAATATCATGAGCTTTGGTGATAACCCAATTATGCCCCGACTCTTATTCCGTGCGGTCGGGGTGTGACAGTTATGCCACCGTCGGTGACGGTCGCGGGCTCCCTCCTCCTTTCTCCTTTGTTTCAACTTTCTATGAATGACAGGAAGGCCCCTGAACTTTGAATATTCCATTTCCTCACGTAATGAAGTGCAAACCACTCTTTGATTAAGACCCGAATGCCCCTAGACTTTGCCAATTCACGCGTCTTACATTCATACATCCCGTAACCAACCGAAAAGCTTCTGAATCACACTTCAGGCTGTACTTATCATCCATGCACATTCCACTTACACTTTTAACTCTCGTAACTTCACCAAATTACCTGTTTTACCTGCAAAACAACTAAATCTCGTAGTTAACATATCCTCGGCAAGTAAACACACACATCACACATAAAATACATCATTTAACCACTTTAATACTCGACTTTTACCCTCTACATCAAAAAGCCGGAGTCTTAACGTGATATCATTGTCATTTGTTAAAGCTATAAATAGCAATTTTATCTCCTTCATAAGCACAGCCTCATAGTCACCACTTCAATTTCTCACTCTATACAATACTATACATGGTGTAGGAGTTGTTAATCAATTTCAAATAACCGTAATTCATACAAGAGCCTGACCTGATTCAACAGACACAAAAAACAAAAAACAAAAAAAAAACTATATAAGATTCGACTTTACACTCGCCTATAACATGTTTCATCAAATGCATAACAGAAGCGTGGTTCATCAAAATAGTTGGTGATGTTGCTTAATTTTTGTTAAGAAACAAGCGGTCTCAAGGATCCCTAACAACCCTCCCAAAGCTAACAATAGAGAAATATAACTGAACACAAGAATATACGTGGAAACTCCAAAACCGGAGAAAAACCACGGGCCTCCAGAGAGAAAGATCCACTATGCGACAAATTGCTACAATCACATAGACTAATCTCTCAAGCCTCCCCCCGCCCAATTACACACACACTCTCCAAAGTGTTTAACTAAAAAACTTTCTACACTCTAAGACAAGAGAACTAGAAAAGAAAGAACCAAACACTTCAAGTGTATTTATGGTTGGGGAACTTTGAAACCAAAGCCTTGGACTTCTTTTATAGGCTTGGAGTCCTCCCAAGATTTCATCCTTGCACCAATGTGGGATGTGGAAATTTTTCATAGAGCCAAAAAACCCAACAAATCTCCACCTTGGATATATGAAAAACAACCACATTAAAGGAACACCGTCTTCAACCGACGATCATACTCCACCATAAAAGAATATCGCCACTTAGAATAGACCATTCTAAGAATTTCTTCTCGGCACATGTTGAAAAAATTGCTGAAAATTTATGGTGCAACTTCCCGCTTGGCATACCCGGAAGTTCATCAGCTATCAACATCAATTTTTCACCACACATCTTTCATCTATGCTAACCCAATGCCCATGTGTAAATCCGTGAATCCGCTAACAAAATTGCATCCCTTTCATGGTAGCGCGGGCATACCATAAGGATGACCTAACTTCAAAAGAAATCATCACCGTCAACAACGACGGAGACATTGTTAGCTGACTTGGAGCTGCTTGTCGAATCTGCTCCAACTGGACAATTTCTCTTGAAATGCCCAGACTGTCCACACTTCCAGCATACAGGAATCTTCTGTGAGTGCTTCTTCTTCCCGTCCCGCATATTAAAACCGTTCCTTCTGACGAAGTATGACCGCTACTTCCCAGTCTTTTCTATTTAGACAATAGTTTCTCAGTAACATTCGCATACTTCAGGGGTTCTTTCCCGTACACAAAATGGGCTTCATATGCTCATAGGAAAATGTCAAAGATAATATGAGCCTCAGTGCTTTATCCTCATCTTCAACCTTTACTCCAATAGCCTCCAGTTCTAATACGATATTATTAAGAACACTTAGATGATCTGAATTTTTTTTATCTCCATCCATACGAATTGTATGAAATTGTTCCTTGAGATACAACCGATTTGAGATGCCTTTGCCTTGATACAATTGCTCGAGCTTCTCCCACAGATCCTTTGCAGTTGATATCCCATGCACATTTGCAAGAACATTCTTTGCTAGACACAAACGTATCGCACTTGCCCCTCTCAAATCAAAATCTTCCCATTCTTCATCATCGTCTTTACTGGTTCCGCTTGAATCCTTGCTTGAAACAGGGGTCGGTTTCCCCTTCAACGCCTTGTGTAACCCAGATTGAATCAACACATCCTTGACTTGAACTTGCCACAAACCAAAGTTGATTCTTTCATCATATTTCTCTATGTCGAACCTCATGGACTGTATTTCGACATCGTATCCGTATCTTCAAAAACAATATTGTATACTAGAAAATATGCACCAAGCCTATAAGCAGTACACCCAACAAATGACTCCTAGGAAAGAGAGGTGGGTCACAATAGACACACTTAAGTACCATGTCTTTCCTAGCCAGAACCTTCCCAGGACAAAATGCGTATATCCGGCTCGTGTATAATTCTATCGTATACAAAACAATCAACCGAATCCTCGTTTCTAATGTGGAAGATCAGACTAAGCTGCAGCCACAGAGCATACTACGACCTTCAAATACCAAGACACCCTCTAAGAAAATCCGTTTCCGATGTGCAAGATCAGACTAAGCTGCAACCACAGAGCATACTACAAACCTTCTAAACCGAGACCTCCCCCAAAACCTGGAGCTCTGATACCATTTGTTGGGAAACAAGCGGTCTCAAGGATCCCTAACAACCCTCCCAAAGCTAACAATAGAGAAATATAACTGAACACGAGAATATGCGTGGAAACTCCAAAACCGAAGAAAAACCACGGGCCTCCAGAGAGAAAGATTCACTATGCAACAAATTGTTACAATCACATAGACTAATCTCTCAAGCCTCCCCCCGCCCAATTACACCCACACTCTCCAAAGTGTTTAACTAAAAAACTCTCTACACTCTAAGACAAGAGAACTAGAAAAGAAAGAACCAAACACTTCAAGTGTATTTATGGTTGGGACATTTTGAAACCAAAGCCTTGGACTTCTTTTATAGGCGTGGAGTCTTCCCAAGCTTTCATCCTTGCACCAATGTGGGATGTGGACATTTTTCATATAGCCCAAAAACCCCACAATTTTCACAGTAAAACTAAGCATAATATTCAGAATTGAAGTAAAATCTACCAATATTTGAAGTAAGATATCATCAGTTCTATTTGCAACGACGAAGACATGTTGGAAACGCTACATAAATGAGAAACACCAAGAGATCGACTTACTCCTCCCAAGGTTTTAAAAGAAATAAAAATAACTGCATGAACCCATGCATAAGGTTTTACCTAAGGTGGATTTGCCTTAGACCTGGCCTTACATAGACCATCCTTTTAGCCTGAAATTTCTCACCTGAAATATTAGAAAAACTATAAAAAAAACTTCAAATTGAAACTTGCGAATGAAGATAAACTATAACAAACTACACATGTGTATACGTATTCATCAACTCAACATATTGCTGGCATCAAATCATCACTGTAGTATTCCCTCTTTTATAATACACTCATCAGTAAGCGATATGTTGACCAAGGGGTAAAATTAAACAAACTTGGCTTAAAAAGAAAAGTTGGTCAAACTTCTTCTTTTATTGCATTCAAAATATAGCCTCCGAGAGCATTTTTCTATACGCTTTTTCTAACTGCAGTTACCATGCTAACTATCTATAAATACTATAAGAACCTTTAGACTTTCGGGATCAAATAAACGCAACCTGACGTGTTCTGTTTTGAAGCGCTAAAACAAATTGGCCCTATGTCATATTCTCATTCTTTTTGCAGGCGTATGTTACCAAGCTCATCCAATAACTTCAATTGAGAAGACTCAATGAACATTAGTCATATACGAGTCATGGATAAATTGTTAGGTCTACATTCGTCCATAGCAAAAAAAATATATATATATATTGACATGAGTGGGCAACATGTTTTACTTTAAAGAAAAAAAAGGTGAAATGACCAAATGGGTCAAAAGTAAATAACAAAACCAAATGACATGAGTGCAACCTCAGCTAAAAGTGTTCGTAGCTCTTAATCACAGGGTGCTTATAGATGAGTAAGATTAACGTACATAGAAGAAGATGATTAGAAATGCCAGAAAGATTATTAAATGTTAGAAAACCATATTTCCTTCCGTATGTTCACCAGATCTTTGAGATGGCGGAGTAGATACAAGATGACATAGTAAGGCATGTTCAAAGTATTCAAAATCTAAATGCCCGGAGGATTTCTAATGTCACTTTCCTCGTTACAATTTGCAAGAAAATAATAAGAAGCTAAAGTTACACATATATAGCACAGTGCTCTCAAATTAACAACAAATGTGTTATTATTTTCTAGCTGAAGGACCATGTGCAACTAAAGCATTGAATACAAACTTTCCAGAAATTTGTCATTCTGATATTCATCCGAATCACCAAGTCCGGGTGGATAATGTAATTCAAAGGGAGGTGCCACTAGAAAGCCTCAACAACTTCACCAATAACTTTTCCACCCCTGTAAATCTAAGGAAGGTTCACGTAGGAAACATCAACTATGCTAATGACTTTCCTGCTCCTGAGAAACGGATCTCCTTACCGCATTGGCTTTCTGATGTGCCCAAAAACTTTGTACCAGAAAGTACACCCACTGAAAAAGATATAACATCGGGAACAAAACGCAGTTTCAAAGAAAGCTGAATGACTGATCAGAGTCTAAATTTAAATGAATCTTTGGGTTTATTCAACACGAATATGACTTCTCAGAGTTTAAATTTAAATTTATCTTCAGGTTTTTACAACACAAACACGACTGAGCAGAGTTCAAATTTTAATCAATCGACAGGTTTTTTCACCACAAATACGACTGCTGAGAGTCTAAATTTAAATCAATCTTCGGGGTTTTTCACCACTAATACACTGGTCAGAGTTTAAACTTAAGTCAGTGAGTCTTCGGGTCCATTTACCATTAATATGAAGATTATATATATATATATATATATATATATATATATATATATAAGTGGCAAAAGGATACCGGATCTTAAAACACATAACAAGGAAAAAAGCCACATTCAATTTCCACCAAACATGTAACTATAAGCGATCAAACAATCAACAATACTAAGACAAATATCAAAATAAGCATCATCAAAAATTGAATTACCATACAACAGTTCCATGTCCACTCAGTTAGATCTTGAAATCCCCCGATAACTCGAAACCGCAGCCCGATCACATTCTGAGAAGTGTAGCCGTTCCTAAGGCACCCGAAAACTTGTGTGGTAAATTTGTTACTTTAGCTAAAGCGCAAACTGAGGTTAGCGAAGGAGACAACATGGTTGATCTTCATTTTTTTAGTTAAGCTATTGCATGACTCAACTAACAAAACAAAAGGTGGTTATGCTAGCTAGAGCATTATCACATTCTGAGAAAGATTATGAATTTTTATCAAAGGGTTTTTCAGAGCCTCTTAAAACTATAATCGGCAATGATGATGTAAACGTGTACAGATTTTCTTCATTGTGCAAATTCTCATTCTACACTGCTGATTTTTGTTGGGGTAAGGCCGTTTGGCGAAGTATAACAAATATGAAATTTAATCAGAGTGTTGTCGTGATGGACAATGAAGAAGGTGATGGGGTGGAAGCATGGGTTAATTTGGAAAAAAAAAATGTGTGAGTTAGAAGTAGATCTCAATATACAAGCCTACATGGTTTAAGGTTATATGACTTATGTGTTGGTTTGAGTTATATTTTGTCCAAATTGATGTGATGAAACACCTATTGGCATCACGCCCTTGGCGTTGCCACATACCTTCTAAAAATAATTCCTAGCAAGCTCCTCCACTACAAATCTCCAACCAAATGTCTTTGCTTAAGCCACCCTTCATATGACCATCTTCGCGTCTTTGGTTGCCTATGCTATCCACTTATACCCTACACTACAATAAACAAACTTAGACATCGCTCCATGCCTTGTGTTTTTCTTGGGTATCCTCCTAATCACAGAGGGTACAAATGTCTTGACCTTGCCACAAAAAAAAATCATAATTAATCGTCACGTCATTTTTGACGAAAGCACCTTCCCCTTCGCTAATAACCCCAAGCCGTCTCTCCACTCATATGACTTTCTCACTAACTCTATAAACCCTCTGTATTGGCCACACATACACCCTTCTCCATCTACAAATGACCCACCCCCAAACTCCTCTGGGCCAGACCCACCCGCTTCCATCCCAAACCTACCCACTTCTCCCACTCCAACTAACGGTCCTACCACCCTTTCTGATACTCTTGGCCCACTATCACCAAACCCAATGACACCTCCACCCTCTTCTCCAACCCAAACGCCAGCCCACTATCACCAAACCCAGTAACCTATGGGTTTTCGACATCGTCAGTATCCGAATCATGTATGTCGAATAAAGAAGTCTCTATATGGTTTGAAGCAGGCACCCCGAGCTTGGTATCAACGGTTCACCGATTTTGTGGTCACCAATGGGTTTCAACAAAGTAAGTGTGACAATTCTCTATTTACTTTTCGTCATGATAGAAACGTCGCCTACTTACTTATATACGTAGATGATATTATCCTCACCACTTCTAGTGCACAATTGCGGGTTGACATTATGACACGGTTAGCAGCTGCATTTGATATGAAAGATCTCGGTCCGTTAAGTCATTTTCTTGGAATCAATGTTTCTCGGCAACAAAACCATCATGTTTTTATCTCAAAAATCCTATGCAACAGATATCATTGAACGAGCACCAGTCGCCAATCCTGTAGACACCAAGGCCAAACTGAGTGCCACCTCCAGCTCTATTTTTGATGACCCTACCTTATACCGCAACCTTACTGGCGCTCTCCAGTATCTTACGTTTACACGACCGATATAAGCTATGTTGTTCAACCGGTTTGCATGCACATGCACGCTCCTCGGATAGATCATTGGAATGCATTAAAACGTGTTATTCGCTACCTTCAGGCACTGTTTCGCTTGGATTAACTCTTGGTCCTTTCACGGATTTATCACTACGTGCATACACTGATGTTGATTGAGCTGGGTGCCCTGACACTCGGCGATCCACTTCGGGTTACTATGTATATTTGGGTTCAAATTTGTTATCATGGTCGTCTAAACGGCAAGCCGTTGTCTCTCGATCTAGTGTGGAGGCCGAGTATAGAGGAGTGGCAAATGTCGTTGCAGAATTGTGTTGGCTTCGTAACATTTTGCTTGAATTACATTGCTCCTTACCGAAAGCCAGTTTGGTCTATTGTGATAATATCAGTGTGGTATATCTCTCGGGTAATCCAATTCAGCACCAACGCACCAAACACAATGAGCTTGACATTCGTTTTGTTCGTGACTTGGTGCAGCGGGGGTGCTATTCACGTCCTTCATGTTCCTTCGCATAATCAAATTGTGGATATCTTCACCAAGGGCCTTCCCGGAGTTCTATTTGATGATTTCAGATCCAGTCTTAGCATTCGACTGCCTTCCCGGCCACCTCTAGCGGTGTAATAGACTTGATATATATTTAGAGATAATTAATATATATTAATAAGAAATATTGCAACTTTCAGTAATGTTTTACTGTGTCCCTTGAACAATTTGTTTTGATTTGCCTAGCAACGGAAAAAAACCGTATATTATTCTTGGTTGAAACGGTTGGTTTTCAATCGCTTTTCAACCAAAAAAGTGTACCGTTATTCAAACAGTTGGTTTTGAAGAAACCTATGTGCTATTAAATACAGTTGTTTTTATTCGCTTCGCAACAGATGAAACCGTATATTGTCTTGGTAAGTAACTTGGTTTTGAAAAACCCGTGTACTGTTTCCAGAATAACAGTTAATCTTGTTATAAACATGGTGACGTTACAATAATATAACATTACTAGTTACACATAACTCCTAGGTTTGTAAAAGTGTGGAATAACTGTATATGATTTTGTAATATTGACACATAACTCCTAGGTTTGGTCTTGCACAGTTACAAAATAATTATCACACTTGCAACGATTTTATTAATCGAATTGTCGTAGTTTATTCAAACTTCATACCGTTAACATCTTATCTGCATTATTGATTTCATTTGTTTTCCTGTAGTTGTTAAAAAAATTGGTTACCAGTTATTACATAGCCATCGATCTAAATTTCGACGGGGGTTAATTATACAAATGGAGAACAGACACTAGTTAAAATAAATTATTTTCCCATTATGTTCATATGCATTGAGACTTTGATTGAGTATTCAGCCTGACCACACACTACTAGAAAATAGTTCATTTTCCTATGTCTATTAGCACGGTTTTGTTGCTGGTCTCCATTTTGACGACTGTTGATTTTAGATCTGGTGTTGAAGAGTATGTCTACGGGACGAATTATGATGTTATTGAGTGATTGGGTTGTGTAAATGTCTAACATCTTACCTCTCTAGTTATTTCCTTATATATACACCCAAGAGGAAACCCTAATTAGTTAATAAGGGTAATATGGTCCATCAACAATTACCAACTAATATATAATAGGATTAATATATATATATATATATATATTTTGATCTAATATAATATAAATGATCATAATAGCTACATGATTAAATATTAATAGTAACATATTTAATCTTACACTTATGACGTATGATTGTTGTGTACGTTCAATTTGGCTAGACTCTTTTACATTTTTGTTGAGTATTAACGTGTTCAAAAGAGCAAAAAACTCATATTACTTTCATCGCATGTGTTTATAGGTGGTGGAAGCCTGTAAGGAGATTAAGTTTGAAAAGTTACTTAGCTTGCTCATCTAGAAAGGGTTGATGATCAAAAGTCCTAGCCCAACAACCCTGATTTAAGCACCCTAACCGAGTACAATGAAATGTGCCTCGGGGTTAGAACCAAAAGTTAGTCCGGGTCAAGCATAGTTTACTAACTGAGATAAACTTAAAAATTATTTAAATTTACCTAGTTTGATATTATTATCTCAAACATGAGATTGTAATTTATTCGTTTCAATGTCTTTGTCCTCTATTTGTAACCTTATATACAATCATCAATAAGACACCATTCTCTTGCGATGAATTTTCAAATCATTCGTCCGTTACACTAGTTCTATAATGAGAAAAAGGGGGGCCGATATTTGACTTTAGCTTTTAACTGGGGCGGAGCTACATGTACGGGTGGGGCGGACACCCCTATTAGAAAAAGTTTCTAGTGTAATTTGTATACAAAAAACCCGATCGTACCCCTTAAAAGTTCGATTAAACCCCCAACTCACCTTCCTTTTAGAAAATAATCAAGGATCTGCTACTAGATTTTAACGTTTTTTTAATACCATTTTAGGAATAGAAGTCTGCTAAGATGAAATAAGCATAAATGATTCCAAAGAACGCCACGTGTCTCTACCAGAATTACTCTCATATTCCAATGCATAATGTTGCTAAACAACCCTTAACTAGTTAACAAACAAAAATATCTTATGTTTAACAGTTTGGTAAGGCAGTATGATGTCTACATTTGTATTTGGGTTGCGTAGGTTTGAGTATGTCTCCCCTTTCACTAATGATATGGTGGTTCATTGGCAAAGGTAAAACTTTTAAACACCTGGGTTAAGAAGGGGGATGTCTTGAATTCAAATCCCACAGACGACAGAGATTAAAAGAAATTAGCCGTTAAAAAAAAGTTACCTAACACTATTAATTTTATGTATTTATGAACCTTATCAATGAGGCGTATATACCTAAAAAATTTTATACGAAAACTACATACGGGGCACTACTGAGCGAAAAGCTTGGGGGTCCCCCACTAAGTTACGCCAATGGATTTATACATGTTGATTTGTCTATTTTTTATTGTTTCAAAGGGCGAATGATTTATGCAGTTCATCATCATCTCCATTAGGGATGAGCTTTTTTTCCTAAATACCCGTACTCGTACCCGTAACCGTACCTGTACCCATACCGATTTTAGGTATTCGGTACATGTATCGGTACCCAGTTTTATTGATTTTGGTATTCGGTACTTTCGGTATTGATACGGGTACGGGTACAGGTAAAAACGGGTACTGGTACCGAGTTTTATATATGACCTTTAAAAGTGTTTTTATATTATGTTTTATTTCGTATTATGGTATTTATAGTACTTTTATTGATTTTACCTATATGGTACCCGTATCATATTGGTACTCGTACCAAATTTACATAATTGGTACTCGTATTATATTGGTACTCATGTCAAATTTACCTATTTAGTACCCGTACGAGTGCTCAAAAACTATATAAAAACAAAATGGTAACAAAGCGGGTACTGTACCGAAAATACCCGTACCCGTACCGTACCTATATATTTGGTACTCGGTTTTGTGCAAATTCGGTACCGGTATTTTCGATACGGTACGGGTATGAGTACGGATACGGTACCAATCTCATCCCTAATCTCCATGGCGTTGATTGCACTATTTCGTTTGATTTTGTTTTAATGGTATAGGTTGAAATCGGTGATTTAGTTGTGTTCGTTGTTTCAAACAGAGCCTGGGTTGTTTGTTTCCGGAAATTATAAAATATCTCATGGTAATACACAACTTTTAAATCAATCATTAGAAAACTATATAAGATTACATTTATCCTAAATTCTATCTTGCACAAATCTCACTTATTTTCTCAATCATTTATCATAAGTTAACATGTCAAAAATTATTAAAATATCTTTACTTCAAACAGTATAATATCACGTTTGTTTTAAACACCAACTAATAATACATCCAAGATGTTCATGAATATTATATTGACAAATAAGAGTCTTTTTCAAAAGACAATGACAATTTTACCATATTAATATATCCTAGATAAAAAAAAAATCCACTTCTAATGTTGTCCAGTGACAAATAAAAGTCTTAAACCATTTTTAACATTTTTATAAAAGTGCTTTTATCATTTGTGAGAAAAATGAGAAACTATTTTGATTTTATATGGTATTTGCCCTAAGAAAAAATGATAAATATCTCAATTATAATCAATGATTTCGATTAAGATTCAGAAAAATAACACTAATATACTTTAAAAAACAAATATAATAATACAAGTAATGTCAGCTCTCTCTCATAAATACACAGTTCAATGATTTTTTATATATATTTTTATAAGTTTCAATTTCAGCAATTATACTATATAGTATGCATTATTAACCCATATAAATGTTTTGTAATAACTCTTTCCGTTGTTCTCTTTTTGTTGACATTTTAGCATAAATGTTGTTTTGTTGAAAATGGAGTTGTACAAAAAATCAAGTATTTTTTTTGTTATCGTAAGCTACATCAAGTGTCGGTACGTGATGAACCGAACAAAACCGAAACTCACATGGTACAAGTAAGTGGTACTATCGGAACCGGTACTCAATTTTATGACTTTCAGTTGATGTAAAACACTTGTCGATATTTTATAGACAAACAATAAACAAAATTTTGACCAAATTCCTACCACACCATGCCGATTCTAACTAAACAATGTTGAAAACACATGTCCGTAGTATACGGATAACGTACAAAACCAAACCAATAGTAACTGAAAGCTCAAAGGACTTCCACTACTTAGAGATATGTACAACATAATAATATAATACGGAGGAAGATCCATTAAAAAGTGGGTTTTGCCTAAGACGGATAATGCAGATGACAAGTGACACTCATTATAAGTAATAAGTAGGATGGAAGAGTATTTTGGTCTTACAACACAAACTCACCCTTTTGTTTTCTCAAAAATACAACATAAAATATCAAGTACAAAAAAGTATAGCACAAAAAAAACCATCACAAAAAATATATTACAAAAAATCAGCACAAAAAATATAGTACAAAACATTAGCATACAAAAATCCAGCACAAAAATGTTAGGAATAATGGATTTTAATAATCCAAACTATTAGCTATTGGCGGCAACGTTCCCAACTTCAAAAATAACCAGTGGTGGTCCTATCTTTTCACATTTGTAAACTAATAGACCTTTACTAACAGAACCTTAATTTCTTTTTGCCCCCTTATCTGTTTCGGTTTAGTAAAGGTCCATTAGTTTACAATATATGAAAGGTGGGACCACCACTGGTTTATTTTTAAGTTGGGACCGTTACCGGCCAACGACTAATAGTTAGGATTATTAAAATCCATTATTCTAAAATGTTATACAACATAGAAATACAACACGTTTTTTAAGGTTTTTTTAGTTGTCATGTTTTATATAGCAATAGGGTACTTAAATTAAAGATAAAAATTACTTGATTTTATGGTGTAATTTAAAAAAAAACAATGTCGTATAAAAAAGTTATAAACGTTTAAAATAAGGAAAATATGCATGTGTCTTGTGTGTAGAGAGATAAATGCAACAAATAAAGTATTCAAAAATAACCTCTTTTTCCCACGTTTTCATCTTAATAATTGATTCGAAAAAAGAAAGGCTAGGATGTCTTCTTAGAGCTTTCACAATTCGTCCACCAAATTTATGAGAAGGCTTTTTATATAATAGAAAGTGGTTAAAAGTAGTTGTGAGTGGATGAGTGAGGAAATGTTATATTTATCTATATATTTGAGGGACACTGGTCGCTCTCTATAGTTTTTTAATATAGAGAAAACTTCCGTTTTGCTCCCTGTGGTATGGTCGTTTTAATGGTTTTGCCCCAAACCTTAAAAATAGCCATTTTACTCCCTGATGTTTTGATTTTGTCTCCAGATTGCTCCAAGGCGCTAACTCAGTTAAAACATTCAGTTGAAAGTAAGGTTATTTCAGTAACTTTTATATGATTTTAATTACCTATTACTAATTACTAATCTATTCCTAATTCCTAAAAGAGTTAACTAATAAAAATAAAAAAATTAAAATCATTGCTATTTATTCATATATGTACAGACTATCAACATCACTCACTTTTTACATCATCAGCTCTCACCTTCAACATCATCATCAGCTCTCACCTTCAAACATCACCCCAACCACCATTACGTCACCATAATCCGCCGCTGCCACTACCACCACAACTCTCTCTCTCTCCTCTCTCTCTCTTCACACACACACACACACTCCAATCTGATTATCTTTTTCTCTCTCTCTACACTCTCTCTGTCTTCTTCATCACCAACAACCACCGCACATCCACCGCGTGCAGCGCCTCCACCCGACCACCACCTCGAACCTGCTCCATTAGAGGGGAGATCGGCGGAGTGATGGACGAATCGTTGGTCAGCGGCGGCGGAGTGATGGACAGAAGTCACCGGCGCCGGAGATTCCTTTGGTGTGTCGGTCTTTCCTTTGCTGTGCCAGATCTACATATATATACCCTACTGGTCGCCGTCGTTGATCTAGATGAACAGATCCAGATCAGATCCGAAGATAACCAGATCTGAAAAATCACCCCTTGGAACTCCGGCCACCGAAAAAGAGAAGCCAAGCAACGAGAGGGCAAATCAGTGATGAGTTAGGGCAAACGACGGTGGTTGTTTAGCGGCTGTAAACGGTCTACGGTTTGGAGATGATGGTGGCGGCGGCGGTAGTTGGTCGGAGGTTGTGGTGGTGTAAGAGGTTGGAGGGTGACAATGGAAATTGTTGTGGTGGGGAGTCTGGTAGACGTTCAGATGAGGGTGTATATACATACATTATTATATCTATAATGTCTAATATATATTAATAAATAATTAATTAACTTTTTATATTTTTTTATATATTAATAATAATAATAATGTATATTAGTTCAAAATGGATTTAAGGAATTAATAATAAATAAATAAATCCTTATATCTAAAATTACTGAAATGCCCTTACTTTCAACTGAATGTTTTAACTGAGTTAGCGTCTTGGAGCAAACTGGAGACAAAATCAAAACATCAGGGAGTAAAATGGCTATTTTTAAAAGTTTGGGGCAAAACCATTAAAACGACCATACCACAGGGAGCAAAACGGAAGTTTTCTCTTTAATATATTTTGAAAGTGATTGTAAATGGAAGAGAGAGAAAATGTAATGATAAAAGTATAAAACTTCAGTTAAAACCATGGTTGTAAAACAAGGTCTCCAAAGGAGAGTAATTAAAACCATGTTGTAAAACAAGGTCTCCAAAGCCGATTACTCTCCGAGTAGTCGCTACAAGGTAGGCTGCCGATACAACTTTCTTCAACTCCACCTAATTACTAGGAATCGATCAAACGCGGTCAACCTCAGCCAGAATCGTATCTAGTAGGTCAACTCGGGCCGCGTTTGACTTAAAAATAATAAAACATAATTTATATGCCTATCAAAAAAATAAAACATAATTTCCATGCCTGTCATGTTAAAGAATGAATACCATTTTCACGTATTTTGTTATAAATATTAGTAAATCTATGTCTTTTTGGCATTAATTTAATTTTTGAAAACTAATTTCTTTATAATTTCACATGTCCCTGAGTACTCACCGCCTAGGCCGAGTACTCTCAACTCCCTGATCGACCGACTACTGAGCGTCTAGCGACTTTTGCAACCATGGTTAAAAGTAAGGGTATTTTAGTAATTTCACATGTAATCATAAGGATATTTGGTAATTTACAAATAAGCATTTAACTATTTATTTTAATTTCAAACTACCTACCACAAACTTTATCCTCTCTCTACCATCCCACCATAAAAATTATCAGCCATCAGACACCAACCACCCCAGATCTCGGACCACCTAACCACTACCGGCCACCCCAGATTTCCGGCCACTCAACGACTACCCACCATTTGTCTTTCTATGCATCTCTCAGCTTCCCTTCTCTCAAGAACATTCTCAGATCGTCCATTCTCTCAAGAACTTTTCAGATCTAAAACCAAATCGTCACCAACGAAGACGTAATGAGAGCCATTTATGCTTAAACAAAACTCCAAAACTCACGACAAATCTGGTGATATCCAAAATTGTGTTGTTGGGTGGTTAGGGGTTTGATGTTCAGGGGTTCATTATTATCACTAGAACCCAAGTCATCGTCGCCATTGTAACCAAAACTCTAAAACCCTAGCTGTCGTCGTCATTGCAGGCGTTAAACACCACCATTATCATCATTATAGTTGTTTGTGTTGTTGGATGGTTAGGGGTTCGATGTTCACATCTAGGTTTTAGATCTAGAAGTGGTGACCGAAACAGATTTGGAGGTCTGATGGTTGGGCTCGTGTGTGTGTGTGTGAGAGAGAGAGAGAAAGAGATAGTGGGGGTGGTGGTGGCGACACATGGTTGTGGTCAGGTTTGTGGTGAGAAATCAATGAAGAAGATGGTAGGTTTATTATAGAGAAAAGTAGAATGGTAGTGGTTGCAGGTAGTTGCGGGTGGTGGTGGTGGCTGATGGTAATGGTAAGTGGTAGATGTTGGTGGTAGTGTTTGTTGGTGGTGCTAGGGAGAAAGAGAGAGATTTGTGTATATTTGTTTATAATATATAAAATAATGTATGCATATGTACATAAGTAAGAATACAAAAATGGATTTAAGGAATTAATAACTTAATGAAAAGGATAAAAAAACATTGGATTGGAAAAGACTCAAATGCCCCTCATGTAAAGGGCACATGATCAAGTTTTAACAGTGGAAATGGATGTCGTTTGAGGCAGGGGCGAAATGGTAAAAAGTTAGAAAGATTTGGGAGGAAAATGACTATTTTTAAATAACTGGAATAATACCGTTAATGTCACACCCCAACCGATGGCGGAAACATCAGGGCGCGGCACTAGGCGAATCAAATTGCTCAAGAGAATCCATAACAACTCTTTAAGTGATACTATTTAAGCGTTCACTGTCCCATACTATCAAACATAAAATCCTCAAATAATTATTACAAATATCAAACAATCTCCCAAACAATTCCAATCCGATCTTCCCTATATTTCTATAACATGAGTTTCTAGAGATAAGATCCTAATCCATTTCAGCAAGAAGTCATCAACGTGCCACATATGTTAAAATAAACGTCAATACAATTAAGTAAAAGTGAGCATACCGTTTGCATACATAATAGATATAAAAGCGTTTAGCATACACCGCATGACATACGTAAGAGATGTGAACTATATATCTACTTAGATTCAAGTAAACCAACAAACCGCAAGTGCGAGGCACGCAAACAAGTTTCCACGTCCTAAAGAGAAAATAAATGCGAAATAAAATGCGAGCCTTAACAACCCCGGGCCTCCGGGTGGCGGGTCAACCTCTAGCAAGCTATCATGTTAAGGGTGGCGTACTAGCAATCAAGTAACACATACAATTCAGCAGTTTTCACGTATAATCATGTATTAGCGGGTTACGAGTAAGCGTTTGAGTTGTGTGATGTGATTTGATATAGGAACATATGTGACACCCAAAAAGTGCGTTTAAGCGTAAAAAGGGTTCAAGTACACTCACAGTCGGTATGTTAAGAGAGAGGGATGGGATATGATGTGGATTGAAGGGAGCGCTGGTTCAGCATGTAAGCGAACAGAAGTGCATCAGTCTTCCGAAGTGCCGAAACGGTCGAAACGTGAAGGAGCAGAGGACAAGTTCGGGCGAACTTGCATGATTTCTTCTGGCCTTGTACAAGTTCGGGCGAACTTGATACCTTTTCTTAGAAAAAGGTACAAGTTCGGGCGAACTGGACTGGAGTCTTGGAGAAAGGATCAAGTTCGGGGTGAACTTGTCTGGTTTCCTTAGAAACTGTACAAGTTCGGTCGAACTTGGTTGGTTTTCTTGAGAATTTGACAAGTTCGGGCGGATTTGGTCACAAATATGTGATAGCTTCGAGCGAACTTGATCATTTTGGAGCGAACTTGATCATTCTGGTCACCAAATCGTGCATTTTCGCGTCGTTTGCTGAGGAAATCGAGTGTCGATCCCTCCAACCTTAAGCTACTGAGAAAAACATAGGCTGGAGAGGTCTTTTGGAGCGAGTTTTAGCCACTTAACAGGAACTCGGGCTAATCCGGGCGAACTTGATGGTTCGTACGGGTTAGTCCAGTTCGTGCAAGGTGACAACATCGTCCTTGTGCTTTCAGATCTGAGATTTTTCTTGACAACGCCTTGTTCCACTTCATAGTGAACAAAACATACGTCATTAGTCCGTATTTCGTGTGGAAATCAATGTTCTAAAAGGTTTTACTTAGATCCAACACTTGGTGAGTCGAAATCATAAAGATTTCTAGCTTGGGAAGCCAAAGTTAAGCCCAAATTCACTCGTTAGTGTAGATCTAAGTGAAAAACAAAAGTTTTGTAGAAAAAGATGAAGATTTTCATAAACAGAAGAGATTTGATGAAAACGAAGGTAATCCTTGTGCAAAATCGTTGTAAAACGTTGTTGTTTGCATCAAAACGGGTTGAATCTTACTTGGAAATCAAGAGTTTTTGGTTTTGGGAGCTTTCGGGCGAACTTGCAGCAAGGAGAGCATGAATGGAGGTGCTGGGTATTTATAGGTGAGGAGAAAGTGAGCTGGTTGAGATCAAGTTCGGTCGAACTTGACACCTTTTCAGGCGAACTTGGCACAAGTTCGGGCGAACTTGGCACAAGTTCGGGCGAACTTGGCACAAGTTCGGGCGAACTTGGCCAGTTTTGCTTGAAAGGGTTAAGTTCGAGCGAATTTGCCGTATACTTTGTGGTTTTGATGGCCTGAGCAAGTTCGGGCGAAGTTGGGATGCCCAAGTTCGGCCGAACTTGGCCTATTGGCGAAGTTTTGTTCGTTATTTTCGATTAGGTGTTCGTTTGGCGATTCAGTTCGTATTAGATAGTTACGTTAAGCGTCTTAGCGAAGCGTTAAGCGTTGCATTATTAAATAAATGCGATTTGCGATTCGAATAAGTGAGAGTTATGCGTTAGCGAGTACAATCATAAATCATAAAACACAAATAACACATAAATAACATCATGTAACATATTTAACTGCGATTTGAGATGCGAGGTGATAAGCGATGTCGAAGGCACAAGCGGTTATTTTATAACAACACACTCGGCTCTTTAGGTATCATAATTACGCGATTGCGTTGAGTTAGCGTTGCATTTGATAATCGTTTAGATGTAATACAGTTGTGACAAAACATAATTAGTTAACATAAACCATCCTTTGTTATCGAATCTCAGATTTACAACGATCGATACAAACGAAATAAACAGAAATAGAATAACAACAAAAATACAAGTTGTTACAGTTAAAACGATCAAACTATAAGAAGCAAAACAGAAGTTAACTCCATATGTATTTGTTTTTAGTAAAATTACATAATAAACTTGGTAGAATGAATGTGAATACTCTATACTCCTCTTTAGGTAATACCCCAATATAATGTCATAGACTTGTGAATGTGAATGCTCTTATCCTACTTAGGTAATACCCCAATATAATATTATAGACTAAAGTGTTATACTATACAATATCAATGTTTTGTTTGTTTATGTTTGTGTTTACACTTTTACTCATTATTATTTTCTATGTCCGTTACTATATTAAAATAAATTAAAATAAAATATAATAATAACATAAATAAGAGAGAAGTTAGCGTGTCATCGTCTCCATCTCCCTTTCAAAGTCGTCCCTTCCGATCGATCGATTCACTCAAATCCGACAATTTCAGTGGCTCGCAGCTCTTCACCAAGGTTTCTTTCACTTCATATCATCTTATCCATCCAATTACTTACTTTAATCACTTAGGTTTCCTTTTTGCGATATGTTTGATTCCTGAATCCTTCGTTAGTGATAGGGTTTTTGTTATTTCTAGGGTTAGTGGATCCAGTTTGATCTGTTTCATCACGTTATATATGGAATTTGATTTGTGACATTTTTTTTTGCCTTTTTTGGGGGTGATTTGGGGGGTTGTGTTTTAGAATGTGAAGTGTGTGTGTAGAGAGGTTAATTGTTGTGTTATTATGGGGGTTTAATTAATATTGGATATGCGATTAAGTTTTATGTTATAGTGGAGAATGTAGAAGATGGAGAAGGTAATGACTAATGAGTAGTAGGAAGGGGATGGGTTGGTTGCTTATGGGATATGAATAGGGCTGTAATCAAACCGGACGGACATGAACAAGGCCATGTTTGTGTTTGTTCGTTAAGGAAATTAACATGTTCGCAAACTGTTCACGAACATAAGTTTGAGTTCATGTTCGTTCATTAAGAAAAGTCGGTTGTTCACGAACAGTTTGTGGACACTGGTCTCGAACAGAAACGAACGCAGATGATAAAAACAAATGTAAACGAACATTTAACTTGAAAATAAAAAAATGAAAACATTGTTAACCTTAAACATTAGACATAAGTAGTTAAATACAACCTTCAAATCATATATATCAAAACACAAGAAGTCTACGACAACCACCAAACGATGAATCAAATTTAACTAACTTATATACAAATATTCAAAGTTTAACTAACTTAGACATAAATTTTGCTAACTTAGAAAAAAATAGGGTTTCAAGTTTTCAGTATGGTTAGATAAAAGGTTTATTATTTATTATTTTTTAATATAATCAAACAAACATGAACGAATGTGACCGAACATATTACCGAACGTTCACGAACGCAGTCGAACGAACGAGACCTTTGTTTGTGTTCGTTCGCTAAGCTAACCGAACGAAAATTTTTGTTCGTGTTTGTTGGTTAAGCTAATCGAACGAACATAAACGAACTTCCCGCCGAACGGTTCACAAACTGTTCGCTGAACGTTCGGTTCATTTACAGCCCGATATGAAGTAGGTGATAAGTTGGTTTACCTTTCGTGTGTGAAACTTTATTTGTTTAGAGAGTAGGACTGTGAATTAAGCACGGTCTGCACGTGGTCTGGAATAGCATCCTAACTCAAGGTTTCATGCTTTATACTTGGGATGAATAGCCTACCTTTAATAATAATGATTTTTATGTTAATAGTAAACCTTTATTCTGAATTGTTTGGGTAGTCTGAAAGAATAACCAAAGTAGATAATGAAATGGTGTAACTTTAAAGCAAGTAGAATGATTTGAATCCTTAAAGGCACTAAATTTGTCACCTAAAAATTCCTGAAAGTTGGATTGATGGTGTAGGTAGAGATGTACCTTGCAAGTTGCAATCACTTTTTGCTTAGCAAAAATTTTATATGTGATAAGTTTGAAGGCATTATAGCTATTTCTAGTGCTGACTTGAGCATATTAGATGAAGGTTGATTTGAGCTTCCGTTTTTTACTTTGCAAATCTCAACGTCTTACTCACTATATTATCGCTCATCTGAACTTGAATTACACACACCAAATTGTGGAGTGTTAACCGTATCTTTCACGATTTTGATCTCTCAAAGATTGAATTAATGATCATGTGGCGGATTAATGTTTTTTCTAGCACATTTGGATTCTCACGTGGAAAAAAAATATTTAAAATTATTAAGCATTTTTGGTTTTGAGGAACTGCATGTGATCAATATAGATGCAAGTTGTAAAACTTTGTTTTTAACTTTTTACATGTAACATACGGGTTCCAAATGATTTAGTTAAAAAGCCTACAGTGAATACCTAAACAGCCAAACACAAACAAACTGTGACTTGATTATCCAGAACACCCATCTTTTTCTTAATCAATGAAGAGTTCATATGTTATATGTTATCTAAGAGTTGAGTGGTTTATTGATTAAATTTTTTAGTGGAGAAGGGGCTCTGAATATATATATAATATATATATATATATATATATATATATATATATATATATACATGTTGTCTTAACAAAAAGTTGTTTAACTTATTGTTTTTATTTTTTATTTCAGGTACAATTGTTTATGCTGTTTAGTGTTTAACATCAAGTCCTTATAGGTGCTGCCCTTCTGCCTTATCAGTTCTGGTCTTTTATTCAATAATACAACTAATGTAATCAACAAACAGCATCCAAACATCACATGCTTTTGGATTATTAATGTTGATACACGCATTTCCTTAAAAGATCTACACGAAGCTCCAACTCGACACTTGTTATGGATAACTTTCACCTCGATATCAAATGGGAAGATATCACATGCCCCATATGTTTATCCTTCCCACACAATTGCGTTCTTCTTCAGTGTTCTTCTTACAATAAAGGATGCCGACCTTTCGTGTGCGGCACCGATCATCTACACTCAAACTGTTTGGACCGTTTCCAAGTAGCAAACAAAATGTCACCCGGGTCAAACTCACTTTTGACTTCTGACGAGTCAACCGTAATAAATCCAGACGCCACTAGCAAACCGTTATGCCCTCTTTGTAGAGGTGATGTTACCGGTTGGGTTTGTTGTAAAAGATGCCCGCGTTATACTAAACGAGAAAGAACGTTGTTGCGAAAATGAAAAATGCATGTTTACCGGGAATTTTATTTCCCTTCGGGAACATGCTGAGGTGGAACACCCTCATGCACGCCCATCGAAAATCGATCCCGCAAGACAAGTCGATTGGGATAATTTTCAGCAGTCTTCTGAGATTATCGATGTTTTGAGTACTATACATTCAGAAGTGCCACATGGCGTGGTTTTGGGAGATTATGTTGTCGAATACGGGGATAACGGTTCTGGAGACGAGTTTGAAGATTTTCCCGGTGCCAATGGGAATTGGTGGACTTCTTGTATTTTATATCAAGTGTTTAGTAAGTTTAGATGTTCTAGAAATAGAAGACGTGCAAGAGTTACGGAATCAAGGCGAGATAGCCGTCGAATGAGTTATGATACTTCTAATTCTGATGACGGCTATGTGGTTTCTACGGAATTTGCGGATTACCGAGCTGATGTGGCAGAAAATGACTTTGTGACTAGGAGTAGGATGTCCAGGGGTAGAACGGGTCATCGCAGGTCAGCAAGTTTTTTTTTTTGGTGCTTTTAAATATGGAAGCTTATGTTAAGAAAGCGATATGCAGAACCATAATGTTTTTGCTATCATCTGTTGTTCCTCATTAGCACATACATATGCATGCTCTGATGGTTATTTTTGTTTGTTCTTGTTTTATGCAACAGGTCGCGAAGACGTCCCTCTCGCTTCTATGATAATTAGGTACGACACATCACCCTATTATGTATCATGATTCATGCCCACCCTTGTGATAGTAAATATTTAACGAACTAAACATCTATAATAACAAAATGAGATTTTTGTTTTTTTTTTTTTGGTCAAAAAGTGGTTTTAAATTGTAGTTAACCTGTTATACAACCTGATAATGTAACTCAGATTGAGCTTTCGTGTGTTAGTTTTTAGTTTGTTTTGTTTTGATTTTTGCTAGATTTTCTTGTGGATCTTTAGGTGGCCCTGAAGACTTGGTTTGGAAGACAAGCATTTAGATTAAGACAAGTATGTGGTCCTGTGTAGTGCTGGTTTTTGTTGATGGTTTCGACTTTCGTGGAATTATGTTATTTTTTTTTTTGAAAAATTCGCTCGTGGATCACTGAATAAATCTAGTGACCCATGTACATTGATTGGGGCCGTCTTTTATTATCGTCTTCTGATTCCGAACTAATGCAAGAACAAGAACATACCCATCTTAGGTGCAAGTTTTTTTTGTATGAAAATATGAACTGATGAACATGAACTCCATGTTTTTTGTTTTTATTTTTATTTTTAATATTTGTATGGGCCCAAGATCACTGGTGGTGGATCTGGTGGCACCAATGAAACATTTAGATAAAACATTTAAATCTTGTATCATGAATTTGTTTATTTTACAATAAATGTGTAGATTCAAAGGAGGTACCAAAATGCAACAGCCAACAGGCCACCAGCCATTTGTGTTCGAGGGTTCGTCACCTAGTGCTAGAAAGTTTGGTTATCTAAGAATTCGTAGACGCGTGGTTTGGTTATCTTAGAATTCGTAGACGTGTCGTTCTAGAAAAATCATTAACTATTTAGTTTTGTTGATTCAAATTCTTCATTATAGTCATCTTAGAAGAGAATGTGCATATTAGAATTTTTTTATTATGCTAAAAAAGAAGTCCTTGGGTCTTGTACTAAACTTGCTAAATTGTTTAAAACAAAATTAAATTTTTGCTATCTGCTTCTGTGATTCACTCATCTGTTTAAATGAGTTATGTCACATGCACATATGCATGTAAGACTGTAGTTGATTAACGCCCCTCAGTGTTACAACACCCGTGTCGGAGCCACCACTCAGTCACCCCACCTCCCTTTCATGCCCCACTAGTGGCGGAGCTTGGACGAAAACCTTAGTGGGGGCTGGACTCTCAAAATTCAAATCAGTGGGGGCCAAACTTTCAAAATTAGGGGCGGACTCTCAAATTTCAAATCAGTAGGGGTCGTACTTTCAAAATCCAAATCAGTGGGGGCTGGAAATTTTCGGTAAAGTTAACACGATGGAAACTCCGTGGGGCCGGGGTCCAATATATTACACTACAAAAAAAAAAATTCGGTAAAATTAATACGAGCGAAGAATCCATGGGGCCGGTGCACCCCAAGGCCCCAATAAAGCTTCGCCAATGTGCCCCACCCCTCAAGCCTCTTCAGGCGTTACAAGGCTAAAGCCCAGCCTTCTTCACGCAACCACCTGCAAAAGTGGTGCTACTTCTACAATGATGTGCCTGTGAGCGCGGATGGGGTAACGCCCACTACACTCGGTCTAATATGGTCATGTAGAGGATATCTCTTGCATCCTAGAATAAAAGGCTATAATAGCAACTAGGACGGAGCGTGTCAAAATCAGTCCAAACACAATAAGACCAGACCCAAACCGACTATATTAAGTCTGTAGCTAGTGGTTTCAGAAAAGCCGAAACCAGTTCTTGGTTAGGTCTGCTCTAAAACAAAACCCATTTTCTTTGATTTTTAAAGTACAGAACCCAAGTTCTTGGTTAGCCTGGCACGAAAATGAAGTGGACTTAAACCAAGTTTAGAGTGGTCAGTTTTTATTTTCATTAGCATGTGCTTAATTTCGGTTCGATATAGCTTCAACTGATTAGATGAGCCACTTTTGCCTTTGCATTTTTGCAAATTAGTACAAAAATCTATATGTTACTTGTATTCTATTGTAGTTTTAAGCTCTACTCCTTTGACTTGTTTGAAGTTTGTTTATGGCCTAACCAAATAACTTGAAGCGGCCGTATGTTTTTTTTAGATGTAACTTGATATTATTGTTAACTGACCTGAGATTTATTTATATTTATATAAAATTACAAAAACCATCTCATGTTGAATAAAAGCCGACACAAGCTTGGGTTTAAGCTCAAATTGAACTTTACAAGTCTGCTCGGCTCGATGGTTTGGCTCAAGTAGTTGAGCAGCCTCACACCCGATGAAACATATGTACTAACATGCTAACAAGTCTCTTTTCTGAAACACATCAAATATAGGTACTGGTTTAACTAATCAAACCCAAAGGTTGAATGATCAATAATCCTCGCAATACATAAAGTGAAAAGCAACATTAAACAGAAGAGCATGAACCACGAGAAACAAACTTTGTAATCGAACTACAAGGCGAGAATCCGAGTGCCATATTTCCACCTAGGTGCTCATTGGCTCGGGGTTTGACGCATTAAGGATGTCCAACAATGAATTGTGTGCTTCCACCTCATCATGCCACAAAGGAAGCTGATCACCTGGGTAGAAGTTCCTTGTAACCCCCTCTGAGTTAATCTACAAAAAAAAATCAAAAATAATTATTTGATCAGTTGGCAGACAGCATTTTAAATAAAAGTTTCCCTAACTAAATAGTGTCAATAATAATCTAATTACTTCAATATTTTTTTCATTCCAATATCTTTACATTTGAGTAGGACAGTTAAGAGATAAAGCATAATCCAAATCGACCCATTCAATAATTGTGTCAAAATGCCCACTTGTAACCAGATGTATGAAAACGAACTTACAGTAACAGTGCGAACAACACCCCCGCTAGCACCATCTCGTGCTATAGCAAGTGAAACAGCCTTAACCACCAGTTGCTGCACCAAAACAAAGATAGAAAGTAAGTATAATTTTCATACAGACATTTTGTAATACGATATAAAATTGAAGTTACCTCAGCTTCTTCCTTGGTCATGCCCTCCTTCCATGCTTGATCAAAGAACCCATATAAGTAACTGGAGCCAGATCCTGCAGAACATTAACCATTGACACATAAGATATTCGTCTTCGGTACTTTCTAAGTAACATACGTAATGTTAACTCTAATCCTATAACTATTTGTTGAAACAACGTGACACTTATGATACACCAAGAAAGCAAAATTGACAACACCAAGGGAGTTGAAGCGTATAATATTACAATTAGATAAACATGGTTGAGAATAATGGTAACCATTTTAATGTAATTTTTAGTGTTAATATAAAAAAATGCAAACGAACCTCCAATTGCAAATGGCTGCTCAAGAATTGTTCCACCGAGAGGGATGCCGTATATTTTCCCACCTTCGTATTTGTCCCATCCTCCAACAATTATACCGGTTTGCAACATATTCTATTAAGCATAAAACAAAGAATGAAAGAAAGATGAAAATGCTTAGCAAAATGATATGTTACAATAGCCATAATTCATGTAATAACTACATGAAAAGAATGCAAACCTTGTTATTATAAGATAAAAGTCTAACAAGGTTTGCAGCAACTTTCACAGTAGCAGGTTGACCGAGCTGAATCCTGTTGAACGACAAAAATCAACTAGTACTTAAGCGTCTTGTCCTTCTATAATTGAATTAAATATTGAAGTAAAACTATGAAAACATAAAATACTTTCAGCTTCCAGTTGGTTCTTGTGTGTAATATGAAAAGACCAACCACCACAATGTGTACAATGAGTACGTGCATATAGAGTATAGACATACATCATCTTGGATAATATGAAGAACGTATTTATAAGCAACAAACAGGAATAAACAAGGAATAATATACTCACGTGTGCTGATGAAGAAAATATCTAACATAATCTGACACAATTTGAGAATCTGCAGCCTGAAAAAACCGAGAAACAAGACAGCTGTTAACTTTGTGTATATTCCGACTAAACATCTAGCTTTACACAACAGGGACAAATAGCCTACTTTCCCACATCTTATATATTCTCTATATGATACAAGCACCTTTTCTTATCAAACCCCTAAAACAGACCAGGCACCGCCACATTTTACAACTTTGGTATTAAAATGTGTATAACTTGAGCTAGCCTACTAGTAAACCGGTATCTCAGCATGTAAAATACTTCCTCATTTATGAGAAAACAAAAAAAAAAACTGTGCAATACAAACTAATCCACAACAGTATCATTAAAGATTTTAAACTTCGTTAGAACAATAGCATAGGAAATGAGAAAGTGGAGATTTTAAGATTTTCGAGACTCAATCCCCTAGCAAAAAAAAACATAGAATATTAAAGAAACGAAGAATATGAATCAGAGTGTTCAAACTCAAGCAGATCAATCACATGATAAAGTACTATTTACCTAATTTAAAAGAATAAATAGAGGGACTTAGTATTAGAGAGTTTGCACTTAGAAGAAAAAAATTATTGTGCAAATCTCACGCCCCCTTAACCAACTGAGCTACATGGCAGGGCTAGAGGAAAAAGTTTAAAGATATAGAATTGAGACTTGAGAAACACTAATGCCTGAGTAATAAAGAAGATCAATTGGGAGTCAATAAGTTTCAGTGTTACACAAGTTAGCAAGTCTGAAGTGTCAAAAGACTCTAAATAAAGATGTTTCTTCAAAGCACAAAATATAACCAGTTCAGTTCCAGTTTGACTAGTATAAACCAGTTTAGAATCAAACTAAAAACAAGCTTAATAAAATTAATAGGGCCCAAAACTGAACCAACTAAGCAAGTAAACAGACAGCTTTTACCCCAACACTGGTCACACTATGATAAACAGAATTATAACTTAGAAATAAAGATACAAAAAGATAAAATTGTGGTGACAGAAGCTAACGAGAAGCTGCCACATCTCTTGAAACGGGCAACACTACAATGGAAGAATCAATGATAGAAAACTTAAAAACTTGTAGTTAGTAATTAGTCAATAAACTATTGGTCCATAACACTAGAAGCTTACCTCTTTTAAGTTCCTTCTTTCATTAACTCCACAGCTCTACAATTTCTTTTAGACCACATCACTATAACTCGGTTAACATTACGCCTCAACCCGATAAAAGTTCAGTTTAGATTACATACTATACACCTAAACAAAATCCACAACAAAACTTTATCTAACAAACACTGACATCTAGCTTCACAACTTAACCTATAAACTCCAACACACACTCATAATCAAACAAATACAAAACTAAAACTCCAAGCATTAAATCAATTACCGATCCAGAGCGACAGATGTAGACATTATCAGTCAACTGTGTGATCTTATCAGACGCCCTATTAGCCACGTACAACCCTAACACAAACAAAATTCCAATCGCCAAATCAATACACAACATATAAACGATTAAAACAACAAACTAAACATTTTACATGTTATTTATGTAATAATGACAAATTAGGGCTCAATTTTACCGGTGCTGGTTCGTGAATCGGCGCCGAGAATTACGCCGCCGTTGTAAGTAACTCCGATGATAGTTGTCCCCATGGAGTGAGGAGCGTTGACGTCAGCAGTAGCATCGCGATCCATCGTCTTGGTTGCAAAGGAATTTGGGAGAAAAAAGCCCTAATTTGCAGAGATTTGATGATTTTGTTGTGTTTGCAGATTTGGGTCTGGTTATTGTATTGTGTACTGACTTTTACAGCAAGTTAGCTTTCCTTGTACTTATGGTGTTTTACCGGTTTAGTCCTTGTAGTTATTATTTGTTGTGCCATTAACCCCATAGTTTAAACATTTAATACCTACTTTAGTATTGTAACTTTATAGCTTTACTATCCAATCCAACGATAATAAAATAATAACTATTCTAATAAAAAAATTGAGTTAACTACGGTTTTTATTTATGTGAAAACACTTAATTCGTCAAACAATTCAACTAACACAAATGTATCTATGTCTAACACATGTTAAGAACACGGATTAAATGAAATGATACACAACCTCCGGCGATTTAGCCATATATATTCATGGCGATGTTGTTGATGGATTGTGATTTGGTGGGTGTGTGTTTGTGTGTGTGGGGGGGGGGGATTTGGAATGAATTTGATGTAAGAACATTTTGCCACTAAGTTTTCATGTCTCTCTTTCGTTCTGTAGCCTCTCTCGTGTATAAATTACTTGTTTCTCTCGAATGATTCATTTTGAACGTTTAAAACTATCCATAACCGCCCAGAAACATAGGAGTGGCGCATAATACATTAAATAGCCTTGAAATGTCATACGGCCACTTCTTTTGTCTACGCCTCGCCATACACCATATTTGTGTGGTAAGGCAATGCATAATACACATTATCCTTTTATACATTGATGGTCTCTTTTGATCTCTTCCTTACTTTGATTTGTTCTGTCATGTGTACATTTACATGTTTTATCTTGTGTGATATGATCCAAAATCTTAGCACATGTTTTATCTTGTGTGATGTAACGCCCTGCTTTTTCATACTTTCCTTATTTAGAAAGCTCGTTTTGTAATTCTATTTTATGAAACTTTGTAATCTTGTATTCATCCTTTCGTTGTAATCGTTGTAATCCGAGACTTGAATCATAATGAAACTCGTATTTTATTTCAATTCATGTTATATACATTCATACATATGATACATGATTCGTGATACTTGCAGCGTGTGATAAACTTACCAATATGTGACATACATGCTTCGTACACGCAACTTATACTTAATCATACTCGTTTTATATTTGTGTAATCTTTAGTACATGCTTCTTATGCTTAAAACCCTAGAATAATCATAAAACAAACAATATGTAACATTAGACAAGGCCCTAATTAACAAAAATCCAAAAAAAAAATTATTTCTGACCAAGCCTTACGGACTGCAAGGCTATCTGCTTACAGTCCGTAAGCAGGTCTGGCGGGCAGCAACTTGAATCAGCCGCGGGTTTGCACGAATCTACACACCAAACTCTCACCCAATGGCCTATAGTCACCATTAAAACCCCTCCACTAACCCTAACTCCTTCCTCTTAAATACCAAGCCTCTTCCAAGCATTTTTCCACTTTACAACTCTCTTGAACTCTCTCAAACACTCCTCAATCTGCTGGAAATCAAGAACATTGGCGGATTCGTCATACTTTGCCAAAGTGAGCATAACTTGCTCATTTCTTGGTCTTTTACCTTGATTCTTCTTTCAAAACACTTGGATGAACCTTAGGTTTGATCCCATGGGTTTGCCATGGCAAATCCAGACCTAGGAATTCACCAAAAAGGCTCCAAAGTGGACCGAAACTTTCTGATTTACTTGAATTTTGTTTATACTACTTTAACTTGAGGTTTCTCATACACATTCCTATGTTCTAATGCTCATAATTATTTGTACGGTTAGTTGGGCTTAAAAAAAAGGGTATGACATTCAAAATCAAAGGATTTATCCTCACAATCTTTTTGTTTTGTATGAGTTTTTAACTCACAGTGGTGTCAAGTCTTGAACTTGAAGTTGTGTGACTACTTGGTTAGCTTGGGCTATACTACATACGAGTCCACACATCACTTGATGTTTTACTTAGATTAGATGTTATTGTTTCATTCTTGTTTATGTTCTTGACCCTCCTTGTTGTCTATGACAACTTGTGTAGTGGTGAACTTTACATAAGTTCCTAATGGAGATTTATCTTTCTACTCTACATGACTTCTATGACATCCTTGTTGGACTTATGATATAATATATACATATAAACTATATGAAATCCCTAAAACCGAACCCTTGATGATGACTAAATAGTTACTCATCAAGCTACTAACTTAGATCACCAAAGTGTTTAGTTCCTCGTTGTGATTCTAATAGGTGTTAACCTATGAAATCATATAAACCCTAAAGGGTTCTCATAGTGTCAAAACGAGTGCTAGACCTTAGTGATTATTTTCGTGTATATTATTTTGTTATACTTTATTTCAATTCCGAATCTTCCACCAACGTCCAATACTCACACCTACGTTCCTTTTGTAGGATAACTCGGTGTTCCTCCAACAATCAACAACCCTTCACGGACTTGTCAGACAGAAAGCTTAAAACCATGAGTATACTTGAACCCCCTTTTCGTTTACCACTTTTGGGGTGTAACATTTTAAACTATGAAAACTTACACTTAAACTTTATTCTTAAATGCACAAACATTCATATAACATGCATGCATACTTGATTACTTGATACATTAAACTTATGGTTATACGTTTTGTGTTAGACATATCATTAACTTCGTACGAGCCTATCCTTGACATATATAGCGCTATAGGATTAACGCACCACCCGTATGCTTGAGGTTATGTTAAGAGCTTATTGCGTTTTATCATTGGTTTGATTAGTTAAACACATGCCAACTTTATTGTTTATCTTGTTTCAATAGTTTGCCATGTGGAATTGTTTAAACTCATTTTATGCTATGTACGTATGAAAACTAGTATACTCGCATTTCCTTTTGCATTGAACTTTATTTCAAACATGTTACAGGTTGAGGAGGGCGATGCTATGAAATTGAAGTAGCGATGATGCTAGATACACATATAGACGCCTTAGTTTATTTTTGTTGTATCAGTTTTGTCCTTGTTGTTATTGTTATTTGAAATTCCATGTATTGTAATGACGCTTTATGTTAAGAAATGAAAACGGTTTTGATTTAACTATCGTCACAAATAGCGTTATGAGTAATGAGCAATCTATTTCGTCCTGCCTCGATGTTTCCGCCATCGGTTGGGGTGTGACATGTGATATGATCCAAAATCTTAGCAAAATCTCCTAACACCACCTTACGCCTATAATATATCAAAGTGGTCGGTTTCGAGACACAAGTATTCCTAAACACATGTATTAAATGGTAATTCATGCAACCAAAATTCCATGCATCACCCCACCCACCCACCTGGTTTATTTTTCACAAAACAAGTTTATCGCCTCCTCTATAGGGGTGTTCATCGGATCGAATATCGGTATATTTGGTTTAATCAAATCGGATTTGACAATTTTAGAACCCTATCCGAAATCTATCCGATCAGAATAAAAAAATTCCTATTCAATCTAAATCTATCTGAATTCAATTAGAATCGAATTCTGATAAATATGAATAATCCAAATAAAACAGAATAACATTTTTTTCTAGTTTTTGGTTTCTGTTTATTTTTTTCTTAAATTTTGGTTCATAACATTTTACTAGTTTAGAACCAACACAAACAAAAATGATTAAAAACATATAACAATTAAGTGTAAAAGTAATGGGGATCCCTTCAATCCATATTCATATTAATCGATAATAAAAGGGAATGAGCAACCCAATTAATTGATGAGATACCTTCTTGAGTCTTGAATCCTTGAAATCAATGAAGAAAACTCAACAAATGAATAATCAGATTTATTGATAAATGTGATGAGATACCTTCTTGGAGTCTTGAATCACTGTAAAAAAGCACTCAACCAATATTGGAATGAATTGATTAAAAATGGAAAAGTTGAAACTTGCTATAGAGTGGAAGTGTCAGATGGCGTTGGTTGCGTGAAGTTGTGACAGCAGTGCTGGGAACGAGCAACGAGCGGTTGAAGGTTTAGACTTTAGACGTTTTATGAATTAGGTTAGTGTTATCATACATGGGTTGGATTTAAGTTTTAATCATGAGTTGGACTAGGGGGCCATTCCCCTACAAACAATTAAAACAAACATGTTAAAGTTTTAGAGTATTATTTTCATTTACCGTAATATATATTACGGTAAATAAATATATCATGTTTCTCATATTTCCTCTTTAAACTTTTTTTTAACGGCCAACGAATACTATACAAGCTTGATCATCCGGACAAACCCATTAGCGAAAAATATACACTAAAAATGTACACTAGGTGATTGAAAATTGGTAGTAAATTAATGCAAATTAGCTACATAACATATACATTAATTAGAATAATAATAATAATAATAATGTTTGTTCTGCTCACTTGCTGTAGCTAACAAAGAAGAAAAATATTAGATAGTATATACTCTTATGGGGCTAGCCCACTTGGTAGAGACATATACTTTTTAGAGGAGATGTCTCATGTTCAATTATATAAAAAGGTAAATATTAAAATTATTGATGTAATAGACTATGAACAAATGTTACCATAAAAAAAGTATATAATTCTAACATTCCAAATCAATATAGTCCCCATGGCCCCAACTTAAATTCTCATAAAGTTCATTATTACTTAAATAAAAATATGAAACGTACATTTTCCATTATAACTAACAAAACATAATACATAATGTACAACAAAATAATGTTATGAATTGTCTATACCATCGTATGAATTTTAATCAATATCATAACATTGGATGAAAACCAAAACATATCTTATGAATATTCATTAACATCATTGGACAAAAACCAAAACATATCAACTTAACTAGTAACCGAAAAAGAGAAATTATCATCTCTTGAAGAGTAAGCATCCCCTTCACTTGCATAAGATGAAAACTCTTCATCATCTTCTCTTTCCTTCAACCCTTCTATCTTTTCAACAACCTCTCTTATATCATACCTCCTCGCGACATCCCATTCGCAACAACCCATCCCGATCTTCAAAAGTTTCAACATCTCACCCTCACCATTCTTTGTCCCTTTCATCTCTTTATCAAACACCTCACCTGTCCACTCTTCTCGCACAACAGAGTTAACCCATGTCCCCAAATCCGGTTTGCCACCCTTACCTTGTTCTAGATAGTTTGCCGGATACTTACCCGTTAGCATTTCTAGTATCAAGATCCCAAGGCACCAAACGTCTGTCTTTTGTGTTGTGTGTCTATGTTGTGTGAATTCGGGTGACTTGTAAGCCACCATGAGGTGTTGTGCATGATCCTTGTTTATAACGGGGACTAGAGCATAGTCTGAAAGAAGGGGGTTGAAATCCTCATCAAGAAGCACATTGGATGACTTCAGTGACCATGAGGTAGTGATAGATGAGGAAGCTCTTCGTAAAGATGATCAAGCCCGGTGCTACACCCTTGATTATCTTTAACCGCGTTGCCCAATCCAATCCTGGCTCGTCGGGTTTCCTTTTACCTATATACAAAACAAGATAATTTAGAGACATTTTGTAGCCGTTAGGGGTGTGAATGTATAGTAGTATGACACAAACCTAATACGGGATTCATTGGTTTTAGTTTAGTCTAGATGGGTTCGCGTTAGCTTTAGGTCGGACCCAAGGACATGTTTAATTAAATGAGCTGAGTTCAAGTTGACCTATGAGCTTTACGGGTTAACCTATATACCCCGTTTATTTCATTTTACTTTTACAATTTATAAGTGTGCTTTTATGTCACTACTTAAAACAGTTTGGGTATTTTAATTATGTGAAAACTTATTTTTTTAAAAAGAATCAAATCAACTTTTATAATTTAAACATAATGGTTATACATGCATTATATGCATTTGTATTCTATTTTTTTAATCAACTTATAACTTAAAGTATTAACATCGGGTCATGTTCATATCAAGCTACGAATATTCATTTCATGTTTGGGTTTACCATTTACGTGTTTGACACGATTTTCAAGTACGTATCGTGTTTAGGTTCAGGTTCACGTTTGTGTCGGTTTGACCCGCCAACCCACATACACAAAGACCCCTATCAATGGGTGGAGCTACATTGACATATGGTGTTTAGCTCAATCCATAGATATTATCAAAATAAACTTATTTAATTTCATTTTTTGAACCACTTGAATATTTTCTTTCATTTAAAGTAAGTATATAATTTCTAAATATGAAACAACTTACCATGAAGATGGCTAGCCAAGCTACCATATGCAGCAAAATCAGTGACCAACAGTTTCTCATCTTTCTTGTAGTAAAAAGCCACAAGAGGTAGTAAATTTGGGTGTGACAAGCCTCCTAGCAATCTCATATGACCATGAAATTCTTCTTTTCCCACATTGCCCATCTCCTTAAACCTCTTGACCACCATTGGATTTCGTCCTGCAAGCATCGCCTTATACGAAGACCCAAAGCTCCCACTTCCCAGCACATCAGCCGAGGCTCGTAGAAGGTCTTCCAACTCGAACCTTTCCCTATCGGTCCTCACGAAGTGTAGCCTTCCACCATTTTCAGATCTTTTGTAAGTCTGATTTTGTTTGGTGTGCATTTGAACCTGATTGTTTGCATTCGCCTTGTAAGTAGTCGTCGTTCTTTCTGTCTTTGTTACTTGATGGTTTTTGTACTCGTTTTTTCGCTTCCTTGGTTTGAAAGATTTTTAAGATTAATATGATGGCAGCTAAGACTGCTAAACTGGACACAACTGCAATGATGATAATCATTTTTTTGCTTAGTTTCTTCTTACAATCCTTAAGAGGTTTACCACATAAGTTGTTTCCTGCATGGCCCAAATGACAATTTTCCTTGTTAAATGCGTTCTATAATTTGATAAATAATCCAACTTGATGTAAAGCAATATGTCAATTTACAATATTTTTGTTTTTTTTTAAGATACATTAAAAGACTATCTTAATTAAAGGATCATCATGATCATACATTCATACTCGGTTAATCTCACCAATGGCAAAACTAAGGTAGGGTCTAAGGAGGGTAAGATGTAGACAGCCTTACCTCTACCATAGGAATAGAGAGGCTGCTTCTAGTGAGACCCCAGGCTCGATAGTAGTTTTGCATCAAGCCTTGGACATAAGGCACATAACACTCAGCAATTGGGACAAATCACAAAAGCTGATTAGTGCATGTACCCTCTTGTCTTTCGGCTATCAACGCCACCACATGATGCATGATTAACAATCCCTCGCTTTTTAACGTTATTTTCACGAAAATAGTAAATACATCGTTAAAATTAGTGCCTTTCACTTTTGCCTCCAAGACCCACACATATATACATTATATGCGCATATCCAAGCAGGGCGTATCTTAATAAATGGATATATAGATCAAATAGTAATATGTTTCAAGGTTCATCGTTGATATTTCTTATTTATTTGATGTCACCTTATGGCTGGACCTACATATACTAAAAAAGGAACTACATATACTATAGAAAAGTTTCATCGTTGATATTACGTATCCGATATTTAGATGACATTTTTTATACGTTACACACTTTAGGGCGTTTGGTAACTTCTGAATGGTTAAATGTTGAACCAGTAAGAGGTTTGAACCATTAAGAACCAATGTAACGCTTAAACGTTCAGAGACAAATGTCTGATCAGTTCAGATTAGAGGTCTTAACCATTCAGACTCAGTATAATGCTTAACCATTCAGAGGCAAATATCTGAACCATTCATGCATCTGCTCGCGAAACCGACAGTTTGAACCATTCAGTACTAAACCATTAAGAGAGTGTTTGGGATTGAGTTTGGAAATGACTTATTAACTTATCGAAAACTCAATCCCAAACAACTCTACAAGTCTCATTAAGAGCTAAACAAATAATCATCTTACACCATATCCAAAATCTAGATCACCCCACCTTTGACCATGGTGGTTTGTGTTGACTTGAGAAATCATTTTCGTTTACTTGCTAAAATCATAGAATTGGGATCAATTACCATCAGATAATATTTCCTTCAACAATAATATTTTGTAACATTTTTTTTTTTTGGTGTTGAAAAGTAAATTATTTATTTCTTCATTCCAAAATATGCCATATCAAGTTTATATTGTAGAATAGTAATCGAGTTTTAAAAGTGTTTCAATTAAGGTCACTCAACTTTTAAAAGTGTTTCAATCAGAACACTCAACATTCTTTTTCATTAAAATTTCATCCATTTTATAGGTAACCGTGGTGATGCGATTTTGTTTCTTTTTTTCTTTTATTTAATGCTAACGTCGAGTAATGACGTGGATTTTAACATGTTTTGATAATTTTTAATGTAGTTAAAGTGTTTTTTTCTTTAATAAATATAATTTTCATATATTAAAATAATCCGACCCCAACATCTCAGCCTCCATTTTCTTCTTGACCATGGAAAAAAAACATGACTCGATTTGAATGTTAAGTTATCTAACTTGAAAAAAACGATACGAATGACCTAATTAGAACACTTTTAAAAGTTGAATATTATTCTGTGACATTTTTCCTATACGATACTATTTATTTTTGTATTAGTTTTCTTGTAAAATTTTAATACCAGAAAAACAAATTTATATTTGAAACAAAATGTAGTCTCTAAATAAAATAAATAATAATAATAATAATAATAATAAGATGCAATTACATGCATATATTCATGGTTACCTTCAAATGAACTTGGAGCCTGGTTTCTAAGCCCCTTAGGTATGTGTCCATTAAGTTTATTATTTGCAAAGTTCACTTTCAACTCCTCCTGTTCAAAATCCGGTATCTCTCCATCAAACCCATTGTTTTCAAGCTGCAAATCTACAAGAATCGGCAACTGCGTAAGCGATATCGGAATTTTCCCAACAAAATTATTATTTCCCAGTTCAACTTTCCTAAGTGAACCCATCCCTTTAAACGCGTCACCACTTATCCCCCCAGAAAACTTGTTATTCGAGAGGAAAATCCCACGTAAGGGCCCGATTTTCAACACGTTAGGCATCGGGCCCTCGAAGCTGTTGTTCATGAAACTTAACGTTCGAATACTCGCTATTTCAGCCAATGTGTCCATATCTATTCTCCCACTTAAACCCATGTTCTCGAGTTGTAACCCGTACACATTTCCCTCTTTGTTGCATATTATTCCCTTCCAGTTTGGTACTTCACCACTACATGGTAGCTTATCATCCGGGTTCCAACTGCTTAGCGCCTCGGCGTTGTTGAGAGAGGCTTTGAACGTTACTAGCCTCGCGGGGTCTTGTTCATCGGATAGAACAACGGGTGAAGTTGTTAGTAAAATGTGGAGTATTAGGAGTGCGAGCCAATATGGTGGCGAGAAACGGGTCATGTTAGGTTATGGTCGATGTGAAATGCGGTGAAGGTTTGGCAAAAAAGCTTGTTTTAAGTGGTTTTAGGTGGCGATACAACTTAGATACTGTCGATGTCAAGGAAACAAATGGAGTGGACTTTAAGGGCTGAATTAATGAGGTTTTAAGGGGAGAAAAAGACAATTGTATAATGTGGTGAAATTTACAATGTCATGCGATGATTGTGATTAAGCTGTCTTCTTAAGGCCGGCTGAGATGTGTGCCATATGGATTATTATTTGATCTATATACCTTAGCCTACCTGGGGTGTGTGTGTGGGGGGGGTGTTCCAAACATGATTTTAGGCGTTGCCCTTTGGGGCGAGTTTCTCACGGGCATGGGGCTCGGGCTCTTTGACTGAGAATTTCTGGTGGGTTTTCCTCAAAAAGTAGCCAATGAAAAAGGATTTATTAATAAACATAAAACGCCCCTAACCTTTGCCTACAACCCCATGGTTTTGGAGTTTTGGAGGGCAAAGTCTCCTCTGTCTAGGTGGTAGACATTGTAGAAAACGTCCCTTGCACTTGCCTACCACACCGAGCTGCCTTAGACTAATGTTATTCTAGTCGGTTTAAATTTACTTTACTTGACCGATTATGTAGCTGATTTCCTGTCTGACTGACCATACCAAGCGTGAGTTTACAATTTGTAGGTTGGTTAATTGGTTCGAGTTTAAGTTTTTTTTTTTTTCATTTTTTTGTTATATAGAAGATAAGATAATTACCTACGTCCATAGTCGTATCTTATATTTTTCTTAGTCTATTATTTCATGATATACATATTTTTGGTGTTCGAATTAAAGACCAAGTTATTATTTGATTTTGTCGTTTGATGTTTGTGTTAGTTGGTCTCATCGCCATAAAGTGGTTTTAGTTTCTAGGGTACGTATTTGTAACTTAAAAAACAAGAAAGTTGGTTTGGAAGATACTTAATTGTCTTGTTGACCTAGTGTTGTGTGTGTTTTTGTTTGATACAATGTTTAAACTGTCGCTAGTTATCAGCAATATTCTATGAATATTTGTCTGTCCAACTATCTATTTACTATAAGCCGGAGTTTACATACTCTCATCCGATGAATTCAATAAAATCAAACAAACGTTCATTTATATCATGTACTTTTAATGCCATAATATTTTACTTTTTTTAACAACAAAGACCTGCGACACCCAGGATCACCCTTCCGCTCGAGAACAGAACGTGGTGACCTGACCAACTTGCTCAAGAGGAAACCTACAACTGCGAAAACTTTGTGACTCAACCCGGAGCAAATTGCTTTAGTAACATGTAGCAAAGATGTAAGCCCAAAAGAAGGGCGCCAATTAAATTAAACTACGTAAGTACACAAAGTCAGAACATTTCTTGATCCAAGAATTAATAAACTTGTATACGGAATGAAACCAAATTAAATCTGGCATAACTTTTAATCATATGAACTTACGAGGCTCATACTTAATCTATGGACGTAAACAACATTAATCGAACTTAAAATCCATAATCCAAACCCCCTAAATCGTTTGCTGTAAAGCACATAAATTGTGGATTTTAGTATTTCACACAGCAACCATATAAACGAGAATATAACCCCTAACTATAATTATTCATTTAAAACATGAGGATCGATTACCACGGCCAATTAAAATTTTAAAGCTTATAATGTCCAACTTTGGGGAAAAGAAGGTTATATTACTCTAAAAAGACGGTGGTAGAATTTTCAAAGCTTAGGGTACCTAGGGCGTCCATTAGATGGGATCATGGGTTCACGGGAAACACCGCCGCAACCTCTCCAAGATGGGATCACGGGTTCGTTTCCGAGTTAAAAATGTATTGGATGGTGAAGTGGCACAATATAATTGGATGGTAGATTGAAACGCGTAGTAAGTTCAACTAGATGGGTGCCCCATCGCTTTAGCCCATATGTTATTATACTCTTCCCTAGTTGTTGATTTACACCATCTCCTCTCATCCTTGTCTCATCCCGTCCAACACATTTATTCTTGAACCTATGTTATACAAGCCCATAATCCCCACCATTTTCTATATTATTTTAAAATAAAATTAAGAGGTGAAATGGTGGGTGGGGGGAGGGGGTGGATAGAGATGGGATAGACAGGAGTGTGGCCCCAGCTGCCCCGAAATTAAATGGGAAAGGGGGAGGTGGCGCGGTGTTTCCCTCTCCCTAGGAGCTTCCCTAAGAGTATAACACCCGGCTTTAGGGTTAAAATGGGTTAATGTAGTTTCAAATGAGGTGCTACCATTCCATCGGTTAGGTTTTTGGTTAAAAGGGTTATCGTTAGGTTTGGTAATGGGTTAATGTAGTTTCAAATGAGGTGCTACCTTCCATCATTAGAGTTATCATTTCTAACGTGCTTCAAGCAAAGTTAAGGGTGTTATTATTAAGCAAAACAATATAATGAAATGAATCATTATATGGTTGTATATGTAATTTATGTAGCGACATGAAATACATTTTGGTTTAATTACAAAGTAAATTTATATAAATTGATTCAAGAAAAAAATTATATCGAATTCTTGTACGTGCATCGTTTTATAAAATTCCTTTTATAACACTAAATTAGATGAAAGTTATCGTTTCTTGTTGCAAATTAAACCAACAAGGTAACCAATATAGCACTCAATGAAAGACAAGTGAATACTTTTACATTAATTTATTGTGTTTGACTCTCTTTTGTGTCTCGAACCTTTCTGTTGAATGCTTATTTATCAAAAGAATTCAAATTCTTGTACTTCTTGACAATGATGTTGAGTAAAAGGCGTAGGTCCACAAGAGGATTAAGGGAATCATTTTGTGATCTGGTTAGCTTTGTGTTGAGGAGAGAACTACTATGCAACACCTAAAGATTAAGGAGAGTTTTGGTCTTTTGGGTCACATACTACTCTAGCAATAATTATGAAGAAGACTAGTAATTTTAAAACTCTTAAGAAGTTTTTCTTGTCATTCTACTAGTGGTTTGACATACAAGTGGAAGAGGTTGCTTGTTTAACTCTTAATGGTTCAGACTTCTTACTGGTTTAACACTTAATGGTTCAGACTGTTTGTTTCGCAAACAATGTCTGAATGGTTCAGCATACCTCTGAATGGTAAGCATTATATTGGTCTGAATGGTTAAGACCTCTAACATGAATTGGTCAGACATTTGTCTCTGAATGGTTAAGCATCGTACTGGATCTTAATGGTTCAGATCTCTTACTGGTTCAATACTTAATGGTTTAGACCTCTTACTAATTCAGCACTTAACCATTCAGAACTTGCCAAACAACAACTCTTCTTGGATCTTTTGTTAGTCCACTCAATCCAAAGATCTCACTCACAAACACAATCACTAGGTGTGCGGAATCCACCTAGCAATCAACACCGTATCAGGAAACAAGATTGATGAGAGAAACAAAGAATACACAGAGTATTCTTTGATGTAGAAGATGAGTGATGTCACACACACATTAGCCGTCAGACAAATACACACTAATGATTATGGTTTTCTTGGTGCACAAACATTCCACAAAAGAACTGTCGTATTGTCTATTCCACTAAATGTATATATACAAGACAAATCCGGACAAACATGTCCGGATATCAAAACAAGGCCCAACACAAAACTAAACTCGGACTACCCAACAACTGGTAAGTCCGGACACACTAAACAATCCTTAAACCAGGACTTGGGAACTAGATACCAAGTCCGGAGTACATGAACTGATAAACAACATAGTAAACTCGGACAATATCTAAACCCGGATTAGGCAACATCCTAATCTGGACATAAACATAGACTCAGACTAACATCAAACTCGGAACATATCATCTAAGTTCGGACAAACACATAGCTTACAAGAATTACATACAAGACCCATGAACTATGAGAGACTGCACTTATCACTATCACCCTGAAGTGCATTAACATCGTTCATGATTCATCTTGCTTGGTGTGGATACTTTTTGATGGAAATCACTGGTTTCCTTTTCATCCTATATATTGAAGATTTAACATTCTCCTATAAAGGTTGTAGGTGTAACATCTTATGTATGTTTGAGTTCCATGTAACTTACAGATCCTTGGTGGGTTATTTCGAAAGCTCTTAAAATGGTTGCATGTTTATGCTTCTCTTGTTGAATTTTTTCTTATGAAATTGACATGCAAAACTGTGACAATCGTGACTTTCAAGGTCAAAATACTAAACCTTAGTTTCATGTTTATTGGTTTAGAACTTTATTTTAGATCTAAGTTAGGATCTTCATGTAAATTGGGTTTGCATTTAGTTATACTAGGTAGAGCATACATGAAAATCTTTATTTTCAATAAATGGTATGTTTTCGATCTTATGATTGATGATTATCTTTTACCATTTTATCTTGTTTAATTCACTTGTCGAACTTGTAAGCTAACAATTATGACGGTGTTATTATCTTTGTATTATTTTGTCAAGCCTCAAAACAAACATTTGATTTGAAATTCACTTATGAAAACGTCACACACACATGTTTTTGTTCGGTTTACCACAACACACGTTGAAATTTTATATTATTAGTGATAGTGATTTTTAAAACTTTTATAAATCAAGTTTTTATATCCACTCTTACTCTTTAGAAGCCTCAATATATGTATATGTGTGATATACATTATATGTATATACATAGTCATATAAATAAAACAACTATATACATATATGTATCTTAACAAACAAATAACATAAGATTATCCACATTCACAACCCAACTCAACCCAACCTTTAATAAAAAAAAACTAATTTCTCTTTTTCAACCTACACAACCCAACCCAATCTAATATTTCACACTCATTAGCAATCCAATCTAAACCATTTTTATTAACTTAATATGATTTTTTTATTATGGTTTATTTTTAATAAAATATTATAAATAGTAAAAATAATTGTATAATTTAGTAACAAAATTATTCTAATAGTAAGAGTAAGTACTTTATTCAGAAACTAAACTTATTCTAAAGTCATGGTCAAATAAAACAAATTATATATCAAATTTATTAATTGTAAAGAAAAATATATATAATAGCACCCACTCATATGGAGACATGTGACATGCAACAACCTCTTGCAACCTGGGTTGCCACCACGATCAGGTTGTGGCATAAAAATTACTTTTCTTTTTTTTCTAAAATCCTTTGCTAGACCGACTTGGTGATTCGGTCACCGACGTAGACAATCTATAATAGATGTGTGAATATGTAGATTCGTATAAAATTACAAAGAAACTAAAATTAGGCAATGCACTATGTGTATATGTAGTCATTGTTCCTGTACATATAAGTATATAACAAGCTCAAATCAACTTGGACAATTTCTTCAAACCTACCACATATACGTTCATGTGAATATGTAACACATTGATCAAACCAAATGGGACAAGTTTCCTAAGAAACACAAACTAATTTCAATAGTTGTTCTCTCGGGTTGCAAGCTAAACCAAAACACAAATTATTATCTAAAGTTACCGTTAAAATGTCAAAATAATAAATTATAAACAAATATCAGCTAAACGTGCAACAAGCTGCATTTGCAACCTCTTTTATATCGCAAACCCGATCCTACTAAATGAACCATGCAAATACAATCAGTTTTATATTAAGATAAAATATATACAAAAAGTATGAAAAAATTTGGAGATGCGGGGGATCGAACCCCGTGCCTCTCGCATGCAAAGCAAGCGCTCTACCATTTGAGCTACATCCCCATTTGTCATCCAATACATCTTTCATTTTGATAACTTTTATATGATCAACTCAATACGCACGTCATTTTTATCGCGCAACCAACTCACACACAATCACCATAACCACCAGCGATGGATGACGACGGCGTCGGAACCCTACGCACCCGTTCCAAGGTCGCCCCAGACTGGACCGTAGAAGAATCCCTAATTCTAGTCAACGAGGTCTCCGCCGTTGAATCCGACTGCGGCGACACTCTCGCATCCTTCCAGAAATGGAAAATCATCGTCGAAAACTGCAACGCCTTGGGCGTCAATCGCAACCTCAACCAGTGCCGGAGAAAGTGGGAACCCTACTCTCCGATTACAAGAAAATCAAACAGTCAGGTTCAAAGAAAGCGAGTTTCAATTCTGAGTTGTTTACTGTTATTGAACGGTATGTGGGGATTACGAAGGTGGATGTGGTACGGATCCGGATTCTGAATCGGATGAGGTTCCGGAGCCTGTGCTTGCTTCTGTTATGCAACTGGTATGCGAATTTATTTGATACTTTATTTTTAACCTAGAATGCTTTACGGTTTGAATTGATGTTTATAACAGTTATAATTAGGAAACCCTAGGTTTGAGATGAAAATTTGGTGTGTATTGATTATAAAAATAAAATTTTTAGGGGTTTTAGGCATGCTTTAGGGTTCTTTTGGGCTATTTTAGGTTGATTCCAGGCTTGTTTAGGACTTAGGGTTGGTATAACTGTTTCGGACCTGTTCAAACCTGTATAGGCGGTTTTTGGCCGGATTTTCATCGGAATTTGACTTGAAAAATGCGTCTTAGTGCCTGAAAGTGCGGCGTTTGAAGTGAAGCGAGAAGGCTGCGCTTGGCCTGAAAAGTGGGCTTTGGCGCGCCTGCATGGGTGAAGAATTCTCTAGGTCTATATGATTACATCCTAGATGACATCACATTTTTAGCTTTATGATCAGGCTTAACTAGGAATCGGGCGGGGCATGTATGTGTGATTACGCGTGTAGGTGTATTTACCTTTTAAAGATTACAAATTTGTAGTTGGCATTGACTGTTCTATAGTTTTTTATTTCCTTTTCTTTTTCTGTTACTTAGCGACATTCCAGTGTTCAGCATAATTTCCAAAATCGATGCTTTGAATGTACAAAAGTACTTGTTTTGATTATAACGACGATGTAGTCGTGAACTAGATGGAAGTAATATCTAATAAGGAAATTCTGGCCTTTACTTAGCTTTAACGACATAATTGATGATCCTGAATCTACTAGATTTTTTATTTGACTTAAGAGTAGGGATCGCCCTAGCTTGCCACCTTTCGTCCTTACCAGTGTATTGATGGGGCCTTGAGTTTTTCCCCGGATGGTTACTTAAAAAAGAAAGAAAAAAACATGAATTGTTTCTCTCTCTCTCTCTTTTTTCTATAATAGTGGCTAAAAATCTTTTTCGGTTGATACGTCGTACTGAAGTAAGCATTATAATTAGGAGACTGACAATCGTCTTGCTAGTTTTTGAATCCATTTCTCTCTGCAGGCATACGATAATAGATAAATTTGGCATCTAGTTATGACATTAGACTCGTCTCTTTGAATGTTCCCTTATATTTCTCAAAAACTACCTTTTGTTAACATATAGTTTTTCGACGAATGAAGATTGTCTACATTGTGATTTTTGAATTTTGATCTAGAGAATCCAATTGTTGAATTGTTTTGGTTGTTATTTAATTATTTATGCTTCTCTTTGTAAACTGTTGCGCTTTCTTTTCTTAAAGCAACATCAGACTCAAAGAAGCAAAGATCAAAGATGATACCCCAGAAACGCAGCATAGAAGACACTCGGAAGCGAAAAATACAAGTTAAAACAGAAGAAGTTAAAGTCGGGGAATGCAGTTCAGAACCAAAAAACAACATTTCAAATGTAATCACGAGGCCTGAAATCAGTGAAGAAGAGCAAGAACAGATGATGGCTGAGAAACTTAGAGAAAATGCAGAACTAATCGAAGCTATTGTGAAAGAAGATTCAGTTAATGGTGGGTCTAGTGACGAATTAACTAGACTTAATGGTGATAAGCTTATCGTCTGTCTCGGCAATCTTGTAGTAGCTCTTGATCAGCTTTCCAAATATGTTCAATAATCTCGAGTAATGAATGATCTTTTTGTTTAGGAAGTGAATTATGATATTTACTTATGTTTAGGATTTCAGGTTGTACAACCATATTGAGCAATGGGTTTTACTTATAAAAGCTTGCAACCATGAAACTCGATTTTGGAATTTACTACATAGATGTGTTTATAATTAAATTCAAAGATATCGAGATGCATTCGTGGTCTCCTATATAGATTTCAGGATGAATCAATTTGACAATCGACTTTGTGAGTTAATATTTAGGCGGTGATGATTTCGACTCATGAATAAATCATTTTGTGTTCTATTTTATCTCTAGCAAGTCAAATGGGGTAAACGTAAAGATTTGCCTCAAACGAGATAAAGGTAAAAAATATTCAATTGCTTTAAACCTTTGAAACCACTAGATTTGAAATGTTAGATTATTTTCGTAATGTTATAGTATTGCTTAAAGGTGTTTAAAATTCGGTTTTAAACATACTGAAACCGTTTGAAATCAAACCCGAATAACCTGAATTTGTTTATCTACATATTACATATAGCCTATATTTTAGTTTAGCCCAATCCAGGGTGGAATATTGGATTCTATGAGTCTTTGACCAGAAAATTTGCTGACATGGATAGGTTCCGATCCCCAAATGTAACGGGTCGTGATGTTAGATCATTTGGGTGAGGTTTTGCCATCTGAAATTGGTAGGAACATAGAATTCTTTTAGGGGGATCATGAAAGACAATGAAAGTTACCGATCTGGGGTAAAGCAAAACACGGATATAGTTCATGCAACGACACATTTGTGACAGTGACTGATTCTAAAGGGAACAAGAAACTGGGAGCAGCTGCTGGCGGTTTGGCTGAAATGAAAGGACCAAAAGTTTCTAAATATTCTGCTGAAGTTTCTAAAGGGAAGCGAAACTGGGAGCATCTGCTGATGGGGTACTTTTAACAGCCAATAACTAACTTAAATACTACTTTGGTTAGCAATAATAATACAATTTGTTTCATATTAAATTCAGGATATATATATATATATAATATATATAACCTAGAAGACGAAGATGATGGACATGAATGTTCCAGCCCACAATCGGTAGACAGCACACACAGAGATTTCTATAAAAGACTGACGAATGCAATAACAACAAGAGAACAAGACAAAATAGATAACGAAAGCCATGACGTTCTATGGTTCAATTATGAACAGAAGAAATAGAAGACAATATAGCTATTCTATGGTTCAATTATGCACATATAGGAGCCAATATAGCTAACTTTTGTGAATAGTTTTGAGTCCTTCTTTTAGCTTATACTTTCTAGACTATGATTTAAATTCGTTTTTTTACTTTTCTTTGCCTATATAAGAGGCATTTGTATTTCATTGTATGGTATCCAAAAAATTACCATTGAGAAATAATATTATTACTTTCATGGCATACTAAACTTTTCTCCGCAACTCTTTAGCTTTACTTCCTTATTATCCCAGTTTTCTCCAATCCTAAAACCTTATATATATATATATATATATTAATATATAAATATAATAAATAAACTTTGCAACCGCCTACTCTGCTGTGCATACTCTCATCCAACATTCGTTGTGCATATTCTCATTGTAAGTTCTATGTTTATCAAAATTCTCTATATATTAACTTTAATTCTACTATACATTTGTGTTTATTTAAAAAGAATTAAAATTTGTTTAGTTTTAAGAATTACTATACACCACCCTCTCTGATAGTATGGATATGTTTTCATATCTAAAAACTACATTAGGACCTATACCTTAGGGATATGGCAAAGTAAGAAAACACAAAATCCATAAGAAATAAATAATCTTAAAGCATTAGGAGATAATCCTTACAATTTTACATCACAAATTAGAACTCTTATATTAGGAGTTGATCCAGCAAAAAATAGTAGTTTAATACAGGACACTACTATAAGAAATTTAGAACAATTAAGTATAGCAGATATGAAATATATAAATGAATTCACACTAGATTTCACTAGATTATTATCACAAACAGGAAAGCTATGGATGATAATCTTTGTGACAAATATTTTGTAAAATTATCAGGAGATTTAGGAAAATCTATACATGAAGCATGGAAAACAAATTATGGTACGCAACAAAATCTAGGTATAGGACCTAGAATAACTTACACATTTAGTATTCTAGAAGAAAATGTAAAGAAGTAACATTACAAGAACAATTAAAAAGAAATGCTTATGCATTTTGTAAAACAGCAATTTATACACCACAAGCTTATAGGGTTTATGATAAAAAGAAAAAGATAAGAAAAGTATGATATATAACAAAAATTACAAAAAAAAAATAATACAAATAGATATGTTAAAAAACCACAATCAAGAAAATGTAGATGTTTTACTTGTGAAGAAACAACACATTTGGCTAATAAATGTCCAATAAAAATAAAAATAAAAATATGGAAAGAGCTAATCTAGATGAACAATTACAAGATTACGAAAAGAAGCTTTAAAAACAGATGATGATTCCGATAATGAATCAATATACAGTATATATAGCGAAGATGAAAATCCAATAGCAAAAGTAACATATTCATATATGAATACAGAAGAAGTTTGCAAACATAACTGGATACAAAATAAAGGAAATAATCACATAAGATGTTACAATTGTGGATATTACCCTAATATAGAAAAAAGGTCACAATGTTATAAATGTTTCAAAGAAATTTGTTTTAAATGTCTCAAATAAATTTATGATAAAGACATAGCTACAACATCTAAAACTAAGACAATTTTTAAAAGTAATGAAAATGAAAGAATAGAAAAAATAGAACTAACAATGGAGTTACATTACTTTAAAAATAAAAAATTTAGAAAATAAAATAGAAGAAATTGAAAAATTAGTTAAGACAGAAGAAATAAGTAAAATGGACTACACAACAACTAGAAGATCAAACCTATATACAAACACAAGGATCGACAAATATGATAAACATCCAATGTCGTTTAGTTAGATAATAATAAATACATAGATTTAAAAGCATTAGTAGATACAGGAGAAACAAAAAGCTTAATTTCATACAGTTTAGCACCCACAGAATATCATAGAAAATTATCATATAAACTAAGTACAAGGACAATAGAAGATAGGTTAATAGATATTACACATTGCTTAGAACCAATAGGAATACAATTTTTAGACTTTGCAAATAATTATAGCATTAAATATGATATGCCACAGGTAAATATCAATCCACCAAGGATAAAATCAAAAGATTTTGTAATAGGATTAAATTTTATACTGGGATTAAATGGGGCAGTAACAATTACAATAATTTCATAACATTAAGTAAACAATTATACACAATACCAACTCTTAGATACATCAATACAACAGAAATTGTTCAAAAAAGAAGGGATAAGGGGGATTTAGATTTTTTAAAAACAAAACAGAAAAAACTTAATAGAAAACGAGTCATTAAAACTCTTAACAGATTTCTTAAGCATGAGATAGAAAAAGGACAAGATATTACAAAAAGTATAAATCATCCTATAATTTCCATTTAGAAAAAATAGGATATATTGGAGAAGATATAACAAAATCAAATATAAGTTATATTTGTAAATTTAAAATAAAAAATCCTGACATAATAATTAGAACAACTAATATAGAATATAGGCCATTAGACAAAGAGGAATTTAAGAAACAAATCCCTGAAATGATTAATCAAGGATTAATTAGAAAATCAGAAAGTCCTCACAGATCTACAACTTTTTAGTAAGAAATCATAGTGAAATAAAAAGAGGAAAGGCTAGGATAGTCTACAATTATAAAAGATTAAATGGCAATACAATAGATGATGGATATAATATTCCTAATAAAGATAGCTTACTAAACCTTATATAAAATAGAAAAGTATTTTCAAATTTTGATTTAAAATCAGGATATAATCAGTTAAAATTAGAAGAAAGTTTTAAACCATGGACAGCTTTTACATGCTCTGAAGGGCAATATGAATGGAATGTCCTTAATTTTGGACTAAAAACGCACCTTCAATTTTTCAAAGATTTATAGACAGTATATTTTTAAAATTTGAATTTTATTTGGTTTATATTGATGACATTTTAGATGCAAGTAATACAGTGCAGCAACATGAGAAACACCTACAACAGGTTTTTGGAGAAATAAAGAAAAATGGTATAGTTGTTTCAAAAAGAAAATTGAAGTTATTCAAAAGAAAAATATCCTTTTTAGGATTAGAAATTGGTAATGGAAAAATAGAATTACAACCACATATTTCTATAAAAATTCTAAATTTTTCCAAAAAAATTTGAAAACCTAAAACAAATACAAGCTTTTTTGGGTCTAGTAAACTATGCTCGAAAATTTATTTCAAATTGTCAAAATTAGTGGACCTTTATACAATAAAACTACAAAAAATGGTCAAATGTATTTTAACCAAGAAGACATTAAATTAGTTAAAGAAATCAAAAAAGCAGTAAAAATATTAAACCATTAGAATTACCATTAGTCACGGATTATATAATTATTGAAACAGATGGATGCAAAGAAGGATGGGGAACAGTCCTTCTGTGTAAACCAAGTAAATACAGTGCAAAGGAAGAAGAGAAAATTTGTGCTTATGCAAGCGGTAATTTTCAAAATAAAACAAATTGGACTACATTAGATTTTGAAATACAAGCATTAATTTATGCACTAGAAAATTTTAAGATTTTTCTTAATAAAGAATTTACAGTAAGAACAGATTGTGTAGCAATAGTTAAGTTTGTAATAAATGATCAAAGTAAAAAAGTAAATAAAACCAGATGGGTTAATCTACAAAATATTATACAAGGAAATTAGTATTTTATAAATTTTGAACATATTAAAGGAAAAAACAACGGGATAGCAGATATGTTGTCTCGAAATATAAACAAATGGTTTGTTTTAGATGGACAAGAAAAAAGATAAAGGGAAGACAAAGCTTATACATCCCAAGCAGGGAAATTCTTCTTTAGATGAAGAAGAGTTCAACATCATATCAGCAGTCAACAGAGAGGTTATACGTTCGTCTCAAACCTCACTACCACAAATAATATGTAACGGAATGAGATTTCATAGTTATAGTTCTACAACTTTAGACAACAAAAACAGCAATCAAGAACAATGGGAAAACGCCCTTTACACACCAATTTCACACCAAACCAGTGATTGAATTTGGAACATATGCTCTACAGATATGCAATGAAGCTGACAAAAATTTTTGTTCTATTATAGGAATGAAACTTAGAGATAAGCAGCAATGCTTATTAGACAACTTATGACATATTCAAACCATGCCACAAGCTTCAACATTTAAAGTACAGGTTTTAAATGCTTTAAGCATTTACTTTCAGGAACAAAGTTCAAAAACACCTGACAGTTTAAAACAAAACAAAATTTTACACATTATGTTGTATACAGAGGTACAAAGATTGGGATTTTCAACAAATGGAATAGTGTTGTTCCTCATATAACAAATGTCCCTAGAGGAGCAACATGGAAAGGTTTTATAAGCTTCTCTGAAGCTCTAACAGATGCAAGGGAAAAACTTGGCATAAAAAACTTTTATATAGAACCTGAAGAGGTTAAGAGTTTTTCAGAAATTGCCAAAACAAATCCTGAACAGTATATACAGGCTCAACAGGACTCATTTCAACATTAAAATCACAGTTAGAAGAAAAAGCAAAAGATACCGATAATATACAAATAAAATTTAAAATAAGATGCTAAAGCAAAAAATAGTTATACTCGAAGCAAAAAATACACAGTTATTACAAAAGCTCGAGAAAAAAGAAGACAAAACAATGGAACACAGAACTTTTGAATCTTTTAGAACAAGGATTCTCGACACACCCTGGTGGCAATGCTTGAAACCAGTTACAGAAAGATTCCCAGAATTTGAAAATCTTGTATCACAGAAAGTTTGTGCAGAGTTTCCCTTAATTCTGTATAATCTACATCAACAACTTATAGACATGGCCTTCAGATTTGACAGTGAAGCTCAAGGATTCACAGTGGTAGAAAAAACAAATGAGGCATGAGATGGAACAGGTCTTCTGTTACTCCAAATACATCATCCTACAAAATTAACAGATGAACAAATAATCCAATTTTATCATCATGGTATGATTGATTATTTGGAAATTAAGTTAAACAAAAGAACAGAAGATCTTCTCAACCAGCTCGGAGAAAAGATCATTTTAACAGCAGGAAATTTTGCAACAAGGTCAATAACACCAATTATTGGTTGCAAAATAATTTCCTCATTTCTATTTACAGATTCTTACACATACAGACCAGCTAGAAAAAGAATCTTCGTTGAACACAACAAACACAGCAGAACAAACAATTATCTCCAAACAATAATGACAAAGATTGGTATAGATTTTGCATCATTACCCTGGTTAGACCATACAAACAGTCGTCCTACAACAAATTTCCAACAGTTCATTAAAGATCATCAAGAAACTCCAGAAATTCCTGATTATTTTCCTTGGAAAAGTTATAAATTAATAGGAGAAGGACATTATATACAAGTATATGCAAAAACAAACTGGAGTATGCTTTTATCATTTGCAGGGGAAGGAGATACTTTACAGTTACAACACATCATTAACCTAGAAGACGAAGATGATGGACAGGAATGTTCCAGCCCACAGTCGGTAGACAGCACACACAGAGATTTCTAGAAAAGACTGACGAATGCAATAACGACAAGAGACACAAGACAAAATAGATAACGAAAGCCGTGACGTTCTATGGTTCAATTATGAACAAATAGAAGACAATATAGCTATTCTATGGTTCAAGTATGCACATATAGGAACCAATATAGCTAACTTTTGTGAATAGTTTTGAGTCATTCTTTTAGCTTGTACTTTCTAGACTAGGATTTAAATTTGTTGTTTTTACTTTTCTTTGTCTATATAAGAGGCATTTGTATTTCATTTATGGCATAAAAAAAACAAAAAAACAAAAAAAACTCTGCAACCGTCTACTCTGCTGTGCATACTCTCATCCAACATCCGCTGTGCATATTCTCATTTTAAGTTCTACGTTTATCAAAATTCTCTATATATTGATTTTAAGTATACTATACATCTGTGTTTATTTAAAAAAGAATTAAAATCTGTTTAGTTTTAAGAATTACTATACACCACCCTCTCTGATATATGTGTGTGTGTGTGTGTGTGTGTATATATATAGGTTTAGGATCCTGTAAAAAAAAATTTTGTGAGAAGTGTGAGAAGGCATAGGAATTGACATGTAGACATCATGTCTTGGACTTAGGCATGATGTTTTGAGTTGTTTTGGTAAGAAAAACATCAAACATAACAATTTAAGATACAATGCAATGAATTATTGGCTTAAAACTTAAAACACCATGCCAAGAACGTTAAGTAGTGTGTTTTAAGTGTTAAATAGTGTTTTTTAAATTGCACGTCTATAATATATTGTATTATATTTTAAATTGTTATGTTTAGTGTTTTTCTTGCCAAAACAACCCAAAATATCATGGCTAAGTTCAAAACATGATGCCTACATGTTATTTTCTATGCCTTCTCACACTTCTCACGATAAGGATCTTTTTTACATGAACCTTACCCTATATATATAGGGTAGGGATCCGAAGAGAAGTCCATCTTATTTGAGAAACTCGAGAAGCATTCTGGACCACACATTTTGATATATCGTGTCGTCCCGATCAGTCAAAAACCCAATTAACCTAGGTAGCTAGGGTAAGTCGAGTATCGTATCCACGAAGAGCATGTGGTCAGTATCACACTAGTTGTTCGATTGTCTAAACTATTTACAAATAAGTTAACAAAATAATCATAAAGCTTGCTAATTTTCTTTATTTGTTTGTTTGGTTAAAAAAGGTGTCGGGGTATACCGACAAATTGCTATTATCTAAGACAATGGTTTATTAACTAGGATTGCAAAACTTAACTAAGTGGTTGAAAACAATAATTTAGAAACAAGTTACACACCCGGTTCGATAATTGCAAGACCTAGGGTTCCTACATGTTTTAACTTGATACAGTTGCATATAACGAATTTAGTGTCACGTGGCTTAGGTGCCAAAAGCTATCAACGTTACAGGAACGGACCGCAGTGCACTTCTTTACCAAGAACATGTAAATTCCTAACCTAAGATAAGGCATAAATGCACATAACCATTTCGCAAAGTCAAATTTTATCATCACTCGACAATTTACAAATTCGAAACAAATGCAAGACAATTATCAAAGGTTTCAAATACTAAACAACTTGTCACGAAATCAAATCAAATACAAATGTTTAAATCCTAGAAAATCTTAAAAAATCTATACCGGGGTGAAACCCTAAGTGATTAGCCGCGCATTCTCACCGCGTCTCGCAAAAACACCAACCCAAAATCTTGTGTTCCTCGATATTTGTGCAGCCACAACAAGGCTGCTGTCTTTCGTCCTTCAATCTGTGCGATACCCACTGCCGTCCAGAAGTGCCACGCGTAATCTCTTTTTTTTTTTTCTTTTGTTCCCCTCTGTTTCTCGATGGCTAGGCCCAATAATGTTATGTTGCATTCACTTATTTTACAAGTCCACAACAAGTCTTTCATTTGAAAAGCCCACTTGACTTGAATTTCTTTATGATAATTCCTTTCACATTTACGTTTATACTGCCAAAACACCACAAACTCATTAATGACAATAGGAGTATCCATTTTCATGATATTGTAGTGATTGGTTTATTTTAAAATGATACGTAGACATATACTTTTCTTAATCAATTCCCAATTAATTACACCACTAATTAAACATGATTTATTTCTTGTTAGCACTTTATTTTAGCTCATATTCTTGCTAACCCAAAAATGCAAAAATAACTAGAAACAATATATCCTATAACAATATTAAAGCATTTATAATATAATTAGTATGAAATAAGAGTGTACCTAAAATGTACTGATCACAGTTCACTAAGCTTTTCGTAATATACTCACATGTATAGTTTAAACTTGACTATATACATATATGTATATTAACTTATACACATATGTATATAGTCAGTTTTAAACTATACATATATGTATATTACGAAAAGCTTTGGGAAAATGTGTGGTCTAGAATGCTTCTCAAGTTTCTCAATTAGCCTAGTGCTTCTCACATGATCCTAACCCTGTATATATATATATATATCAACAAAATGGTCATGTTAAATGCAGGAATTATAAGTGTATAAAAAAACTAAGGATAGTAATTAGTAATATAACAAAACAGATGATAATAGGGTCCAAATCAAAACATAAAGGATGCTGGAAAACATGATGATCGAGTCAGGCTTCTTCGTCAATGATGTCTAACGCCTTCGGAGCAAGGTTTAATCTTCCCCGAGCTATTATGTAGTTATTCATCGAAAGCGGCGTCTTAACCTACTCTTCGTGTATTGCCTTTCGACTTCATGAGGCGAAGATACGATTAAATATATTTTGTACTGGTTTGTGAATCAAACGTTAGAATCAAACTCTATTTTTTGCAACCCTCTCCCCACGGGTTTATTTGGTTATTTTTGTAATGACTAACTCACGTACTCTCTAGTCATACTCATAAATTTTAACATCTACACCTATGTCCATCGTAAGATTGTAACACTCATCTACAGTAAGAATAACATCTTTCTAACACATCTAAATATCGTTATACCACTAGATTTTTTAATACCCGGGTCTGAGTACGGTATGGTTTTTTCGGGTATTGGCAATAACTAGGTCCAGTTCGGGTTCAGGTATTGGCCTGAAAAACCATACCCAGTTCCAAGTAAGATTTGGATACGGGTACCCTATATCAAGTATCAAAATACCTATTTTGGGTATAACTAGGTATTTTCGGTATAGATCGGGTTTTTTTAAAGGGCTGCACATTTTTTGTTCTTTATTTTCTTTTGCATAAAAACTCCAAAATCAATATGGTAAAAATAAATAAATAACTTAAAAGTGCATGTATATTAGATTTATATACATAAAAAAGTTCCAAAAAACATAAAAAAACATTGATTTATATATCGGGTATGAAACTGGAATTGGTTTTCGGGTATGGATCGGGTCCCGTTACCCAATACCCGGGTATAAAAAACCCAGTTAATCGGGTTTGGGTTTTTCTGCACACCACTAGGGCCAGGTTCTAGTAATTGCATACACGTAGACGCAGGTGGTACGGCCCACAGTTGTTTTTATGAACCAAGAATATTACATGGGCTTACTATACAAGTCTTAGTTATTCCGGCCCATACCATATATCCAGAGAACAAATCTGAGCCGTTAGATCTAGGTCACAATCATCTTCCCCTACCTTAAACACTCCAAACCCTAGTTTACTCACGATTCCTCCGCATCTTCAACTCTGCAGGCAAAGGTTTCCTCCTCTTCATCAGGTATACTTACCTTCAAATTTCAACCAAATGCTGCAATAATTACCAAATTAAATGTTTCTTAATTTACAAAGTGCGAATGTAGATGATCTTTGTGCCCTAAAAGTTTTGATCTTTATACGATTTTGTATACATAGATGTTATAATTTGCCTATACAATCCACATTTGTCGTAAATTGTGATCTTTATGTTCCCATTAGTAAGATAGTCAGTGGTAAAGATTATGAGATAAAGAGTATCTGAATTTGTTGATGTGGTTTTTTTTTTTTTTTTTATTAATAGGAACATGGATTGGGTGTATGTATTAGATTGTTAAAATGGGTATTTGCAAATCTTTGATTTTGTTGTGGATTCTCATATGAGATAAGGTGTAAACTGTGAAGTAACTTAACTATGGTTAATAAAGCAGTATGCTGGTTTTTGTAGGTAAGTCATGGTTAAGCATAACAATGTTATCCCCAATGGGCACTTCAAGAAGCATTGGCAAAACTATGTCAAGACATGGTTTAACCAACCTGCCCGCAAAACTCGCAGACGCAACGGTATGCTGTGATGTTTCATCTTAGTTAATTTGTAGTTCTGTTTCATTTGGGTTAATCTTTTTGGTTAATTGTTGATGTTTTATTGTAACTTTACTCTGGTATATTATTTATTTATTTGTGTACAGCTAGACAAGCAAAGTCTGTTAAAGTTTTCCCGAGGCCTGCGGGAAAACTTCGTCCCCAGGTTCATGGTCAAACCTTGAAATACAACATGAAACTTAGGGAGGGCAGGGGATTTTCTCTTGAAGAATTGAAGGTAAGACGTGTCGGTTTTATATTATGTCGTTAAAATGGTAGTTTTTCAGAAGTTTGTTAGTAGGAATGATGGATTACGACTAACATATCAACATATTTAAAATATATAGAGTATGAAGTCGATTGCAGTACCACGTGACTAGATTAAAATTTATAAATGCTGTTTATTAGGTCTATATATCATGAAAGATAGAAGCGTTTTTTAAACTGCTCGTCTTTTTTATAAAAACAGGCTGCGGGTATTCCAAAGAAACTTGCTCCAACCATTGGTATTGCTGTGGACCATAGGCGCAGGAACCGCTCTTTGGAAGGTTTACAAGCCAACGTTCAGAGGCTAAAAACCTTCAAGGCTAAGTTAGTTGTCTTCCCAAGACGCGCAAGAAAGACTAAGGTAAAAAAATATATGTTTGTTCAAGATTGTAAACTACTTGCTTTGACCAGTTACTCACACCTTTACGGCTGTACTCATATGGGGTTGCGTTTGATTGATGTCTGGTTAACCTGTGTGTGATTATCAGGCGGGTGACTCTACCCAGAAGAGCTTGCAACCGCTACTCAGGTCCAAGGCCCAGTATTGCCAATTCTGAGGGAGAAACCAGCTGTTGAACTTGTGAAGGTTACCGGAGAGATGAAGTCATTTAATGCTTATGCTAAGTTACGTCTTGAGAGGACAAACAAACGTCATATGGGTGCAAGGCTTAAGAGGGCTGCAGAGGCTGAGAAGGAAGAAAAGAAATAGGTAAACGAGTCTTAGAGTATTGGTTTGATAAACTTATGTCGTAAACTGCTTTGATTGTTATTTTGGAGTTAGATGGTTTGTCTTTGTTCGCCAAACTTTGTTATTTGATATGGGAAAAAATGGTATGATTAGTACCAAATTCAATCATGTGGCGTTAACTAGTTTTAATAGTGTGCGTTATTGGTGGTTGCGGATACAGTTTAACCAAGTTATTTTCACACCTACTGTGTTATAGAAAGCTAGTGGTTTGTAAAAGCGAGACCCGATTCATCTAAATGGAGCTAGGCATAGTGTGTACATAGGGTATGTGCTTTTTCGGTTTTTAGTGAGGCCAGTGTCTAGTGTATGTGTTCCTTCGCTAAGAATTATTGAAGATTAAAAAACTGATTAAGACAGATATTTGACATGAATATACCAGTGATAGGCACCAACACATAGCATACACACCTAAAAACTTTTAGATGACTAACATTTGGTTTTACCACCGAATAAGCTTGCAAACGGATATTCGTATCTCTTGTTACTTGGCCGAATAAGCTTTCGAACTCGGTTAAACTTGGTTTTAACAACATTTTGTAGAGGAACTCGTTACTTAGATCAGTCTGAGAACAATAAGTGATGTCGAAAGGGTTACTGAACAGAGTTGGAACCACAAGTTTCCTTGTGAACATTGCATGTTTCTAGACAATACGGGGCGACAAATAAATGCGACCTCGTCTATACAAAGAGAGAAACGAAAGAGCTCCAAGTAGAAGGGCTGGACCTACAGTACAAGTAACCTAGACTTCGGCCAAGGGCCTCCGTTTAAAGGAAAATTAGTATGCTAACTATAAAAATAGTGCAAACATATTGTTTTAGATTTATTTGATTCCTTAAACAAGCAAACTACTTTTTGTTATAGTTGTGTTAGACTTTTGCTTGGTTTCACACACGGATGAGGGAGTATCATTTATAATAATCAAATAAGGGAAAAAGGGCCCCAAAATTTTATTTCGTCTTGGGCCTCCAAAAAGGTTGGAACGGCCCTATCAGGTAGTTGCAACAGGTTAGTAGTGTATTTAGCATTATATTACCAAACACAAACAATATAATTTAAAGTTGCATTATTCATGCATTGTAGCCCAAGTTGAATATAGGAAATATGCATATTTTGAATAATCACAACTACGTACAATTTTCAAATCCCACCATATATATTTTTAATTGTTTCTTGTTCATTATCACTTTTTTTTAAGTTTAATTTTTTTTTTCACTTTTTTTTTTCATTCCAATCAACAAGGCAAATTACATAAGGATAGCAGGTAGATGGGCAACAAACTACGCCGTCATCCTTTTTTGAATGGAAAACCCTAATCTACTAAAAACAAAGCCTCGCCCCTGAGGGGTCGTAAAGTTGCTGATTATCACTTGGATTCGGTTTGTTACTTTGTTATACGGATGGACATGGAAAGGTTTGCTTGGGGAGATTTGTTAGTTGCATTTTTAGGAACTGTTTTTATAGCATATTAATATTAAAAGTCACCACATATCATGCATTATCATAGTGCCGAAACGTTTGTTTTTTGGAATGGAATCTACTTTGGTTTGTTTAAATTGTTTTTATAGGAATAGAACGGCCGCGAGGGATGACAATGGGAATTGAATAGAATTTTTAAAGGATTCGTGATGAAGCTAATGATTTAAATACATTCTAAAAGTCGGTGGTGTAAATGGAAGTTAATTGCAAATATATTGGAGACCAACAAAAGTCACAGGTGGGCTACAACTAAAAAAGAAATTGCCTTGGGTCATTGATCTATTAACAACACAAATGGGCTGAAATTGCAAGGAAGGCTTAAAAGATTAGATTGAAGGTGGTGGGCCAATCGAATTATTGTGGATATAAAAGAGATTTTGAGGGCAAATTAATATTAACACAACTGGACGGCTGTAGAAGAAAAAAAAACATCTGCTTTTCTTTGGTGATTTTCTAGAACAACACAAACGTTTGTTTGTTTGTGTTTCGTAAGTTTCAACTTTGATGTTTGGCTTCGTATTTGTATTGATTGTTATATCCGGCTAGAACCATTTAGTTTCGACGTCAAGGTTTATTTTCTTTGATATGGTTCATAAACTTATGTAGATTGGCGTAGCTTAGTGGGGGGCCGGGGGCGCCTGACCCCCCGAACTTTTCGCTCAGTAGTGTCTCGTATGTAGTTTTCGTATAGAATTTTTTAGGTATATACGTTTTCGACCCCTCGGTTTTATAATTTTTAAGGTATAATTGTAGGCCCGGTGACTTCCGACCCCCGGTCGGAAATCTCAAGCTTCACCACTGCTTATGTGAAACGAGCATGTTCGATCCAATTATTTTAGTGGTTTATTTATATGGTTCTTGTTTTTATACGGATTCGATCCGGAAAATATTAGATGGTTAGTAAAATTGATCAACTTATTAGTTTTCTAAAGTTCAATCAATTTTTAGAACTCAAAAAAAGTTTAATTTTTGACATTAAGAACAAAATAATATTTTGAGTTGGTCTATGAACCCAAAATTATTATAGAATCATATGATCTAATTAAATATTCCAAACGGCGTGAGTGGTTAATTATAATCGATATTTCTATCACGCAACCCGCACGCTAAAATCCGAACTGCGTGAGCTTAGAGTGGCGGGTTGGCTCTAATCAACGAACGACGTTTGGTTAGACATTAAATAGAGTGGATGTCCGAATTGCGTGACGTCTAGTATTGATAGAAACTATTATTTAAAAGGATCATTGCACCGTGACCGTTAATGATCGTAAGTTGAACCGAATCAAGAAATTACCCTAGTGTTGAAATTAGTTTTTACCAACTCAATTTTCCAATCACTTTAATTAGCATTTCTTTTTAATCTATAAAAATTAAAATTGTCTTTTTTACATTCTAGTTTAAACTAAAAACCCCCCTTTCAAAACAACCGTATCTGTGTCTAAAACGTTTTGGCATAATTAATTAGTATGTATACCTGAAGACACGAACACTACTTCCCCTCATACTAGTAGTTTTCTTATTATTTTATTTGCTGGATTCGACACCTAACAATCCTCTATATAGGAAGTAATAATTAACAATAATAATTTTGTAACATACAGATGGATAATACCAAACATTATCATAATCCAAATTCAATTATCAAATATCAAGGATCAAACCATTGAACTCCAAGAACACCTATGATATTCAACCAATTTTCAAACAAAAAAAAAACAATAGAAATGTGGAGCAAAGATTCGACAACATAGTGAAATAAAAAACAACAAAAAACTTCTAAGATTTCCACAAATTTATGTAGCCTAACAACAAATTACAAACCCAACAATCATAATCCGATGATCAATCACAGTATCAAATCGCTAAGCTCAAAAACAACTTTAACACAAAAAATTAATTATCACGAACATGAAACAGGAGAAAATCAACTTAAATGCAGTACATCTGAGATGGATTAGATCGGTCGTGAAATTACATTAAGAAAAAATAAAAGGAAATAAGAGAAAGAAAACAATGATTCTTAATTAACATATGAGATACTAACATATCTATGGTGCTTTTGTCATGAATGACTGTAAAGGAGAAGAGAAAAATTGCCCTAATTACATCTATTGAAATCTAAAGAATACAAAGAAAATTAAATATAATCAACAATAAATAATGTAAACAAATATAGAGGGGATTCGTACTTTGATAAATACATTTAATTATCAGAAAAGATTTATGACTGAAGATGGAAAAACCCTAGATTAAGAACGAATGCAAAACAAAAAAACAAACAAATAGAATTAGTAAATCATGATGATTAATAGAAAGAAATCATAAACCAACCTTGATGATGAAGATGTTTCAGGAGGCAATCTAGGGATGAAGAAGATAGAGTCGTGTGATGGAAGATAGAAACCCTAGGAAGAGAAAAAGAGAAACCGTAATCGGTGTGGTGAGATTGTGAGATAAAGAAAGAAATGAGTCGGGTTATAAGTTTATATATGATAACAATATTTAACTCTTTTAATCAAGTGGATAATCCAAATCGGATACACCAAAGGGATTTCTTATGATTTTTGGCAAGAAAATAGAATATAGAGGTTCTAGATGAATGTCATGTGTCCCCTAGCTATACACTTTATTAGGTAGAATAGATTATGCACATACAAAATTCAAAGTGCATTATCACTTGGATTTGGTTTGTTACTTTATTATATGATGGACATTAGGGAGATGGAGAATAGGACACCTTTTTTCTTTTAATTTTAAAAGCATTTTATTTTGAGAATTTTAAAAGTATTGAATTATGAGTAAACTGTAATTTTCGTTCCTGTGTTTTAATTTTGGATTTGATCACTCTGAGTCCAGAGTCCCCCAAAATTTTGTTTCCTTAAGTCCTTATGTTTTCAATTTCGTAATATTTTTCGTCCCTCTCTCTAATAACGTCAACATTTTTCGTTAAATCCTTAACAACCTAGGGCAAAAATGTCTTTTCACACAAAATAAAACCCTATATATTGTGTCGTCCTCCTTTTTTTCATCCCATTGCGTCCCTATCTTCTTCCCCACCTAACCAAACAACAATGAACATGGACACTTCATTGAAAAACTCAAACATGATTTTTTTTATATAAATATAAGTACTTTATTAACATGGATTCGGTTCAAATGAAAACCATCATGAGTTGCGAAAACTGCGAGAACTAGGTCATCCAAAAGGTTTTTCCTGAAATTTTTTTCTCAGAAGTCCAGAAGTCGTAAAAACAATCACTTATTTCAGCAAAAAAATTGAAAAAAATGTCGCATACCCACATTTATATGAAGCGTAAAAAAATAGTTATCTTCTTCCAAAATTTACATCTGTCGTAAAAAAATTTGCATAAGTCAAAACTACCGACTCGGCAATTTTTTTTTACTTCTTTTATAGATGTATTTATAATTTTTTCATCTACGTTTGTGCAAAAAAAAATCGACCTAGCTCGCACCGAATCAAAAGGTTTCACGATTATCGCAACTTAAGGTGGTTCTCATTTTACCCTTTCCCTTATTAACATTTATTCTTATTAAACCAAAAGTTTCAAAACAAATTATTATTTTAATTATGAAAGAAGATTAGATTCATCATTTAATTATCTTCAAGAAATTAATCTATTATCATAAATTAAATAAGTGAAATCATCAATTTTAGGTAAATTTGTTAATTACTTAATTTAAAAAACTTGGTGCACAAGTTATAAATTTGGGAAACTAAACCCATCATCACGTGCACAATTCTTTTGCCGGTGTTATATCTATCTGCTCCGGTGACAGAGACTTGCCGGTTGCAACCTCTTTTTTTATCGCTATATATATACAAGTTCGTCTTCTGTCTTCTATTTTTTAAAACTTTATTATTCTGTGTTTAGCTAATTTGTATGATCTCAATTCTAGGAATAATTTGGATACATTCATGGTTCGGTTTGAAACTGGTTACCGGTTTGTTTAAAATAATATATTTTAGTGTAATCGGGGTTAAGTTGATGACCAAAGGGAATTATAATATATATCGAACAAGTTGAGCGATGCGGGAGTGCAAACTTGTTTGGGTGTTATTAATCCGAGTGTTCGGGCGCAGTCTCGAATGGGGTTCCAGCCCCTTGGCGGGGTCCGATGTCAGTGCCCCTGGGAGTAGGCCCTTGGCAGGTTCATACGATTCTCACAAACAAATATACTATTGTTTTATTTCTCAATCAGAGTTGTGTCCAATTAAATTACTCGGAAGAACCACCGAAATAATTTAGTCTGAGAGTAATTAAATGCCTCTCTGATTATTCGTGTTTACAAAATTACCCAACATAAAATCATGAAATCGTTCAAACCGCTAATCAGCTTTTTTTTTTTTATAGAATTTCAGGACATGTTGAAATTTACTGCCTTGTTTTGGTTTATAATTTATACTCTAGAATGGTAAGAAAATATAGATTTTGGTGTATGTAACTTTTATATTTTCCAGCTTTTTTTAAAGAATTTCTAACATGTAGAAATTTTCAGACCATTACATAATGTGTTGGTATATGGTTTATACTTGAAATTGGTCCGAAAAATATAGATACTGGTGTAAATCTTTTATACTTTCCAAATTTTTTTTAAAAAGAATTTTGGACATGTAGAAATTTTCAAACCTTACAGAATGTTTTGGTTTATGTTTTTATATATACTCAAAACTGGCCAGAAAAAAAGAAGATTTTGGTATATGTAACTTTTTATAATTTTCTATAGCACTTGGCCTGTACACATGATTGAGCTTTGACGTTTTTTTCGATTTGTTACCGGTTTTTTATAAAACGTTACCGCTACGAACGAATCCTAGATCCGCCACTGCATAGTAGAACGTCTTCTAAGCTTAAAACGTTGAGTTTGAAGTAGGGTTCGATTCCCACAAGGGTTTTTCCCATATTAATTGGGTTTCCTCTTGAAATGGTATATATGCATTATAGCCTAGTGAAGATGGATATGATCAGGTGGTTCTGCTGGTGACTCGATGATACTCCAGTGGTCTGTCAGTGATCCAAATTTTTCGTTAAAAAAAACAAGTAAAGCCCAAAATGTAGTAAAGGTTTGGTTTACAATAGTTAGAAACCATCTGGAAATATTTATAAATAAATCTTGATTTGATGTTAAATAAATTAACTTGTTAGTTCATTAACATCTGTTATAATAAAATAATTATAAACATGTGCCAGTCACAGAAAAGAAAAAGATCAGAATCTAGCCCAGCCAGTGTTCTAGCTGAATCTGATCAGCAGGTGGTACTCAATTTTATCAAAAGCAAAGGCGGAGACGCGATCACGAACCATAACATACATGAAGAAACAAAGCTGCCGAAAAACACTGTTACCAAGTGCATCAAGAACCTCATAGCTTTGTCACTGATAAAAAAAATACCACATGCTCAGTTCAAAGGAGACTACAACATCGCAAGCGGAATTCAAGCCTTCAAACACTGTCAGCGGCGGTGAATGGTATCTCGATGGTAAACTTGACACAAAATTCATTGTCAACTCAAAGATGTATGTTTATATATTGTTAAAAGCCTGAAAGTGGCAACAGCTGAGGGAGTTCATGAAGATTTGAAGAAACGTAGGCTGATGAATGTAGAGTGCACAAGCCAGCGAATAAGCGAGATATTAGGTAGTATGGTTCTTGAAAATTTGATCATTGAGGTTAAGAGTAGGGGGCTTGGGGAGTATCATTCGATCCCGGTTGGAAATGTGTGTTATAGGTGTCCTGTAGGAAATGTTAAGCGGGGTCTGGACAGGGGGGCGATGGCTTCGATTCCTTGTGGCGTTTGCCCACGAATCAGAGAGTGCACACCTGGTGGGCTTATATCTCCAACCAGTTGTGTTTACTTCACTAAGTGGTTAGAATTTTGATATAAACTATGTTCTCAGTTATCATTTATATTACTGTTTTTATACATTCTTAAAAATTTGACTTTATTAATGCCAAGAACACAGAGGGCCATTTACTGTAACGAAAAGTTATCCGCGCGTGTGCATTGTGGTATGTTATCAAATGGGTTAATTGGTTACAAAACTCATTATTGATATTGTAATTGTTTTTTTCTTGTGCCTAATAGATTGCTAGCAGTTGTCTATATATAATTCCAGATGTTAAAAAAATTGAAACTCATATGTGCATCACTAGCGACTATCAGTGCAAATGAGCTTGTTAGTAAGTTACCCTTGAGCAATAGCGACGTAACCTCAGGAGTAAGTTACTACTGGCCTTGGTAAAAATGTTTAGTGGTTGGCCTTGGTAAAAATGTTAGTGTAAGTTCTACTACGCAATGGCAATTAAGTTTTCAATACTAAGTTGAGCTTGCAGCCACAATAACTCAGTTCATTGGTACTAACTTAGAGCAGTAGTAACTCTACTGATATTTATACTTAGGTTTTCCCTGATACAACTACAGCTGAGCAAAGTTATAACCGTCAACTGCTGTACTATTTCACGAAACGTCTCAACCCAATCATTGTGTTGGTTAGACCACACGGATCCATTTGGTTTGTTTAACAGATGAATTTACCACTTTCTTCTCACTAACGATACATTCTCGCTCTATACATGTTATAAGTATGAGAGATATAACTATTATTACCAATGTTTAGATACCCATATAATATCAATTTGGTATTCAAACAGAATCTCATTTGCCCCGCTTGCGGTGTGCATATATAATGTATATATGTGTGGGCGCTCGGGGGGCAAAAGTGAAATGGTACTAACTTTAACGTTATTTTACTAATCTCATGAAAATAACGTTAAAAGAGGCGGATGGTTAATCATGCATCATGCAGTGGCGTTAATAGCTGAAAGACACAGGAGTACATGCACCAATTGGTCTTTGTCCCGATTGAGTGTTATGTGCCTTAGGTTCAAGGCTTGATACAAAACTGCAATCGAGCCGGGGGTCTCACTAGAAGCAGCCTCTCTATTTCTACGAGGTAGAGATAAGACTGTCTACATCTACCCTACCTTAGCTTTGCTATTGGTGGGATTTACGGAGTATGATGATGATGATGATGAAACAAAATCTCATGTCAAGGCTCAGTCTTAATTACTCAAGTTCTTTGGATTTCTCTCTCTCCCTAAAGTTCACAGTTAACAAAACCAAAAGTTTTAAGGGGGCTCAATTGACCATCCTCATGAAGAATATCTAATCGATCATAGTCTTAGTCAGCTGAGAGATGAACTCGACAATGATGTTTTCCAATTCACTAGTCAAGCAAATTGATCGACAATGCTAAAGAATAATTTATGATTACTAAATCCGGTGGCCAATTTCCATGTGTGTCGACCAAGTTTTAAGAGCCACCACATGCGTGCACAAAACCTTCTTTTTATGTTTAAATCCTTCTCCATAAAATAGCTAGTTCTTGTTCATATAGGTCCAATCATAAATTGCAATTCAAGACCATATAGGTCCGGTCCATGGGTTATAGCTCCGAACCTAAAATGTTTCGATTCAAATAACCTCATCCTTTCATTCTAAATCAAATTTCATCTTCAAATGAAAGTTATAACTCCTTAGAAACAAGTCACCGCCAGTAATATGATTCACCTTTGTCATGGGTTAATTGTTATCAACACTCTCATTGTGACCAAACCATCTCTAGAACCAAAGATTAAGATATTCGATTTTCATAAACGCCTGCTCTTAATAACCAATTACCCATTGATAACTTATGATGCATCATCATGCCATATAAAAGAAGCTATGTTGCAACACTTGCAAAACCAATCCTTCACTTTCAAACTGCGAAATGTTGCAACAATTGTAATTTCGTCGTCGATCCATTTCTTACCAATAATCGGTTGTTTAAAAACCGAAACCAGTATTGAAAGACGAATCTCATGAAAATGTAGGCAGGTACAACACCCTGCCAATCGAAAACACATCAACGCCATTAATAAACGCACTTATTTGATTCAATTCATACTTCTTTAAAAGTTGTAACATAAAGGTTTCTGTAATTAGCACTGAAACTAACACAAAACCAACATAGAATCTTTACAAGGTAATCATAGAACTATCACTTTTACCATAGGCAACAACCAACTTTATTACGCATAAAAGACTGATTTTCTTCTTCAGTGATATCCGATTGGAGCCGGAGAATCCTTAAGCTCGAGTCCTTGGTAATGTATGTCCTGCAACATATTCAATACACAAAGGTCAGAAAATGACATATATAAAATCAAATTTGGCATAAGAGAACACATTAAAAACTGAAATTGTAATAAGTACCGAAGCAAAGTGATTAACATCACGATGATGGGCCTCATCTGCTCTCACAACCATCACAACATCACGAAGTGTCGAATCAGCTGGAAGACGCCAATAGTCAATAGCAATGGCAGGCGCCTTAACATTTTCAATATTGCCTTTGTCAAGCTCCTTCAAGAACTCAGTGTACGAGTGGATGGCTTCTTCCTCAAGGTACCCAGTGATCCGGTGAGCCAGTTTAGGCGAAGCAAGGTACGCAAGAAAGTAGGCATTAAAAAATATGCCTTGCACAGTGAACACAAGCGCGCGCTCATACCATTTCGGTTTAGCAACCTCCATGAAAGTCATTAAGTGCATTCTCTCATTCTCAGCCTCTTCTAACAGAGCTTTGATCCACCCACCACTGTGCTCGAACCGCCTTAGTGATTTACAGTGAAGAAGCATCCCTCCCACCATTCCAGGAACCGCAGCCACGGTTTCAAGCATCATTGCTCGACACCCATATCGCCTCTGTTATATAAATTCAATTAACACATAATTTATTTTTTCTTTGGTAATTTGCATATTTAATCAACAAAATCTAAATATACACTTTTGTTTTTATCTTTTTTTTTTCCGATATTCCAACATAAATTTTATAAAAAAATTATGATAAAATTTTATTTTCATAAAAAATTAACTTATTTTAATCACCTTGATTTTTAATAAATTACACCAAAATGTTGAAAAAAATTTATACAAAATTGTATATAATTTTTTTAAAAACTTAAATATTACTAGAGAAACAACTACAAAAATAAAAAGTAAAAACCACCTAAAAACACTTTCTATAATCATTAACCACTTAAACATAACTTTTTTCCACCAATTTAACATATCAATTGCATACGAGCATGTAGGGGTGTGCAATAACCGAATCGCTAACCGAAACTAAACCGATAAAACCCAACCGAAACCGAATTAACCGAAAGTCGGTTAACGGATATTTTTTTACTATCGGATAACCGAAATTACCGAACCGAACCATTTATTTTTTATATATTTCTACTTTTATACCTCTATTTTATGTATTTCATGTTTTATACTTTCATTTTAGGTAATAATACCTCCATTTCATTTATTTATATATCCATATCATGTAAAAACATCTATTTCATGCATTTATACCTCTATTTCATTTATTTATACATGCATTTCATGTATTTATACATCTACTAGTAATGTTGTGGTGTGGGGTATACCGGAAGGAGCTGTATACTTATGGACGTTGCCTATGTTTCATTGCAACGGTTGGTGTTTCGGCTGGACTCTTGCTGCTATTTGTGGGACCAACATATGCCTTCGACAGGTACTTCTTTTCTTTACGTATGGGTGGTTCAGGTTACAGGTTCGGTCAAACGAATCATTCTTGGTTCAAGTCAAACGGGAGGGGTCAAGTTGGGTTGATCTGAAAGCATGATTTTGTCCATTTTTTTAAATAGTTGATCCATTAAGTTTATTAGAAGTCAATAATAATATAAATCTTTGAATAATGTGAATTAGTAGGTTCTCTGACCTGATTGACCTGCTCTATCTGTTTGACCTGTTCTCTTTTTAGATTTTTTTAAATTATTATTTCAAATGTTTGAGTTTGAATCAGTCCATTTATAAGTAAATGGATCACAATTGTCACACACATAGGTGGCAAATTCGATCCATTTACGTATAAATTAGTCAGTATGTTTTATTTGTGGTTAAAAAAAAGTTAAAATCTAAAAGAGTAAAATGTCATTTTTGTTCCTTGAGGTTTGGCCAGTTTTGCGACTTTCATTCAAAGGTTTGAAATCTGGGTCTGGATCCAAAAGGTTTGAAATCTTGCCATTTTCATCCAGCTCGTTAACTCCATCCATTCTTCTCCGGTAAGTTAGGGTATTTTTCTCTATTTTGTTAACTTAAAGGGCAATTCAACCTTTTGAATATTTGTACATTTTGCTAAATGCTTGTACATAAAGTGAAAAAGACCGAATTGCCCTTTCAAGTTAACAAAAAAACGGAAATACCCTTAACCTAACGGAGAAAAATGGATGGAGTTAATGAGCCAGACGAAATGGCAAGATTTCAACCTTTATGCGGAAAAACAAACCTTTGGACGAAAGTCGCAAAACTGGCCAAACCTCGGACGAAAATGGCATTTTACTCAATCTAAAAACAGAGCTCAAAAGCACCCCAAAGTAGCTTTTTAAAACATAAAACCTTGTAAATCATTTTGTTCATCAGGTTAGATGATTATTGAATAAAATACATTGCAATGATTTTGACCCGAACCCATTTTAAACCACCACATGGCCCGCATATTTCGAGGTGTATACTACAAAGTTGCTATACTATACCGTAACTTCTGTTGATGTTTTATGCAGGTAGGCTATAACTAATCAAGGTGTCACCCATTTTTGTGCCGCACTAGTAGTCCTCAACACCATAGTAAACGCGCCACCCGAAGACACTATCCTCCCACTCCCCCGCCTGGTCCACGTCATGACCGCCGGAGCCGCCCCACCACCATCCGTCCTCTTCAAAATGTCCCAAAACGGGTTCCGGGTGACCCACACATACGGCCTCTCAGAAACCTATGCCCGTCAACCATATGCGCATGGAACCCGAATGGGACCACCTTCCTCCCGAAACCCAAGCAAAACTAAACGCGCGCCAAGGTGTCCCATACACCGCACTCGAACACCTAGAACGGCCTCTCAGAACACCTAGACGTTGTAGACACCCAAACCATGAAACCGGTCCCAGCCAACGGGACCACCATCGGTGAAATCGTATTTCGTGGAAACATAGTAATGAAAGGTTACTTAAAGAACCCGAAAGCTAACGCTGAAGCTTTTGCAAACGGGTGGTTCCACTCGGGTGACTTAGCGGTTAAACACCCAGACGGTTATATCGAAATTAAAGACCGGTCAAAGGATATTATAATATCAGGTGGTGAAAATATCAGCAGTGTAGAAGTCGAAAATACGATGTATCAACATCCGTTAATTTCCGAAGTGTCGGTGGTGGCAAGACCTGATAGTCGATGGGGCGAATCGCCGTGTGCTTTTGTGACATTAAAGAAGCCGATGGATAAATCGGATGAGGGTAAAGTTGCTGAGGATATAATGAAGTTCTGTCGCGAGAAGATGCCGGCTTATTGGGTCCCGAAATCGGTTGTGTTTGGGCCGTTGCCGAAAACGGCTACCGGAAAGGTTCAGAAACACTTGCTAAGGGCTAAAGCAAAGGAAATGGGTCCTGTTAAGATTAGTAAGTTATAAAGTTGATTTTGGTAGATGAATAAAGGGTTATGTTGGATGTTAAATTGAAGGGTAGTTTAATAAACTCATATGAAATTGTTGTACTGTTTTTGTTTTATAGGTTTGTAATATATCTTAACTAGGGGTTGCCTCAGCGCGTTGCAGCAGGTGAGGTTCAAGAAGTTTATTTTCGTGCACTTGCTATAGTAACGAAAAAAACCAAAAAACACAATCATAACACGTCGAAAAGGCTATCGGAAAATGTTTGTTTCGTTTAAATTTTCATTGAATCGTAGTTAGGAAAAAACGTGTCAAAAATTACTTAGTTAGATTTAGGTTAAATACTGAAAGAGAAAAAAAAAACAATTAAAAAATCAAGTCCACGCTTAAATACTGAAAGAGAAAAAAAAGACAATTAAAAAATCAAGTCCACGCTCGGTCGCTCAAGGAAGGACTATATTTTTTATATTTTATAAACACAAACTTAATATATTCAAATTTAAAAAGAATATTATATATATCCACTCTTAAAAACATTTACTATATAAATACTGATATAATTTTATATATTAAAGCAAATATAATTCTAAAATATGTAAGTAATATAATAATAAATTAAATATAATGTCGGTCTATATAAGATTATAAGTAATATTAAAAACAAATAAATTTTTAAACCTAAACTACTGAATTGAATAAGCTTATAAAATATTTAAGATGTAACTTATATTAAAAACAAATAAAATTTTTAAACTTAAACTGTTATTCATTTTTAAACTTAAACTATTATTCCCATACATAATAAGAAATAGAAGTGGACCCATGCCCTATAATTTTAGATGACATTTCTATCATTCTCTTACACAATTCTCTATTCATAATATTTAGTGGCATATTTGTAATTTGTAATTAAAATTAAAAGTGAAGGCATTGTTTGTAAAGCAGTTATCATGATGTTATTTAATATATATAATAATTTTATGTATTTATACCTCCATTACAATGTATTTCTTCGTAAAAAAATTGTTTAAATTGGTTATTAACCGAAAATTAACCAAACCGAACGAAAACCGACAAATTAACCGAATTAACCGAACCGATTAACCGATGACTTCGGTTACAGTTACAAATAATGCTAATAACCGAACCGAACCGAACCGCACACACCCCTACCAACATGTAACCTTATTCATATACATTTCATACCAAAATATCTATAAACATTTAGAGAAGAGAGTTGGTCAAAGTAAGTCAACCTGAAAGAAAATATCAGTAGGCAACCGGAGCGACTTAACAGTCCAGTACGCAACCTTATCCAAAAACGTCTTCGGAACATGATGCTTCTTCAAATCAATCGACAAATCTGCTTGATACGTCTCCCACGGCTATAATAAATATTCAAATCAGATAACTGTCTGCTATATTATGAATTACTGATCAATAAACCCTAAAAAACACCATATAACATTAACAAATTACAAACATACCCTAAAACAGTTCCACTTCCACTCTGTACCATCTTCTTTCGTGGCTTTCGACGGTTGCACTCCCCAATAACTTACCACCTCCTTCTCTTTCTCACCTCCGGCGGCTGCACCACCGCCGGCCACCGTCTCCTTGTTATCCGGCTGTTCTTTCACTTCTTTCTCCCCTAACGTCAATGTACTCGCATTGCGACCACCAGCCACCGAATACGACCTGATCCACCACGTCGCCACCGCTTTTTCAGATCCACCGGTTCGAACCGGACGGATCATGGAACCGGCTCCGGCAGCGGTTGAGAATAACCGTACGGATCGGACTACAGTTGTTGTTCCATGACTCATCATCTTCGTTGATAACACTTTTGAAAATGAATTGCAGGAAAATTGGAAATGCAAAATTTGTTGGAAGGTTTTTTTTGTGACAGTTGTTGTTACTTGGAGAAGGGTTTAAGGGTTTTAGGCTGGTTTTATATGGTATGGAATGTATGGCGGTGGAATGATACGACTGTGTTTAATGTCGTTTTGTTTAGATTTAAGTATAATGTAACTGCATACGTTTTCCCTATTTTAGCCTTAAATCTTTAATATATTGTGATACTCATTACTTACACAACTCCTATATTAGCCTTTAAGTATTTAATATATTGTGATATACTCATTAAGACAATTCCTATTTTAGCCTTGAAATCTTTAATATTTTGTGATACTCATTAAGACAACACGATGAGAAGAACTAAGAAGACTCTAGGGTGTCAAGTGTCAACACACTTTTTTTAATATTATTATTTTAGTAAAACCTATTAATTGTTTTTTTGGTTAGAATATAATAGGAAGTATGTTTTATGTAGAAAGAATACGAAGTAATCTTAACCATCAATTATTTCTGAAATGCAATGAAGCCATATATGTGTTCTGGTTATTGATTGTTATATGTTTAGCTTACAATATAATATATTCCGAACCCGTCGTATTACATAAAACGCAATAAATCTTCACATGACTGAACAGAATAATCATACTTTGAGTAAGCCACATGCCCATCATATTGCAGCTCGCAGGGGCTCTACTTTTAAGAGTTGTCAACGAGCAGAAAGGAGAAAAGAGGCAAGATGAGCATTTATTAAGCATTTTCCTATTGAAACTCATTTAGATATTTAATTATTTATATATTAAATCAGATTATTCAAATTATAGGAAATGAATGTTGTTGCAGAGATCAATAAAAGCCTACTTTAAAGCAACACTAATGCCTTCATTTTACAAATAATCTGTAACATATAACAATCACTATTCATAAAATATATCCAAACAACATATTCAACAAAATATTTATTCTAAAACGCAATGGATTAAAATAACAAACGAAAGTGTTTACTCTAAAACGTAATTGACTAAAAATACGAAAGAAAGTGTTTTTTCTAAAACGTAATAGACCAAAAACACAAAAGAAAGTGTTTTTTTTTCTAAAACGCAATGAACAAAAACACAAAAGAAATTGTTTTTTTTTCTAAAACGCAATAGATAAAAAACACAAAAATGTATTTTTTTCTAAAACGCAATGGACTAAAAATACAAAGAAATGTCTTTTTTCTAAAACGCAATGGACTAAAAACATAAAAATATGGTGTTTCTAAAACGAAATGGGCAAAAAAAAACACAAAGAAATATGTTGTTTCTAAAACGCAATAGACTAAAAACACAAAAAAAAATATTTTTTCCTAAAACGTAATGTATTAAAAACACAAAGAAATGTCTCGTTTCTAAAACACAATGGACAAATACCAAAAAATATGTTGCATTCTAAAACGCAATGGACAAAAAACATAAATGACTGTGTTTTTTCTAAAATGCAATGGACTAAAAACACTAAAAAAATATTTTTTTTCCTAAAACGCAAATGACTAAAATCACAAAAAAAAAAATATATTTTTCCTAAAACGCAATGGACTAAAAATACAAAAGATGAGTTTTTCAAAAACACAATTAAATTTTTTTTTGTAAAACGCAATGGAAAGTGTGCTTTTTTTTAATTTTGTTATAAACCACGATTAACTAAAAACAAAATTAAAAAACAATGAATTGTGTTAGGCAATTAAAAAACGCAATAAGTAATTGAATGTGTTAATATCAATTGCGAGAGTCAGATCTATGGATCAATTTATAAAAACATAAGAATCACATATGGTTATTCAATAGTAAAGTAGACATTTCTATTTGATCATCTCCCTTGTTTTGTTATTTAAAAAGCTCTTGTTAATTATTTAAAAAAACAGTAAAGTAGACATTTCGACGTACAAAAATCAAAATAAATATTGACTTTTAGGCTTAGTCAAAATGGATCGATAAAGAGAAAATTTTCAGCATAACCGCCTTAGTCAGAGCTTCCTATTTTAGATATATTTATTTAAGAAAAATGCTGAAAGCCAATGTTTAAAATGTCTATTTTACAAATTGGAAACTCTTTTTGATTATTCTCTAAACAACAATATCAAGACATGTGGTAAAAGAAAGCAATATGTGTGTTAACAAAAAAAATAAAAATAATTGTTAGATGTGTGTTAACAAAAGAATAAAAATAAAAATAATTTTTAGAAGTTGATAAAGGTTTGCTTAGGTAATATAATAAATGATTTAAGAAAATCGTAATATTTTAGTTTAGGGAATATAATAAAGGATTTAAAAAAAGCGTAAAAGAATTTGAAGTTGACAAGGAAACCAGAAAAGGATTCCGAGACATTGAATGACTGGTTAAGGGTATAATGGTAATTTAATGAAAAGAGGAAAGATGCCAAACGGAAACTTTTCTTGGGCTCCAAGTTTGTCCCACTTGTGGGTTAAAAATTGCCAACGAGGCAACAACTACCTCTCGAATAATCAAATTTGAAATTTCTTTCACGAGTATAACACCGTGCGGTATATTAGAAGTCTAGAAGCGTGTGCGGGGAGTAATCTCAACCTCATATTCTATTATAAATGTTGTCTTAAGTTCGGCCTAAAACTCATCAGGTAATTATATTTCAGGCATCCGGTATACTTGCGTATTTCTTGTAAACCAGTTATTTTATTTAAATACCCATTAGTTATGTCGACTCAAAACTGTTAGAGATCTATCGGATAACTATTAATCAACTACATCAAACAAGTTGTGTAGTTATATAAATCGTTCAAATTCACGTAACTGATTCAAAAGTAACCCTTGATTCTACTCAAAATTTAATCGAATGGGTCACACATCTTTGTCTCTTTGATCTTTGTCTCTTTGAGGATACTAATTCTGAGTGGATATGCATTAACGTAGTCATACATGTTGGTAGCATCAGTATGTAAGCTTTTTTGGTGCTGATTAAATTATACAAAAAAGTGTATTCAAGAAATAAAAACAAAAATATATAATATAATTTACAACGAAAATATAGTAATCTAATATGAATGGCACGATTACAGGTTTTCTTTAATGAACAAATGTCAACGAAACACATAACAAATTTTAGTATTCTCGTGTGAATAATATACAAAGATGTCATAACAAAAACACTTTATCATATATACATATCTAAACAAAATAAAAAGATATTATTTAAGGTATATAATCGGGTAACGGGTATACGTTATCGGGTCGGGTAAACGGATATATCACTAAACCCCAAACAAGCGAAAAAATAAATAATAACCCATACCCGGTCTCATACCCGATTACCCAATCCCATATTTGTCCTAAATGTGTCGGATTTCGGGTTTACCTCTTAGGCTCATATTCGATTGCCATCCCTAACGCGGAAATGTTGATGCAACGTGCGATGCTGAGCAAGAATATTGCACCAATGGTTGCGGCCCGCAAAATCTCTCACTGCATTTGAAGCATTAACCGTAACTCCTCAAATCCTCCCACACAATGAGATGATGAAATGCGTGATTAGTTTGACGAGTGATTACTTATTTCTTTTTTTTTTAATAACATTTCATTTAACATTTAATTTGATTTTTCATTTATAAGTTATGTTTGTGTTCTTTAACTTAAAATTAAAAGAATACACAACTATGTTTAAAGAAAACTTGTCAATATATATAATTCTAATCGAAATCGACTTATATTCAAAATGAATTATTTTTTGGTTTCGTAAGCGGTTTTGTCACATACTTGGATTGATAATTGTTATGTATTTTGTGTGAGCCAAATCGTTAATAACAGTCTTTTATGATCAAAAACCGAATTGAACCGATAAAATCATAAAATTTAAAACCAAACTGAAACGTTACTAATGGTTTTGTTTCACGCTACCTTGGCCTTTATTGAGCCCTTATATAAAATGCATAAAATAAAAAAAAGAGTAAATTGCCAAAATGGTTCATGTGGTTTGGGCCGTTTTGTTAGTATAGTCCAAAGGTTTCCATTCATCCGTTTTTTATGTTAACTAGAAGGGCAATTCGATCATTTTATATGTTTTTTGGATAGTCCTCCTTATGTTAAGAATATAAAATGATTGAATTGCCATTCTAGTTGATAGAAAAAATAGATGGAGTTAAGTCAGTTGAACATTAATGGCAATGGTGAAACCTTTTTGAACCCACATGGGATAAATGAACCTTAGGACTATACCGGCAAAACTTCCTAAACCACAGAGACCTTTTTAACACTTTAAATACATAATATAAGCTATCTGAAAATAATTTGTCCAAAATGCATAAAACAAACCAGCTATCCATACATCAAAAAGTAGTCCATGTACATAAGAAGTTGTCCAAATAAATCAAAATAAAGAATTTGTTACTGTTATCCAAATAAACCATTGTTCAAGCTCTTGGATATCTTTCAACACATCTTTTCGATCAAATGATTTCACAAAGAACTAGTGCCAATCCTAATTGCTCCATTTTCGTACTTATATATGGTACGTGCACCATCGGATGAAACTGAGTTCGGTTTGATACAATTGACTCTGTTTAGCTGATTTCAATGTTGACATCTCGATTTCAATTTTGGATTTACCTGTATAATAACCTCATAAGGTATCTATAAAGATGAAAAAAGGGATTGCGAACTCATGAAACTTAACATAACACTCATGAAAAAAGAAGAATCGCAAACTCATAGCCCTAACCCTTGACACTTAAAATCAGATTTTTTGACAATAACATTGTTAAATATGATTCATGCTTTGGTTTCTTGTAACATACATTGAGATTTTTTAAGGTTTTGTTTGAAGAAGACATGTACCTAGGCAGGCCAGACCTATATACAAGTAACCTAGCCTTAGACTTAGGGCCTCCAAAAAATAGGGACCCACTTAAAAGAAAATTAATATATAACTATTAATATTAGTGTAAACTTATTGTTTAAGATTTGTTTGATTCCTCATACAAGGAGTTGCGTTAGATTTTTGTTTGGTTTCAAAAACGGACAAAGAAGTATGGTTTATAATAATCAAAGAAGAAAAAATGGCCCTAAAATTTCATTTCGTCTTGATCCTCCAAAAAGATTGGAACGGCCCTGACCTAGGGGACGACTCGGGACAATGACCACATATAAATAGGAGACAAATAGAAACAAATAATTATATATTTTAAATATAAGGAAAAATAGTCATTTCAAATGAATTAACAGATGTTATAAACGTTTATTAGTGACAAAAATCAAACACGTTATGGTTCCATAATGTAACACCTCGTAAAAACCCGTCCTGTAAATTCGACACGTGTCCCACTAATCCTCGTATGCCACGTGCTAAAACGAGAGGGACCAAATGCATCGTTATGTTATTTTATAACCTCTAAACGATAAATTAATAGTTAAGGGACTAAAAGTGTCAACATGCTCAAACTAAACCTCTGAGTGACCTTTTAATGAACCAAGAGTCCTAAAATATTATTCATACTCTTATGAGTGCTTATTATATGCCAATGAAGGCTTTACGCACTAATTATAATGTTTCACGCAAGTTTGGAAGTCAATGGAACTATTTCTGACAAACTGTGAAAACTTTTCGATTCTCATATTTTGATATACAGACCCAAAATATGGATCCAAATATATTACATACAATAAAATATTATGTTTTATTGATGAGCATGCAAGGATGTCCATCGTTGCGAAATTTCGATCGTTTTTGTGTCGTCCGTTTAACCATTTTAGCGAAATCGCGCAACCGTACAACTGAACGAACCGACCTCTGAGATATTTGAGCATATTATTCCATAATTTCAAGTTTGCCCTAAAATGAACTTCCTTTGAAGTTTAAAAAGGTCGTTGCGTAGCTACGGTACCGTCTAGCCAGTCCGTTTGACAGCAAGTTAGCTTGCAGCCTCCCAGCTCATTTCTTTGCCACCAATTCGCAATTTTGACACCTAGCTCTAAATTTGCCACCCTTATTCTGCTTCTAACACATCATTAACACTTGTTAAGATCCTAGAACACCTCCTAACACTTATCATGATCATATTAATCCAATTCAAGTATAAAAACCATGGTGTTCTTCATTTTTAGAACTTTTTTTCAACCATTCTCCTTGCTCCATTCTGCTTCAATCCGAATTTACAACCATCTTGAAGGCTCCTCTGTGATTCCTTGACATTCTATGGTGTTTGTAAGTGTTCTCTATCATGCTTTGTTCAATTCTTGTAGTTTAATTGGATTAAAAGCCAAAAAGTTAACTTTTGTTTGACTTCCAGAATTGATCATGAGTTGATCAACTTAAAATGCAATTAAACCTTGCAATATGATGGTAATCAAGATGGTTATGATCCTTAGTGATCATGCCTACTGATTTCCACCTTTTCTAGTCTTAGTGACAAGTCAAAGTTTCGGTCAAAATGCGATTTTTGCGCATTTTGCATCGGATCTATTTGCGGGTATCAAAACAGGTTGTTATGATGCCAAAATACTTTTATAAACTTATTTAGACATGTCAAAAACATGTCAAATTCTTCACTTTTGTTATAGTGCTTGTTTAGAGTTAAAAGTCTAGCGGTTTGACCACCTTTTTGTTATAGTGCATCGGCATGGCACCTTTTGAAGCTTTATATGGTCGTAAGTGCCAATCTCCAGTATGTTGGCACGAAATTGGGGAAGCTCAAATCACCGGTCCGGAATTGATTAAAGAAACCACAGACAAGATCCATCAAATTCGAAACAATCTCCTAGCGGCTCAAAGTCGTCAAAAGAGTTATGCAGATAAACGACGAAAGCCTTTGGAGTTTAACATTGGTGATCATGTACTTTTAAAAGTATCACCGTGGAAGGGAGTAGTTCGTTTTGGCCAAAAAGGCAAGCTAGCACCACGCTATGTAGGACCTTTCAAGATACTCGAAAGAGTAGGACCTGTAGCATACAAGCTTGATCTACCAGAAGAACTCAACATAATTCACCCCACATTCCACGTATCAAACTTGAAGAAGTGCCTCGCCGATGAGAACCTCCATATTCCTCTGGAAGATATTCAGATTGATGAATCTATGCATTTCATTGAAAGACCAGTAGAGATCATGGACTTCGGAGAAAAACGTCTAAGACGAAGTGGTATTCCAATTGTTAGGGTATGCTGGGAGTCGAAACGGGGACCTGAGTTTACTTGGGAACGTGAAGACTCAATGCGCGAAAAATACCCGCATCTTTTTCCTATTACCACTACTACTTAAATTTCGGGACGAAATTTCTAAAAGTATGGGATACTGTAACATTTGTCAAAAACGGGTTTTCCAAACCCGCTTCGTTTGTAATCGAATATCAAGTTATAAATTTTTCGTTGCGTATTTATGTTTATTTTAATTTTAAACGATGCATAATTAATTAACAAATTAGAATTTAAAAACTATAATTAATAAAAAGTGAAAAGGAAATAAATAAAAAAAGAAAACCGGCTGCCGGGATTCGAACCCGGGTCAGCCGGGTGAGTCTAAAGACTTAACACGCATACTTATAACCACTCCGCCACTTGATGTTTTCTGTTAGTTCTAGGAATCAATTAAATCATAACTTCAATCGCGAATCAACCTGGTTACGCCATCTGAAACTGTAACCGGTTTCCAAACGTCCAAAAACGTTTGAGTGATCGCGATTTTCTGACAATAACCGATACATCGACACTTTCAATCAATTCAGTCTTGAATGGACTTGAATTTATGTGATGATCGGTTTTAATAACCGAAAATCTTCATTTCCTGAATTACTCCAACCATAGCACCCTCTCGCGACTCAAACTCATCCGCAGAACCTCCAATTTCACTTTCGCTCTACGTTCAGTTCGTCGGATAAGTTTTTTGAACTCGCCGGACTTTCACCGGAAAACCGTGTCTTCCATCAAATCAGTAAGTTTCTAAAATCTTTCATCGTCTATTAGTTGTTAAGCTTTTGCTAACTCAAACCCTTCAATCAGAATCAGTTCCAGGCGACGATATCGGATAATCATCATTCGCCGGAAAATCTCTGAGAATTTCTAGAACTCGCTGTGAAACGGTATAAACCTTTAAACATTCAGATAACTCTTGTTCAGTACTTCAATTCCACATCTAGCTAATCAAAATTGTTAATTTGTCCGCTCAGACAAAATCCATAAAAACAGAGCCGACGACTTTGCCGGAATTCCGAGAAAGATCGTTTCTCCGGTATGTTTACTTCCAAAATCTTCTCTGCCATTTCATTTTAGTCATTTGAATGTTTGTCAATCGAATTAAACAAGAAACAGTAGAGAAATCGTAGTCTGTGATATAGTAACGAAGAAGATGAAGTTAGTCGTTTATAAGTTTAATATAAATTGGATATTATCTCGGGTTAGACACACAGTCCAGCGGTGGACTGTGTGCGCACATATATCACACGCCGCGAGTTCGATCCTTGACACAAACGTATGCTCTGAAATAAAGATGTTTTCTTTTTTTTAACTGAACCGGATTAACTCACTGAAGTTGTTAAGTATAATAAAAATCGGTATATTAACCAGGTTAGACACACAGTCCAGCGGTGGACTGTGTGCAACACTAACCCACAGGTCCCGGGTTCGAGACCTGTTGCACACTCCGGTTTGATGATTAAAACCCTTTTTGAAAATAAAAGAATTTTGAATAAACTAAAATAGTATATAAATATAATTAAAAACAAAATTATTTCGGGTTAGACACGTAGTTCAGTTGGTAGAGCTGCGTGCACGCGTACGGGAGGTCTCGGGTTCGAGCCTTACCCGGCGCACACTTACACTTTAGCAAACCGGTCAAACGGTCAACAGTCCCGGTCAACGGTCAATGGTCAACGCAAAAGTCAACATTTTTTTATATTTTTATTTATTTATTAATTTAAAAATCAATTAAAAATACTTAAAAATAATGTTTTTAAAGATAGAAAATAGCCTTAAACTCACAAAAAATATATATAAATCTTATTAAAATTATTAATAAAATCCATTCATTTACCATACTTCTCGTTATTATTTAGGTTAGTTAAGTCTCGTCGACCAATCCTCCAAACTCGTGCGCATTTCATCATCTTCAACCGAACGCACCCAATGTGAGCGAATCTCTACAAATCCCCCGTTTTAATCACGTTTTTGGGGTGTATCATGTGTCTTACCATTTATTATATTTAAATCATTGTGCATACATCATATCCATGAACAAATGTGTATTCAACTTGTATCAACTGTTTGTGTGGTTATTGTTTAGATTTAATTTATCATTTTTAGTACATACATTATCATAGGCCGCCGCTCCCCATTACATTATGAGCGTTGAGCTGTTCCCCATTACATTATGAGCGTGAACCGGGCGTTGCCAACATACGATCGGCTCCGTTTGATTGAGCCTTGATCGCACAGACATTCATCATAGGCCGTCCGTTCCCCATTACATTATGAGCATGAACGTGACGTTGCCAACATATACAGTTTCATTCATGTTATATATTCATGCAAGTTGATATGTTATTGTATGTTATTGTTTGTGGTTGTTATTGTTATTGTATGATTATTTACATTTGCTCACATATGACTATTGCACAATTCTTCCATGATAAAGATAATAAGAAATCAATAATAAATGTTTATCTAACAAGGTTCACTCGCCAACTTATGTTGACCCAAAAACCCCTATTTTTACACATGATACAGGTAATCCAGCTGCAGCAAGAAACACATAGGATTGGCTTAGAAGAATAAACTGGTTTAGAGCTTGGATTGTTTAGTTGATTATTTTTCTTTGTATTTGTATGAACATGTTTGGATTATTGAGGATGTAATTTTGACTTAAATAAATATGAAACATATTAGTAAATATCATGAGCTTTGGTGATAACCCAATTATGCCCCGACTCTTATTCCGCTGCGGGTCGGGGTGTGACAGATTGGTATCAGAGCCATGACTATAGGGATATAGGATAGGTTATTAGACCCTTAGAGCCTATACTATAGTTGATTAGAAATTTTTAAGATTTTTTGTGTGTTATATGCAAAATTCATGATGTTTATATGTTTTATGTTTAATGTTACATTCAATGTTATGCAAGCATGTTCATAAGTACATATTATTATATAATGCCTCTCATGAATCATATTCTCATAACATATCATATCCATGAGAGCACACATCACATCATTTTCATGATTGTTTTTACAATGATTTTTGTATTTTCAAATCACATCAAAGTGAGTTCTCATGACGGGCATGTAGTAACTGGAAGGGTACAAGTACCGGTAGTCGGAACGTCCTGTCTAGGCTTGGCATTCGTATAAATCCAAAATAAAGGACCAGTTTGCCTACTTGGGGACTAACGATGAGAGTACGAAGTACCTATTAGGCCAAAGCATGCTATACCAAACGTCGTGTGAGCTAACCCCACTTTGAGTTGTCATTGTGTCTACACCTGGACACATTCCGACCATACATCTCGTAAACATATTTCATGGTTTTCATTCGGGTGATGCGATTGTTAAACCGCTAATACTAATGTGAATCCTACTAAGCCAATAGTCATGGGGGCCCGCATGACTATACAGGTGAAGGTATGGGGGACATTTGAGGCCCAACATGAGCAAACCCAAGACATCCTATGGATGTAGTTGCATTATTGATATTTATGTTATTTTCATTTTCTTTAAGACACATGACACCTAAAAAGGCTCCATAAACTCACAATCTTCTTATGTATGTTCCTGTAGATGTCGGCTAGGCAACAACGAGGGGGTAGAAAATCAGGAAGGTCACACGAACGTTTGGCCACTCAAATCGCAAAACAAATGGCCGCGGTACTTCCTGACATTGTGGTTCAAGTACAACAAGCTCTCGCCACAAATCCCACCAATCCTCCCCAGCAAGAAGACCAGAACATCGGCAACCCTCCTACCAACAAGTGCTCATATAAACATTTCAAGTCTTGCGATCCTCCGAAGTTTGAAGGGACCGAAGGTGTCACTGCTCTCCTCCACTGGTTTGAGGAAATGGAAAACACCTTCCTCAACTGCGATTGTCCCAAGGATCGCAAGGTACGATACGCAACCGGGAGACTATTTGGGGTAGCTCTTACCTGGTGGAATACTGAAAAGGGTAAGAGAGGAATCGAAGATGCAATGGCCTTAACGTGGGAGGAGTTAAGGGAAATCATGACGAGACGATTCTGTCCTAGAAGTGAGATTAAAAAGTTAGAGGATGAATTTCATTCATTGAAGCAAAAGGAGGGAGATCATACTTCCTACAACAAGAGGTTTTTAGAGTTGAACCAGATGGTCCCTAACTTGTTCACCCCAGTTTACCGCTTAGTCGAGCATTATATTCGAGGTCTTCCCTCGAAAATTCAAGATTCAGTTCTCAGCACTTCGCCAGCAACACTTGAAGTTGCTATGGAACTAGCTACTGAACTGACCGAGAATCGAATTCGCAACGGTAAATTTAAAGAGGAGAAAAAGAAAGCCCCCGTTGAGGGCCAAACTTCAAACCATTCCACCTCCTCCTCTAAGTTTGCTAACAAGAGGAAACGTAACACCAGAAACTTCGCTGTCACACAAACCAATTACCCTATCCCTGCTGCACCCATTACCCAAGTTGCCCCCTCACCTGCACCATATAAAAGGCCATACTCTGGCCCATTACCAAAATGCAACCGTTGCCAATACCATCACTTTCCTGATCATCCCTGTCAACATTACACCGGCTGTGGTCGCGCAGGTCACACTGTTCAAACCTGTCGCATACCTCAACGAACGAACCGCCACCAGCCCTCAACCCAAACCCACCATCAAATAATGGGTCAAGCCCAACAACCCATACTACTACCACCTACCCAACATTTAGCCCAATCATACTACCAACACAACTATCCCATGGTGCAACCTATGCGGGCTTGCTACAATTGTGGAAACCCAAGCCACTTTAGAAACACTTATCCACGTTTGGTGAACATTATACATGCTCAAGCCCAAGCAAATCCGGTGAATCAAGCTAACCAAGCTCCTCCACCTGCAAGAGGAAGAGCTTTCAACATCAACGCTAACCAGGCTAGAGCTGACAACAATGTGGTTAACGGTACGTTTCTTATCAATGGTAGTTATGCATCCATGTTGTTTGATACTGGCGCGGATAAAAGTTTTGTGTCCTTAGAGTTTGAACCCATCCTAAACCAAATTCGTGATAAGCTCATGGAATCCATAACAGTAGAAGTTGCTGACGGAAAACCGGTCTCATTAAACTCTATTATACGCAATTGTACTCTCACCTTAAACGATCACGATTTTCCAGTTGACCTCATTCCTATGAAGCTGGGAAGCTTTGACATTATAATTGGTATGGACTGGCTCAGCCAACATCAGGCTGAAGTTGTATGCCGCGAAAAGTTTATAACGCATTCCTCTTTCAAACGGTCTACGAATCTTTGGAGAAACCCCATCAAAAGGGCTCAGATTAATGTCCTGTCTTCAAGCTCGAAAATATCTCCGCAAGAATTATGTCGCATTCTTAGCTCATGTCGTCAAAAAGGGAACCATGGAGAAGAAACTTGAAGACATCCCAGTAGTAAAAGATTTCCCGCAAGTTTTTCCTGACGACATTTCAGGACTTCCTCCCTTGAGAGAAGTCGAATTCTGCATTGATCTTATACCTGGTGCTACACCAGTTGCAAAGTCTCCTTATAGGTTAGCCCCATCCGAAATGCAAGAGCTAGCCAGTCAATTGCAAGAGTTGACTGACAAAGGATTCATACGTCCTAGCTCCTCGCCTTGGGGTGCACCTGTCCTTTTTGTGAAGAAGAAAGATGGAATGTTTCGCATGTGCATCGACTACATAGAACTCAACAAGTTAACGATCAAGAATCGCTATCCATTACCTCGCATTGATGATCTTCTTGACCAACTTCAAGGCGCCAGCTGTTTTTCAAAAATCGACCTTCGTTCTGGTTATCATCAACTTAGAGTACATGAAGAAGACGTCCCAAAGACCGCCTTCCGAACTCGTTATGGTCATTATGAATTCATGGTCATGCCATTTGGTTTAACCAACGCTCCAGCTGTCTTCATGGATCTAATGAACAGAGTCTGCAAACCCTATCTCGATCGTTTTGTTATAGTCTTCATCGACGACATCCTCATTTATTCAAAGTCTAAGTCTGATCATGAACGGCACCTTCGACTCATCCTTACACTCTTAGAGAATGAAAAGCTTTACGCCAAATTCTCCAAATGCGAATTCTGGTTAAAAGAGGTACAATTCCTTGGACATGTCGTCAATGACAAGGGAATACATGTCGACCCCTCAAAGATCAAAGCAATACAAGAATGGCAAGCGCCACGTACACCAACCGAAGTAAGATCATTCCTTGGTTTGGCTGGTTATTATCGCCATTTCATTTCAAATTTCTCCCGCATTGCTGTACCACTCATGGCTTTAACTCATAAAGGAAAACCCTTCATATGGGGACCCAAACAAGAAGAAGCCTTCCAAACCCTTAAACAAAAACTCTGTGATACACCAATTCTCACTCTTCCTGAAGGTTGTGATGACTTCGTGGTTTATTGCGACGCGTCAGGGCAAGGACTAGGCTGTGTTCTAATGCAAAGAGGAAAGGTGATAACTTATGCTTCTAGACAACTCAAAACTCATGAGAAGAACTACACCACCAACGACCTAGAACTTGGAGCCGTTGTGTTCGCTCTTAAGATATGGAGACATTATCTCTACGGTACTAAGTGTGAAATATACACTGACCACAAGAGTCTTCAACATATCTTCAACCAAAAGGAGTTAAACATGAGGCAACGAAGATGGGTCGAACTTCTTAATGACTACGACTGTGAAATTCGGTATCATCCTGGCAAGGCGAATGTGGTGGCCGATGCACTCAGTCGAAAGGGTTATGCGAACTCCATTCGTCTTCTATGTTCGCAAATCATAACCGACATCAAAGATCACATTCGAGAAGCCCAACATGTTTCAATAACAGAAGACGACGTACGAAAGGAGCTGTCCTGTGGAGCTGAACTTAAAATTGAAACTAAATCTGACGGTATTCTGTACTATCTAGATCGCATATGGATTCCTGACCGCAACAACCTTCGTGAATTCCTTATGAATGAGGCACACAAAACACGATACTCTATACACCCAGGAGCCGACAAGATGTATCAAGACCTTCGATACACCTACTGGTGGCCTGGAATGAAAAAGGATATTGCTGTTTTTGTTTCCAAGTGCCTTACATGTTCCAAGGTAAAAGCTGAACATCAAAGACCCTCAGGACTTCTGGTCCAACCTGAAATACCTGTATGGAAGTGGGAAAACATAACCATGGACTTCATTACCGGGTTACCTCGCACTTCTGGTGGGTATGACACTATATGGGTAATCATTGATCGTCTTACAAAATCAGCTCACTTTATTCCAATCCGCGAAGATTTCAAGAACGAGAAGCTAGCTCGTATCTACATCAGCGAAATCGTAAGCCGACATGGTGTACCGTTAAGCATTATTTCGGATTGTGATGGTCGTTTCATTTCACGAACATGGCAGGCCGTACAAGCCGCTTTGGGTACACGATTAGACCTCAGTACCGCTTATCATCCTCAAACTGATGGACAATCTGAACGCACCATTCAAACTCTTGAAGATATGCTTCGAGCATGTGTCATAGACTTCAAGGGAAATTGGGACGCTCATCTACCATTAGTTGAATTTTCGTACAACAACAGCTATCATTCAAGCATCGGCATGGCACCTTTTGAAGCTTTATATGGTCGTAAGTGCCGATCTCCAGTATGTTGGCACGAAATTGGGGAAGCTCAAATCACCGGTCCGGAATTGATTAAAGAAACCACAGACAAGATCCATCAAATTCGAAACAATCTCCTAGTGGCTCAAAGTCGTCAAAAGAGTTATGCAGATAAACGACGAAAGCATTTGGAGTTTAACATTGGTGATCATGTACTTTTAAAAGTATCACCGTGGAAGGGAGTAGTTCGTTTTGGCCAAAAAGGCAAGCTAGCACCATGCTACGTAGGACCTTTCAAGATGCTCGAAAGAGTAGGACCTGTAGCATACAAGCTTGATCTACCAGAAGAACTCAACAGAATTCACCCCACATTCCACGTATCAAACTTGAAGAAGTGCCTCGCCGATGAGAACCTCCATATTCCTCTGGAAGATATTCAGATTGATGAATCTATGCATTTCATTGAAAGACCAGTAGAGATCATGGACTTCGGAGAAAAACGTCTAAGACGAAGTGGTATTCCAATTGTTAGGGTATGCTGGGAGTCGAAACGGGGACCTGAGTTTACTTGGGAACGTGAAGACTCAATGCGCGAAAAATACCCGCATCTTTTTCCTATTACCACTACTACTTAAATTTCGGGACGAAATTTCTAAAAGTATGGGATACTGTAACATTTGTCAAAAACGGGTTTTCCAAACCCGCTTCGTTTGTAATCGAATATCAAGTTATAAATTTTTCGTTGCGTATTTATGTTTATTTTAATTTTAAACGATGCATAATTAATTAACAAATTAGAATTTAAAAACTATAATTAATAAAAAGTGAAAAGGAAATAAATAAAAAAAGAAAACCGGCTGCCGGGATTCGAACCCGGGTCAGCCGGGTGAGTCTAAAGACTTAACACGCATACTTATAACCACTCCGCCACTTGATGTTTTCTGTTAGTTCTAGGAATCAATTAAATCATAACTTCAATCGCGAATCAACCTGGTTACGCCATCTGAAACTGTAACCGGTTTCCAAACGTCCAAAAACGTTTGAGTGATCGCGATTTTCTGACAATAACCGATACATCGACACTTTCAATCAATTCAGTCTTGAATGGACTTGAATTTATGTGATGATCGGTTTTAATAACCGAAAATCTTCATTTCCTGAATTACTCCAACCATAGCACCCTCTCGCGACTCAAACTCATCCGCAGAACCTCCAATTTCACTTTCGCTCTACGTTCAGTTCGTCGGATAAGTTTTTTGAACTCGCCGGACTTTCGCCGGAAAACCGTGTCTTCCATCAAATCAGTAAGTTTCTAAAATCTTTCATCGTCTATTAGTTGTTAAGCTTTTGCTAACTCAAACCCTTCAATCAGAATCAGTTCCAGGCGACGATATCGGATAATCTTCATTCGCCGGAAAATCTCTGAGAATTTCTAGAACTCGCTGTGAAACGGTATAAACCTTTAAACATTCAGATAACTCTTGTTCAGTACTTCAATTCCACATCTAGCTAATCAAAATTGTTAATTTGTCCGCTCAGACAAAATCCATAAAAACAGAGCCGACGACTTTGCCGGAATTCCGAGAAAGATCGTTTCTCCGGTATGATTACTTCCAAAATCTTCTCTGCCATTTCATTTTAGTCATTTGAATGTTTGTCAATCGAATTAAACAAGAAACAGTAGAGAAATCGTAGTCTGTGATATAGTAACGAAGAAGATGAAGTTAGTCGTTTATAAGTTTAATATAAATTGGATATTATCTCGGGTTAGACACACAGTCCAGCGGTGGACTGTGTGCGCACATATATCACACGCCGCGAGTTCGATCCTTGACACAAACGTATGCTCTGAAATAAAGATGTTTTCTTTTTTTTAACTGAACCGGATTAACTCACTGAAGTTGTTAAGTATAATAAAAATCGGTATATTAACCAGGTTAGACACACAGTCCAGCGGTGGACTGTGTGCAACACTAACCCACAGGTCCCGGGTTCGAGACCTGTTGCACACTCCGGTTTGATGATTAAAACCCTTTTTGAAAATAAAAGAATTTTGAATAAACTAAAATAGTATATAAATATAATTAAAAACAAAATTATTTCGGGTTAGACACGTAGTTCAGTTGGTAGAGCTGCGTGCACGCGTACGGGAGGTCTCGGGTTCGAGCCTTACCCGGCGCACACTTACACTTTAGCAAACCGGTCAAACGGTCAACAGTCCCGGTCAACGGTCAATGGTCAACGCAAAAGTCAACATTTTTTTATATTTTTATTTATTTATTAATTTAAAAATCAATTAAAAATACTTAAAAATAATGTTTTTAAAGATAGAAAATAGCCTTAAACTCACAAAAAATATATATAAATCTTATTAAAATTATTAATAAAATCCATTCATTTACCATACTTCCCGTTATTATTTAGGTTAGTTAAGTCTCGTCGACCAATCCTCCAAACTCGTGCGCATTTCATCATCTTCCAAACCTAAAGAACCTACAAGTTCAATTAAATTATATCTCAACCAAAAGTGAAGTTCTTCATTGCGCAAGTCTTGTTGGACATTTTCTAGAACGAGAGCTTGTGTGGAAGGATCCGGCACCCAAGAAAGCGAGCAACGTTCGAAATTTAAATAAACATAATCATCAACGGTCTTTATCGACGGTCAAGAAAGCGAGCAACGTTCGAAATTTAATATTGAAAACTAGTCGTGGGTATAACGCGTTTAAGCGACCACGCGTTAAAAAACGACCGGCGGTCGTGTATCACGCACCACCTCGCGTGGTGGTGGCTCACAACGGAGATATGTCGATCTGCCAAACTCCAACACGTGTATATACATACGTATATCTATACAGGGGCAAAGCTAGCATATAATTAGGGTAAGCCAGGGTTACCCCTCAGCTTTGTCGATGAAGTATAAATTTAGTGCAAAAATTTATTTTTCTTCTTCATTTTATGTATGATATACAAATATTAGGATACCTTAAGTATAAAAAACAAAAAAAAAATTAGGAAACCCACCACTGTATCTATATAAAATGGACAACAAAACCTATATCTAAACTAACCCAAAACAAATAGGCCCAAAACAAATTAGGATGTGAACACACAACACGCATATATGGCGAAACAAATAAGCATACATGCATACATTAAACCACGGATCTAAATGAAAGGGCCAAATAAACAAATAAGCATACATACATACATTAAACCACTGATGTAAACAAAAGGGCCAAACAATTGAGAGAGGAGGTGATGGTGAATTTTGTAATAAAATGGTAGTCTCACCTTCGTGTGCAACAATTATCCATTTTTAGAAATGGAATGTTACAAATTTTAATATTAGGTATGACTTGTGTTAAAATAAAAAAATTAAAGACAAATTAAACCATAAATTCGAATACACAGCATTATGTAACTTATGTCACTTAATTTAACTTTCCTTCAATCTAACATAATTAGTATCAAGAACTTTTGCTTTTAAAAAAAATGGTATTAAATATAAAATATATTCATAGCAATATTATTATATAACTCTTTAAGAGCATTTATATCGCTTCCACCTTTTTTTTCTCAATAATTATCATTACCATTATCAATCAATCTCTTAAATTTAGAATGTTGGGAGTAGTATTTTAACGGTGTTATAACATCGTTTTTGAGGTAAGGTTGCATTATGTCACTTAAATTTTTTTTTCAATTAAATAATATATTTATATATTTATTATTATATTTTCTCTCTTCTTCACTCACAACTATTTTTAAAATATATTAAAAATTATAAAGGGTGAGAGTTTTTTCAAATATACAGATAAACAATAACATTTTTTATTTCCTTGATTCACAACCACTTTTTATAATCTAAAGAACACCGTACATAATTTGGTGGAAGATATGTAAATGTCGTAAGGTATTTCAACTACGTGCTAGGTTAGGGTGTTCGTAATCGGGCTTGTCCATTGAGATATTTGATTTTGCCTATTTTTGAGCTTAATACACATGAGTTTAAGTAGGCTTTAAAATATGCTTTTGACTCGACCATATAAGATATAGTTTTTGCAATGCATGAAAAAGCGATAACTGATTCATCCAAACAAGTGTTTTTGGATTTCCTCATTTGAGTACATCACATAAGCATAACGCATGTAGTTCTAATAATACAAGTTTGTTTAGATTTAATTTATCATTTTCAGTACATACATTATCATAGGCCACCGCTCCCCATTACATTATGAGCGTTGAGCTGTTCCCCATTACATTATGAGCGTGAACCGGGCGTTGCCAACATACGATCGGCTCCGTTTGATTGAGCCTTGATCGCACAGACATTCATCATAGGCCGTCCGTTCCCCATTACATTATGAGCGTGAACGTGACGTTGCCAACATATACAGTTTCATTCATGTTATATATTCATGCAAGTTGATATGTTATTGTATGTTATTTTTTGTGGTTGTTATTGTTATTGTATGATTATTTACATTTGCTCACATATGACTATTGCACAATTCTTCCATGATAAAGATAATAAGAAATCAATAATAAATGTTTACCTAACAAGGTTCACTCGCCAACTTATGTTGACCCAAAAACCCCTATTTTTACACATGATACAGGTAATCCAGCTGCAGCAAGAAACACATAGGATTGGCTTAGAAGAATAAACTGGTTTAGAGCTTGGATTGTTTAGTTGATTATTTTTCTTTGTATTTGTATGAACATGTTTGGATTATTGAGGATGTAATTTTGACTTAAATAAATATGAAACATATTAGTAAATATCATGAGCTTTGGTGATAACCCAATTATGCCCCGACTCTTATTCCGCTGCGAGTCGGGGTGTGACAATAGTCATTTCAAATGAATTTAACAGTTGTTATAACGTTTATTAGTGACAAAAATCAAACACGTTATGGTTCCATAATGTAACACCTCGTAAAAACCCGTCCTGTAAAATTCCGACACGTGTCCCACTAATCCTCGTATGCCGCTTGCTAAAACGAGAGGGACCAAATGCATCGTTTTGTTATTTTAAAACCTCTAGACGATAAATTAATAGTTCCTTACTAAAAGTGTCAACATGCTCAAACTAAGCCTCTGAGTGACCTTTTAATGAACCAAGAGTCCTAAAATATTATTCATACTCTTATGAGTGCTTATTATATGCCAATGAAGGCTTTACGCACTAATTATAACGTTTCACGCAAGTTTGGAAGTCAATGGACTATTTCTGACAAACTGTGAAAACTTGTCGATTCTCATATTTTGATATACAGACCCAAAATATGGATCCAAATATATTACATACAATAAAATATTATTTTTTATTGATGAGCATGCAAGGATGTCCATCGTTGCGAAATTTCGATCGTTTTTGTGTCCGTTTAACCGTTTTACGCATTTTTAGCGAAACGCGCAACCGTACAACTGAACGAACCGACCTATGAGATATTTTTGAGCATATTTCAAGTTCCCTATACTTTAACCTCCCTATCGAGCTTAAAAATACGGTTAACAGGTGTTAGAAATGCCAAAATGCGACGAAAACATGTGCAGGGACCTCTTCTGCCATTTTTGAAAGTTTCAAACAAAGGAGGGCGTGGCGTAGCGTGACGGTACCGTGGCGTAGCGCGAGGTCCCTGTTTTGACAGCAAGTTAGCTTGCAGCCTCCCAGCTCATTTCTTTGCCACCAATTCGCAATTTTGACACCTAGCTCGAAATTTGCCACCCTTATTCTGCTTCTAACACATCATTAACACTTTTTAAGATCCTAGAACACCTCCTAACACTTATCATGATCATATTAATCCAATTCAAGTATAAAAACCATGGTGTTCTTCATTTTTAAACTTTTTTTCAACCATTCTCCTTGCTCTATTCTGCTTCAATCCGAATTTACAACCATCTTGAAGGCTCCTCTGTGATTCCTTGACATTCCTATGGTGTTTGTAAGTGTTCTCTATCATGCTTTGTTCAATTCTTGTAGTTTAATTAGATTAAAAGCCAAAAAGTTGACTTTTGTTTGACTTCCAGAATTGATCATGAGTTGATCAACTTAAAATGCAATTAAACCTTGCAATATGATGGTAATCAAGATGGTTATGATCCTTAGTGATCATGCATACTGATTTCCACCTTTTCTAGTCTTAGTGACAAGTCAAAGTTTCGGTCAAAATGCAATTTTTGCGCATTTTGCATCGGATCTATTTGCGGGTATCAAAACAGGCTGTTATGATGCCAAAATACTTTTATAAACTTATAGACATGTCAAAAACATGTCAAATTCGTCACTTTTGTTATAGTGCTTGTTTAGAGTCAAAAGTCTAGCGGTTTGACCACCGCTTTGACTTTCGAATCTGACCTGTTTGGTTGATCTTTTAGATCCGACCAAGACCATTATTATGACCCTAATATTATAGGAATAACCCTCTGAGGTTATATTACATGATGATGATAGTTATCCGAGTCTTATGCGAGTTTCCGTAAAAATGCCATACTTTGACCATTTCGCCATTTTATTCAAAAATGAGGTTTTTAACATAAATTAACTTGTAAATGATTTAGCTACTGATATGTTAACATGTTTAACAGATCCCGATGTTACAAGATTGACCATAAACTAAGTTTTCGTAATATATCGTAAATAAGGCTTTAAAGTGACCGAAAAGCCCTTTCGGCGCGTAGAACAGTTTTAAACATAAATTTTCATACCAAAATTATTGCCTACTGATGTAATATCATAATTAGGATATTTTGGGACACCATTTCAGTTTATAAACTGAGTTTATGCACAAGTTCTTGTATTACGCTCTTAAATGACGATAATGCCTTTGTGGCGCATAAAATGGATTTAAAGCAGGATTTTCATACGGAATCTTTTTCCTACTAATGTGTTATACTTAATAACATATTTGAACCATATAAACCTGTTCATAACATCTGTTTTCACAAAACATCGCAAATATCGTCATTTAACGACTTTTACGCCTTTTCGGCGCATAGTATGGTTTTAAACCATATTTACCAACCAAGACTTGTTACCTACTGATTTTATAATTCATTTAAAGTATTTCTATAGTAGGTACATAATATAAACTCAGAATCCCAAATAAGCTTTCGAAACTATGTGTGAAATTACCAAAATGCCCCTACATCGTTTGGTCTTAAACTATAAAACACACATATATTCGATAGCCTACAGATATTATATCTTAAATAAAGTATTTTCACATAATTTTTATGGTTATAACATCGTATTATACGCAAGTTCCTTTTATACGTCGCTAAATGACCAAAACGCCCTTTTGAGGCATTAATTGATTTTAACACCATAAAGGACATACAAGTTGATATCCTACTGATATTATAACTTGTTTAAAGTATATTGGAATATGGAACTCGTTCATGACTCATCCGGTTACCCGGTATCGCTTATATGCGCACGGTTAAGCTTATGTAACTAGTTTACGTAATTTAACCAAAAACGAGTTTAACCTTATCATTTTTATCTCAAATTCTAGAATGTAAATAGTTTGCCATATTATACAAGTCTTAGTACTTGTCGGGTTTAAACTACATTCTATTCCGATCATCGCTTAATCTAGCGTATCGTACCGTATTGTTTTAACGTAAGTCTAATCGGTTCAAGTCTAACACTTCATTAAGAACCGTTAGCATTCTAGTATTGGTTAATAATTACCATCACTCCCAGATTAAACGCCTTCCGGTAAATTGTACATGTGCTTATTTCTGATCTGCGGCTGAGTTCTGACTTTACAAGACTTAACTTCAGGTAAATACTCTTAACTTAATTTCTCTATACGGGCTTGTGATACGGTAGACTACTACCGCTTGGTCGGGTATGGGATAATGTTTTATCCAGTTGTGATAATTAACTGAAATCTTACATAACCCGGTTGTGATCTGTTTTGACTGAAACTAAAACATTGGGGGTGGGCTTGACCGTGTCTGGGATATCCTTGGCTCACTAAATTGGTAGTGGCCACTAGGAAATTGCTATCCTGCTTTCTTTGTGAAAGTTCAGAGTGGTGTGTCAGTTGATCGTGTCTCGGTTTTTGTACCGGGCCTCATATGTAAAAGCCAGCATGTAAACCTATATACAAGGTCTTTTGTACTGTCCCAAGTTATTTATGAAAATGTGCCAAGTGCACCTAAAAAAACAATTTTCGAAAGGGTTTTCAAAATGAGTCGGTTGAGTGTATTTACCAGTGTAAACTGGCGTATTTTCAAAGATCAAGTTACAGGTACAAGTACGAAATAGGCCGGAACCTGCGGGGCATATACCGAGGAGTTGCGCCCTTAGGATTTGCCTGTAGATTCTGTACCTTATACCTTCCGAGTTACACGTGGAAATAGGGGTGTGACAGGTTGGTATCAGAGCCAACGTTTGAGTGAATTAAACACTAGCATTTTGTGTTTAATCTCAAATGACACAGTAGCATATTCCTTATACCTTCTGAGTCTATACTTGACATAGGAATACTCTCATCCCTGTTAAATAAATCTTGCTTTCGATTTTATGTATTTCAGAAACAAGTCGCCAAGAAAAGAAGCCGTTGATGAAAATTCTTCTTATCCGAAGCCATAGAATGCTATGCTTCGTACCACGAGTAAGTTAAGCATGCGACCGGTTTGAGGAAAGACTTTATATAAACTTATTCTTAAACCCAAACTTATTAAAACCTTAAACTAGACTTTAGAGTCCATACCGAAGGTCCCTGAGACTCAAATTTGAAGTCTGCATGTGTGGATTCCATACCAGAGGTCCCTGAGTCTCCAACTTCTAAGATAATACCGATGAATACTTATGACCCATATTTCTTACATCTGAGTTCTTGGAATTCCAAACTTGGATTATGCTTACCAAACTCAAATCCATAATCCATTTTATTTTTAACCCTTGAATCCTTGAATTCTGCTTCTACAACGGATCCTAATTTGGAAAACTTGCATTATCCACTAACCTTCAGTGTTGGTACCGTATGTAATTAACCACGAAGAGAAATATCAGGAGTTAAGCAATGGAGCCTCAAGAGAATTCTTCTATCAAATGTATTTCTTTTTCCTTTGAGTCCCTATGAGGACATGTCTCTTCTAATTAGTCCTTGTGCGGACATTTAATGAAAATAATTCCTTAATGGACATTTGTTTATTATAGTCCCTCGTGGACATGTTATTTCTTAAAGTCCCTATAAGGACTTATATTTTTCATTTTAGTCCCTTTGTGGACTTGTGATGTTTTTAAGTCCCCGCATGGACAAGTTAATTATTAAAAGTCCTGTTTAAGGCGCGATTGTAAATTCCTAATGAATTATGGAAAGATTAGGAGTCATTATCATTATTATATATGTATTCGTTATATTCATTGTTTAAGCGAACGCCTCGATTTTGATTCGAAATTTATGATCTGCGAAACATATCCAAAGATCTTCTTAATGGTTTACACCCGCCGAGTGCAATAGGTCACATATATTGGCGAAACGGTAGTTAAGATGGTCTTCTACCCTGATAGTTAAGGTTGAGAAATCCCTTTTGTGGAGTCCCTTCTATCCAGAGGCGGTGAGCTACGTTCTAAACCTCACCAGTCTGCCCGATCTGGGCTAGTTATTTAAACCATTTTAAGATTGTCCTAAAAGTTAATATGTTTAAGGTATTAACCTCCTGGCAGTGTGACTTGAGGGACCACACGAGCCATCTAGGTAATGGACTATGTCCGAACCTATGTGATCATTGTGATCCAATTAAATATCATCAGTGCGATGATCATATTATAAACATCCATTAGTGATGTAGTGCCTACGGCCATGATTTAACATCCATTAGTGATGTAGTGCCTATGGGCCATGAAATAACATCCATTAGTGATGTAGTGCTTACGAGCTATAATCTAACATCCATTAGTGATGAAGTGTCTACGGACCACGATTTAACATCCATTAGTGATGCAATGCCATTGAGCTATAAATTAACATCCATTAGTGGTGTTTTGCCTTCGCGCTATATTGTCAATAGACAGTTGTGACCTTTATGGTTCCCTGTCCAAGGTGGTGGGCTATGCCCAAGCCTCATAAATCAATACGATAGTGACTACTATTATTAGTCCAATAATTATTATTTTAACATCCGTTCGAGATGTCAATTGATTTTCCTACGGGCTATATAATATCGTCTATTATGACATTGACAGTTGTAGTCTACGACCCCTTGTCCAAAGGTAATGAACTATGTTCAAGCCTTAAAGCCTGTTGATCAACAAGATCGCGGCTTATAAAAATATATAAATATATATATATATATATATATATATATATATATATATATATATATATATATATATATATATATGTCCATGTGACAAAGCCTCGTGCCGTATTTTGATGTCCTTTGTGACCACGCCTTTTGTGCCATATCTTATAATGTCCCTTAGTGACAAGGCCGTTTGTGCCGTATCTATATATTTTTTTTAACAAGGCCAGTTGTGCCATATTTTAAGTCCTTGGTGACAAGTTTGCGAGCTACTTAAATTGTTGTTACGACAAGGACAAATGTGACTTTATAATCCACTGTCTAATGTTTCTGGACTATGTCCGATCTTTTAAATAGCTGTTAGACATTTATTTAAAATGTCAAAGCCTGACAGTTGTGACTTCGAGCACACTGATCCAAAAGACAAGGGATTTATATACCCAACTTAGAGCCAAAATGGTTTGATAATACCATGGCATAGATACAATGAGTCATCAAATGCGAATGACCAGCTAATAGAATACAAATTGGTGTTTAGTACCAAGTAGCTACAATGGCAACTTCTGATGGAGCCAACAGCAAGCGTAACGACGATAATGCAAATGCAAATATTGTCATATGTAAAAGTGAACTACAAGCTTTAATTGCCACGGAGGTTGGCAAGGCTATGAATGCCTATACGGCAAGGCAACAGGAGTCGGGTGCTTCTCACTCCAAACAATTACCGAAACACTCGTCTATACCTCGATCGAATCCAAGGAATAGTGAGATACACTCCTCAAATGTGAGGAGTAAGAATGAGAAACAGGAGCATCATGAGAAGATGCGTTCCAATAAGGATGGGTGTCCATACAAGTACTTCGTATCCTGTAAACCCCGTGATTTCAATGGGGAAGAAGGGGCAGTTGAAGCCCTTAGATGGTTAGATAAAATTGAAACGGTAGTGGAGATAAGTGAATGCGCTGAGAAAGACGTGGTAAAGTATGTTGCGCAATCATTTAAGGGCGATGCCCTAATATGGTGGAAGGCTATGGTACAGTCTGCTGGAAAGGTGTATCTGTATAATTTGAATTGGTCCAAGTTTGTGGACCTGATTAAAGAAACATATTGTCCACCTCATGAGTTGGAAAGGATAGAGACGGATTTCTTATCCCTATCATTGAAGAATTTGGATTATCAGAAGTATGTGACCGACTACAACTCCTTGTCTAGGTTAGTGCCATACCTAGTTTCCCCTGAACCAAAAAGAATTGCTCATTTTATTGGTGGCTTAGCGTCAGAAATTAAGGGAAATGTTAGGGCTTCAAAGCCCAGCACATATAGGTCTGCTGTAGACCTAGCTTTAACTCTCACTCAGGATTTAGTGAGACAAAAATCAGTCAAAGCTGAGACCGATGGTAAAAGAGAAAGGGAGAAGGATAACTTCCAGAAATCTATGAAAAAGGGGAAGTTTGGATTCAATAAGAACCAGCAAAAGTCAGATGAAAAGCCTACGTGCGAGACCTACAACAAAAGGCACTGGGGACAGTGTCGAATAGACCAAAAGCCAAAACAATGTGGTATTTGTAAAAGAACTGTTCATCAGTCCCATGAATGTAGGGACATAAAGAATGCGGTCTGCTTCAGCTGTGGAGACAAAGGCCACATCAGTACTAACTGCCCTAAAGCAGCCAAAGATGGTGCAGCTAAACCTGGAGAGTCTAAGAAAGGAACCACCTGAATATTTTTCTGCTAAATGCCATAGACAGTAAGCATCAATAATGTTATCAGGTACGCTCCTCATCAGTAATTAAGGTTATGTTTGCTAAGAGTCCTGTTTTAATTCAGACACAATAAGTATTTCATAAACCATAAGTCCAGAAGACTTTTATACATATTCATGAGAACTCCAAATATTAAGTATCAGGTAGAACCTACGATGAAACCATAGAAATCGCTCCTTTTTTTATGGATGCTCTAAAAATCAGTCATGCTCTTCCTTCGTTTATTAACTGAGCCTAAATGAAAGCTCGAGTTTGTTTAAACTTAACTCGATTCAAGTGTTTAGCGACCGATCTCTAATAGCTCACGATCAGCTTGACTTATTTACACCCATAACTAAATCATTAACTCGATTCAAGCGTTAACTAAATAGTGATAATCTATTACATTTTTATTGAAGTGTTAACTAAACTTTCAAAGTATTGTTTATTAATAAAAAAATCGGCAAACGTACATTATTCATATATGTTGTATCTATGCATTTAGATGCACAAATCGTGAAGAATTTATAGACTTCAATATGTCAGAATGCTAACAGCCTAACACACACGAAAGTGTGAATTACTATTTTAATTAACCTATATATACTATTCAAATATCAAGTTATAGTTTAGATCTTTTATCTTTACACATATATAACTTCTTATCTTTTCATAATTCAACGAACACATTTCTAAATATTACTTATACAACCCTCAAACTCGTCAAACATATTATTAAAAAAACTAAAAGTAAAATTACTCGTTAAACATATCATAAAAAAACTAAAAAAAAACAAAAATAAATAGTTTTGGTATGGCATTAAATGTCTCAAACGGAGGTGAGATTGAAGACCAAACCAGAGCACCACCCACCAACTTTAGTACATCCCTTCATGCCCTTTAGGCTTTCTATTGGTATTCGTCATCTTGCCCGTGAGATTGATATAAGCATGCAATTGTGTATATATATATATTATCCAATACTACCACCACCAAGAGCCTTACTCATTCATGACAACAACCACCACCTCCACCACCTAAATAATTGTCATAAGCTAAGGGGTAGAGGCAACCATCACTCACCACTCACCACATCTAATCACCATACGTCATGTTATCGAGCCAAATTTCGTCACTAGTAACGAATTTTACTAGGGGTTGTCCATCACTAGTGATGGTTTTTTTAATTATAAATTAACAATAAAACAATAAAATTATAAATTTCATTTAAATAAAAAACAATATTTCTGAAAATACGACTTAAAAATAAACATATAAAATTAAAAAGATACATAAACAAAGCCTACTCTTCGTCCGAATCCGGAAATTCCAAACCTAAAGAACCTACAAGTTCAATTAAATTATATCTCAACCAAAAGTGAAGTTCTTCATTAGGTAAGTCTTGTTGGACATTTTCTAGAACGGGAGCTTGTGTGGAAGGATCCGGTACCCAAGAAAGCGAGCAGCGTTCGAAATTTAAATAAACATAACCATCAACGGTCTTTATCGACGGTCAAGAAAGCGAGCAACGTTCGAAATTTAATATTGAAAACTCGTCGTGGGTATAACGCGTTTAAGCGACCACGCGTTAAAAAAGACCGGGGTGGTGTATCACGCACCACCTCGCGTGGTGGTGGCTCACAACGGAGATATGTCGATCTGCCAAACTCCAACACGTGTATATACATACGTATATCTATACAGGGGCAAAGCTAGCATATAATTAGGGTAAGCCAGGGTTACCCCTCAACTTTGTCGATGAAGTATAAATTTAGTGCAAAAATTTATTTTTCTTCTTCATTTTATGTATGATATACAAATATTAGGATACCTTAAAGTATAAAAAACAAAAAAAAAAATTAGGAAACCCACCACTGTATCTATATAAAATGGACAACAAAACCTATATCTAAACTAACCCAAAACAAATAGGCCCAAAACAAATTAGGATGTGAACACACAACACGCATATATGGCGAAACAAATAAGCATACATGCATACATTAAACCACTGATCTAAATGAAAGGGCCAAATAAACAAATAAGCATACATACATACATACATTAAACCACTGATGTAAACAAAAGGGCCAAACAATTGAGAGAGGAGGTGATGGTGAATTTTGTAATAAAATGGTAGTCTCACCTTCGTGTGCAACAATTATCCATTTTTAGAAATGGAATGTTACAAATTTTAATATTAGGTATGACTTGTGTTAAAATAAAAAAATTAAAGACAAATTAAACCATAAATTCGAATACACAGCATTATGTAACTTATGTCACTTAATTTAACTTTCCTTCAATCTAACATAATTAGTATCAAGAACTTTTGCTTTTAAAAAAAAAGGTATTAAATATAAAATTTATTCATAGCAATATTATTATATAACTCTTTAAGAGCATTTATATCGCTTCCACCTTTTTTTTTCTCAATAATTATCATTACCATTCTCAATCAATCTCTTAAATTTAGAATGTTGGGAGTAGTATTTAACGGTGTTATAACATCGTTTTTGAGGTAAGGTTGCATTATGTCACTTTAATTTTTATTTCTTTTTTCAATTAAATAATATATTTATATATTTATTATTATATTTTCTCTCTTCTTCACTCACAACTATTTTTAAAATATATTAAAAAATTATAAAGGGTGAACAGTCTTTTCAAATATACAGATAAACAATAACATTTTTTATTTCCTTGATTCACAACCACTTTTTATAATCTAAAGAACACCATACATAATTTGGTGGAAGATATGTAAATGTCGTAAGGTATTTCAACTCCGTGCTAGGTTAGGGTGTTCGTAATCGGGCTTGTCCATTGAGATATTTGATTTTACCTATTTTTGAGCTTAATACACCTGAGTTTAAGTAGGCTTTAAAATAGGCTTTTGACTCGACCATATAAGATATAGTTTTGGCAATGCATGAAAAGCGATAACTGATTTATCCAAACAAGTGTTTTTGGATTTCCTCATTTGAGTACATCACATAAGCATAACACATGTAGTTCTAATAATACAAGTTTGTACGATTATGAAAGAAGTGACCAGTTTTTTAAGGCATAGTTTGTAAATTAATAAAACATGATAAAGGGCTTGAAGATGTGGAGTTGTGGAAAATACAACCAATATATACAACGTTCATTCATATTGTATCCTTCATATTAATGTTAGTAGGTTCTCTAAATTTAGAGAAAAAACTGTTCATCCTTCTATAGTTTTGTAATATTTTTGAAAGTGGTTGTGAGTAAATGAGAGAGAAAATGTAATTATAAAGAATAAAAATATTATTTAATTAAACAGGAAGAAAGAAAAGGAAGTAATTTTTAGTATAATATAGAGATGAAGATGAAGAATCCATTGTGAATACTCTTAGCAAATTGGACACACTGGCAGGCAACCTGTTGCATTTTCTTTGTGGATTTGTTTTTTGTTTTCTTTTTCTTCCACGTTTTTTTATTTTTTTGTCAAATAGCAATGTATTAAAGCTAATTTGCAAAACCTATGTTTAACTATTACCACTTGCTTCTGAATTTTTATATAATGTTAATTTACAAAATTTATGTGCATTGTTGGTTGTATATTTTGCTTTGTTGGAATGTTTGTAGAAATCCAAAATACTCATGGGAGGTCAAGTCCACTATGCGACAAATGTACCTCTATCTTTGAATAAAATCTCGAGGGCGAGTTTCTTTTAAGGGGGTGAGGATGTAATACCTCGTAAAAACCCGTCCTGTAAAATTCCGACACGTGTCCCACTGATCATCGTATGCCGCGTGCTAAAACGAGAGGGATCAAATGCATCGTTATGTTATTTTATAACTTCTAAACGATAAATTAATAGTTAAGGGACTAAAAGTGTCAACGTGCTCAAACTAAGTCTCTAGTGACCTTTTAATGAACCAAGAGTCCTAAAATATTATCCATACTCTTATGAGTGCTTATTATATGCCAATGAAGGCTTTACGCACTAATTATAACGTTTCACGCAAGTTTGGAAGTCAAAGGACTATTTCTGACAAACTGCGGAAACTTGTCGATTCTCATATTTTGATATACAGACCCAAAATATGGATCCAAATATATTACATACATATAAAATATTATTTTTATTGATGAGGATGCAAGGATGTCCATCGTTGCGAAATTTCGATCGTTTTTGTGTCCGTTTAACCGTTTAAACGCATTTTAGCGAAACGTGCAACGTACAACTGAACGAACCGACCTCTAAGATATTTTTGAATATATTTCAAGTTTCCTATACTTTAATGTCCCTATAGAGCTTAAAAATGGGGTTAACGGTGTTAGAAATGCCAAAATGCGACGAAAACATGTGCAGGGACCTGTTTTGCCATTTTTGAAAGTTTCAGACAAAGGAGGGCGTGGCATAGCGTGAGGCCCCTGTTTTGACAGCAATTTAGCTGGCAGCCTCCCAGCTCATTTCTTCCACCAATTCGCAAATTTTGACACCTAGCTCGAAATTTGCCACCCTTATTCTGCTTCTAACACATCATTAACACTTGTTAAGATCCTAGAACACCTCCTAACACTTGTCATGATCATATTAATCCAATTCAAGTATAAAAACCATGGTGTTCTTCATTTTTTAACCTTTTCAACTATTCTCCTTGCTCCATTCTGCTTCAATCCGAATTTACAACCATCTTGGAGGCTCCTCTGTGATTCCTTGACATTCCTATAGTGTTTTTAAGTGTTCTCTATCATGCTTTGTTCAATTCTTGTAGTTTAATTGGATTAAAAGCCAAAAGTTGACTTTTGTTTGACTTCCAGAATTGATCATGAGTTGATCAACTTAAAATCCAATTAAACCTTGCAATATGATGGTAATCAAAATGGTTATGATCCTTAGTGATCGTGCCTACTGATTTCCACCTTTTCTAGTCTTAGTGACAAGTCAAAGTTTCGGTCAAAATGCGATTTTTGCTCATTTTGCATCGGATCTATTTGCGGGTATCAAAACAGGTTGTTATGATGCCAAAATACTTTTATAAACTTATTTAGACATGTAAAAAACATGTCAAATTCGTCACTTTTGTTATAGTGCTTGTTTAGAGTCAAAAGTCTAGCGGTTTGACCACCGCTTTGACTTTCGAATCTGACCTGTTTGGTTGATCTTTAAGATCCGACCAAGAACATTATTATGACCCTAATATTATAGGGAATAACCCTCTGAGGTTATATTACATGATGATGATAGTTATCCGAGTCTTATGCGAGTTTCCGTAAAAATGCCATACTTTAACCATTCGCCATTTTATTCAAAAATGAGGTTTTTAACATAAATTAACTTGTAAATGATTTAGCTACTGATATCTTAACATGTTTAACATATCCCGATGTTACAAGATTGACCATAAACTAAGTTTTCGTAATATATCGTAAATAAGGCTTTAAGGTGACCGAAAAGCCCTTTCGGCGCGTAGAACAGTTTTAAACATAAATTTTCATACCAAAATTATTGCCTACTGATGTAATATCATAATTAGGATATTTTGGGATACCATTTCAGTTTATAAACTGAGTTTATGCAAAAGTTCTTGTATTACGCTCTTAAATGACGATAATGCCCTTGTGGCGCATAAAATGGATTTAAAGCATGATTTTCATACGGAACCTTTTTCCTACTAATGTGTTATACTAGATAACATATTTGAACCATATAAACCTGTTCATAACATCTGTTTTCACAAAACATCGCAAATATCGTCATTTAACGACTTTTACGCCTTTTCGGCGCATAGTATGATTTTAAACCATATTTACCAACCAAGACTTGTTACCTACTGATTTTATAATTCATTTAAAATATTTATATAGTAGGTACATAATATAAACTCAGAATCACAAATAAGCTTTCGAAACTATGTGTGAAATTACCAAAATGCCCCTACGGTGCATCGTTTGGTCTTAAACTATAAAACACACATATATTAGATAGCCTACTGATATTATATCATAAATAAAATATTTTGCACAGAATTTTTATGGTTATAACATCATATTATACGCAAGTTCCTTTTATACGTTGCTAAATGACCAAAACGCCCTTTTGAGGCATTAATTGATTTTAACACCATAACGGACATACAAGTTGATATCCTACTGATATTATAACTTGTTTAAAGTATACTGGCATATGGAACTCGTTCATGACTCATCCGGTTACCCGGTATCGCTTATGTGCGCACGGTTAAGCTTATGTAACTAGTTTACGTAATTTAACCAAAAATGGGTTTAACCTTATAATTTTTATCTCAAATTCCAGAATGTAAATAGTTTGCCCATATTATACAAGTCTTAGTACTTGCCGGGTTTAAACTACATTCTATTCCGATCATCGCTTAATCTAGCATATCGTACTGTATTGTTTTAACGTAAGTCTAATCGGTTCGAGTCTAAGACTTCATTAAGAACCGTTAGCATTCTAATATTGGTTAATAATTACCATCACTCCCAGACTAAACGCCTTCCGGTAAATTGTACCTGTGCTTATTTCTGATCTACGGCTGAGTTCTGACTTTACAAGACTTAACTTCAAGTAAATACTCTTAACTTATTTTCCCTATACGGGCTTGGTATACGGTAGACTACTACCGCTTGGTCGGGTATGGGATAATGTTTTATCCAGTTGTGATAATTAACTGAAATCTTACATAACCCGGTTTTGATCTGTTTTGACTGAAACTAAAACATTGGGGGATGGCTTGACCGTGTCTGGGATATCCTTGGCTCACTAAATTCGTAGTGGCCACGACAATATAGCATGGCGTGTAGGCATACACTGGGAAATTGCTATCCTGCTTTCTTTGTGAAAGTTTAGAGTGGTGTGTCAGTCGATCGTGTCTTGGTTTTTGTACCGGGCCTCATATGTAAAAGCCAGCATGTAAATCTGTATACAAGGTCTTTTGTACTGTCCCAAGTTATTTATGAAAATGTGCCAAGTGCACCTTAAAAAACCATTTTCGAAAGGGTTTTCAAAATGAGTCGGTTGAGTGTATTTACTAGTGTAAACTGACATATTTTCAAAGATCAAGTTACAGGTACAAGTACGAAATAGGCCGGAAGCTGCGGGGCATATATCGAGGAGTTGCGCCCTTAGGATTTTCCTGTAGAGTCTGTTATCATTTTATATTTTCGATCCGCATGTGGATCTTTGTTACAAACCATTGTTGTTATATTTTGAACTTTGAATATTTCGATTTGTAATGATATTTTATTTCCAAGACTTCCGCTGTGCTATTCTGTGTTGTTTGGTTATGATGATATTAACTTACGTCACGATATTCCCCACCGGGTACACGTGGAAATCGGGGTGTGACAGGTTGGTATCAGAGCCAACGTATGAGTGAATTAAACACTAGCTTTTTGTGTTTAATCTCAAATGACACAGTAGCATATTCCTTATACCTTCCGAGTCTAGACTTGACATAGGAATACTCTCATCCCTGTTAAATAAATCTTGCTTTCGATTTTATGTATTTCAGAAACAAGTCGCCAAGAAAAGAAGCCATTGATGAAAATTCTTCTTATCGAAGCCACCGAATGCTATGCTTCGTACCACGGCTAAGTTAAGCATGCGACCGGTTTGGAGGAAAGACTTTATATAAACTTATTCCTAAACCCAAACTTATTAAAACCTTAAACTAGACTTCAGAGTCCATACCGAAGGTCCCTGAGGATCAAATTTTGAAGTCTGCATGTGTGAATTCCATACGAGAGGTCTCTGAGTCTCCAACTTCTAAGATAATACCGATGAATACTTATGACCCATATTTCTTACATCAGAGTTCTTGGAATTCCAAACTTGGATTATGCTTACCAAACTCAAATCCATAATCCATTTTATTTTTAACCCTTGAATCCTTGAATTCTGATTCTACAACGGATCCTGATTCGGAAAACTTACATTATCCACTAACCTTCAGTGTTAGTACCGTATGTAATTAACCACAAAGAGAAATATCAGGAGTTAAGCAATGGAGGCTCAAGAGAATTCTTCTATCAATTGTATTTCTTTTTCCTTTGAGTCCCTATGAGGACATGTCTCTTCTAATTAGTCCCTGTGCGGACATTTAATGAAAATAATTCCTTAATGGACATTTGTTTATTATAGTCCCTCGTGGACAAGTTATTTCTTAAAGTCCCTATAAGGACTTATATTTTTCCTTTTATTCCCTGTGTGGACTTGTGATGTTTTTAAGTCCCCGCGTGGACAAGTTAATTATTAAAAGTCCTGTTTAAGGCGCGATTGTAAATTCCTAATGAATTATGGAAAGATTAGGAGTCATTAGCATTATTATATATGTATTCGTTATATTCATTGTTCAAGCGAACGTCTCGATTTTGATTAGACATTTATGATCTGCGAAACATATCCAAGATCTTCTTAATGGTTTACACCCGCCGAGTGCAATAGGTCACATATATTGGCGAAACGGTAGTCAAGATGGTCTTCTACCCTGATAGTTAAGGTTGTGAAATCCCTTTTGTGGAGTCCCTTCTATCCAGAGGCGGTGAACTACGTTCTAAACCTCACTAGTCTGCCCGATTTGGGCTAGATATTTAAACCATTTTAAGATTGTCCTAAAAGTTAATATGTTTAAGGTATTAACCTCCTGGCAGTGTGACTTGAGGAACCACACGAGCCATCTAGGTAATGGACTATGTCCGAACCTATGTGATCATTATGATCCAATTAAATATCATCAGTGCGGTGATCGTATTATAAATATCCATTAGTGATGTAGTGCCTACGGGCCATGATTTAACATCCATTAGTGATGTAGTGCCTATGGGCCATGAAATAACATCCATTAGTGATGTAGTGCTTACGAGCTATAATCTAACATCCATTAGTGATGAAGTGTCTACGGACCACGATTTAACATCCATTAGTGATGCAATGCCATTGAGCTATAAATTAACATCCATTAGTGGTGTTTTGCCTTCGGGCTATATTGTCAATAGACAGTTGTGACCTTTATGGTTCCCTGTCCAAGGTGGTGGCCTATGCCCAAGCCTCATAGATCAATACGATAGTGACTCCTATTATTAGTCCAATAATTATTATTTTAACATCCGTTCGAGATGTCAATTAATTTTCCTACGGGCTATATAATATCGTCAATTATGACAATGACAGTTTTGGTCTACGACCCCTTGTCCAAAGGTAATGAACTATGTTCAAGCCTTAAAGCCTGTTGATCAATAAGATCGCGGCTTATAAAAATAAATAAATATATATATATATATGTCCACGTGACAAGGCCTCGTGCCGTATTTTGATGTCCTTTGTGACCACGCCTTTTCTGCCATATCTTATAATGTCCCTTAGTGACAAGGCCGTTTGTGCCGTATCTATATATTTTTTTTAACAAGGCCAGTTGTGCCATATTTTAAGTCCTTGGTGACAAGTTTGCGAGCTACTTAAATTGTTGTTATGACAAGGACAAATGTGACTTTATAATCCACTGTCTAATGTTTCTGGACTATGTCCGATCTTTTAAATACCTGTGATTGTCCTTTGAGACCTAGGTTATATATAAATAGCTATTAGACATTTATTTAAAATGTCAAAGCCTGACAATTGTGACTTCGAGCACACTGATCCAAAAGGCAAGGGATTTATATACCCAACTTAGAGCCAAAATGGTTTGATAATACGATGGCATAGATACAATGAGTCATCAAATGCGAATGACCAGCTAATAGAATACAAATTGGTGTTTAGTACCAAGTAGCTACAATGGCAACTCCTGATGGAGCCAACAGCAAGCGTAACGACGATAATGCAAATGCAAATATTGTCATATGTAAAATGATCTACAAGCATTAATTGCCACGGAGGTTGGCAAGGCTATGAATGCATATACGGCAAGGCAATAGGAGTCGGGTGCTTCTCGTTCCAAACAATAATCGAAACACTCGTCTATACCTCGATCGAATCCAAGGAATAGTGAGATACACTCCTCAAATGTGAGGAGTAAGAATGAGAAACAGGAGCATCATGAGAAGATGCGTTCCAATAAGGATGGGTGTTCATACAAGTACTTCGTATCCTTTAAACCCCGTGATTTCAATAGGGAAGAAGGGGCAGTTGAAGCCCTTAGATGGTTAGATGAAATTGAAACGGTAGTGGAGATAAGTGAATGCGCTGAGAAAGACGTGGTAAAGTATGTTGCGCAATAATTTAAGGGCGATGCCTTAATATGGTGGAAGGCTATGGTACAGTCTGTTGGAAAGGTGTATCTGTATAATTTGAATTGGTCCAAGTTTGTGGACTTGATTAAAGAAACATATTGTCCACCTCATGAGTTGGAAAGGATAGAGACGGATTTCTTATCCCTATCAATGAAGAATTTGGATTGTCAGAAGTATGTGACCGACTACAACTCCTTGTCTAGGTTAGTGCCATACCTAGTTTCCCGTGAACCAAAAAGAATTGCTCGTTTTATTGGTGGCTTAGCGCCAGAAATTAAGGGAAATGTTAGGGCTTCAAAGCCCAGCACATATAGGTCTGCTGTAGACCAAGCTTTAACTCTCACTCAGGATTTAGTGAGACAAAAATCAGTCAAAGCTGAGACCGATGGTAAAAGAGAAAGGGAGAAGGATAACTTCCAGAAATCTATGAAAAAGGGAAGTTTGGATTCAATAAGAACCAGCAAAAGTCAGATGAAAAGCCTACGTGCGAGACCTACAACAAAAGGCACTGGGGACAGTGTCGAATAGACCAAAAGCCAAAACAATGTGGTATTTGTAAAAGAACTGGTCATCAGTCCCATGAATGTAGGGACATAAAGAATGCGGTCTGCTTCAGCTGTGGAGACAAAGGCCACATCTGTACTAACTGCCCTAAAGCAGCCAAAGATGGTGCAGCTAAACCTGGAGAGGCTAAGAAAGGAACCGCCTGAATATTTTCCTGCTAAATGCCGTAGACAGTAAGCATCAATAATGTTATCAGGTACGCTCCTCATCAGTAATTAAGGTTATGTTTGCTAAGAGTCCTGTTTTAATTCAGGCACAATAAGTATTTCATAAACCATAAGTCCAGAAGACTTTTATATATACTCATGAGAACTCCAGATATTAAGGATAAGGTAGAACCTACGATGAAACCATAGAAATCGCTCATTTTTTATGGATGCTCTAAAAATTAGTCATGCTCTTTCTTCGGTTGAAGTACAACAAATTTTTATTATTATTATTATTATTATTATTATTTAAATTAATTTATTTATTTATTAATCTCTTTGATTTCTATCGACTACGAATGCCAAACTAGTTTGATAAAATTGCCATATGGTAATTGGCAGTATCTTAGTGTATCCCATAGATTGTTTTCATGCCTGATCAACATGAAGGTTTAATGCATGGAACCACTAGGATCTTCCAACAGTCATATTATACTTAAATCAGCAAACGGTATTCAAGGAGATATTCTATATCGAAATGCTCGAGTAAGTGACTCTACTCAAGGCATCCAAGTATTTGAAAGGCGAAAATGTCATTTTTATGACACAAGTGACGTTAGATAAAAAAAAAATTTGGGATTTAGACTATCCTTGCCATCTCTGATTATCCTAATAAGTTTCTTGAAGAAGGCTTGCACAACCTAGTTTGCCGTTTTGGGAGTTTCGATATTGTTTAATAAGAAAGATGGTTAAATGCGGTCATGCATCGACTACCGTAAGCTTAACATACAGAGATTTGGAGTCGTTATCTGCAGCCTAGGATCGACAATATGTTCGACCAACTGCAAGGGTTAAGTACCTCTTTAAGATCGATTTGGGTGGAGGTTGGAATTATCATCTTACATTGTTATAATATTTTAAATAAGCATCAAGGCTGCTCCTTTGGAGGCCTTGTGTGGAAGAAAGTGTCAAACACTGTTTATGGAACAGAAGTTGGGGAGGCCCAACTAATAGGTACTGAGATTGTCCTAGAGACGACGGATAAAAATCAGACAAAATCCGGGATCGCCTCAAACCTGCCCATGATAGGCAGGAGAATTAAGTCAAGCATAAACGCAAAATTTTGTTCCAAGTAAAGAACAAGGTACTATTAAAGACGTCACCCTGGAAAGATGGGATATGCCTTGTTAAGAAGGACGAATTGGGTCCTATAATTATATGAAGACCATACGAGATAATCAAATGTGTCAAGTATCTAACCTATAAGTTAAATTTACTAGAGAAGCTTAGTGGAATTCACAAGGTGTTCCGCAATTACAATGTAACGAAATGTCTAGCTAATGAGTCGCTAGCTACACATAAGAATGTGCAAAATAATGAAAACCTACGGTTTCGTTGGAAAACCAGTATCGATCAAGGATCGACAGGATAATAAGCTTCGAAGGAAGCATGTGCCTATTATAAAGGCCCAACGGGATGTTTGTAGAAATCCAAAATACTCACGGGAGGTTAAGTCCACTATGCGACAAATGTACCTGTATCTTTGAATAAAATTTCGAGGGCGAGATTTCTTTTAAGGGGGTGAGGATGTAACACCTCGTAAAAAACTCAATTAACTCAGGTATCAAGGGCGGAAATGGCATTTAACTCTAAATTTTTTTATTTTTTAAATTGCTTCTTCTTTCTTCTTCTTGTTATTATATACATACAAAGTTAACTCATCTTCCCTCCCCTTCTTTACATCACCACCATCACCAGGGCCGGCCCTGAGAATTTAACTACCCTGTTCGAGCTCAAAAAGACGAGCCCCTAGGCCTTAACCAAATTGGGTATTGAGCTCACTAAAGGTCTAAACCTAATGCTAATGGGCTAATAACTTCTAAACCATAAAATAGTTTTGTAAATGGGCCTATGTTGGTGTTTGTATGATTATACCCTATTAATTTATTTATTTTTACATATAGATATCGAAGTGTTTTAAAAAATAACGTGCCCTTCGAAATATCGGACCCTGGCCGGTGGTCCTCCCCGCCCACCTTTAGGGTCGGCCATGACCATCACACCCGCCATGACCATCACCACAACCCACTACCAGACAACCACCACCTGCAACAATCAACACCCATCACCTGTTAAATATGTTTTGAAATATCAAAACATTTGGGCCGTCCATGTGTATTCATTGTGCAAAACTCTTAATAGTCGTCTAAACAACCACCACCGCCATAGAAACAGATGATTCGATGCTCAAATCCAAATAGATCGTAGAGATTTATGTTTTTCCAACACCCTTGGAGTCTAAAACAGATTAGATAAATGGTTTTTTAAGCGGTAGGTGGCAACATGCGGTGTTGGTGTTAGATCTAACAGAAGACGACAGTGCAGGGGTTCGAGTGGAGGAGGCGACTCCGAAGGGTTATGTGGTTGTGCAGGTTTCAGCGGTGGTTATTGTGATCGTGAGAACAGCAGGGGATGATAGGGGTGGTTGTCAAATGTATGTGTTTCGATGATGTTGCAGTGTTACATAGAGAGAGAGAGAGAGACGAGGAAAACTAGACAGAGTGGGGGGAGAAGATGGCGGTAGTAGTGGCGATGTAGAGAGGGGGAAGTTAATGAGACTATGTGTACAATAATAATAATAATAATAATAATAATAATAATAATAATAATAATAATAATAATAATAATAATAATAAGAGTTAATTGCCCGAATGGTCCCCGTGGTTTCACGTTTTGTCCCCACCTTTTGGAAATAGCAGGTATGCTCCCTATGGTTTGTTATTTTATTACTCGGATATTCCCCTGAGTAGATGCCAGTTAGTTTGGAAATAGCATGTATGCTCCCTATGGTTTGTCATTTTGTTACTCGGATAGTCCCCTGTCATTTACTCAGGGGACTATCTGAGTAACAAAATAACAAACCAAAGGGGACATACATGCTATTTCTAAAAGATGGGACTAAATGTGAAACCACAGGGACCATCCGGGAAATTAACTCTAATAGATAATAATAAGTTTAAAAAATAAAAATCTAAAGTAAAATTTCATTCCGAGCCCGAGTTAACTGAGTTTTTTTAATTGTAGTTAGCTTTTTGACTGAAAGGACATGTTTTGAGAATGACAAGAAGAAAAATAATAAAATTTTAAAATTTAACTTGAAATGGTAAAAGACAAACCAGATAGAAGCATGGCACTTAACTCAATATTACCATATTATAAACTAGTATTAAGCCCCTCGCGTTGCGGCGGGGGCATAAACCGTGCCAAGTTGCACTAATGCTACACAATTACTAGCAACACCAGAAAAGCTCATAATAAAAAGAAAAAATAACACCGAACGGAAAACATATGTAAAATCGTTGAACCACGTATGTCCGTTGCGAAATGTTGATGCGAAGAAATTAGACTGAAACGTAAAAATAGAAAAGAATAACTAAGTCGATCTAAGACCACATGCATTGCGACGAACCTGTCAAAAAGGGAAAAATAGACGCGTTGTGACGATTCTGTCAAACGGAAAAAAATAGACGAAAAATGTTGAAACTCACACGATTGTTGCGGCATGTTCACTCGCAAAACTAGAACGAAACGTGAAACAAAAAATTTGCAAAAGATGAAAAATATGGGGATCAAAGTTGAAAATAAAAATGTGTTGGGGTTAATTTATAAAAGATGAAAAGTTTTGGGTAAAAAGTAAAAAAAACCTAAGAGTTTAAAATAGACAAAAATGGAAAACTTTGGATTAGAAATGAAAACTCAAAAACTTTTTTAGAAAACTCCCAATCCTCTTAGTCAAATGTAAACTATACATATGTGTATATTACGAAAAGCTTAAAAAATGTGTGGTCCAGATTTCTTCTCAAGTTTCTCAAATCGGGTGCTCTTCTCTTAGGATCCCTACTATATATATATATATATATGTGTGTGTGTAATGATTAATGGTGCATTATTGGGCGTTATCACCACTAAGCCCCTTTGTGAATAACGCCCCTTTGATGACTAGAATTACACGTGGCACAAAACACCCTAGGGTGAGGCATTATTTACCCCAACAACTACGCATGGTCTTAAAACTAAAAGTGTGAATATGAACCCAAGCCTGAATTTTGTATAAGCTTGAGCCCAATTTAATTTTAAGATGGCTTAGGCTCAAGCTTAAGCTTATCTCGCTTAGAATTTTACTTTTAAAACTTGTGCTCAGCTCGTTAGTAGTTTTCCAATATCATTTACTATATTTAATATTTTTATAATTACTTTTTTATATAAATTATAATGTTCTTTTTAATATTTTATCATATTTTTCTATACTATAATAACTATTATATAAAAATATATTTAACAAGTTAAATAATAAAAAATATATAAATAAAAAGCTTGTATAGTTTCGTGAGCCGGCTCGGACTCGTTTATTAAATGAGCCTAAATGAAAGCTCGAGTTTGTTTAAACTTAACTCGATTCAAGTGTTTAGCGACCGATCTCTAATAGCTCACGATCTGCTTGACTCATTTACACCCATAACTAAATCATTAACTCGATTCAAGCGTTAACTAAATAGTGATAATCTATTATATTTTTATTGAAGTGTTAACTAAACTTTCAAAGTATTGTTTATTAATAAAAAAATCGGCAAACGTACTTTATTCATATATGTTGTATCTATGCATTTAGATGCACAAATCGTGAAGAATTTATAGACTTCAATATGTCAGAATGCTAACAGCCTAACACACACTTCATTACTTCAATAGATATACGAAAGTGTGAATTACTATTTTAATTAACCTATATATACTATTCAAATATCAAGTTATAGTTTAGATCTTTTATCTTTACACATATATAACTTCTTATCTTTTCATAATTCAACGAACACATTTCTAAATATCACTTATACAACCCTCAAACTCGTCAAACATATTATTAAAAAAACTAAAAGTAAAATTACTCGTTAAACATATCATAAAAAAACTAAAAATAAAAATATAAAACAAAAATAAATAGTTTTGGTATGGCATTAAATGTCTCAAACGGAGGTGAGATTGAAGACCAAACCAGAGCACCACCCACCAACTTTAGTACATCCCTTCATGCCCTTTAGGCTTTCTATTGGTATTCGTCATCTTGCCCGTGAGATTGATATAAGCATGCCATTGTGTATATATATATATATTATCCAATACTACCACCACCAAGAGCCTTACTCATTCATGACAACAACCACCACCTCCACCACCTAAATAATTGTCATAAGCTAAGGGGTAGGGGCAACCATCACTCACCACTCACCACATCTAATCACCATACGTCATGTTATCGAGCCAAATTTCGTCACTAGTAACGAATTTTACTAGGGGTGTCCATCACTAGTGATGGTTTTTTTAATTATAAATTAACAATAAAACAATAAAATTATAAATTTCATTTAAATAAAAAACAATATTTCTGAAAATACGACTTAAAAATAAACATATAAAATTAAAAAGATACATAAACAAAGCCTACTCTTCGTCCGAATCCGGAAATTCCAAACCTAAAGAACCTACAAGTTTAATTAAATTATATCTCAACCTAAAGTGAAGTTCTTCATTGCGCAAGTCTTGTTGGACATTTTCTAGAACGGGAGCTTGTGTGGAAGGATCCGGCACCCAAGAAAGCGAGCAACGTTCGAAATTTAAATAAACATAATCATCAACGGTCTTTATCAACGGTCAAGAAAGCGAGCAACGTTCGAAATTTAATATTGAAAACTAGTCGTGGGTATAACGCGTTTAAGCGACCACGCGTTAAAAAACGACCGGCGGTCGTGTATCACGCACCACCTCGCGTGGTGGTGGCTCACAACGGAGATATGTCGATCTGCCAAACTCCAACACGTGTATATACATACGTATATCTATACAGGGGCAAAGCTAGCATATAATTAGGGTAAGCCAGGGTTACCCCTCAACTTTGTCGATGAAGTATAAATTTAGTGCAAACATTTATTTTTCTTCTTCATTTTATGTATGATATACAAATATTAGGATACCTTAAGTATAAAAAACAAAAAAAAATTAGGAAACCCACCACTGTATCTATATAAAATGGACAACAAAACCTATATCTAAACTAACCCAAAACAAATAGGCCCAAAACAAATTAGGATGTGAACACACAACACGCATATATGGCGAAACAAATAAGCATACATGCATACATTAAACCACTGATGTAAATAAAAGGGCCAAATAAACAAATAAGCATACATACATACATACATTAAAACAAAAGGGCCAAACAATTGAGAGAGGAGGTGATGGTGAATTTTGTAATAAAATGGTAGTCTCACCTTCGTGTGCAACAATTATCCATTTTTAGAAATGGAATGTTACAAATTTTAATATTAGGTATGACTTGTGTTAAAATAAAAAAATTAAAGACAAATTAAACCATAAATTCGAATACACAGCATTATGTAACTTATGTCACTTAATTTAACTTTTCTTCAATCTAACATAATTAGTATCAAGAACTTTTGCTTTTAAAAAAAATGGTATTAAATATAAAATTTATTCATAGCAATATTATTATATAACTCTTTAAGAGCATTTATATCGCTTCCACCTTTTTTTTCTCCAATAATTATCATTACCATTATCAATCAATCTCTTAAATTTAGAATGTTGGGAGTAGTATTTTAAACGGTGTTATAACATCGTTTTTGAGGTAAGGTTGCATTATGTCACTTTAAATTTTTATTTCTTTTTTCAATTAAATAATACATTTATATATTTATTATTATATTTTCTCTCTTTTTCACTCACAACTATTTTTAAAATATATTAAAAAATTATAAAGGGTGAACAGCCTTTTCAAATATACAGATAAACAATAACATTTTTTCTTTCCTTGATTCACAACCGCTTTTTATAATCTAAAGAACACCATACATAATTTGGTGGAAGATATGTAAATGTCGTAAGGTATTTCAACTCCGTGCTAGGTTAGGGTGTTCGTAATCGGGCTTGTCCATTGAGATATTTGATTTTACCTATTTTTGAGCTTAATACACCTGAGTTTAAGTAGGCTTTAAAATAGGCTTTTGACTCGACCATATAAGATATAGTTTTTGCAATGCATGAAAAAGCGATAACTGATTTATCCAAACAAGTGTTTTTGGATTTCCTCATTTGAGTACATCACATAAGCATAACGCATGTAGTTCTAATAATACAAGTTTGTACGATTATGAAAGAAGTGACGAGTTTTTTTAAGGTATAGTTTGTAAATTAATAAAACATGATAAAGGGCTTGAAGATGTGGAGTTGTGGAAAATACAACCAATATATACAACGTTCATTCATATTGTATCCTTCATATTAATGTTAGTAGGTTCTCTAAATTTAGAGAAAAAACTGTTCATCCTTCTATAGTTTTGTAATATTTTTGAAAGTGGTTGCGAGTAAATGAGAGAGAAAATGTAATTATAAAGAATAAAAATATTATTTAATTAAAAAGGAAGAAAGAAAAGGAACTAATTTTTAGTATAATATAGAGATGAAGATGAAGAATCCATTGTGAATGCTCTTAGCAAATTAGAAACACTAGCAGGCAACCTGTTGCATTTTCTTTGTGGATTTGTTTTTTGTTTTCTTTTTCTTCCACGTTTTTTTTATTTTTTATTTTTTATTTTTTTGTCAAATAGCAATGTATTAAAGCTAATTTGCAAAACCTATGTTTAACTATTACCACTTGCTTCTGAATTTTTATATAATGTTAATTTACAAGATTTATGTGCATTGTTGGTTGTATATTTTGCTTTGTTGGTTTTTTTCCTTGCTTTGAGTGGGTTGTTTCTTTGGTTTTTTGGTTTGTACTTGTAAGGTCGGTTGGGGCTTTAAAAGGGTAAGCATTTCTTTCTTTGAATGTTGATGGTTTCATTTTACGATTTCGGTTGTCATATGAAGTTTGTCTTCGGTTATTGTTCTTTGTTATTGTTGGTGTTTTCTTTTACGATTACCTCATATGTTTGGTTTAGGCGTTTGGTTCTTGTCAAAGACTTTGGGTTGCTTTTTGGTAACAAATGCGTATGTTACGTTCTGTTTTTGATTACGGTTGTTTTTGTTGGGTTATTGGTTGCTTGTAATGAACAGTCAACATACGTTATTGTTTGCTTTTTTGGTCATGCATTTACATATTTTTGGGTTGATTACATGTCTTTGAATGTTGTTTGATTTTGGTGTTTTAAGTGCAATCTAGTCTCGGAAGATGACTTTTTTGTTGTCAGAGATCATTTACATTTTCCTTATCGGTCTATAATGCAATGCTGAGACATTTATTCTTCAATTCTTGTGTATTCATTTGTGTTCGGTCGGTGAGAATGACGTTTAAGTTGTCTGAGACTGTTTACCTTTTTATGTATTTTGCTGATTATTGTGGAATGTTTGTGTATTGATGGGTTTTCAGTGTTTGTATATGATTTTTTAGCTGTCGAGGTTGTTTACGATGTTCGTTTTGGTCTATGATGTTGTACTAAGACCATGATTGTTAAATAATTCTGAGTTGTATGTTAATTGGTGTGCGAGAATAAGCTTTTCTTGCATACGTGCAGATTATCTTACTAATAAACATTATATTAATACTGAAAGTGCTTTTTATTAATATGGTGTCCTTTGGGTCTATGATGTTATGATGAGACTGTTGTAAGCGTTTAACGTGCTTTTATTTAATTGTTAAATTCTTACAGGTTTATCACGTTTGTGTTGGTGGTTTTAATAGTGTTGGTTTGACTGTCATGTTGACTTCATAAAAGTTTTATCATGCTTATATTGTTTCTTTCGGGTTGTTTTGTTTTAAGTTTTTATATGGTCGATGATGCTCTTAGCTTTTCTGTTTGCATGAGGTTTGATGCTTTAATGGTTTGTTTGTTGTTTTTTGGGTGACATATTTACGTTTTTATTGTTGTACATGTTTTTTTTAAATGAACAATCATTTACAAATGGTGGCGTACTTTGTTGAGGCCGTGAAGATTCTTTTATCTAGGCATGGTAGCTAATGTGGCTTCAACGAAGCCACCGGTTGCTAGTATATACTGCAGGAGCTCGAGGTTGATGCGATTGAAAAGAAATCTAGTAGGATGGACTAGATACGCACTTAGTTAAAATTATGTTTTGTTGTTGAATTTGTTATGTTCTAACTGTTGTAGCTTCCTTTGAAAACAATATACTTCTTTTAGTATGAAATGAAAATCGTTACTTTAAATACGTGTCACCAATAGTCGTTATGAAGTCTCTTGCAATCTCATTTTCGTCTCACTCCGACGTTTCCACCATCGGTTGGGGTGTGACATAGGGAACACACACCCCATTCGAACACCATGAGGATGGCATGTACAGTCTGGCTAAAGGCCTAAAACTTAAAGGTTTCAGGAGGCAATCCATAATTTGTTTATTTTTTGCCTTTATTTTATGTTTGTTTCTAGTTAAACTTTTTACGGTTTTTTTTTTGTATTTCAAGATTTATTTCTTTTTCTTGTGTTTTTGTGTAACTCACTAATTCATTCATGGAGATTCTAGGTGTGTTTGGTAGTCTTGGGGCGGGGCAATACATGTCTTTTTTTTCTATTGATGGCAATGTATACCTCAAGTGTGGGGATAAAGGAAAGTAAAGACACCTTTTTAAGTATCAAACTTTTGAGAGTAAATCATCAAACTTTCTTTGAGTGTATATGTATAATGTATAGCCGTATAGGTCCTTGGTCTTGATCATGGTCATGATCAAATTCTTTAAGTTTTCTGATAAAGTTTTCCAAGGAAGTATTTTTCAAACTATAAAATTTTCCAAGTGAATATTTTTCAAACTAGAAGGAAACGTTGTGCATGTGTCACATCATTACCTTATTATATCGTTTTTGTGAGATGTTGGGCCACTTTAAACATGCTAGATTAGTGGTCAGTTATAATGATTGTAAATAACTATATATCTTGTAGAAGTGACCGAAATGTATTGAGGAAAGTGGTAGACCAAGAATCAAGATAAGGAGGGTCCGAACGACTCCAAAAGCATGAGTCTTTTGTCTCTTTATCTTTGAAACTTTCTAATTTCTATACTTTTGTATTTTGAATTGCAAATGTGGAATTCTAAACATGATCACGTAAGCTATGGGAAAACCATAAATCCAACTCAGATTTCCAGTACAACGTTCACATCATTTTGATTTTTATAAATTTAAAAAAACTAATTCACTTGTTCCCCAAATTCTGTGGCAGGAATATGGTCGGTATCGCTTCAGTTTTTACACGGGAGAATTCAGTCGGTTTACCGGTTTCATGATAGTCTCTCATCAAAGTGACGTGAATTGAATAAAAAGATCACGATCTTCAAGCATTACTTCCACAACGCCAAAAATAACGCAAGAATCGGTGAAATGAAGATGACTTCTTGGTGAGAGTGTTTAGCTATTACCAAAAAAAGAAAATATTGATTGTTGGCAAGTGACGGGTTACCGTAGCAAATGGGCGGAAGTACCCCTCGCGACTCAATCGTCAAAACGAAGCAAAACAAGTTCGTCTACTCGTTCAAATGCTGTAACGAAATTGATCTAAACTTACGCGACAATAATGTCAAAGTTGAAGCGAGTCGCCTACCTAGTAGAGATAAATAAGAAAATCGGCAATCAAAATCATCTAGTTCTAGGTGGACTACACCAAAAGTTTAGCCGAGCTAACGGATCGTATTAGTCCACTTAATTATATTAAAAAAGAAAAGCTCCAGGAAAAAAAGAGTAGTCGAGCGCTTTTTAAGAAAATTTGAATCTAAAAAGTAGAAGGAATTGATGAAAGAAAAACGAGACGATTTGAAGTTCCTCATATGAACATGGATCACATTACCAGACCAGAAAGACAAATGTATGAGTACATGAATAAAAAAATTATAGAAAAATATAGTTTTAGTTAGTAATGATTTCCTAACGTCTTTTAATTATGTTTTTATTATATTCTAGTATGGAAGACTTTAAGATAATATGGAATTGATCGGATTCTTTGGGAAATACATGTGTTTTCCATTTATATAAACTTGAATGAGGTTTTTTTAAATAAATATGTTAATGTTGAGGTTGTTGCGTTTGAATGACATAACGATTATAAGTTTTAAATTATTTTGTTATATTTCATATTATTTCTTGCATCACACATCATAAATATAAATTTTGATATGAATACATATACCCTAATATGAACTATACATATAAAATTAAAGAAAATATAACATTACTCATTTTAAATGGTGCGTTTACAAAGTAAGAATTTTGTTTTTGAATACAAAATAATTAGTATATTTTATTTCAAATTAATATTTTCTTATTTTAAAAAGTGTTATCAAAGTATAAAATGAAATGGAATTAGTTCATGATCTAAGATTAATATACCAAACCGCGCCGCGCGCGCAAACACACATATATGTATATTGTTTATACATAAACATTTGTGAAAACGATAATAAAAAATTATAAACATGATGAGGTTTTAAATTTTTGGTTACGTCAAATAGTGATGGGTGTATAAATTTTTTTATTATCTCATCTTCTTTTGATAAGTATGTTTTTATTTATTAAAGTAGAGATATTATATTCAAGTATAGGTAAGTAGATAACTATTGTTCATGATCTAAGATTAGATATACTAAACGCGCGCGCACACACACACACACATATATATATTGTTTATACATAAACATTTGTGAAAACGATAATAACAAATTATAAACATGACGAGGTTTTAAATTTTTGTTACGTCAAATAGTGATGGGTGTATAAATTTTTGTTATCCCATCTTCTTTTGATAAGTATGTTTTTATTTATTAAATTAGAGATATTATATTAAGTAGAGATATTATATTCAAGTGTTAGTTATAAGAATTAAGAATATTGAAGAGATATAATCATAAATATAAGATTATTTCTAATATATATTAAATCCAGTCATTTAATAATATTTATATTAATTTACTTATTATTATTATTATTATTATATGGTTGATGTAGTATAATAAATTGCCACGTGACATTTTGATGAAATCCTTTGTTATAAAGAATGCCATGTGGCATTATAGTTACTCTTTTATTAGTATTAGATGTAATGTTATTCTTTTAATTAATACTAGTAGGTGTCTCCCGTGTGTTGCGTCGGGCATGTAGATGCCACAAGAAATATGCAAGACTCGTTTTAAACCATTCGTACATTAGTATTCATCCAGTGACATTTTCTAGCAAATTGTATATTAGTATTCACCAGGTAAAAAATGACGTTGAATCGATAACGAAAATAAGCAAGCCGTACATTAAGTACACACGTCTAAATATAAAAGTCAGGTACAATTTTATTTTTAATTTTCATACATATAATATTATATACCTTTAGTCTCTTATTAGTTTACTAGTTTATAGACACATGTATTACATGAATTTGAGGATAGAAAATGAAAGATTTTAAGATAATCATGAAGTTGATCGAGTTCTTTAGGGGGAATAAATGTGTTTTCCATTTATATAAACTTGAATGAGTTTTTTTAAATAAATATGTTATTGTTGAGGTTGTTGCGTTTGAAGGATCATAACGATTATAAGTTTTAAATTATTTTTTATATTTCATATTATTTCTTGCATCACACATCATAAATATAATTTTGATATGAATACATATAACCCTAATATTAACTATACATACAAAATTAAAGAAAATATAACATTACTCATTGTAAATGATGCGTTTATGAAGTAAGAATTTTGTTTTTGAATACAAAATAATTAGTATATTTTATTTCAAATTGATATTTTCTTATTTTAAAAGTGTTATCAAAGTAAAAGATGAAATGGAATTAGTTAACGATCAAAGATTATATATATATCATACATATATATATATATATATTGTTTATACATAAACATTTGTGAAAACGATAATAAGATAATGAGGTTTTAAATTTTTGGATTTAGAATACCATTCATAGATGCTTAATAGTTAAAGAGGGAATGCTATGGGGGTTTCACTCGGCATATGTTATGTCATCCGACCAAATTCCTTTGTGTAGTTTTTTTTTTTAATTTAGTTAAAGAGGGAATGCTATGGGGGCTTTATCCTATACCGTTGATGTTAAAGTAAGCGTCATTATTGCCCTAAAACCTGCGTGGCGCTAGGGATGGCAAAAAAACAGATCTCGATGGGTATATCCGAAACCTGAAACATATGGGATGGTATACCCCAAACCTGACGGGTAATGGGCCGGGTATGGGATTAGTTTTAAAAAAAAATTCACGGGTATGAGATTAGGTGATACCCAAATCAATTACCGAAACCACTTACCCATTTACTCAAACTATATACCGAAAACTTTTATCTTTGTGTTCTTGTTTTCCCTTAACCCTTATCTATCAGTGACTCATTTTAGTAGCTTCAATTGTGGAAAAAAAACTTATGGAATATATATTCGCTAATGTTATTTTATACAGTGTGTCGTAAAGTATATAAATATAACTATCTAAAAGTTATAATGTTATGATTTATTTATGATAAAAGTAAAATGTATGTAATGTATATTTTAATTTATAATAGTTGTTAGATCAATAAAAATTATACACTAATTACAATAGTAATAAAAATGTATTTGAAAATCTCAATGGGTGCCATTTGTGAGGATGGGATGAAACTAAGTCTATCCAAACCGCTCGTCGTTCGATACTTGCTCGAAAAATGCTCGTTTAGTGTGGTTCGATTTGCAAACAAGCCAAGCACGAGTAAAGGTCCGCTCAGCTTGGTTCGGCTTGAATTAAATTTATTAATCTATTATATATAAAATTATATATGCATACACAAATTACATAAATACTCATATTTTAAACATAACGCTCTATTATATTTGGTTCACTGTATATAAATATATAATTATATTTATACATACTAGGTTAATAAAAAGATTAAAAAAATAGCACTATATTTAAAACTAAAACTATAAGTTGTGAAACTACACTGTTTGACTTATTTCTCTCATTAGTCGTCAGTCGTCTCTCGTTCTCATCATACGCCACAATGCGACAATTGTTCTTTCTTGTATCTTGATTGCCTTACATACCTCAAGCAAGTCTCATCCTCAGACAGTTTGACCTTAGTCTTAGTGTCTTCCACGAACAGTTGTACCTTTTTGTGACCCGATAGCGGAAACATCGAAGGAAACATTCTAAATCTATGGTTGTCCAAATCACTCATCGCTCGCTTCTCGCTCGAAAAATTAGGCAATTGAATATGCTTGTTCGGATTGCGCTCGGTTGTAATTGAGCCAAGCATGAGCAAAGGTCCACTCTATTTGGCTCGGCTCGTGAATGCGTTGGGACTATCTATTGGTGGGAAGGTGACCTTGCTTAAGTCAGTATTTGAAAGCCTTCCAGTGTATTTTTTTCTTTGTACAAATCCCCGCTTAGGGTCATTTATAGATTCGATTGCCTTACAAGAAATTTTTTTAGAGTGGCAAATAAGACAAGCATAATATTAGTTGGGTTGCTTATATTGCGGTGTCCCCTAATAGTCACGGAGGTTTGAATTTAACAATGCTTAGAGACTACAATCTAAGTCTCCTTGCCAAGTGGAAATGGAGGTTTAAAACTCTTTGATCTAAAGTTATTTTGGCTGGCAATCAGAACTGGGAGACAAATTTGTCGGCGAATAAATACATGGATGGGGTTTGTAGGACATGAGTCACAATTATAATAAAAATTATATAAATAAAAAATAGTAAAGATACTCTCTTTACACATTTGAAAAATTGTAGTACATGACCGTATACAAATTCAAACGAAAATTAAATTTGAACTACAACATATTTAATACATCAATTGATTCAAACCAATATCTTTAAAAGATAATGTCTTCAACTTGATCTTTAGGAACATATTCTTGTAGTCTCCTTAGCAAGATCGTCAAAAGATAGAGTAATCAACTTTGTGCTCGAACAAGGCCTTCTTGTAGTATCCCTTGCTGCAATAAAGAACAAACGAAGTTGACGGTTGTGGCTGAGGCACTTGTTCAACACGCTTCCCTTAAAACAGATTTGGCCCCTCTACTAAAGATGGCACGTCTGTCTCCCAGGGTACAACAGCCGAAGCAGTCTGTACTGCCGGAGAAGGCCACGCGCCCGAGGTTACACCGGGTAAAATCATAGTGTTAGAACTTTTGGAAACTAAGAATAGAAATGTAGTTGAATCGTGTAGAGAAACTTGTCTCTATATGTTCCCAACATATGGGTCATCAAGTACTTCTTCTCCAAGGACTCTTCATGCATACATATCTCTTTCTTGTATCTTTTACTTATATTTTTTCTTTTCTCTAACCATATCAAAAGAGGCACATAGCCTACTAAGTATGCAAGAGTCATGGTGGTAAAAAGTTCAACATAATTAGAGACTTAATTTGCCATAAAATCTCTAATCAATTGTCATAAAAGAAACTCTACTCATGAGTTGTCATCAATATCACCACATGAAAAGTTTATTATTTTAATAAAAAATTAAACAAGTGACATAAATAACTCTACTCAAGAGTTTGTCACTATATGTAGAATTTAATATTAATAATCTCACTAAATTTCCATTCATCACATTTAAAAAATTTCCAAAAATCCCCCCACATGAATGGGGATTGATCAAAACAAATAAAATTTCCAATGCAACCTCGACAGTTGCGTATTGCCGGATAAGTAGGTGTTCCCTTTGAACTTTCCATTTTGAAGCATACTTAGCCTCCTAGCGATTTGTAGACGCTATGTCCTTGAACAAACCCCCATTTGTGTAGACGACAATATATTTCACACAATACTCTCCTTAGCCGGGTCAGCCCCTCATAGTCGTGTCCAATAATGGTCGTGGAACACTTTCCTGGTTCTGCGAGAGCTCTAAGAATTGTGCCCCCAATTCCATTCGAAGCGACCCCACTTCTCTCTAACATAGGTGATTCTCCTTAAATCATTAAAAGCATCGTGGTTACCATGATTACGCAAAATCATTTACCACATAATATGCTTAACCTTACAATTTGTCACTGAATTTCATAGAAATGAACTAGGACGTATTTAAACACTCTTTTATCGTTTAGGGAGTATATTAAGCATATATATTAGCTTATGCATATCAGTTATGCCCCCACAGTGATCACCCTTAGGCATAGGAATTCGTTGTCCTATTGAACTTAGATCTTGGGATCTCCAGTCAACTAAGTTAGGTTTCCTCCACACACCCTTTTTCCATGGGCTTTAGTCTCATTACACAACTTGATCTCTAATAAACCCTCAGGTTGTTAGATCCATAACATTATCTTTGACTTTGTCTAGTCACTACAAATAACTTTACGTATTGAGATCAGTTCTCATGATATGTTCTTAACTCGCAAGTTAATTTTGCCTATTGTCAACTTCTAAGACTATAACCTCAGTGGCCATCTGAATCTGGTTATAATATATGTCTTTGTAAGATACGCGTATTATTTAAGGCAAACACATCTCCATTATGCACTACGACCTTTGTATCCTCCACTTAGTCGCATGTTTGCAATGTTAAATTGGATTACAAAATCCTTATTGCCAAAATTTTATGATACAAATGCAAGACACCCCCACATTTAAGTGTTATTGGATAACATCCATATGAGGTAAAGAAAAAACCATTTCTACACACCGTTGGAGGGTTGTTTCTTAAATGGCTCCTCCCCCACATTTCTTGTCATTTGATCAACACTTTTGTAACTTCACTTATGACGACATTATTGAACAAGATCAACCTCATTGTATCAATGAATTCAACTCATATTGAATTAGCTTACATAAGCTTCCAAGCTGACCAAAGCAACACATGCCATTGTCATAAGTTTGTCATCAACTTAGAATAACTCTTATTTAACATCTAGAATAAGCCAAGACAATGAATTATTCTCAAACTCTTCATAAGTTACATGTCTTTTCCTTATAATGAATGAAAAATTCTCCCTCCACTTTGTCTATACACAAATTCTTTTTGTGTTCATACACATTTGAATGTCTAGAGTTAATTAGTCTCCGTCAAGACCCATAATTAACCAAGTACTAGTCTAGCATGCTTTAGACTACAATACTTTAGCATGTGAACCGAAGATGCATCATTATGATTCTTCATAGCCCCAAGGATATCATAATATCACTTTGCAACATTCATCCTTTGTTAAGACAAAATAATGAGACTTATTCATAATCCTAGAACATCAATATTTAGGAAGGTCTCACAAATTATTGTATATAGCACATAGCTAAATTTTATCATTCAATTAAGGAACATAACTTGTTTACCTTTGATCTCCAAGGCTTTACCATTGACTCATAAAGACTTAAACATAAGTCTTAATCCAAGTCACTTTGTGAACACACTCATCGCCAACAAGATGAATGTCCCTCGTCTACAATCATTATTATGTGGAAGATAGAGTCAACTAGATTCACACTCAACAACATGGAAATCATAATTTTGCCATAAGTGATTTGCACACATCTATTGTTATTCATTAGGAGATATGTATATTTAGGATGTTCTCCCAAACAAAGGTAAAATTTCCATATTCAAGTGGTAGACGCATCTATGTATAAATCTCGCAAGATTTATTAAAGGTATACAGTAACATATAGAGTACTTTTACTTTCATATGTTAAAACTCACACTTGTGAATTTCCCAATGACTTCTAACGAAGTATTTCGACTTTAATCTCGTTTGTGTATTTCATCTCAATACACTCACTACTCACCCGCGATGTGGTTACACATTTGACGTCTCGTCTTTGACTTTTAGTCAATGCAACAACTCTTAAGTTGTTTATGTCCAAGTATTTTCATGTACTATACATTTAAAACCATATTCTTTTAAATAATGTATAATTGACGTTATAATTATTTTCCACAAAAATAATTTATACATCACAAACATTAATGATTTATTTCTTTGTAAAAAAATTGCATATGTTATCCGAAGATATTGAACACAAAACAATAAGATACATTGAAACTAAATCATACGTGCCAAACGCTTTTGAAATTTAAACGGAAGCATGACGACATGTAGACATCAAATACCAAAGTGATTTTATCTTTAACACTTTATAATCTGATCGAAATCTTTTCAACGATATCGTCCCATGGCATGTCTTGAGGTACTCCCTCAATAAGACTCCATGCACTTGTAAGTACAAGTTTCTCATTTTATCTTGAAACTTTAAACTTGGATAAGTCTACATAAAACAACATCAAGTTGTTACAAAGACTACATTTAAGTAGTAAACTTAAACAATTAAATTTGTTCACAACAACACCAAGTTGTTTTCCACCAAATAATATCCATGAGATTGTTACTTTGTTCACCATATGCTACTTCTAGCAAGAGTAGCGAACCATTTGAATTATTAATACTATACAAAACTTTGTTTAAAAAAACACTCTAAAACATTTCCTTAGTTTTGCAACATACTATATTAATAATATCAATAGGGTTTATGAAAACATAAATCAAAACCCAAAATATCAAATAGTTTTATATTATTTAGTCTTACTATGCATGTACTAAACGTTTTCTAACACGCATGTTTAAAAAAATGTTATAACATGCACATCGTAGAATCGAACGTTTACATAAAACGTTTTCCAAGGATAAAGTTTATAAATAAACCATTTCTCGTCATTTTAATGCGCACATAGGCAATTAATGTTTACATAAAACATTTCCGTTCATTATGGCTCATAAAATAAACAATCCCTAACCTTATACTCGTGATACACAATTTCTAACACACATGTTAGAAAATTCAAGTCATTTTATATATTCAAAACATGACCATTTGGATTTAGAAATCACAAATGAAAGTTGGTTATAAATCCCACATAACTACACCATCACATTATGGTGATTTAAATCTTGAAGCCAATCAAACATCAGCTTCAATGTATGACTTTTTATTTCCAAACTATACAAAGCATAATATAAAGTGTTTATATTCATTAAAACCAATGCTACAACCAAATTACTTATAAAATATTTACATAAAACATTTCAAAGCATTTGTAATGAACCATTTTAACAATCATATTAAAAATGTTAAAATGCAAGAAATTCGAATGCACACGTTAGAAGTATTAACATTTCCACAAATTGTTAATTCGACTTGATATAAACACATATATGGTTCAAATAAATAAGGTTTTTCTAATATAAACTTAGAAAATAAACAACTAAAAATTGCTTCCAAACTAACGCTTTCATGATTGTTTCTACGTTTCTAACACACATGTTAGAAGACAATTGATTACAAAAATCATTTTCAAATTTAACGGTAACAGTTTTGTTAGAAGTAAACAATTACAAAAATTGTTATAAAAATTTACCCATAAATACGTTCTAACAAGCTCGCTAGAAATAAACGATTACATAAATCGTTATAAAACATACCAGGTTACATCAAGCGATTCTAACACGCTCTTTAAAATAAATGATTACAAAAATCATTATAAGACTTGTTTGTTCATATCAATCCATAGGTGGATGAAGAGTCTACTTTAAATAGAGACTTAATTAGAGACATAAAACTCTAATCAAGTAACATAAAACCGTATTTAAAGACATAAAAACTCTATTCACAGAATTTAACGTTTACAAAAACGTATAATTTGCACCCATAATTCCGGTCTAACACAAGTTAGAGAAATTTAACGTTTACAAAAAACGTATGGTTTACACCTATAATTCTGGTCTAACACACAAGTTAGAGAAATTTAACGTTTACAAAAAACGTATGGTTTACACTAATAACCCGATGTAACACAAAAGTTAGAAAAAAAATTAATAATTCCAAAATCGTTTCAAAACCAAATGTTTGAACCATATGTCATTCGTTTTTGTTATCACGGTGTAGGGATTTAAGATTGTACAACAATCTCAATAAATCCAAACACAACAGGTGTACTACATACATATTTCCAAAAAATATTTATGAGATCATAATCTCTAAAAATATATATTTTTTTATTAGAAATCCTTTCGTGAATCAAAAATCCTTATAAAAAGGTCTTTGATTGTAGCAACAATCTCACGAAATTTGTTTTAAGTTTGTAGGACATGGGTCACAATTATAATAAAAACTATATAAATAAAAAATAGTAAAGATACCCTCTTTACACATTTGGGAAATTGTAGTACATGACCGTATACAAATTCAAACGAAAATTAAATATGAACTACAACATATTTAATAATCAATTGATTCAAACCAATATCTTTAAAAGATAATGTCTTCAACTTGATCTTTAGGAACATATTCTTGTAGTCTCCTTAGCAAGATCGTCAAAAGATAGAGTAATCAACTTTGTGCTCGAACAAGGCCTTCTTGTAGTATCCCTTCTGCAATAAAGAACAAACGATGTTGACGGTTGTGGCTGAGAGCACTTGTTCAACACGCTTCCCTTAAAACAGATTTGGCCCCTCTACTAAAGATGGCACGTCTGTCTCCCAGGGTACGACAGCCAAGCAGTCTGTACTGCCGGAGAAGAGCCACGCGCCCGAGGTTACACCGGGTAAAATCATAGTGTTAGAAATTTTGGAAACTAAGAATAGAAATGTAGTTGAACGTGTAGAGAAACTTTCTCTATATGTTCCCAACATATGGGTCATCAAGTACTTCTTCTCAAGGAATCTTCATGCATACATATCTCTTTCTTGTATCTTTTACTTATATTTTTTCTTTTCTCTAACCACATCAAAAGAGGCACATAGCCTACTAAGTATGCAAGAGTCATGGTGGTAAAAAGTTCAACATAATTAGAGACTTAATTTGCCATAAAATCTCTAATCAATTGTCATAAAAGAAACTCTACTCAAGAGTTGTCATCAATACCATCACATGAAAAGTTTATTATTTTAATAAAAAATTAAACAAGTGACATAAATTACTCTACTCAAGAGTTTGTCACTATATTAGAATTTAATATTAATAATCTCACTAAATTTCCATTCATCACGATTTAAAAAATTTCCAACAGGGTTCGGAAGCAAATTAAAAAGATCGTAAAGATTTTGTGAAACAAAATGTGTATTTGGAAGGATTATTCAAAGGGGTGTTGAGGAATGGAAAGTGGGAAGATGTTTGGGCTGGACAAGCTCTCTTGCTTCGACTTTTCCTGTTTTGTATGACCTGGGAGCGTAAAAAGAAGTGAAGGTGACGTCTTAAAATATATGCTTCGGATCTGTTTCAATGAATAAATGACTATGTCTTAAAGTGAATATTTTTTAGGTGGAGAGCTCTAAAGAACTAAATTCCGACTAAAGTTGTTCTTGTTAGAAGGAATGTCAGTTTCATAGCTCATGGTGTTTGGTCTTTGGTCTCAGCTTGATGCAACTGTCCTCAGGTTATGGCCTTCTCAATCAAGGATATTTTGAACTTTCATGTTATGCTTAAATGTTCGAGAAGTTATACCCGCATAGTTCAATCGATTATGCTTATGTCTTGTTGGGCTATATGGAGGGCCCGAAACAAGGTTATATATTATGGGAAGAAGGTGGCTATTTAGATTATCATTGAAGTGAAGGTGATGGGTACCTTTGGACAGGGGAGGCTCTAGGGAGGGCAATGTGGGCGCCGGTTGGGGCATTTTTTTCTCGGGGCACAAAAATTTTAAAAAATCCAACCATATATAGATGCGAATGATCGTCTGGTAAAACTTAGAGGATTTTCTTGTGTATTTAACCTATTTGAAGTGAAAAGAAATATAAAAATACGATAGGTTGATTCTTGATTTACTATAGCATATAAATGAAAAATACAAAAAATAAAAAATGACATCATGTTATTAGATACATTTGAATTGTAATATCTAAATATAATGGTAAAGGGCATAATTTTTTCTGGTTCGGATGGGGCACCTGAATCCCGAGGACCGCCTCTGCCTTTGGATTAAGAATCGCGCAAACGATCCATCCAGAGAGTTAGATGAAGAAAAATGGAAATCTTTTAATAATGTGTAATTGTCTCTTTTCTTTTATTTGTGGTTGCATTGGTTTCTTGCTAGTGCTTTGGTCGAAGTCAAAAAATGCTTTTATGTGATGTGAACATTGATGTATCATTTAATGGGAAAGACTATAATTTCTAAAGAAAGTTAAAATAAATAAAAACAATAGAATTAAACATTAAAAAACAAAATATAATTTTTAATGTTTCTACGACTATATTTCAACAGCTATATTGCGGCGACTTTAAATTAATGTTTATATTATATCGGCTAAACATTCATAATCATAACATATTCGAACCTTATCGCTTCAAATTAAGTTTTTCTCTCAAATATGGGTGGAGCATATACATGCGTTGTTGAACCCTCATTTTCATGTTAAAATGCAAACCCTCATAATCAACCTGCAAACCCTCCTACCTCCTCGTTCACATGGTTACCCTAACGCTTCAGCTGCAAACCCTCCTCCAACTGTTTACCCTTCACCATCTAGCTGCAAACCCTCCTCCTTCAAGTGTATACCCTCCTCCTTCGAGATATATTTATTCATCATAATTAGGTTTAACAATTACATTTGTGAGGCTAAAGTTCCATCAAGGTGCTTCAGCATCGATAGAGTTGTTCTTAGGCGATGATTAACTCTCTCCTGTGACAATCAATCTCCGCAACTCAAAAATAACCTTAAATAAATTATATGTTTTTTTTACAATCATTACAAATATAGCAAAAAAGATTAGGTTTAATTGTGCTTAATTTGAAATAATAATAAAAAGAATATGTTGTCATGTTAGTGCAAGAAGCATTAAGAGAATAAATAGTGATCACTATACCTATCGTGTATTGGTGACATTTAAATACCAATTCAGCCACAATAAATACTTGGTTCTTCTAAATTGAAATAATGTAGAGTGGATTGATGAATATATATCCCACCATTATATATACATAATCAACAGAAATGTTTACAATCGTTTTATCCCACCATTATATATGCATAATTAACAGAAATGTTTGGAATCGTTTTATGTTTACTTTCTATAAACTAATCTAAATGTTTATACTATATGTTAATGATGTCTTTTACGAAGATTGGATTTTAATAATCTCAACTATTCATCGTTGGCCGCCGCCAATAGTCTCAACTTAAAAAATAACAACTGCCAGTCCCAACTATAAACATATTGGGCTCCAATGGTGTCACACCCCGACCCGCAGCGGAAAAGGTGACCGGGGCATGATTGGGTTATCATCAAAGCTCATGACATTTATTATAACGTTTCATATTCATTAATACAATTTAATGGAAAATTTACAATCATAATTACATCATGACCTAACATCAATCTAAGCTTCTTTGTTTTCTTCTAAGGCATTTCCTATGTTTTCCTTGCTTCATCCTGTTCACCTGTATCATGTGTAAAAATGGTTTTTGGATCAACAAAAAGTTGGCGAGTGAATCCTATGAAAAACATTTGAACAAGTTTATTTAATTGATTATAAAATAAAGTGCACAACCACACATGAGTAAAAATAGATGTAAACTTATACACCAATCATTTAATATTAAATAATGCACACATGAAAAATAATGGATCGTTACGAGGCACGCGTTGCTCAACTCGTCTCTCACGAGGAACTGATGGGCCTAATGAATGATTTGCATAAACTTGACAATATAAAATATATAACTACAAACAACATAAACTAAATAATACACACACGAACAATAATGGATTTGTTTTGAGGCGCGCGTTACTCAACTCGTCTCTCACGAGGAACTGATGGGCCTAATGAATGAATTGCATATAAATTGACAAAATAAAATACATAACTACAAGCAATATATACAATCTAAGTTTAGATCACAATATGGTATGGCACGAGTTTAAATAAACGAGTTAATTTTGTGACACATGACACACCCCAAAACGTATAATTAAAAAGGGGAGTTGTAAGATTCACTCACATTGGGTGCGTTCGGTTGATGATGTTGAATACGCACGAAGTTGGATTTTACCACGAGTGAAACTAACCTAGATAATAACATAATGGTTTGGTAAATAACGGGATTTTATTAATCAATTTTTGTAGGATGATTGGATATATTTTTATGAGTTTAAGGCTATTTTCTAACCTTAAAAATGTTATTTTTAAGTATTTTAATTGATTTTTAAATAAAATAATTAAATAAAAATAATAAAAAAAGTTGACTTTTTTGTGACCGTTGACTTGTTGACCTGTTGACCGGTCAGGCTGTGAAATTGTTTGCGCCAGGTGAGGCTCGAACCCGAGACCTCCCGTTCGCGTGCACGCAGCTCTACCAACTGAGCTACGTGTCTAACCCGATATATTTCTGTTTTTAATTATATTTATATACTAATTGAATTAAACTGAAAATCATTTATTTTTAAAAACGATTTAATGCGTCGAACCGTTGCTCTCCACAGGTCTCGAACCCGGGACCTGTGGGTTGAGTTAACACACAGTCCACCGCTGGACTGTGTGTCTAACTTGTTAAATAATCAGATTTTTATTATACTTATATACAAACTAAATAGTTTCATTTCTGCCTTATATAAAAAGTTGGATAATTGTCCGGACCGGTGCGGTAGTCCGGACTCGAACTCGTGACCTGTGTTTTAAATGCGCACACATTCCACCACTGGACTGTGTGTCTATCTTGGTTATTATTCCGGTTTTTATTAAACTTAACATATATAAGCAGTGAATCCGGTTCGGTAAAAAAAAAAAGAACATTTTTATTGAAGCGAGTGTGCGTGGGACATGTATCGAACTTGGGACGTGAGCGTGTTTTATTTGCACACAGTCCACCGCTGGACTGTGTGTCTAACCCGAGTTATATCTTGATTTAAATTATACTTGTATATTACGAATCTTCGTCTTCTTCGTCAGACTTAACCAGAAACGGAAGTCCCACTGGTTCGAAGGTTTTATCAAGTTCGTTAGTGTGTTTCAGTTAATTACAGGTGAGATAAATAAAAAGAATGAAAGATTAAGTGTTAGATATACCGAAACTGGACTCCTCTGTTTCTCCGGCGGAACTCCGACGTCAGCAGACTATTCCGGCGATGTGTGTCTTGCGGCAGAGAGTCTTCAGCAAGCTTGAGATGGATGTGAGTGGCTTCGGTATGAGTTCTGGGTGTTCAGTAAGGCTCAGAAGTGAAAGGCTCGGTTTTCCGGCGAGTGAATTTTCGTCGAGAAAGGGTGCGGTTTTGAGCGAAAAGGATACCAGTGGATTGTGGGTGAATTTATAGGGAGGAATCGAGATGTATAGAGTCGGATTTCAGACTTGATTCAAAGTCATTACGTTTTCCGGCGGTTATGACTTGCGTCGCGGGTTCAGACGTCGGTTATAACCGATGTCATAGTTAAAGTTTACGTTAAAACTGAAGAAACCGTCAAATCTTGGCGAGATAGTCGGGATTTCCGACGACTGCAAATAGGCGCGTCGGTTTTGAATTCGATATTCATGTTATGAATTAATTGTCTTCAATATTGAACAAGAATCATAAGTGGCGCAGTGGTTGAGCGCGTATGTGTTAATGCTTTGTTGACCAGATTGACTCGGCTGACCCGGGTTCGAAACCCGGCAGCCTTCTTTTATTTTTAAACCACAAATTTTTATACTTTTTCAAAAATAAATTATATATTCCAATATACTTATTAATTATGTATTGTTTAAAATTATTTTGGGCATTAAATACGCCACGAATTTTAAACTGATTGTTCGGTTATTAAACGGAACGGGTTTGGTAAATCCGGTTTTTGACGGATGTTACAAATGGATACTGACTAACAGAACCCTAACGCCATTAGTCTTCGGTCGCTGGAAAAAAACATTTTTTTGCCAGAAAAAGGTTCCTAAAGGTCTAATCTAATGTTACAAAGAGGCTTGGGACGAAAACGTTGAGTTTTCTAGCTAAGAAGATGAGTTTTCCAGCTAAAAAGAAGTTTTCCGATGACCTTAATAATTGGGGCTTTTACTAGAAAAAGTTTCCTAAAGATCCATACTAACTAAGGTTACAAAGAGGTTTGGGACGAAAATGTTGAGTTTTCCGGCCCAAAACGTTTTTCTGGCGACTGGAGACTAACGACATTAGGGTTCTGTTAGTCAGGGTCCATTGGAGGTCACTATGTTTATGTTGGGACTGCCAGTGGTTATTTTTTAAGTTAGGACTGTTAGCATCCGACGGTGAATAGTTGAGATTATTAAAATCCAATATTTCTATTTTGTTGGTAACTAGTCATAGCCCCCGCATTGCGGGGATGGTGTAAAACCATGCTACCAGCATTGCGGAGAGAGGGCGTAAAACAATGTTAAGTAGCAATCGAACGACAATTAACATAATATAAAATACGAATTCTAACACCAAGTGACTCACGTAACGTGACACATAGACGAAGTAGAATTTATACGACACATATTAAAAAATCGAGGGGGGTAAAAAACCATGACGGATCAAATGTGACCACTAAACACCGTACTAAGTAACATCCGAACGACGATCATATCCGAGAAAAAGCCTAAAGAAAAACTAATAAAAAAGACTAAACTCATTTTAACTTTTGTGGAAAAATTATAAAAATCTAAAGTTTTATAATAGAAAATGAAAAACATTAAAGTTCAAAAAAAAGTTATAAAAATCTAAAGTTTTATAATAGAAATGAAAAACATTAAAGTTTTAAAAAAAACCCAACAAACAAAAAAAAAGACAAAATTGACACTATTCCTCGTACATGATATGAACTAATACAAATATATATATAAAACAAAAAAAATAACAAAAATATAGTTACACAAGAATGAATATTAGAGTAAACTATATACATAATTTTCGTGTTTTACCCAAGTGTACATCCTCATGCTTCTCCTTCTCCATCATTCGATTTGTGAATTGTGAACACTTGTATCAAACTTTTAATTTTATATAGTTTAGCTTAATGATACCAAAAGAATGTGACTCTAAAGTCAAAACTAGCATTATGCTATTAATTAATATTGTATTTGACAGGACAATTACTAACCTGGTTCATTAACGAAGGTAAATCTCCATCAGTGATTTCTCATTTAAAGGGAAATGAAAGTTTTATGGTTTCACAATAGTATAGTATATAAGTAAAGGTTCATGACCGTAGGACCTTTGGTGTCGCATCAATTTTCACGCTCACGAAACACCGGACCCCTTTTTATAGGGACTGTGAGAGGGTCAATCGTCACGCTCGTGAAAAGTTATCTATTGAATGGGCCAAATGGCCAATCAAAAGGTCACAACACATAAGGATATGATTTTTTTTACATATATTTTTTTTCATTGTAATATTTCATGTAGCATTTAAGCTATTTTTTCTCAATTAACTTATATCATTAGCTTAAAAGAAAACTAAATACACAATTTATCTTATTTACTCTAAACGGTAAAAAATTGAAATTATAATTTTCATTCCAATCAACAAAGCAAATTACATAAGGATAGCAGATAGACAGGCAACAAACTGCGCCGCTATCCTCTTCCGAATAGATAAAATGACAAGTTTTAGAAACCATAAGAATACTCGAAAAATGGTTTTGCATAAAAGAGGCAAAATGACCAAACCACATAATAGATTAAAATGACAATTTAATCTAAAATTTAACAAAACTAAGTTGTTGAAAAGAAGTATTTTTGGCCTTGTAAATGGTTTTGACACATGCTTTAACTCATGTGGTTTTACCAAATTTCACCTTTTAGTCTCCAAAGTTTTGAAATTACATTTTCGTTCCCTGTGGTTTGACATGTTACTTGGATATTCCCTAAACTGGATGGTCATTAAGTTTTCTAGTTAAGTTCCTGTGAAATGACTTATTTACCCTTACCATAAAAAATAACAATCCATACACTAAAAGAAATATAAGTTTAAGAATTTAAGTGGCCCATCATCATTGTTCACAACCATCCCTAAGTGGGGCCTAATCACTTCCATCTCCCTTCACTGCCACCTCTAGTCTTCACCATTCGACACCCACTTGTAAACACTACCCCCACCACACCCAATCCATCATCTACAATCCTTACCACAATCACCATCCTTAGCCACATCTCAACACACCGCACAACCACTTCCCTTTCCTTGTCGTTAGCCTCGCCTCTGTAAACTCAGCTACCATCTCAAGCCTCTGCAACACCACAACCCCAACTAGGCCCCCTGCAACTCCTCGCCGCTGCAAAAACCCTAACCCCACTGCCTGTGTCGTCACTCCCGGTCTGCAAACCCTAACCTTCGTCGCAACCACCCCAATTCACCATCTTTAATGCAAAATTCATCATATTGTCACTATCACCACCCCTACACACCCCCATAATCACAAACCCACGAAACCCTAATCCCATATCCACTGCCGTCAAACGTGCAACCACCATAACTCCGATGTCGCCCGCATCTGCAAGAAACCTTCATAACCCACCACTATAACAATGACCAGAGACAGACAAACCTATGGTAAGGGTCTTGCTTTTGGCCGAAAAAAGGCCAGCAATTTTAGGATCCTAGAACCATGGCGGATAAGGTGTCTTTTATAAATGTCGGTGACGGGATGGGAATGACAGATACGAACCATATATTTAAAGAGAAAGGGGGTGATTTATTATATTATTATCTATAATAAGTAGGCCCCACAAATATACATATTATTTAATACTTAATTATTTTATTATTAAGGATATATAAGTCATTTCACACACTTAATTATCTAGTGTAGGGACTATTCAAGTAACTCTATGTCAAACCATAGGGAACAAGAATGTAATTTCAAAACGTTAGGGGCTAACGGTGAAAAATGGTCAAACCACATGGACTATCCGAGCATTTTTCTCAATCAAAATTAAAAACAAATAAAAATAGAGTCCGGGTAGTGGACTGCCTTGAAACTAAAATAATATCAAAAACTTCCTAGAAACACTTATACGTATTCTAAACCTCCCTATTTGAGAAACTTGAGAAGAATTCTATAACACACATTTTCCTAAGTTTTTTGTAATATATACATATGTATAGTTTAATATTGACTATATACATATACATATTGTAACGCTCCGTAATTTCGCGCTATTTATTTATTTATTATTCCTTATTTATTCAGCATATATTATTCAAAATATTCAATTTATTTATTTAAATTCATTATTCATATTAACTATTTAATCATTATTTATTTTTATTCAATATTTATTTATATATATTCAATATTTATTTAAATCCTTTTATAAACACTTATACCTTTATATACAATAAATAATCATTTAATCATTTATTTATTATTTACTATTCATTATTTATTAATCTTATTTATTTAATTAATTAATTATACATTTATCAAATAAATCATTATTTATCATTTATTTAACTAATAGTTATATTATTTTAAAAAGTTAAATCATTTATAAAACTACTTAATTATTGATTAACTTATTTAATTAATACATTTATAAACTATTTATTCTTTAATTATTTAACTAAAGTATTTAATATTCAATATTTTTAATTATTAAATTAATACTTATTTAATTAGTCATTTAATCTTTTATTAATTAAAAAGATTTAACACTCATTAACTAACTTGGTTAAATCTAAATGTATTAAAGTAATACTATAGTTAACCAAGTTAACTAATCAAGGGGCCAAATGTGCATTTTAACCAAACTAAAGTGCAGGGACTGGTTGTGTAATCTTTAAAACTTATAAAATGAAAAACACAAAAAAAATGGGTTTAGCCGGGACTAGAACCCGCGCCAAAACTCGATTCACAACCTATCAACACACACAATACCAGCCGGCTATGAGCCTAATTCATTCATTTTTAGAAAACAACTGATATATATATATATATTCTTTTAATTCGAATAACTTTCGTTTTGCCGCCATAACCTTTGAGTTTCCGCCGAATTTATTCCCGGGACCGATCGGATTCCGTCGGTTTCTTGTTTTCGCTTATAAATACCGATCACCCGCAAAGCTTCCACCCTCACACAAACTCACGCATAGTTTCAACTTCTCTCATCAATCTTACATACTCGCACTCTCTCTGTTCCATTTTATACGCTACCAGTCCCCGGAAAGAAGGCTGCCGCCACCGCCACCGCCACCGCCACCGCCACCGTACGACGAATCCGAAGACGACCACCTGTTCACGCCACCTTGCTCGGTTGCACTTCTGTATTACATGTTCTCGTTATTACATTTATGAAATTCTATATGTAATATATATAGATATACATAACAGAGAGTTAGTTATATGGAGAAGATGAACCCGAATTGCTATATAAGAATAATATGAACTTCAATCTAACACCAAAACTGGCTAGCCCAGCTGTGTTTTGCGTTGTTGTTTAACCGAGGGGACCCGAGTTCGAACCCTTCTGAGCCCGATTTATTCGCTGTGTTAGCTCTTGTTTCTCTTCGCTGGGACAGCCTACGTGCCCAATTTTTGTTTTCTTTTTTTTTTGTTAACAGATTGGGCCAAATGCTGGTTGGGTCAGACTAATTAAATGGACTTTATTAAATCAGTATTAACTTTTATAACTTTTTTTTTTTATCTAATTAATATTATTACTGATTTTTATTACAATTCTTCTTATTATTATTCATCCAATTATCATTAGCATCAATATTATTAATCTCGTTATTCTAGTAATATTATTTTTATCATTATTTAAGACAATAATATTGCTAGATTATCATTTGACCCTTACAATATTTAATCGTATCATTTAATCGTAATCGAAAGCAAATACGCAAAACAACACCTATAATCTATAATCAACTTCATACCATTCCATAACGCGATTCAAAAATAATAACGAACCCATATTTCATTCTAGGTTAAAATCGCTTTCGTCGATTCTTCATCATTCTTGTGCGACAACTCAAGGAACTCTTACACGCAACCAAAGTGGGTATACTCCATCCCCTTTTTGTTTTATCACTTTTGGGGTATAACATGTATTCTATACCAAAAACACGCAACACTTGAAACTTATTTGAAACATACGCTATTTATTTAAACATGAAACATGAAACTTGTGATACTTGAAACTTTGATTCTATGTGAACGTTTAATCCTTGTGTGTAGTTCCGCCTTAACAATGGTAGTACTGTGCATATGCTATAGGGGTAATGCACCTCCCCGTTAGTCTTTGGGGTATTGTTAAGTGATATTTGTTACCTCCCGTTACTCTTTGGGATAGGCTTTATTAACGCATTGGAATCTTGGGCTATCATTTGGACTGCGTTAGCTAGCATATTGAAACTTGTTATGTGTTTTCATGTTGGATATGAGTCTTTTATTACTATTATGCTATGTATTAAACTTGTATACTCGCTCTTAACAATTTTGTTGATCATATTTTAACACATGTTGCAGGCTATAGATAAGACAATGTGAAGAAATCAAGCTAGGACAAGCTTTAGAAACACACATTCAATATTAGTTATACTTGTTCGTTTATTTGAAACTTTGTATTTGAATCTTTCATTAATGAAATTTGATTTAAACATATTGTCACAAATAGTGTTATGTGCTTTTTGTTCATCTCATTCCGATGTTTCCGCCATCGGTTGGGGTGTGACACATATGTGTATATAACGAAAAGCTTCGTGAAAATATAGGGTCCAAAATGCTTCTTAAATTTCTCAATTAGCCTAGTGTTTCGCACACAATTCTAACCCTATTTCATGGGCGGCTCTGGGGGTGGGCGAGGAGGACCACCGACTAGAGCCTGATATTTCGAAGGGTACATTATCATATGAATGAAAAACCTGATATGTATATGTAAAATATTTTTTTAATAGGGTATACCCATACAAATATCAACATAGGTCCACTTATAAAATTATTCTTTTGGTTTAGATTAGTTATTAGCCCATTAATTCTCATCAGGTTTAACCTTTAGTGAGCCAAATACTTAATTTCGTTAAGGCCTAAAGACACGTTTTTTTTTTCAAACTCAAACATGATACACGAGTTTTTAAAGTTGACCCTGCCTAATTTTCAATAAGAAAAGAAGTGATGCAAAACAAGATGAAAAGAAAAAAATTAAATTAAAAAAGTGACGATGATACATGTTGAAATGTCAGCAACGTCCCTCGACCATAAACTTAGAAGTCAATTGTTTTTTTTTATGTATTTGGGGGAAGGGAGTGGACGGTGAATGTGATCGGCAAAGTAGTTTTCTGTGTGATAATACCGCTGTTAACTACTTTTGCCGATCGGTAAAATTGGATAAGCGGTAAACCTACACCGATCGGTAAAGAGGGATGCTTGTGACTGTTGGCCTTTATAACGGCTATATAGCCGTTCAAAAATAAAAAAAAATTTAAACTTACCCTATATATTCAAACCAACCCATTTAATTCAATTTACACTACAAAATCATCCCCAAACCAAACCAAAAAATATAAAACACTAACCCAAGTTTTGCCACACAAATGGCGGATCGAATCCTTTTTTCCCCCGATAGTAGCGACGACTCATCCGATGGTAGCATTCTTTTTTTCCAAAATCTACTCAAAGAAGCCGAATTATAAGACACCGGTACATCAAACCAAAGGAGATATATTGAACGTCAACGGGAGGTTGGGCACGAGACCCTAATGGCGGATTATTTTGTCGAATACGCGAAATACAACGACGAAATTTTTCGGCAAAGGTTCCGTATGTCGAAACGGTTGTTTTTAAAAATTATGACCGACGTGGAAGAGAATGACGAATATTTTCGAGGTCCTACGATGCGCGAGGTCGGAAGGGCTTTACGCCGTTGCAAAAGGTTACATCCGCTATTAAATAGCTGCACTAACCCAAGTTTTGTCCACACAAAATGGGGATCAAATTCCGTTGTTTTTCCCCCGATAGTAGCGACGACTCGTCCGATGGTAGCATTCTTTTTTTCCAAAATCTACTCGAAGAAGCCGAATTATAAGACAACGGTACATCAAACCAAAGGAGATATATTGAACGTCAACGGGAGGTTGGGCACGAGACCCTAATGGCGGATTATTTTGCCGAAGACGCGAAATACAACGACGAAATTTTTCGGCAAAGGTTCCGTATGTCGAAACATTGTTTTTAAAAATTATGACCGAGTGGAAGAGAATGACGAATATTTTCGAGAGTCCTATGATGCGCGAGGTCGGAAGGCTTTACGCCATTGCAAAAGGTTACATCCGCTATTAAAAGCTCGCAACCAGTAACCCTCCAGACGAAGGAGACGAGTACTTGCATATGGCCGCGAGTGCCTAGAATATTTTTGCGAAACGGTTTGCAGAATATACGCTTCGTTCTTACGCAGACCGACAAGCCACGACATGGCACTATTGTACGACGCACATGAAGAAAAACATCACCTCCCTGGTATGTTCGGTAGCCTTGATTGTACCCATTTCGTCTGGCGAACGTGTCCCACTGAGCTTCGAGGTCAGTTATGAGAGGAGATCACCGATACCCGACTGTTATGCTCGAAGCGGTGGCATCTCAAGATTTATGGATTTGGCATGCTTTTTGCGGTCCATGGGGCTTACAAAACGATATCAATGTGCTACAACAATCGCCATTATTCTTAACGGAACGAAATGGTACCGCGCCTAAATGTCCATTTTACGTTAACAACCATTATTACAAACGTGGTTATTTGCTCGTGGATGGAATCTACCCTAAATGGTCCGTGTTTGTGAAAACGATCCCATACCCTCACGAAGTAGACGAAAAGATGTTCAAGAGGCAACGTGAGGCCGCAAGAAAAGACGTCGAAAGGGCTTTTGGCGTCATGAAGGGTAAATGGGGTATCTTAAATAGGCCGATGCGAGCAAGGACCGTTAAAAAAAATAGGAATGTTGTGTACACGTGTATTATATTACACAACATGATTTTAAAAGACGACGGAAACACGATTGCACCGGTACACATTCGGGATCCTCCGATCGAGACCGCTTTGATGATAGGGTGTTGGGTGAGCTAATAAATGAAGATACGCATTGGAGGCTTAAACACGATCTTACGGTTCATCTCGCAAGTCAAGACTTACCCCACCCGTTGGTCGATTCTGACGAGGACTAGATCAATTTAATTATTTTAGTTTAGTGTAATTTTATTTGTTTTTATTTTTATGTAATTTTTATTAATTCTATAATTTTCTTTTAGTTAAAATATATGTTTTTTATTAAATATGCTAAAAAAAACAAAAAAAGTTTACCAATTCTTCAAGTGTCTAACCATTGCAACACTTTTGACCAAAAGTTTAAATACTTTAGGTGAATTGACATGGCACACTCTTATTGGTTGATTTTAAAGTTTAAACACTTTAGGTGTTTAACCACTCTCTTCCCTTAGGAGTTCATCATTCACAAGTAGTTGAGGGTTCAACTGCAATCTCAAACATAGTAGGATAAGCTCCCGAACTACTCAACGAAGAAACAAGGCTCCATTCAACAAGACACGTATTTAGTCAACACTCATGACTTCAAAATTAGATTTTAGACGTTTTGCGCATATTCTCTTATTATAAAACAAAAAATAAAATCAATAGATAAATTATTACGAGAAAAAAACACATATCTAACTGTGTTGTTTTTATTATTTTTTTTATTAATGCTTCGTCTTTTGTATACATATATGTTTCTTGCATATACATATCTAGGTTATATAAATTAAAAGTAGGTTATATGCGTAAGTGAACATTCTTATTTATTTTTTATGAGTGAAAACAATAAATATTACATTTGTTTTATTTTGTTGTTTCTTAAGATATAAAGTATCATATTATCACGCATAACCCATAAGCAAAAACGTATCATATATAATCTTAATAGATTATATTATATACACAAAACCTATGTCAAAGATTGACTTGTTAGGTTTATCTTTAGTTTTATATGTTAGAAATATATGTCACTACTCATTTAGTCTAGTGTATAAGACATCTGTTTTCCATAAACTAAAACCCAAGGAATTGCCATGTCAAATACTTAAACTCAAGGGGTGTCACATCAACTAGCTAATACTTCATGGATCATAACTGAACTTCCTCATTCCTATAAATACCCCACCTATCACATTCCTAGACCCATCCCATTTTTACTCAAACAACAACATTGCCAAGCTTCCTTAAAAACACACCCTTTTCACACACACACACATATTGTATACATACATATACATACACACAAAACCACATATATCAAAACTTACACCATTCTATTCTAAGTACAAATCTTTCTGGGCTTTTGTCACAAAAAAGAAAAGAATGTTTAACTTAAGTGCAATATTTACAATTTGTTTAATATTGTTTCTAAACATAGAAACTTCAGAAGAGGTGGGGATAACCATTATTGAAAGTGCTGTTGCCAAAGGAGCAGGTGCTTATTCCCTTTTTTTTTTTAGTATTCGTGTTTTCGAACCAACGAAATCATATATAGTGACAAAGAAATGATGAGTTGATTTGTTGATGGTGCAGTTTGTCTGGATGGAAGCCCACCAGCATACCAGCTAGAGAAAGGATTTGGAGATGGTGTTAACAATTGGTTGGTTCATATACAGGGAGGAGGGTGGTGTCATACCGTTGAAGATTGCGTGTACCGGAAAACTATGAACAACGGGCTTGGATCGTCGAAGTTGATGCCCGAGTTGTACTTCTCGGGGATCTTGAGCAATAAATCAGATCAGAATCCTAGTATGGATCTAATATTTGCTTTGATCATTTGCGGTTTTTAAGGTTTATTGTTTTTGTAATGTTGGAAATGTTCTATTTTCAGACTTCTATAATTGGAATAGGGTCTACATGAGATATTGTGACGGATCATCATTTACCGGAGACGTGGAAGAAGTTGATACCGTAAGTCAGTTAATTTTAAACCGTAAACCCTAAATCCTAAACAAATTAAAATGTTAATTCAATTTATTTTCATTTTATAGAAGTATGAATCTTAATTTGTTACCCTATGAAAATAGGTCAATAACCTATACTTTAGAGGTGCAAGGGTGTTCACTGCTATTTTGAGGAGCTCATGAGTATTGGAATGAAGAATGCTAAAAATGTAAGACTCGAACAAAAACACTATTAGATCTCTACAACCAATCTAGTCGGTTTTTTGTTGATTAACATGATTAGTTAAACGTGTAACATTTTATGTATAGGCTCTTCTGTCTGGGTGTTCTGCGGGTGGATTGGCTTCAATATTGAATTGTGACAAGTTCCACGGATTCTTCCCATCAAGTACTAGAGTAAAATGTGTCCCCGATGCCGGTTATTTTGCTCATGTGTAAGCCCATAGAATTTTCTTTCCATACACGCGTATATATTGAGAATCTATCATTCGCAACAGATTTGATTGTTTTACTATACTATACCAACACGATACTAATGCAAATGTTTCAACAGGAAAGACCTCTCTGGAGAGTACCGTTTTGAACAATACTATGACAAAGTCGTGACATTACATGTATTCTCTATCTCGCTCACTCGCTCTTGTTTTCACCGTTTCAAATACTTTACTTTGTGTCTTATAAGCACTAATTCAATTGCTATGCTTGTAGGGATCTGCAAAAAATCTACCTTCAGGATGTACTTCGAATATGAAACCTAGTTTAGTAAGCGCGTTATCCACCTAATTTGGTCGCTCTTTATTTCTCTTGTTTGACTCATTGTTTTACGAGTTTGTTATTCGATTGTGAATGCAGTGTTTCTACCCTCAATACGCTATGCAGTATATTAAAACGCCTATTTTCGTAGTAAACTCTGCTTACGACACATGGCAGGTCGGCCTTTACATCACTATTCCGTGACATTTGATCATAATATGCTGTTTCTCATTAGTGTTCATTTTTCTCTCTAAATTTACTCAAGGTGTTCAACATTTTGGCATCATATGAAGCCGATCCCAACGGAGAGTTCACCAAGTGTAAAAATGATTTGAAAGAATGCTCGGCGACCCAACTCCAACGACTCCAAGGTGATCAACCAGAAATCCATGTATATTTAAATACACCCGACCCTTGAAAATTTGTGCACCAAACAACACGGGATTATAAATCATGTCGTATTAAGGTTTTGTTTCTTCTGTTTGTGCTACAGATTTCCGCTCGGACTTTTTAGGGGCGCTTTCAGTCGTGACGAATAGCTCAACCAAAGGAATGTTTGTTAACACTTGCTACACTCATTGTGAAACTGACCAAACCATATGGTTTGAAAAACCTACTTCGAAGTTGGAAAATAAGGTAGAGTATGGTTTAGCTCTTAACGTAGAGTATCTTTTTTGCTACTTCTGCTTTCGCTATAATATATCTTAAAAATAGCTAATGTCTCATATTTTGGTCTCAAACCGATATGTATTGCAGACCATGGCAGAGGGGGTTGGTGATTGGTTTTATGACAAAAACAAGTTCCAAGGGGTCGATAACCAGCAAGTGGATCCACACTATTGTTAAGCTCTGATCAATTATCATAATTTTAGCTTACAAAGATACAAAAGCTTCTTAAATTGTGTATTTTCTTTGTTTATAGTTACCTTGTTAAATAAATACATGTATGAATGTTGTGAAATGAATAAAGTTAATAGTTAAGTTCGATACAGTAATCTATACATGTTTTATCGTTTATTTAAAATATATATCTAAAAAATATGAAAAATTAAACAATTAAATGTGTTGTAGTATATTATATTATAAAAATAAATTGAGAATGGAATTTTGGGCCCCTCCAATATTGAAATGCATCTAATTTCTTTGTCTTCATAGTTAGATTACGAAATTATAAATTGTATACACACGGGTCAGATTCCTGTGGTACCAAACTCTTAAGTCAAAATTAACCCTTTGTCACTCACGTCAATATTCTTTCAACATTTGTGTTAAAAACGATTGATGTAAAGCTTAAGCTTGATTTATAAGTTGTTTATGATAGATATAAACTCAGCTTAATTGATAATTTTATTCGAGCTTCATAATGTAGACTCGGGTTTGGCTTAAGGAGAGTTCAAGATTAATTTAAACTCGACTCAAAAAGCTTTAATATTTATATAACTGAATCGAAATTTTAATTAGAAAATTCTGAAAAGAAAATATAATAATTTAAAAGTAACCTTTTAAACAGGGAATGCCTTATAAAGCCAAAGAGGTAAAGCCAAATAGCCAAAGCACACTAAGCTTCAACATCCAATGAACATTTGTGATTCTATTATTTGAATTAACAATTATTATTTTCTATATACCTATTCTCCTTGTTTCTTGTTTTGGATTGATATAGGCTCGGATATTCATTTTACTACTTTTTTAGATTCATATTCTATTTTTTAATTATTATATTTGTTTCATTATGATATTCTTTTTAATATTTTTCTCTAAGTTCTTATTCTTATTTTATTTACACTGAAACTTATGAATTTTTTTTTTCTTTGTAATGTGAAAATTGATTAATGAACCATGTACTAGATTTTTGTAATATTAATCATATGAGACTAATCTGATTAGTGGTGTGAATTTATGCATAAAAATAAACACAATATAAATCTACATGTAAATGTGAGTTTCAATTTAGTCAAAAACGACTATGGGTAGTTTCGTGGATAGTTTTTGGTTGAATATGCGTACGTGTTTAGATAAATAGGTTAATCAAAGTCGACATAGCAGGGTTTGAGAGTGACCCGCTTGTTTTCATAAACTCTTGGAATGGAATTTTCTGTCAAAACTTTAATGTGTTAAATATTGTATATCAAAACTTAGAGCTAAAAGAAAATTGAAAATTAAAAATTTATATAAACTCATAAATACACATATTATGTTCGGATTCAACTCTACATATTACCTTTAGGTTCTGTCTAAAAAATTCTTTAGTTCGTGATCGTTACCCCTTTTAACTGCTCTAGTAAATAAACTTAGGAAATTAACTTGAGTTGTGTCCTATTCGAATTCTACATGGATATTTGCATAAATTTTGATTTTCATAAATCTGCAACCATTTTTATTTAATAAAAGATAACTAGTAGTCCGTGGGTGACTTGTGTCGGCTGGCAGGTACGATAAGGGCCTTCCGAATTCTTATGGAGATCCGTATTTTGGTGGTTTATTGGGGTTCGGAAATCATGTGAGTCCATCATATTCCAATTCAACCCCTTGTGGCAATTGGGCACAAGTAGGACCAATATTTTATATATCTTCCAAATTTTCTTATTTTTTGTTTGTTTCCTTAAAAGCAAGGAATTAAATTGCAAAAAGTGGCTATTAGAGCCAAAAGTCTTTTTTTGAATGTCAAATTTGGATAATGACGGATCACTGGAATATTATCATGTCATCAGCGAAATCATCCGACCATATCTATCTCCATCTCCACTAGGTATAATGCATATACATCAATTCAGGAGAAAACCTAATAAATATGAGAACCCCCCCCTCCCCCTATTGGAAATCGAACTCAGGACCTATTGGTTCAAAGCTTTATCCCACCCCCCAAAATCCACTAGACTCTAAAGCCATGAGCATTAGAGTCGGAAATTAAATCAGATGTATGCAATTACAACAATACATAGTATTGAAATCAAATCTATCCTATGAATTTAAACCTAAATGCTCTATTTGTATTCATAAAAACGTTTTAGTTATAATTGCAAAATATAATAATAATATAATAATAAATAATAATAATAATAATAATAATAATAATATAATAATAATAATAATAATAATAATAATAATGTTGCAGGATAAAGATTTATTCTTGTAAATTTATTTATTTCTTGCTTTCCAAATACACTAAGTTGTTGTCAACAACACCACGTGCATCACATTTTTTCTAATCAAGGTCGGTCTTTGTTCTCTCTTGCTAGCTCAAACAATCCATCAGTGTAGCAAATGAAAGATGATTCGTGTTGCACCACCAGTTAACTACCAAGGCCCAAACCAATTTCGCAAAAGAGCAATCGACCAATAGATCCAATAGATGATACGCTCTCTCTGTTCTTTCCCATAGGTTGGGTAGTTTATACCACTGATATTCACCCAAATTCTAAATTTGTCGATAAAATTATAACTGAAATATAATAAGTATCGAATTGGTCGCAAAAAATAGCATTTTTGGTGATGCATTGAATTGATTGTAAATTTTTGTTGCTGACATTTTTTCTAAAAATACTTTTAGGACGACTTTTAATAGCTTATGGTTTTTTAAATAGCTCGTAAGTTTGTCACCGCAAACCACCACGTCTTTTGGGAAATGGGAGTCCCCCGGGTTAACTTTTATTAATATCTCAAAACTTTGATTACAAACAAAGTGCATTTGTTAAACAATGGCGACTCGCCAAAGTAACAAACCACCAAATAAAGAAAGACATACATCACAAAAACAAACTAAGAATAAACTAAAACTTGGTATCCAACTTCATAAATCTTGTCGTTTCGTCGGTTTGAGATTCCACTTCATCTTCATTCTCTTTTCCAATCGATTCGGAATCCACTTTTGTCAAACTTTCATAAAACTTTTTCTTATTACTGACCATGATCCATAAACGATATTCGGTGAGCGAGTACTTGAATCAACATATTTTTTAACATCCATTTCATATTCCTACAACCCCAAACTCCGTATCAAAGCATTCTTCCTCATCTCTCAAAATTCCAAACTGTTTTTTGTGCATACACTTGGGCTTGTTCTAGGCCCAAAAGCTTATTTGACACAACAAAAAAACCACTCCCATGCGATTTTGGTGTTGGACCATAACAGTCTCAAGAACTGGCCCAACTCCATTAGAGCATAGGTTGTCCATTGTCCTCACCACATCAGAATTTTGTCTCAACATGAAATGCGTATGAACTTGTTTCCAAAATCCATTGCCCTTTTAGGAGTTCCAAGTAAGGGTGAGCAAACAATAGAAAAAACCGAACCGAAAAAAAAAAATAAAAGAGAACCTGATTTAACCGGATTGAAAAAAAAAACACTAAACCACACAAAAAAAATGAAAACACAAACTGAAATTTATGGTTCGGTTTTGGTTTTGCATTTTATGAAAATCGAAAAAACCGAACCTAGTAACCCAAAATAACGTTTTTTTTAATATTTGTTAGAATTAATTACATGGTTAGTACCTATGGTTTACCTATTTTTCCATTTCATACCCATTTTTTTTAATTACACCATTGATACCAACTGTTACAAATTATTTTACCATTAGTACATGTAGTTGTAGAATGAATTACATGGTTAGTACCTGTGATGTACCAATGGTGAAATCATTTTGTGAAAATTGGTACCAAATATGTAATTTTCAAAAATAGTTATGAAAATGGCAAATAGGTAAACTACATGGACTAACCATGTAATTAATTCTATTTGTTATATAGTGATTTAGGATTATTAATTTTATTCTGAAAATGATTTATCCATTGCCTACAAGAGATAACAAATTTTAACATAAAAATTAAATGATTTTTAAAGTATTAAAAATAAAATATCTTAATAAAAACTTTGAAAATCATAAAAACAGATTAGAAGTTTAGGTTTATGTGAACAATATTAATTACAAAGATTAAATATATTAACGTAAATGTAAACATCTAAGAAAGATTCTTAAATCTTGGATTATATTTTTATTTTTGAATCTTACGTATTTTTATTCCAAAAATCGATAAACCGAACCAACCATTGCTAAAACAGAAAAACCAAACCGAACGCTTTTCAAAAACCGAAAACTGAACAGTTTGGTTTTGCCAAAAAAACGAACCGAACCCGAAAACCCTAGTTTTTAGTAACCACATTATTCGATAACCATGCCAACGCTATTAGTTCATCGTCCTTTACAACACATACTTATTTCTTACAAATTCGGATAACATAAACCTTTCCGCTTCTTCTTTTTAGTGGTATTCTTGATTTGTGGGGACAATGGGTTTTGATTGCTTTAACTTTTATTAGAACTTAATCAGCGTAGCTAGTTTTTGCATGTATGTTAGATTGTTTGTGCATGTGTGTGATTCGATTCGGTGTGGTTCTTGGCTAAGGGATGGGATTACTCGGGATAGAGTGGAGACATTTGGTTTGTTAATGGCTAAATAACATTTTTAGTTAAAATAAATCAAGGCTTGTTTTGATCGAAAATTTCCGTTGTATATTTTGAGAAAAGTCTAATTTTAAACAATAAAGTGTGGTGTCACCCGATGGGGTTTGGTGTCCGGTTGAGGGCCTTACATTTGGGGCGTTTCATTTTATGTAGTAAAAGTCATCGAAGCACGAGCATGATGTTAAAATTCTAACCCATCTAGGGAGAATGCGGGAAAATCGTTGCCAACATAGGTTTAGGTTACTTTATATTTATATTTTTTATTTTGAACATCCAACAAAGCCCGACCATCGGGGTTCACCCATAGGCAAAAGGACACTCACACTGGGGACCGCAGACAACGCTAATGATCCGACTCGTCAACAATTCTAGGGGAAATCCGTCACCCAAAATACATTATGGTAAAACCTCTGACTCGTACATGATATTTGATCACGAGACTCTAACCAACAACCTCTTTAAAAAAAGTTATCAGGCTCCACTAAAACACTGCCCTTTAGTCGTTATTCAGTTATTATATAAAAAATCATTAGATATTCATTCTTATTTAATTATTTATTTACAAACATAAAGGATTCATTAACTCAATCTACGTTAAAAAGCATTACTCTTATTTTATTATTTTATTTACTTTTGTTGAAACCCCAACATTCAAGTTCCTTTTCAAACTTTCATTTTCACCTCGTATTATTGGGGGAAGTAACAAATTACACCTTGTGGTTTGATTTAAATTTTATTTAATTTTAAGTTTACTTTAAATATAGAATATAGATAATGCATTTTTAGAAAAATAACGTGTATGTTTCGTTTCATAAACATATTGTTGTAATTTGCTTTAATCAATATTAAGATGATTTTTATTCTTACTATTAAAATAATGAAAAATATCTCTAAAAAGAGGTGGGTGAAATGGTTTATGAAACACAGAGATATTGTAAACATAGGAACATTAGTCTTTAGGAGTTTCATACATCTTAGGTTACTAAAAAAACTATCCTTTGTGCATAATATATAAACCAAAAGGTTGATAGATTAACTAATTAAAACCGATGAAACCCAAACATGATATATATATAATTATTTGTTTAAAAGACACTAGCACAAAAAATAATCATGTAACCCTGCTTTTATCTGAACAGAATTGCAAATGAGTTGACGAATCATAAACGAGTTGGAGAGTGTTAATGGGCTATTATGTAATTGAGTTAACGGGTTGACAGAATGAACTGTTTAATTTAAACACACTTTTCTATTAAACGGGTTAAAGACGTTAACCAAAACTCAAATGGCACATGTGTCTTACTCTACTATAACAGACTCATGTTTTCCATAAACCAAAACCAAAGGAGTTATTATGACAAATATGAAACTTCATGGATCTTAATTGAACCTTATTATTCCGTGTTCCCATAAATACGTTGACCACCTTTTTCACACACACACATATCATATTACATACATATTTTCAGTTTTTTCACACACAGATATCATATAATATATACACAATAACACAAACACATATATATCTAAGCTTACATAAGTTACAACTTACAAGCACAAATCTTTCTGGATTTCTGTTAAACAAATAAGAAAAAAATGGTTACATTAAGAACAATCCGATGCACATTTGTAGTTTGTGTAATGTTGTTTCTAAACATCAAAAGTTCTGAGGAGTTGAAGATAACCATTATTGAAAGTGCTGTAGCCAAAGGAGCAGGTGCTGATCCGTTTTCCTATTTTTATTCATATTTTTAGTAACAGAAAGTTGTGAAATTATGAAGAAATGATGGTGCAGTTTGTTTGGATAGAAGCCCACCGGCATACCAGTTTGTTAAAGGATTTGGAGATGGCGTCGACAATTGGTTGGTTCATATACAGGTGTGTTAAGAGTTATCGACGCGTTATATATATTTTTGCAAAATAATTAGATAAACTTATTCATAAACACATGATTTTTGCGAATATCATATGAATGATACCAAAGTTTTTACGAGAGAATCATGAAAGTATTCATTCTTATGGAACTGTTTTATATTCTTGTAACCATGTCCAATAAATTTCACAAATACAATTATGAAGTTCGTTTATCAACTTTTACTCATGTATGTTTTTTTGAACGGTAAATTTGGATCACTGACGAGCCACTAGAGTATCATCGTGCCACCAGCTGAACCACCCGATCATATCAATCTCCACTAAGCATAATGCTTATACACCAATTCAGAAAGAAACCCTAATAAATATCCATAATGCCTAGACATATATATGTTTTTTTAATTGGTCTATTTCTCTCTACGTGAATTTGGTATGTATGCCAGTCAACTTTGAGAAGTAATAATGAATTCTTTTTGTCTTCTAGTTCTACATGACTCGATACTTATTTTTAGTTATCCCCTAAAAATATAATTATATCTAAATATATGTTTGACTCTTTACAATTTTTCACATGAAAGAATAATGAACTCAATAAAAAAGATGATATATGGACAAAAAAAATCTTCATTGGTGCTTTTCGAAGCTTAAAACGCGACATGTTAGTTGTCGCATGTTATCTTCTCATTGTGGAATACGAACGATGTTTTTTGAGGCTAAAGAGTGTGGTCATGATCACAATGACTCTTCATATAGGCGTTATGTCACTAACATCTAATCTACCATCCAAAACCACTACCCTAAAAGTGTGGTCATGACCCAAGTCACTATACCCCAATTTTTTTAATATATATTTGTCTCAAAGTCATCAAATGGAGGGTCGTGGTAATCGTGGTTTAATCCACACCAATCACCATCAATCAAGAAGGGGGTGTAGCTTTTCATTAATGTTCCTACGTGGTGAATCATGTTTCAACCATAACCTTCACACTATTCAGGTTGAGCATACATGTGTTTTCCTAGGATTTAGGATTTTTTAGGTAAACATGTAATAATTCAATTTGAAACAAAGTAGGTAAGTCGGTGAGATTGGATGTTTGACCCTATGACACATATGGTCTACAGAGTTGGAATGAAAAATAAGGAAGGGATTAAGAAAATGTTTTTATAGAATGATTTAGTAATAAAACTACAAATAATACAAATATAAATAAGGTAAAAAACAAAATAAAATTACATGCGGCGGCTACAGGTAGTGTCGAGCCGAGTAAAGCCAAACGATCGGAAACAGTACGGCTCAACCGTCTGAGATCATATGTAGTGGGAGGGTAAAACAAAGCCCTCACCCTTGAGCGTTTTGCATCATGTGACAGTACAGTCAGTAAGGGGGGTTTATTGGGCGTTTTTCTAAATTTTGTGTAGTGGTACCCCATTAATGAGTACCCAATAATTATTATTTTGTTTTTATTTTAATTAAAAATAATCCTAAATGACCGTGGAAGAGCTTGATTGGCAAAAAAATTTTTTTGGAGGTTACCAAAAGCACACCTGGGGGTTTTTTGGAAAAAAAAACGCTCAGGGGTGGTTTCGGGGCTTGGTTGAGCCTTTTTCTTTTGAAAAAAAAGGTCAAAAAAGCCCCACTAGGGTGGTCTGATGAGCTTAGGTGACCGGCTGATAAGTCGTTTGGACACATGTCGTTATTGGCTAAACAAGAAAACTAGCGGCTACAGTCGGCCACGTGTCGAAAGGGGGCGTGTATTTATGATAGACCCACTTCTGAAAATTTCAAAATTTCAGTATAACGTGGCTAATCTAGTTGAATTGGTCCAAACAAAACTGAAAAGTGAAAAAAAAGTGTCTAGTTTAGTAAACACTTTAGTCAACTATGTTTAAACTTGTAATTTTCCTATTCTTTTTTATAAGGCTAGTCAAATGAACCCAAAATAATTTGAGTCATTGTTTTCCATAAAAAAAGTTTCGAGATTGGTAATCTTGAACACTTGGTGACCGCTCTAATCTTTATGTGTATATATTATGATAGGTACTTTATCTACGTTACACTTATATTTAATTTACACTTGTGCGTGATATTGTTTGTATCAGGGAGGAGGATGGTGTCATACAATAGAAGATTTTGTTAAAAGAAAAACGTTGGTCTACGGATTAGGATCATCGAACGTGTTAAAAGAAAAACGTTGGTCTACGGATTAGGATCATCGAACTGAACTGAGCAATCAACAAGATCAGAATCCTAGTACTCATTTGAACAAACTATATAAAACTAAAACTAGTAATTGAGTTTTAAGGTTTATTATGATTATATTGTCGAAAACATTCTATTTTCAGACCTCTACAATTGGAATCGAGTGTGCATGAGATATTGTGATGGAGCATCATTTACAGGAGATGTTGAAATAGTTGATCCTGTATATCTATTAATCCTAAATTATAACCGTATATATATCAAAATAAAAATTTTAAATCGATACCTTTTTAACTATAGGACAATAACCTATACTTTAGAGGTGCAAGAGTGTTTGATGCTATTGTTGAGGAGCTCATGAGCATTGGAATGAAGGATGCACAAAATGTAAACCACCCTTCTTCTATTAGTCAGAAATACTATATATACCTATATAACTATGTTAGAAATATGATGTAATTGACCTTTTTATGCTAATATTTTTTTGTTAAAGTCCAACAAATATGTTTCTATGATAGGTTCTTCTCTCTGGGTGTTGGGTGTTCTGCTGGTGGTTTGGCTTCAATATTGAATTGTAACAAGTTTCAATGATTTTTCTCTCTCACAAGCACACACACGCATATATAAAGAATTTATCAACCACAACATATATGATTGCTTATTTTCTTTACCATGCATTATTAACACGACACTAATTCAAATGTTTGAACAGGAAAGACCTCTCGGGAGAGTATCGCTTTGAGCAATACTTTGACAAAATAGTCACGTTACATGTACTCTCTCTCTCTCCAAGTTCAAAGTGTTTACCTTATCTCGCAATGAATCAAATTGCTATCATTGTAGGGATCAGCAAAAGCTTTACCTTCCGAGTGTACTTCGAATATGAACCCGGGATTAGTAAGTGCACTAATCAGTCTAGTGTGGTCATTCTTTGTTTTCCTTGTTTGATTCATATTTCACTAATATACAACATTCACCCTGACTTCGCTATGCCTTATATCAACACGCCTATCTTCATAGTAAACTCGGCTTATGATACATGGCAGGTTAGTTTTATATCAGTCTTTCATGACATTCGATTATAAGACGTTGTCTCTCATTAGGGTTCTTGTTTCACAATAAATTAATCAAGGTATCCAACATGTTTGCAACAAATGAATCTGATCACAAAGGTGAGTTCACCAAATGCAAAAATGATTTGAAAGAATGCTCGACAACCCAACTCGAACAACTCCAAGGTGATCAATACAATTACCTTATTTCATTCAATTTTTTATATAACCTTTTCAGTTTACAATTAAATATATGTTTGTTATTAAGACCTAGCTTGTTTTCGAGTTTCTGCTATAGATTTTAGCTCAGACTTCTTAGGGTCGGTTTCTTCGGTAATACTTGTGCTTTGGCCTTTGGCTATATATGATATATCTCAATAGCTAATATTTTACATATTTGTTCTAAAACGAGATGTGTTAAATGCAGACCATTGCAAAGGGGGTTGATGATTGGTTTTTTGACAAAAGTGAGTTCCAGAAGACCGATACCGAGCATGTCGAACCACACTACTGTTAGGCTCGCTATGCATGAATGTTAATGACACCATAGTCATTTACTTGATGGAATGAGTTATTATAATTGAAATTACCAGTAAAAAAGATATAATATATGTCCTGCTGAGGCCTGATTTTTTTGGGGTCTAAATTTTTTTATATATTTTTTAAATGTAAAACTAAAAATTTACTATACCATCACTATAAAGATTTAATCTTACAACTTATTGGGTCAAAATCTTATAATTTATTGGGCTCGTTAGTCACATTTTGATCCATATCAATCATCCAAACATCTATTTAATGCAATTTATTGGAGTCTGTCTATAAACATTCAATGTTACAACTTATTAGGCCCAAATAATTTTCTTTTTTGATCCACCACTTGGGGCCTAGCGGTAGGGAAACTTAGGTTCTCCAATGGAGACCTAAGTTCAATCCCCACTTGTGTCACTTTGGTGGATTAGGCAATGATGTCTAGAGCCTAGACTCATTGCAGATGTGCCAGACTCTATCTTGAGCCCACCCGGGTTTTCGTCCCACTGTGTTTTACGCCAGAGAGTTCTACTCTTGCGGTAGCACAACGATTGTCAAGTGGTAGTCGGCGATATGGTTTCCTGAGGGAACGCTCAAGCCAAACTCTAAAGCCAGCGTGAGCCTAGCTAAGACAACATAGTCTGGCCAGAGTGGGTAACGGGGCTCTCCAATTTGGGGAGTTCGGTAGCCTAATACAAGAAACTCGTCGTTCCAAAAAAAATCTGTTTTTATCCAAATCTGAAATCTTATAACATATTGGGCTATTAGTCCTATTTTGACCAAATCCACCATCCAAACATCTATCTAATGTAATTAATAATAAAAAGTAAAAAAAAAACAAAAACTAAAAACTAAAGATCGATGGTGATGAACTTTATATGGAGATGAAGTTATTTGACACATTAAAAACCAGTGGATTTCACAGCCCTATATTTTTGCTATGTTTATTGCTATAACATTAATTGTCATTTGAAATAGTTTAAACAACTTGTTAGGCCAAATGGCCTTTTTTCAGCTCGGCCGAGACAAATCCTTAGGGATGGCTATATGCTATTGTATTTTAAATGTAATGATTAAGACTATACTATATATGTGTACAATACTTAAAATATAAATTACTTTTCTGTATTCTGATATAAAATAAAAAAAATATTCTAGGTGACATTTTAACCTGCGTAGTTAATATCCCGATATATCAATGATATATTGGTTATCGGTCCCTGTCATGATACCTGTACAATAAATCGGTCGAAATATTGGTATTGATAATATCGGCGATATTGACCGATATTTGATCGATATATCATCGATTTTCCCGATAACAGCACCTTTCTTTTTAGTTCTACCATTCGCCTTTCTTCTTATTGTTTTTGTTGGTGTTTTAAATCTAAATTGTTAGTTGTTCGTGTTAATGTTAGTGTTTTAAGTCTTAGTGAGTTCCTATTTGCTACAATTGTTAGTGTTTTGCAAGTTGCAAAAGGTTAATTTGTTAATGGTAGACGAGTATACTGAATTGTTAGTGTTGAATTTATATATATATACAAATCTAGCATGCTATTAAATTACCGATTTCCCACCACGATAACCAATATCTCAAATATCGGTCCTTGGTCGTGAAGTACTTAGATTTTGACCTACCAAACTTAGTAATTAACCCGTTTTGTCTCTCGTATTGTGAACTCACGTTCATTTTTTTTAATACTACCATTATGTAACACCCCAAAAAGTTAAATGTGCATTTGTGATTAAATCAACTAGAAACCTAACCTAGTTAAAATACATGTAGAATGTTAGTCTAAGAATGAGCAATTAAAAACCAACATATAAGTACCAACATATAAAGTAGAGGGACCAAATAAGGACAATTAGAAAGTGAGTTTATTAAAAACAAATTCAACACACAAAAACACACAGTGGGTGTGTGTCTGGGTCGATCTTAGACAAGAGAAAAGGGGGAAACCCTTACAAATATGAAATTGCTCAAATTTGAGGAAGGAATCAAGAAATTACTTGTGCATGAACTCTAATTGAGATCATCTAAGCTTTGTCTATCTAGTGGTAAGTCAAATTTCATGAATTGATGATTATTAGAAGATGGGTTTCGACCCATTTGTATGTTCATATGATAATTTATGCATGAATGAGTTAGAATTACACTATAGAACAAGAATCATGCTTAATTTTAGTCAATTGAACGATTTGAAGTAAAAACCACTAGATATTATGCCATGATGAAAATGATGATCAAGTAGATGCAAGTAAGCGTAATCTTAATGAATGATTTTGTATGTGTTAAAGAAATTATAGATAAATTAATGTAGAATGAAAAATATATGAGTTTGGTTGATTGTGATGATCCATGACTTGAACTAGTGATATTATGCTTAGAATACTTGTAAACCTTGTGCTTTGTTGGTGACATGCACACCACGTGTTTGATGAAATGCTTTAGTTAAGAATTCAGCAATTATGACCTCAAACCATACATAACGATCATGTTTTGAATGTGTAAATGAGATATGTGTTAAGTTTTAAGATCTCTAATCAAAGAATGTATGTAAGCTAATATAAGATATGAAGTCTAAGTATAAGCGGTTATGTATAGGTATAAAGGAGGAAGGTTCGAGTCACTCGAAGCAACAAGGAAATCAAGACCGAGGTACGCTACTTGTACGTTTAAGGTTTTTATTATAGCTTGCTTATCGTTACATATTGTGACAATCATAATCTTTAGAAGAATGATCATGCGTAAGACCCATCACGAATGGATCGAATAATTTAGAAGGATATGCAAAAAGGATGATTATATGCTAGACCCCTCATGAACGGGTCGAATGTATTAGAATGAAGGTGTAAAAGAATGATCGTATGGTGGATGTCCCATGAATGGAATTAAGCAAAAGAATGTTGGTAATTGATAATAAGTGAACTTGTATGGTTATGCTAAATATATGTTGTTAAATGGTTGTGAGTTAGAACCCTTATGTTAGTAGAAGGTATTATGTTTGAATATTATTAACCCTTGATGTTGTGTTATAGGTAAATCTCAAGTTTAGATGGTCATGCTTCACTCGGATCTAACACACTTCAAATGCCCTTCAAGCGCTTCCGCAAATTTTTAAAGATGTTAACGGGTTAAAATACTTTTGTTACAATTAGCTTATGTTTAGTTGTTAGACTTTAAACTTTAGGTTGTTATGTCTTTTGTAAAATCTTAGCTAGTTGTAAATGTTTTTGTCACACCCTGACCCGCAGCGGAAATGGTAGTCGGGGCATGATTGGGTTTTCATCAAAGCTCATGACATTTACTATAAAGTTTCATATTTATTATTTCTCTTTAAAGAAGAAGTTACAATAAACATACAAGCATAACATGTTCAAATACACTTTCATTACAAACAAAAGTATTAAACAGAATCATACAATTACAAAGGGAAACTAAACTAAATGTCCATTCCAAAGCATTAACTTGTTTATTCTTCTAGGCCATCCTACATGTTTCTTTTCTCAACTGGATCACCTGTATCATGTGTAAAACAGGGTTTTGGGTCAACAAAAGTTGGCAAGTGAATCTTATTTAAATATTTGAAAGGATTAGTTATGTTGGTTATTTGAATAAAATTGTGCATAACCAAATATGAATAAACGTAAATGTAAATTAAATCACAAAACACATAATATCAAACAATGCACAAGCACACACACCAAATGATGAACAATGAGATCAAGGCTCAATCAAACGGAGCCGATCAAATGAGGCACCTGATGCTCAACTCGTCTCCCACGATGAACTGATGGGCCTAATGAATGATTTGCACACAACTTGACAAGATGTAAACACGTATCACAACAAACAATGTTTACATCATAAGTTTAGGTCATATAATGGTAATAGCACAAATTTGAATAAACGAAATAATTAAAGCGACACATGATACACCCCAAAACATGAATAAAAAGGGGAATTTGTAATGATTCACTCACAGTGTGTGCGTTTCCTGGATGACGATGAATGCGCACGAATTTTAGGATTTGATCGACGAGGAAAACTAACCTAGAATAATAACGAAATGGTTTGGTAAATAAATGGATTTTATTTGAGATTAATAATTTTAATTCATAACCTTAATAGGATTTTTAGATTTATTTTTGTGAGTTTAAGGACATTTTCTAACTTTAAAAATATTATTTTTAAGTATTTTTAAATAATTTTCAGATTAAATAAATTAAAAAAAAAAGAAATAAAAAAATGTTGACTTTTGACCATGTTGACCGTTGACCGGTCGAACTGTGTTTATTCTATGCGCTGAGTGAGGTTCGAACTCGTGACCTCCCGTATACGTGCACGCAGCTCTACCAACTGAGCTACGTGTCTAACCCGAAATAATCTCGTTTTTAATTATATTTATATACTATTTAGATTAAACTATATTCTGATTTAACAAAATGATTTGTATATTATAGAGACAGGGTCATGGAACCGGCTCGAACTCACGACCTTTGCTTCGTGTGTGCACACAGCCCGACCAATTGGGCTGTGTGTTTAACCCGTTGGATATAAGATTTTTATTTCTTTTATATACTTACTGTCAAGTTTCATATTTGAGTTTTATAAAAAGGTTTGAATATTGTGACGAATCGAAACAAGAACAGAATCGAACCCGAGACGTGCTTATTGTTTTTGCACACAGTCCACCACTGGACTGTGTGTCTAACCCGGTTATTATTCCGGTTTTTATTATATTTATATGCTATCTCAATTCGTCTTCTTCACACATTTAAATTTCAGATCACCCGCTCGGTGATTTGGTTTGTTAAATCAAAGTGTTTCTTACTGATTAACAAAATAATAGATAGAAAATGAAAGTAAGTCGAAAGATAATACCGAGGGCGGTGGTCTTGAATGTTTCCGGCGAGATTCTGGCGGCTGAGGTCAACTCCGGCGAAATGTAACTTGCGACAGAGGATCTACAGGAAGTTTGAGGTGAGTGTGGGTGACTTCTATCGGGGCTTTAGGAGTCCTATTTATAGAGTAAGGCAACAGTGGGATAGATTCTTCGGTTTTCCGGCGAGTAACTGAGGATTCCGGCGAACAGAAAATTGAGCGGAGAGAACAGAGGCAAGTTGCGAAGGAAAAGAGCGAATTCGTTTGAGTGATATTTATAGGTCAATGACTCCGTCCTGCTTCGGATTTCAGATCCGTTTAAATTTTGATTTATAACCGAAATCTGCACTCGATGATTTTGCATAACGGCTTGATTAACGATTATGATCCCCGGTTATGATTGATTAACCGCATAACGGTCAATAAGGGTTGGCTTGAATCAAGGGCGGTTATGCTTAGGATGATTCTGAACTTGCAGGTTTAAACGTTTTCTTAACATAAGATTTAAATGTTTTCAATTTTAGCACTAATGTGCGTGTGGCGGAGTGGTGAAAGCTGTGTGTGTATAAGTTTGTGGTTATGGGCGACCCGGATTCGAAACCCGGCAACCTCATTTTATTTTTATTCACTTATTTTTATCATTTATTGATTATAGTTTTTAAATTCTAAAATGTTTATTAATTATGTATTGTTTAAAATTAAAATGAACAATATATACGCAACGAAAATTATAACTGAATATTCGATTAATAAACGAAGCGGGTTTTGGAAACCCGTTTTTTCGACGGATGGTACAGTTTTAACGTATGGTTTTCGTATGACTGACTATGTTTCCTTTTTATAATGGTATGCAAAAAGTTTAAATCGGTTCGTGATCTTGTTGTCGATAAGCAATGAGTTTTGACCATAAGGAAGTTGGGTGTTTCAAGTTGGTATCAGAGCCAAGGTTTGAGGGATTCAAGTACAAGGTCTAAGGTGCTTGAACTCAAACCGAAAGCTCGCGCATAGTGTGTGTTCATTCCGAGGCGCAAGGCAAGTAACTACTATTAAATTTATGTGATTTCGGTTAATGAATTATGTTACCGAATGTTACAGGATGATTATGGAATATTACGGGATGAGTACGGGACGTTTCGGGACGTTTCGGGTCAGTTTGGGCTGAGACAGGGCTCCAAGACGAGTCGTATGAACAAAATTGAAGCAAATCAACGTCTGGAGTATTGGAGGGCATCGCCGACGCACCCATCTGCTCCCGACGCGAAGTTTTGTTGTCTACGCGAGTTATTCTCCGACGCGGGTTTCCAAGGTGCGTCGCCGACGCATGGTAGGCGTCGCCGACGCCCCTCACTGGTCTAAAAACTCAGATTTTTGTTATTTAGCATATTATGAGTTTCATACTAACAGCGACCCATCCCGTAACCCTTAAATGGTCCCGAAAGGCGTCAATAGCGAATAAAAGAGTCCAAGAACCTAGGTTAACCTAGTAAGGCATGTCAGAAACAAAATGTTACAAGGGAATGAATGATGATATATGGAATGATAAGAAAACCAATCTTATGATTAACACACGGATGTTCCTTGGCCGTTTCTGGCCATACGATATAAAGAATGTATGAGTATGCAATTAACTATAAATTATAGAATGTTAATAAAAGGAAGTTGTGATTGTGTAGATGACGGATGATAGTAACTTGAACAAAAATGATATAGCACAACAAGAAGCAATGAACGAGAAGATTTCCGAAGAAGTGGGAAAGGCTATACAAGCCAGTCTTCCCAAACTAGCACAAGAAGTAGAAAGCCATGTGCTGGAAATTGTTGAGACGATGATGACAAGTAAGATGGATGAGTTGAAGGAACTAATAGGGGAATCTCAAGGCAAGAAAGGAGCTTGCAGGTGCACGTACAGAGACTTCATGGCTTGCAATCCCGCGATGTATAATGGAGAAATCGATCCTATAAAGTGCCAAAGATGGATCTCTAGCATGGAGGCCGTCTTAGTCCGTAGCCGATGTGAGAAAGATGATCAGGTAATGTTCGCTACGGGTCAACTTCAGCTTCAGGTTAAAGATTGGTGGGATGCACAATGTAAGGAGATGGGTGAGGATAAGCTTCAAACATTGACATGGCAAGAGTTTAAAGAGTCGTTCTTAAAATATCATTGCCCACAGGCAGCGATTGATAGGATTCAAGAAGAATTTCTACGATCTTCGACAAAGGGAGGAGTCAATTGATGAAATTACTAACACGTACCTTGATAAGTTGAAGTTTTGTCAAGATTTCATGAAGTCTGAAAGAATGAAGATAAATCGCTATCACGACATGTTGAAAGCTGAATTTAGAGAATTCATCACCCCTTCGAAATGTGAAACCCTGAACGAGCTCATCAATTGGGCTCGAGATAGGGAAATCGAATTAAAGCGGCAGGTAGAAAGGGGTGAGAAAATATCGATTGAAAAGTCCTCCAGCTCGAGCCCATCGAAGAAGCTGAAATTCAAGATTTTGGCAAAAGGATAAGGCGAAAGGTAGAATCCCTAAATGTAAGACATGCAGAAAACTCCACACGGGAGAGTGTCTAATGGGAAAGAAGGGATGTTAGAAATGTGGCCAAGAAGGACACCCGTATTATAAGTGTCCTAATCCCTCGAGAACTTGCTTTAACTGTTTTCAATCGGGTCACATCAAAGCTGAATGTCCAAAGCTCCAACAGAAGACGGGCAAGAAGAAAGAAGGATGAAGCCCCTAAGGCTCGAAGCAGGATGTTTCAGATGACGTCTGAGGAAGCCAAAGCTCTTCTGAATGTTGTATCAGGTATATTTTTACTAAATTCAATGCCCACGTATGTATTGTTTGATACTGGAGCTAGTAAGTCATTTGTGTCGAATGATATTATATGTCACCCTTCATTTAAACTAGAAAGGATGTCGGTGCCCTTAGAAGTAGAAATAGCCGATAGCAAGAGTTATCTATTACTTGAAATATGTAGGGGTTGCAAGATAACAATTGAAGATGAAGAGTTTGATATTGACCTTGTTCCCATGGTCTTGGGGGAATTCAAGTTAGTGGTAGGCGTGGATTGGTTATCTCGGCATCATGCTGAAATACAATGTGAAAGGAAGACCATTCATGTAATGACGCCTAGTGGCAAACAAGTAGTTATACATGGGGAAAGGAACATTAAAGCTACGTCGTGTACCCTTATACAGGCGGTCAAATACGTTCAAACGAAGTAAGGCATACTTAGCCTATGTGGTGGATACCCACGATAAGACCCTGATGCTAGAAGATGTGAGAATTGTGAATGAATATCCGGAAGTGTTTCTGGACGATTTACCAGGACTCCCTCCTAAACGTGAAGTAGAATTTCGGATTGAATTAAATCCGAGTGCCAAGCCAGTGGCTAAAGCGCCCTATCGGTTAGCCCCTATCGAGATGAGAGAATTAATGACTCAACTACAAGAATTGCTCGACAAGGGTTTCATATGTCCGAGTGTATCTCCATGGGGAGCGCCCGTGCTTTTCGTGAAAAAGAAAGATGGTACGATGCGGATGTGCATCGATTATCGAGAACTAAACAAATTGACGTCAAGAACCGTTATCCCTTACCTAGAATTGACGATATGTTCGATCAATTGCAAGGAGCGAGTTGGTTCTCAAAATCGATTTACGATCAGGATATCACCAACTTCGGGTACGAGAAGAGGATGTAGCTAAGACTGCGTTTAGAACCCGCTATGGACATTACGAGTTCTTAGTAATGTCCTTTGGGTTGACGAATGCACCAGCAGCGTTCATGGATTTAATGAATCGAGTATGTCGTAATATGTTAGACAAGTTTATCATAGTCTTCATAGACGAAATTTTAGTATACTCCCAAAGCGAATCCGAACATGCTTGTCATTTACGAGAAGTGTTAGAAACACTTCGAAATGAGAAGTTGTATGCAAAATTTTCCAAGTGCGCATTTTGGCTTAGAGAAGTACAGTTTCTCGGCCACGTGATAAATGAAGAAGGTGTGCAAGTAGACCCCGCTAAGTAGAGGCTGTAATGAAATGGCTGTCTCCAAAGAACCCAAGTGAAGTAAGAAGTTTTCTAGGCTTAGCCAGCTACTAAGAAGGTTCATTCAGGATTTTTCTAAGATAGTTGTACCCATAACTAAGCTAACAAAGAAGAACGAAAAGTTTATTTGGGGTACGGATTAGGAGAAGGCATTCCAGACCTTGAAGGAAAAACTTTCAAGTTCACCGGTGCTAGTGTTACCTGATGGCCCGGGCGACTTAGTTGTGTACACGGATGCATCACATCAAGGTTTGGGATGCGTCTTGATACAAAGGGGCAAGGTCATTGCCTATGCCTCTAGACAACTAAAACAACATGAGGGTAACTACTCGACTCACGATGTGGAATTGGCGGCGGTAGTATTCGCCCTGAAGATATGGAGGCATTACTTGTATGGAACGAAATGCACAATCTATTCAGATCATAAAAGTCTCAAGTACTTCTTTGAGCAAAAAGATCTCAATATGAGGCAGAGGAGATGGTTAGAACTTATTAAGGATTACGATTGATATTCACTATCATCCCGGAAAAGCTAATGTGGTAGCAGACGCTCTAAGTCGTAAAGAATACCCGCCCCCAATTCGAGTAAAGTCAATGAAGATGGTAGTTGCGCCTAATCTCCTAGAACGTATATGTAACATTTGTGTAAATCGGGTTTCGAAAACCCGCCCCTTTTATCAATCATAGAATAATTTGTTTTCGTGTTTAGATATTTATGTATAAAAATAAATTTATAAAATTTAAGGATTTAACCCATTAATCAAGAAAAACAAATCAACTAATTAATAACTAGTTATAATAATAAAAACAAACAAGGAAATAACGGTTTTAAAAAAATGAATGGGTGAACCGGGAGTCGAACCCGGGTTCCCCCAGCCACACACACGCAACAACACCGCTGGTCCCATAGAAATATATTCGTTCAATAAGGGCTCCAGAAGATGTTGATCGTAAGTGAGAAGATTGGTTACGGAGAAATAGGAAGCCAGATTCATATTCACATACATAAGAAGTATATAGGAAGAAGAATAATCTGTGATTTCTTTTTGAAAAAGAAGAACTGGCTTTCTTTGAATTTGAAGTAATAAGACTATCCCAATTATGACACTCATGGAGAAAGAATCTTAATAAATGCAAAGAGGAAGCATCTTTGATCCAATAGCGAAGAGCCTGAACCAAGATTTCCAGATGAGCTGGGTAAGGTATTAGTATATCTAATACATAATTTAAATGTGAAAAGTTGTCCTCTAAAAAAGAAAATATGGAATGAATTGATCGTAAATTATCGAATTTAACTACCCCTTTCCTTTCTAGGCACGTATTGTGAGAATATTGAGAACTTAAAGCTCTTGTTTCAAATGTATGTTGAAACCTGCAACAACTGGCAGCGAATCAAGGACGCGCTTTTCCTTCTTTTGAAATCTCCGACAGCTAAGCGGGATGTATTTTTGGCAAACTCGATTAGCCCGGCTGTCATCCTTCTGGCTAATCTTCCAATCATCGATTAACCTTACCAAAATCAAGCAAAGTCGGAACCTTCGCCACTCCTCTCTATAAATACTAGGCGAACTCTCTCAATCAACTCGCTCAATTCCTTCTGCTCTAATCGTAAGTTTACTCTGCTCAAACCTTTCCCCTCTGTTTCACCGGAAACCGCCGCTCCTCGCCGGAGATCAGAAGGAAACGCCATCGTTGGTAACAATCCTCCACCTAACTGTCTTAATTCATGTTTAGATTCTTTATCGAATAAGAATGAGAAATCACACTTCTGAATTAATGGTTATTCGGACGGATAAATGTGTTTGGGTTTATTCAAATGAAGAAGATGAGTTGCAGAATGTGTATGTATATAATAAAATTCGAGTTATAAACTGGGTTAGACACACAGTCCAGTGGTGAACTATGTGCACACTAAACGCACACGATCCGAGTTCGATACTTGCAACTGGCACCGTTTTTCTTTAAACTGTTCTTTTTTTTTTAAACCAAATCATGCTGAAATCCATTGAGTTGTTAAATATAATACAACTTCTATAAAATACGGGTTAAGCACCCAGCCCAACTGGTTGGGCCGGGTGCAAACCAATCACAGAGTCACTGGTTCGAGTCCCTGTTGTCACCCCGGTTGAAACATTTTTTTCAAAAATTAAATAATTACCAAATTCTGAATGAAGCTAACAAGATTATAAGATTAATTAAAAACCGGATTCATTCGGGTTAGACACGTAGCTCAGTTGGAAGAGCTGCGTGCACGCAACCGAGAGGTCGCGAGTTCGAGCCACATCCCGCGCAGTTAAACAGTCAACGAACCAGTCAAGCCTTGTCAGACCTGACAAAAATATATATATATATATATATATATAATATTATTTTTATTATTTCATTTTTATTTTTATTATTATTTATTATTTATATCAAGTATACATTATTATTTTAATTTTAAAACAATAAAAAATAAAAAATAAAACAACTAAAAATCTCAACTTCCTAAGGATAAAATTCTCAATAATAATACTATCTCAAATCTAATAAAGAGTATAAATCAAATATTAACCTGTTTATATTTACCGATTTATCGTGTATCATTTTAGGTTAGTATTCTTTCGTCGATCAAATCCTCAACTCGTGCTCTTTCATTATCAAGCAAGGAACGCACCCACTGTGAGTGAATCTCTACAAATTCCTTGTTTTAATCACGTTTTGGGGTGTATCATGTGTCATACAATTCCTTTATTTTATTTAAACATTTGTGCTTATATCATTTTGTGATCAAATGTGTAATGGTTATTGTGTGATTATTATGTGGATTAAATTTATCATTTCAGTGCACTCATTTCATTAGGCCCATCAGTTCCTCGTGGGATACGGGTTGAGCATCAGGTGCCTCATTAGATCGGCTCCGTTTGATTGAGCCTTGATCTCAAATACATCATCATTCATGTTATATATTCATTCAATGTGGTTTTTGATTGTTTACATATATATTTGCTCACATGTGATTTATGCACGAATTTTCGTCATTAAATAAAACAAGCAATTATTTAAAATGTTTTACAAGGTTCACTCGCCAACTTTTGTTGACCCAAAATCTCCCCCGTTTTACACATGATACAGGTGATCCAGTTGAGGAAAGAAACACTTAGGATGGCTTAGAAGAATAAACAAGTTATTGCGTTGGAATAAATATTTAGTTTTTTTTTTTTTTTTTGTATTTGTTTGAATTTTGTTTATTGGATATTTGAATTTGTAATTTGAATTTAATAAATATGAAACTTCGTAGTAAACATCATGAGCTTTGGTGATAACCCAATCATGCCCCGACTTTTATTCTGTTGCGGGTCGGGGTGTGACAGATTGGTATCAGAGCTTTTGACTATAGGGATATAGGATAGGTTATTAGACCCTTAGAGCCTATACTATAGTCGATTAAATTTTAATTGTTTATGTGTTACATGCAAAATTCATGATGTTTATATGTTTCATGTTCTATGCAAGCACACTCACAAGTACATGTTAATATGCAATGCTCATCATAATTCATATCCTCATAACATGCCATATCTATGAAAGCACACACCTCACGATTTCCATGATTTTTGCAATGATTTCGTATTTTTCAAATCACATCAAAGTGAGTTCTCACGACGGGCATGTAGTAACTGGAAGGGTACGAGTACTGGTAGTCGGAACGTCCTGTCTAGGCTTGGCATTCGTATAAATCCAAAATAAAGGACCAGTTTGCCTACCTGGGGACTAACGATGAGAGTACGAAGGACCAATTAGGCCAAAGCATGCTATACCAAACGTCGTGTGAGCTAACCCCACTTTGAGCTGTCATTGTGTCTACACCCGGACACCCTCCTACCATACATCTCGCAATCATGTTTTACAATTTTCATTCGGGTGGTGCGAGTGTTAACCCGCCGACACCAATGTGAATCCTACCAAACCCAATAGTCATGGGGGCCCACATGACTACACAGGCAATGGTATGGGCGACATTGGAGGCCCAAACATAGCAAACCCAAGACGTCCTATGGATGTAGTTAAATTATTTTCAGTTATGTTGTTTTCATTCTTTTTTTTTTTACGACACATGACACCTAGGAAATTCTTGAACTCACAATCTTCCTACATATGTTCCTGTAGATGTCGGCTAGGCAATTACGTGGAGGTAGAAAGTCAGGAAAGTCAAATGAACGCTTGGCCACACAAATTGCTTAACAAATGGCCGCAGTGCTTCCTGACATCGTGCTACAAGTTCAACAAGCCCTCACCGCTAATCCCATCAACCCTCCCAACCAATAAGACCAAAGCATCGCCAACCCTCCTCCCAAAACTCCCAAATGCACCTACAAACACTTCAAGTCCTGCGATCCCCCAAAATATGAAGGGACTGAAGGTGTCACCGCCCTCCTTCACTGGTTTGAGGAGATGGAAAACACCTTTCTCAATTGCGACTGTCCCGAGGACCGTAAGGTACATTACGCGACTGGAAGGTTGTTTGGGGTAGCCCTTACCTGGTGGAACACGGAAAAGGGTAAGCGAGGTGTTGAAGATGCCATGGCCTTAACCTGGGAAGAGTTAAGGGAAATCATGACGAGACGTTTCTGTCCAAGAAGCGAAATCAAAAAGCTAGAGGACGAGTTTCACGCATTGAAACAAAAGGAAAGAGACCACACTTCATACAATAAGAGATTTCTCGAATTGAACCAGATGATCCCCAATTCGTTCACCCCCTTATACCGCCTAGTCGAACACTACATTCGAGGCCTCCCCTCAAAAATCCAAGATTCGGTTTTAAGCACTTCGCCTGCAACACTTGAAGCCGCAATGGAGTTAGCTACGGAACTCACTGAAAATCGCATTCGAAACGGCAAATTCAAGGATGAGAAGAAGAAAACACCCATTGAGACCCCAACTCCAAACCACCCAGTCTCATCCTCGAAGTTTTCTGGTAAGAGGAAGCGAAATGGCAAGAATTTTGCTGTCACCCAAACCAACCCTCCCATCACTGCTGCACCAATCACCCAAGTTGCCCCTCCAGCCGCACCATTCAAAAGACCATACACTGGCCCACACCCAAAGTGTAACCGTTGTCAATACCATCACCCTCCTGAAAACCCCTGCCAACATTGCACCAGTTGTGGACGTGCGGGTCACACCATCCAAACCTGTCGTACCCTTCAGTGATTAAACCGCAGTCAACTTCCAACCCAAACCCAAAATCAAATGGTGGGTCAAGCCCAACAACCCTTACTTCTACCACCTGCACAACACGCAGCCCAACCTTACTACCAACCCAACTACCCCATGATGCAACCCATGCGAGCCTGTTTCAATTGTGGGGACCCAAACCACTTCAGAAACACTTGTCCACGCCTAGTGAACATCATCCATGCCCAAGCTCAAGCGAACCCGGTAAACCAAGCCAACCAAGCTCCTCCACCTGCCAGAGGAAGAGCTTTCAATATCAATGCCAACCAAGCCAGGGCTGACAACAATGTGGTCAACGGTACGTTTCTCATCAATGGTAGTTATGCATCCATATTATTCGATACTGGTGCGGATTAGAGCTTTGTGTCCTTAGAATTCGAATCTATCCTCGACCAACCTTGTGTTAATCTCATTGAATCTCTAATGGTGGAAGTTGCTGACGGAAAACCCACTTCATTAAATTCTATTATACGCGATTGTACTCTCACCCTAAACGATCATGATTTCCCAATTGACCTCATTCCTATGAAGTTGGGAAGTTTCCATGTTATAATCGGTATGGACTGGCTCAGCCAGCATCACGCAGAAGTGGTGTGCCACGAAAAATTCATTCGTATTCCTCTCGCAGACGGTCAGACACTACGTATTTTTGGGGAAACCCCTTCGAAAGGACTCAAATTGATGTCCTGCCTTCAAGCCCGAAGTTATCTCCGCAAGAACTACGTCGCATTTCTAGCTCACGTCGTCAAGAAGGGAGGCAAGGAGAGGAAGCTCGAAGATATTCCAATCGTGAAGGAATTCCCACAAGTTTTTCCCGACGACGTTTCAGGACTTCCTCCTGTGAGAGAAGTCGAATTTCGCATCGATCTTGTGCCTGGCGCTACACCGGTCGCAAAATCGCCTTATAGGTTAGCCCCATCCGAGATGCAAGAATTGGCCAGCCAACTGCAAGAGTTGACTGACAAAGGATTCATACATCCTAGCTCATCGCCTTGGGGTGCGCCTGTTCTTTTTGTGAAGAAGAAAGATGGAACGTTTCGCATGTGCATTGATTATAGAGAACTCAACAAGTTGACGTTAAGAATCGCTATCCACTGCCTCGCATTGATGACCTCCTAGACCAACTTCAAGGCGCCACCTGTTTTTCCAAAATCGACCTTCGTTCTGGTTATCATCAGCTTAGAGTGCGCGAGGAAGATATCCCAAAAACTGCCTTCCGAACTCGTTATGGTCATTACGAGTTCATGGTTATGCCCTTAGGTTTAACCAACGCCCCCGCTGTCTTCATGGATTTAATGAATAGAGTATGTAAACCCTACCTCGACCGTTTCGTCATAGTCTTCATCGACGACATCCTTATCTACTCCAAGTCCGAATCCGATCATGAGCGACACCTTCGGCTCATTCTTACACTCTTAAGAACTGAAAGGCTTTACGCTAAGTTCTCAAAATGCGAATTCTGGTTAGGAGAAGTACAATTCCTGGGTCATGTCGTCAATGACAAGGGGATTCATGTCGATCCTTCAAAAATCAAGGCAGTACAAGAATGGCAAGCGCCACGTACCCCTACCGAAGTTAGGTCTTTTCTCGGCTTGGCTGGTTACTACCGACGCTTCATTGCCAATTTTTCCCGTACCGCCGTACCGCTCACGGCCTTGACTCACAAAGGAAAACCCTTCATTTGGGGACCTAAGCAAGAGGAGGCCTTCCAAACTTTAAAGCAAAGGCTTTGTGACGCACCTATCCTTACACTCCCTGAGGGTTGCGATGACTTCGTGGTTTATTGCGACGCGTTAGGGCAAGGACTAGGTTGTGTATTGATGCAAAGAGGAAAAATGATAGCCTATGCCTCTAGGCAACTCAAAGTTCATGAGAAGAATTACACCACCCACGACCTGGAACTTGGAGCCGTTGTGTTCGCTCTCAAGATATGGAGACATTACCTCTACGGTACCAAGTGTGAAATATACACTGACCACAAGAGTATCCAACATATCTTCAACCAGAAAGCGTTGAATATGAGGCAACGAAGATGGGTCGAACTTCTCAAAGACTACGACTGTGAAATTCGGTATCATCCTGGCAAGGCAAACGTGGTGGCCGATGCGCTCAGTCGAAATGGTTATGCGAACTCTATTCGTCTTCTATGTTCGCAAATCATAACCGGGTTTCGAACCCGGGTCAGTCGCGGGGTCAAACAACGGACTTAACACTCAACACTTAAACCACTGCGCCACTTGTATTCTTTGTTAATTATTAGAATCATTTAATTCATAACATGTTTTTCCGAATTCAAAACCGGCGCCCAAAATTGCAGTCGTCGGAAATCCCGACTAACTCGCCAAGAATCGACGGTTACTTCAGTTATAACGTAAACCTTAAACACTACATCGGTTATAACCGACGCCTGAGTCCGCGACACAAGTTATAACTGCCGGAGATTTTCTAACCGATGAATCAAGTTGGAAATTGGACCAAATTCATCGATAACCTGCCTTATAAATACCTCCTCGAACCTCTGCAAGCTTTTCGCTCAAAACCGCACCCTTTCTCGGCGAAAATTTACTCGCCGGAATATTTCTGCACATCGCCGGAAAACCGAGTCCTTCACTTCTAAGCCTTACTGAACCCCCTGAGCTTATACCGAAGTCACCCACATTCTTTTCAAGCTTTCTGAAGACTCGCTGCTGCAAGACACACGACGCCGGAACCTGTTGCTGTCGCCGGAGTTCTGTCGGAAAAACAGAGGAGTCCAGTCGGTATAACCTTACGCCTAATTTTTTCTTTCTTTTTATTTATATCTCACCTATGATTAATCATAAAACGTTAAAGAAACCTGAATAAAACTTCGAACCAGTCAGTCATCATTTCTGGTTAAAACTGACGAAGAAGACGAAGTTCGGTAACATATAAGTATAATTAAAATCAAGTTATTACTCGGGTTAGACACACAGTCCAGCGGTGGACTGTGTGCACATTAAACACACTAACGTCTCGAGTTCGAATCTTGTCTCACGCATGCTGCCTTAATAAAAATGTCTTTTTTGTTAAACGAACCGGAGTCACACTGTTACATGTTAAGTTTATTAATAACCGGAATAATAACCAAGTTAGACACACAGTCCAGTGGTGGACTGTGTGTATGTTTTATCACAAGACACGAGTTCGAGTCCGGTCTACTACATCGATCCGGACAACTATCTAACTTTTTAAATAAGTCAGAAATGAAAATACTTAGTTTGTGTTTAAGTATAATAAAAATCAGTTAAGTTAACAAGTTGGACACACAGTCCAGCGGTGGACTGTGTGTTAGCATAAACCACAGGTCCCGGGTTCGAGACCTGTGGAGCGCACCGAGTCACGGATTAAAATCGTTTTTAAGAAATAAGGATTTTCTGTTTAATCTAATTAGTATATAAATATAATTAAAAACAGATATATTTCGGGTTAGACACGTAGCTCAGTTGGTAGAGCTGCGTGCACGCGTACGGGAGGTCTCGGGTTCGAGCCTCACTCCGCGCACACTTACACGCATACGAACCGGTCAAACAGTCAAGGTCAACGGTCAACGGTCAAAAAAAAAGTCAACTTTTTATTATTTTTATTTATTTATTTAATTAAAAATCAATTAAAAATACTTAAAAAAATAACATTTTTAAGGTTAGAAAATAGCCTTAAACTCACAAAAATACACCCAACAATCCTACTAAAATGGATTAATAAAATCCGTTTACTTACCGAACCATAATGCTATTTATCTAGGTTAATTTCACTCGTGGTTAAAACCACTTCGCGTGCATTCAACATCATCAACCGAACGCACCCACTGTGAGTGAATCTTACAACTCCCCCTTTTTAATTACACGTTTTGGGGTGTGTCATGTGTTACAAAATAATTAACTCGTTTATTTAAACTTGTGCCATACCATATTGTGATCTAAACTTAGATTGTTTATATTGTTGTGATTATGTATTTGATTTTGTCAACTTGTATGAAATTCATTCATTAAGCCATCAGTTCCTCGTGGGAGACGAGTGAGCAACGCGTGCCTCAAAACCAATCCATTATTGTTCATGTGTGTATTGTTGAGTTTATATTGTTGGTAGTTATGTCTTTCATATTATCATGGTTATGCAATTCATTCATTAGGCCCATCAGTTCCTCGTGAGAGACGAGTTGAGCAACGCGTGCCTCTAAACGGTCCTTTATTGTTCATGTGTGTATTGTTTAATATTAAATTGATTTATGAATAAGTTTACATCTATTTTTACTCATGTGTGGTTGTGCACTTTATTTCATAATCAATTAAATAAACTTGTTCAAATGTTTTCCATAGGATTCACTCGCCAACTTTTTGTTGATCCAAAAACCCTTTACACATGATACAGGTGAACAGGTTGAAGCAAGGAAAACATAGGAAATGCCTTAGAAGAAAACAATGAAACCTAGATTGATATTTAGAACATGTTATAATATTGATTGTAATTCTCCATTAAAGTGTATTAATGAATATGAAACGTATAATAAATGTCATGAGCTTTGATGATAACCCAATCATGCCCGATCACCTTTTCCACTGCGGGTCGGGTGTGTGACAATAACCGACATCAAAGATCAAATCCGGGCAGCTCAACATGTTTCTGTAACAAAAATGACGTACGCGATGAGCTGTCATGTGGAGCTGAACTCAAAATTGTAACCAAATCCGATGGTATTCTATACTATTTAAACTGCATATGGATTCCTGATCGCAATAACCTTCGTGATTTCCTCATGAATGAGGCACACAAACACGATACTCTGTACACCCAGGAGCCGATAAGATGTATCAGGACCTACGATACACCTACTGGTGGCCTGGCATGAAAAAGGATATCGCTGTTTTTGTTTCCAAGTGCCTTACCTGTTCCAAAGTGAAAGCTGAACATCAAAGACCTTCAGGACTTCTAGTCCAACCCGAAATACCTATATGGAAGTGGGAAAAACATAACCATGGACTTCATTACCGGGTTACCTCGCACCTCCAGTGGGTATGACCCCATATGGGTAATCATTGATCGTCTTACAAAATCAGCTCACTTCATTCCGATCCGCGAGGACTTCAAGAACGAGAAGTTAGCTCGTATCTACATCAGCGAGATCGTAAGCCGTCATGGTGTACCGTTAAGCATCATTTCAGACCGTGATGGTCGTTTCACTTCACGAACATGGCGAGCCGTACAAACTGCTTTGGGTACACGCTTAGACCTTAGCACCGCCTTTCACCCTCAAACTGATGGTCAATCTGAACGCACCATCCAAACCCTTGAAGACATGCTTCGAGCATGTGTCATAGACTTCAAAGGGAACTGGGACGCTCACCTACCGTTAGTCGAGTTTTCGTTACAACAATAGTTATCATTCGAGTATCGACATGGCTCCTTTCGAAGCTTTATATGGTCGTAAGTGCCGATCTCCAGTATGCTGGCACGAAATTGGTGAAGAGCAAATCACCGGACCTGAATTGATTCAAGAAACAACCGACAAAATCCTTCAAATTTGAAACAACCTTCTAGCGGCTCAAAGTCGTCAAAAGAGTTATGCTGACAAACGACGAAAGCCCTTGGAGTTTGACATTGGTGATCAAGTGCTTTTAAAAGTATCACGTGGAAGGGAGTGGTTCGTTTTGGCCAGAAGGGCAAGCTAGCACCACGCTACGTAGGACCTTTCAAGATACTCGAAAGAGTAGGTCCTGAAGCATACAAGCTTGACCTACCAGAAGAGCTTAACAGAATTCATCCACATTCCACGTAGCAAACTTGAAAAAGTGCCTCGCCAACGAAAATCTCCATATTCCTCTAGAAGACATTCAAGTCGATGAATCGATGCACTTCGTTGAAAGACCAATGGAAATCATGGATTTCGGTGAGAAGCGTTTAAGGCGAGGTCGTATTCCAATCGTCAGGGTACGTTGGGAGTCAAAACGAGGACCCAAGTTTACTTGGGAACGTGAAGACTCAATGCGCGAAAAATACCCGCATCTTTTTCCAGTTACAACTACTACTTAAATTTCGGGACGAAATTTCTAAAAGTAGGGGATACTGTAACATTTGTGTAAATCGGGTTTCGAAAACCCACCCCTTTTATCAATCATCGAATAATTTGTTTTCATGTTTAGATATTTATTTATAAAAATAAATTTATAAAATTTATGGATCCATTAATCAAGAAAAAACAAATCAACTAATTAATAACTAGTTATAATAATAAAAACAAACAAGGAAATAACGGTTTAAAAAAATAATGAATGGGTGAACCGGGAGTCGAACCCGGGTTCCCCCAGCCACACACACGCAACAACACCGCTAGTCTGCACGCACGTATTGTGAGAATATTGAGAACTTAAAGCTCTTGTTTCAAATGTATGTTGAAATATGCAACAACTGGCAGCGAATCAAGGACGCGCTTTTCCTTCTTTTGAAATCTCCGACAGCTAAGCGGGATGTATTTTTGGCAAACTCGATTAGCCCGGCTGTCATCCTTCTGGCTAATCTTCCAATCATCGATTAACCTTACCAAAATCGAGCAAAGTCGGAACCTCCGCCACCCCTCTCTATAAATACTAGGCGAACTCTCTCAATCAACTCGCTCAATTCCTTCTCCTCTAATCGTAAGTTTACTCTGCTCAAACATTTCCCCTCTGTTTCACCGGAAACCGCCGCTCCTCGCCGGAGAACAGAAGGAAACGCCATCGTTGGTAACAATCCTCCACCTAACTGTCTTAATTCATGTTTAGATTCTTTATCAAATAAGAATGAGAAATCACACTTCTGAATTAATGGTTATTCGGGCGGGTAAATGTGTTTAGGTTTATTCAAATGAAGAAGATGAGTTGCAGAATGTGTATGTATATAATAAAATTCGAGTTATAAACTGGGTTAGACACACAGTCCAGTGGTGAACTGTGTGCACACTAAACGCACACGATCCGAGTTCGATACTTGCAACTGGCACCGTTTTTCTTTAAAACTGTTCTTTTTTTTTTAAACCAAATCATGCTGAAATCCATTGAGTTGTTAAATATAATACAACTTCTATACAATACGGGTTAAGCATCCAGCCTAACTGGTTGGGCCGGGTGCAAACCAATCGCAGAGTCACTGGTTCGAGTCCTTGTTGTCACCCCGGTTGAAACTTTTTTTCAAAAATTAAATAATTACCAAATTCAGAATGAAGCTAACAAGATTATAAGATTAATTAAAAACCGGATTCTTTCGGGTTAGATACGTAGCTCAGTTGGAAGAGCTGCGTGCACGCAACCGAGAGGTCGCGAGTTCGAGCCACATCCCGCGCAGTCAAACAGTCAACGAACCGGTCAGGCCTTGTCAGACCTGACAAATATATATATATATATATATATATATATATATATATAATATATATATTATATATTTATTATTTTCATTTTTATTTTTATTATTATTTATTATTTATATCAAGTATACATTATTATTTTAATTTTAAAACAATAAAAAATAAAAAATAAAACAACTAAAAATCTCAACTTCCTAAGGATAAAATTCTCAATAATAATACTATCTCAAATATAATAAAGAGTATAAATCAAATATTAACATGTTTATATTTACCGATTTATCGTTTATCATTTTAAGTTAGTATTCTTTCATTATCAAGCAAGGAACGCACCCACTGTGAGTGAATCTCTACAACTTCCCCGTTTTAATCACGTTTTGGGGTGTATCATGTGTCATACAATTCCTTTATTTTATTTAAACATTTGTGCTTATATCATTTTGTGATCAAATGTGTAATGGTTGTTGTGTGATTATTATGTGGATTAAATTATCATTTCAGTGCACTCATTTCATTAGGCCCATCAGTTCCTCGTGGGATACGGGTTGAGCATCAGGTGCCTCATTAGATCGGCTCCGTTTGATTGATCCTTGATCTCAAATACGTCATCATTCATGTTATATATTCATTCAATGTGGTTTGTGATTGTTTACATATATATTTGCTCACATTGCACGAATTTTCGTCATTAAATAAAACAAGCAATTATTTAAAATGTTTTATCAAGGTTCACTCGCCAACTTTTGTTGACCCAAAATCTCCCCTGTTTTACACATGATACAGGTGATCCAGTTGAGGAAAGAAACACTTAGGATGGCTTAGAAGAATAAACAAGTTATTGCGTTGGAATAAATATTTAGTTTTTTTTTTTTTTGTATTTGTTTGAATTTTGTTTATTAGATATTTGAATTTGTAATTTGAATTTAATAAATATGAAACTTCGTAGTAAACATCATGAGATTTGGTGATAACCCAATCATGCCCCGACTTTTATTCCGCTGCGGGTCGGGGTGTGACAGTATACGAGAAGCTCAATTCAAGTCGTTAAATGCGACTAATCCAAAAGAAGAAAGAACTAAGGGATTCATACATAAGTTAGAAGAGAATGTGAATGGGATTAAAACAAGGTGTGGCCGAATCTGGGTACCTTGGCGTTGTGATGTAAAGGAGTTGTTATTTGAGGAAGCTCATAAGTCCCGATATTCGGTTCACCCGGGAGCCACAAAGATGTATCGAGATTTAAGAAAGAATTACTGGTGGCCCGGAATGAAGCGTGACATTGTTAAGTATGTCGCGAAATGTTTGACATGCTCTCAAGAAAAGGCGGAACATCAAAAACCGTACGGGAAATTACAACCTTTAGAAATTCCGGTATGGAAGTGGGAGAACTTAACCATGGATCTTGTAACTAAACTTCCAAGAACAAAGAAGGGGCATGATGCTATATGGGTCATTGTTGACCGCCTCACCAAAAGCGCCCATTTTCTACCTATACGAGAGACTTATTCCTCTGAACGAATGGCTGAAATTTTTGTAAATGAAATCATATCCCGACATGGAGTACCTGTATCCATTGTATCGGGTCGGGATACACGGTTCACTTCCCGTTATTGGCAAAAATTTCATAATGGAATGGATACCAAATTACACATAAGTACCGCCTACCACCCCCAAACAGATGGTCAGTCGGAAAGGACCATCCAAACGCTCATCGATATGCTAAGAGCTTGTGTTCTAGACTTTGAAGGAAATTGGGATGAACACCTGCCATTAGTGGAGTTCTCGTACAACAATAGCTACCATAATAGCATCCAAATGGCACCGTATGAAATGTTAGATGGTAGAAAATGTAGAACCCCGGTATGTTGGGGGGAAGTGGGTCCAAGAGAACTTACACCAAAGGACGTTGTGGCCATAACGAATGAGAAAATTGATATAATACGACCACGGTTGAAGGCGGCTCAAGATCGACAGAAAGCATACGCGGACCGTAGAAGGCGCCCTATTGAGTTTCAAGTAGGAGACTGTGTCTTGCTAAAGGTCTCCCCTTGGAAGGGTATAATCCGTTTTCGCAAACGTGGAAAGTTAGGACCACGTTTTATAGGGCCTTTCAAGGTCTTAGCTCGTATTGGGAAAGTAGCCTACCGGTTAGAATTACCCCCATCTATGGATGGAATTCACAACACATTTCATGTTTCACAACTACGGAAATGTCTTACGGACGAGACGGCTTATGTACCCTTGGATGACATTGAAGTCGATGAAAGAATGAATTATATTGAAAGACCGATAGCTATCAAGGATTCTAAGGTAACGCACCTTCGCAACAAAGCTATAAGGCAAGCCTTAGTGCAGTGGCAACATAAAAAGGACCGGATCTTACATGGGAAATGGAAGAAGAAATGCGGGAGCATTACCCATCATTATTTGGTATGTATTTAGGTTTCGGGGACGAAACCTCCTTTAAGAGGGGTAGACTTGTAACACCCCAAAAAGTTAAATGTGCATTTGTGATTAAATCAACGAGAAACCTAACCTCGTTAAAATACATGTAGAATGTTAGTCTAAGAATGAGCAATTAAAACCAACATATAAGTACCAACATATAAAGTAGAGGGACCAAATAAGGACAATTAGAAAGTGAGTTTATTAAAAACAAATTCAACACATAAAAACACACAGTGGGTGTGTGTGGGTCGATCTCAGACAAGAGAAAATGGGGAAACCCTTACAAATCTGAAATTGCTCAAAATTGAAAGAAGGAATCAAGAAATTACTTGTGCATGAACTCTAATTGAGATCATCTAAGCTTTGTCAATCGAGTGGTAAGTCAAATTTCATGAACAGGTGATTATTAGAAGATGGGTTTCGACCCATTCGTATGTTCGTATGATAATTTATGCATGAATGAGTTAGAATTGCACTATAGAACAAGAATCATGCTTAATTTTAGTCAATTGAACGATTTGAAGTAAAAACCCACTAGATGTTATGCCATGATGAAAATGATGATCAAGTAGATGCAAGTAAGTGTAATCTTAATGATTGATTTTGTATGTGTTAAAGAAATTATAGATAAATTAATTTAGAATGAAAAATATATATGAGTTTGGTTGATTGTGATGATCCATGACTTGAAGTAGTGATATTATGCTTAGAATACTTGTACCTTGTGCTTTGTTGGTGACATGCACACCAAGTGTTTGATGAAATGCTTTAGTTAAGAATTCAGCAATTATGACCTCAAACCATACATAACGATCATGTTTTGAATGTGTAAATGAGATATGTGTTAAGTTTTAAGATCTCTAATCAAAGAATGTATGTAAGCTAATATAAGATATGAAGTCTAAGTATAAGCGGTTATGTATAGGTATAAAGAAGGAAGGTTCGAGTCACTGAAAGCAGCAAGGAAATCAAGACCGAGGTACGCTACTTGTACGTTTAAGGTTTTTATTATAGCTTTGCTTATCACTACATATTGTGACAATCATAATCTTTAGAAGAATGATCATGCGTAAGACCCATCATGAATGGATCGATTAATTTAGAAGGATATGCAAAAAGGATGATTATATGCTATACCCCTCATGAACGGATCGAATGTATTAGAATGAAGGTGTAAAAGAATGATCGTATGGTGGATATCCCATGAATGGAATTAAGCAAAAGAATGTTGGTAATTGATAATAAGTGAACTTGTATGATTATGCTAAATGTATGTTGTTAAATGGTTGTGAGTTGGAACCCTTATGTTAGTAGAAGGTATTATGTTTGAATATTATTAACCCTTGATGTTGTGTTATAGGTAAATCTCAAGTTTAGATGGTCATGCTTCACTCGTATCGAACACACTTCAAATGCCCTTCAAGCGCTTCCGCAAATTTTGTAAAGATGTTAACGGGTCAAAATACTTTTGTTACAATTAGCTTATGTTTAGTTGTTAAACTTTAAACTTTAGGTTGTTATGTATTTTGTAAAATCCTAGCTAGTTGTAAATGTTTTAACGTATGGTTTTCGTATGAATGACTATGTTTCCTTTTTATAATGGTATGCAAAAAGTTTAAATCGGTTCGTGATCTTGTTGTCGATAAGTAATGAGTTTTGACCATAAGAAAGTTGGGTGTTTCACATTACCACTATATTAATTAGTAAATTTTAGTCCCCTCGTATAATTACTATTCTTTTTTGCTTTGTTTTATTGATTTTTCTTTTTATAATATCCAATCACTTAATAACACTTGCCCACTCTTTTTTTTTTTTGTCAAAATAAGAAAGCTTGCATGTAGTGTACCCTCTTTCACAAATTATTTAATTTTCATCATTTTTCTTCCATCAAGTTTTGACATATAATGTGATGACAGAAAAACTAATCTTTCTTTTTAATTAAACAAATGTTACGTGTATAATAATTAATAAAGTACATATTGTCTAAATCTAAATGAAAATCATGCGTTTCAAAAATCTTTAATCTATATTTTAAATAAAATCTAACAATCAAATGTTACGTGTATGATAATTAATAAAGTAAATATTATCTAAATCTAAACGAAAATCATGCGTTTCAAAAATCTTTAATCTATCTTTTAAATAAAATCTAACAATCACTAAACTTTATTACCATAAAAAAGTATGAATTGCAAGTGATATTAGAAAGATAAAGATAGAAGAATAAATATTTATTTCTTAAAAGAAAGTATACAAACGATTTTCAAGTGATACTAAAAAGAAAGAATATATTTGTTTTAGAAAGATATATGATTTAGGGTTTAGGATTTTACATGTATGGTCTCGGTGATTTGTTTAAATTACATATATGATTACGACCCGCATGTCCTCAATAATAGTTAAATATATGATACAGTGTTTTTTAAAGTATAGTATTTTTTATGATATTTAGAGAAAGGGATGTGAGCTCAAACAAAAAAATTGATGACTCCTACAAATGAGAATCATATTTCAACACTTTGATGTTATTGCGTGGTGTCAAAAACTTTAACCTTTGAGCATGCCAACATGATCTCAAGCTTGTTTGATGTGTGATCAAATGATTTGTTTGACTATACATTATGATCCATTATATTTCGACTAAGTTCTCGTTCGTTTTGGATTGTTCACTAAGAAAACCGATCTGGATTTGACTTTTGAGACTTGTCTTTGTATTTACAAAAAGGGGCTAATATATTTTAATTAAATGAGCAAAATGACAAAAAAAGAAGTTAACATAAAAATTCTAACCTACTTGCTAATTGAATGAAAATGACAACAAAAATAAAACCTCACAACTCAGATACAAAAAAATTCTATTTTCAGACTGAAGTGACAAAATGATATAAACTCAATGACCATTTTAACATTTTACTCTCACTTTTAAGTTCCCAAATAAAACCCACACCTATGTTCATATCTTGACATTATGTTAATTGAATACTCTCAATGACCTAGTATGGACATTGGGTATGTTTTAAAAGTAGCTGGTGGCTAGAAGCTGGTGGCTGGAGACTGGAGGCTGGAAGCTGGTAGCTAGTAGCTGTAACTTTTTAGAATATTTAGGTGTTTGGCAAAGTAGCTGGAACTTTTAATAAAATGTATAAAATGACCAAAATAGACATTAAAAAGTTGGTACATTAAAAAGTTTATTATCTTTAGAGGTTAAAATGATCATTTTTTTCCCTAAAAGCTTGTAGCTCCCTCTAAACGCTACTGGTAGAAGCGTTTAACCAAAAGCTTCAAGCTTCTTCAATCAAACAAGGTTTTTTATTGATTAGGAGTTTTTTCTTAAAAACTTAAAGTTAGAAGTTTCTAAAAGCTCTATGCCAAAGATACCAATTGTAAGTGCAATGTTGTGTGACATTTAAAATTGTTGTTAGAAAATATACATTAGTAGCCAAAGTAAAAGAAAACCCAAACTTAAGGGACGCAATCTGTAAATCAAGAAACCATCAAGGAGTAAAGTATCGCCACACATTCCACAATCTCTCCGTCAATTCATCCGTCCTGCTAACACCGGCGACGACGAGGTAAATATATTTCATACTCGCCTAATTATTTTTCATAATCAGCAGCTGTTATTCCCATTTGCTTGTTAATTCTACTGAATACACTACTGTTATATGTGAATTTTAGTTAATTGTTTGCTTACGTGATTGGGGATCTTGCGAATTGTAGACGATTTTAGGTCACGATCTAGATTATGAAATTAGGGTTTTGATTCTGGCTTCAGTGTTTTCTCCGTTAATATTTATAAAAAATGATTTTGATTATAGGTTAGTGATAGAATTGATGTGCAAGTTTTGTATATTTAAGGTGTATATCAAGAATTTTTGAATTTGAGATAAGTGGGGGGATAATCTGTTGGAATGAAATGATTGTGATTTATAAGATAAAACTTTTGCTTAGAATGATAACATTTAGGGTTGGCGATCCTTTACATAATCTGAACACGACACCGAAAAAAAAACAGGTCTTGGGTCGAATAACATGACCCGTTTTAAAAAACGGGTCGTGTTTGGGTTGAATCGTTTCAAAAACAGGTTGGATTCGGGTTGACACGTATAAAATGGGATGATCCGTTAACCCGTTTAAGTATTTAGAAAGGAAAAAAAAAAGCTTTTTTATTTTTATATCTGTGTTTTTTTTTTTTACATGGTTAGTCATAATAAGGTTTGCTTTGTCACGCCATATTATCTACTTGTCACATTTACTCACCGTTAAACATATTACCAATAACCCGCTTGTAATTCATCCATTTAAAAAATTGGTTAAACGGGTCGGGTTAGGGTTGAAATCTTTGGCATGAATACTAATATGGGTCGGGTTCGGGTTGCACATTTGAACCCATCGACCCGCAACCTGTCAACCCGCTAACCCGACAAGATTGACACCCCTAAGTTAACATTTATTTAACAATGTGCATGTGAATGATGTGTGATTTATATTTGGCAAAATGAAAGGTAAAATGGGAACCCCGGAGACCTCTCGTGAACCATGTCCAGACCGTATACTAGACGATATCGGTGGAGCCTTTGGCATGGGTGCTGTTGGTGGTTCAGCCTTCCACTTCATAAAAGGCATCTACAACTCTCCAAGAGGCGACCGCTTGTTAGGCGGGGTTCAAGCAGTGCAGATGAATGCTCCACGCGTTGGCGGCAGTTTTGCCGTCTGGGGTGGGCTGTTCTCCACTTTTGATTGCACAATGGTGTATGTCCGCCAGAAAGAGGATCCTTGGAACTCGATAATAGCCGGTGCTGCCACCGGAGGGTTTCTCCAGATGCGTCAGGGCCTCGGTGCTGCCTCCCGGTCTGCGGTTTTCGGTGGCGTTCTACTTGCTATGATTGAAGGAGCTGGAATCATGTTGAATAAGCTCATGAGTGCACCCCAGAATCTTCCTCCTTTGGAAGAGACTGTGCCGCCTAACATGGGCGGCGCACCACCCATGGGACATCTTTCTAATCAACCTCAAGTAAACATGAGTAGCATGTCGCAACCACCACCACAACCGTCATCGTCATCATGGTTTGGAGGGCTGTTTGGTGGTGGAAAAGAGCAGGAGCCTGCCACGAGCAGTGGCAGCAAGACACAGGTTTTGGAGAGCTTTGATGCTCCAAATCCGCCTTCATTCGAATACAAATGAATAGCAGGGAGTTGCTTCCATGAAAGTCATTCAGGAAGGATATATGAAGTTGGATTCCACATTTTATTTTTTGTGATTGAACAGGTTCAATTGGTAGGCTCTTGTTCATATATTTTATGCAAGTTTTTAATTGTAGGTTGTTTAACAATTTATGATTGACATAATGAAAGTTATCATCTTTTATCTAGTTTACAATATGCTAATTGTATCATTTTCTTTCGAATTCTCAAGCGATCCTAGTATCTTATCTTATATTGTAACAAAGTAAAATCAATATCACACACTCTATTAAAAAATAAAGGGATATTGGATTTTAATAAACCCAACTTTCACCAATTGGCCAATAACACTCCCAACTTTCAATTGTACACCAGCACTCCAACTTTCAACTTATTGGCTGCGAACACTCTCAAATTAACTGAACCCTAACCCAGTTAGTTTTTGCTGATGTGGCATCTGATGTGCCCATTTTGCTGACGTGGCAACCGATGTGGCATTTTTTGCTGACGTGGTAGGTGACGTGGCATTTTTTATGACCCATGGCAGCTGACATCAGCTAACTAGTTAACTGTGTTAAGGTTCAGTTAGTTAGAGAGTGTTTTCAGCCAATAAGTTGAAAGTTGAGAGTGCTGGTGAAAGTTGAGAGTGTTATTGGCCAATTGGTAAAAGTTGAGGTTATTAAAATCAATTGCTCAATCACTTAAGTTTGATGTGGGGTTTGGTTTACACTTCAAATTTCTTGAAACTTTAACATAATCTAAATAAATGGCATATATTTGGCCGGATATTATGGTGACGGTGTGGTGGTGGCCGAATCCATTGGTGGCATGTGTGGTGATGATACTTAAGGTTTGGGATGATCAAATGAAGAAGATGAAGATGTGTTTTTTTTAAGGTTTTATAATGGGTTGGTGAATTGACATAAATGCCCCTCATGTGAGGGGTTAGTGATGGGGGCCAAAAGGATTAAAAAATAAGACGTTGAGGGTTCAGATGTTAAAAAAATCTTTTTTGGGCTAATAGGGTTAAACTGATATAACCATAAGGGCCAAAATCGAAATTTACTCTTTAAAGAATATAATGTGTACGGATAAAATAGATAAATGTACAAAAAAATATTCATGAACAACGAACAAATCTTCGTAATTGAACAAACGTTTATGAACACTTACCGAATGTTCACGAACACGACTGAACGAACGAGACTTTTGTTCATGTCCGTTCATTTAACTAATCGAACAAAATTTCTTATTCTTGTTCGTTCATCTATTAAACAAATGAACGTAAACGAACTTCCCACCAAACAGTTCACGAACGGTTCGTTGAACGTTTGATTCGTTTAGAAACTTAATTTTAAGTATAATTATAGTTTTTGGCAAAACTAAATTGATGATGGAAGGTGCGAACCATGCAATAGAACATAGCAGTTGTATCATGACATATCCATGACATAAATTGATGATGGAAGGTGTGAACCATGCAATAAAACATAGCAACATATCCATGACATCTTTTGATTAATTTAATAAGCCAATGGTATAGTACTGTAGTGTCCAAACTTTTATCTTTTATCTTAAGTCCAATATTTTTTTGTTGAAGTTTTATAAATTGGTAGGTGAATTGACATAAATGCCTCTCATGTGAGGGGCACATGATCAGTTTTTAATCAATTAAATGGATGGTGTTAATGATGGGGGCCAAAAGGGTTAGAAAATACGACGTTGATAGCTCAGATGTTAAAAAATCCTTTTTTGGGCTAATACGGTTAAAGTGATGTAACCACAATGGCCAAAATCGTAATTTACTCTTCTTTAAATGATTAACCTAATAATTAAAATAGAAACCCCTATTCTCAATCTCACCTTGTTTTTGCATCATTGCCCTTTCTTCTTCATTATTCATATCCATGAATACATCGACCCCCGTTCCACTATTAGGACTTCAAGTTCTAGCATTGCTCCCTTCGTCATCCATTTCTAGCCTTCGCCGCCTTCACCGATTCTAATTGTGTTCGTAAACCGTTCGTGGACACATTCATATTCTTAATGAACGGACACGACAACAAAATCTCGTTCGATAAATGTTCATGAACCGTTCGTGAACACATTATTTCCTTAACGAACAAACCTGGATAAGTCCTTATTTGTGTTCGTTCGATTCGTTTACAACCCTGCTTAAAATTTTAATATATTCCTTCTAGTTTGTAAGAGAGATAAACGTGGTATTATTACTTGTATATTTGAACAAACACCTCTATGGTAATAATAAGGGTATTTTGGCATTGAGCTTTTAGGAGCTTATAGTTTTAACTTTTAAGAACATGTTTCTACTCAATAAAAAGCTTTGTTTGGTTGAAAGAGCTTGAAACTTTTAGGTTAGGAGCTTGAAGCTTTTGGTTGAACGTTCCTACTAGTAGTGTTTAGAATGAGCTACAAGATTTTAAGGAAAAAAATGACTAGTTTAACCTCTAAGATAATTAACTTTTTCTTTTTTTTTCTGAAGATAACGAAAAATCAAATTCTTAGTTATCTTTTAAACAAATTCTTTGATTATATATACACGATCTTCGTATGTTGTTGTTCCATACATTCTTCTTTCCCCTTCATCACCGATTTTTGGTACGTTATCTCTTTCCTTACACGTGAAAATTTTGACTTTATCGATTACTATAACTTGTTGTGCGTATAAAGTATATCTTGGTTGATCAATATACAATGATTATTTGATTAGTTTCTATCGACACCGTTTCATACATATTGCATAAAGTGACTTTCAATTAATTGTTTGATTTGCATTTAATTCATCTTTAGTTTATTAGTAATTATATAATTAAACACAAATTGACCTATCTTGATTAGATTGTTTGATTACTATTATATTTTCAGGTTATGTCCATTTTGGTCATTCTATACATTTTATTAAAAGCTTTAGTTATTCTGCCAACACCTAAATATGTTTAAAAAGATACAGCCGCCAGCTATTAGCTACTTTTGTCAAACATACTCTAAGACTATGCGTAGTCGATCAAATTGGGGCGTTTTTTTACGCCAAAAACGCCCCCTTCGGCCCCTGTGGGCGTTATTTTTGAAAATTTTGTGTTTGGCATTGGATTTTCCACGCCTTTGCCCCCATTTGTTTGTCCAATCACCCTTCATCTTCCTATTCTTTGTCCAATCATTTTTTTCATGGTATTGGATTTTAATAATCCTAACTTTCACCAATTGGCCGGCATTAATATCAACTTCAAAAATTCTCTCTGACAATCCCAACTTGTAAGTATTTGGCCCCCATCGATCCTTTTCTAACTGGGTTAGTTTTTTTGTTGACGTGGCAGCTTACGTGGCACAAACCTAGTTATTTGGTGATGTGGCTGCTTATGTGACACAAACTTAGTGTTTGGATTATAATAATCCCAACTTTCACCACCATCAACAACCACCACCATCAACAACTACCACCACCACCATCAGCCGCCACCACCATCACACACCACCCACCACCGCCGCCACCACCACTAGCCGCCACCCACCACTACCACCATCATCCGCCCCACCACCACCATCAACCGCCACCACCAAAAACTAGGTGGGTGGCAGCTGGTGGTGGTGATGGGTGGCGGCTGATGGTGGTGGGTGGCGGCTGGTGTGGGGGCGGTGGTGGTGGCAGACTAGCGGCTGATGGTGGTGGCGGCCGATGGTGGTGAAAGTTGGGATTATTAGAATCCAAAAACTAAGTTTGTGTCACATAAGCAGCCACATCATCAAATAACTAGGTTTGTGCCACGTAAGCTGCCACATCAACAAAAAAACTAACCCAATTAGAAAAGGATGGATGGGGCCAAATTCTTATAAGTTGGATTGTCTGAGAGAATTTTTGAAGTTGGAATTAATGCCGGCCAATTGGTGAAAGTTTGGATTATTAAAATCCAATATTTCTTTTATTTATTTATTTAATTCTTTACACCCCTATTATCATAATACCCACATTCCCACTACACATTTTAGAAAGAAAAAAAACGCCCCTTTGTTGACTAGGACGACACGTAACGGATAACGCCCAATGATGAAACATTATTCACCCCAACTACTACGCATGGTTTAAGTATCTTAAACATATTAATCAACTTTGCCAAAAGGATGAGAACAAGTTCCAAGGGCACCTTATTGTGAAATACTATTTATGAGGTTTCATTAGAGTCAACAATTGACTAATTGATATGATTATATTCAAATGAACGTGTAATCCACAAAACATGCATTATAGAGAAAATTGTGAGCTTACTTTATGTCTTTATCTGTTGTTCAGGAAGGTCAGAAAGTGACATCGATAGCGAAAAATAAAATAAATTTAACTTTAAAAAACTATGATAAATATTTGATACATGTATTTTTAGTTAAAAAAAAACAAAAATACATTTGATATACAAAGTTGCAAACTTGCAATTAGGCATAATGTAAAGTTGTAAACCCATATACAATATAGTCAAGATAAGATGAACGATTTATGATTATAAATGGAATGGGTTGGGTTTGGTGACCGAACCAATGGTTTTCAAAGGTGAGTGGGGCCAAAACTACGAAAGGGAAATGCATCCAAACAGTCATATGCTTGTATCTATATCCAGGTACAAAAAGAATAAAAGTATAAAACCTTAGATCTAAGTTTCTATTTTAAAAATAATATACTCAAAATTACAAAAGAAATTGTCTAGTTTAGAGCTTTAGATTAAAAAAATATGACTTTAATCTGTTTATGTAATCTTTGGTAAATCAAAATCATGTATATGTTCATTGTCCAACTAAGGGATTATTTGGCAACTTCTGAATAGATAAGTGTTGAACAAGTAAGAGGTTTGAACCATTTAGTGTTGAACCAGTAATATGAATGTATGAGATGCCTGAACCATTAAAAGCCAGTATAATGCTTAACCATTCAGGGGCAAATGTTTGAACAATCCAGTTAAGAGGTCTTAACCATTCATACTTAGTATAATGTTTAACCATTCAGAGGCAAATGTCTATATCATTCATACATCTGCTCGCGAAACAAACAGTCTGAACCCCTAAGTTTTTGAGACTCACTCTTGTTTCAAACAAATCCGAATCAAGTTAAACTTTTCACATAGAGTTTAGATAGAGAAATTGGCGTTGACATCACAAAATATGACGAGACTAAAAATTTTAAACCTAACTGTTTAATCTCTCGATATATGATGAAAGTATCATAATGTAAAACCTTTCTATCATTGTCATGGTGTATAATAAGGTAGTGTTTGGTATGCAGGAATGAGAGACAGAATGGAATGGATCATTACGTGGGAATGAAGAAAGTGTGTTTGGTTGGTCAGTGGAATGGAATCACTCATTCCACAAGCCATTTCATTCCCTCAAAATTATTTCATCCACCCATCATGTTTTTTTCCATTCCATCCCCTCTCGCACCATTCATCAACAACACCAAAACCCACCACCTTCACCACACCACCACCACACCACCTACCACCGCCGTCGCCGCCCACCGCCACCAACCACCACCGACGGCCGCGCCGTTGCCACCGCCCGTCACCGCCACCACCCACAATCACCACCATCGACCACCACCACTCACCACTGATTTTATTTCTTTGTTTTCTTGTGTCTTACAAACAATACACACTAAAAATTCATTCCATTTCTGCATGGTAACCAAACAAGACATGAAATAGTTTTGATCCATTGCATTACCTCGACTATTCCATTTCTCAATAATTCCATTTCCCCATACCAACTAGACTCTAAGAGTAAAAAGGTATATAGTAAAAAAGAGAATGTAGATGTAGTTTGGGGAGGATTACTAAACTCCAAGAAAAAAAAAAACACTTCGTAATATGACCTAGTTTTCATATATTATAAAGTCTCATAACAAAATAGAAAAATTTTATTTCTTTTATTTATACATGGAAATCATGTAAATAACTAAGAGAAAAATGAACAACTTATACGGATACTAGGTTTTTTTCGTCGCGCGTTGCGGCGAAACAGAGCAAATGATAATGTAAAACAAACGTTATTGGAAAATGTAGCATGTTGTTTAGAAAGTCAAACCGTTATAATTGGTTCAGTTTATCATCATATCATTTTACGATACCAAATAAATACTTTTATTTTTAATATAAATTTGTTTTTAATAAAAGTTATACGGATCGATGATAAAAATTAAGCACGACTACGTACTTAAGTTTTTAGAAAAAAAATCAATGAACATAAGTTATTAAAGAAATATCAAATTAATTGATAAAGTAAAGAGGATTTAAAAAAAGAAAAATTATTAAAAACAAAAATAAATGATAAAGGAAATAAGGTTTTATAAAAGGAAAAAATGAAAATACGTTAAAAACTAAAATAGAAAAAATGAAAATATGACAAAAGTAAAGTCAATAGGAAAAAAAAAAGAAAATATGATAAAAGTAGATATTAAAAAAATAAAATATTAAAAAACTATATATTATTTTAAATTTAAAATTAATATTCATGGTCCTTCGAAGATAATTAAAAAAATAAAAAAATGACAAAGTAAAGCTGATTTAAAAAAGAAAAAAAATCATTAAAAATAAAATAAATGATAAAGGAAATATGATTTTAGAAAAGAAAAAAATAAAAATACGTTAAAAGCTAAAAGTAAATAGGAAAAAAATAAAATTATGATATAAGTAAATATTATTTTAAATATTAAAAATAATATATTGATATAATAAAATAAAATATTTAAAAACTATATATTATAAATTTAAAATTACATATTATGGTTCTTCGAAAACTATATATATAAAATAAAATTTATCATATAGTAGAGGGATATAAGGTAGCTAAAAAATAACAATCCTTCATTAGTGATTTCTCTTGAATCAGGGGTGAGTTTTGTATACTAGTACCAAAAGTATCGATCTTAAAAATCATTAAAATTGGATATCAGTATTGAAAATGCTTGGTAAAATACTGTATTTGAAAGTAAAAATCAGTAAAATACTAGTATCATACCGAACCAAAAGTACGGATTCCAAAACATAAAAAATAGGTACACAATCGATGCTGAAAATAATTCGGTATAAGGATGAAGGGAGTGGTTAACATATTTGGAATAGGTAAACTCCAATTCCATCCAATCAAACTGTGCCACGCCATTTTACGTATTTTATTTACTTAATGCTTAAACACGTTGGCGGTGGTTTACCTATCTCGGATTAGGTAAACTATTTTTTTTGTTTTTTATTTTTTAAATTATGTTTTAAGAAAGTTTATAGTTGTGTTGATTTGAAGTTAGTTTAAATAAGAAAGTTTATAGTTTTTTTTAATGTTAAACGGCTATACAGCCATTACCCAAAAAGTCCAACGGTAAAAACATGCTCTCCCCGCATTGGTGATCCTTTCCCGCTTGTGTTGTGATACCGATCGGTAAACCGCTTTACCGCTCATGTTTACCGATGACTCCGTTCACCCTAATAAATTTGATACCAATACCGATTCAGTTTCAATATTTATATGTAGTACCATTTAGTCATCCCTATCTTAAATGTTTATCACTTTGATGAACACTTTTAATACCATCAATCCATCTTTCTAGTCTCTTTATCATTGATGATCAAGACTTTAACTTGAGGCTAGTTTTAGCATTTTGTTCTACCCTCAGCCCTATAAATTGTAATGAATTATGGGCTGTAAACGAGCCGAGCCGAATGGAACCAGGATGGGCTTAGCCTCGGCTTGTTTAGAAATCGAATCGAGCCGAGCTGGCTTATTTTTCTTAACGAGCTGGAAAGTTGGGCTCGTGGCTCGGCTCGTCAAAAGCTCGAGCCAGCTCGTGGCTCATCGAGCCGGCTCGTTTGTTTAAAAAAAGTTTATATTTTTGTATTTTTTATGCATAATGATATACATAAAACCAAATGACAATAAATAAAACATTATTTAGGCTAATAGAATATTAATTTCTGGCAAACTATAAATAAAACGAACAAGAAAAAATTCTATGTTACTTGCATGAATATATTTTTTTGAAAAAACAATATTACTAACTAAGACTATAGCTTAACAATCTATTTGTTTCAATAAAAAATAATCATGTTACAAATTAAACAACATTCTTAAATATATTAGAATATACACGCACACACATATATAAGTTGGGGTTTAACTTAAACGAGCCAAACGAGCGAGCCAACTAACGAGCGAGCTACAAATCGAACCTACCTTGGCTCGAGCTGAGCCGAGCCAGCTCATATAAAACTGAGCTCACTTCGAGCCGAGCTTTTTTCAAACTTTTTTCAAGTAAACTTCGAGCGAGTCTCGAGCCACGGACTTTTTGAACGATCCTAAATTGAATTAATCGCAATAAAACCTAAAGAAATCAACATCAAAACCCCACCTTTTTTAAATCACAATAAAAACCCAAAGAAATCAACATCAAAACACCACCTTTTTTAAATTTTAATCCTTTCTATCTCTACATGTTTGCATATAAAGATAAAAGTACAGTACCATCAATGGATCTTGGTACATCATCTAATCCTTTAACAAACACTCTCATCTTTGATTACAGTCTCTGCAATCACACTACATCTCTAATGTCTTCTCCTAATTCTTCTAGTTTGATGTCTGCATCATCATCCTCTTCATCTAACCCTTCTTGTTACCCCATTAGTATCTATCTTGCTGTTCAAGAATACAACTGAATTGATCATTTTTAGCATCTTTTCTTGTATTTTACCACTTGTTTCTTGTAAAGTTTCAATCTTTTCTACTTTTCTTGAAGAAATAATGTTGTTTGCATCACAGATGACCTGTTCTTCGTTTTATCGGCCTCTTTTCAGGTACTTTTAGTTTATTTTTTTTACCTTTTTTTAATCTGGGTGTTATTATTTCAAGATTTTGGCAAATGGGTATCTTTCTTTTTTATTAAATTTGCAAAATTTATGAGGGTTTGGAGTTGTTCTTGAATAATTTGTGTATTATCAAAATGGGTTTGTGCTTGATTGTCATAATCAGGTCTGGAATTGATCAGAATGTTGATAAGAAGTTGAGTAATTTCACTACTCCAGCCACCATGATCAAGCAAAATAAGAGAAGATTGATCTCATCACCCATGGCAGCAGCTGCTCCTGTGAAAACTGGTGGTTGTTCCCCTCTCAAATACTATCAAGAGGTCTGAATCACTGAATTCAAATCTTTTTTTTTTTTTTGGGGGGTGGGGGGGATTAGATCAACCAATCTTTATTTTTTTTTCTTGCTTGTTGTGTGTATTCTTTGCTTGAAATTGGGATTATAATTAGAATCTAATCTTGTTGTCATGATTCATGAAAAAACTTTAGGTTCTGACTGCTGCAAGAGCAAATTTTACACAAGAAATCTCTTTCCAGTGTAAAGACAGACATATCCCTTGCAAAGGTAACTTTGTTTAAATAAGTCCACTTTATTATCCTTAATATTAAAATGATTGGCTAGGAGGAAAAAAAAGGGTATATTGTCATGAAAATGTGTGTGTGTGTGTTTTTTTTTGTGGCCCCAAAGTTTCTTGACCACTTGCACAACTGTATAAAGTCTTTTTGGGCAAATTCCTGAATATTTCATGGTTGCAAGTGGAAGTGAAAATCTTGATCTTGATGTGGCTTTTGTCACTTAAAGAGAACTTATTTTGCTCAAAATTTGATGATTGTTATAGTAAATTAGGCTCAATCATTCATGGTTACTTTGCAATTAAAAGTCAAGTAGGATGGTTTAGAAAGTCAAATCACTTAATTTTTAAGATCAAACTTAATATTCATGATGGAAGTATCAGTTTTCTAATTATCATTTGTGACTCGTTGCATTTTCTTATCTAGAGGTGACAATTCCGACCCATTTATTTATACGAAAAAGGGAACAACCGTATATGTAAAAACTAAAAGTCAACCAAAGTGTAATATTAGAGCAAACAACTCCTAGATTGTTTTATTCAATAAATCAGATTTAAATCGTCATAATATAGTTTTTAAAATCATATATAACACACTAACTTTATATCAAATTTTAATCAAATGTGGAGTGTCTGGTACTCAAACCAACCCGACCCAACCCATCAAGAATTTACAAAATAAATTTATATTTTTGAGTCTTGAGTTTGTTCTCTACATAATCTACAGGCTCTGTTGCATATATCTACTGAATATGAGGCATTTATTGCTTTAAACCGCGAGATGGATGCCAATTCATTCCAAAACGAACTTGAAGGTAGCGAAGTCTCATCTAAAGGCCTAGATTTAAGTCAAACAGAGTCTATGATTTTGGCGGGAAAAAAATTTGAAGAATGGTTGTTAGAATTGGATGTCATTGCAAAAGAAGTTGAGGTTGATCTAATTTCCAGAGACATAGGATGCCATTTGGTTGAGTTTTGGAGGCAGTCAACCATGTTCTGTTCGAGTCAATAGGTTTCAGAAGGTCAACACTGGTGGTTTCTAGTTGTTCCTATTTGCATTCTGTGTTAAGTTCCAAATGTGGTAGTGGTATACATTCTTTTCCTTTTTCTGGTATTTTTTTTTAATTTCGAACTTTATAAGACTATGTTTAAAAGTTGCGGTTTTTACATGACTCCAGAAATTTTTTACTTAAGACGTTCACCTGATGTTAAGTTTATGTTTTTGACAGCAATTTTGCTTAGCATTATCTACATTGAGGTTTGTCGAAGATTAAATTTGACTATCGTTGGATCCTGCGTGGGGGAAGACTTTCTGATCTGGCCCCAAACAGAAAATCCGGAGGTAAGATGATTTTAAAGTGTTTGGATAAACAGATTTTGCTTGTAATTATCTAATTATTTGAGTGTCAAATAATCTGTTTCGTATTTGTTTTTTGAGTAAATTGCCAAAATCGTCCTTGAGGTTTGGGCATATTTGCCTGTTTCATCCAAAACGACTTTTTTGTTCATTGCAGTCCTTCACCTTTGTTTTTTTTTCCATTTTCATCCTTGAGGTTGGCAATTAATTTATTGCGACTTTCGTCCCTCGAAGAATGGCCCTCAGAGATAAAAATGGCAAGATTTCAAGCTTTTTGGATGAAAATGGCACCTCAGGACGAAAGTCGCAAAAGTGGCCAAACACCAGGGGCAAAAACGGCATTTTACTCTTGTTTTTTTTAATTTCAATCAAAATTACCACCAACTATTTGGTATCACATAATCACTTTTATAACACATATTTTAAGTACCCCCCTAAATCATGTTTAGGAGCTTTTTAAGGTAAATTTGGGGCACAGCTTATTCGGGATAGTCAATGGACGGTGTGTTGACAACCCAAAGTCAAAGGCATCGGATTTAAACAGTAATTCACTTCTGGGACTCGACATTGCAACAAACCGGGATATCATCGGGATTTATCTTGCTAATTTGATTGTAAGAAACCCAACAAGATTACATTTTCTTAGTAGCAAAAAGTTACATCCTTTTAACTTTCTTGATTCTTTTTTTCCCTTTCTTTAGAGGCTTCATTGGAAACGGGCTTCCAGAATGACTCGCGGGTTAATGCTTACTTCTCCACTTAGGCCCGTTCATGATGATAAGACCGATGGTTCAAGTATATCGTTGTTGCGTCCTCAAGATCTTAGGTACACATGTCAAATTACTAATTTGCCCTTTGTTGAGATGAGCAGTTTTCTAATTATTTAGGCACTTGTTTATGTTTTCCCTACAGGTTTCAAGATTGACATGAGAATTGAGAGGAGAATTTGTTAAATTCTGACCAATGCCCAATAATCCATACTCCCTGATATTAAAACCGAAAGAATAAATACATAACCTTTTAACATACAAACAAATCTTTCCAAAAATGGGAAGCGTTCAAACTGACACCCGAATTTGAACTAAAATCTGTTAAATCAACTCATGAACGGACGGAAATCGTGTTTCTAAAACTACCATGTTACTGATATGATATTTATTAAGTCATATTTGTTATCTTTATATGGTACATAGAAAGATATGTTCGTTTATATGTCAAGACAACCAAGTTGCATATAGTTGTTGAAAACTTATTTATTAGAAGTCATATTTTGACTTTTTGTCATACATTAAGTACACAATAAGAACCTGAGTTCTTAATGGGTCGATTATTGTTATTGGCATGTCATGTATTTTCTTATGCAATAGGCTGGCGATCATGGCGTCCGAGAAGCTGCTGATATTACAGCCTCATAACTGGGCTTTAAGGAGAGATCATGGCATGATGTTGTATTTCATGAGGTATAAGATTTTATAGTGTATTCTTCAGCCATACCACCCCGCCCCACCCGTTTTTTTTTTTTTTTACATTTTATTTGTGTAAATGGCAGGGAATATGGAGAGGCAGTTCAAGAACTAAGCATATGCATGGCGTTTGCACCCGAAGAAGAGGCCAAAATCTTGGAACCGTTCGTGGAGAAATTGCATTTGTTGAGGATTGAATCATCTTGGAAATCATTGGGACATAAAGGTCATTTGAAGGTTACTTGAAAACATGTACAAAATTGTATCTTCCCATTTTATCCTTTGGTGTATCAACAAATTGATCTTGTAGATCTATGGTGGTTTAATTTTGTATCTTTTGTAATCGAATGGCCCCACCGCCCCTTCACTACCCCTCATCGCAACTGCCGCTGCATGGTGGCGGCGAAGATAACAAGGGAATCCAATTATATTCATGTTTCAACCAAACATGTTAAACATGTTTTTACTGGAAATCCGATTTTATTCGATATTAGTCAAAATAATGAGGTTACCATAAGGGTTCAACAAAACAACCTCGTAAGCAATAGTCAACAAAAACAAACATGCAAATGTATGAGGAAATCACAATATAACCCTTAAAAGATCATAAAATTGCTCAAAAACATGTAGAAAATAACAAATACACATGAAGCTACAAAAACCCACCGAGCGGCTCTACGGATCGTTATAGCAGTTACGGAGATGAATGGACTGCACTTCATCTTCTCTAGTCGATGCCGAAGCTACAAAAACAACAAGAACAACCGGTTAGAAGGGGTCAGAGACTCGGTCTCTGAACCACCCTCCGACGCTCAAGTCAGTATCTCGTTTATCATAATAGGTACGAATGAAAGTATGAATGTGTATGAGAGTAATAGAGATGATGGAGATTGAGGTAAGGAGGAGAGAAGAAAAGAGAGATTGCCTAAATGGGGACTTGAGGCTTCTATTTATAGGAGATAGAAATGCTAAACCCCTTACTGGACCAGATGTATTGGGCCCAAATTCATTAGGCTGGGCCAAATAGGAATTTACGTCTACAAGTCCCCTGGTCCAGTATGATGTAGTTCGAGCTACATTGTGCTGCGCTAATCACTTGCTATCATCAGATTCTTCTTTATTTGCCATAACTCTTGGTCCATAGTTTTGAGCATCAAGTTTTGTTGAGGCACAACACACTATTGTGTTCAAGCGTAATTTCGCTTTACTCGGAGGTGGTTCATGGTGTTTGCCTATGATGTTGCAAATTATACCAGGCAATTTGCTTATTGAATAATGAACGGCCTGGTACGCTGTGGCGCCCTTCTCAGGGGCCCTTGTATTTTTATTGTTTGGAGATGACTGTTTGCAATTAATCATATTGACTTGGTCATTGGGATACATGTAATATATAAAATGGATGGAATGCCCTAGTTTGTTGTGGCATTCTTCTAAGTATTCAGCACATAGACTGAATTTGTATGAGGTGTTGAGCTAAGAAAAGTTAGCTATTACTTAGGGTTGGCGGTTAGTCGAACCATAATAATCAGTATACAGTGTACATGTGATCCATAGTGTGCGTCCACACTGTTTGGATTAATCATGCTATTTGTTAATGGTAGCTTTATCAACTAAGGTTACACGTACGGGACATGATTCAGTGGCCATTATCCATGCCTTGCCAAATCATGGTACGAGCTATATCAAAGAACGTTCTTTTTTAGTTAAGGCCTTTTGAAGCATCAATCGTGCTTGTAAATCCAAGGCATCTCGTTCGTGCCTATCGGATCGTAGATCATAGATCTAAGGCAAGGTTAGTGCCTATATTTGTTTGAGGTACCCCTTATAGGGGTGGTGTAGTTCGGTGCACCTTTATTTATTTAACGCGACCTCGAAAAACTCTCATTTTTTGTTATGAGATTAGTGGTGATCGGAGCATTTATCCCTGCTTACCCAATCACTGGCGAACACCCTTGACTTATTGTTTCAAGATCCCTTGACATTCTCTAGGGTTTTCTTATCATAACACTTTTATCTTGAGGTGTTTTGTCTGAACCATAATCACTTATAACGTGGTTTAACTTTAGTTATGTAGCACCTTTGTCCGAGGTTGTTTGATCGTACCTGCAAAGTGTTAGTTATGGAAATGGAAATGATCCAGAGCCTATATCCATGCCTACCTGAACAATTTATCGCGTGCTATTTTTTATATCCTTATTCTTAGAAGATGATCCGTAGCTTTTAATTATGTTGTTACGGATCCATGATTCATATTTGAAAGAACGCCTAGCATGTTGCAGCGTCCTTATGCTTTTTAAGCAATGATAAGTTTGAACAAGGTTGTTTCTTTTTGCCGAGGAATATCCACATGTTTTAGAAGAGATATCTTCGGTTTTGGAAGTATAGGCAATTACTAATGCGGCATGTAGCCAAATACGAAGGGGTTGTTCCAGTTTCGGTTTTGAAATGGAACGTATCTGAAGATTATAACCGATCTTGGCAAATGATGGTGCTTTTCGCTAGCAATAGTGTCGTACTGGGCAAGCCCCCGAGTTTAATGTTGCTAAATCATATTAGTGACATTGAACTTGTATGGCAAACAGGTAAGAGATTTTGAATAAGTGCAAATTATCGAAACATATGCTATAGAATGCGCGTGTACCTCTTATTTTAAAACGTGATGTCCTCAGAACCGTTTTGAGATGCATCTCCTGATAAGATCCAGTGTTCTCCCCTTTTCTTTGGAGGACTTTGAGGTATGGTGCCGCAACGGTGCTTCGGAATGAGTCCGGAACATGAAATAACTTATGAAGATGATCTGTTGAGTGGAGACAAATGTATGGTAGAAGTGTTTATTAATCCTTCCTTGCATTCCTTACCATAGGTAGACCAAAACCATGGGTAGGCGAAGCGAACTGATTTAGTTATTGAAAACTTCATCCTTCCTCGTAGGGATGACGTCGGTGCTCATATAGGAGATTTATTCGATAACTTGGCACCATAGCCAATGGCGTAATAGGTGACAACAAAATACATTGTTGAATAATCGATCATTATTTCCTGTATATGAGTTAAACCATCATATACAAGGACCCTTGTTTATCTGTTAGTGCCTCGTGTGTACTTCACTGTCATGTAACCCCATCATGACCATTACAGCCTTTGGAGCGGACACATTGCATCCTAAATGTTTGAGCGAATGACTTTTGTGTGGGATTTACACCATGAGATATCGAGAATTTATCGGATGGCTACTCCGGTCCCTATGGGACATGACGCTACTGCTTAAATGCTTGCTATGACCAAAATGGTGGGGAAGTGGTTTATTATTCATAACCAAATGTACTTGAACCGGAGTAAGATTGTATTATTGGGCTGAAGCAGCCCGCTTTTGGAGCCTTAGAAATTTATAACTGTAGTTTGGCTTAATCATACTTAGGCGATAAGAAACTTGTGCATTTAGTTTCAAATATGAAACAATCATTCTGACCTTGTAATTCAGGTAAGGAGAGATCGGTTCCAATTTCCGGTTCTGATAAGTGACTTACTTCAGAACTTATGCTCAGAGAAAGAAAAAGCAAGTTGGTTTATGCATTGCTATTCAGCCTAAAGTGGAACAAAAACTAAATGGAGTCGAACGACCCTTAGGTGTAAAAGCAAATATTACTAAAACGAAGCTTAACTGAGGCTACCGGGATTACAATATTCCAAAGATTGTAAAACAATGTTTTATTGAAAACGAGTCAAAATCTAGATAAAGCGGGTAAAAACAAATTTCGAAGATTTAAAGTTGTTTGGTGCTGAAAAGAATCAAAACTGAAGCTAAATGTTCTGGCAACTTTAGAAAACATGATTATTTTCTAAGTTAAATAGTTGATGCATACCAGAGCAATTCTTGTTCCGGCTCTTTGGGGCACCCGGAGCTAAATGAATTATAGTTGACATAACCAACACAGAGGTTTGTTAAAGGTATGGTCTAAGCAAGAGCACTTTTTGCGGAGTGAACAATAACGCGCTGCTTTACCTTTTCCGGCTTCCACCATCATAGATGGAACTGGTGAGTTCTGGCACCAATTTTTGTATTTGACTAGACCAACTGTAGCCATATCATACCAGATCTAATAGATCCAACTTGGTTAGTGTTCGGTTTTGCTAGTAAAAACTCGGAGTGGCTCGTTGATTCCTTAGGTGTAAACCGATGGCAATCTCATGTAGTATGTACCGGAGAAAGTGCCTCATCTGCACTGACCGCTGATCCTTCAAGTGCCCTCCAATTAGTTACTTGTAAATCGTGCCTATCAATTTTGTGAGTCCCATTTAGCATAGCAATTTACTTGGATGTATGTTGCATCAACTGAAGAGTCTTCACGCACTCATGCATATGGTATGCGAGTTCAGTGACCTCTCAGCCCGATGGAGGATTTAGGAGATGTGTGTTCCGGCTGAGCCGAGACTCTTTCGATCGATCCGGTAGCAAAGTCGCCCAATGCCTAATCTTTTTAAGATATATTTAGGCTTTGATTCTCAATACGAAGTTAAAAATTACCGGTAAGTGGAGTGGTTCATGATGGGGAGAAACCATAGCATAACAGGGCATTGATATGGGGTGAGTTTGAGGTGAACATCGGTTGCCATTAGATCATGTTAATACCTCATCAACGTTTGCCGCTTCAAAAGACGATGATGATATGTTGCTTTGTTAAGCTGGACACAATCATGGTTCGGAGTACATGGTAATCACCCAGGGAGATCATCTCCAAATTGACGATGAAAGAAAAAACAATAGAGTTGATTGTCTAAAAAACATGTATCAAAGTTCAAAATTACTTGCATCGACACTTTTTCGGTTCTTCAGACTACACGATGATCCACTTAGACTATCGAATAGATTACTAGCATAACTACTCAACGGATTCATCTGCCATGTGATAATTTACACGCTCGAACTATTTGCATCTACAATGTGATAAATTTGCATTGTGGCACCTCTTTCATGGGAAAATTTGCAATACCGAACTATTTGTTTGCCTTTTTAATCAAGTGATTTTTAATGTAGGAACCACACACATGGTTCCGAAGGAAGTAATCTCCCTCATACATCATCGGCTTCTCCTTACAAAATCAATGGGCTTTTTGCAAATTACTTCGGATTAATAAAACAGAATTGATGGTGTCGATACTTGTAGTTAATTGTGAACCCATGAGGCTCATTCTATATCAAGTATGGGACATGTCGGGGATGGAGGTGATGAACCTCCGGCGATAAAAGTGAGTAACCGATATGGAGTAAGATCCTAGATTGATATATGGTTCGATGCGAAGGAGTGATCATAATGTCCTTTCCTTTCTTTGATTCACTGTTTTTTGGAGAACTTGGGACTCTTCTACTGCCATTGAAAATGAGTTGTAATAGTAGGTGATCCAGAGTTGGTGTTTTAGCTTTTTGGAGAAAAGGATGTGCTAGACTAGGGATAGGAAATCCAATTTTCACCATACCCACCAGTATAAATGCTATGTGCAAATCTCAGAGCTACACTCGGCACTAAGACCACGATCTTGGATAAGTATTCTCAGTGTGTACACCGGAGTGTCTAGACCAGAGCGTCCGACTTTGACGACCATGTTTGGCGATAGTGGTGGTGTATCGTGCATGTCCCTCCTTTTTATTGAAGTTGTATAGGTTACCATAAGGGTTCAAAAAAACAACCTCATAAGCAATAGTCAACAAAACAAACATGCAAATGTATGAGGAAATCAAAAATAACTTGGACAATCAACACTAATAAATACTATAAAGAATGTACAATAAAACATAATATAAGATGACAAGCAAAATAATAGTGAACAAACATTATAATATATTATTGGCCAAGGATGATAAATAGTTCTCTTTTTTGTATTTTTATGATTTTTTTTCTATCTGATATATATATTTAGAGACACATATTAAATTAATAAAGTTGGATAGTAGAATGGTTAAAGTTGTTGGCTACTACATAATAAATCAAGTTCAATTCTTGAACCCTTCACTTTTTAATGCCTATTTTTCAATATTAATTTAACCCTTTCTAATTTTTAAATCATATTTCCCTTATCATTTAACCCTTCACTTTTCAATGCTTATTTTTTATATATTAATTTTTAATTTTAATTAATAATTCCTTTTTATTTTTAAATCATTTTTAAATCATGTTTCCCTTATCATTTGATTTAATATTTATCATCATTTATGGTCATCAACATTTAATTTAATATTAATAATAATAATTTATGTTTATTAATTTCTTTTAAAAATCTAAGTACATAATTATGCTTGATTTTTTCCTCCTTATTCTGTCATAATTTTGTTATAACGAAGTTGTATTTAAAATATAGTTTGCAGTATCGTAAAACGGTATAATGATGAACTGAACCGAACCGATCCTGACAGTTTGGCTTTCTAAACAACATTCTTCATTTTCAAATAATGTTTATATTATGTTATCATTTGCTTTGTTTCGCTGCAACGCGCGACATCAAGAAATCTAGTAATAATAATTACTTGATTGTTTGCTCTTTGTTAATTTATCGTTCTTGAATAGTATCATACGCTCTTACTTTTACTTAAATATTTACTTCAATCTTATAGTCAATCTCCTCAATTGCTTGTATCGTATGTATGTTTATTTGTATTATAACTGAACGTAAAAGTTTATACTTCACAATAAAAAAAAGGAAAATCACCAAAATAAATCACCATGTTAGTGCGACCCATAGCTGGACCATTAATATGCTGACACGTGGCACCTTTTCCAGTGCTAACGTATATGTAGCCGGCTTGTGAGAGGAAATCGTCTAGATAGACATTACCCCTTAAAACGTCCGCTGTGTAGGGGAAACTTCAGAGTAAAAGCTTGAGCCGTAGTCGTTTTCTCTGCACCCTAGACTTTTTCACGAGTAACGTCTGCCTAGACATTTCTCTCACAGGCCGGATACGTAGACGTTACCATTATAAATATTAGAGTTAAATGCTTGGTTGGTCCCTGTGGTTTGCGAAAATTGCAGACTTGGTCCCAATGGTTCACTAATTACAGAGTTGGTCCTAATACTTGTAATTTTTGCACTCGGGTGGTCCTTCTCACTAACCTCTGTTAAATTACTCAGTTAAGTTGATGTTAAATGACAAATTGCCCTCAACAATTAAAAAAAGTAAAAATAAGAAGCAAAAAAGATAACCCACCCCATATCTTCTTCTTCTTCTTCTTCTTCACCTCTCCCTCTCCCTCTCTCTTCAAACACTGGAACCACCATCAACCATTCATAACATAACAAAAGCATAAACCATAACCAAATCTGACACAACTTCACAAGATGTGAAATATACATAAACCTCAAACGGTACCGTAACCAACAACCACCTAAGCCCTCTCAGCCCTAATCCTCCTCGCAAGCTGCATATATTTTGGTCGCTGCAACCGTATCCTCAAACGAACCCAACAAGATAAGCTTCAGAAGCTTCTTGCAACGCAGAAACAGCAGAGCTCTGAAACCTGTGGGAATTTTTTCACTCCTCCGGTCGCTGGAATCTAGCCGAATCTGTGGGGTTTTTTCATTCCTCCGATCGCCGGAGCTGACTTTCTTGCGGCTTTGGTCGCTAGAATCTAGCCGGAATCTGTGGAGTTTGTTTGTGGTTTTGTGGGGTTTGGTTTTTGTGGGTGTTTATTTATAGGATGAGGGTTTTGTGGGATTCAAGTATGATCGGCTGGCTACTGGTGATCATTGGTACTGTTCCAGAGGGAGAGAAAGAGAAGAGAGAAAGGTGAAGAAGAAGATATGGGGTGCGTCATCTTTTTTGCTTCTTATTTTTACTTTTTTAATTGTTGAGGGCAATTTGGTCATTTAGCATCAACTTAACTGAGTAATTTAACAGAGGTTAGTGAGAAGGACTACCCGAGTGCAAAAATTACAAGTATTAGACCAACTCTGTAATTAGTGAACCATTAGGACCAAGTCTGTAATTTTCGCAAACCACAAGGACCAACCAAGCATTTAACTCTAAATATTAATAACAAATATTTTACTAATAAAATATTACCCCTCACTTCGCATCCACAGCCAAAACTGACTTCTTAAATCTTTTAATCACCCTTTTCTGCAGCATCATCACTTTGACGTCTGCAACCAAAGCATCCTCTTCTCCGCCCCTCCCACCGTCAACCACCACCCCACCGATGCTCCTCCTCTCCCTCCGCCCCACCTTCCTCCACCCCACCACCTTCACACCCCCCAGAATCTCACCCCACCACCATCATCCATTCAACCCACTACCTTCCCCTTCACATTTCCCCAAAACCCAACTCAATTTACTCCCCACCCTACCCTATCCCCCTCTCGCACTCGCAAGTTCCGGTGACGGTGGCGCCAGTGGCGGTGGCGGCCCAAGCAACTGGTGGGACCCATGGTCTGGCGGCGGTGATGACAATAACAACAATGACAATAACAATAGAAAACGTGTTTTTTATGGTCTAATTCTTGCACTGATAATTCAAATTGCTTATGGGGCTTATGCGATTGATTCCGGAACTGAAATGGGTACAAATGATGATGAAGTGATTGTGTGGGAAGTGAAAGGGGGGAAAAGGACGAAACTTGTGGCTGATGACGTGGCGGATATGTTTGTTGTTCCGTCTGTAAGTTGGGTTTGGTGGCCGTTGCAGTCGGGTGGTAAAGGGTCTGAAACGGTGTCGTTTGGGGATGTGGTTCCGACTATGTGGGTTCATTGTAGAGAGTTGTTCATGCGGTTGATGCTTCCTGAAGGGTTTCCGGAGAGTGTGACTAGTGATTATATGGAGTATTCTCTTTGGAGAGGGGTGCAGGGTGTTGCTGCTCAAGTTAGTAGTGTTCTTGCTACTCAAGTAAGTTTTGGTTGTTCGGTTTTCGGTTTTGAGTTGTTAAAGAGTTTTGGGTTTGTGTACTAGAGGTTGGTTATGTTTGGATATTGGTTTGTGATGTGTTAGCATTTGTGATCATAAGGAGGGGTGCTTGGATAATGTGATTGTTACAATTTCAAGAATACAAATTGGATGGTCATTGGATTGAAGTGAGAGTTTTTATGTTAGTTATACAGTTTTCTTGCAACATTTTCTTGCTATTTTGGCCACAGTTGTCAAAGGCGCAAAGGGTGAGCCTTGGGCCTCAATGCAAGGCGCTTAAAAATCGAGGGCTTTTTAGGCGAGTCGTTTAGTATAAAAATACAGTTTTTTAGGGATTTTAGACATGTTTCAGGCTTCTTTATGGCTAGTGTAAGTTGATTTAGGTTGTTTCCATACTTGTTTGGGGTTCTTATAATTGTTTCAAACATGTTCAAACGATTTTTGACTGTCGTTGGAATTTGGCCTAAAAGTGGGTCTTAGGGCTTGAAAGTGGGGCTTTTGAAGCGCGAGAATGTTGGGCTGGGCTTGAAAAGCGGGCCTAGGCGCCCGCCCGGGTGAGCCTTGACAACCGAGATTTTGGCCCTATGGGGTCTCGGTGGGTTTGCCGTTCCCAGACCCTCCCAATAGCTTGTTATTAGTGGGATTATACTGGCTACGTTTGTTTCTTTTGTTATTTTGGCCGTAAAGATTAGAACGAGAGTCGATTCCTGCAAACAAGATTTATGATATCCCCTTGTTCCGGAAAGGGGAACTATTCAAATTTTGAGGTTAAAAAGACTAATTCCCAATTACAAATTTTATAGGATCACCTTAACTAATAGCTAGAGGCACACTTATATCGACACCCTATCAAATGTTAATTCGTTTTGAGTTCTTGAAAGAATTTGAGGTCAAACAGTTTATGGATTTAATGGCTATTGTTATGCTTAGTTATAATCGTTGAAAGTCATGTAGTTTCATTTTGTAGGATTTTGATGTTATGCGTGATTGATTTTATTAGTGGCTCTTTGTATTGGGTGTGTATTATTCTAAATGCAAATTTGACTGTTCTTATAGTGTATTACAAAATCAGTTATCTGTTGGTTTGACTAGTCTGTGCTTGTTTCATACAGTCTTTGCTATATGCGGTCGGGTTGGGAAAAGGGGCAATTCCAACTGCTGCAGCTGTAAATTGGGTACTCAAGGATGGAATCGGGTATCTTAGCAAAATCTTTTTGTCAAAATTCGGCCGGCATTTTGACGTGAACCCAAAAGGATGGAGATTATTTGCTGATTTTATGGAAAATGCTGCTTTTGGTATGGAAATCTTGACTCCTGCTTTTCCCCATCTTTTTGTCCCGATCGGTGCTGCTGCTGGAGCGGGGCGATCTGCAGCTACACTTATCCAGGTATTTATTTAAATTCATCTAAAACTTTCAGGTGAAAAAATGGTTGATTTTCTAACAAAAACTTATATGATGATGTGGGCTTCTTTATAATTTATTAGTTATGCATCGCCAAAGTTATCTGTTACAAATGTTCATTTTCATTTTTATTGATTCGAAGTATGATTTTCTACTGTAGCATACTTTTTGCGTATGCGTATATGTGTTTTCTTTGAAATTAACTGTATCTTTAGTTGTTCCGATGATTATATCAATCTGTGGTGTATTTCTGATTTACAGGCTGCAACGAGGAGTTGTTTTTTTGCTGGTTTCGCCGCTCAAAGGAACTTTGCTGAGGTAATACCCTGTTGCTTACACTTGTTTCCAGATGCCGTTAACAAATAACTTGTCTCCGTACGTGCATGACTATTTTTGTGTGATTCTCGCTAAGAATTTTGAAAATGGCAGGTAATAGCAAAAGGTGAAGCTCAGGGAATGGTGAGCAAATCAATCGGGATAGCGGTTGGAATAGCGTTAGCTAATTGCATACAAGCTTCTACGCCTTTGGCTCTTGCGTCATTTGGTGTGATCACTTGGATCCACATGTTCTGCAATGTCAAATCTTATCAATCCATTCAATTAAGGACTTTGAATCCTTATCGTGCAAGTAAATTTTTTATATATGCTTTTTTTATTAAATTAGTATTTTCGTGTTCATAATCTAAGTTCCTTTACATGACACAAACAATACTACATAGTTTTATTTCTTTAGCTGTAATATTTTAAGAATCGCACCATTTTGTTATTCTGTTAGCTGAACTCGTGCTTCATGGTCGATAAACAGGTTTGGTTTTTGGTGAATATCTGCTAAGTGGTCTTGTTCCTTCGGTCAAGGAGGTCAACGATGAAGAGCCCTTTTTCCCTGCTCTACCACTTCTCAGTCTTAAACCAGCAAGCAAAGTAAGTCATTTTTATTATATCCATATATGATATGATATACAAGGTTTAAAAAACGGAAACGAGTTTCGAGGCGTTTTCCCTTCGCCTCACGAGGCGTAAGTATCGAGGCATAAGGCCGTGGTGGTAATAATAAACGAATATAAAATTATATATATTATAAAAAATAAATACTTAACATCAAAAAAAGAGTTTTCTCATCAAATTACATCAGCTTCAATAGTTAAAAACATAAAAAAGACACAAATAGTTTCTAACGAAACTCAAATAGCATAACAAACATCATCTTCGTCATCCTTACAATCTTCCTCAACCCAATCCGCATCATCAACGTCAATCAAATGAACGGTTTTCCTTTTCTTAGATGAGGAACTTCCACCGCCCCGCTCAATTGTCCCACCACCTTTACGTGTTTTAGTTGCCCCTCCACCTCTAGTTGTTCTAATGGCCTCGTCACTTTCCTCCTCATTTGCCGTGTCACCTTCAATTGCATCTTCTCATCATCATCATCGTCATCCTCTTTTTGATCGGCTTATCCACTCATCATCAGACATGACATTATCAAACATGTAAAGGATCATCATCTTCTTTTTTTATAAATTTCTGTTTCAACTTCCTATTGTATATAATGTAAACCATATTGTCCATCCTCTCGGTGGTCAACCGGTTTCGGCTCTTTGTATGGACCTGATTGAACGTACTCCAATTACGTTCACAAGCTGAAGCCGAACACGTAAGACCCAAAACCTTCATTGCAAAGGCCTTGAGTTCAGGGATATCATCTCTATATTTGCCTCACCATAAAACTAGTAAATTTATTTTATTTATACAAACTATAAGTCTAATATAACATAACTAGCAATTAATTTACCCGGTGGACGTGTTTGATAAGTTGCCAAAGAACATCTATAACCGAATAATCCTTTCTTTTATTTATAAAGAATGTGTTCTTCAATGTTCATGTAAACTTCCTTGTCCTTAACCAGTCGTTCCATGACATCATACAATCCTCTCTTAATCTATGGATGTTGGGAAACATTGGGACTTCATCGATATTGTAGATTTACATAGTAGGCAGCTGCATGCAAATCGCGATGCATTTGAATGTACCATTTTTCATCGATGATTTCCCATCTCTTTGTAAGAAGCGAGGACATTATTCAAGTTCCTTGCAATCTTTTCTTTGCACGTGTCCATGGCTCCATAGATAAATCCCATTGCGGGTTTTCACTCCCCATCAACGACCCTCGAAATTTTAACTAGTGGGCTTGTGGTTTGAATAGTATAGACCACATTAGGCCAATAAAATCTTTCATCCATGATTATTATCTTTACCTCTTTTCCATCGGCTTTCATAGCCCAAGCACAATGCTTCCATTCATTGAAAACAAACATTTGTTGCGAAGCATCTATCGAATCATAAACACTTTGTATGGTCAAAAAAGCCATGGCGAATCTTGTGGCGGCCGCTCGAAGATCTTTCCCAAGAATCTTTTGTGCCAAACTCAACACCCATTGATGATTATAGATGAAATTGCCAACTTTTTTTTGCTTTAAGCAAAGCACTTTTGTGTTGTGGCAATTCCCCAATTTTTTCAAGCATCAAATCGATGCAATGGACGGCACATGGGGCCCAATACAATGTTTTTCTCTTATGCATTAACATCTCTCCGGCCTTTTATATGCACTAGCATTGTCGGTCACCACTTGAACGACTATATCTTCCCCGATTTCTTCAACAACCCCGTCAAGCAAGTTGAATTTTTTTGAGCGTCTTTAATGCAATCTGATGCATCAATCGTTTTCAAATAAAGTGGGGCATATTGATTGTCGACCAAAAGGTTGATTAGACTTCGATTTCTCATGTCTGACCAACCGTCCGATAACAATGAAACCCCGGTTGTCTTCTAAGTTGCTTTGATCTCATTCACCATTTCAGTGGTTGTGTTAACTTCTTTAAGGATTCAAGTCTTTAACTCGTGCATCGTAGGGTGCTTCAATGCTCGTTCAAAGTTACCAACCGAACGTAGTATACTAGTAAATGGACTAGTTGTTACGTAAAATGGGATTCCATTCTCGTAAAAGAATATCCCGATATCCATACAAACTTTGTTTCGGTGCTCTTTAGCACTCACCGATGTCCATTTTTCAGTCGGTCGGGATCCTCCTTCACTCACCACATCCACATGCCGATCCAGTGGTCCTCTAACACCACGATAGGTAACTTTAGACGAGCATTAGCAACTTGGAAGACAACCGGGGTTTCATTGTTGTCGGATGGTTGGTTAGACATGAGAAACCGAACTCTAATCAGCCTTTTGGTCAACAATCAATATGGCACAGTTTTTTAGAAAACGGTTGATGCATCAGATTGCGTTAAAGACGCTCAAAAAATATTCGAATTGCTTGATGGGGTTGTTGAAGAAATCGGGGAAGATATAGTCGTTCAAGTGATGACCGACAATGCTAGTGCATACAAAAAGGCCGGAGAGATGTTAATGATGAAGACAAAAACATTGTCTTGGGCCCCATGTGCCGCCCATTGCATCGATTTGATGCTTGAAAAATTGGAGAATTGTCACAACACAAAAGTGCTTTGCTTAGAGCAAAAAAAAAAATAGCAATTTCATTTATAATCATCAATGGGTATTGGGTTTGGCACAAAAGATTCATGGGAAAGGACTTCTTCGACCGGCCGCCACAAGATTCGCCACGGCTTTTTTGACCATAAAAGTGTTTATGATTCGAAAGATGCTTTGCAACCAATGTTTGTTTCAAATGAATGGAAGCATTGGGCTTGGGCTATGAAAGCCGATGGAAAAGAGATAAAGAAAATAATCATGGATGAAAGATTTTTTTGGCCTAGTGTGGTCTATACCATTCAAACTACAAGCCCACTAGTTGAAGTTTTGAGGGTAGTTGATGGGGAGCGAACACCCGCAGTGGGATTTATCTATGGAGCCATGAACACGTGCAAAGAACTTGAATAATGTCCTCGCTTCTTACAAAGAGATATGGGAAATCATTGATGAAAAATGGGACATTCAAATGCATTGCGATTTGCATGAATCTGCCTACTATCTAAATCCGCGATATCGACAGAGTCCCAATGTTTCCCAGCATCCATCCAGAGCTTAAGAGAGGATTGTATGATGTCATGGAATGACTCGTTAAGGACACCAAAATTTACATGAAGATTGAAGAACAACTCATACCTTATAAAGAAAGGATTATTCGGTTATAGAGGTTCTTTGGCAAATTATCAGACACGTCCACCGGGTAAATTATTTGCTAGTTTTGTTATTATAGACTTATAGTTTTGTTAAATTTACTAACTTTTTTAACATATATCGTTTTATGGTGGGGCGAATACGGAGATGATACCTCTGAACTCAAGGCCTTTGCAATGAAGGTTTTGGGTCTTACGTGTTCGGCTTCAGCTTGTGAATGTAATTGGAGTACGTTCAATCAGGTACATATAAAGAGACGAATCTGGTTGACCACTAGGAGGATGGCTATTTGGTTTACATCTTGTACAATAGGAAGTTGAAGCAGAAATTTATAAAAAGACTAATTTAAAAGAAGATGATGATCCTTGTTGAAAATGTCATGTCTGATGATGAGTGGATAGCCGACCAAAGAGATGATAATGAAAATGCAATTGAAGGTGACGCGGCAAATGAGGAAAGTGACGAGGCCATTAGAACAACTAGATGTGGTGGGGCAACAAAAACACGTAGAGGTGGTGGGACAATTGAGCGGGGCGGTGGAAGTTCCTCATCTAAGAAAAGGAAAACCGTTCATTGATTGACGTTGATGATGCGGATTGGGTTGAGGATGACGAAGTTGATGTTTGTTATGCTATTTGAGTTTAATTAGAAACTATTTGTGTCTTTTTTATGTTTTTAACTATTGGATCTGATGAGAAAACTCTTTTTTTGATGTTAAGTATTTATTTTTTTATAAATATCTAATCTTTATATTTATTAATACTGCCTCGGCCTTGAGGCGAAGGAAAAACGCCTCGAAACTCGTTTATGTTTTTTTAAACTTTGGCTAGTAGGTCGATTTGGATTGCCTTCTCTCAATCAGGTCAAGGGGAAATGGGTCAAATGAGTTGAGAGTTGTGCAAATTATGTGTTAAATGCGTACATGTTACAGCCCCCTAAGTCGCTTTATTTTAAGATTTAAATTATTATTGTGATAATATTGTTTTTGTAATTATCATTAATAAAAAATTAAAGAACATCGACAATTTAAGTGTTTATGGGTCAACTAACCCAAAATCCGGCCCGTTTCAGACAATAAAGATTGTTTTTTTACTTTTTTATCTTGTCTTTCCAGGCAGATCATAAATTACTCTCACCCGAAGCTAAAGAAGCTGCTGCTATCATTGGTCAACGTCTTGAGCTCGGGTCAAAGCTCTCTGAAATTGTCAAAACCAAAACAGACGCGCATGCATTACTTGATTTGTACAAAAACCAAGGCTACATTCTAGCAGAGCAAAATGGCAAATTTTGTGTAAGTAAATTCAAAGTATTACTCATTTTCTTTACTTTTTATTTCATATTTTCGCAATAATTTATAAAAATTAAACAGGTGATACTGAAAGATACATGTTCACCGCAAGATATGCTCAAATCGATGTTCCATGTGAGTTACCTGTACTGGTTGGAGAAAAACGTCGGGTTAAAGCCTGTAAGCATATATGACGATTGTGGGCCCGGTGGAATGTTGCAAATATCTTTAGAATATGTAGAAAGGGAATTTAATCATGCTAAACATGATGGTGAACTTGCAGGGTGGGTTACTGATAGTCTTGTAGCTAGGCCTTTACCTCATAGAATTCGACCCGACAATTGATCAAATGTCTAAAATACGCCATAGAAAAGATAATTTTCGGCTTACAGGAATAGTGGAAGTAGGAAAGGTTTTTGTTAGTGTTAATGTCATGGCTTGTGAATGATGCGCCTTTAGCTTCTGGCTCGAGGGTGTGTTTGGGTTTGCGTTTTGAAACTGATTATGTTATTTATTAGTTTTTGATATCTTAGCGAAACGAATTTAGTGTAGATAAAAATATATTTTTCTTATGATTTTGTTTCACCATCATTCTATTTGATTGTGTTTTATAAAACACAATGCTAAAAACACTATGTAATCAAGCTTTCACTTGAAACAATATGTTAAACGCAATGAAATGGGTATGTAATCAACCTTTCACACAATTAATCAAACTTTTTTAAAATACAATGAACAAGATGTAATTAAGCTTTCATTTAAAAACAATTGTGTTTATCTGTAATGGTTAATGCCTCTTAAGGGGTATTTTTGTCATACCAGCATCATAACGCTCATTTGAAAAAATATGCAACGGTTAATGCTTCTTAGTGTCCTTACACTCAATTATTTCCGTTTTGTTTTCTCTCCATTGGGAATTACACTAGAAATGTCTCCTCTTCATGCCCCGCCCCTATAATGCCAAGGAGGCGGTGTTAGAGGCGTTATCAAACTTCTTCAGGCCTCTGTAGTGCCACATGCGTCAAGGTCTTATAGTGTGCTTTCTATCCACTGTGTTTTATGTATCTAGGTTTTCATTTTTTTTTTCAAAAGTATAACAATAGTATACTCGTTTTAAAAATTAAAAAGGTGTTTCGTATGTTTTATCTCACTTTTAAGCACTTGATTAACTAAAATAAACCTCACACAAATCATACTTTCAACATTTAGAATTACCCTAAACCTACACTAAACACAAATATTAGTTATAATTATCATACTAATTATCTAATTTATTTGGATTATATGAGGAGTTGACACCTCATAATTGTGACATTCTAGGACTTTTTAATAGTTACACATCATGGACACTCATCACAACAAAATTGAACCTAATCTTAAACCTCATGATTGCCTGCCTATCCGTATAACATCATCTCTCTACCAAATTCATTGTTTCAACTTTCTTTCAAACCACACAAATAACAAGAAGTCTAAAAACTTTTGGGGCTACTAAAGAAGTCGTAAGGTGTAAGGTATGAACTTTGAAAATTAATTTCTTTTAACAATCACTTAGATACATATCACCTACTCATTTCTTTTTGTTTATTAAAATATAGGGATATTAGATTTAAATAATTCGAACTTTCACATATTGGCCGATAACACTCTGAACTTTTAGTTTGGACAACAGCACTCCCAACTTTCAACTTATTGCCCGATAACACTCCAAAACCAGTGCCACGTTAGCATTTGGAAGTGTTATTGGCCAATAAGTTGAAAGTTGAGAATGCTGCTGTCCAAACTGAAAGTTCAGAATGTTATCGGCTAATATGTGAAAGTTCGGATTATTTAAATCCAATATCCCTAAAATATATTACTCTCACAGACTATCACATAAATACACAGAATTATGTGAAGTTTAAAAACCATCAAAGTGAGTGGTAGTTATTTTAATTGTACAAAACACTAAACTACAATTACTTTGTTTATATATATACTACATACATGCATATACTTATTGTTTTTCTAATTTTCCCAACTCTATCCAATAAATAAATAAAAATCTAATAATCATTTTCCAAAAATAAGTTAATGGATCAAGATGAATATACAAGCGTCTTTATAAGCTAAATCAATTGATTCAACCCAACTTAAATTATAAACACACACATGAACATATGCATAGTTGGCTTGATTCTTTGAGTTCTATTATTATAAATGATTCACCCATGATTGCAGATTACTAAGGGGTTAGAAATAGTGGATTTTCAATTTCATCATTTTCATAGCAAGAGGTATATAATTTATTATCTAAATTTATGACTTTATGCATTTTATAACATATGTTATAAAATTTTATAATAATAATAATAACAATAATAATAATAATAATAATAATAATAATAATAATAATAATAATAATTTTTGTTATGAACTTAATTTTAAAATGAATCTCAAGTGATAAGATGATGAAACTTGGTAATAATTAATTGAAATGGTATTTTGGCATACAATTTATAAATTATTTTCTTTGAATATGTTTAAGAAAAGACAAAAGATAAAACTAAATAAAAAATATAAATAAATATATGTATATATATAGGATGAAAATCAAGGGAAAACCTTTCCGAGTTGTGAGATCTTAGAGAACTCGACCTTCCTGTGCGATTTCTGCCCCTATTTTTTTTCACACCCCTTAGATTAAAATGTTAGAAAAAATTGCCATAAAAAATAAAATAAAAATTCGAAGTGGTGTTTCTCGGCCCCTTACAGTAGGTGTAAAATGGTGATAACATAAGCATGATTTTACGACATTTACCGCTGCCGTAAATGAAAAAAAAAACAAGTTTTTTTCTTTTTTATTTTTTGGAAAAGTTGATTTTTTTAGGATTTTTGTTATATTTTTTTTTTGAAAAAACCTTTTGTAAGGCTGAGTTCTCTAAGTTCTCACAACTCGTAATGGTTTTCATTTTACCCTAAACTCTCTCTCTCTCTATATATATAGGGATGGGTCAAAATGAAAAACCACCTTGATTTGTGAGAACCGTAGGAACCAATACTAACCATTGATCAAAGGTGTTTGGATGGATGAGATTAAAAAGACAATAAAACAATATAATGATTGTGCTTTAATTAATGACAGTTTGGTTTTAGTGAGAAATGACATATTGATCTTTATACTATAGCTTTAATGATTGGTATGATTATTGATTTTATTTTAATTAATAAGATAGTTTTTAAACTAAAAAAAATTAAACATGTATTTTTTATTTTCTTTTAGTTCTCAGATAATTTTTTATTTTAACTCTCAATTATTTTTTTAAACATAAATTATTAATTTTGTTTTAAATTTCAGATAATTTTTTTTACGATCCGGTTTTTAAAACTTTTTTAACGCCCGGTTTTAACTTTTTTTAAGACCCGGGTTTAAACTTTTTTTACACGCCGGTTTAAAGTTTTTTGCGGTTTTTTACTTTTTTCGTGCTTGTTTTTAAACTTTTTTTACGCCGCCGGTTTAAAAAAATTTTGGCGCGCAGGTTTTGAATATTTTTACGCGCAGGTTCAAACTTTTTTTACACGCGGTTTTAAACATTTTTACGCTCTGGTATAAAACTTTTTTTACGCGCCGGTTTAAAAATTTTTTTACGCGCCGGTTTAGAACTTTTTATATGCTTTGTTTTTAAACCTTTTTTACGTGCCGGTTTTAAACTTTTTAACGTGCCGGTTTAAAAACCTTTTTTTGCGCGCGGTCTAAAACTTTTTTACGCGCGGTTTTAAACTTTTTTACGCGCCGGTATAAAAAAAATTTTACGCGCGATTTTAAACTTTTATTACGCACGGTTTAGAACTTTTTTTGAACAAATTAAATCATACTATGGAATGTGACATTGATTAAATACTATCGTTTATGAAGACTATTTTTCCAATTTACTTTAAGTATATATTACTATATTAATTTATTATAATTACATTGGTTAAATACTATCGTATAGAGGCTATTTTTCTAGACTTAAGTATTTATTAATATATTGATTTATAATTTACTTAAGTACGTATTTAGTTTTATTAGAAATTTTGAAAAGAAAAAAATCTGATTACAGAATATTTTTATTTATTTATTTATTATTATTTGTTATTTTGAGAAAAACAAGTTTTGATTTAGGTGAAAATATGAGTTTAAAGAAAAGAGAGAGAGAGTAGATATAACATTTTGAGAGAGATGATTGACGGAAAAGTATGATAAGACTTTAAAGAGAGAGAGTAGATATTACATTTTGAGTAAATTACCAAAATAACCTTTAAGAGTTAAAATATAGTTAAAGTGGCATATGATTGTGGAGAGTGATTCTCGCAGTTCTCGAAACTGAGGATGGTTTTGATTTGAGCCGATATGCTAGTCAACCTAAAGTGTTAGAACTCATATCTAGAACCCATATTTTGAGAATACATTGATTGAGATTAAAGTTAATAACTTTTGAGGACTTTTGTCATTTATTTCTATTTTATTACTAAGAAAAGTAAAGTTTTGAGTTTCGAATTTTCAAAAATTCTAAAAATTTTACTGAAACTTTTTCGCAGTAGTGAGATGCTATAATAAAAATTTCTGAATTTTCACGTACTTTAGCTATAATTTTAAATTTTATATATAATATTAGCTAAAAATTAAAATATAAAATAATATAGACAAAATAAAATTTTCACACTTTACAGTAGTGGGAATACTTTGAAACTGAGTTTTAATAAAAATATAAATATTTAGTATTTTTATTGGGATTAAACCCTATAAAAGAACAGATGATAGAAAGCCAAAACAAGTCTGTACAAAATGATCCAGAACAAACAGTATTTTAATTCACTTCTCCTCACACAGACAAGATAGCTCACATCTGATAGTTCTAACATCTGTCCAAAGCTAAGCTCTGTTGAAATTATAAAGACTGTTGAAGACCAAACCACTAATAAAGTCAAAAGTCTGCTGGAAGTCAAAGTCTGATCACCTTTTGAAGAACATCTAGCATCATCAGTGTCTTGTAATCAGTGTTTCTATCATTATAACAGAGGATAACATTAGCAGTGGTTATAGTTTGTTAAGGTTGTTAGATGTCACTGTCTTGATGATGTCAGCAAAGATGCCACAGAGGTTATGGATTTGTAGTATAAATAGACAGTGCATGTACTGTTCTATTTAGCTCAGACACACACTCTTATTGTACACTCAAAAATCTGCGTGAGCTCGGTCTGAGGGGGAGTTAGTGATTCATAACTGTATTTACTTGTAATCTTTTCAATCTTTTGAGTAATCAAAACAGTGTATGATGAAAGCTAATCTCTCTTTGATTGTGTTACAAAGTTTTAAATCTCATTCCGCTGCAAAGTATTGTATGTTTTATCTTCTTCTATTATCTATTTGTTTAAAACAATGCAATCAAGTCAAACTCAGATCCTAATAATTGGTATCAGAGCATTGGTCAGTCAAATTTGATCTAACAATCAATTTGACAAATAAAGATCAGCTAAATTTCATTGATACTGTGTTGTTCGTATGTGTTGAAAACAGAGTAAGAATCTAATCACGTTGGTAAACCAATTACTCTGTAAAACAACCAAGTTGTTACTAAACACACCAAGTTCCACATGACACTAATAGTGTATCGTTTTATTTGATTTCAGTATTTGTGTTGAATGTGTGATGATTCCATGATTAATTGTTGCTAAGGATTCGTCTAATGTCGTTAAAAGACTGAAGCGAACCAAAACCTTATGAACAAGATCTATATATGGAACAACAGTTATGAGAAACCTTAAAAGGTGAAAATCAAAATTGCGTTGATATTTAGAAAACCAGATAAAAAATAATGTGAAATTTAGCCTAAACATTTTGCAAAAATACTAAGTTTCTCAAAACATTACTGAAATGATTCTGGATTGATTATTCTTTTCATAGAAACCTTCCAGCGAATGATAGAACATCTACCTATGGAAAGGTTAAAAGAAAATTCAAGAAAAATCACAAAACTCAAAAGTGTGTTTATCTCAAAACTTTTGATGTCAAAAGAAAATAGTATAAACATAAAACACTTGAGAGTTCACAGGCCAGTATTACAGAAGGAAAACCTAGATAAATCTCCACTTCTGCTCAAACATCTGTTACCAAGCAAGCTAAGTGCAACCACTGTTTACAGGAAGGTTCAGGTAATGGAATGTATCTCAAGGTAACAACTGTTCAAAGAGGACTTTGGAAATCCATCAGGTCTTATTGTTTCATTTATCAAGAAATATTTACTTTTTAATTGTAAAAATTTCATGTAAACATCAGGTCATGTATTATTCCTTTATATTTTTGTTAAGGTAATACATATTGAGCTTTTACTTGTTTTAAATAGTTAAAGCTCAATACCTGTCAGGAAGTAGAACCCTTCCATTTTTTATGGGAAGATACTTCCACTATAATGAATCAAAAGGATTCTGTATGATGATCAGTGTTAAATCATAAAATAAGTCAAGTCCAAATAAATTGAAGTAGTGTGACAACCTGGTTACCATCTGGGATACTCAACCACTGCTAAGACCTATAAAGTGTTTTTACACAATGGACTAGTGTGTAGAAGAAGTTTTGAGTGAAAAGTTCAAATAAACTATTATTGAACATCGCAGTAGGTCATGTGAAATGTTTGTCAAGTCTAACCTTGCAGGTACTCACAATCTTCATCACTAGACTGTGGATATGCCATTATGATCTCAAAATACATAATCTCATCCATCAAAAGAGCAGAAGATGTTTCAAAATAGTCCACCATCCCAGAACCAAATACAGTGGGAATCAGACATCACCTTGTGAGGGATTACTATGAAAAGATTTGATTTCTCTGCATCATGTTCTAACTAGAGATCAACTGGTAGTTGTTCAAATCAAAGCATTAGAAACATCCACCCTCAAAAGTCTGATCTCTAGGTTTGAAATGCTAAACATGGATTAAAACAAGATTTCTTGTTCTTGTGTGTAAATGGCATCAAAATGATTTTCAGAAAATCAAAACAAAACCTTCAAAATAGTTAAAATTGAAATTTTCTCAATAAATCTCTAAAGTCTGATGAAACCACTGTTCTATTCTCAAAACTCTGATTGGCGCATATATATATATATATATATCCATTGACAAAATGAATCCTCTGTCTTCATTATCTACTGTTCCACAACCACTAACAGTGTTACAACTTTTACTGTTCACAACCCCTGATGACACACATCAGTGGTTTCCCAAAACAACTGTCGTCCATTCATAGTCAGAGGATACACGTGGATAGATAATAGCTATCAGATCTTGCCACGTGTCAGATGTTGACCGTCCAAGTTTTGAAACTACTTTTATCCAAATAAAACCCTAATAAAACCCTCAAACAAAGTTTTTATCACCAAAATCAAATTCAAAAGTTCTCAAAAGCGATTACACAGTTTCTTCAGAGTCTCTCAAATTTTCAAACATGGTTCTTATCATCAAACATCCACACAATTATCTCTGTACTTTCGAGAAGACGAAGAAAATACAGATTTTTACGATATCATCGATATCTTGTCTTCATCAAAGTATAAAACCTTGCTCACCTGTAACGCACCAATTTATCAAGACACCCTACGAGATTTCTGGGCTAATGCTAAACTTGAAATTCAACATAAAAAGCCTTGGGCAATCTCATCAAAAGTAGGAGGTATCATGGTTCCAATAACTCCACAAACCATCTCAGAAGTTTTTCAGATGGATGATCTAGCAGGTAAAATCTCTTTCCCTAAGGATGAGTATCAAGTTGATTTGATCAATAGAGGGTATACATGACAATTAACAAAAGCTACTATGGAAAAAAGAGGATTTCCACCTCCTATGAAAATCTTGTTTCATACCTGCTCACCTGTGTTTCAAATAAAACAACTGGCTTTAACGAAATACCTTTGAAAATTCAATACTTGGGGTATACCATAATGTCTAAAACTGATTACAATTGCTCTCAAGCATTGTTTAATGATCTGGTAACAAATCTGGAAAATGTGAAAACTAATAAAGCACAAGCTTTCTTGTTGTTTCCAAGATTATTAAGCTATTATTTACAACAGAAAATTCCAAAAGAGAATGCACAAGCTCTTGTTCAAGGTATATCTTTTCAAATAAATAGCTAACGTCTGAAACATTTACTCGCCTTATGGCTAAAGAGTCAAAAGTTTCTAAAACACAAGCAGGGAAGTCTGAGCAAAATTTGGATGAGTCCACATCTACTCCTCAGACCTCAGCTGCTGAGCCCACTGCTCTTGGTGACCACAGTAGCATAACCACTGTTGTGCAACCCCCACCAAAAATCACCAAAAGAACCAAGAAGAAATCCACTAAGCCCACCAAACCTACCAAAAAGGATCTTCTGGAAGATGAGATCCCAGAAGTTAATCATGTGACAACACAAAAGTCACAAGAAACCACTGTTGCTACTACCTCACAACACTTGGAAGGATCTCCACCAAAAACCACAACTCCTCATGATTCCTCCCAAAAGGAACATGTTGCAAGCACAAGGACACCACAACTTGAAACATTACCCTCATTTGAGAGTATGTTGAATTGTCCTTCTCCCGGGGCAAAGTATTTTTCCACATCACTCCCCACATCTCAAATAACTTCAACAAAAGTACCTCTGTTTGAAGTCATTGAAAGTCAGACACAACACAACCCCTCTCACCAACACATTATTGAGAGAAAAACTTTCACAATGGCTGTGTCTGATAAAGTTCAATTGGCTATCCCACAAATAGTTGAGGAGGTTACATCACTTGAGTTTCATGAAATTCTTGTTGGTAGTTCAAGTGGAGCAGCTACTACAGATGTTGCATCCACCGATCTACATCTGGACAGTAGTTTCATAAATAAGACTCCTTTGAAGGCAATTTATACTGAGGCTACTTTGGTAACCACTGCTGGTGTTAAAACCACTGTTAGGTTTTCTAAGGAACCCTCTGCTGTAAAAAGAAGTCCCTAGTACCAAGAAAAAGGGGCATCCGCTGATGAGAATTTGGAGACTTCTCCTATCTCTAAGGTTGATACAACCACCTCTGGTGGAAATCAGATGATCCCATTAAATTGGGCGATGATTTAAAATATAAGGATTTGACGGAGGGGGTTACAAAAATTGAAGCATCTGTGGCAGATATCACAAATATGCTGCAACAAATGTTAGAATCTTCAAATCTCAAAACACTGCTCAACCATCTGTTCCTCAAACCACTGAAGTATTAAGACAGTTATATCCTCTGCTTCAACAACAACGCCAACATGCTGATTACCAACATGAGATACAAGTGCAAATGCTTAGAGACATGGTTGAGGAAAGATATAAAAATACTTAGGCAGAGCTAAAGAGTATTAAAGAAACCCTCACAAAACTGCCTGCAACTACCTCTGCAATTATCTTCGAAAGAGTTGATGATGCCAAAAAGGGGGAGAAAAATGAGTCTATTAAAAGACCCTCAGTAACTTCTGCTGAAACACCTGTCAAAGAAAAGAAAAAGGGAGTTGATGAAACCCTGGAAATTCAAGCAGATGATGAATGTGCAAAAATGAGGATCATTAAAACTCAAAATGAGACAAAGGAGAGGAGTCTGACAAAGGAGCAAAAGGAGTTGAAAGAGTTAGAGATAAAAAGCAAAGGATACCACTATTGGTCTTAAAACCACTGATGGTATCAAAAAGATAACCACTGATAGTTCTAAACAAATGTCTTCATCTCAACAACCATCTGACAAAAAGCAGGAAACAATGCCATCATCATTTTTACTAGCTTCCACTGTAACAGATGTTGATACTACCAAAGGTACAACAGATGTTAAGAAAATAGTGGTTTACACAAAAACTTCTCAATTTCCATCAGCATGAATATTCACTCCTATAACTCAAATTCATACAAAAAACTCCTTCACCAAAATCAGTTTATACAAGAAAAAGAAAGGTCATGGTGATTGATGATGATATACCTGCACATACTCCTTTATCATCTTCACCATTTATTCAAACAAATCCAGAACCTTTCATCCCTATCTCATCACCACCATCATTTCCACTCACCCAATCACCCACTGGTCACAACCCTTCTAGAAACATACCATTGGAAACAACATATCATCTGGAGCTGGCTGCAGTTCAAAACGAAATGATGCAATTTATACAGAGGTTAATACATCCAAAAGAACCTTTCCATCTCTTCATGGCTACATAATTCCTAAGAACATTGATGAGTATTTGAAATTGTAAGCCAAACAAGCTAAAAACATAGCAAAAGAAGAGGAAAAAGGAAAGGGTAACACCTACTTGTTAAGACTAGAGCAGCATGAGCCAAGCAAAGTCAGGAAACTGGAAGATTTTGCAAGAGACTTAAACAAGAAAATGTCAAACATACCACCTAATGCTGACTTTCAAAAGGAGCTAGATAAGATCTCCTAGAACTTATCATGAGAGACAAACCATATTAAGCACATGAGCATCAGTTCAAAGACTGGCCTATCACAGCTCTCAAACAAGAAGCAAACAAATGTGAAAGGATGAAGAAAGATCCTCAAATGAGGAAGAATGCATCAGACTGAAACAAGTTTAACACTTACAGTGCAGATCTTGCCTTAGAAGCATCCATCAAAGCCTTAAATCAAAGAAAAAGGAAGTTACAGATGGATGGGGAAGATAAACAAAGGGAAGCTGACATCAGTAAACAGACCAAAAATTTACCCTTGCATGAATTGGATGATGATTCATTAAAGTCTCAAGCTCGACCTGCATAAACTATCAAAAGGCTATCAAGCAGTTCACCATCTCCGAACTCATCACAAATAAAACTTCTCCCAAGAAACCCATTGAACTCAGAAATACTAAAATGGATGTCTGACAAAAAGACCCATGTATTGACTTTGCTCAAGTCTAATGAGAAAGTTGAACATCTATCAAGAGAGGATGCACTAAGCCTGAGTGTAGCTAACCTCCAAGATCTTTTGGAACTTCAATTGTGTAGGGATGAAGATGATGAAAATTCCAGAAATTTGAACTACAGTTCAAAGGATATATCTAGGAAAAAATGATGAGAGAATAAAGATCATAAATAAGGAAGAGTTTTGACATCATCTGTTCTAGGGGGAGATTGTTGGGATTGAACCCTACAAAAGAACAATGATAAAAAGCCAAAACAAGTCTGTACAAAATGATCCAGAACAAACAGTATTTTGATTCACTTATCCTCACAAAGACAAGATAGCTAACATCTGATAGTTCTAACATCTGCCCAAAGCTAAGCTCTGTTAAAATTATAAAGACTGTTGAAGACCAAACCACTGATAAAGTCAAAAGTCTACTGGAAGTCAAAGGTCTGATCACCTTTGAAGAACATCTGATAAAGCTTCATCAGTGGTTGAGCTCATCAGAGGATAGCATCATCAGTGTCTTGTAATCAATGTTTCTATCATTATAACAGAGGATAACATTAGCAGTGGTTATAGTTTGTTAAGGTTGTTAGATGTCACTGTCTTGATGATGTCAGCAAAGATGCCACAGAGGTTAGGGATTTGTAGTATAAATTGACAGTGCATGTACTGTTCTATTTAGCTCAGACACACACTCTTATTGTACACTCAAAAATCTGTGTGAGCTCGGTCTGAGGGGGAGTTAGTGATTCATAACTGTATTTACTTGTAATCTTTTCAATCTTTTGAGTAATCAAAACAGTGTATGATGAAAGCTAATCTCTCTTTGATTGTGTTACAAAGTTTTAAATCTCATTCCGCTGCAAAGTATTGTATGTTTTATCTTCTTCTATTATCTGTTTGTTTAAAACAATGCAATCAAGTCAAACTCAGATCCTAACAATTTTTAACAAAAAAATGTAATTTCTATCAGTTTCTAAGGAGAAAAATAAAGAAAACACAAAAAAATATGATAAAAATGGAGATACAGAAACCTTATATTAGTCATAAAATACTAAAACTTTTGAGCAAGTGTTAAGCCCATTAACGAAATTTTGGAGAAATTTGTGAATTAAAATATTATTTAATAAAGCTAACACATATAATATAGTTTGGAAAATGCATATTTATATAAGAGATTTAAAACCTTATATAATTCAATTAACAAACTAGTGTCGAAAATTATTTTTAGACTTTCTTAATAATTTAATAATTGGGATTAAGTTACCTAATTTTGAGGATTAAAACCATCAATTATTAATTTAAAACAAGGTGATTATCTATATTCTATCATAAGTGGGAATTATGTTATTGGAGAAAGGATCAACTAAAAAAGACTCTTATCGTAAGAATAATATGAAAGAATATTCTAGAATATTCTTCAATGTGAAAACAACAAAAAATATATAAAAAAAACAAACACACAATTTTTTTTCAGTATTCTATTAAAATAAACGCTACTTTATCGTCACTAATTTTTTTAGTGATGACAAAGTAGCGTTTTTTTATAAACAATACTATTTTTTTTGGGGGGGGGGGGTTAGGTTTTTTTTAAGGTTTTTGGGGGGTTTGATTTTTACTTTTTAGCATTTAGTTTGGGTTGTTGTTGGGGGGGGGGGGGGGGGGGGGGTGTTATGTTTTTGGGGGTTTTTTGGTGAGGTATAGTTTTCTTTTTTTTTTTGGAGGGGGGGGGGGGGGTTTAGGTTTTTGGGTTTTTGCATATACATGTTCTTTTTCTCTTATAGACAAGATTATGGACACTTGTTACAAGTAACCAGAGTTTGTTTTAAAATAAAATTTACTTAAAATTCCAAGTTTCATCATCATTATATAGTATTGCGTTATTATACTTAGAACTTAAAGGATAGTTGATTTAGCCCTAAGCTTCGAAAATAGAACTCGATCCTTTTACATTACAAGTATTATGACACATTGTTTTGTTATAGGATCTCGTTAGGACCAATACCCATTGTATGAACTGCTGAATACTGAGGTGAGTCTTATAGCCCCATTTCTCTTTACTTTTAGGGAAAAAACATGCTTCTAAATTGTTTTTATTTAACTTAGTGATGTGTTATTAAATAAGATATGTTTTGATGTCACTTGCCCCTTGTTTTGATAACACAACCATTAACTCGAGATGGAGCGATGGATCATATGGGTAGTACTACTCGGGAATCCCCTACGCACAGTTGGGAAGCCCCACTGAGATCTCTAGTCGTTGCGGCATATAATCTGTCATTGTTTCGCTTATGTTTGTTAGAGGACATAAGATAGGGGTTATTTGTTGCCTAGGAATCTAGTTCGGATGTGGAACTGAGCACAGCGTTGGTTGAAGGCTTATTTAATGTGCATCATACGTGTTTATTTATTCTGTGTTAAACCTATAAGTTCACCAACATTTAGTTGACTTTTTAAGCGTGCTTTTCAGGTACATGATTATGGCATATAGTACAGTGTGCTTAGACTTGAGAATGAATGGGGAGCGTATGAAGTTGAGTCTATGTGTATATATCTATAGTTTGGGTCTATGGGATATAGTATAGTGGTCATGCTTTTTTTTGAACTTTAGAACAATGACTATAGATTATTCTTCTACACGATATACTGCATTACAATGAATATAATGCAGTATATCGTGTAGAAGAATAATCTATAGATATATACACATAGACCCAAACTTCATACGCTCCCTATTCATCCTCAAGCCTAAGCATGACCACTTTATTATATGCCATAATAATGTACCTGAAAAGCACGCTTAAAAAAGTCAACTAGATGTCGGTGAGCTTATAGGTTTAACACAAAATAAATAAACACGTATGATACATATTAAATAATTCCACAACCAACCTTGTACCTAGTACCCAGTTCCACATCCAAACTAGATTCCTATGCAACAAAAATCCCCTATCTTATGTCATGTCACAAACATAAGCGAAACAATAGCATATTAAATGCCGCAACGACCAGAGATCTCAGTGGGGGCTTCCTAATTGTGCGTGGGGGATTCCCAAGTAGTACTACCCATATGATCCGGCTCAATCTCGAGTTAATGGTCGTGGTATCAAAACAAGCGGGGCAAGTGACATCAAAACATATCTTATTTAATATCACATCACAAAGTTAAATAAAACATTTAGAAGCATGCTTTCCCCCCAAAAGTTAAGGGAAAATGGGGCTATAAGACTCACTCAGTATTCAGCAGTTCGCACAATGGGTATCAGTCCTAACAAGATCCTATAACTGAACAATATGTCACAATATCTGTAATGTAAAAGGATCGAGTTCTATTTTCAAAGCTTAGGGCTAAATCAACTATCCTTTAAGTTCTAAGTATAATAATGCAACACTATATAATGATGATGAAACTTGGAATTTTAAGTAAACTTTATTTTAAAACAAACTCTGGTAAGCACGCTTAAAAAAGTCAACTAGATGTCTGTGAGCTTATAGGTTTAACACAAAATAAATAAACACGTATGATGCATATTAAATAAGTCCACAACCAACCCTGTACCTAGTACCCAGTTCCACATCCGAACTAGATTCCTATGCAACAAAAATCCCCTATCTTGTGTCATGTCACAAACATAAGCGAAACAATAGCAGACTAAATGCCAGCAACGACCACATATCTCAGTGGGGGCTTCCTAATTGTGCGTGGGGGATTCCCAAGTAGTACTACCCATATGATCCGTCGGCTCAATCTCGAGTTAATGGTCAGGTATCAAAACAAGCGGGGCAAGTGACATCAAAACATATCTTATTTAATATCACATCACAAAGTTAAATAAAACAATTTAGAAGCATGTTTTTCCCTCAAAAGTTAAGGGAAAATGGGGCTATAAGACTCACTTCAGTATTCAACAGTTCACACAATGGGTATCTGTCCTAACAGATCCTATAACTGAACAATATGTCACAATACCTGTAATGTAAAAGGATCGAGTTTATTTTCAAAGTTTAGGGCTAAATCAACTATCCTTTAAGTTGTAAGTATAATAATGCAACACTATATAATGATGATGAAACTTGGAATTTTAAATAAACTTTATTTAAAACAAACTCTGGTTTACTTGTGATAAAAATAGTTTAGGATCAATAACATATTTCCCACTTATGATAGAATATAGATAATCACCTTGTTTTAAATTAAAATTTAATGGTTTTAATCCTTAAAATTAGGTAATTTAATATTAATTATTAAATATATTAAGAAAATCTAAAATAATTTTCGACACTAGTTTTTTAATTGAGATATATATAAGGTTTTAAATCTCTTATATAATATTCATTTTCAGAACTATATTATATATTTAGCTTTATTAAATAATATTTTAATTCATAAATATCTTCAAAACTTCGTTAAAGGATTTATCACTTGTTTAAAAGTTTTAGTGTTTTATCACCAATATAAGTTTTCTGTACTTTCACTTTTATCATATTTTTAAGTTGTTTTTGTATTTTCTTTATTTTTCTACTTAAAGTTTTAGTATTTTATCACCAACATATGTTTTCTGTATTTCCACTTTTATCATATTTCTAAGTTGTTTTTGTATTTCTTTATTTTTCTACTTAGAAAGTGATAGAAATGATATTTCTTTGTTAAAAATACTAAATATTTATGTTTTTATTAAAACTCGGTTTCAAAGTATTCCCACTACTATAAAGTGTGAAAATTTTATTTTTGTCTATACTTTTCTTATAGTTTAAATTTTTAGCTAATATTATGTATAAAATTCAAAATAATAGCTAAAGTCACTACTGCGAAAAAGTTTCAGTAAAATTTTAACATTTTTGAAAATTCGAAACTCATAACTTAGGACTTTTTTAGTTTTTTAGTAATAAAATAGAAATAAACCAGATATACTCGGCGGGATGCGAGGGTAATTACATTTATTTTTATACCAAGCTGGACATGTATTAAATGAAGTCACATCAACAGTTTCTTTTAATCCACAAGCATCACCACTGAACTTCATGTAGCCACCACGACAATCAAGTTTCTGCTCATTACTTATATCCTTGTTGCTGTATTCTTGGTACTCAGCTGCAAGTGCATAAAACCTATAGTCTTCACTTGTCTGTAAACCTATTGTTAAAGGGAAACACAACTAATTGCCACCCCTAGACTCACAAATCAATTGTAAATTGTAATGCATCAATAATACCTTTGCAACACTCCAATCCAATCATTGGATAACAGCATAACCCAATCCATATCTGTTACAATAACATAGGCGGCCAGATTGTAAAATAGAAAGGATATAACTCATTGGGTGTCATTTGCTAGTTCGATTGCTTCTTGTTCTGTTGAAATCTAATATATAAGATTTGCCTTCCAACGGCCCATTCATAATAACTGCAATACATAATATCACCTTCACAACGACTTGGCAATGTCTGTGTTGATGCCATTAACGATGTAACCTTTCTTACTGTTGATTAGATATGTCGAGTTACTCAACACGATTGTCATTGTTGGTTTGAGGGTTTCAAAGGGAATGAGCGCCATGTGGGTTTGGCTGGTTGTATTAAAAGTCAAGTTCCATCTAACACCCAAAAAAAATTACATCATAAGCCAAGAGTTCAGCCTAAAATTACTAACCCGGACCCCATGGGCCAAGCAGAAGGTTTAAAATTAAAGCCTTCTATGAGCTGGGTTTAAGCCCAAGGTTTTTTAGTTAAGCAAGTCACAATTTTAAACCTAAATTCTGGTAATTTAGGAGACCAAAGATGTCACACCCCAACCGGTGGCGGAAACATCGAGGCGTGACGAAAAAGATTGCTCATTGCTCGTAATACTAATAGCGACAATAATTAATTAAACCGCATTTCATTTCAAGAATAAATTGTCATTAGAATACAAGAAGAAATTCAAATAACATAACTGTCACACCCCAACCGATGACGGAAACATCGGCGTTAGTGGCACTAGGCGACCAGATTGATTTCACGAGATGTTGCATAACAATCATTTAACATATCACAACCTGCTTAATATCCCATACTATTAAACGTAACATTTAAACAATTATTACAAAACGGAGATTTCTCATAAAATTCAACCGGGTTCGATTTCCCCTAGATTTCATATATAAGTTCCAAATCTGAATTACATCAACAAACTAACTAAACAAAACTAAACTACGCTAAGCATGCAACATCCAAGCATCCATAGCTAAAATTCTCAACCTGTTACATACGTTAAAATACATGTTAATACAATTAAGTAAAGGTGAGCATACATGTTTAAGTACTACTAGCATAATCGAGAAAGCGTTCGCGAAATAATCTAACTACATACACCGAAACATTTTCACACAGATTAACATAGGCTTATTTCTCATGTTAACTACCGTGAGAAGGCTTGCGCATCCATCCTAACTAGACCCCGTCGGGTGTAAGCCACACTAAGGACCATACTAGCTAAGGAAGCAAGTTAACGAAAATAAGTCCTAGTCACATGTTTCTAGTATCACGTATTGAGCATACATAATCAGATTATTCGCGTGTGATAAACAATTTGGTTTGTGATGTGATTTTAACATAGGAACGTATGTAACACCCAAAAGTGCATTAAAGCGAAAATTGGTCAAGTATACTCACTGTGGGTGCGTTTAGGTAAGACTTAAGATTCTGAGGAGAGTTGTGGAGAGTGCCGGATCAGCTTGCATACGCGAATGGAAGTGAATCAGTCTCCGAAAAGCTGAAACGGTTAAGTCTTGGTTGGGCAATAGCCAAGTTCGGGCGAACTTGTGTGTAAATGTAACATTCGTCAAAAACGGATTTACCAAACCCGCTCCGTTTATTAACCGAACAATCAGTTAAAAATTTCGTTGCGAATTTAATGCCCAAAATAATTTTAAGCGATACATAATTAATTATTATATTGGAATATATAAATTGTTTTTGAAAAACTGTTAAAAATAAGAAAATAAAAATAATATGTTCCTGCCGGGTTTCGAACCCGGGTCAGTCGCCGGTCAAACAACAGACTTAACACTCAACACTTAAACCACTGCGCTACTTGTATTCTTTGTTAATTATTAGAATCATTTAATTCATAGCATGTTTTTCCGAATTCAAAACCGGCGCCCAAATTGCAGTCGTCGGAAATCCCGACTAACTCGCCAAGAATCGACGGTTACTTCAGTTATAACGTAAACCTTAAACACTACATCGGTTATAACCGATGTCTGAGTCCGCGACACAAGTTATAACCGCCGGAGAAATTCTAACCGACGAATCAAGTCGGAAATTGGACCAAGTTCATCGAAACCTGCCCTATAAATACCCCCTCGAACCTCTGCAAACTTTTTCGCTCAAAACCGCACCCTTTCTCGGCGAAAACTCACTCGCCGGAAAATCTTCTGCTCATCGCCGGAAAACCGAACCCTCCACTTCTAAGCCTTACTAAACCCTCTGAGCTTATACCGAAGTCACCCACACCCTTTTCAAGCTTTCTGAAGACTCGCTGCTGCAAGACACACGACGCCGGAACCTGTTGCTGTCGCCGGAGTTCTGCCGGAGAAACAGAGGAATCCAGTCGGTATACCTCACGCTTAAATCTTTCCTTCTTTTTACATATCTCATCTGTAATTAACTGAAAAACGTTAACGAACACGATTAAAACATCGAATCAGTCGGATGTCCGATTCTGGTTAAAATCTAACGAAGAAGACGAAGTTGCGGTAACATATAAGTTTAATTAAAATCAAGATATAACTCGGGTTAGACACACAGTCCAGCGGTGGACTGTGTGCACATTAAACACACTAACGTCTCGAGTTCGAATCTTGTCCCACGCATGCTGCTTTAATAAAAATGCCTTTTTTTGTTAACCGAACCGGAGTCACCACTGTTACATGTTAAGTTTATTAATAACCGGAATAATAACCAAGTTAGACACACAGTCCAGTGGTGGACTGTGTGTATGTTTAATCACAGGACACGAGTTCGAGTCCGGTCTTCTGCACCGATTCGGATAATTATTAAACTTTTTATTTAAGTCAGAAATGAAAATACTTAGTTTGTATTTAAGTATAATAAAAATCAGTTTAGTTAACAAGTTGGACACACAGTCCAGCGGTGGATTGTGTGTTAGCATAAACCACAGGTCCCGGGTTCGAGACCTGTGGAGCGCACCGAGTCTTGGATTAAAATCGTTTTTAAAAAATAAAGGATTTTCTGATTAATCTAATTAATATATAAATATAATTAAAAACAGAAATATTTCGGGTTAGACACGTAGCTCAGTTGGTAGAGCTGCGTGCACGCGTACGGGAGGTCTCGGGTTCGAGCCTCACTCAGCGCACACTTATACGCATACGAACCGGTCAACGGTCAAGGTCAACGGTCAACGGACAAAAAAGTCAACTTTTTTTTATTATTTTTATTTATTTATTTTAATTAAAAATCAATTAAAAATACTTAAAAATAACATTTTTAAGGTTAGAAAATAGCCTTAAACTCACAAAAATACACCCAACAATCCTACTAAAATGGATTAATAAAATCCGTTTACTTACCGAACCATAATGCTATTTATCTAGGTAAATTTCACTCGTGGTTAAAACCACTTCGCGTGCATTCAACATCATCAACCGAACGCACCCACTGTGAGTGAATCTTACAACTCCCCTTTTTAATTACACGTTTTGGGGTGTGTCATGTGTCACAAAATAATTAACTCGTTTATTTAAACTTGTGCCATACCATATCGTGATCTAAACTTAGATTGTTTATATTGTTGTAATTATGTATTTCATTTTGTCAACTTATATGAAATTCATTCATTAAGCCCATCAGTTCCTCGTGGTAGACGAGTTGAGCAACGCGTATTATTGAGTTTATATAGTTTGTAGTTATGTCTTTCATATTATCATGTTTATGCAATTCATTCATTAGGCCCATCAGTTCCTCGTGAGAGACGAGTTGAGCAACGCGTGCCTCTAAACGATCCATTATTGTTCATGTGTGTATTGTTTAATATTAAATTGATTTATGAATAAGTTTACATCTATTTTTACTCATGTGTGGTTGTGCACTTTATTTCATAATCAATTAAATAAACTTGTTCAAATGTTTTCCATAGGATTCACTCGCCAACTTTTTGTTGATCCAAAACCCTTTTACACATGATACAGGTGAACAGGATGAAGCAAGGAAAACATAGGAAATGCCTTAGAAGAAAACAAAGAAGCTTAGTTGATGTTTAGGTCATTGATGTATTTATGATTGTACATTTCCATTAAATTGTATTAATGAATATGAAACGTTAAAATAAATGTCATGAGCTTTGATGATAACCCAATCATGCCCCGATCACCTTTTCCGCTGCGGGTCGGGGTGTGACAGTAAACACACATGTTCGAGCGAACTTGTATGGTTTTGCTGAGTTTGGTGCCAAGTTCGGTCGAACTTGGTAAGATTCTTAGGAATCTTGTCAAGTTCGGGCGAACTTGTAAGGAAACTCTTACTGGAAAGGCAAGTTCAAGCGAACTTACTTGATTTCTTGGGAAATTAGGCAAGTTCGAGCGAACTTGTGAGAAGATTGATGAAATTGGCACAAGTTCGGTCGAACTTGACCCATTTGGGTACAAGTTCGGTCGAACTTGACATGTTGTGCTGGGATTCTCGAGCGAACTTGATGTTTTCGGGTCCGAAATCTTGCGTTTTCGCGTCGTTTGCTGAGGAAAATCGAGTGTTTATCCCTCCAACCCTGTGCTACTGAGCAAACTTAGGTCGGAGAGGTCTTTTAGAGCTATTTTAGCCGTTTTACAAAAGCGTGGGCTAATCCGGGCGAACTCGGGGTTCGTTCGGATTACTCTGGCTTGTGTAAACCAACATAAACGTCCTTGTGCTTCCAGATCTGGGATCTTGAATGATAGATGCGTCATTTCATATCGGAAGATGAACAAAACATCATCAAAAGTCCGTATTTTGTGTAGAAATCAATGTTTATCAAAGGTTTTTCTCAGATCTATAACTTACAAGCCGAGATCTTTCAGATCTCGTGTTTGGGAAGCCTCTGCTAACACTAAACGAACTCGTATTGTGTAGATCTAAGCTTAAAACATAAGTTTTGGAAGAAAAAGATGAAGATTTTCGTAAAAGAATGAGTTTTGATGAAACGGAGGCTTTGCCTTGTGCCAAAATCGTTGTAAACCTTTGTAGATCGTTGATAAACGTTGTTGCAGTGAAATCGGGTTGATTCTTACTTAGGACACGAAGGTTTCGGGTTTTGAGAGCTCTGGGCGAATTTATAGCAAGTTCAAATGAGAGGAATGAGCTAAGTATTTATAGGAGAAGGCAAGAATGAAGGCTGGTGAGAGCAAGTTCGGCCGAACTTGTACAAATTTGTACAAGTTCGCGGGAACTTGTAGGGATTTTGGGAATGGATAGCTAAGTTCGGCTGAACTTGTACATGTATGTACAAGTTCGAGCGAACTTGTAGATAAAAGAGGGATTATGTTTTCATCAGTCAAGTTCGGCCGAACTTGGTTACACCAAGTTCGAGCGAACTTGACTTATGTTGTTGAATTTTCTTTGTTTTTCGCGTTAAGTGTTCGTTTGGCGATTCGGTTCGTATTAGTTAGTTATATTAAGCGCTATAATAGAGTTTTAAGCGTTATACTTGATATAATAGTGCGATTTAGCGATTCGAGAGCGCGAGAGCGATGCGATAGCGAGCGTAAACATAACCACAAACACACATAACACATAAATAAAATAAAACCACATAAACAATCGCGATTTGCGATGCGATGAGATTAGCGATGTGATTTAATAAGCGATTAGATACGATAATAACGTACAACACCATAAGTAATCAACAAAAACTTTATTATAAACCGAATCTCGGGATTACAAAAGAAGTACAGCGATAAAAACAAGGAAAAAGATAACAACGAATTTTCGAGTTGTTACAATAACAACATTTGACAAAATTTGATACGATAACAATAAACCTAACGTCTATGTGTGTATCTATACTCAACGCTACTTCATTTTCATAGCATCATCTTCATCAACCTGTAACATGTTTTAAAATAGAGTTCAATGTAAAAGCAAAGCGAGTATACAAGTTTGTGCATAAGCATACGTATAAGTGATGTGCTAAATGTGGTCAAATAAAAATAAACTAAATTAACCTAAATTAGATACTCAAAGCTTTAAATTTATAAACTTAGACTCGATCTAAACCTAAACCACACAACCGGCAAGTGTACCGATCAATGCAGTATAGCTAAAGTAAGTCCGAGTATCGAACCCACGAGACTCTCTAATTACGTTAACAACTCTATCTAGACCTAGACTGACACTGACACGACTAAATGTTTATTTGTTTGGAGGGGGGTTTCTAAAATCCTACGATTGCAATTAAATTAAATATTAACTAAATTAACTAAAGTTGGCAGAGACACGAACTAAGACCGAGGATGAATTCAGATGAAAAGACAACTACCTAGGCTGGAATCCTATTTAACTAGGAATGGATTTCTATTCGAAACTAAAGTGGTATGGAACCGGAATCTTTGTGTGCTAAACCCTAAGAAATCCCTACTAAGACCTCTCGACCGTTATCAGGAAGAAACCTGTGAGACTCTAAAGGGCTGTTATGACTACCGGTTGGTTAGACTACCTCTTAGTCCTCTAACTTCTTTAAAAGTGCCTTAATCTGACAATCTACCTCTCAGCGCGAAAGTCTAAGGTAACTATGGATTTTAATTTAGTTTAATAGACACAAATATGATTTGGGAACTAGACCGATTTCTCTCAAAACCTAATCCTAGCTATATATCAAACCGAGACCTATTAATAATCTCGAGCCTCTCAGCGACAAGATTAGCGGAATACCAAGTTCTAAATATATTTTATTTACCGTTTCTAAGGCTATTGGCCAATTCACCCTAAGACTACCCGAACCTGCAAAGACTCGAACAATCAACACAAACCTATCCTATGAAAGACATTCACCAAGGTTCATGTGAAACGAATAAACAAGCAACAACCAAAACAAGATACACATACGCACTAAGTTAAAGGTTCCAAAGTTCTTTGCTTTTTAAGAAAAACCCATACACACAATAATAAACGAATAAAAATCCAAACTTTATTAAATATTCATCCTAACCTGGGTGGTAAAAGAAGTCTAGCTAAGCATAGTCATGAAAACAATGAAAACTAAAGTAATTTTGATAACTAGAAACATGGTTAAAAAAATTAAGAAACAAGAACGAAGAACCCGAATAGTGCAATAACGATCTGGACAACTTCCTCCGCTCCTAATCTTCAAACCGTAGCTTCAAGCCTTCAAAACTGCTCTTAACGTTGCTGCTGATTTCGTCTCCCTCTGTTGGTATCCTCCGAGCCGTCCTCTTTAATTCTGTCATGCGATACATATAAAAATATATCCTCCCTTATTTAGTTATTGCATTTGAAGTAAAATACAATACAATTACTCTCGACTTGGGAATATTGGCGGATCACAAAACAGCATGTTGGTGTAGTGGGCCTAGCCTCACTAATCTCTACGGCCCACTAGCACAAAACAAATATATCAAGGGTGGCCGCCAATAGCTCAACATGTATTTTTATTCGGTCAACATTGCTAAACTTGGTCAACAAAGACATTTACTCGTCAACATGATGCCTTTTTGTGAGATGGAATTAATTCCAATTTTTAGCATATTGCATAATAGTCCCTCAAGTTCTATAATGCTTTACAATTAATTTTTCATTTTAACTTTTATGCATTAATGCACCTTCGAGCTTATAAAAATAGAGATAGTAGCTTTGATCCACTTAAGAAAATAGCGGTAATTTCAATTCGGTCACTGACGCCATACTCTGTCCAACTGGCTGGTTATTTCCTTATAACTCGTTTTCACTCCATTTGCATCAGGACCTAGCAAAACACAAAAGAATATACTATAATCCTAAAAACTAAATAAAAATAAATAAAACCTATACAAAAATAATACACTTTACACGGGACAAAAATATGTATTTTACCAGATATCAGTTAACAATTAACATCAATAAGCATATAAGCATAAGTTTAAACAAATCCACATGGCAACTAAGTTCATAAAGAGCAAATACAAGGCATGCAATTTTTCTAGTCAACCCTCTGTTTACGCAACTAGCATGAATAATTCAACATGACCTCACGTTCACGGACGGTGCATTACTCCTATAGCGCTATACATGTCACATGAAGGCTTAAAATGAGCTAATGACTATAGTATCACGTACGTTCGGTCCTAGTATAAGCATCACATATGTATCGAAGCATTCATGTATAATGGATTGTTTTCGTGCAAGTAATAAATCATAAGTTCGGTGATTTTATGATAATGTAAACATGTTACACCCCAAAAGTGGTAAACATAAAAGGGGGTTCGAGTATACTCACGGTTTTGCAAGCGTTCCGACTTGGTAATCCGTGAAGAGTTGTAAGTTGTGGGATGAACACCGAGTTATCCTACAATAGGAAAACGTAGGTGTGAGCGTTGGAATGATAATGGAAGATTCGGGATTTGGAATAATGCACACAAAGTAAAGTATACGAAAATACTCACTAAGGTATAGCACCCGTTTTGACACTCTAGGAACCCATTAAGGTTTATGTGATTTCATAGGTTGTAACACCTATTAGAATCTAAACGAGGAACCATACACTTTAAGATTAAACCTATTAACTTGACACATGATTATGTAGTCATTATTAAGGTTTTGGTTTAGGTATATATATATTTTATAGATTATAATAGTTATATTATAAGTCCTTCAAGGATATCATATAAGTCATGTAGGAGGTAGGTGTCATAGCCATCCATTTAGGAACCAAGGAGGGTCAAGAACAAGTACAAGAATAAACAAAGTAGAGTATATGAAAGTTTTCACTAAGGTCTAGCACTCGTTTTGACATTATGGGAACCCGTTAGGGTTTATGTGATTTCATAGGTATACATCTATTAGAATCATAATGAGGAACTAAACACTATTAGTGATTAAACTTAGTAACTGACACATGATTATATAGTCATTATCAAGGTTTCGGTTTTTAAGTGTATATTATATAGATTATATATGTACATTATATCATAAGTCCTTCAAGGAAATCATATAAGTCATGTAGGAGGTAGGTGGTATAACCATCCATTTAGAAACCTCTTATGAGTTCACAACTACACAAGTTGTCATAGACAACAAGGAGGGTCAAGAACAAGTACAAGAATAATAAGAAATGAAATACATGTTACTATACACTAAGTAGCCAAGTAATCTACAACCCGGTGAGCCGGCGTCAACACACGTCGAAGGCTAGACGGGGTTGTGTTACTTTCAACTAGCAAGCTACTTAGGATGAATGAGAAACATCAAGTGTTGTGTGGACTTAGGTGTAGGATAGCCCAAGCTAACCTTGTAGTCACACTAATTTCAAGTTCTTGACTTGGCAACACTTGTGAGCTTAAAGCTCTTTGAAAACAGAAAGTTTAGAGTGTCAAAACACTCATATTTACATGTATAACAACATAGGTTAGGCTCACTAATCATAAAGTTGATTAGAAGCTCAAGAACACAAGGTTGAATGAAGAAAACATAAGTTTTGAAAGAGTTTTAATCACATCAGAAAGTTTCAGCCTACTTTGCAGTCTTTTTGGTGAATTCCCAGGTCTGGATTTTCCATGACAAGTCCGTGGGATCATACTAAGACTTATCCAAGTAAGTAGGAAGAAGAATCAAGCAAAAACGTTGAGAAATGAGCAAGTTATGCTCACTTTGGTGAGAGGTGACGATTCTGCTCGGGTTCTTGATTTCCAGCAGATTATGAGTGTTTGAGGATGATTAGAAGGAGTTTAGAAAGTAGAAAATGTGTGGAGAACACTTGGTATTTATAAGGGATAAAGGTAGGGTGGTTAGGAAGGGTTTAAATGAGGTTTAAGGCCATTGGGGAGAAGTGGTTTGTGTGGATTCGTGTAAACCCGCGAGGGTTTAAACTTTCTGCCCGCCCAGAGATCTTTATGGACCGTATGAGCTCTCCCTTGCGGTCCGCAAGGCCTCGTCCAGGAGTGAATTATTTTTTGTTTTGTTTTGATGCTTTGGGCCTTGCTTGTAGTTATATAAAACGTATTGTTGGGTCAAATTAAGACCTTTAAGCATAAGAATCATGATCTAAAGTCCACATAGGTGTAAAATGAATACCATTAAGTTTAAACATCACGTATAAATCTTGTATAAAGTATGATTACCACGTAATTATAAGTTTGTCGCGTTTTCAAGTATCAAGCATGAAACATATGATTGAGTATAAGTATAAAATAATTACGAATAAATACAACATGATTAGGAATAACATACGAGTTTTCATTATGATTCAAGTCTCAGATTACAATGATTTCAACGATTACAACGAAAGAACGAATACAAGATACAAAGATTTCCAAACTAGAAATACAACACGAGCTTTCTAAATATGGAAAGTATGAAAACGCGAGGCGTTACACAGATCACTACCGTTATTTGAGTTTTCTTATAATAATAATTATCACTCAAGTATTAAAGCAGTGCCCTTTGAGGCTTTGTATGGACGTAAGTGCAGATCACCTTTATGTTGGTCTGAAGTCGGGGATAGCCAACTAACAGGTCCTAAGATTATTCATGAGACAATTGACAAAATTCTTAAAATCAAAGATAAGTTGAAAGCTGCAATGGATCGGCAAAAGAGATTTGCAAAAGAAGAGCCTCTTCACTCGGATCTGGGAAGTAGGTTGTGATGTTACTTCCATTTCAAGTTCTTTATGTATTGTAGTTGTTTATGTACCGACACTAAGCGGTTATGCTATTGTCAAATTTTCCTTTAGGATATATTTGTTGTGATGTACTAAGTTAAAGCTATATATATAAAATGGAAGTAATTATGTTTTGATTATACAATTTGTATTGTCATATGTGTTATCGGGGATTAATATTTATTGCCACTATTATAGAAAATGCCGCCTAAGAGAAGAGAAGGTCAAAACGTGCGTAGAACGCAAGCAACTGGAAGAAATAGGTCCATAGGAGAATTTAATTCTCCAAGGCCCGAAAACCCAACAACAAATTAAGAAACCCAGATTGCTCAAATTGCAGCCTAACAGATTGCTGCTGCAATATCGACTATCGTGGCACAACTAAACCCGAACGCTCATGTTTTTTAAATAACGTCATATAAAAGAGTTATTAGTGTTTTAAAAAAATGATGGAAGTGGAATAGAGAAAATTTAATCTTGAACGAACTATAATACCCTTAATTCAAATTATGTCTCTTTTTTGAGTTGTGAATTCTCCCATTTTATCTTAGTCACCCATTACACAATTTAGTAATTAGGATGACCTCTAGGCTTCCTACAAAAACACAACTTCCTAATATATCGGCGTTCTCTATTTATATAACTAAAGTTCTTTTTTACTATAGAATTAAATAATTTTTTTCTTTTGTTATGAAAAAACTATCTTAAATAATTAAAATAGATTATTGTTTAAGTTCTCTTAGAGTAACAACAACGCGAAGTCCAAAACCTCACATCCAAAATCAAATCATCAATTCAGGACCACCCTCACGTGGTAGGAGATTGACTTTTGTGATCCAGTTTGGTGTAGCAGAATTGTCCGGTTTGTTTTAGTGGGGACCACATACACTCATGCCTTTTTTAGTGTAGAAGTGGGGTGTGATGTGAAAGTTTGGAATGAGTTAGTGTTGAAGGAAATTTGAGTTTGGAATGGTTGTGGTTTGAAATGATGTAGCGGGTGATGTGGCAGGTTTAGATTTTGGACTTTGATCAGCGTTGTGGATGTCCCTAGTTGTCAATCTTATATTACCAAAAAAAACTGTCTTTTATGTTTACACCAGATTGCAAAGTATATCATTTACTTTCAAAAATTACAAAAACACACTTTATGTTTTCAAACCCTTGCATACTATGTCTTTTGGCCCTAACTTAGTTAACTTTCATGATTAAATCTGACCAATTAGACCTCGCATGAGAGTATATTAGTCGTTTTAACCGTAAATACTTAAATAAATAAAACCCACCCTACCTACCATCTCTCTCTCTTTCTATATATATATATATATATATATTTGTCTCTTTGTCCACCACCACCACTAGTCCACCCAACCATCATCAGCTAACCACCATCATGCGACCACCACCACCACCAGCCCACCCACCTGACTACCACCACCCAATCACCATTACAACCGCAACCATTCAACCACAACATACACCTTCGCCACCCTCAAAAACCTCGCCACCGCTAACCATTGCAACTCACTTCCCCTTCTTTCCTTCTGACAACCAAACCTCCGACCGCATAACCACAAAACCTCCGACAACCAACCTTTAACCACATACTCCCCTACCCACCACTTTAAATATGCAAGATTTCATATTTGATTTGAAGGGGGTTTTAAAATAGGGTGTTTAGATCTGATTTGGAGGGTTTTTTTTAGATTTTGCATACATGCGACGACGAAGGTGAAGAGGTGGCGTTGGTGGTGATGGTGTCATGGCGATGGTGATGCAATGGAAATGGTGGTGGTTGCACCAAATTGTATATATAGAGAGAGAAAGTTGAGAGAAAGAGAGTGAGTTTTGAGAGAGAGGTTTTATGTTTACTTAATTTAGTATTTAGGGTAAAAAACCAACATATCTTCATGTACGGTTCATCTTTTCAGATTTAACCATAAAAATTAGTTGAGTTAGAAGCAAAGGACATAACAAACAAGCAAAAGTTTGGAAACATAAAGCATGTTTCTATAATTTTTAATATAAAAAAACATACTTTATAAATCTGGTGTAAACATAAAGAACTTTTTTTTCCTTTAATCCTTTTTTTTTTTTAATCAATCAATCATTTTAACTACAAAATTCAGAAAATTTGTCAAACATTAAACCATTAAATAATAGGTACCGTCAAGAATATCTATAAACGGGTTGCTACCGTCGTTCTCTTGCTCCTCTCGTCACTAACCAGTGAACAACCAACATATCATGAATCTTCAACCAATTTTCATGAAAATCACATCAAAACCAACTCATTTCAAAACCATTTCACCCTCCCAGAATCCCAAAACCCATCACCAGCATATATATTCTTGTAGCAAATCATCCACCGTTCAGTTACCCCTTCACAAACCTCACCGGAAAATTCTCCGACCCATCAACAACCCAGAAAAGAAACTGATACCCACCACCACAACAACCACCACCACCACCTCCTCCGACATCCTACGGTTGTTGGACTGTCTCGGGTTTCCGGTCCCGGATGCGTTATACATTTCTCTTATCAAAGAATGTACCCATTTTGTTGACGCTCATGAGGCTATGTTACTTCATGCTCATCTTGTCAAGAGTCGTTGTAATAAACCCCGTTTGGGTTTGCTTAATCGTGTGTTGATAACGTTTATTTCGTGTGGGTGTATGGAGAATGCAAGCCAGGTGTTTGATGAAATGTCTAAACGAGATTTTAACTCGTGGGCAATTATGATTGCTGGGTATGCTGATAGTGGGGAGTATGAGGAAGTAATTAACCTTTTTACAGATCCTAAGTTACAATATATTATGTATAGTTGTAGTAGTTTCCCGGTTTCTTGGGTTTTCGTATGCGTTCTCAAGGCGTGTGCAAACACATTGAACTTGAATCTTGGTAAACAAATCCATGGTTGGTTGCTGAAATCGGGTTATTCGAATGATTTGTTTGTGAGTAGCTCGTTAATCAGTTTTTACGGGAAGACTGGGTCTTTTGAAGATGGGGATTTAGTGTTTAATGGTATGTCTTCGCAGCGTAATGTTGTGGTATGGACGGCGAGAATCAGTAACAGTTGTAAAGAAGAAAACTTTCGTCAAGTTCTTGATGATTTTAAAGAAATGGGGAAAGAGGGTATTAGGAAAAACAGCTTTACGTTCTCTAGTGTTCTTCGTGCGTGTGCAATATAAGCGATGATGGAAACTGCGGTGAGCAGGTTCATGCTAATGCTATTAAGTTAGGATTAGCGTCAAAGAGTTATGTGCAGTGTGGGCTGGTTAACATGTATGGGAAATTTGGGTTGATTAAAGATGCTAAACGGGTTTTTAATGTGAACGGGAGCATGAGAAATCGGGCTTGTTGGAATGCTATGCTGACTAGTTATGTACAGAACGGGTGCCTTATTGAAGCCATTAAATTTCTTTATCAGATGAAAGCAGCTGGAGTGCAACCGCAAGAATTGTGGCTCCACAAATTGAGGTCGTTGTGTGGGAGTGAAATTCTTGAAAATTGAAATTAAAGCGCGGTTGCATCTACTTAGACTAATGCTTTAAGAGGGTCCATCTCAACTCCTGTTTTCCCGCCTCTATATATAATGTTGTCTATAGATTAAAGTTGACTCACTGGTCCGTGTAACACTTATATGTATTATGTATATATACCCATGCACTATCTATATAATGAAGTTATATGTAGAATTACTTGGCTCACTGTGTATGGAACTTTCATATGTAAATGTCTCTATGGTTAGATCCCTCTTGCTTAGTTGCTTGTTTTTTTAGTAAAGTGATCGACATACTAAGACGGATAGGGGGGAACCAAGGGGTGTCAAGTGGTGAACTGACCCACAGAATACATCGGTTTCAGTTTTTTGTGTGAAAAGTAATATGTATATACATTGCGCCTGGCATATTCCAAATGATCATGGTTGCCTCTATTTATAGGTCATTGGTGATTGTTTGCGAATAGTCAGGGCCCTTCACGAGTAACTGCCACTTGAACCATCATGACCCTTGGTTGGTAACCGCCATAACTGATTGTTATAAATCAAACCAACACAACCCTTCGAACCATTTCTGATTGAATCAATGCTGCCCAAGCTGTCTTCTAACTTGAACCGTTGCATCACAAATACTCACCCTTTGAACCCATCCCACACCTCCAATGCGAACTGGCGCAACTTTTGGACTGTCACTCAATTTCACCTACCGCCGTGAGCTCCTACTCAACCATTTCTTATTTGGTACTGACAATCGACGCTAACCGAGCATAACGAACTGTCGGTATTCCTCAGTACGAGCCATTGTGAATACAAAGGTGGCCGTATTACGCTCATTACGCCAGTGCGCCATCAAAACGCCACATTACGCTCATCTATCCAAATTAACCAAACTATAATTCGGTTAGCCGTATCCGATTAACCGAAAATACGGTTCAGTTTTGGTCTTGGTGTGTTGCATTACCAATACCAAATTAACCGAACGGACCGATTATACATATAGGGGTTAAGTTATTCTACAAAGACTTCTAATTGTAACAAGTGTCCTATGAGGATTCAAGTGGGAAGGGTAATTTTGTCTACAAGAGGAGAGAGAATATGCACATGCAAGTCACATGCTATTTCCCCTCTAATTTTTAAACGTCCGTAACTTTTTTATACATCATTTGTTTTAAAAAAATTATACCATAAAATCAAGCGTTTTTTTATCTTTCATATGGGTACCATATTGTTATATTTTTCAAAAAAAAATTCAAAAACCCAGTTATGTATGACACAATGGACATGACGTAAAACACATTGTAAAGTAGAGTAAAAACACAATCAATGACAACAGATAAAGACACAATGAACAACAGATTAAAACACAATGACCATTACCTTGACGTATAACACAATGGCCATAATGTATAACACAATAAGTATCAAACTAAATAAAATCACAATTGATGACAACAGATAAAAGACACAATGGAGAGCATATAAAGACACAATGGAAAACAAACTAAAAACACAATACCAGCAAACTAAAACACAATTAACAAGAAACTAAAACACAATGGATAACAAATTAAACCAATGGAAAACAAACTAAAAACACAAAACACAACAAACTAAAACACAATTAACAAGAAACTAAAACACAATGGATAACAAATTAAACACAATGACCTGAACAAATAACGCAATTTATAGAAAACTCAGATATAACATCATCTTCATTGTGTCATATATTGTGTTATAGGTTCTTATAAAACATACACATGCAAAAACCCGAAAACCTAAACCTCCCACCCCCCCCGTCCCCACCCCAACCCAAAAACCTAAACCCCCCCCCCCCCCCCCCAAAAAAAAAAAAAAAAAAAAAAACTATACCTCACCAAAAAAACCCCCCAAAAACCTAACCCCTCCCCAAAAAAAAAAAAAAAAACCCAACCCAAGCTAAAATGCTAAAAACTAAAAACTAAACCCCCCAAAAACCTAAACACCTCCTCACCCCCCAAAAACCTAACACCCCCCCCCCCCCCCCCCCCACACCCTCCAAAAACCTACCACCCACCCACCCTAAGACCTAGTTAAAAGACACAATAATGTGAACCTTTAACACAATGTAAAAAAAAACCTAGTAAAAATGAAAAATTTTATTTTATTTTTATATGACAATATGGTGCTCGTATTAAAGATAAAAAAAACACTTGTTATTATGGTGAAGTTTTTTTTTAAAATTCGTATGAAAAAGTTATGGACATTTTAAATCGATGGGGGAATTGACATACGCCTTGCAGTGGAGAGAGAAAGTCAATAAATATGAGATTCCTTTTATGTTATTTCATTCTTTTTTTTCTTTGAGATTAATCTCAACCCTCCAAATCTAAGATCAATGGACCAGAATCTTTCTTACCCTTCTTACAACAAGAGTCCTTTGTATTTGATCCTTTCTCATACATATAGTATTTAACTTCGGAAACAAATATCCAGATCATCATCTGGTGTCAATGTACTGTTAATGAAGCTTAAATGGCCATAAGAGGTTCATACACATTTTGTCTAGCATTTATTGCCCATAACAAAAACCAGCATGAGCATAACCTTTTAAGAGTTCAACCACAATCTTGTATCAGTCATGATTTATAAGTATTCTTAACACTGACACAAGCTATAACATAAAGCCGACTTTGAGCTACACGCGTCATGTTCTTCATAGAGCACGGATGAGCTTTTGGTCGACAAAAACATCAACTATTGAAGGCTTCAAGTGTTCCAAGTAGTAGCCTTTTCCTATACCCATAAAACAATTTAGCTTTGGTTCTGTAATCCAACAGTTTTGGAGATCGAAGACATCGAAAGTACCTGTGAATGAATGCATCAAATTAGTACAATTGATACTTGGTGTCGCGTGTATGTTCTTGAGAGTTTGGATCAGCTGATGTTGTAGCCTTTGGTGGACAAAACTTGTAATGCAACAACAAAATTCATATGAAAATTGATGCCACATTGAAAGGTTATTAGGAGGGCAATGAGATCACCCAAGTCAAAATATTCAGCCCAAGATATATCACTTTTGGCACAAGTCAAATTTTCAGCCCAAGTCAAATTTTTAGTTGTTAACTAAAGCAAAATCGACCCAATGGTCAAAAACTGCTTAACCAAAACCGATTAGTTCTCATAATACCTCAATTAGAGCTGTAAACTAATTGAACGAACACGAATACGACCTATTTTAGTTATTAGGGTGATAAAATAAATAAAAAGTAAAAAGTAGAAAAGTTTAAATAAAATAAAAGTACAAAAATCTTTCATGAACAACAAAACAAGCATACACGAACGAATGTTCACGAACACATTCACGAAAACAATCGAACGAATGAGACCTCTGGTCATGTTCGTTCATATAACTATTCGAACAAAATTTCTTATTCATGTGCGTTCATTTATTAAACCAACGAATGTAAATGAACTTCCTGACGTATAGAACTGTTCGCTAAACGTTCGGTTCGTTCACAACCCTAGTTATGAATCTTTTTGCACCAAGCTTTTTACTTGTTGAAACAACATATTGACTTTTGTTAATATATATTTGTATTTTATGATGTACTATAAAATACCAAATATAGCTTTGCATTGTTTTTATTTTTATCTACATTTCGATATAAATTTTATAAAAATTAGAGCCATATAAAAATATAAGAAAAAAGAATCCTATCAAATATATTGATGTTTCAATATGAATTTTTGATATGGCTACGGTTTTTTTTTTTATTAAATTAGAGTCTTATAAATGTTATAATACTTTATTATTATATTTACTTTTAACTTTTAATAGATGGTGATAATGGATGACTAAGTTTAAGATGATTGATGATGCTTGTGATGGAGGATAATGATGGAGAAAGATAGTGAATGATGATGATTATGAAAAGTGGCTTCAAGAATGTCTAATAGTGTTCAAAATCCGTAACCCCTAATAATACCTTCAAAACTTAGTCTAAAACTGGTCAAACAACCTAATTATCGAAATTCAGCGTTTGAGGAATCCCGTTCGTCGCCGACGACCAAACCAGGTGTCGGCGACGCGATGTGCAAATCTCAACTTCTTCCGACGCCTTAAAACACTGGATATGGAAGTTCCTGACCCAACGCGACGCGTCGGCGACGCATCCTCAAGTCGTCGCCGATGCAACTTGTAATTCAGCTTTCCGTTTTCTTTGTTTCGCTTACCCGGTTGATCCCGATCGCTTCCCGATTCTCCGTAAAGCTCTCGAATTACTCCTCAAACTCTGTTAGACCTGCAAAACACAAATTCTATCAAAGTAGATCATTCGAAACCAAAATTCATGTAATAACATAAACTTAGTACGATTAAACAACGAGTTTTCAACCACGCGTCAGATCACAAGAAACACAAATTTAAGATGGATTAAAAACTCACTCAAATCTTCGTTTATGTACTTTGATGTTGTCTTGTTTAAACTTGCAATACGTTGTATTTTCCATTTTGAGACAATGTAATGTTAGCGATGAAATGAAATCTGAGATGTTAATAATTATCACAAATATATAGTATTATGTTGTCTTTGAGCAATCTCTTTCCGCCATTAGTCGGGTGTGATAGTAGAAAGACTAAAATGCCCCTTGACTAAAAAGATAAAATTGGTGACGCGTCAACTTCTTATTGGATATGAGGAGTTCTCAAGTTCTCACAACTCAAAGAGAGTTCCCATTTGAAAGTCTCCTCCCCCCCCCCCCCCACACACACACACATATATATATATATGTGTGTGTGTGTGTGTTGTGTGTGTGTGAAAACTCCGTTAGGAACCACCTTTTATTACGAGAACCAAGAGAACAAATGTGAACACAACCAAAACTACTTAAAAACACACAATTTTTTAAACTTTTTCTTAAAAATCATGACGTTTTATTTTTAATTTTTTTTGAGTAAACTGCCATTTTGGTCCCTGAGGTTTGGGCAGTTTTGCACTTTAGTTCAAATCTCAAACCTTTTGCATCTGAGTCCCTATGGTTTTAGTTTTATTGACATTTTGGTCCAAAAGTGATATTTGTGTTCTAAAATCCTGCTATTTTGTCATTTTTCTCAGAAGCAAAATAGTCATTTTAGCATTAATATAATTTGTTATCTTTTTAGTCAATGGGCATTTTATTCTTTGTACGTATCATCCAAAGGGCAAATTGCTAGTTTTCTTTTCTTCATGCCAGCTGTAAATTACGACAAATTAGTCATTTCTCTCCCTAATTTCCTTTCTTCAAAAGTCTCACATCTATTATATATCTCTAAATCTTCTGAATCTTCAAAACATAATCACCACAATTACTCACCGTTCTCATTCGTCGTTGTTAGTTGGATACAGAACCGTTGTTAGTCGAACTAAATGCGCTTTACCCACAGCTTTCCGTTTTCTTCGTTTCGTTTACCCGGTTGATCCCGATCGCTTCCCGATGCTCCGTAAAGCTCCCAAATTACTTCTTAAACTCTGTTAGACCTGCAAAACACAAATTCTATCAAAGTAGATCATTCGAAACCAAAATTCATGTAATAACATAAACTTAGTACGATTAAACAGCGGGTTTTCACCCACGCGTCAGATCACAAGAAACACAAATTTAAGATGAATTAAAAACTCACTTAAATCTTCGTTTATGTACTTTGATGTTGTCATGTTTAAACTTGCAATACGTTATATTTTCCCTTTTGAGACAATGTAATGTTAGCGATGAAATGAAATTTGAGATTTTAATTATTGTCACAAATATATAGTGTTATGTTGTGTTTGAGCAATCTCTTTCCGTCATTAGTCGGGTGTGATAGTAGAGAGACTAAAATGCCCCTTGATTATCAAGATAAAATTGGTGACGCGTCAACTTCTTATTGGATATGAGGAGTTCTCAAGTTCTCACAACTCAAAGGGAGTACCCATTTGAAAGTATCCCCTCAAAACACGCACACACACATACACACACACACATATATATATATATAGGGGAAGGATCCGTTAGGAACTACCTTTATTACGAGAACCAAGAGAACAAATGTGAAGACAACCAAAACTACTCAAAAAACATAATTTTTTTAATTTTTCCTTAAACTCGTGACGTTTTATTTTTAATTTTTTTTAGTAAACTGCCATTTTGGTCCCTGAATTTGGACAGTTTTGTCACTTTAGTCCAAATCTCAAACCTTTTGCATCTAGGTCCTATGGTTTAGTTTTATTGCTCATTTTGTCTAAAAGTGATATTTGTCTTCTAAAATCCTGCTATTGTGTCCTTTTCCTCAAGGACAAAATGGTCATTTTAAACATTAATATAATTTTTATCTTTTTAGTTAAGGGCATTTTATTCTTTGTACGTATCATCCAAAGGGCAAATTGCTCGTTTTCTTTTCTTCATGCTAGCGGTAAATTACAACAAATTAGTCATTTCTCTCTCCCTAATTCCCTTTCTTCAAAAGTCTCAGATCGATTATATATCTCTAAATCTTTTGAATCTTCAAAACATAATCACCACCAATTACTCATCGTTCTCATTCGCCTTTGTTAGTTGAATACAAAGCCGTTGTTAGTCGAACTAAATGCGCTTTAGCCACATCTTTCAGTTTTCTTCGTTTCGCTTACTCGGTTGCCCGATCGCTTCCCGATGCTCCGTAAAGCTCCCAAATTACTCCTTAACTCTGTTAGACTAGCAAAACACAAATTCTATCAAAGTAGATCATTCGAAACCAAAATTCATGTAATAAAATAAACTTAGTACGATTAGAAAGCGGGTTTTCAACCACCCAATCACAAAACGCAAACTTAAGATGGATTAAAAACTCACTCAAATCTTCCTTTATGTTAAGATGGATTAAAAACTTGCAATACGTTGTATTTTCCCTTTTGAGACAATGTAATGTTAGCGATGAAATGAAATTTGAGATTTTAATTATTGTCACAAATATATAGTGTTACGTTGTCTTTAAGCAATCTCTTTCAGCCATTAGTCGGGCGTGATAGTAGAAAGACTAAAATGCCCTTTGACTAAAAAGATAAAATTGGTGACCCGTCAACTTCTTATTGGATACGAGGAGTTCTCACAACTCACAGGGAGTTCCCATTTGAAAGTCTCCCCCCATATTATATATATATATATAGAAGGATCCATTATGAACCACCCTTTATTACGAGAACCAAGAAAACAAATGTGAACACAACCAAAACTACTTAAAAACACACACACATTTTTTTTAATTTTTCCTTAAAAATCGTGACGTTTTATTTTATTTTTTTAGTAAACTGCCATTTTGGTCCTGAGTTTGGGCAGTTTTGCCACTTTAGTCCAAATCTCAAACCTTTTGTATCTTGGTCCCTATGGTTTCAGTTTTATTGTCCATTTTGATCCAAAAGTGGTATTTGTCTTCTAAAATCGTGCTATTTTGTCATTTTCCTTAGGGGCAAAATGATCATTTTAAGCATTAATATAATTTTTATCTTTTTTGTCACACCCCGACCCGTAGCGGAAAAGGTGATCGAGGCATGATTGGGTTATCATCAAAGCTCATGACATTTATTATAACGTTTCATATTCATTAATACATTTTAATGGGAAATATACAATCATAATTACATCATGTCCTAAACATCAATCTAGGCTTCATTGTTTCTTCTAAGGCATTTTCTATGTTTTCCTTGCTTCATCCTGTTCACCTGTATCATGTGTAAAAATGGTTTTTGGATCAACAAAAAGTTGGCGAGTGAATCCTATGAAAAACATTTGAACAAGTTTATTTAATTAATTATAAAATAAAGTGCACAACCACACATGAGTAAAAATAGATGTAAACTTATTCACCAATCATTTAATATTAAATAATGCACACACGAACAATAATGGATCGTTTTGAGGCGCGCGTTGCTCAACTCGTCTCCCACGAGGAACTGATGGGCCTAATGAATGATTTCATATACTTGACACTATGAAATACATAACTACAAACAATATAAACTAAATAATACACACACGAACAATAATGGATTTGTTTTGAGGCACGCGTTGCTCAACTCGTCTCCCACGAGGAACTGATGGGCCTAATGAATGAATTGCATATAACTTGACAATATGAAATACATAACTACAAAAATATATACAATCTAAGTTTAGATCACAATATGGTATGGCATAAGTTTAAATAAACGAGTTAATTTTGGTGTCACATGACACACCCGAAAACGTGTAATTAAAAAGGGGAGTTGTAAGATTCACTCACATTGGGTGCGTTCGGTTGATGATGATGAATACTCACGAAGTTGGATTTAACCACGAGTGAAACTAACCTAGATAATAACATAATGGTTTGGTAAATAATGGGATTTTATTAATCAATTTTAGTAGGATGATTGGATATATTTTTGTGAGTTTAAGGCTATTTTCTAACCTTAAAAATGTTATTTTTAAGTATTTTTAATTGATTTTTAAATAAAATAAATAAATAAAAATAATAAAAAAAGTTGACTTTTGCGACAGTTGACCGTTGACCGTTGTTGACCTGTTGACCGGTCACGCTGTGAAATTGTTTGCGCCGGGCGAGGCTCGAACCCGAGACCTCCCGTTCGCGTGCACGCAGCTCTACCAACTGAGCTACGTGTCTAACCCGAAATATTTCTGTTTTTAATTATATTTATATACTAATTGAATTAAACTGAAAATCATTTATTTTTAAAAACGATTTTAATGTATCGAACCGTGTTCTCCACAGGTCTCGAACCCGGGACCTGTGGTTTGGGTTAACACACAGTCCACCGCTGGACTGTGTGTCTAAATTGTTAAAAACTCTGATTTTTATTATACTTATATACAAACTAAATAATTTCATTTCTGCCTTATATAAAAAGTTTGATAATTGTCCGGATCGGTGCGGTAGTCCGGACTCGAACTCGTGACGTGCGATTAAACGTTCACACAGTCCACCACTGGACTGTGTGTCTATCTTGGTTATTATTCCGGTTTTTATTAAACTTAACATCTATGTGAAATGAATCCGGTTCAGTATAAAAAAAGAACATTTTTATTAAGGCAAGCATGCGTGGGACAAGTATCGAACTCGGGACGTAAGCGTGTTTTATTTGCACACAGTCCACCGCTGGACTGTGTGTCTAACCCGAGATATATCTTGATTTTAATTATACTTATATAATACGAATCTTCGTCTTCTTCGTCAGACTTAACCAGAAACGGAAGTCCGACTGGTTTGAAGATTTAATCAAGTTCGTTAGTGCCTGGTGGTTAATTACAGGTGAGATAAATAAAAAGAATGAAAGATTAAGCGTAAGGTATACCGAACTGGACTCCTCTGTTTCTCCGGCGAAACTCCGGTGACAGCAGAAACTTCCGGCGACGTGTGTCTTGCGGCAGAGGGTCTTCAACGAGCTTGAGATGAATGTGGGTGGCTTCGGTATGAGCTCTGGGGGTTCAGTAAGGCACAGAGGTGAAAGGGTCGGTTTTCCGGCGAGTTGCAGAGGTTCTCCGGCGAGGGAAATTATGTCGGGAAAAAGGGTGATTGTGAGCGAAAAAGTTAACAGAGGTTAGAAGGGGTATTTATAGGGCAGAACATCAACGTATTTAGTCTGATTTCCGTCTTGATTCGTCGGTTAAAGATTTTCCGGCGGTTATGACTTGTGTCGCGGGTTCAGGCGTCGGTTATAACCGATGTGTTAGTAAATGTTTACGTTAAAACTGAAGAAACCGTCCAATCTTGGCGAGATAGCCGGGATTTCCGACGACTGCTATTGGGCGCGTCGGTTTTGAATTCGAGACTTATAATATGTATTAATTGTTTTCATTAATTAACAAGAAACACTAGTGGCGCAGTGGTTGGATGGTTAAGTGTTAAGGCTGTTTGAAATTGCTGGCTGACCCGGGTTCGAAACCCGGCAGCAGTCTTATATTTCTAAACCATAATTTTTAATACTTTTTCAAATATAAATTATATATTCCAATATAATTATTAATTATGTATCGTTTAAAAATAATTTGGGCATTAAATACGCCACGAAATTTTTAACTGATTGTTCGGTTAATAAACGGAGCGGGTTTGGTAAATCCGGTTTTTGACGGATGTTACAGTATCCCCTGCTTTTTAGAAATTTCGTCCCGAAATTTAAGTAGTGATATATTTGACTAAAAATGATGGTGTTTAGTTTGACAGTTACATACTTAGAAAAAAATAAGAGTTTAAATTTTTTGTTTGAGGCGGTAACGTTCCTTGTAAGGGTTAAGTACCCTGCTACAGGAATCGCTTTTTGTTGCCTACGGTAAAAATATTGATAAGCAGAGTTGATTCACTAAATATGATATCATGCGTAAGAGTTTTGATATGCTTGGAAGGATAGGGTTATATCCTAAAACAAAATTTCTAATACTACAACCCAAATGGAACTTCTCATAACCGTCTAATAATGCCTCTGATCCTTTGACAAGAATACTTATATATAGGAAGTACCAGCGGCGTATCCACCATATTCTTGTCAAATTTTCCTTGGTTTTATTAGTAAGTTATGATTGGTTCTATGATATGACTCTAGAACATAAATAAACACAAAAACCAATATTTGAGTCCAGATTCTGATAGCATACATGTTTGAATGGTGACAGTTCTTCTCTCGTTTGTTATGATGGAGATGTTAGTTTATGTAGAAATGGAACACAATCCAATTTCTTTAAATGGTGAGATGATATAAATGTAACACAAATTTCAACCAAGACAATACTAAATCCTACATGGAACTTCTCATAACCGCCTGATAATGCCTCTGATCCTTTGTCAAGAATACTTATATATAGGAAGTACCAGCGGCGTATCCACCATATTCTCGTCAAATTTTCGTTGGTTTTATCCGCAAGTTATGATTATGTTACCAAGAAATTACTAAATCCTACATAGAACTTCTCATAACCGCCTGACAATGCCTCTGATCCTTTGACAAGAATACTTATATATAGGAAGTACCAGCGGCGTATCCACCATATTCTCGTCAAATTTTCATTGGTTTTATCAGTGAATTATGATTAGTCCTACGTGACTCTAAAACATAAACAACACAACAACCACAGCTTGAGTCTAAATATTGATAGTATACATGTTTGAATGATGACAGTACCTCTCTCGTTTGTTATGATGGAGAGGTTAGTCATTGTGGAAATGAGACATAGCTCAACTTCTATAAATGATGAAATTGAATACACTGAAATGTATGATGAACAAACTTCAACCAAAACATACTAAATCCTACATGGAACCTCTCATAACCGCCTGATAATGCCTCCGATCCTTTGACAAGAATACTTATATATAGGAAGTACCAGCGGCGTATCCACCATATTCTCGTCAAATTTCATTGACTTTATCCGCAAGTTATGATTAGTTCTATGTGACTCTACAACAAACACAACAACCACAAGATCGTATTGCATGTACTGAAAATGAAAAATGTCTGTGCGATCAAGGCTTAATCAAACGGAGCTGATCGTATTGCATGTACTGAAAATGAAAAATGTCTGTGCGATCAAGGCTCAATCAAACGGAGCCGATCGTATTGCATGTACTGAAAATAATAAACAATAATCACTCAAACAGTTTATACATGGAACCTCTCATAACCGCCAGATAATGCCTCTGATCTTTTGGCAAGAATACTTATATATAGGAAGTATCAGCGGCGTATCCACCATATTCTTGTCAAATTCTCATTGGCTTTATCCTTAAGTTATGATTGGTTCTATGTGATTCTAAAACATAAAGAAAAACATAAAACTAAACGATTGGAGTTGAATCTTGATTTTCGGTGAAGAGGACTAGTTGGGTGGTTTCGTTTGGGCCGTCATTATCTTCGACAGGATTGGCGTTGATGTTGAAAACTCTTCCTCTTGCTGGTGGCCTAGTGATTGGGTTTTCTTGATTTACTTGGTTAACTGGGTTTGATTGAGCTTGAGCGTTTATGATGTTAACCAATCGAGGGCATGTGTTTCTAAAATGGGTAGGGTCGCCACAATTGAAACAAGCTCGAACATATGGGAACATGGGGTATTGGGGTTGTTGATAGGTTTGGATCATGTTTTGAGTAGGGGAGGGATTGGTTTTGAGGGGTGCGGCAAATCTTGCTCAAATGACCGTAGCGTCCACAATTCGCACATAATCGACAAGGTAAGGTAGATGGATGGTGATAAAAACAGGTGTTGCATCGAGGGTGAGGTCCAAGGTATGGTTTCTTAATTGGGTAAGTTGAGTTGGGTGCTATTTGTGTGATTGGGATAGCTTGGATTGGTATAGCTTGTAAAACTGGTTGATTACGTTGGGTAGTAGCGAAAAGTTGCCCGTCTCTTTTTCTCTTAAAAGTGGGTTGAGAAGGGGATTCGGTTTGGGTGGAGTTTGAAGTTTCAGTCGATGCCTTATCCTTCTTCTTCTCCTCCTTAAAGTCTTTGTTCCGGATTCGGTTTTCGGTGAGCTCTGTAGCTAACTCCATAGCTGCTTCCAAAGTTGCAGGCGTGGTACTTATTACAGAGTCTTGAATCTTTGACGGAAGACCTCGAATGTAGTGCTCGATCAAACGGTAGAGGGGAGTGAACAAGTTGGGAACCATTTGATTTAACTCGAGGAATCTTTTGTTGTATGTGGTGTGGTCGCCTTCCTTTTGCTTCAACGAATAGAACTCATCTTTTAATTTCTTGATTTCGCTCATTGGGCAAAACCGTCTTGTCATGATTTCCTTCAACTCTTCCCAAGTCAAAGTCATAGCGTCTTCAACACCTCGTTTGGCCTTTTCTGTATTCCACCAAGTAAGTGCTATTCCATATAAACGACCAGTAGCATATCGCACTTTGCGATCATCGGGGCAACCGCAATTTAGAAAAGTGTTCTCCATTTCTTCAAACCAATGGAGGAGAGCGGTGACACCTTCAGTCCCTTCGTATTTTGGAGGGTCGCAGGATTTGAAATGCTTGTATGTGCATTTAGTGGTATTTGGGGGAGGGTTGATAACGTGTTGATCTTCTTGATTGATAGGATTAGCGGTAAGTGCTTGTTGGACTTGGATTACAATGTTGGGTATTACGGCAGCCATTTGTTGAGCGATTAGGGCAGCCATTCGCTCGCGAGCTTTTCCTGCTCTCGTCTTCCTATGGGCGAGGCTAGAAGATATCTACAAGGAATACATGTCAAGAGTATGAGTTGGATGTTTTTGGGATCATGGGTCGCACTTAGGAATGAACATTCATAAAATAAATATAGAAAAATAAATCTACTACATCCATAGGATGTCTTGGGCTTTGCTCGTCATTAGGCCTTGCATGCCGCCATACTTCACCTTCGTAATCATGTGGGCCCCCATGAATACCGGGTTTTTCATATGGTTCGCATGTGTTAGCCTGGTTACGTACACTAAAACCCGGAGAAACTCGAGAAATATGTATATAACGTATGATATTCGGAATGTGTCCAGGTATAGACACGGTGACACCTCAAAGTGGGGTTAGTTCGAACGACGTTTGGTGTGGCATGCTTTGGCCTAATAGGTCCTTCGTACTCTCATCGTTAGTCCCCAGGTAGGCAAACTGGTATGTTATATTGGATTTATACGAATGCCAACCTAGACAGGACGTTCCGACTACCGGTACTTGTACCCTTCCAGTTACTACATGCCCGTCGCAGAACTTACTTTGATGAGATTTGAAAATTGCGACAAAATCTTTGAATAATGAAAGTATGAAGATGATTTGAATATATGAACATTGAAGTATGTATGATGAATGTGTATGTAAGTATGTATGTTTGACTGTAAGTATAAACAAATATGAAACAAATAAACATCATAAGTTTGTATGTAACCACCTAAACAATTAAAATTTAGGCAACTATAGTATAGGCTCTAAGGGTCTAATAACCTATCCTATATCCCTATAGTCATGGCTCTGATACCAATCCGTCACACCCCGACCCGCAGCGGAAAAGGTGATCGAGGCAAGATTGGGTTATCATCAAAGCTCATGACATTTATTATAACGTTTCATATTCATTAATACATTTTAATGGGAAATATACAATCATAATTACATCATGTCCTAAACATCAATCTAGGCTTCATTGTTTTCTTCTAAGGCATTTTCTATGTTTTCCTTGCTTCATCCTGTTCACCTGTATCATGTGTAAAAATGGTTTTTGGACCAACAAAAAGTTGGCGAGTGAATCCTATGAAAACATTTGAACAAGTTTATTTAATTAATTATAAAATAAAGTGCACAACCACACATGAGTAAAAATAGATGTAAACTTATTCACCAATCATTTAATATTAAATAATGCACACACGAACAATAATGGATCGTTTTGAGGCGCGCGTTGCTCAACTCGTCTCCCACGAGGAACTGATGGGCCTAATGAATGATTTGCATATACTTGACACTATGAAATACATAACTACAAACAATATAAACTAAATAATACACACACGAACAATAATGGATTTGTTTTGAGGCACGCGTTGCTCAACTCGTCTTCCACGAGGAACTGATGGGCCTAATGAATGAATTGCATATAACTTGACAATATGAAATACATAACTACAAACAATATATACAATCTAAGTTTAGATCACAATATGGTATGGCACAAGTTTAAATAAACGAGTTAATTTTGGTGTCACATGACACACCCCAAAACGTGTAATTAAAAAGGGGAGTTGTAAGATTCACTCACATTGGGTGCGTTCGGTTGATGATGATGAATACGCACGAAGTTGGATTTAACCACGAGTGAAACTAACCTAGATAATAACATAATGGTTTGGTAAATAATGGGATTTTATTAATCAATTTTAGTAGGATGATTGGATATATTTTTGTGAGTTTAAGGCTATTTTCTAACCTTAAAAATGTTATTTTTAAGTATTTTTAATTGATTTTTAAATAAAATAAATAAATAAAAATAATAAAAAAAGTTGACTTTTGCGACAGTTGACCGTTGACCGTTGACTTGTTGACCTGTTGACCGGTCACGCTGTGAAATTGTTTGCGCCGGGCGAGGCTCGAACCCGAGACCTCCCGTTCGCGTGCACGCAGCTCTACCAACTGAGCTACGTGTCTAACCCGAAATATTTCTGTTTTTAATTATATTTATATACTAATTGAATTAAACTGAAAATCATTTATTTTTAAAAACGATTTTAATGTATCGAACCGTGTTCTCCACAGGTCTCGAACCCGGGACCTGTGGTTTGGGTTAACACACAGTCCACCGCTGGACTGTGTGTCTAAATTGTTAAAAACTCTGATTTTTATTATACTTATATACAAACTAAATAATTTCATTTCTGCCTTATATAAAAAGTTTGATAATTGTCCGGATCGGTGCGGTAGTCCGGACTCGAACTCGTGACGTGCGATTAAACGTTCACACAGTCCACCACTGGACTGTGTGTCTATCTTGGTTATTATTCCGGTTTTTATTAAACTTAACATCTATGTGAAATGAATCCGGTTCAGTATAAAAAAAGAACATTTTTATTAAGGCAAGCATGCGTGGGACAAGTATCGAACTCGGGACGTAAGCGTGTTTTATTTGCACACAGTCCACCCCTGGACTGTGTGTCTAACCCGAGATATATCTTGATTTTAATTATACTTATATAATACGAATCTTCGTCTTCTTCGTCAGACTTAACCAGAAACGGAAGTCCGACTGGTTTGAAGATTTAATCAAGTTCGTTAGTGCCTGGTGGTTAATTACAGGTGAGATAAATAAAAAGAATGAAAGATTAAGCGTAAGGTATACCGAACTGGACTCCTCTGTTTCTCCGGCGAAACTCCGGTGACAGCAGAAACTTCCGGCGACGTGTGTCTTGCGGCAGAGGGTCTTCAACGAGCTTGAGATGAATGTGGGTGGCTTCGGTATGAGCTCTGGGGGTTCAGTAAGGCACAGAGGTGAAAGGGTCGGTTTTCCGGCGAGTTGCAGAGGTTCTCCGGCGAGGGAAATTATGTCGGGAAAAAGGGTGATTGTGAGCGAAAAAGTTAACAGAGGTTAGAAGGGGTATTTATAGGGCAGAACATCAACGTATTTAGTCTGATTTCCGTCTTGATTCGTCGGTTAAAGATTTTCCGGCGGTTATGACTTGTGTCGCGGGTTCAGGCGTCGGTTATAACCGATGTGTTAGTAAATGTTTACGTTAAAACTGAAGAAACCGTCCAATCTTGGCGAGATAGCCGGGATTTCCGACGACTGCGATTGGGCGCGTCGGTTTTGAATTCGAGACTTATAATATGTATTAATTGTTTTCATTAATTAACAAGAAACACTAGTGGCGCAGTGGTTGGATGGTTAAGTGTTAAGGCTGTTTGAAATTGCTGGCTGACCCGGGTTCGAAACCCGGCAGCAGTCTTTTATTTTTAAAGCCACAATTTTTAATACTTTTTCAAATATCAATTATATATTCCAATATACTTATTAATTATGTATCGTTTAAAAATAATTTGGGCATTAAATACCACGAAATTTTTAACTGATTGTTCGGTTAATAAACGGAGCGGGTTTGGTAAATCCGGTTTTTGACGGATGTTACATTTTTAACGATGAGCATTTTAGTCTTTGTACGTATCATCCAAAGGGCAAATTGCTCGTTTTCTTTTCTTCATGCCAGCCGTAAATTACAACAAATTAGTCATTTCTATCTCCCTAATTCCCTTTCTTCAAAAGTCTCAGATCTATTTATATATCTCTAAATCTTTTGAATCTTCAAAACATAATCACCACCAATTACTCATCGTTTTCATTCTCCGTTGTTAGTTGGATACAGAACCGTTGTTGTCGAACTATTTGAAGTTCCAATGTTGGCTGCAACTTTTTGTGTCGTGGTACGTGGTGCTGCATTAGTGGCAAGTGTTGTGTTAGTGGTATAAACACTCGTATAGCCTACAATACCAAAATTTTTTCATATATTTTAAATACAATTACGTTAACTAAATTAATAGCAAAAGGTCGAGAACAAAAAATAAACACATCTTTGTGTCCTTTTTTTTAAATAACGAAAGTAAAATACAGTAGAAATAGCAAACTAATTTCATATAATAAATTATAACATTACTATTTTATACTACCTTTACCCATAAATTAAAGTGTATATATTAGTTAACAAATAACTTTGATTTTGATGTTTAACCATTTGAGGGAAAGTCATAGCCAATTAATGAGAACCTCTTTCATGTCTATTCTTTCATAACCCTCGTACGTATGAATAAGTTGGCCAACCAAGAATGTTTTCAGTAATCAATATGTTATCTTAGTATACATATCACCACCACAAATTACCACATCAAACCCGACCCCAACATGTTAGTACCCTACCCCCGCATGTTAGTACACCTGTTGTGTCAACAGTTGTTGATATAGCAGAGGTTACAACATATATTACTCAAATCACTGCCTTAATCACATTTCCCGCTTCAACTCACCCATTAGCCACTCCACCAAAATTTCCTGAACATCCACCCTCAACTCTAATTATATTCAAACGCAGAAGAAACTTCTGTTGTTGAAGATGATCAAGTGATTCCATTACCAATCCCTTTGTCATCACAACCACTGTCCATAGTATCCTCGTCACCTACACCTAAATCTACTTCAAAAACACTGCCACCTTTTGTACCACCACCATCAATCATTCCTCTTGCTACCAAATTTCCTATGGATTTAATTGTTGTCAAAGAAGAGATAAAATCCTTCTACTCTATTGTGGATCCAGAAAAGAGAGATTTCCCTTCGCTATTTGGTTACAGTAAACCAAGGAACTTAGATGAGTATCTCAAGTTGAAGGCTAAAAAAGCTGAGAACCTGACCAAAGAAGAGACAAAAGGGAAAAGAGATAGTGAAGTACAAATTTTTATGAAATATCAACTGAGCACAGTGAGAATCCTTGAAGATTTTGCAAAAGACTTATGTAAAAAATAGTCAAAAAGAAATGATGAAAGCCTATGGCAAGACTACCTGGATCACATCATGCAACATAAGCCATACAGAGCAAAAAAAAGGACAATTCAAAGATTGGTCTACACAAGATCTGAAAATGGAGATTGAAAGAATTCAAGAAATGCCTAAAGATCCTATCAAAAAGCCAACTCCACCTGATTAGAATAAATACAACAAAGTACACCCAACCAAAGCTTTGAAATATAAGAGAATGAAAGAAGAGCTAGTTGCTGCTAACTATGGAACAATGATGCAGATTGCAAGATGGTCTGAAACCCAGATTGTAGAAACTTACAAAAGATTGGAAGAACTAAGAAAGAAAGATACTTCAGTTCCTAAGAAGCCAGTCTATCCAGCAGTGGATGCTACTCCACATACCCTTACCTTGAAAAGACCATCCTCTACCTCTGGCCTATCCATACTTGCCTTAAATCAATCAAAAAGGCTAAGGCAGATGGAAGAGGAAGACCAACTAAGGTTTCAAGAAAACAGAAAGGACGGTTTGAAGTGTCAACTGCTATACCATACAAATGTTGCAAGGGATAGGGTAAAAGAAACACTCACCAAACTTGCAAGCAAAATCACACCATCAAGCTCAACAATAAATCAAAGCCCAAGAAAACCATATGACTCAAAAATTCTAAAGTGGAAGTCATGCCCAGACACCTACGAATTAACACTGCTCAGGTTAGATGGTAAGACTGAGAAGATGAAAATGGAGGATGCATATGGTCTGTGTGTAGAAGACCTCCAAGATCTATTGAGCCTCGATATGCATGGGGATTTTGAAGATATTTTCTCTATGAACTTTGAACTTCAATTCAAAGGACAGATAAAAGAACTTATGTTTAGAAATAAGAGTAAAATGCACAAAACATCCTTTATGTTTCCTCAAACTTGCAGGTTCCAGCCTTAATGTTTAAAAGTTGCTAAAAACAGCCTTTAAGTTTATTTTTGTTGCGGGTTCAATCCTTTACAGCTAACCACGTTATTTTCTTCAGTTTAGTCCCCTCACATGCTTAACACGTGAGGGCATATTTGTCATTTATAATTCCTCTTTTTATAAAACCCACAAAACCCAGAGTACCATTTTAATTCTTCATCCTCACCTTCAATTGAAACCCTACCCACAATTCTTCATCGCCAACCAGAGTCCCCTGAACTAAATCAACATGTGTAACATTAGGGAATCGAAAAAACAGCTGACCGGATATTAAAAAATACCCCTAGCAGATTCAACCACCGTTTCGACACCAAACAATTCGAGTTCCTCTGCGATTTATCCGGTTTGTGTGAAGCAATTGGTTACCGGTTTGTGGCGAATACTGAATAATAATTAATTACCGATTTGAATATGGCCGGTATGTGTTGTGGTGTTGTTGGTGAGACGGAGACTCCGTCCACCGTTGAGCCGAGCGGTGTAGCTCGTCAATCGAGGCGTCGGCAGATGGAAATTCACCAGCTGAAGTTCCTAGCTGCTGCTGTGGCTTCTGATGTTGTTGCGCCTCTCCCGGAGAATAGTAAAAAGCGGAGGAAGGTTGAGAGTCTTGAGACCATTGATTGTGGCTTTGAATCTAAAGCTTTAAATTTGCCTGTTGAGTACGAGCAGGTAGTTCAGGTATGTGACAACGAACTTAAAGAAGAAAATCGTATCGGATGCTTGTCGGAAACGGAGGCGGTGCTAAGTTTATTCAAACCAGAGACGAAGGCGGCTCTGCAAGAACAAAACCCACTTCTAATCATGTTTTTCTCTGCAAGAACAAAACCCACTTCTAACCAAACAACGTCTAAAGAATCACTTACAAACAACAATACATATACATACAGAAGAACGAGTGTTGAACAGAGTGGCGTGGAGCAGGGGGCGGCTTAGGCGGTCGAGTAGGAGGAGCAGGGCGGCGGCGGTCGAGCAAGGCGGTGCCGGAAGTGGAGATGGTGGGGGAGGAGCCGCGTGGAGCAGGGGTGGCTGAGGCGGTCGAGTAGAAGGAGCAGGCGGTGGGGGCGGTCGAGCAAGGGGCGGCGGCGGTCGACCAGGGTGGTGGCGAAAGTGGAGATAGTGAAGATCGAACCGAATCGCTGATTGAAGGAGTAACAAAAGGATTGATGGTGTTTTCTTGCATGATTTTGGGTGTTTTGAAGAAGATGAAAACAGGGGAAGATAGGGTGCTCTGTTTTGGCTTTAATGGAGGAGAAGAAGAGTTGAGAGTTGAATGATGATTTAGGAGTCTACGTTACCGTCTGCGTTAACATGATGCCATTTAAATTGCACAAAACGTCCTTTAAGTATGAAATAGACGGTTTTACCCTCAAATGGCTTGCATGTGATGCCATTTAACATGATTTAATAACTGGGTTAGTGATAAAGGATGAAACCCGTAACTAATTTAATCTTAAAGGATGTTTTTGGCAACTTTTAAACATTAAGGCTGGAACCAGCAAGATTGGTGAAACTTAAAGGACGTTTTGTGCAATTTACTCTAGAAATAAAGATCAACAATAAAAGGTGTTTTGGCATCATCTGTTCTATAGGGAGATTGTTAGGATTGAATCCTACAATAGAACAGATGATAGAAAGCCAAAGTGTCTATCTAACTTTAATCCCTATTTATCAGAGTTTACAAGACATGTTCAAGAACCACTGGTCAAAGCTAAAGACTGCTTACAAGCCTCTGATGAAGACTAAAGACAAAAGACAAGCAAAGGTCTGCTGAAGACCAATAGAGGATAGCTTCATCAGAGTTTCTAGTTTATCAATGCTTATCAATGTAATAGTGTCTTGTATAGCAGTGTTTTAGTGTTAGCAGTGTTTAGAGTTAGTTATATTTGTTAGCTGTCAATATTTAAGATGATGTCATCATAAAGATGCTCAGCTGTTTGCCCTGTACTATATATAGACAGTCTTATGTATTGTTCTATCTATCTATCAAAAGACCATTTCCACTTATTATCCAATCATCTTTCTTGCATTCTGTACGAACAAACACCTGTGATATCAGGCTGAGGGGGAGTTGTGAATTACATGGAAAACTATTTGTTGAAAGCATGATAATGAACACAATCTTCCATTAGTTGTAAATCAAAGGTTGTTCCAAAATTCCATTGCAAAACTCTTTTACTTATCTTCATTCATTGTTCAACTTTAAACTTTTCACAACCAATTAAACTCAGATCTTAACAACAACAAATTGTATATAAAATATATGGATTTTTTTGGTATTGTAGGCTATACGAGTGTTTGTACCACTAACGCAGCACCTGTCACTAATGCAACACCACGTACCACGACACAAAAGTTGCAGCCAACATTGAAACTTCAAACAGTTCGACTAACAACGGTTGTGTATCCAACTAATAGCGGCAAATGAGGGCAATGAGTAATTGGTGGTGATGATGTTTTGAAGATACAAAGGATTTAGAAAGATATAATAGATATGAGATTTTTGAAGAAAGAGAATTAAGGAGAGAGAAAACGACTAATTTGTTGTAATTATTGCTGAGTTGAAGAAAAGAAAAAGACCAAATTGCCCTTTGGATGATACGTACAAAGACTAAAATGCCCCTTGACTAAAAAAATAAAATTGGTGTTGGATATAAGGAGTTCTCAAGTTCTCACAACTCATAAGGAGTTATCATTTAATAGTCTCTCTCTCTATATATAGGGAAGGATTATCTTGAGAACGCTAGATATTGCGAGAATCGTGAGAACGAATGAAAAAACAATCAAAAACATTTTTTTAATAAAAACCTCATTACAATTAAAATACAACATTAACAAAAACTGTCTTTTTTTAATACAAACTCATTACAATTAAAATACAACATTAACAAAAATTTACTCTTTAAATAATTCATCTTTCCTCTCAAATTCACTCTTTATAAAACTTTTACACATGTGTGAATGACAAATTCACACATGTGTAAATTTTCTTTATTTACGAATTCATATAAATTTAAATGTGTAATTTAAATTAACATTCTATTCGAATAATAATGATAAGTGCGAAAAAATTGAATCTGAATTGTTTTTGACCAAGTGCTTGCGGTTTTATCATTTGTTCTCATGTTCTTACAATATATAGTGTTCTCATTTTACACCCCCCCCCCCATGTATATATGATTCGGTTCAATTCATAACCACAACGAGTTTTGAGTACCATGAGAACCCGTACTTCCCGCACGAGTTAACCACCATTTTTTGCACAAACGTAGATGAAAATATTTGTAAAAAAACAAAATAAAATAATTTTTGAGTCATAGTTACGCTTGATGTAAATTTTGTTTACAAAGATGTAAATTTTTGCATGCGACATTTTTTTTATTTCTTAATTTTTTTTGTTAGAACAAGTGATTTTTTATGATTTTTTGAGAAAGTTTCTTTTGAAAAACGTTTTTGTAAAGACTAGTTTTCATGGTTCTTACAACTTAAGGTGGTTCTCATTTATCCTTTCCTTATATATAATATATATATATATATATATATATAGGATTCGGTTCAAATGAAAACCATCATGAGTTGCGAGAACCGTGAGAACTTTTTGATCTGGGACGATTGGGCCAATTTTTTTGGCACAAACATAGATGAAAATATTAAAAAATTTCTGTAAAAAAAGAATTAAAAATTTGTCGAGTCGGTAGTTTTGACCACCACAAGTTTTCTTTACACCAGGCATAAATTTTAAATTTAAATTTTACGCCAAGCGTAAAAAAAACTTGCATCAGTTAAAACCACCGATTCAACAATTTTTAATTTTTTTTACAGATGTGTTTATAATTTATTCATCTACATTTGTGCAAAAAAAATTGGTCCAACTCGTCCCGGATTAAAAAGTTTTCGCGGTTCTCGCAACTCGTGATGGTTTTCATTTTAACCCATCCCTATATATATATATATATATATATATATATATATTATTTGAGTTCTGAACATTAATTTGGAGGAGTGATATCTGTAGTAAGGTAACATGTTGATTAGTGAAAACTTTCTTGGTTGGCCATCTCATTGACACGTATGAAAGAATAGACATGAAAGAGGTTATCATTAATTGCTTGTGACTTTCTCTCAAATGGTTAAACATCAAAATCAAAGATATTTGTAAATTAATATAATCTTTAATTTATATGATATTTTGATATAGTTTGCTATTTCTACTATATTTTACTTTTTGTTGTTAAAAAAATTTTGAACACAGAGATGTGTTTATTTTTTTGTTCTCGACCTTTTGCTATTAATTTTGTTAACAATGTAATTGTATTCAAAACATATGGTTTTTTTTTTGGTATTATAGGCTATACGACTGTTGGTGTTCTTTATTATGGTTTTCGTCAGTGTAAACACAACTTAATTATTTGAATTAATTCTCTTTTGATTGCTCTAGCGAGTGTCGGTATTGTAACGAACCAAACCGACGGCTGTTGGTAGCGTGAAGAAATCACCTAGATATATATATACATACATACATTTACAAGTTTTGTGAATAGTGTCTTGACTTTTTTTTATTTTTTAAAGTTTGAATTAAACACCTTATACAATAAATAATATTTTGTGAACAAGGTTTTGAGCATTACACAATAAATATTTATATTTATATATACATACATACATTTACAAGTTTTATGAATAGTGTCTTGACTCTTTTTGTTTTTTCAAGTTTGAATAAAACCTCTTATACAATAAATAATATTTTGTGAACAATGTCTTGAGCATTATACATTAAATAATATAAGTCTTTAACCAAATATTTTTAGTTGGCTTTGTTCATTAGTTTCTTTTATAAAGACCAAATACACGGTTTTAATTTTTTTTTTCTCTAACATTCCATATAAATTTTATTTAAAACAAAGTTTTATTCAAAATAATGGCACACTGACGAACTTAGTCGATATCGATATTGGTGTTATTAGAACCAGTATCGGTATTCGTTTTTATGTTTTTTGATCGACGTAAGACACAACTTCATTTCTTAGGTTACGTCATACAACTTTTATATAATAAAATCATTCTAAATAAGCTTTTTTTAATCGTTAGAACCTAGACACCTAGCCTTTTAAATTTTAACATCTCACCTTAACACGTACGTGTCACCCACTGGTTATTAATCCGATGTTGGGTTAGAATTTCTCTCATCTGATACGTTATGCCGGACTTCAAAGTTGTTCAAACTTCAAAGACATTAACATTTTGGTGTCCACTTGTGGACAACGATTGGTAATTAGCAATCCAAAACCATTAAATGAATGAGTTGAAAAGTGGACCGAACCATATCACATAATTCAGCCAAAAACACACACACAGATTAATGGATCTAGAGCCCAGAATCCACAAGAAGAAGCCTCATGTGGTGCTCATACCATTTCCTGCACAAAGCCATCAAGTGCATGCTCAAACTAGCCAGGCTCCTGCACCATAAGGGCCTCTATGTTACCTTCATCAACATCCACACTAACCACAAGCAACTCGTGGACTCCAGTGGGCTCGAGGAGGCTCCTGGTTTTTGGTTCAAAACGGTTCCTGATGGGCTCGGTTCTGTACACAAGACGGTGTCAAAGCTATTGAAGTCATGGGTGAAGTCATGGCCTACCTTGCAACCAATTTCTTTGATTGTTTTCTTGATGTTGTATCCGGGCTTGAGAACCCGGTTACCTGTATCGTTTGTGATGGTTTCATGACTTTCACCAACACCATTGATGCTGCTGAGAAGCTTAAGATTCCAATCATGCTTTTCTGGACCATGGCTGCATGTGGATTCATGAGCTCTTACCAAGTTAAAGTTCTAGCAGAGAAACATATCCTCCCACTTAAAGGTCAGGTGTTCCTAAAGCAACGTATTTTTATTTAAAGTTTGGTTCTAATGATTTTTTAATTATTATTTTTTATTTTTATATAGTTTAATAGCTTTTATAAGTGAATTATAACATTGAAATGTAAACTAAATCTAATTGAAATAAAATATATGATACTTGATAAATACCTTTTAAGTTACATTTGATGTTAGCAAATTAATTTAAGGAAGTTTGGTTTCATAATTTACTTTTAATTTATAAATAAATTTGTTTATTGAATTTTATTAAGTATTAGACCTGCCTACTCCATCCTTGTGAAAGGAGAGGCCAACAAAAAACGTAGGACTATGGCGGACGTTGAGAAAAACATGTATGGTGTTCGTGTGTAAACAACTAACCATTGCGTCTTAATGTTGTCATATATTGTGCTTTTAGGCCGTCGTGTCTACATATATATAGAGGTCGGTTAACGTCCAATATTTCTAAACGTACGATGCGTACGAGATGAAAATTCCGAACGTTATAAAATTCAAAACCCTAATCACGAATGTTGAAAAACCATAATCAAACATGTTGAAAACCATAATCACGCCTGTACAAAATCAGAAATCACGCATGGGGTGATTTAAAAACCTAATCACGCATGTTATAAAACTAGTTACGCACGTTATAATTTCATCTCATACGTATTGTACGTTAAGGAATATTGTATCTTTCACTTCCACTGTGTATATATATATATATATATATATATTATATATATATATATATATATATATATATATTATATATATATAATGTAAAATTAATAGTAAGTATATCATAAGTCGAGTTCTATCTTGAAAAAAACAATCTGAGCAAAATTTAACCTCTCTTAAATTAAATGGCATGGTTCATTTGATCATTTTACTACCTTTCGTAATAAAATTTTGTTGTTTGACACATGCATTACATGTCACACCAATTTTTATTTTCTCCATTCATTAATTTTACATATATATAGATCATTTCTTTTATTATTAGTTTAATTAAACTAATCAACTATTAATATTATGTATTTCTTTTAAACATGGTTTGTTTTTCGTATCTTGGCTATGACAAGTTTATGAGTTATCCAAAACAGAAAAGGCAAAATTATAAATTCAAGAAGTTCACTAATTTTGTTTTTGCCTAAGTTCTCAATTAACAAACTTGCATTCTTTTTGCAGATGAAACTTACTTGACCAATGGCTACCTTGACATGGAAAAAGATTGGATTCCTGGAATGCAAGGAATCTGCTTGAAGGATCTGCCTGAGTTTGTACAAGCCACAAAACATGATGATTATGCATTTAGTTACCTCCTGGAAACCGCTCAAGCGGCCGATAAGGTCCCACATACGATCATCCATACTTTCAAGGAACTAGAGGCCAGTATCGTTAATGAGATTAGATCCATGTATCCTAATGTCTACACCATTGGGCCTCTTCAGTTGCTTTTGAACCAGATTACAAAAACAGAAACTAAAGTTTGTTATAGCTTAAGGAAGGAGGAGCCCGAATGTGTCCAGTGGCTAAACTCGAAGGAACCAAATTCTGTTGTGTATGTCAACTATGGAAGTTTAGCAGTAATGTCTGCCCAGGATCTTTTAGAATTTGGGTGGGGACTTATTAACAGCAACCATTATTTTCTTTGGATAATACGAACGGATTTGGTTGATGGGAGGCCTTCGGTTTTGCCACAAGAACTTGAAGAGGCGATAACCAAGAAAGGGTTTATAGGAAGCTGGTGTACACAGGAAGAGGTGTTGAATCACCCTGCGGTTGGTGGGTTCTTGACTCACTGTGGTTGGGGTTCGATTATTGAGAGCTTGTCGGCTGGGGTGCCTATGTTATGTTGGCCATCGATCGGTGAACAACGGACCAACTGTAGACAAATGTGCAAGGAATGGGAGGTTGGTATGGAGATCGCGAGGAATGTGAAAAAGGATGAAGTGGAGAAGCTTGTGAGGGCGTTGATGGAGGGATTAGAGGGTGAAAGAATGAGGAAGAAAGCTTTGGAGTGGAAGAAAATGGCAGAAATGGCGACCGATGTTAATGGGTCATCTCGTTTGGATATGGATAATCTTGCTAATGAAATCATCAAGTTATCAAGAAACTAGATTCTTTAATAGAATTAAGTATGATGTATCAACTAAGGAGTTATTTGCATGTTTCCACTTTACAATATCCAAATTATCAACCACATAATGCTCAGTTTTAGCTGCCACTACAACATAAGCAATGCCTAAGAAACTACCAAAACCTTTCACTTTTGAGATCCACTTAGACCATAAGTAATGGGTGTCGGTGAGGGTGTGAGGGGGATCCGAGCTGGCTCCGAAGTGTGGTTACTTTTGCAGGTTTCCGGCGTGGATGGAGCATGAACACCGTGTCGGTGGGGCATAGGGGGGTGTGAGAGGGAAGGCGTGGTTACCACGCATGAAGGGGGAATTGTTGGCAACGTTACCGGTTGTTCACCAATGCTTATCGAGTTTGGAAAGTTTATATAAATAGCAGGGTACCTTTAAGACTTTATTTTTGCATTGCCTACTAAATATAGTAAGTTTATCTATTACAATGCTATGCTAACATCCTATAGACTCAGGTAAGACATCAAGATAGTAGCAGGGTCATAGTTAAGGTTGTGGTTAACCTAATTTGGTGACAGTCTCCTCTAGTTAAAAGAGTTTCGTCTCGGAATTCAACCAGTATTTTTCTCATAAGGCGATAAACATAACATGATGGTTTTAAGATAGCTAAATCCTATATTCAGGGTGATGAATCATAGGCTTCATGTATGAGAATGTGGCTGTTTAATAAGCAAATAGATTATTAGGTGTTAATTCCAATATCCAGGTTTACACAAGATGAATGTATGCTGATGCACTGATACACAAGATTCAAACAAGTCCCTAATTTCATTTGACTAAGTGGGAGAACTGATAGTTGTGTCTCCAAAATGGCTCTGTGTCATAGGGTCTAACGAAGACCATGTGACATGATGATTCAGGAGTTTTTAAGGATGACTATAATGCGTCCCATGGATTATATATTCCCTTGCAGCATTAGATGTGTGAATCGGATACAAAAGGGTGTATGTGTATAGCACCTTAATTCCGATTAGCCTATGAGGATATGCTAACTTAAATTGTATGCTAAAATATAGCGGATAAGGTTTATGTAAGTTATGGATTTCCCATGATGACTAGTGTATGGTTCAACCAAACAAAGCCGCACTTCATCTGGAAGAATGTCTGTCTCGATTTCCCTGACATTTCTTTGTTCCCATGGGGGGTACCAGTAATGGAACGTTGACGCAAGAGTGATTGGTGCCGGTGTCCAGGTCAAAGCATGGCCTTAGTTCTCCAGACTTTAGTACCACATCAGTACAAAACGGCAGAAGTACAAAGGTGGCTTTCAAGCGGCTTATAGGGAGCATACCGATTATACATTTAATATTAACTGGACGAACAGATTATACATGTAATTATTTAACTTCCAATACAAATATTCAGATCATCGGGTGTCAATGTACTGTTAATGAAGCTTGAATGGCCATGAGAGGTTCATGCATTCACAATTTGTCTAGCATTAGTGCCCAAAACAAAACCAGCATGACCATAACCTTGTAAGAACTGGACCATAATCCTCTCTGTCATGATTTATAAGTATTCTTAACAATGGCACAAGCTATAACATAAAGCTTACTTTGAGCTGCATGTATCATGTTCTTTGTAGAGCATAGATAAGCTTATGGTCAACAATCAACTATTGAAGGCTTCAAGTTTCCAAGTAGTAGATTTTTCCTAAACCCATAAAACAATTTAGTTTTGGTTCTGTAATTCAACAGTTTTGGAGATTGAAGACAGCTAAAGCACATGTGAATATATTCGGCAGATTAGTGCAATCGATACTTGGTGTCGCATATATGTTCTTGAGGGATATGATAGGATTAACCGATGTTGGAGCCTTTGGTGGACAAAACTTGTGCAACAACAAAACTCAGCTAAGTTGCAATAAACATGTTGTAGTTAATTAGCTCCATCGGCGGGTTTATACCACATCGTACGTTGAGAAAAGTTCTCATCAAGCTTTTTCGTATGAAAACTGATCCCACATTGAAAGGTCAAAAGAAGGGCAATGAGATCACCCAGGTTAAAATTTCATCCCAGGGTATATTATTTTGGCCCAAGTCAAATTTTCAGTTGTTAACTAAAACCTAAATGACCCAATGCTCATAACTGGTTAACCAAAACCGATTAGTTCTCAAAATACCTTAATTGAAAATCTTGGTTTTGGTTGTGATGAATCTTTTTGCACCAAGCTTTTTACTTGTAACAACTAATTCGACTTTTGTTAATATGTATTTGTACTTTATAACCTTCAACATATAATGTTTTATAAAATACCAAAAATAGCTTTGATTAGTGTTTATTTTTGGGTGTACCTATTGGCACACCAATATGCCTATATGCATACCAAACCCTAATCAAATCTGCCTTTATCTACGCTGCGTATAGACCTATACGTAGCGTATAGGTTACCCATATACGCTGCGTATAGAGCTATACGCTGCGTATAGTTTGCATGTGTTTCAGAGCCTTATCACCAATCATTGCACAGAAAACTAGGGTTTATATACGCTGCGTATAGGTCGCAGCGTATATAAACCATCAGAATTTTTGGGGTCATTTAGGTGGGTTTGAAGGATCAGTTTTTTTTTCACAAAGTTTATATGTGTAACATCCGTCAAAAAACGGATTTTACCAAACCCGCTCCGTTTATTAACCGAACAATCAGTTAAAAATTTCGTTGCATATTTAAGCCCAAAATAATTTTAAACGATATATAATTAATTATTATATTGGAATAAATAATTTGTTTTTGAAAAATTGTTAAAAATAATGAAATAAAAATATAATGTTGCTGCCGGGTTTCGAACCCGGGTCAGCCAGCGATTCAAACAAAGATTTAACACTCAGCCGTTCAACCACTGCGCCACTAGTGTTTCTTGTGAATTAATGGAAACAATTAATTCATATCATAAATATCGAATTCAAATACGACGCGCCCAATTGCAGTCGTCGGAAATCCCGGCGATCTCGCGAGATTGGACGGTTTTTTTTATTCTTAACGTAAACTTTAACTATGACATCGGTTATAACCGACGCCTGAACCCGCGACACAAGCTATAACCGCCGGAAAGTTTCTAACCGACGAATCAAGTCGGAAATCGGACCAAATTCATCGATGACCTGCCCTATAAATACCTCCTCGAACCTCTGCAAGCTTTTTCGCTCAAAACCGCACCTTTACCCGACGTAATTCCACTCGCCGGAAAAGTTCTGCACATCGCCGGAAAACCGAACACTTCACTTCTGAGCCTTACTGAACCCTCAGAGCTTATACCGAAGTCACCCACATCCATTTCAAGCTTGCTGAAGACTCTCTGCCGCAGGACACATGTCGCCGGAAGTTTCTGCTGTCACACCGGAGTTTCGCCAGAGAAACAGAGGAGTCCAGTCGGTATACCTTACGCTTAAATCTTTCATTCTTTTTATATATCTCACCTGTAATTAACCTCAAAACACTAAAGAACCTGATTAAAACATCGAACCAGTCGGACTTCCGATTCTGGTTAAATTCAACGAAGAAGACGAAGTTTCAGTTGTGTATATGTATAATTAAAATCAAGTTATAGCTCGGGTTAGACACACAGTCCAGCGGTGGACTGTGTGCACATTAAACACGTAAACGTCTCGAGTTCGATACATGTCCCACGCACACTCGCCTTAATAAAAATGCCTTTTTTTACCGAACCGGATTCACTGCTGATATATGTTAAGTTTAATAAAAACCAGAATAATAACCAAGATAGACACACAGTCCAGCGGTGAACTGTGTGTATGTTTAATCACAGGACACGAGTTCGAGTCCGGGCTACCGCACCGGTCCGGACAATTATTAAACTTTTTAAATAAGGCAGAACTGAAATTATTTAATTGTATATAAGTTTAATAAAAACCAGAATAATAACCAAGATAGACACACAGTCCAGCGGTGAACTGTGTGTATGTTTAATCACAGGACACGAGTTCGAGTCCGGGCTACCGCACCGGTCCGGACAATTATTAAACTTTTTAAATAAGGCAGAACTGAAATTATTTAATTGTATATAAGTATAATAAAAATCAGATTATATAACAAGTTAAACGCACAGTCCAGCGGTGGACTGTGTGTTAACCTAGACCACAGGTCCCGGGTTCGAGACCTGTGGAGCGCACCGACTCGTTGGATTTAAATCGTTTTTAAAAATAAATGATTTTCAGTTTAGTCTAATTAGTATATAAATATAATTAAAAACAGAAATATTTCGGGTTAGACACGTAGCTCAGTTGGTAGAGCTGCGTGCACGCGTACGGGAGATCTCGGGTTCGAGCCTCACCCAGCGCACACATACACGCATACGAACCGGTCAAAGTCAACAGTCAATGGTCAACGGTCAACGGTCAAAAAAGTCAACATTTTTTTATTATTTTTATTTATTTATTTTATTTAAAAATCAATTAAAAATACTTAAAAATAACATTTTTAAGGTTAGAAAATAGCCTTAAACTCACAAAAATACACCCAACAATCCTACTAAAATGGATTAAAAAAATCCGTCTACTTACCGAACCACTATCCCATTATCTAGGTTAATTTCACTCGTGGTTAAAACCAACTTCGCGTGCATTCAACATTATCAACCGAACGCACCCAAGGTGAGTGAATCTTACAACTCCCCCTTTTTAATTACACGTTTTGGGGTGTGTCATGTGTCACAAAATAATTAACTCGTTTATTTAAACTTGTGCCATACCATATTGTGATCTAAACTTAGATTGTTTATATTGTTGTGGTTATGTATTTCATTTTGTCAACTTATATGAAAGTCATTCATTAAGCCCATCAGTTCCTCGTGGAAGACGAGTTGAGCAACGCGTGCCTCAAAACAAATCCATTATTGTTCATGTGTGTATTATTGAGTTTATATTGTTTGTAGTTATGTATTTCATATTGTCAAGTTTATGCAATTCATTCATTAGGCCCATCAGTTCCTCGTGAGAGACGAGTTGAGCAACGCGTGCCTCTAAACGATCCGTTATTGTTCATGTGTGTATTGTTTAATATTAAATTGATTGGTGAATAAGTTGACATCTATTTTTACTCATGTGTGGTTGTGCACTCTATTTTATAATCAATTAAATAAACTTGTTCAAATGTTTTCCATAGGATTCATTCGCCAACTTTTTGTTGATCCAAAAACCCTTTTTACACATGATACAGGTGAACAGGATGAAGCAAGGAAAACATAGGAAATGCTTTAGAAGAAAACAATGAAGCCTAGATTGATATTTAGGACATGATGTAATATTAATTGTAATTTTCCATTAAAGTGTATTAATGAATATGAAACGTTAAAATAAATGTCATGAGCTCTGATGATAACCCAATCATGCCCCGATTACCTTTTCCGCTGCGGGTCGGGGTGTGACAGATTGGTATCAAAGCCATGACTATAGGGATATAGGATAGGTTATTAGACCCTTAGAGCCTATGCTATAGTCTGCCTAAATTTTAATTGATTAGGTGGTTACATACAAACTTATGATATTTATTTGTTTCATATTTGTTTATATTTACAGTCAAACATACATACTTACATACACATTCATTATACATATTTCAATGTTCATATATTCAAATCATTTTCATACTCTCATTATTCAAAGATTTTGTTGCAATTTTCAAATCTCATCAAAGTAAGTTCTGCGACGGGCATGTAGTAACTGGAAGGGTACAAGTACCGGTAGTCGGAACGTTCTGTCTAGGTTGGCATTCGTATAAATCCAATATAACGGACCAGTTTGCCTACCTGGGGACTAACGATGAGAGTACGAAGGACCTATTAGGCCAAAGCATGCCACACCAAACGTCGTTCGAACTAACCCCACTTTGAGTTGTCACCGTGTCTACACCTGGACACATTCCGAATCTCATACGTTATATACATATTTCTCGATTTTCTCCGGGTTTTAGTGTACGTAACCAGGCTAACACATGCGAACCATATGAAAAACCCGGTATTCATGGGGGCCCACATGATTACGAAGGTGAAGTATGGCGGCATGTAGGGCCTAATGACGAGCAAAGCCCAAGACATCCTATGGATGTAGTAGATTTATTTTTCTATAATTATTTTATGAATGTTCATTCCTAAGTGCGACCCATGATCCCAAAAGCATCCAACTCATACTCTTGACATGTATTCCTTGTAGATGTCTTCTAACCACGCCCGTAGGAAGATGAGAGCAGGAAAAGCCCGCGAACGCATGGCTGCCCTAATCGCACAACAAATGGCTGCCGTAATACCCAACATTGTAATCCAAGTTCAACAAGCACTTACCGCTAATCCTGTCAATCAAGAAGATCAAAACGTTATCAACCCTCCCCCAAATACCACTAAATGCACCTACAAGCATTTCAAATCATGCGACCCTCCAAAATACAAAGGGATTGAAGGTGTCACTGCTCTCCTCCATTGGTTTGAAGAAATGGAGAACACTTTTCTAAATTGCGATTGCCCCGATGATCGCAAAGTGCGATATGCTACCGGTCGTTTATATGGAATAGCACTTACTTGGTGGAATACAGAGAAGGCCAAACGAGGTGTTGAAGATGCTATGACTTTAACTTGGAATGAATTGAAGGAAATCATGACCAGACGATTTTGCCCAAGGAGCGAAATTAAGAAATTAGAAGATGAATTTTATTCGTTGAAGCAAAAGGAAGGAGACCACACCACATACAACAAAAGATTCCTCGAGTTACATCAGATGGTTCCCAACTTGTTCACTCCCCTCTACCGGTTGATCGAGCACTACATTCGAGGTCTTCCGTCAAAGATTCAAGACTCTGTAATAAGTACCACGCCTGCAACTTTGGAAGCAGCAATGGAGTTAGCTACAGAGCTCACCGAGAACCGAATCCGGAACAAAGACTTCAAGGAGGAGAAGAAGAAGGATAAAGCATCGACTGAAACCTCCGACTACACCCAAACCGAATCCCCTTCTCAACCCAATTCTAAGAGAAAAAGAGACGGGCAACTTTTCGCTGCTATCCAACGAAATCAACCAATTTCACACGCCATACCCATCCAAGCTATCCCAATCACTCAAGTGGCACCCAACTCAACTTACCCAAATAAGAAACCATATCTTGTACCTCACCCTCGATGCAACAACTGTTTTTATCACCATCCCCTTACCTTACCTTGTCGACTATGTGCAACTTGTGGACGCTATGGTCATTTGAGCAAGGTTTGCCGCACCTTTCAAAACCAAATCTCTCCCCCTACTCAAAACATGATCCAAACCTATCAACAACCCCAATACCCCATGTTCCCATATGTTCGAGCTTGTTTCAATTGTGGCGACCCTACCCACTTTAGAAACACGTGCCCTCGATTGGTTAACATCATAAACGCTCAAGCTCAATCAAATCCAGTTAACCAAGTAAACCAAGGAAACCCAACCGCTAGGCCACCAGCAAGAGGAAGAGTCTTCAACATCAACGCCAATCCTGTCGAAGATAATGACGGCCCAAACGAAGATACCCAACTAGTCCCCTTCACCGAAAATCCAGATTCAACTCCAATTGTTTAGTTTTATGTTTTTCTTCATGTTTTAGAATCACATTGAACCAATCATAACTTAAGGATAAAGCCAATGAAACTTTGACAAGAATATGGTGGATACGCCGCTGGTACTTCCTATATATAAGTATTCTTGTCAAAGGATCGGAGGCATTATCTGGCGGTTATGAGAGGTTCCATGTGTAAATTGTTTGAGTAATTATTGTTTATTATTTTCAGTACATGCAATTTCATAGGCCGCCGCTCCCCATTACATTATGAGCGTTGAGCATGTTCCCCATTTCATTATGAGCGTGAACCCGCGTGCCCACATACGATCGGCTCCGTTTGATTGAGCCTTGATCGCACAGACATTTTCATTTTCAGTACATGCAATACGATCGGCTCCGTTTGATTGAGCCTTGATCGCACAGACATTTTTCATTATCAGTATCTTGTGGTTGTTGTGTTTGTTGTAGAGTCACATAGAACTAATCATAACTTGTGGATAAAGTCGATGAAAATTTGACAAGAATATGGTGGATACGCCGCTGGTACTTCCTATATATAAGTATTCTTGTCAAAGGATCGGAGGCATTATCTGGCGGTTATGAGAGGTTCCATGTGTAAATTGTTTGAGTAATTATTGTTTATTATTTTCAGTACATGCAATTTCATAGGCCGCCGCTCCCCATTACATTATGAGCGTTGAGCATGTTCCCCATTTCATTATGAGCGTGAACCCGCGTGCCCACATACGATCGGCTCCGTTTGATTGAGCCTTGATCGCACAGACATTTTCATTTTCAGTACATGCAATACGATCGGCTCCGTTTGATTGAGCCTTGATCGCACAGACATTTTTCATTATCAGTATCTTGTGGTTGTTGTGTTTGTTGTAGAGTCACATAGAACTAATCATAACTTGTGGATAAAGTCGATGAAAATTTGACAAGAATATGGTGGATACGCCGCTGGTACTTCCTATATATAAGTATTCTTGTCAAAGGATCGGAGGCATTATTAGGCGGTTATGAGAGGTTCCATGTATTAACTGTTGTGTGATTATTGTTTAGATTAAATTTATTATTCTCAGTACATGCAATACGATCGGCTCCGTTTGATTGAGCCTTGATCGCACAGACATTTTTCATTTTCAGTACATGCAATACGATCGGTTCCGTTTGATTGAGCCTTGATCGCACAGACATTTTCATTATCAGTATCTTGTGGTTGTTGTGTTTGTTGTAGAGTCACATAGAACTAATCATAACTTGTGGATAAAACCAATGAAAATTTGACAAGAATATGGCGGATACGCCGCTGGTACTTCCTATATATAAGTATTCTTGTCAAAGGATCAGAGGCATTGTCAGACGGTTATGAGAAGTTCTATGTAGGATCTAGTAGTTTCTTGGTAACAAATCATAACTTGCGGATAAAACCAACGAAAATTTGACAAGAATATGGTGGATACGCTGCTGGTACTTCCTATATATAAGTATTCTTGCCAAAGGATCAGAGGCATTATCAAGCGGTTATGAGAAGTTCCATGTAGGATTTAGTATTGTCTTGGTTGAAATTTGTGTTACATTCATATCACCTCGCCATTTAAAGAAATTGGATTGTGTTCTATTTCTACATAAACTAACCTCTCCATCATAACAAACGAGAGAGGAACTGTCACCATTCAAACATATATGCTATCAGAATGTGGATTCAAATATTGGTTGTTGTGTTGTTTATGTTCTAAAGTTACATCATAGGACCAATCATAACTTACTGATAAAACCAATGAAAATTTGACAAGAATATGGTGGATACGCCGCTAGTACTTCCTATATATAAGTATTCTTGTCAAAGGACCAGAGGCATTGTCAGACGGTTATGAGAAGTTCTATGTAGGATTTAGTAATTTCTTGGTACATTAGTTGTTGTGTTTATTTATGTTCTATAGTCATAGAACCAATCATAACTTACTGATAAAACCAATGAAAATTTGACAAGAATATGGTGGATACGCCGCTGGTACTTCCTATATATAAGTATTCTTGTCAAAGGATCAGAGGTATTGTTAGATGGTTATGAGAAGTTCCATGTAGGTTGTAGTATTAGAAGTTTTGCTTTAGGATATAACCATATCCTTCCAAACATATCAAAACTCTTGCGCATGATATCATATTTAGCGAATCAACTCCGCTTATCAATATTTTAACCGAAGGCAACAAAAAGGGATTCCTGTAACAGGGTACTTAACCCTTACAAGGAACGTTACCGCCTCAAACAAAAACTTAAACCCCTTACTTTTCTAAGTATGTAACTGTCAAACTAAACACCATCATTCTTTTAGTCAAATATATCACTACTTAAATTTCGGGACGAAATTTCTAAAAAGCAGGGGATACTGTAACATCCGTCAAAAAACGGATTATACCAAACCCGCTCCGTTTATTAACCGAACAATCAGTTAAAAATTTCGTTGCATATTTAATGCCCAAAATAATTTTAAACGATACATAATTAATTATTATATTGGAATAAATAATTTGTTTTTGAAAAATTGTTAAAAATAATGAAATAAAAAATATAATGTTGCTGCCGGGTTTCGAACCCGGGTCGCCAGCGATTCAAACAAAGATTTAACACTCAGCCGTTCAACCACTGCGCCACTAGTGTTTCTTGTGAATTAATGGAAACAATTAATTCATATCATAAATATCGAATTCAAATACGACGCGCCCAATTGCAGTCGTCGGAAATCCCGGCGAACTCGCGAGATTGGACGGTTTTTTTTATTCTTAACGTAAACTTTAACTATGACATCGGTTATAACCGACGCCTGAACCCGCGACACAAGCTATAACCGCCGGAAAGTTTCTAACCGACGAATCAAGTCGGAAATCGGACAAATTCATCGATGACCTGCCTTATAAATACCTCCTCGAACCTCTGCAAGCTTTTTCGCTCAAAAACGCACCTTTACCCGACGTAATTCCACTCGCCGGAAAAGTTCTGCACATCGCCGGAAAACCGAACACTTCACTTCTGAGCCTTACTGAACCCCCAGAGCTTATACCGAAGTCACCCACATCCATTTCAAGCTTGCTGAAGACTCTCTGCCGCAGGACACACGTCGCCGGAAGTTTCTGCTGTCACCGGAGTTTCGCCGGAGAAACAGAGGAGTCCAGTCGGTATACCTTACGCTTAAATCTTTCATTCTTTTTATATATCTCACCTGTAATTAACCTCAAAACACTAAAGAACCTGAGTAAAACATCGAACCAGTCGGACTTCCGATTCTGGTTAAATTCAACGAAGAAGACGAAGTTTCAGTTGTGTATATGTATAATTAAAATCAAGTTATAGCTCGGGTTAGACACACAGTCCAGCGGTGGACTGTGTGCACATTAAACACGTAAACGTCTCGAGTTCGATACATGTCCCACGCACACTCGCCTTAATAAAAATGCCTTTTTTTTACCGAACCGGATTCACTGCTGATATATGTTAAGTTTAATAAAAACCAGAATAATAACCAAGATAGACACACAGTCCAGCGGTGGACTGTGTGTATGTTTAATCACAGGACACGAGTTCGAGTCCGGGCTACCGTACCGGTCCGGACAATTATTAAACTTTTTAAATAAGGCAGAACTGAAATTATTTAATTGTATATAAGTATAATAAAAATCAGATTATATAACAAGTTAAACACACAGTCCAGCGGCGGACTGTGTGTTAACCTAAACCACAGGTCCCGGGTTCGAGACCTGTGGAGCGCACCGACTCGTTGGATTTAAATCGTTTTTAAAAATAAATGATTTTCAGTTTAATCTAATTAGTATATAAATATAATTAAAAACAGAAATATTTCGGGTTAGACACGTAGCTCAGTTGGTAGAGCTGCGTGCACGCGTACGGGAGGTCTCGGGTTCGAGCCTCACCCAGCGCACACATACACGCATACGAACCGGTCAAAGTCAACAGTCAATGGTCCACGGTCAAAAAAGTCAACATTTTTTTATTATTTTTATTTATTTATTTTATTTAAAAATCAATTAAAAATACTTAAAAATAACATTTTTAAGGTTAGAAAATAGCCTTAAACTCACAAAAATACACCCAACAATCCTACTAAAATGGATTAATAAAATCCGTTTACTTACCGAACCACTATGCCATTATCTAGGTTAATTTCACTCGTGGTTAAAACCAACTTCGCGTGCATTCAACATTATCAACCGAACGCACCCAAGGTGAGTGAATCTTACAACTCTCCTTTTTTAATTACACGTTTTGGGGTGTGTCATGTGTCACAAAATAATTAACTCGTTTATTTAAACTTGTGTCATACCATATTGTGATCTAAACTTAGATTGTTTATATTGTTGTGGTTATGTATTTCATTTTGTCAACTTATATGAAAGTCATTCATTAAGCCCATCAGTTCCTCGTGGGAGACGAGTTGAGCAACGCGTGCCTTAAAACAAATCCATTATTGTTCATGTGTGTATTATTGAGTTTATATTGTTTGTAGTTATGTATTTCATATTGTCAAGTTTATGCAATTCATTCATTAGGCCCATCAGTTCCTCGTGAGAGACGAGTTGAGCAACGCGTGCCTCTAAACGATCCATTATTGTTCATGTGTGTATTGTTTAATATTAAATTGATTGGTGAATAAGTTTACATCTATTTTTACTCATGTGTGGTTGTGCACTCTATTTTATAATCAATTAAATAAACTTGTTCAAATGTTTTCCATAGGATTCACTCGCCAACTTTTTGTTGATCCAAAAACCCTTTTTACACATGATACAGGTGAACAGGATGAAGCAAGGAAAACATAGGAAATGCCTTAGAAGAAAACAATGAAGCCTAGATTGATATTTAGGACATGATGTAATATTGATTGTAATTTTCCATTAAAGTGTATTAATGAATATGAAACGTTAAAATAAATGTCATGAGCTTTGATGATAACCCAATCATGCCCCGATCACCTTTTCCGCTGCGGGTCGGGGTGTGACAATATGCTGCGTATAGGTCTATACGCAGCGTATATAAAGGGTTTTTTTAGAAACATTTAGACAATATGAATCATTTTAGAAAAGTTTTATAAACAAATAAGTTTTCTATCTTAAATAAATTAAAAAGAAAGTATTTCTTACAAACTTTTTTATACAACATTAATTATTATTATACGATAAATATAGTATAAGGCTCGTATAGAACTATAGATGTAGTATCGTAGGCATATACGATACTTATACTACACTCTACGATACGATACATATGATTCCTATAGGTGTAATATAGGCTCGTATAGAACTGTAGATGTAGTATCGTAGGCCTATACCAGACTTATACTACACTATACGATACGATACGATACTATACGATATGATATAACACCCGTATAGACCTATAGGTGTATTATAGGTGACGTATAGTATATGTGACACTCCGTGAAAACGCTCAACCACACTAGCTTCTTCAACGACTGTTTGCAAATTTCGGGTCGAAATTTTTTTCAACTTGGGGATGATGTGACGACCCGTGCTTACGAGGTTAGCACCGTTCGTTTTCGCATTTATGAATCGATTTATATACTTATTTTATTTATATAAACGAATGGACTTATATGACGAATTAATTATACTTATCAAATTTATATTATACAAACGGATACTTGAAGCCAAATCCTTATTTTGTTAAACTAACCCGACACCCAAACCGTTTTGTGGCCTAACCCGTTACCCACTCTCTTTGCAGCTCACACCTACGTACCCCCCTTGCCTTGACTTATGTTCGGCCCAAACACCTAACCAGACGGACTAGTTCGTTGATATAAATATCATCAAATAATCTATATTATTTCTTCTTATTTAAATAATTAAAACTATATTTAAATGTTAAGTTGTAATCTCTGTTACTACTATATTTAATTTCATTAGATTCTAAAATAAAAAAAAAAGATGTGTATTGGTTAAACTTTACGTATCCAGTGGGTTTTTAATTGAATGGTCTACATACTTGACTTTCAAATAGAATTGGATAATGATAACTTATCAAATTACGTGTGTGGGGTTTTTAAAATATAAAGAGTATAAAAAGTGATTGTGATTGGAGGAGAGAGAAAATGTTACTGTTCATCTGTATATTTGGGGGGACACTGTTCACCCCTATATTTTTGTAAACATGTCAAATTTTGTCAAAAACTAATGTTTTCTTGAGTCCATGATGAACTACCAAGAAAAATCTTTCAAACTCAACTGGAATCGCATTTTTTTGACGTTGTTTGGTATTTTAAATGATTTATTTCGTGTCAAAGGTTCAGGCTGCGTTTTTCTTCAGAATGTGCAGCCCATTACGAGAGTTATAACTCGATGTAGGAATGGAGTTATGATCTGAAATTTTTACCGTAAGTACTTCCAGGTGATTCCAAAAATCTCCAACTGTAACTATCAATCGGATACGAGGGTTTTTAAATGAATTTTTCAATGAGCTGCAGTAGAAAGTGACGAATCTGATTGCTGCTTAGTAAAAGATTTTTTATAAATTTTTGGTAAAGAGTTAGACTCTAAACTTTTAATACAATGGTCTCTGGTTCGACTAACACGTACTGTAATTCTTTGGGAACTATCCGGTGCCCGAACGGTCCCGATTAACGCACCGCAAATTGTCCGAAAATGCACTTAAAAGCTGAATTTTTGTGACAAGATTTATTATGTGATTTGTGACGAAAAGGTTGTCGCTATTTTGAATAGCGACACTTTGCATGCAAGTGTATATATATTATAATATTTTACGTGCTATGTGTTAGATACGTGTAGAACTTATGTGTTTGCATTCATACACACTAACGAACCTATGGTAACCATAATAGGACGTGGTTGACCACTTCAGCTCATGAAACACATAAGCCTTACCGAGCAAAACAAATGTGAGTTCACTGCTCTTTTACAAGCATGCGTTCCGAGGGAACAAACAAACTATTATTCCTTGGAGGAATACATTTACGAAACAACTATTCCTTGGAGGAATACTTTTGGCAAACGTTATAGTTTAAATTCGATGTTAGATAATCTACTCACCTCTATCACTTAAGTCTCATCTTATTACCGAACTAGTTGCTTGGAGGGCAACGAGGTATTAGTTGATAGCGCTATTAGGCTTGACAACCTCACACCGTACCTGGATTGGACGGGCGTGAACTAATGACCTTAACCACATGATCTTAATGTTGATAGGCATTAGGGAAGGGCAAACAAACTGACGTCACTGCGGTATCGAGTTATTATCAACATGTCTTTAAACTAAACACAAACCGGTTTTTGTTAAACAAAACGGTGAACTCGCCGGCTTAATCGCTGATACACTTTTTCTGCATGCTTGCAGGTTGTTAAATATATCTTGCATGGGAACTTGCAATATGAGGAGCGGGAGCTGTCATGGGTCGTATTGTTTGATGAAACGCTTAATGTTATGTTTACTTTTTGAACAAGGTTTTTATTATTTAAACAATTGTACATTTGCTTCTGCTGAACACATACTATTTTTAAATGTTTAATTTGAAGTTCACTTTTCATGTTGGACATGATGACTTGTTTTATATTATTACCATAGTTCGACATGATTAGTGGCTGGATCTTGGGCAGTCGCACGCCTCGCGGTAGAGATCCGCAAGTGGTAATTTGAGGGTGTGACAGTTTGGTATCAGAGTCACTGGTTATAGTGAACTTGGTTTTAAAAAGTTTTTGTCAAACCAAACTATAACCGAATTAGTTCCGAAAACGGCCATGACACTGCGCTCCAGATTGCAAGGTTCGTCTTTTAATATCGCATACACTATACATTTAGCATATACATACGCATTGCGTTGCACGTAGCCACACACACCACATTATAGTACGAGTTCATGTATTACCAATTTATATTATCATGAATCATTAGTATGATTTTACTTTTAAATCTTTTGTGATCTCCATTTGTTTTGATAACATTTTCTTTTGACACTCGCATATGGGGATCTCTTGATACAAGTTAGGAGGAATTAGGGTGAACATGCAAATCGAATTGTCATTATGGGTGCACACTTAATAATAATTAGGGGTGCATGTGCGTCCTAGTGAGACCGAGCGTGTGAAAAGGGATTCTGACCCATTATCCAACATAAGTGGGGATTCAGATATCCAAAGGAGCCATAGCGATGATGGACTCTTACCTATTCTTGAAGTATACTATCTTCACTCTTCTTGTTTACTTGTACTAGACATGAAAATAATATGCACTACATATTTTTTTATATATTGGCTCAAAACCTCTCTTGAAAACCAAACACATGGAGGAATTAGCTGATGGTCAGCCGAGTGAAACATCCCATATTTTTATGTTGTGTGCAAACTCGATCTTTAGGTCATGTGTTTGACATTAACCTCCTTCGAGTTACTCTTAGTAGTTTTGATGCAGTCATTCTAATGCATTCCTTTCACTCTTCCGTGACTGCTTAGCAAAATTTCGGGACGAAATTTCTTTCAACTAGGGGATGATGTGACACCCCGTGAAAACACTCAACCATACTAGCTTCTTCAACGACTGATTGCAAATTTCCGGTCGAAATTTCTTTCAACTTAGGGATGATGTGATGACCCGTGCTTACGAGGTTAGCACCGTTCGTTTTCGCATTTATGAATCAATTTATATACTTATTTTATTTATATAAACGAATGGACTTATATGACGAATTAATTATACTTATCAAATTTATATTATACAAATGGATACTTGAAGCCAAATCCTTATTGTGTTGAACCAACCCGACACCCAAACCGTTTTGTGGCCTAACCCGTTACCCACTCTCTTTGTGGCTCACACCTACGTACCCCCCTTGCCTTGACTTATGTTCGGCCCAAACACCTAACCAGACGGACTAGTTCGTTGATATAAATATCATCAAATAATCTATATTATTTCTTCTTATTTAAATAATTAAAACTATATTTAAATGTTAAGTTGTAATCTCTGTTACTACTAATATTTAATTCCATTAGATTCTAAAATAAGAAAAAAGATGTGTATTGGTTAAACTTTACGTATCCAGTGGGTTTTTAATTGAATGGTCTACATACTTGACTTTCAAATAGAATTGGATAATGATGAACTTATCTTATAACCATCTAACTTTGCGGCAGCACAAAGTAAAAGTAAATTGAGATGGAGATTTTGGTTTTATTATTTAGATGGAAAATCGTATGGATGATATATATTAAATGTGTTCAGTCGTTAACTCAGCCCAAACCCTTGTGCTTTTTTTGGCCCACCAATGCAAATCGCCCCTAGATCAATGTTCACTTATATTACGTAATTTGCATCAGTTTTTATATTAATCACAAATCCTCAAAACAACCCTAACCTACATCGTACTCTGCCTATATTTCCCCCCTACTGTCCACAAAGATAGGAGCATTAAGGCTTCAAGATTTTCCGACTTCAAGACTCTATCGCACCCTCGTTATCGCTCGGTACCATGCTTTGCCTTTCTGTCGATAGTTCTAGTAGTATATGCATATGTTCGGTTATAAATCTTTTGTAACTTGGCTGTGTTTGTTTGATATGCATGATGATTTGATGTTATATGAGGTGCTAGGTGCTGGAGATCATGTGTTATAAACTTTGGATCGTTGTTAGTTCGATTAAGCCACTTACGTTTTAATTATGGGTTGCACCTTGTGTTTTGTTATAACTATAAATATTCATGTATGATTTTATTGAGTTAGCTTGGCTGAGTTGTATGGTTAGATAATAATAATTGAAGTTTTGATGAATACTTGGGTTACTAGAAACTATCTTGTTGGGATTAAGATGAATCATGGGTTCGGGTATGTCTATCGGATGTTGTTTATGGGTTTAACCCGGTGGTTAGTGATCAATTAGTTACTACATTATCTTATTTGTGATAAAACCTGTTGTGGTTAATGGTCATAAGTTGTTGCGTTCGTAAATTAATCATTTAGGGGGTTCGTGTAACTAAACGGGTTCTGTCCAGAACGTTACAGCCGACTTTAAGCGGCTGTAAACGGGTCAAATTTTGTCAAAACTAATGTTTTCTTGAGTCAATGATGAACTACCAGGAAAAAATTTCAAACCCAACTGGAATCGCATTTTTTTGACGTCGTTTGATATTTTAAATGATTTATTTCGTGTCAAAGGTTCAGGCTGCGTTTTTCGTCAGAATTTGCAGCCCATTACGAGAGTTATAACTCGATGTAAGAATGGAGTTATGATCTGAAATTTTAACCGTAAGTACTTCCAGGTGATTCCAAAAATCTCCAACTGTAATTACATCAATCGGATAAACGAGGATTTTTAAATGAATTTTTCCGTGAGCTTCAGTTAGAAAGTGACGAATCTGATTGCTGCTTAGTAAAAGATTTTTTTATAAATTTTTAGTAAAGAGTTAGACTCTAAACTTTTAATACAATGGTCTCTGGTTCGATTAACACGTACTGTAATTCTTTGGGAACTATCCGGTGCCCGAACGGTCCCGATTAACGCACCGCAAATTGTCCGAAAATGCACTTAAAAGCTGAATTTTTGTGACAAGATTTATTATGTGATTTGTGACGAAAAGGTTGTCGCTATTTCGAATAGCGACACTTTGCATGCAAGTGTATATATATTATAATATTTTACGTGCTATGTGTTAGATACGTGTAGAAACTTATGTGTTTGCATTCATACACACTAACGAACCTATGGTAACCATAATAGGACGTGGTTGACCACTTCAGCTCATGAAACACATAAGCCTTACCGAGCAAAACAAAGGTGAGTTCACTGCTCTTTTACAAGCATGCGTTCCGAGGGAACAAACAAACTATTATTCCTAGGAGGAATACATTTACGAAACAACTATTCCTTGGAGGAATACTTTTGGCAAACGTTATAGTTTAAATTCGATGTTGGATAATCTACTCACCTCTATCACTTAAGTCCCATCTTATTGCCGAACTAGTTGCTTGGAGGGCAACGGGGTATTAGTTGATAGCGTTATTAGACTTGACAACCTCACACCGTACCTGGATTGGACAGGCGTGAACTAATGACCTTAACCACATGATCTCAATGTTGATAGGCATTGGGGAAGGGCAAACAAACTGACGTCACTGCGGTATCGAGTTATTATCAACATGTCTTTAAACTAAACACAAACTGGTTTTTGTTAAACAAAACTGTGAACTCGCCGGCTTAATCCCTGATACACTTTTTCTGCATGCTTGTAGGTTGTTAGATATATCTTACATGGGAACTTGCAATCTGAGGAGCGGGAGCTGTCATGGGTCGTATTGTTTGATGAAACACTTAATTTTATGTTTACTTTTTGAACAAAAATGGTTTTTATTATTTAGACAATTGTACATTTGCTTCCGCTGAATACATACTATTTTTAAATGTTTAATTTGAAGTTCACTTTTCATGTTGGACGTGATGACTTGTTTTATACTATTACTATAGTTCGACATGATTAGTGGCTGGATCTTGGGCAGTCGCACGCCTCGCGGTAGATATCCGCAAGTGGTAATTTGAGGGTGTGACAGTATAGGCCTATACGACACCTAAACTACACATATAGTCATATACGGAACCTATACTACACCTATAGGACTACGTGGGACCTATACTACATCCATAGGCATATACGAGACCTATAAGCCTATACGGACCTATACAAGACTTATACTACACCATATGATAAGATACTGTACGATACTACACCTATAGGCCTATACGAGACGATACTACACATATATGCCTATACATGACATATACTACACTATAAGATACGATAGGATAGTATAGGATAAGATACAATATTATATTAAACGTATAGGCCTATACGAGATTTATACATATAGATACGATACTACATCAGTTCTATACGCTACGATACTATATGATACGATATAACACCTGTGTAGGCCTATAGGCATATACAAGACCCGTAGGGAACCTATACGAGACTTATACTATACACTATACGATATGGTACGATGCAATATGATACGATACTATAGGATACCATACAACACCCGTATAAGCCTACAGGTGTATCATAAGTCCTTTATGCCCCTATAGGTGTAGTTTAGGTACCGTATAGGCCTATAGGCACATACCATACCTATACGAGGTTTATACTACACTACATGATATGATACTACATCCATAGGCGTATACGAGACCTATATTATACGTACTATACAATAAAATACTTAACAATGTTTTTTATTTATTAATTTTTAAAAAATTACTTATTATAAAAGTTTGTTAAAACGATAAACAATGTATCATAATGTTTCTTAAAAAAACCCTTTATATACGCTGCGTATAGACCTATACGCAGCATATATAAAGGGTCAAATGTAACATCCGTCAAAAACGGATTTACCAAACCCGCTCCGTTTATTACCCGAACAATCAGTTAAAAATTTCGTTGCGAATTTAATGCCCAAAATAATTTTAAACGATACATAATTAATAAGTATATTGGAATATATAATTTGTTTTTGAAAAACTGTTAAAAATAATGAAATAAAATAAAATGGCACTGCCGGGTTTCGAACCCGGGTCAGTCAGCCAACAACTTCATCAAACTCTTATCGCACACACACTCAACCACTGCGCCACTTGTATTTCTTGTTAATTATTAGAATCAATTAATTCATATCATGAATCTCAAATTCAAAAACCGGCGCACCTAATTGCAGTCGTCGGAAATCCCGACTAACTCGCCAAGAATTGACGGTTACTTCAGTTATAACGTAAACTTTAACTATGACATCGGTTATAACCGACGCCTGAGTCCGCGACACAAGTTATAAACCGCCGGAGAGTTTCTAACCGACGAATCAAGTCGGAAATCGGACCAAATTCATCGATGACCTGCCCTATAAATACCTCCTCGAACCTCTGCAAGCTTTTTCGCTCAAAACCGCACCTTTACCCGACGTAATTCCACTCGCCGGAAAATTTCTGCACATCGCCGGAAAACCGAACCTTCACTTCTGAGCCTTACTAAACCCCCAGAGCTTATACCGAAGTCACCCACATCCATTTCAAGCTTGCTGAAGACTCTCTGTCGCAGGACACACGTCGCCGGAAGTTTCTGCTGTCACCGGAGTTTCGCCGGAGAAACAGAGGAGTCCAGTTTCGGTATATCTAACACTTAATCTTTCATTCTTTTATATATCTCACCTGTAATTAACTGAAACACACTAACGATTTTGATTAAAACTTCGAACCAGTCGGACTTCCGATTCTGGTTAAGATTAATGAAGAAGACGAAGACTCGGTAGTATATAAGTTTAATTTAAATCAAGAAATAACTCGGGTTAGACACACAGTCCAGTGGTGGACTGTGTGCACATTAAAAACGCTTACGTCTCGAGTTCGAATCACGTCCCACGCTCCCTCGCTTTAATAAAAATGTTCCTTTTTATTACTGAACCGGATTCATTTCATATAGTTGTTAAGTATAATAAAAACCGGAATAATAACCAAGATAGACACACAGTCCAGTGGTGGACTGTGTGCGCGTTTAAAACACAGGTCACGAGTTCGAGTCCGGACTACTGCACCGGTCCGGACAATTATTAAACTTTTTATTTAAGACAGAAATGAAAATATTTAGTTTGTATATAAGTATAATAAAAATCGGTTTATTTAACAAGTTAGACACACAGTCCAGCGGTGGACTGTGTGTTAACTCAACCCACAGGTCCCGGGTTCGAGACCTGTGGAGCGCACCGGTCCGACGCATTAAATCGTTTTTAAAAATAAATGATTTTCAGTTTAATCTAATTAGTATATAAATATAATTAAAAACAGAAATATTTCGGGTTAGACACGTAGCTCAGTTGGTAGAGCTGCGTGCACGCGTACGGGAGGTCTCAGGTTCGAGCCTCACCCAGCGCACACAATAGCACATACAAACCGGTCAATAGTCAAAGGTCAACGGTCAACGGTCAAAAAAGTCAACATTTTTTTATTATTTTTATTTATTTATTTTAATTAAAAATCAATTAAAAATACTTAAAAATAACATTTTAAGGTTAGAAAATAGCCTTAAGCTCACAAAAATACACCCAACAATCCTACTAAAATGGATTAATAAAATCCGTTTACTTACCGAAACATTATGCCATTATCTAGGTTAATTTCACTCGTGGTTAAAACCACCTTGTGCGCATTCAACATCATCAACCGAACGCACCCAATGTGAGTGAATCTTACAACTCCCCTTTTTAATTACACGTTTTGGGGTGTGTCATGTGTCATAAAATTAACTCGTTTATTTAAACTTGTGCCATACCATATTGTGATCTAAACTTAGATTGTATACATTGCTTGTAGTTATGTATTTCATTTTGTCTATTTATATGAAATTCATTCATTAGGCCCATCAGTTCCTCGTGTGAGACAAGTTGAGCAACACGTGCCTCAAAACAAATCCATTATTGTTCGTGTGTGTATTATTGAGTTTATATTGTTTGTAGTTATGTATTTCATATTGTCAAGTTTATGCAATTCATTCATTAGGCCCATCAGTTCCTCGTGAGAGACGAGTTGAGCAACCCGTGCCTCTAAACGATCCATTATTGTTCATGTGTGTATTGTTTAATATTTAATTGATTGGTGAATAAGTTTACATCTATTTTTACTCATGTGTGGTTGTGCACTTTATTTTATAATCAATTAAATAAACTTGTTCAAATGTTTTCTATAGGATTCACTCGCCAACTTTTTGTTGATTCAAAAACCCTTTTTACACATGATACAGGTGAACAGGATGAAGCTAGGAAAACATAGGAAATGCCTTAGAAGAAAACAATGAAGCCTAGATTGATGTTAGGACATGATGTAATAATGATTGTAAATTTCCCATTAAATTGTATTAATGAATATGAAACGTTATAATAAATGTCATGAGCTTTGATGATAACCCAATCATGCCCCGATCACCTTTTCCGCTGCGGGTCGGGGTGTGACATCAAAAACATAATTTTACCCCTGCTTTAGGGTGCGTATAGCCCTAATCCAAGGGTAAAATTGTATTTTTGACCTACGCAGCGTATAGACCTATACGCGGCATATATAAAGGGTCAAAAAGACCATTTTACCCCTGAATTGAGGGCTATATGGAGCCTAAATCAGGGGTAAAATGGGTTTTTTGACCCTTTATATATGCTGCGTATAGACCTATACGCAGCATATATAAAGGGTTAAAAAATTCATTTTACCATAGATTTGGGGTTAAAAAAACCACCCTTTATATATATGTTGCGTATTTATATATGTTGCGTATCTATACGCAACATATATATAAAGGGTCAAAAAACCCATTTTACCCTTGCTTTAGGCTACGTATAGCCCTTAAATCCAAGGGTAAAATGGTCTTTTTGACCCTACGTAGCGTATAGGCCTATACGCGGCATATGTAAAGGGTCAAAAAAACAACTTTACCCTTCTTGGGGGTCTATACGCAGCCCAAATCAAGGGTAAAATTGTGTTTTTGACCCTTTATATATGCTGCGTATAGGTCTATACGCAGCGTATATAAAGGTTTTTTTAGAAACATTTTGACAATATAAATCAATTTAGAAAAGTTTTATAACAAAGTAAGTTTTCTATTTTAAATAGATTAAAAAGTAAGTATTTCTTACAAAGTTTTTTATACAACATTAATCATTATTATATGATATATGTTGTATAAGGCTCGTATAGAACTATAGATGTAGTAACGTAGGCATATAAGATACTTATACTACACTATACGATATGATAATATACGATACAATACGTTACGATATGATATAACACATGTATAGGCCTATAGATGTTGTATAGGCCGTGTTTAGAACTATAGATGTAGTATCGTAGGCATATACGAGACTTATACTACACTATACTAGGGGTGTGAATTTCTGACACAACCCGAAAACCGGACAAAACCTAACACGAAATTCACGGGTTTAGGTTTAATCTAAACGGGTTCGGGTCAGTTTCAGGTTGAACCCGCAAACCCGTTTAGGTTAACGGGTCAGGTTCGGGTCGGGTTGGCGGGTTGACCCGTTTAACACATTTATACTATATTATAGTTTTTTACAATATATTTTACGTCATACATAAATGAGGTGTGTATTTTATGTCATGATTATAACTTAAAATGAGAAATTAACATAGATTTTATAATTTAAATATGATATATTATATACATTTGTGTTTTTAAGTAAATTTTAATTTCAATATATTAATTTTAGAAAAAAAAAATAAAAAATTTCGGGTTAAACGGGTCGTGTTCAGGTCAACCCATGAAACTTCGGGTCGTGTTCGGTTTCATATGTATGATACGATTTTCGGGTTCGGGTCGGGTTCGGGTTCGTGTAAAATTTTCGGGTTCGGGTCGGGTTGAACCCGTCAACCCGCGAACACGGCCCGTTTAGCACCCCTACACTATACGATACGATACGATACTATACGATATGATATAACACCCGTATAGGCATATAGGTGTAGTATACGTCTCGTATAGTATAGGCCTATACGACACCTAAACTACACATATGATCCTATGCGTCTGTACTACACCTATAGGCTTATGTGGAACCTATACTACATCCATAGGCCTACGTGGGACCTATACTACATCCATAGGCCTATACGAGATCTATAAGCCTATACAAGACCTATAAAACACTTATACTACACCATATGATAAGATACTATACTACACATATAGGCCTATACGGGACCATTCTACACGTATATGCCTATACATGACTTATACTACACTATACTATACGATAAAATAGGATACAATATTATATTACACGAATATGCCTATACAAGATTTATACTACACTATATGATACGATACTCCATCCGTAGGCCTATAGGAGACCTATATTATATACTATATGATAGAATACCTAACAATGTTTTTACTACATTATACGATACAAAAGGATACAATATTATATTACACGTGTAGGCCTTATACGAAATTTATACTACACTATATGATACGATACTCTATCCATATATACAAGACCTATATTATATACTTTACGATAGAATACCTAAAAATGTTTTTACTACATTATACGATACGAAAGGATACAATATGATATTACACGTACAGGCCGTATACAAGATTTATACTATACTATATGATACGATAATATATCCATAGGCATATACGAGACCTATATTATACGGATTATACGATAAAATACTTAACAATGTTTTTATTTATTTTTTTTAAATTACTTATTATAAAAGTTTGTTAAAACGATAAACAATGTATCACAATGTTTCTTTAAAAAAAACCCCTTTATATACGCTGCGTATAGGTCTATACGCAACATATATAAAGGGACAAAACACATCATATCAAAGATTCTCCTAGAAATTGAAAAAGGTGGCTAACGCTGCGTATAGATCTATACGCAGCGTAGGTAAACCCTAAGTGTGCAGATAGGCAGGATTGGTGCACAGATAGTTTGAGCCTTATTTTTATCTATATTTCAAAAAAAATTATAAAAATCGAAGCCATATCAAAAATATAAAAAAGGAGTCCAAAAAAACCATTGCTAAACAATGCAAAACCATAATTGAGTGTGTTGAAAAGTGGACAGAACCATATCACATATTTTCACCCAAAAACACACACACGGATTAATGGATCTAGAGCCCAGAATCCACAACAAGAAGCCTCATGTGGTGCTCATACCATTTCCTGCACAAAGCCATATCAAGTGCATGCTCAAACTAGCCAGGCTCCTGCACCATTTAAATCTGTCTAGTGAGTTTTTTTAATTAACAGCCAACAAAACACCAAGTTTATTAATAATCTAGGCTAACAGTGTGTCAACCCACTGTTTTTAGTTTTCTGATTGTAGTTAACTTTTTATTATTTGTCTTTTGTATTTTATAGTTTAAGATATTATTACATATGAAAGTATTAATTACTAAAATGTAAATTGAAGATAAATATGTGTATAAATAGTAATTTAATACTTTTTACTTCATTAGAAATATATAAGTTATCTAGACTTGTGTATGACTTCTATGAATACATTCATCATCATCATACTCAGAAAATCTCATCACTAGCAAAGCTAAGGTAAGGTCTGAAGATGGTAAGATATAGAGAACCTTACCACTACCTCGTAGAAATAGAGAGGTTGTTTCCAGGAGACCGACCTCTGACTAGATTGTTGTATTATATCAAGTCTTGGACCTAAGACACATAACACTCAAACAATTAGGACAAAGACCGATTGGTGTATGCATCCCCGTGTCTTATCAACGCCACCACATGATGCATGATTAACCATCCGCCTCTTTTAATGTTATTTTCATGAAATTAGTAAAATAACGTTAAAGTTAGTACCATTTCACTTTTACCCCCACGCGTCCACACATATATACAATATATGTGCACACCGCAATCGGGGCAAAACTTCTATGAATACATTAGTTAAGCTATATTTTATATGATAAATATATAATTACATAATACATGTTTATGATAAAATATCTAAATGTGCTATAAATATAGTTGACTGTGGTTATTAACATCTTTGTAATAAGTATACAGAATGGCTTTGTTCAAATATTCTGTTTTTATTTATGCCATGGTGTCTACATTTCCCTGAACCCTGCTCACCATATGCAACAATTTCTTCTTCTTCTCTGCCAGTGGCATCAGTAAACAATTTTTTTTTAAAAACAACCGGAGCAGAACCCAACATCAAATTAAATGGCATGGTTGACTACCTCTGGTAATTAAATATTGTTGTTTGACACATGTATTGAATTTAAATCCTTTACCAATTCTTATTTTCTCCATTCATTAATTTTACACATATATGAATCATTTCTTGTATTATTAGTTTAAGGTAATCAACTTTTTAATGGTGTGTTTTTCATATCTAGGTTATGACAAGTTTATGAGTTATTCAAAACAGAAAAGGCTAAATTATAAATTCATGAAGTTTACTAATTTTGCATTTATCTAATTTCTCCTTAATTAACAAACTTGCATTCTTTTTGCAGATGAAACTTATTTGACCAATGGCTACCTTGACATGGAAATAGATTGGATTCCTGGAATGAAAGGAATCTGCTTGAAGGATCTGCCTGAGTTTGTACAAGCCACAAAACATGATGATTATGCATTTAGTTACCTCCTGGAAACCGCTCAAGCGGCCGATAAGGTCTCACATACGATCATCCATACTTTCAAGGAACTAGAGGCCAGTATCGTTAATGAGATTAGATCCATGTATCCTAATGTCTACACCATTGGGCCTCTTCAGTTGCTTTTGAACCAGATTACAAAAACAGAAACTAAAGTTTGTTATAGCTTAAGGAAGGAGGAGCCCGAATGTGTCCAGTGGCTAAACTCGAAGGAACCAAATTCTGTTGTGTATGTCAACTTTGGAAGTTTGGCAGTAATGTCTGTACAAGATCTGTTAGAATTTGGGTGGGGACTAGTTAACAGTAACCAATATTTTCTTTGGATTATACGGACCGATTTGGTTGATGGGAAGCCTTCGGTTTTACCACAAGAACTCGAGGAGGCGATAAACAAGAAAGGGTTTAGAGGAAGTTGGTGTTCACAGGAAGAGGTGTTGAATCACCCGGCGGTTGGTGGGTTCTTGACTCACTGTGGTTGGGGTTCGGTTATTGAGAGCTTGTCAGCTGGGGTGCCTATGTTATGTTGGCCATCTATCGGTGATCAACGGACTAACTGTAAACAAATGTGCAAGGAATGGGAGGTTGGTATGGAGATCGCGAGGAATGTGAAAAGGGATGAAGTGGAGAAGCTTGTGAGGGCGCTGATGGAGGGATTAGAGGGTGAAAGAATGAGGAAGAAAGCTTTGGAGTGGAAGAAAATGGCGGAAATATCAACCGATGTTAATGGGTCATCTCGTTTGGATACGGATAATCTTGTTAGTGAAATCATCAAGTTATCAAGAAACTAGATTCGTTAGTAGAATTAGTTATGATGTGTCAACTAAGGAGTTATTTGCATGTTTCCACTTTAAAGTATCAAAATTATCAACCACATAATGTTTAATTTTAGCTGCCACTCCAACACAAGCAATGCGCAAGAAACTACCAAAACCTTTCTCTTTTGAGATTCTTTTAGACCATAAGTAATTGGTATCGATGAGGGTGTGAGGGGGAGGGAGGTTCCAAGCTGGCTCCGAAGTGTGGTCACTTTTGCAGGTTTCCGACGTGGATGGAGCGTGAACACTGTGTCGGTGGGGCGTGGAGGGGTGTGGAGGGCGGATTGTTGGCGACGTGGCGGCGGGTCCGACGTGGGGTTGGCCAGGCCCTGGGCTTCCTTTTCTCTTGGAATTAGTGACCCAATATGAGAAGTATATGAATTTATATAATTATAATTGTTGTCTCAGACGATACAAACAAGCATTAGGTCCACCAAATTAAATGTGCACGTATAAAGCCACAAGAACATGTTTCTCGAACACTAGCACGAGTAAATCGATGAAATGCTGATCCAACACTATAGCACAACATAAACCACACGAAACAATGATATATACTTATTATATAATATGTATATATAAACAACGATTAGTGAACATCATTCACCCTAAAACACACACACGAATTAATGGATCCAGTGTCCAAAATTGTTGACAAGAAGCCTCATGTTGTGTTCATACCATTTCCCACACAAAGCCATATCAAGTGCATGCTCAAACTAGCCAGGCTTCTGCACCAAAATGGCATCTATATAACCTTCATCAACACCCACACCAACCATAAGCGACTCGTGGACTCCAGTGGGCTCGAGGAGGCTCCTGGTTTTTGGTTCAAAACGGTTCCTGATGGGCTCAGTTCTGCTTCAGACGATGGTGTCAAACCTACTGAAGCCATAACTGAAATCGTTGCCTACCTTGCAACTAATTTCTTTGATTCTTTTCTTGATGTTGTATCCGGGCTTGAAAATCCTATTACATGTATGGTTTGTGATGGTTTCATGACTTTCACCAAGGCGATTCACCTGCGGAGAAGCTTAAGGTTCCCGTCATGCTTTCTGGACCATGGCTGCTTGTGGATTCATGGGCTTTTACCAGGTTAAAATTCTAACAGAGAAAGAAATCATCCCACTTAAAGGTTAGGATTTGCAATTCAGAAAGGGGTGGCGGCTAGCTTGTTGCCCATCTACGTTCTGTTTTGATATAACTTGATTAAAGCGATAATAAAATTAAAAAAAATATAAGTTTGAATGTTTTCTCCTTGATTTATTAGTATTGCATTGTTAGAGAATTAATATTGATTAGTTAGTTAGTTACTTAGTTAGGGGTCTCGTAGTATTAATTTGAATGTTTTCCCAAACCCACTTGGTTTGGAATTTTTAGTGAGAACCTATATAGAAAATATAGAAGTTTTAGCTAGTGAGAACCTATATAGAAAATATAGAAGTTTTAGCTAGTGAAAACCTATATAGGAACCTACGGAAAAGTTTCTTGGATTTGCCACTGATTGTGGTCCTATTTCTCTTCTATATAGCTTGTGAACATATTTTTTAATTTACCCTTTGAATTTGTTTATATGCAGATGAAAGTTATTTGAGGAATGGGTATCTTGACATGGAAATAGATTGGATTCCTGGAATGGAAGGAATCCGCTTGAAAGAACTACCCGAGTATACACGAGCCACAAGCAGTGACGACCCTATGTTTCGTTTCTTCATGGGAGTCGCTCAAGAGGTTCATAAGGTCTCACACATGATCATCCATACTTTCGAGGAACTGGAGGCCCGTCTTGTGGGTGAGATTAAATCCATATTTCCTAATGTCTACACCATTGGACCTCTTCAGTTGCTTTTGGACCAGACTACCGAAAAGGAAACTAATAATCGCTATAGCTTATGGAAGGAAGAACCTGAGTGTGTCCAGTGGCTAAAGACAAAGGAACCTAATTCTGTTGTGTATGTCAACTTTGGAAGTTTGGCAATAATGTCTGAACAAGATCTATTAGAATTCGGGTGGGGACTTGTTAACAGCAACCATTATTTTCTTTGGATTCTACGGACCGATTTGGTTGATGGGAAGCCTGCAGTTTTGCCCCAAGAACTCAAGGAGGCGATAAACGAGAAAGGGTTTGTAGGAAGCTGGTGTTCACAGGAAGAGGTGTTGAATCACCCTGCGGTTGGTGGGTTCTTGACTCATTGCGGTTGGGGTTCGATCATTCAGAGCTTGTCGGCTGGGGTGCCTATGTTATGTTGGCCATCTATGGGTGAACAACAGGTTAACTGTAGACAAACATGCAAGGAATGGGAGGTTGGGATGGAGATCAGGAAGAATGCGAAAAGAGGTGAAGCGGAGAAGCTTGTGAGGGCGCTGACGGAGGGATTAGTGGGTGAAAAAATGAGGAAGAAAGCTTTGGAGGGAAGAAAATGGCGGAAATCGCGACTGAGTCTAATGGGGCGTCTCGTTTGGATACGAAGAATCTTGCAGATGAAATCATCAGGTTATCAAGAAATTAGATTTCGTTTTCGGCCTTCGCTGATGTCGAGTGATCAACTTGTATGTAAACCGGTGGGAATGCAATGGAAGGGTGAAAAACGATTCATAATTCACAAAATAATAAATATAAACCCTTTTTATAATCTGAGTTTTATATTATATTGTTAGTTTTTGTTTTTTATTTGTGTGAAGATTAGTGTAATGATTATGTTGACCGAAATTAATATCTATGTTTATGGAGTCATAGACTTTTAACATCTTAAGCAAAACAAAATTAGGTTTATATACTTGGCCCCATGTACACGTGCAAAATGAGTTTAACGTGTAAAACGTGAAAATGATAACCTTTTTGTTAAATAGTAATCTACTAAATAAGATTTTTAACAACAATTTAATCTACTTTTAGTTCTATATCATTGTCTAACGTATGACTTGAATCCTTAAGCTCTTAAGAAGGGAACAACATTTTACACATCTGGATATTATTGGCCAAAAACACTTTGGTTACTGAATAACATTTGATTCTTGCAATTATCCAATTCTGATTCTTTGAAAACAAATATTTGGTCTCAAAAGTTTCTTAAATCAAATGAATAAAAAAACATTAAACATAAATTAAATTTCATTAGACCTATACTACATCCATAGGCCTATACGAGATCTATAAGCCTATACGAGACCTATAAAACACTTATACTACACCATATGATAAGATACTATACTACACCTATAGGCCTATACGAGACCATACTACACGTATATGCCTATACATGACTTATACTACACTATACTATACGATGAAATAGGATACAATATTATATTACACGAATATGCCTATACGAGATTTATACTACACTATATGATACGATACTCCATCCGTAGGCCTATAGGAGACCTATATTATATACTATACGATAGAATACCTAGCAATGTTTTTACTACATTATACGATACAAAAGATACAATATTATATTACACGTGTAGGCCTTATACGAAATTTATACTACACTATATGATACGATACTCTATCCATATATACAAGACCTATATTATATACTTTAGATAGAATACCTAAAAATATTTTTACTAATTATACGATACGAAAGGATACAATATGATATTACACGTAAGGCCGTATACGAGATTTATACTACACTATATGATACGATAATATATCCATAGGCGTATACGAGACCTATATTATACGGATTATACGATAAAATACTTAAAATGTTTTTTATTTTTTTTTTTAAATTACTTATTATAAAAGTTTGTTAAAACGATAAACAATGTATCACAATGTTTTTTAAAAAAACCCTTTATATACGCTGCGTATAGGTCTATACGCAACATATATAAAGGGACAAAACACATCATATCAAAGATTCTCTTAGAAATTGAAAAAGGTGGCTAACGCTGCGTATAGGTCTATACGCAGCGTATGCGTGTAACCCTATACGCTGCGTATAGGTCTATACGCAGCGTAGGTAAACCCTAAGTGTGCAGATAGGCAGGATTGTGTGCAGATAGTTTGAGCCTTATTTTTATCTATATTTCAAAAAAAATTATAAAAATCGAAGCCATATCAAAAATATAAAAAAGGAGTCCAAAAAAACCATTGCTAAACAATGCAAAACCATAAATGAGTGTGTTGAAAAGTGGACAGAACCATATCACATATTTTCACCCAAAAACACACACACGGATTAATGGATCTAGAGCCCAGAATCCACAACAAGAAGCCTCATGTGGTGCTCATACCATTTCCTGCACAAAGCCATATCAAGTGCATGCTCAAACTAGCCAGGCTCCTGCACCATAAGGGCCTCTACGTGACCTTCATCAACACCCACACTAACCATAAGCGACTTGTAGACTCTGGTGGGCTCGAGGAGGCTCCTGGTTTTTGGTTCAAAACGGTTCCTGATGGGCTTGGTGACGGTGTGAAAGCTTCTGAAGCCTTGGGTGAAGTCATGGCCTACCTTGCAACCAATTTCTTTGATTGTTTTCTTGATGTTGTATCCGGGCTTGAGAATCCGGTTACCTGTATCATTTGTGATGGTTTCATGACTTTCACCAACACCATTGATGCGGCTGAGAAGCTTAAGATTCCAATCATGCTTTTCTGGACCATGGCGCATGTGGATTCATGTGCTTCTACCAGGTTAAAGTTCTAGCAGAGAAACATATCCTCCCACTTAAAGGTCAGGTGTTAGTAAAGCAATGTAACTTATTAAAGTTTGGTTCTAATAAATATTTTTTATATAAATTCAAGAACTTTTATAAGTGAATTTTAAAATTTTAAATGTAAACTAAAATAACAATATAAACATAAACACTAGCTCTTAAGATTGATTAGTTTCATTTAAATCTGTCTAGTGAGTTTTTTTAATTAACAGCCAACAAAACACCAAGTTTATTAATAATCTAGGCTAACAGTGTGTCAACCCACTGTTTTTTAGTTTTCTGATTGTAGTTAACTTTTTATTATTTGTCTTTTGTATTTTATAGTTTAAGATATTATTACATAGGAAAGTATTAATTACTAAAATGTAAATTGAAGATAAATAGTGTATAAATAGTAATTTAATACTTTTTACTTCATTAGAAATATATAAGTTATCTAGACTTGTGTATGACTTCTATGAATACATTCATCATCAATCATACTCAGAAATCTCATCACTAGTCAAAGCTAAGGTAGGTCTGAAGATGGTAAGATATAGAGAACCTTACCACTACCCCGTAGAAATAGAGAGGTTGTTTCCAGGAGACCGACCTCTGACTAGATTGTTGTATTATATCAAGTCTTGGACCTAAGACACATAACACTCAAACAATTAGGACAAAGACCGATTGGTGTATGTATCCCCGTGTCTTATCAACGCCACCACATGATGCATGATTAACCATCCGCCTCTTTTAATGTTATTTTCACGAAATTAGTAAAATAACGTTAAAGTTAGTACCATTTCACTTTTACCCCCACGCGTCCACACATATATACAATATATGTGCACACCGCAATCGGGGCAAAACTTCTATGAATACATTAGTTAAGCTATATTTTATATGATAAATATATAATTACATAATACATGTTTATGATAAAATATCTAAATGTGCTATAAATTTAGTTGACTGTGGTTATTAACATCTTTGTAATAAGTATACAGAATGGCTTTGTTCAAATATTCTGTTTTTATTTATGCCATGGTGTCTACATTTCCCTGAACCCTGCTCACCACATGCAACAATTTCTTCTTCTTCTCTGCCAGTGGCATCAGTAAACAATTTTTTTTTAAAAACAACCGGAGCAGAACCCAACATCAAATTAAATGGCATGGTTGACTACCTCTGGTAATTAAATTTTGTTGTTTGACACATGTATTGAATTTAAATCCTTTACCAATTCTTATTTTCTCCATTCATTAATTTTACACATATATGAATCATTTCTTGTATTATTAGTTTAAGGTAATCAACTTTTTAATGGTGTGTTTTTCATATCTAGGTTATGACAAGTTTATGAGTTATTCAAAACAGAAAAGGCTAAATTATAAATTCATGAAGTTTACTAATTTTGCATTTATCTAATTTCTCCTTAATTAACAAACTTGCATTCTTTTTGCAGATGAAACTTATTTGACCAATGGCTACCTTGACATGGAAATAGATTGGATTCCTGGAATGAAAGGAATCTGCTTGAAGGATCTGCCTGAGTTTGTACAAGCCACAAAACATGATGATTATGCATTTAGTTACCTCCTGGAAACCGCTCAAGCGGCCGATAAGGTCTCACATACGATCATCCATACTTTCAAGGAACTAGAGGCCAGTATCGTTAATGAGATTAGATCCATGTATCCTAATGTCTACACCATTGGGCCTCTTCAGTTGCTTTTGAACCAGATTACAAAAACAGAAACTAAAGTTTGTTATAGCTTAAGGAAGGAGGAGCCCGAATGTGTCCAGTGGCTAAACTCGAAGGAACCAAATTCTGTTGTGTATGTCAACTTTGGAAGTTTGGCAGTAATGTCTGTACAAGATCTGTTAGAATTTGGGTGGGGACTAGTTAACAGTAACCAATATTTTCTTTGGATTATACGGACCGATTTGGTTGATGGGAAGCCTTCGGTTTTACCACAAGAACTCGAGGAGGCGATAAACAAGAAAGGGTTTAGAGGAAGTTGGTGTTCACAGGAAGAGGTGTTGAATCACCCGGCGGTTGGTGGGTTCTTGACTCACTGTGGTTGGGGTTCGGTTATTGAGAGCTTGTCAGCTGGGGTGCCTATGTTATGTTGGCCATCTATCGGTGATCAACGGACTAACTGTAAACAAATGTGCAAGGAATGGGAGGTTGGTATGGAGATCGCGAGGAATGTGAAAAGGGATGAAGTGGAGAAGCTTGTGAGGGCGCTGATGGAGGGATTAGAGGGTGAAAGAATGAGGAAGAAAGCTTTGGAGTGGAAGAAAATGGCGGAAATATCAACCGATGTTAATGGGTCATCTCGTTTGGATACGGATAATCTTGTTAGTGAAATCATCAAGTTATCAAGAAACTAGATTCGTTAGTAGAATTAGTTATGATGTGTCAACTAAGGAGTTATTTGCATGTTTCCACTTTAAAGTATCAAAATTATCAACCACATAATGTTTAATTTTAGCTGCCACTCCAACACAAGCAATGCGCAAGAAACTACCAAAACCTTTCTCTTTTGAGATTCTTTTAGACCATAAGTAATTGGTATCGATGAGGGTGTGAGGGGGAGGGAGGTTCCAAGCTGGCTCCGAAGTGTGGTCACTTTTGCAGGTTTCCGACGTGGATGGAGCGTGAACACTGTGTCGGTGGGGCGTGGAGGTGTGTGGGAGGGCGGATTGTTGGCGACGTGGCGGCGGGTCCGACGTGGGGTGGCCAGGCCCTGGGCTTCCTTTTCTCTTGGAATTAGTGACCCAATATGAGAAGTATATGAATTTATATAATTATAATTGTTGTCTCAGACGATACAAACAAGCATTAGGTCCACCAAATTAAATGTGCACGTATAAAGCCACAAGAACATTTTCTCGAACACTAGCACGAGTAAATCGATGAAATGCTGATCCAACACTATAGCACAACATAAACCACACGAAACAATGATATATACTTATTATATAATATGTATATATAAACAACGATTAGTGAACATCATTCACCCTAAAACACACACACGAATTAATGGATCCAGTGCCCAAAATTGTTGACAAGAAGCTCATGTTGTGTTCATACCATTTCCCACACAAAGCCATATCAAGTGCATGCTCAAACTAGCCAGGCTTCTGCACCAAAATGGCATCTATATAACCTTCATCAACACCCACACCAACCATAAGCGACTCGTGATCAGGGCTCGAGGAGGCTCCTGGTTTTTGGTTCAAAACGGTTCCTGATGGGCTCAGTTCTGCTTCAGACGATGGTGTCAAACCTACTGAAGCCATAACTGAAATCGTTGCCTACCTTGCAACTAATTTCTTTGATTCTTTTCTTGATGTTGTATCCGGGCTTGAAAATCCTATTACATGTATGGTTTGTGATGGTTTCATGACTTTCACCAAGGCGATTCACCTGCGGAGAAGCTTAAGGTTCCCGTCATGCTTTCTGGACCATGGCTGCTTGTGGATTCATGGGCTTTTACCAGGTTAAAATTCTAACAGAGAAAGAAATCATCCCACTTAAAGGTTAGGATTTGCAATTCAGAAAGGGGTGGCGGCTAGCTTGTTGCCCATCTACGTTCTGTTTTGATATAACTTGATTAAAGCGATAATAAAATTAAAAAAATATAAGTTTGAATGTTTTCTCCTTGATTTATTAGTATTGCATTGTTAGAGAATTAATATTGATTAGTTAGTTAGTTAGTTACTTAGTTAGGGGTCTCGTAGTATTAATTTGAATGTTTTCCCAAACCCACTTGGTTTGGAATTTTTAGTGAGAACCTATATAGAAAATATAGAAGTTTTAGCTAGTGAGAACCTATATAGAAAATATAGAAGTTTTAGCTAGTGAAAACCTATATAGGAACCTACGGAAAAGTTTCTTGGATTTGCCACTGATTGTGGTCCTATTTCTCTTCTATATAGCTTGTGAACATATTTTTTAATTTACCCTTTGAATTTGTTTATATGCAGATGAAAGTTATTTGAGGAATGGGTATCTTGACATGGAAATAGATTGGATTCCTGGAATGGAAGGAATCCGCTTGAAAGAACTACCCGAGTATACACGAGCCACAAGCAGTGACGACCCTATGTTTCGTTTCTTCATGGGAGTCGCTCAAGAGGTTCATAAGGTCTCACACATGATCATCCATACTTTCGAGGAACTGGAGGCCCGTCTTGTGGGTGAGATTAAATCCATATTTCCTAATGTCTACACCATTGGACCTCTTCAGTTGCTTTTGGACCAGACTACCGAAAAGGAAACTAATAATCGCTATAGCTTATGGAAGGAAGAACCTGAGTGTGTCCAGTGGCTAAAGACAAAGGAACCTAATTCTGTTGTGTATGTCAACTTTGGAAGTTTGGCAATAATGTCTGAACAAGATCTATTAGAATTCGGGTGGGGACTTGTTAACAGCAACCATTATTTTCTTTGGATTCTACGGACCGATTTGGTTGATGGGAAGCCTGCAGTTTTGCCCCAAGAACTCAAGGAGGCGATAAACGAGAAAGGGTTTGTAGGAAGCTGGTGTTCACAGGAAGAGGTGTTGAATCACCCTGCGGTTGGTGGGTTCTTGACTCATTGCGGTTGGGGTTCGATCATTCAGAGCTTGTCGGCTGGGGTGCCTATGTTATGTTGGCCATCTATGGGTGAACAACAGGTTAACTGTAGACAAACATGCAAGGAATGGGAGGTTGGGATGGAGATCAGGAAGAATGCGAAAAGAGGTGAAGCGGAGAAGCTTGTGAGGGCGCTGACGGAGGGATTAGTGGGTGAAAAAATGAGGAAGAAAGCTTTGGAGGGAAGAAAATGGCGGAAATCGCGACTGAGTCTAATGGGGCGTCTCGTTTGGATACGAAGAATCTTGCAGATGAAATCATCAGGTTATCAAGAAATTAGATTTCGTTTTCGGCCTTCGCTGATGTCGAGTGATCAACTTGTATGTAAACCGGTGGGAATGCAATGGAAGGGTGAAAAACGATTCATAATTCACAAAATAATAAATATAAACCCTTTTTATAATCTGAGTTTTATATTATATTGTTAGTTTTTGTTTTTTATTTGTGTGAAGATTAGTGTAATGATTATGTTGACCGAAATTAATATCTATGTTTATGGAGTCATAGACTTTTAACATCTTAAGCAAAACAAAATTAGGTTTTATATACTTGGCCCCATGTACACGTGCAAAATGAGTTTAACGTGTAAAACGTGAAAATGATAACCTTTTTGTTAAATAGTAATCTACTAAATAAGATTTTTAACAACAATTTAATCTACTTTTAGTTCTATATCATTGTCTAACGTATGACTTGAATCCTTAAGCTCTTAAGAAGGGAACAACATTTTACACATCTGGATATTATTGGCCAAAAACACTTTGGTTACTGAATAACATTTGATTCTTGCAATTATCCAATTCTGATTCTTTGAAAACAAATATTTGGTCTCAAAAGTTTCTTAAATCAAATGAATAAAAAAACATTAAACATAAATTAAATTTCATTAGACCTATACTACATCCATAGGCCTATACGAGATCTATAAGCCTATACGAGACCTATAAAACACTTATACTACACCATATGATAAGATACTATACTACACCTATAGGCCTATACGAGACCATACTACACGTATATGCCTATACATGACTTATACTACACTATACTATACGATGAAATAGGATACAATATTATATTACACGAATATGCCTATACGAGATTTATACTACACTATATGATACGATACTCCATCCGTAGGCCTATAGGAGACCTATATTATATACTATACGATAGAATACCTAGCAATGTTTTTACTACATTATACGATACAAAAGGATACAATATTATATTACACGTGTAGGCCTTATACGAAATTTATACTACACTATATGATACGATACTCTATCCATATATACAAGACCTATATTATATACTTTACGATAGAATACCTAAAAATGTTTTTACTACATTATACGATACGAAAGGATACAATATGATATTACACGTACAGGCCGTATACGAGATTTATACTACACTATATGATACGATAATATATCCATAGGCGTATACGAGACCTATATTATACGGATTATACGATAAAATACTTAACAATGTTTTTTATTTGTTTTTTTAAATTACAGATTATAAAAGTTTGTTAAACGATAAACAATGTATCACAATGTTTCTTTAAAAAAAACCCTTTATATACGCTGCGTATAGGTCTATACGCAACATATATAAAGGGACAAAACACATCATATCAAAGATTCTCTTAGAAATTGAAAAAGGTGGCTAACGCTGCGTATAGGTCTATACGCAGCGTATGCGTGTAACCCTATACGCTGCGTATAGGTCTATACGCAGCGTAGGTAAACCCTAAGTGTGCAGATAGGCAGGATTGTTGTGCAGATAGTTTGAGCCTTATTTTTATCTATATTTCAAAAAAAATTATAAAAATCGAAGCCATATCAAAAATATAAAAAAGGAGTCCAAAAAAACCATTGCTAAACAATGCAAAACCATAAATGAGTGTGTTGAAAAGTGGACAGAACCATATCACATATTTTCACCCAAAAACACACACACGGATTAATGGATCTAGAGCCCAGAATCCACAACAAGAAGCCTCATGTGGTGCTCATACCATTTCCTGCACAAAGCCATATCAAGTGCATGCTCAAACTAGCCAGGCTCCTGCACCATAAGGGCCTCTACGTGACCTTCATCAACACCCACACTAACCATAAGCGACTTGTAGACTCTGGTGGGCTCGAGGAGGCTCCTGGTTTTTGGTTCAAAACGGTTCCTGATGGGCTTGGTGACGGTGTGAAAGCTTCTGAAGCCTTGGGTGAAGTCATGGCCTACCTTGCAACCAATTTCTTTGATTGTTTTCTTGATGTTGTATCCGGGCTTGAGAATCCGGTTACCTGTATCATTTGTGATGGTTTCATGACTTTCACCAACACCATTGATGCGGCTGAGAAGCTTAAGATTCCAATCATGCTTTTCTGGACCATGGCTGCATGTGGATTCATGTGCTTCTACCAGGTTAAAGTTCTAGCAGAGAAACATATCCTCCCACTTAAAGGTCAGGTGTTAGTAAAGCAATGTAACTTATTAAAGTTTGGTTCTAATAAATATTTTTTATATAAATTCAAGAACTTTTATAAGTGACTTTTAAAATTTTAAATGTAAACTGAAAATAACAATATAAACATAAACACTAGCTCTTAAGATTGATTAGTTTCATTTAAATCTGTCTAGTGAGTTTTTTTAATTAACAGCCAACAAAACACCAAGTTTATTAATAATCTAGGCTAACAGTGTGTCAACCCACTGTTTTTAGTTTTCTGATTGTAGTTAACTTTTTATTATTTGTCTTTTGTATTTTATAGTTTAAGATATTATTACATATGAAAGTATTAATTACTAAAATGTAAATTGAAGATAAATATGTGTATAAATAGTAATTTAATACTTTTTACTTCATTAGAAATATATAAGTTATCTAGACTTGTGTATGACTTCTATGAATACATTCATCATCATCATACTCAGAAAATCTCATCACTAGCAAAGCTAAGGTAAGGTCTGAAGATGGTAAGATATAGAGAACCTTACCACTACCCCGTAGAAATAGAGAGGTTGTTTCCAGGAGACCGACCTCTGACTAGATTGTTGTATTATATCAAGTCTTGGACCTAAGACACATAACACTCAAACAATTAGGACAAAGACCGATTGGTGTATGTATCCCCGTGTCTTATCAACGCCACCACATGATGCATGATTAACCATCCGCCTCTTTTAATGTTATTTTCACGAAATTAGTAAAATAACGTTAAAGTTAGTACCATTTCACTTTTACCCCCACGCGTCCACACATATATAAAATATATGTGCACACCGCAATCGGGGCAAAACTTCTATGAATACATTAGTTAAGCTATATTTTATATGATAAATATATAATTACATAATACATGTTTATGATAAAATATCTAAATGTGCTATAAATATAGTTGACTGTGGTTATTAACATCTTTGTAATAAGTATACAGAATGGCTTTGTTCAAATATTCTGTTTTTATTTATGCCATGGTGTCTACATTTCCCTGAACCCTGCTCACCACATGCAACAATTTCTTCTTCTTCTCTGCCAGTGGCATCAGTAAACAATTTTTTTTTAAAAACAACCGGAGCAGAACCCAACATCAAATTAAATGGCATGGTTGACTACCTCTGGTAATTAAATATTGTTGTTTGACACATGTATTGAATTTAAATCCTTTACCAATTCTTATTTTCTCCATTCATTAATTTTACACATATATGAATCATTTCTTGTATTATTAGTTTAAGGTAATCAACTTTTTAATGGTGTGTTTTTCATATCTAGGTTATGACAAGTTTATGAGTTATTCAAAACAGAAAAGGCTAAATTATAAATTCATGAAGTTTACTAATTTTGCATTTATCTAATTTCTCCTTAATTAACAAACTTGCATTCTTTTTGCAGATGAAACTTATTTGACCAATGGCTACCTTGACATGGAAATAGATTGGATTCCTGGAATGAAAGGAATCTGCTTGAAGGATCTGCCTGAGTTTGTACAAGCCACAAAACATGATGATTATGCATTTAGTTACCTCCTGGAAACCGCTCAAGCGGCCGATAAGGTCTCACATACGATCATCCATACTTTCAAGGAACTAGAGGCCAGTATCGTTAATGAGATTAGATCCATGTATCCTAATGTCTACACCATTGGGCCTCTTCAGTTGCTTTTGAACCAGATTACAAAAACAGAAACTAAAGTTTGTTATAGCTTAAGGAAGGAGGAGCCCGAATGTGTCCAGTGGCTAAACTCGAAGGAACCAAATTCTGTTGTGTATGTCAACTTTGGAAGTTTGGCAGTAATGTCTGTACAAGATCTGTTAGAATTTGGGTGGGGACTAGTTAACAGTAACCAATATTTTCTTTGGATTATACGGACCGATTTGGTTGATGGGAAGCCTTCGGTTTTACCACAAGAACTCGAGGAGGCGATAAACAAGAAAGGGTTTAGAGGAAGTTGGTGTTCACAGGAAGAGGTGTTGAATCACCCGGCGGTTGGTGGGTTCTTGACTCACTGTGGTTGGGGTTCGGTTATTGAGAGCTTGTCAGCTGGGGTGCCTATGTTATGTTGGCCATCTATCGGTGATCAACGGACTAACTGTAAACAAATGTGCAAGGAATGGGAGGTTGGTATGGAGATCGCGAGGAATGTGAAAAGGGATGAAGTGGAGAAGCTTGTGAGGGCGCTGATGGAGGGATTAGAGGGTGAAAGAATGAGGAAGAAAGCTTTGGAGTGGAAGAAAATGGCGGAAATATCAACCGATGTTAATGGGTCATCTCGTTTGGATACGGATAATCTTGTTAGTGAAATCATCAAGTTATCAAGAAACTAGATTCGTTAGTAGAATTAGTTATGATGTGTCAACTAAGGAGTTATTTGCATGTTTCCACTTTAAAGTATCAAAATTATCAACCACATAATGTTTAATTTTAGCTGCCACTCCAACACAAGCAATGCGCAAGAAACTACCAAAACCTTTCTCTTTTGAGATTCTTTTAGACCATAAGTAATTGGTATCGATGAGGGTGTGAGGGGGGGAGGTTCCAAGCTGGCTCCGAAGTGTGGTCACTTTTGCAGGTTTCCGACGTGGATGGAGCGTGAACACTGTGTCGGTGGGGCGTGGAGGGGTGTGGAGGGCGGATTGTTGGCGACGTGGCGGCGGGTCCGACGTGGGGTTGGCCAGGCCCTGGGCTTCCTTTTCTCTTGGAATTAGTGACCCAATATGAGAAGTATATGAATTTATATAATTATAATTGTATAAAACGCGTTGTTACTTGCTTAGAAAACATAGAAATACGAGTAGAAGTTCTGTGCAAAGTGGCAGCAAGAGGAGTGCGTGTGAGTGAGTGTGGTATTTATAGGAGAGGAGGTTGGTGAGTTTGGTGGCAATTCGTATGAATTGAGCATTTCATATGAGTTGGCCAGATTCGTGCGAATTGTTTCCAATTCTCGCGTTTGTTGTTCGCTTGGTGTTTTCGTTCGTATTACTTAGTTGTGTTAAACGTTTTAGCGAGGCGTTATGCGTTACGTTGCGTATAAGGGCGATAAATCGAGTTAAATGAGCGAGCGAGCGTTTGAGCGAGTATAAAATATATAAAACATGTATACACATAAACACACAGCATTACCTAACTATCATTAATATCCGCGTTTAGTTTGCGTTGTTGTAAGCGTTTAAGTATTAAGCGTTGCAAATGCATAACTTAGTGTGAGAAAAATGTATTTAGTATATCGTTAACCCTTGTTACATTGGATCTCAGAGTACAAACGGTTATACATAAAATAAACGGTAAAACAGAGACATCAGAGATGTCGGGTTGTTACACATTTTATGTTGTAAAATTTCTTGCTTTTTTACATATTATTTGTTTTTCACCCAAAAAATTTAAAGACTTCATTTTCCTCCATATTACCATCCAATTCCCCACATTTTTTTAAACAACTTACTTTTATTAATATAATTACAACATAAATTGTTGTTTATAACTTTAGAAAACAAAATACTTATATGAATTTGTTTACTTAAACATAAACATTTTATGTTAATTAGACAGTATTTAAACCTTTATATTTTTTAACAAAATAAAATATCATGTAAAAAAGTGTAATCTAATCAAGCCCAATGTAACCAAGTCATGTAACCAAAAATACTCATCTAACTAAATCCTTGAAGACTTTATCTCGTAACAAGGTCAACTCATTTTTTTATTAGCTACCTTTTTTCATATAGTTAAATCAACTTTTAGTTTTTTGTCAATTTCATATTTTTTTTCAAGTAAAAGTGGATATCTTGTGTCAGTCTCTTTGACAGTACTTAAAGTTTTTTTTTTCTTTTTTAACAGAATAAAATAACATGATAAAAGATGTGTTGTAACCAAGGTTATGTAAAGAAAAGCACCCATGTCAAAGAGTTCTTTGAATTTTTCATATTGGAAAAGGAAAAATTCACTTTATGTAGTTGCTTTATTGTCAGCCTCTATGACAGTACTTAAAGCTTTTTTTTCTTTTTTAGCAGAATAAAATAACATGATAAAAGATGTGTTATAACCAAGATTATGTAAAGAAAAGCATCCACGTCACTAATTTCTTTGAATTTTTCATATTAGAAAAGGAAAAATTCATTTTATGTTTGACTTGTCTAATCAACCTTTACTTTTTTGTCTACGTCTATCCTTTTCTAACAAAAGTAGATTTTTATATGATGGTTTTTATGTCATTTCCAAAAAACACCTTTTACCTCCCAAAAATTTGAAAGAATTCATTCCCCCCCCCCCCCCCCCCTACCTCGCCAATACACCCGTTTCGGTTTGTTTTGTACCAATAAAATCTTTTTTTCTTCCAAAAAAATCGAAATAACTCATTTTCCCCGTATTAACCGCCAATACACCAATTATTTTTCATTTCAAACAACTCATATTATCTCATGTTATTAATATAATTACAAAAATCCGTTTACGTGTACTAAAAATTAAAAACTATGTACGTTCTAAAATATTGCACTTCATAAAAATATGGAAAAAATTTGTTGAAACCCAAAAAAATTGTAACAGATGAAGTTATAAGAAATGTAAACGAGTAAAACTCATAACACATTCTCACTCCTATTTCCTGACACAAAAAGTGTAACATTTGGCAAATTTTGGTCCACCCATTGAGTATTATGAACTCATAAAGGATTTCTCCATATAATTGACTTATATAAACAACTATGCTTTCATAGTGTATTGCTTGTACCTCTTTAGTGCATTCTTCCGTTTCTCGAAATAAGTATCCATCACTGGTTTCAAATCATCCCTCACATTTGTACACCAATATTTGGTCTCATTTGGATTGTAGAAAACGAAATAGGGATCAACATCTTCGACATCTGGAAAAAAAAACAACACCGTAGCCGACAGTGAAAAATCACAGAAAAGATAAGGTAACAAAATAGTTTATTATGTTTATTAAAATGTGATAAGTGAAACTTAATATATCTTGGTCATCAGAGAATAGTAAAAAGAGAACAAATAACCTTTAAAAAATTAAATCCAAACAAAATTTACATACAATTCCTGATTATTCTTTTTCCATAATACAGATTTACTATTATCGGTATTTTCACACAACCGTTAAAACAAGATTGCCTAAAAATGTCTTATTTGTAAACAATGAACAAACGTTTGTAACGCTTCCTCTGTTTGTTTAAAAAAACACACACAAAAAAACTAGTTACATCTAATAATGTAATATTTAATGTAGCATTTTCTATACCTGATAAACCCTCTTCAAATGAAAAAAAACAGTTATGTTTACGGAAAAAAAAACCTTCAACAAATGTGTTCAACTTCCCTAATTGTTTACAAAACAACAAATATTAAGTAGATTTTGAAGTAACATTAAATGTGACAGTTTTTAATCATGAGAAAAACTTCATTCAATACAAAAAAAAGTTATTAGAGTTTTACAAAAAAAAAGTTTACTAAACTGATAAACACAAATACATTCAATGCAACAAAAATGATGAACATGAATTAAAAACCTAGAATTTTTTCTACTAACGATTCGAGAAAGGGATCTTCAATGGAAGTATTGAGATCTGGTGTAACAGGAAACCTGGAGTAATACCCTCCATGAATGAAGTATGAAGATGGTGAGAGAGAAATAGGAAATCTATGAGAAGTTGTTGCTTGTATAAGATGTTATAGAGAGAGAATAAAGGAAAAGTAGAACTAGAGGTATATCAATACACATCAAATCGGATGGGATTATAGGGTGTGTAAGACAATGTAAAATGACCATTGTAACCCTCATGTATAAAGTTGATCTAGACACGTGGCACAATCTCTACCACAGATATCGGTTTTCATGGTTTACACAACTGGGGTTGTGTAATGCCCTGCTTTTTCATACTTTCTATATTTAGAAAGTGTAGGTCCGTTGTACGGATCGTTCAGGTCCTAATTTGGCAAACCTAAGGTAAACGGCGGAATCCGTTTGCATAGGCGACATTGGATACAAGTTCTTTACTGTTTAACACCGTTTCATTAATGAGTAAACGTTACAGATCTTGGAAACACTTGGACAGAGCTTAGCCGTCCGGTACACAAAATTTCCGAATCTTACAAATGAGAACACAACAATCCTATTTATACTTGAACAAGTTCGCTCCAAATGTGGTTAGGTCAAGTTCGGGCAAACTTGTCCTTCCCACTACAAGTTCGGGCGAACTTGACTCACAACATACATAATCTTAACATTTCCTCCAAAAACAAGACTCGACGTTATATGATGACGTAGGCAACATACATATGTATCAACAGAAAGCCCGTTTTGTAATTATATTTTTGGAAACTTTGTAATCTTGTATTCGTTCTTTCGTTGTAATCATTGTAAAATCCGAGACTTGGATCATAATGAAATCCGTATTTCTATTTGTGTTATACTCATGTTTAATTTCAACTTTATAATCCAAAACTTTGATCGTAACGAAATTCGTACTTTATACATATTTGTCTTACATGCGTTTCGGTCGTTAAATACATGTTTAAACACAAACCGATAATTGTTATACGTGTAAATCCTCATGCATATACTCTCGATACTTAAATTATACTTACATACGTGTTATATACTTAAAACATGCCAAAAACACCTTAAAATACCAAGTTTAAGCTTAAAATGGGTGAAAAACCAAAGTTCATGGACTAAAGTGAAAATCTGCCCAAAATAGGGTGTGGCGCTACGCGTAGCCCTAACCCCTTAAGGCTATGCGCTACATCTACCCCCTGAATCCGCAGAAAGTTGTTTAAGAGCTGCAGATTGGCCATCTTCTCCACCTCCACTCTAACCCAAACACCTTCAAACCTTCATTTAACACAAAACCCTAATCCTTCACTATAAAACCAAGCCTCCACTCAACCATTTTCACTTTCCAAACTCATTCTCACTCTCAGAACACTCTCAAATTTGTTGCAAACATCAGAATTGGCAGATTGTTCTAAGTGCTTAAGTAAGCACTTTACTTCATCTTCTTCATGTTTCTTCACTCCTTCTTCCTCTACAAAATTTGGAATGCCTCTAGGGATGTTTCCACAGGTTTTCCATGGAAAACCAAGGTGGAGCAATACCATTTTGAGGGCCAAACTTTCTGTTTTGGAAGAAGAACTTATAAAACTTTCTTTAATCTTGAGTTTTCTTCAAACAAACCTATGTTCCTATTAGTGTATTGATAATATGTAATTCCTTATTATGTAATTCCTTATTATTCTTGTTCTTGGCTTACTTGGCTACTTAGTGTATTGATAATATGTAATTCCTTATTATTCTTGTTCTTGACCCTCCTTGTTGTCTATGACAACTTGTGTAGTGGTGAACTCTTTTGAGGTTCCTAAATGGATGGTTATACCACCTACCTCCTACATGACTTCTATGACATCCTTGTGAACTTATGATATACATAAAACTATTATAACATATATAATATATACCTAAAACCGAAACCTTGATAATGACTATATAATCATGTGTCAAGTTACTAAGTTTAATCACTAAAAGTGTTTGGTTCCTCGTTATGATTCTAATAGGTGTTATAACCTACGAAATCACATAAACCCTAATGGGTTCCCATAGTGTCAAAACGATTGCTAGACTTTAGTGAATATTTTTGTATACGTTACTTTGTTATGCTTTGTTCCAAATTCCGAATCTACCATTATCATCTAAATACTCACACCTACGTTTTCCTCTTGTAGGATAACTCGGTGTTCCTTCCGCAACCAAACAACTCTTCATTGAACTAACAAGTTGGAAAGCTTGCAAAACCGTGAGTACACTCGACCCACTTTTCGTTTATATCACTTTTGGGTGTAACATGTTTACCTTATACAAAAATCACCAAACTTAAACTTTATGAAATGCGCGAAACAATCCAATATACATGAACGCTTTGATACGTTACTTGATGCTTATATCTTGGACCATTCTTATGTAATATCGTAGTCATTAGTTTAGCTTAAGCCTCCATTTGACATGTATAGCACTATAGGAGTAACGCACCGCCCAATCGTGAATCTAGTGGTCATGTTAAATGATCGTTATTTCACGTAAGCAAGAGGATTGACTAGAAATGTTGCATGCCATGTATAATGCTCTTGTATAAACTTAGTTGCCATGTGGATTCGTTTTAAACCTTATTCGTATACGCATGCTTATGCTTAAACTTGTGTACTCGTCTTTGCTTTTGCATTACTTTATTTTAAACATGTTACAGGTTGAGAAGGATGATGCTATGAGATCGAAGTAGCGTTGATGCTAGATACACACATAGACGTTAGGTTTATTAATGTTGTATCAAATTTTGCCTTTATAATTGTTGTTATTTGAAGTTTCCTTGTATTGTAATGACAATTTACGTATGAAATGAAATTTCGGATTTAATTAAATAATGTCCATTAGCGTTGTGAGGAATGAACAATCTATTTCGTCCTGCCTTGATGTTTCCGCCATCGGTTGGGGTGTGACAGATTTGTATAAGAGCCATGACTATAGGGAATTAGGTAAAATTGCCATGTTCGACCTAGTCTATAGTTTAAGCGTCCCGTTTTTGACCATTCTTGTATTATGCTTAAAACTTTATTCTTCATACATTAATTCTTCCTTTCTTTTGGTCTTAAAACTTACATAACGTCTTTCCTAAGACGTTTACACAATACACTTGAAGACACTCCATGATGCAAACGAGGAGATTTGCACCAAGATAAGCCCAATGGCTTACAATTTTTGGCGAAATCCTGCGTATTCGATTTTTCACGAAGTTACACCATCAAGTTAGGAGTGACATCCACACCTTGATGGAAAACTTCCCATTCAAACTCTAGCGGACCCTCGTCAAAGTGTCAAAATTAATTTTGACCCGACGAGTACTAACCACACTTAGGGTACGATGTTGTCAAGTTAGGGGTGAAACCCGCACCTTGTCAACTAGTCTTGTTCCTCGATTTTCAATCTCGCCAAAGTCTCGAATTTTCAATCGACTAGGGACATGTAGTAACTGGAAGGGTAAAATGCCGTTAATCGCTTCTCGAAGAGAGTATTTTACCTATTAGGCCAAAGCGTGTTCCCTAACTCGAAAGATCTTACGAATCACTTTGGAATAGTCGACGTTTATCTACCCGAAACAATCATATGTTTTATTGAGCCAATCTTTTATGTTATCTCAATTTTTATGTGATTTTATACTTGTTACCTCGTTCAATTCAAACTGTTACACAATTCGCACGTCTCTCGCAATCAAAAACAATAATAATCCTCGCGAACCAACTAAATTTATACTCTTTATACACATTCATACGTGATTATACATGTCAATACTTGTTGAATACTCGCCAAATACATGCAACATACGTGAACATATCCATGCTTATACATGCAAAACTTATTTTTACATTGTGATCAAGTCTCATCCTTTTCCTTTCTATTTCAACCCTAGATGTCTTCTCCAAGCTCCTCCAAGAAATCCAAGGGTTCCAAGAAGGATTCCAACAACTGAGTTCTCTAAGTTCTCACAACTCATAGGGGTTTTTCCTTGATATATATATAGGGTGGGGTTCTAGAGTGAACACTAGTGTATTTGTGAACGGAGCGAACAAATCATGACCATTGATTTATTACACTTGTGTATACACTTATGTATTGATAATCAAGGGGTAGGATTAGTTCATCAATGTTCACAATCAATGTGTACGATTTATTACACTTGTGTTTACACTTATATATTAATCATATATATATATATGCCAATTATAGAGGAAAAACCTTAACCAGTTAAGAAAAATTTAGAAACTCTTTATGTGAACAAGGTTAAGCCACGTGTGTTATGTAACATTCTATATAAAAGGTGATTTTGTAACTTTTATTTTGACACATGCTGAGTGTAACAGGGAGGTTGACTGACAAATTCATATTTTTTATCCTTTTACTCTTGACAGATTTGATTTGGGAGGTTGGTTTGGCATTATATGTAATACATCAAGTTTTGCATTAAATAGGGGTACTACTTTTATTTTTTTATATTTATTAAATAGGTGTACTACTTTTTTTTGATGCGTCATGAGATGTAAAAAGCAACACTCACATAAGACAATAAATAGTCTACATAGAAGTAGGTTCCTGAATCAAAGCGCCCTTTTAAGTCTAAAGTTAAATATGAACCACAAAGTTACATTTTTTAATTACATTTTTATTTCTTTTTTTATGAATATTGTTTATTATTTAGAGTATGTACAATAGTTTAGTAATGTACTAGTGTTTGAACCACAATTTACATATTTTTTAGAGTTAATTACTGTTTCGTCTCTGTGGTTTGTCAAAAATCACTATTTCAGTCCATTAGTTTAAAAATTGCGATTTCAGTCCCTGTGGTTTCACTTTCGTAACCATTTCAGTCTACCAACTTAACTCCATCCATTTATTCTATTAACTTTGGGTGAAATTACTAAATTACCCCTAAGGTTTAATTAAAAAAAACGTTGGTCACAGGTTTCGAACCTGTGACCTTTGCTTTGAAATGTGATTGTTAAACCAAGAGGCCATGTATCAAGGTTGTGAATGAATTCAAATTGATTTCCTTATAACATAGCCTATTCATCATCATCTTCCCCAAACATTTCATCTTTATCAATGGAGAAGTCACCATTAACCTAAACCACCTCCGCCACACCACAACCACCTCCGCCATACACCACCACCATCCTCGTCACACACCACGCACAACCACCTCTGCCTAACACCACCACCATCCTCGTCACACACCACTACACCTCCGCCACACGCCACATGCCACACCTCCGCCACACACCACCACACCTCCGCCTCTGCCACACACCACCACACCTCATCTCCGGCGGCCCCAGTCATCTTCTCCGGCAATTCAATTGAATCTGTTATGCTGCAACAATCATCTTCTCCGGCGATTCAATTGAAGATGTTAGGTTGTTAATGGTGGCTTCTGCCATTGATAAAGATGAAAGGTTTGGGGAAGATGATGAATAGGCTATGTTATAAGAAAAACAATTTGAATTCATTCACAATCTTGATACATGGCCTATTGGTTTAACAATCACATTTCAAAGCAAAGGTCACAGGTTCGAAACCTGTGATCAGTGTTTTTTTAATTAAACCATAGGGGCAATTTGGTAATTTCACCCAAAGTTAACAGAATACATGGATGGAGTTAAGTTGGTGGACTGAAATGGTTACGAAAGTGAAACCACAGGGATTGAAATCGCAATTTTTAAACTAATGCACTGAAATAGTGATTCTTGACAAACCACAGGGATGAAAACAGTAATTAACTCTATTTTTTAATTACATTTTATTATTTCTTTTTTGTCTGAATATTATTTATTATTTAGAGTATGTGATTATAGTATGTATAATAGTGTTGAACCACAAGTTACATCTACTGTATGTGGGTTTATCATGTGTGTTTTAGAGTGTGTATAGAGTATGCAGTATAGTATCTATCAATGAGTAAATTAATCTTTTGTTTTTAGAGTAAACTGTTAAAATGGCCCCTGAGGTTTTGTTACTTTTGTCACTTTAGTCCAAAATTCAAACCTTTTGAATCTGGGTCCCTGTAGTTTCAATTTTGTTACCATTTTCATCCAAAATCAAAATATGGTCGGATTTTTCAGTTAACATCTAGCTTTTTTGTCTTTTTCCTCCCTTTTAATGAAGGGTAAAATGGTCTTTCAACGTTTTATTATAACAAATTAAAAAATCTAACTATTTTGCCCTTCATTAAAAGGGAGGGAAAAAACAAAAAAACGAAATGTTAACTGAAAAATCTGACCAGATTTTGCTTTTGTATGAATGACAACAAAATTGAAACCATAGGGACCCAGATTCAAAAAGTTTAAGATTCGGACTAAAGTGAAAAAAATGACCAAAACTTCAAAGACCATTTTAACAGTTTAGTCTTGTTTTTATTGTGCAAGTGAAATAATACTTGTGAAGGTACATTGAAACATGATTATAGTTGACTTTTCTCTCTTGGGAATTTATCCAAGGAGATAATTTCTTTTATCTATATTATATACAAGAGATTTTATTAAATTACAAGTAAACAGTTCACGAGATTCAATGTAACACGACATTTTTGTAAACATTTTTATTTACAAGGTAAATGTAACACAGAGGAAAATAAGAAAACGATTGGGGACTTTCGAAAGAAGCGGGTCATGGGTGGTAGACAGAGTATCATACTAGGTTGATAAAAAACAGAAAAAAACAAACAATGTTAGGGTCATAGAATTGTCTCATATGACACAATAGTTACTTGTTTATTAAGTATAAAGATACAAATTATTACAGATCTGCTTGCTCAATCTTCTGACGTCCGAAGCTTAGATGAGCAAAAAATTGTTCATAAGCAAAGAGACAATGGGTCTTTTCTTCTTACCCTCATAGATGAAAATCATATAATCTTAAACACTTAAACCCATCATTGTAACAACATACAACACAACAAAATGTGATCATAAAACTCAAAATAAGAATGGGCTGTTCAAAATAACATGACATCTAGTTAAACATTCAAAACACAGATTCAAATCAAACTTGCACTTGCTCTTGACGCATCTTCGAGCTTTCAAAGTTATGTCATCATTGTGAATCTTAAAGTGAACCTCCCCCTCTACGTAAGTAACTAAACGATCGTTCAACATCTCATCACTTACGCTCTTCTGCGATTCCACCTTCACATAAGTCATAGCCGAAGAAACTCTTTCAACACTAGCCGTTGCAATCGGAAGGACCAACACCAGTTTAATAAGTAGATAGACAAGATTATACACTTCATGTTTTTTCACCTCCACAAGCTTCTTAGAGAGCTCTTTAATATCTTTTAAACCCGTAAATCTTTCGTCTTTCCTCACATCATCAATGTACTTGTCAAGTTGATCGTTGAGATGATGCAAATCAATACTTGAAAACTCGTTAGGATAAAATGCTGCAAGTCGAAGCAGCTTTTGTTTATCGAACGAACAAAAGGAATCAACGGGGCTTAAGCTGCCCATACAAACAAGTAACTCCATAACTACCTCATCAAACCGACTGTTGAGTTCTTGAAGTAGTAGATCAATGGTTGCGAAAAACACCTCAACTTGATAATGATGAAGGTTTGTAGTCTTTGGTTGTTCGCGGTTTTTTCTTAATATAACTTTCTTAACGTCTTCCATATTTGGAACTTCAATGTCGTTTTTGTTGCAAAAGGAAACGACAGAAGTTAAGAGAGTTTCCCATCCGTCATGTCTTATTACTTGCAATCGTTCCTTAACCGGCTTCACAAGTGACATTGCGAAAACAATATTCTCATCTTTTTTCTGTAAAACACTGCTTAATTCACTTGTAACCTCGAATACTGTCTTCATCAAATGTGTCGAAAACACAAAGTCAAAATTCTCGATTGTAGCAAGTGTATACTGACAAGAGGTTAAAAGAGGACTCCATCCAATTCTATCTCGATGCAAAGGTGACAACGGAGACTCATACTTAACCTCGTCGACCATCTCTAATATCACAGGATAAAAGTCAATGACATTGGAAATCAACTTATAATAAGGTCCCCAACATGTATCATCATTAGATCTCTCCGCTCTAGCATTTTGATTCAAACATGTGCGAGTTTCAGTTTTGAAATCGTCAAACGCTTGATTAACTTTTTGAAAATGACTTTCGATCAGCAGTCCATTTTCCTTCCATGAAACTAAAACCACATTTAATAAATCTTCAAGATGGAAGAAAAACGAAGCGATTACCCCATTGCGAAATCCCAGCAAGTGTTAGTTCAAAATGATTGGCGAAACAATGAGTGTAATACGCCGATTGTGTTTCTTTCTTGATCAATGTTTGAAGACCGCTAAAGTCGCCTTTCATATTGCTAACTCCAATATAACCTTGCCCACGGATATTACACGAGCTTAACGAATGCTTCTCTAGCAACGCATCAATCGCATTTTTATAAGATAAAGCGGAGCTGGCATCCATGACATTCATAATACCAAGAAACCGCTCTACAACATCTCCGCCTTTGTCAAGATACCTCAAACACAACGCGATTACGTCGTCATTATTGTTATCGTAATATTTATCCACCAGTATGGCAAAATAGTCACCACCGACGTCTTTGACAATGTATTTGGTTGTTTCTTTTGCACTCGCGTTGATCAAATCTCTTTCAATCAACGGAGCATTCTTGATTACAGCCTCGTCAACATTTTCATCGAACGGGGCCAACATTTCAAGAAGCTCAGCAAGATCACCTTTGTTGTCTGGTCCGATGACACCAGGACCGTGAATCTCCACTCCTTGAGCTAACAGAAACCTCACACAAAGAAGGGGAGCAACGAGTGGATGTCGATGCTTTTTTACACTGCAGACACCGATCAACGCAAACAATTGATCACACTGTGAGTGAAATCTGTGAGCAAATGGGCTTTCGTTTTCGCAAGATTCGAAATCATCTGTATCACTCAAGTTTCCCATCTCAGTTTCTTGAGTTTCATTGTTAGGATCATTCTTAGAGCGACTCGAAGAACCAACTCATGATGAGGATGAAGCATCTTCCCTCTTTGTTTTCTTAACAAACCAGTCTAGTGTCCCCTGGTTCTGTTTCATCTTTTTTGATGAAGCATTTTCATTCTCATTCATTGTCTGTGAAATCGAAAACAAAAATGCAGATTTAGATACACGTGAGGACTATAAATGGCGGAGCTACGCATTAGGTGCTGGTGCCAATCGACGCTAATCCTTATCGCATTTCATCTAGAGCGTGTAACACCGAAACTTCAAACGACCCATAGTTTTTAATAGCGAATAGCTATAGCGACGGGCTACCTATACGCTATGTAGCGATAGCGATGAAATAGCGGGCGCTGTTTCATGTTTAGCGATACACTAGAAGAAAATTTTATAAATGTACTACAAGTATATTTCACCAAAAAAAAAGACTAAAAATTTACAAAAATCTTGCTATTTACCGCTATTTATCGCTACCAGCTATATGGCGACACATGAGCTCTACGCTAGGTTATTCGATATAGCAGGCGATATGCTCGCTATTAACAGCTATGAAACGACCAAATCTTTTTTTACGATCGACCCCACTGGTTTCATGAAAAAGAAAATTGACCCCATTGTACATTGGTTTTTTGAAATATTATATATATTCTTTACTTAATATAAAAGTTGACCCATTATAGAGTTTTATTATGTGAGTGACCCTACCTGACCCGAAAACTTTTACGTCGGGTTATTATATATCCGAGCACCGAAAAAGCCTGACATCATAGGAAAAAAAATTCTGCTTACGCCAAACAATGATATAACCAACTTAACCGATAACTTTAGGGTTTAGGATTTAACTAACTTAACTACTCTGATTTTCTATCTTGCTAAACCACATGTAACAAAATGCATGCTTATATTATATAATAATGACTTAATGAAAATCTAAAGATGTATCAGTCAAATTATGGTTTTAGAGTTGTCAAATACAGCTGACATTGCACGTGAAATGAAGATTAAATAATCAAACAAATGGAAGTGAAGAACGTGTGTGTTCGTACCGATTTTACAGAGAGAATGGGATCGGAGAAGACGCCAAGTAAAATGGTGAAAAGTGAAAACCTAGGTCAAATGTTTATGGACCATGGGTCAAATATTTTGACTTCGGAAGGTTTTGGGCTCATAGTTAAATGGGCTTTTCTCAATTTTGCGGAAAGGTTCCCAAATCCCAAATTGAGGTGCACAAAACCGGGTTTTTTAATGCTTAGGATCCAGTACATACTCAAGATCGGGTACATACCCAGGTATACGGCTATGACCGGATTTTGAATTTTCAAGTATTGTCAATATCCGGATCAGGTTTTTGTTCGAGGGTTGGCCAGGAAATCCATACCTTTTGTATGCAGGGTCAGGTTTTCTATACACGGGTATTAGAATACCCCTGTTTCTGGGTTGGGTATGAAAAAAAACCCGGGCGGGTATTAAAAAAAACCAGACGGGTATACAAAAAAACTTGGGCAGAGTATAAAAAAAAACCCGAAATTGCATATATTCCCAAGACATGGTATCGAGTATTCCTAAAACCCGGTGCAGGTATTCCTAAAACCAGGGTACGGGTATGTCACACCCCAACCGATGGCGGAAACATCGAGGCGGGACGAAATAGATTGCTCATTGCTCACAACGCTAATAGTGACACTAATTAATTTAATCTGAATTTCATTTCATAGATAAAACGTCATTACAATACAAAGGAAATTCAAATAACAACAATAATAAGACAAAATTTGATACAACATGAATAAACCTAAAACGTCTATGTGTGTATCTAGTCTCGACGCTACTTCGATTTCATAGCATCATCCTTCTCAACCTGAAACATGTTTAAAATAAAGTTCAATGCAAAAGCAAAGGCGAGTACACAAGTTTAAGCATAAGCATACGTATACGAATGAGATTTAAAACGAATCCACATGATAACTAAGCTATTACAAGAGCATTATATATGGCATGCAATATTTCTAGTCAAACCTCTTGCTTACGCGATATAACGATAATTTAACATGACCACTAGATTCACGATTGGGCGGTGCGTTACTCCTATAGCGCTATACATGTCAAATGGAGGCTTAAGATAAGCTAATGACTATGATATTACATAAGAATGGTCCAAGATATAAGCATCAAGCAACGTATCAAAGTGTTCATGTATATTGGATTGTTCGTGCATTGCATAAAGTTTAAGTTTAGTGATTTTTGTATAAGGTAAACATGTTACACCCAAAAGTGACATAAAAGGAAAGTGGGTCGAGTGTACTCACGGTTTTGCAAGCTTTCCGACTTGTTAGTTCCGTGAAGAGTTGTTTGGTTGCGGGAGGAACACCGAGTTATCCTACAAGAGGAAACGTAGGTGTGAGTATATGGGTGATGATGGAAGATTCGGAATTTAGGTTAAAGCATAACAAAGTATGTATACGAAAATGTTCACTAAGGTCTAGCATCGTTTTGACATTATGGGAACCCATTATGGTTTATGTGATTTCATAAGTTATACACCTATTAGAATCATAACGAGGAACTAAACTCTTTTAGTGATTAAACTTAGTAACTTGACACATGATTATATAGTCATTATCAAGGTTTCGGTTTTTAAATATATTATATAGTATATATGTACATTATATCATAAGTCCTTCAAGGATGTCATAGAAGTCATGTAGGAGGTAGTAGTATAACCATCCATTTAGGAACCTCAAAAGAGTTCACCACTACACAAGTTGTCATAGACAACAAGGAGGGTCAAGAATAAGAATGATAATGAAATGGAATTATATGTTTATCACTATACCAAGTAGCCAACTAAGCTACAACCTGGTGAGCCGACGTTGACACAAGTCGAAGGCTAGACGGGGTTGTGTTACTTTCATCTAGAAAACTACATTGGGATAGTGATGAGAAATCATCAAGTGCTGTGTAGACTTAGTTGTAGGATAGCCCAAGCTAACCGGGTAGTCACACTAACATCAAGTTCAAGACTTGGCATCACTTGTGAGCTTAAGTTCAAGTGATGTGATGGGGTAGTCACACTAACATCAAGTTCAAGACTTGGCATAAACCCGGTAAGCCGACGTCGACACAAGTCGAAGGCTAGACGGGGTTGTGTTACTTTCATCTAGAAAACTACATTGGGATAGTGATGAGAAATCATCAAGTGATGTGTGGACTTAGTTGTAGGATAGCCCAAGCTAACCGGGTAGTCACACTAACATCAAGTTCAAGACTTGGCATCACTTGTGCATCAGTTCAAGTGAGATTTGAGCAATTATGCTCACTTTGGTGAACGTTGAGATCTGCATGATTATGGAGTTTCAGAGTTTTATGTGAAATTGGGAGATTTGAGAGTCTCAAAGTGAATGTGTGGAGAACACTTAGGTTTTATAGAGGAAGTTTAGGGTATTTCGGACGTAACATCAAGTGTTAAATGGTGGTTTAAAGGTGATTGGTGAGGTTAAAGTGTTGGGATTTCGTGCTTTAGGCGGCTGTTTTGAAGTTGCTGCCCGCCCAGACCCCTTGCGGACCGTATGGGGGTTCCCATGGGGGTCCGTAAGGCACGGGCCAGGAGACAAATTTTTTATTTCTTTTTTTAATGGTTGGGCCTTGTATGTATGTTATATAAAACGTATTTTTGGTCCATATTAAGACTTTTAAGCATATGAAACATGTTCTAAGGTCCACATAAGTATAAATGAATACGATTAAGCTTAAGGATCACGTTTACACTTCGAATGAAGTAAGAATGTTATGTATTTGCAAGTTGTCACACGTTTACGAGTATCACAAATATGATCATGAATGTATGAATACGTATAAGTATAAAACAATTTTGAATAAGTACAACATGAATAGGAATAAGGTACGAATTTCATTATGATTCCAGTCTGGATTTCAATGATTACAACGATTACAATGAAAGAACGAATACAAGATACAAAGGTTTCCAAAAATAGAAATACAACACGAGCTTTCTAAATATGGAAAGTATGAAAAAGCAAGGCGTTATAGGGTATTAAAAAAACCCGAGTATACATAAAACCCGGGTATAAAACGGGTCTAAAAAAACGGGTTTGGTTCTCAGTTGGAATACCGTACTTAGTCCATACCCATAGGGTAGGTTCAGGTTGGGTTGTCAATACCCGGTTTTTATAATGCCCGGGTTCGAGTTTATTGTGCACCTCTATTCCCAAAGTGGGTATGATAAAATGCAAATTTTGGTTTTAATCTCTTGGTTTCTTATTTTGTATTTTTGACTTTAATTTTTTCCTTTGTATTTTTTAAATGGTAAATTGTTCTACCTTTTAGTTTAAACTTAGTTTCTTTTGTAAATAACTAGTATTGGAGCCGCGTTTCGCGGCAGGTCGTAGAACGTTACGAGTAGGTATGTACTTGTTTCATGATATATTGATGGGTTATCGTAGACCATGCAGACTTTAATTTAAACCATAGTAAAAATTAGAAATAAACATGGTTAAGTAAATATGTCTAGAATTAAAAGTTAGCTTTAACTATAATAAGCTAAAAATTTTATTACGTTTGTTACCTGGTATATTAAAGGGTTAATATAGACCATGTATGCTTTGATTTAAACGATGGTAAAATTAAGCAAACAACATAATTACGTAAAAATGTCTAGAGTTAAAAGTTATTCTTAGTTATAGTAAGTTAAATAAATAAAAAGTAGAATAAAAAAAGTGTTAAACTTATAAAAGGATAGAAAAACATTATTTGTTAAAAAAAAAAGAAAATAAATAACTTTTTTAAACTTTAAGGGTCGTATGATAACTCTATTAAAGTTTAAGTGTTAAAAGTAAATCAATTATCGAAAAAAATTTATTATTAAACTTCCATATGATACATCTATTAAAGTTCAAAGGTATATGTAAATCGTTTATAAAAAAAGTTTAGAGGTCATGTAATAACTTTATTAAAGTTTAGGGTTAGAATTATAAATTAATTATAGAAATATAAATTAACCACTATAAAAAAACAATAATGTTGTACTTTTATAATTGTATATTAAAATATTAAAACTAAAATAAAACAAAAAATATACAATATTGATATAGTAATTAAAACCAAAATAAAACAAACAAATATATAATATTGTTATGGTACTGTTCCGATTTATTTTGTTAGTATATACAATTGTTCTTATTATTTTTCAAGGAATATAATATAAGTACGAGTGAAAATAACAAAATTTATGAAAGTTGAACTAAAGAAAACGAATAAGAAATAAAGCAAGTCATGAAAGCAAAAGATTGCAAATTGCTATTATTTCTTAATGTATTAATTATATTTATAATAAATGAAGAACTTCGTTTATATACGCATAAAATCTACTATAAAACACTACCGCTACTAAAAGAGTCTAAAAAATGATACAACATTATTGCAATATATGTAGAAGAGAGAAGATTTCCTTACAAAATAGATTTTTCGTGTGAAACATATGAAGTGGATAACGCAATCTATATACATCATTGCACAACACTATATAAGAGCGTTTTTTCTTTAAGAACAGTCATTTCAGTTTATCTAAAAGCGGTTTTTTCTTCAAGAACGGTCACTTCACTTTATCTAAGAGCAGTTTTTTCTTTAAGAAAACTCTATTGATCTGTTTTCAATAAGAATTAAATGTTCACACCAAACTAATCTATTCCAACCTACATTGAACACATTGAACACAATAAAACTGAACAGAAAGGGTCACAAACATGAATGAATGTGCATCAACATGTTCATAGTTTATTCACTTTGTTGTTCTATCAATGCGCGCAAGGCTGACTCGACATCTTCAAGTGGTTGACCAACATAGAGCTTAAGTTGACCTTTCTTCACTACAACTACCTTTATTTTCTGTGATTTAACTTCCTCTTCAAGCTCCTGAAAGAGAGATTAAAATAAAATTCAGTTGTCACTAATCACTTGATTCCATAAAGATTGAGTTTTGATACTCAGTTACTCACATTTGTTGGTATTGGTATGATATTAGTGCTGAAATTGTTTAGATCTTCGAAGAAAGATTCCAGAAGATAACAGAAGTTTGTGGCATCAAAACGATCTTCAAAAGCAACGGTGTGATGCAAACCAGAAGTGTTCCTTATAATAAATAATCCTGATGATTCTTCACCATTACCGCCACTTTGCATTCCGACAGCCTGATAAACAACGCACAGATCAATGTCACATGAATACATAATCAACAACAATTAGCTGACATCCAATTATTATCAACATCATCATACTCAGTAAATCTCACCAATAGCAAAGCTAAGGTAGGGTCTGAGGAGGGTAAGATGTAGACAGCCTTACCTCTACCCCGTAGGAATAGAGAGGCTGCTTCCAATGAGACCCCCGGCTCCATAGTAGTTTTGCATCAAGCCTTGGACATAAGGCACTGGCACATAACACTCAACAATTGAGACAAAGACCGATTAGTGCATGTACCCCCTTGTCTTTCGGCTATCAACGCCACCACATGATGCATGATTAACCATCCCCCTCTTTTAACGTTATTTTCACGAAAATAATAAAATAACACTTTTGCCCCCCAAACGCCCACACATATATATACATGATATGCGCATACTGCAAGCGGCGGGTGACATCCAATTATACAATATTATATTATTATAATTTTTAATTGTTTATATCTATAGCTCCATGTCTTCCATAAGCAATTGTTTAAAATAAAACTGTAGAAAAGTTAACGGCCTACATGTAAAAGACATACCATAACGTAAGGGATACGAGTCCACCAAAAGTCGGTTTGGGTACTAGATTTATTCTCAAGATTTCTGGCAGGTTTTTTGTTTCCGCCTTTTTTGCCCTTTAAACTGCCATTCTTGTTTAAATCACCATGTTTGATAGCATCATTACTTTCTTTACCGAAGCCTCGAGGTTTTTTAGCCTCCAGGTTGCTTGTTTGCTTATCATATATTGGTTCCTTTGAAGTACCTATGTAACAAACAATTAACAATAAGAAATAAGTGACTTTCATAAATAAGTGATCTCTTAGGCATAATTACATAAATACATAGTTAACAATTGCAAGTCAAAGCAGTCTAAGAGTTTCAAGTTTCAACCCCTATAATGGATTGAAAAAAACCTTCACTTGTAATGCACTGAAAGATTCATACTTCATATTTGTTACAATAAAGTTAATTACGCTTTCGCCTTTTTGTCAATGCATGTATAAATATGTTCTTTTTCCATTGTATGCAACACACTTTCAATATTTTCCTCTAAGTGACTTTCTATAGCGAGTAGTTAATTCAATGGCGTGGTGGTGTGACATGCTATAGAACATTACATACAATGATAAACAATTGAAAGTATGTTACTTGGTTTTAAAAAATGCGGAGCGCCCCAAAGCGACGAGATCTAAAACCGAGGCGCAAAGCGCAAAAGTGGCGGGCTTTTCGTATGCGAGGCACAAGAGGATTATGTAATTTTTTATATATTCTATAGGTTTCTAGGATTGTTTACCCTAGGGGCGTAGCCAGGATTCTTTTCCTACGGGTTCAAAAAAATTTCAAGGGACGGACAAGGTTGTCTATTACTAAGTTTCGATTTTTTATACGGGTTCGATGTTGAAATTTCTACGGGTGCGAAGTCAAAATACACATATATATTATATATAACACTAAAAATAAGCTTTATATATGTTTTAATATGGAAATTACATACATGTACCGTACAACCTGAAAAGCATGATGTACCACAACCTGCTGCAAAAAAAAAATATGTCACGTACATGAGGCGCGCGCCACAGGGTTGATTTTTCACCGAAAAAAGCACGCCTCAGCTGAGCTGCGCTTTATATACCGACTGTGCCTCAGGTTGCATAAGGCGCTGAAGCTTGCGCCTCGTGCCTGAGGCGCGCTTTTTAAAACCAAGCATATAATGGGGCAAAAAACATTTTTTCTTATATATAATGACGAGGAGGTAAAAGTGACAATTTGCTGTAATTAACCCTTACAAAACAATAAACAAGATACTATACTAACAACGTAACAATCATAGATGCCACAAAGAACTGTAGATAGAAACATACCAGCTATTGATTCGGTGTTACTTGCTCTAGGTTCTTGCTCTTTATCGGTTTGCAGGGTACCATCATCAACATTAATACCAGTTACCGCACTCCCATTAGCAACATGAATATCTTTTACACCACCAAATCCCTTCGGTTTATCCCCTGAATCAACCGAAGGACTTTTATACTTATACTTCATTTTAAACATCAACGAGTCACTATCACCACTGTTACCAACATCACCTTCTTTTCTTGAAACCTTAGTTACCGGCTTCTGGTAATCCCCTTCTAAACTTTTCCTCAACTTCGCCAACCTATCATCTATCTCTTTCTTCTTCACCATTCTATCAACCGACTCATCCTCAACATCATCGCTTTCTTCTTCACCTAATCCTCTCCTCTTCGCCTCCATCTTTTCTTGCTCTCGAGCCCGCCTCGCCATTTCTTGAATTTCCATAATCCTGTTATCCATTTCCACCTCACCAACCGACCCGATCGCACCCTCTTCCATCTCCACATAACCCCGATTGCCACTCGACAACAAACCCGATCTCGATCTCGCTTTCAGTTTCTTTTCACTGTTATAACCATCATCAATGTTCAAGGTGTCATCTTTATCATCTAAATCTTTTGACCCGAATATCAAAACCGCAATAATTGTCTGAAAAACAAAAGCCCCAACCAAATAGAACCCAATTTTAGCAAAAGATTTATTCGAAAACTCACCCAAAATCCCATCAATAAAGCTAGGGCCTTTGGATGAGGAAAGGTGTTCTGACTCAGCAAACTGTTGCTGCAGTGTTTCTTGAGTGGGAATTGTGTGTGGGAATGGAGGGTGAGATGATGGGTCAGGATAAGGTTTGTTTTCTAGGGTTTTGAGGATCTTTTTACGGAGGTGATTGGTTCTTCTTCCTCGTTGTCGGAATGATGAGGGGAGTGAAGAGGCGGAGACACGTGGGTTTCCGGGGACTGGTCGTGGCAGTGGGAAGGCGGAGGAGGTGGTGGCAGCGGCGGCGGTGGCACCCGCCATTGGGTTTTTGAATTTGTTTTGACAGGAATAAGGTTTGCTTGTGGTATGTGTCTTGTGTGTTGGTCTGGTAAGAATGTGTTGTGTTGTCAAATAAGTTCTATTGTTGAAAGGGGTCAAATACAATTGTATTGGAAACTTGATGGTGTATTTTGAAAGTTAAGAACGAGAAAGTTATCAATGGAAAGAACATCACCCCACACAAACATATCGAGGGCATAAAGTCGGATTGTTCTTAGACCATGTGTAGCGGTACACATGAATATTGCCCCTATCCATGGGTATTATGCGACACATATCATCCTAGTCAGCAAAGGGGCATTATGGGACGTTTTTCTAAAATGGGTGTAGTGGGGATGTTTGCATTGTAAGGCATTATGTTAAAAGGGGTGTAAAGAATTAAATAAAAAAAAACATCAAAAAAGGTATTGGCCAACATAAAGAAGCTTCAATGTGATTGGCCAATCAATTCCCTTCTTCGGTGTGGAAAAAGGACGCCATGGAGCAAATTTTCGAGAAAAACGCCCCGGGGGCGGTCTATAGGGCGTTTTTCAGGGTAAAACGCCCAAAAAAAACCCCACTATGCCTGGTCTTACGGGGAAGAAGAGAGGCAAAGAATGTAGTTTGGATTGGGTTGTTTGGTGTAATTTTCGCTCTTTTTGTTTTCTCATAACTTTGTATTCGTATGTTGTTGTGGGTTGCCTTAGCTTCTTGCTAGTGTTCTCTATGATTGTTAATATATCGCCGTCTCTCTATGATTGTTAATATGGTGTCGTCGTTAAAAAGAATAGTCAGAGGATTATATACCAGTTTCGTCTTCTTTTCTTTTACTTTTTAACAATTGTGAGTATTAGTTTATAACTCATGCCTCTTTTTTTCTCCCGGAAACAATAACCTCAACTCAAATCCGCATATTGTGATTCAATATACAATGGTAGCCCACTTGGTAGAGGCACATGCCTCTTAAGGGGGAGGTTTTAGGTTCAAACCTGAGCAAGGGGAACAAATATTGGTGTAAAGGAGTAAAAATTTGATGTTAAAAAAAATATATATACAATGATTTATTAAGAGGGAAATACTTCGCAAACTCTTAAGGAGGTGTTTTGTTCAAGGGACTTAAAAAAGAAACTGAAATTATGCTCAAATAAATTGGAGTTTTTAACAAATTGAATTTGTAATGGAAACTTTTCTAAGTAATGGGAATCTGAGATTCATCTGGTTGATAAAATAATCATGTTTGATGTGTTAATCTGTTAAAGGTAAATGTGTTAAAGAAGTTGTACGGAATGTTGAATTCCCCTACTTCAATGAACTTGAATGAATTCATTATGACTACAAACAAGCATGTTATCAGATTTCACTTCTAACTAAGGATGCGAATCAAATATGTTACGAACGGAGCATAGATTTCAATTTCGTTGACTTGTAGCAAACCATCCGCCCCCTAAGTTTAGCTCGCTCTGATTGCACACGCGTGTTACATACATACCACGTTACATAAGAAGCCGTAATCATTCTTTTGAATGAATTGGTTGTTCTAAGAAGCTTAGCACTCCCATCCTATGTCTTCTTGTGTCCTCATATTACATAATTTAACTTTCCACAACTGAAGTTTTTCTCTCTTCTGCAGCCAATGCATCCAAAACACATTGATGTTATTTGAGGGCGGCCTATAACCGAGTATCTTTCTTGTGGTATGATGTGGGATTTACCTAAAATGTCACACTTAGCAACCAAATATATCAATAGTTTGAAACTGATTTTGCAAGGTTAAAATGGTTCCATTGGAGGTTGCAATTACAATAATTTACTTATGATTTGTTTATTACATGATTAGGTTGTTCCAACAAATCATCCAAAATACACGAATTTTCGTTTCGTAACCAACCTGATTCTCTAGCAAGTGACTGAACTACAGAATTCCACAATTCATAGTCAGGAACATTACCTTTTTCCACCATTATTTCCGTAATTTTATAACCATCTTCAATCCTCCCTCTAGAACACAACCCACCAATCAACGTATCATACGTTACCAAATTCCAAGCGATCCCAACTGTTTTCATCTCATCAAACATATCAAGAGCCGAATCTAACAAACCCAACTCACAGAACCCAAATATCAACGTATTATAAGTCTCCGCATTCGGAAGACACCCTTTCATCTCCATCTCCTTCAAGAACCTAACTGCAGCCTTCACTTTCTTTAACTTACAAAAACCTTTTATTAGAGTATTATACGTGACCACATCAATCTCACCGCCTTTCTTCTCCACCCGTTCCAAAACTTCCACCGCTTCCATAGCCCGATCCTTGTCACACAGAACCTTGATAACTTTGGTTAGTGTAATGACATCAGGGACAAACCTAAGATCGAAACTTTTCTCTAACATCACAAGTGCTTGTACTATATTCTCCGCTTTACAGTAAGCGGTTATTAGAATATTGAAAGTAACGTCGTTCGGTTCCACCATCTCATTCGTCAAGCTCCTAGCCCTCCCGATCCCAAGTTTTCCAGTTTTGCAAAGAGCATGAAGCAATGTGTTGTATATAACAGTGTTAGGGGTCACGCCTTTATTCTTCATAGTTTGCAGAAGCTTAAAACCATCTGATATGCGATTAGTCAAACATAATCCCTTCATCAATATACCAAAAGTATACATGTCAGCTCTAACACCACAACCCATCATCTTCCTTCTATAAAAGCCCCTCGCGATATCGATATCCTCTTTAACAAGAACATCAAGAATTGAGTTGTAGATTTTCACAGCGGGTGTGACTTTGAATCTTGAAACCAAGTCGGGAACTTTAACCACTTGTCGAATCATTCGGGCTCTCCCTAACCCACGGACAATGGTGACAAAGATATCATCGTCTGGTGGCAGCCCAATTGAGGTTGGCATTTCGTCGAGCACTTGGTGGGCGGTGTCGAAACGGCGAAAAGTGCAGAGCTTGTGGAGTAGAGCTCTGTAGGTGGATTGGGTGTGTGTGAAATGGGGGAGTTTGGATGCCCATCTGAAAGTTTGAAGAGCTTCAGTTGGTGATTTCTGGTCTAATATAAGGTGTGAAATTTGTTCACTGGTAGGAACAGGGGTGTTACTTGATATGCATCTCGATTGATGATGAAAAAGTTTGTGATTTGTTCTTGATCTGAAGAATATGAATAGATTCTTGGAAGAATTGGATAAATCAAGCATGAATGAAAGGAAGATATACGAAAAAATAATTAGTTGCAGACTTGCAGGTGTGCTTGCTCAAATAAACTTAAAAGAGAAAGGTTTTGAATTAGTGTTGTGACATGGAGAAAAATACGTAGGCGGTTTTATCACAGTGGCTCTTCGGACGAAAGGTTTTCATGAGAACAATAACAGATCGGGTCATCAGCGCTGTCTGTGTTTACAGGCATGGGTGACCTTTCACTGGGCTTACCCGAATAGCCAGACTTTGTTAGTCGTTCAAAAAAAAGATATATGGTTTAGATTTTTAATGTGCATGTATTTGCACAATTTAAACATGGAATTTTATGCATTTACAGGTTGTGTGTTTGGATCCATAAGGTTTCGAATCTTGTATATGTATATTGGTTTAGATTTACTTAGTATTTTTGTTAGGCGTACAATGTGATTATATTGAAGCTAAAGGGTTGGGTGATTAAGCATTTTGACGACACTAGTTTGGATATGACTAGTGATGGTTTGCATAGAGGGCGTGAATGATGGTAGTCAGAAGTTATATTGATGTCAAAAGGCATAAAGCATGATTGATATTATACAGGTCAACGTTAACATGTGTTAGTGAGTTGGTTTAGACACACAAAACAACATTATATAGAACAATACATATCGATGTTAAAGATACGTGTATGTGTTGGGTTTACATTTGTTAAGACAAGGGTGAAGGGGAGTCCCTATCAAGTACCATAGCTCCCTTCAATCTTGCACTGTCACATCATTTTTACCCTGAACTACCTTCAAACCATCAAAACACTGGCAGTACTCTTTTAACTACCCTAGAACTTATTTTATTTTTTAATAAAAAAATTCAACAAACTAAATAACCAAATTATAATTTCATTAAAAATAACAATAATACATAAGTTAGAAATAACAATAAGATAACTTAAAATTAAGAGTAAAATGAACGGATAGTCCCTGTGGTTTGTCAAAATAACACCTTTAGTCCTCATCTTTTGAAAATTACATTGGTGCTCCCTGTGGTTTGACATATTGTTATTCGGATAGTCTCTGAATTGGATGTCCGTTAGTTTTCGCCGTTAACTCTATGTAAAATGACTCAATTACCCTTGTTACTAAATTAAAACAATAAGAAGTATATATATTAAAACCAAATGTGAGACCACCACCCTTCTTCTCTATTTAACTCCACTCTCAAATCCCCAACCCTAATTCATTCTCACCAGTATCTCTTCCTCTCTCTCTCTCTCTCTACAATTTCCTTTCTCTCTCTACAATGAACTAAATACACATAAGCTATAAACAGCACATGAGCCGCCCCAACCCAGTCTGCAACCGTAATGTCTTCTGTTCTCCTTCAATCTAGAACTCCACCATCACTCACGTTCTCGTCATCAATCACCGGCAATTAATCGTAATGGCGTGTCACCACTTCTCATTCCGTCATATTCACACGCCAGAGAGAGTTCAACCGTTCATGGTAAAATCAGTTAGGTCTTCATGTCTGCACTCAGCTCCGATTGCTGCTGTTGCACCGGTTGTCCTCTCGGCTCCACCATCGGCTCCGATTGCTTCTGTTGCAGCGTTTGTTATGGTGGATGGACCAAGGAAGGCTGTTTTGAAGTCGTATGTAAAGAAATTAGCGAAATAGATTGACCAGCGCCGTCGTGTTAGTGTTGTTACAGGCGGCAGGGTGGGTATAGATTTTTATACCCTGTTTTGAGTAAAACATGTTATTTTCGTTTTGTCTCATATTCCAAGTTTTGGATTGATTGATTGTGGTTATCTTATCTCAAATTGAGTAGAATTTATCCATTTCCTTTGATCGTTGTTATAACATTCTAAGATTTGGATTGATATGATTGTTGTTATCCTATTCCAAATTAGGAATTAGGATAACTTTTTTCATGGATATTGAAATTGAAAGCTTTGTGTTGCAGTTGATGATTTTGAGGTGGTGGTTTTAGGATTGATGGCGATGGTGGGTGTAAGTGGAGGTGGGTGGCTATGGTGGTGGTATTTGTAGAAGACAAATGGCTTTGTGGGCCCCAGACGATTATAATATTTCTTTTATTTTTTAAACAGAGGGGTAAATAGGTAATTTTCATATGGACTTAGTAGAGAAACTAACGGACATCCACTCCAGGGACTATTCAAGTAACAATATGTCAAACCACAGGGAGCACCAATGTAATTTTCAAAAAATAGGGACTAAAGGTGTTATTTTGACAAACCACAGGAACTATCCGTGCATTTTACCCTAAAATTAATGAAATTCATAAAATTTAAATTAAAGAAAATTTTCCATCAATGAGTACACACAATCTCTATGTGCGTAGCGTCCTCCTTGTTTGGCATTTGTTGCTTGCTAATCACCTCGTTGAGCAATATGTCAAACTTGACATCATCTTTTTAATCTATAAATTATAATAAATCAAAACCATATTAGGTCACATGTTAATCACTTAAGCTATTAATTGTCAAGTGGCATTGTTATAATCGTCATTTTTTGTTTTAGGAGGGAAATTACAAAGCTTCGGTCTCACTTATTTTTGTCACAAATTTTAAAGAAATTAGACTTTCCTTATTGTGTGGGCTATTTCTTTTTAAATAAATTACTTGTAGAAAAATATTATGGATTTGTCATCTTTTTAAATTATGTCCACTTTCCTTTGTTATCTTTTATAATAGTATTTTCTTCATCAAAAATTATTTGCAGAAGCTTGCATATAATTAGTTAGTTTACACCGATTTTTAACTAGGTATTTCTGTTGATCCGTTAAATTTTTTCAATATTTAATTACTTTAATATTTCCAATGAATACTTCGATATTATTTTAAAGGTTCAGTTGTATCCGTTGATTTATTGACATATAATATTCTTTCCATTCAATATATATATGTCAATAGTTTATTTATGATTATATAAATTTATTTTTTTATGAAACTTTCTATAATAAATCTTAATCAATTAACAATTGCATATATATATTTTATGTTAAATAATTAAAAATGTTTTTTGATTATTTTGATGTATCATTGAATTTTAGTTACATTCATTTTTAAGATTAGTCAAATCATTTTTTATGTTTATGAGATTTTATACTTTAGTTTCGAGATTGTGTTCTCCTTTATATAAAGTTCGTTCTGTAACTAAATTGTAAATGCAATTTCATTATAAACTGTCATTTTTTTCTTTTTGAGGTCGTCATTCTTAAAACACTCAATAAAAAAATGACTTTTTAAAATATAATATGTAATTGTAACTTTAATTAAAATTGACTTTTAATATTATAATATTATATTTAAAGCATTCAAGTTATAAAATAATTAAAGTTTTTAATTATGTTCAAGAATGGTAATAGTTTAAATTGCCTTCATTTTTGTTTAAATAAATTAATATAATAATTATTATCTTTTGTGTATTGTTATTATTATTTTTAATGAAATCGTGAATGATAACTGTAAATCATTTCTATTTAAAATGTTTGCATAACTTATAAATAAACAACAACTTGATGTTTAGTCAATTATTATTAATAAAAGTAAAAAATAATCACTATTAAAGATTGGTTTGTACTTAAAAGAATCAATTTTTTTCTCATGAGCAGTGACAATATAAAGAATAAAAAGAATATACAAAGTTTAGTTACTAATATTATACAAATATGAAAAATCTTACAGATAAGACGACAAATGTGGGGTACAAAGAAATATTTAGAGATTTATAGATTGCTTATATGTTTATTACTTATACATTGTAATTACCATTGACGTTGGTAATCAATGGGCATAGATAAAAGCATTTAGGTACACTTAGATTTAAAGGTCATAGGTTTAAGACATCAAATCTCATATAAAACATAAATAAAGAACAAAAAACTTTATATTGTAATTTAACCTTTTTCATAATTAATGCATCAATTCGTATTACTATAATATAAATTATACTATATATTAAATAAAGTAAAATATATTATATAAAAGGACCTGTGATATTTTTTGTATTTATTTGTTAATGACAAGTCACTTCGTGTTAAAAGGTGGGGGTATCAATGTATGTTAATAATCATAACATGAGAACCGATTGTGAGTATAGTAGAATCTACATCTATGTGTAATTTATTAAATTAATAGATTTATAAAATATTTTCTTTATACCGCCCGTGTAACACACGAGATCTTAAACTAGTTAGAATTAAATAAAAAAGCATACTAATTTATTTGGTGTAAATGTAAATTTCCAATGTCGTAGAAAATTAATTCTAAATCTGGTAATGCTTACATTTTTTGTTACTTTTGTATTATAATACATGTTTTATAAATTCTGAATATATTGTTGCAGCGTGCTACTTTAATTTACAATTCGATAAAGTCTTATTCAAATGGTCAAATATATTTAAATTTTTTCTTCATCGTGAATAACCAAATCATTACCGTCTGAACATCGCTACCCGTACCATATTCTTTTTTATGTTTCTCTCAATGTAGCAGTATAAAATTCGTTAAAAACGGAGCTGTATTCACAAATAGAGTATTTTTTTTGCATCGTAAACTGTATCAAGTATTGGTACAGTAATAGTATCATAACAAGCTGAATAAATACAGACCAAACAACATCAATACCAATATTCGTTTTATACCTTTTGATTGATGTGAAATACGTATCAGTATCTTCTTAGTCATATCTCTTTTGATCGCTATATTAGATATCGATATTGATATGAAATACGCTATATTAGATATCGATAGTCATATCTCTTTTGATCGCTATATTAGATATCAATACCAAACCAAACCAAACCGATACCCGGTTTTATTAATTGGGGTGCTTATTTTGGATAGAGTTAAATGTGTGGTTGGTCCCTGTGGTTTGCAAATACTGCAGATTTGATCCCAATGGTTTAATAATTACATACTTGATCCTGGTGATTGTAATTTTTGCACGCGTGTGGTCCTTATCACTAACCTAAGTTAGATTTCTCAGTTAAGTGCATGTTAAATGACTAGATTACCCTTAACACTTAAAATATAATAACATATAAAATACATTGGCCTACCTTCTTCTTCCTCTATGTGTTCTCTATCTCTAAAAAAAACCCTACCACCACATCTCTACCCCCACCACCACCCTTAACTACCGACTTGGTTGAATGGATCTTGTGAAGTTAAGTGGATTCTTTGGATCTGTTATGCAAAGGAGCGCACTAGAACGTATGAGCCATCCCCGCTTTAACCACCCATTGTCAATAATTTAATTTCCTTCAACTGTTTGACAGAAGACATCAAAGACTTCACCGGAAAACTGATTATAGTCACCGGAAAGACAAACACTGAACCAACAACATGAATGGGTTCATCGGAACTTCGAGACGATGACCGGAAAAGGACTTACCTCCGAACGGCTTTGCCGCAAAATAGAGTTTAAGCGGTTCACTATCGATACTGACAATCAAAGATCTATTCGCGCGAGTTATTTTCAGTAATTGCGGTTGAAGAAACAGAGTTTAAGCGGTTGAATATTCCAATCGTTGTTTTACGGCAATGTGCCAGAGGCGGAGTTATTAACTAAGATCATGATTTGGGGTTGAGAACTTGAGATTTGCGGTTGTTTATGCTTGTTTTATGTTAATATGTTTTAATTTATATAATGGCAGTGTATTATTCTAACTTTTAGTGAGTTGGTGGTTGTGACAGAGTGGTGATTGTATTGCACGGTGGTGGTGGTTTTGGGGAAATGGTGGTGGTGGGTGGTTCTTGAAGGGTGGAGTGGGGAAAAAAGGTGGGATGGGGTGGGCCCACTCATTTCTATTTGTTTTTTTAACATTAAGGGTAATATAGTCATTTAATACATACTTAACTGGATATTTAGAGTTAAATGCTTGGTTGGTCCCTGTGGTTTGTAAAAATTGCAGATTTGGTCCTAATGGTTTACTAATTACACGCGTGGTACCAAAACTTGTCAAAAATGAACTCGCTTTGTCCCCAGCCTTAACATCAGTTAAATATCTCAGTTAAAACACCCCATGTGCTTGGCACATAAGGGTAATTTGGTCATTTAAGTCCAGCCCATTATAATATGATATAAATACCTGGTTGGTCTCACCCCATCCCACACCTTCTTCTTCCCCAAACCACCACCACCATCTCATCTCCTCCTCCACCACCACCTCATCTCCTCCACCACCTGAACTCCCACTCACCACTGCTATTTCTGCCGGATCTTAACTGCTTCGCTTTTTTTTTTTAATCATGCACTATTTGCACTAACGCACCCGTAAGGTGTTTTCTTTTAACAGCCTTACAGGCAAGATGAAAACGAAAGAATCGTCAGGAGTGGAGTTTCATGTTATACCAGACCCGTGAGGTTTACTGAGAGTTGATGGTGTTCTTGCCATGACAAGGGCAATAGGTTAGAAAATAATCTTCCTGTGGTTTTATTTTCCATGTTTTAAAGTTTGATATCCATTTTCTGATAGGTTTTGGATCCAGTGAGATGCTTATTAATTCACTAATTTTGTAACTTTGATTAAAATTTATTAATGTTACAAAAGGCTGTGTGAGTTGGGATTCGAGTGGTGATGGTGGAGGAGGAGATGAGATGGTGGTGGTGGTTTGGGGAAGAAGAAGGTGTGGGATAGGGTGGGACCAACCAGGTATTTATCTCTTGTTATAGTGGGTTAGACTGAAATGACCAAATTACCCTCATGTGCCAAGCACATATGGTGTTTTAACTGAGATATTTAACTGATGTTAGGGCTAGGGACCAAGCGAGTTCATTTTTGACAAGTTTTGGAACCACACGTGTAATTAGTAAACCACTAGGACCAAATTTGCAATTTTTGCAAACCACAAGGACCAACCAAGCATTTAACTCAGATATTTAATACAAGTTAGTGACAAGGATCACCTGAGTACAAAAATTACAACTAGCAGAATCAAGTGTGTAATTATTAAACACTGAACCAAGTTTACAATATTTACAAACCAAGACCAACCAAGCATTTAACTCTTTTGGATATTATCCCAAGATTTGAATGACATAGATTGCACCAAATGAAAACACAAACGAGGATGATTCATTTATTTAGTCAAATAAACATCCTCTTGTTCGCATCTGCCATCACTTTTCACTTATCCAAACAAACCCCTTCTTAATTCTTCTTTCGTTCTTCGTTAATGGAAGCTCACAAGTTGTAGCATCAATTCCCACCATTAAAACAACAAAATCGCCTGCAATGGCGATGCAAACTTCTCACACCGTAAGTATTATAGATGCATATTTATATTTGAGCTCACAATTCCATAATCCACTTCTATAACTTATGGAATCTTGTTGGGACAATAAAGGGGTTGAGCGGAATCCGTTAATTTAGTTGCACACCAGGTGTTTGATAATATGCCTATTCAAAGATTGCTGTAAATTTGTTCACTTTAGGATATTTTATTAAGCTGTTGTAAGGAGACAGTGTTTATATAACGTCAAGAAAGCCTTTTCATGTAATTATCTTTAGCATATTGGTTCATATGGTATTTGTTTCAATATTTGCAAGTCAAGTTTGTTTGTTTTTTTTTTTGACATTTTATAGTGTTTCATTATTCTTGTTGTACAATAAATGTACAGGTTATGTCATTGAGAAGTTGCTCATCGTTCAGAAAAACATCTTTTAGCCTTGTTGATTTCCAAAGATGCTCTGCCATTGAGCTCTCGTCTCTTTTCTATTTTACGTATGGCCATATTTATCCTAGGAGTGCGTTTTGCACTCAGTCAAAGCGTAGGTCTCGTGGACCTGTGATGGCTGCCAAGAAAGAATCCAAAGGTATAAACTTGGTTACAATTTTTATAGACCTTTGTAGTCGGTAAAATAGGATATTACACATTGATAACCCAGCGTAAAGATCACAATTTTCTTATGTTAAGTTCTTTATGAGTTTCTTATGACCATTTGACCTTTAAGTGATTGATGTATTCCGTTCTTTAGGAACAAAGCAAGGAGACGGAAAGTACAAGCATACTGTTGACCTTCCTAAGACAACTTTTGGAATGCGAGCTAATTCGGCCGTAAGGGAACCTGAAATCCAGAAGTTATGGGATGAAAATCAGGTATTTAAGAAAGTTGCTGAGAAGAATAATGGGGTCAATTTTATTCTTCATGATGGCCCTCCATATGCTAATGGTGATTTACACATGGGACATGCCTTAAACAAGATTATAAAGGACATTATTAACCGTTATAAGGTATGTTTGCAACGTTAACTTTGTGCTGTGATATTTGACATATTTGCAGAAGAACGAGTCACTTTACGTGATTTATGTTTATAAAAGTATAAATACAGTGAACATGGTGAATGTGTACCTTTTTCATTTTTTTTTGCTTTATGGCAGCTTCTTCAAAACTGTAAAGTTAATTACATACCTGGTTGGGACTGCCATGGTCTACCGATTGAGTTAAAAGGCAAGTGACAATTTTTGCCGGTTTATTAAGTTGAAAGTTTTATGGTAGCTTCTACTTTTAATCACGCGTAATTTTCTGTTAAATTGTCTTAGTATTGCAGTCATTGGACCAAGATGCGCGAAAGGGGCTAACACCATTAAAATTGAGAGCAAAAGCAGCTAAATTTGCCAAAGCAACTGTGAAGGCACAAATGGCATCGTTCAAGGTCAGTTTAAAGTTTAAACAACTAATGCACGTAATCGAAAGAGTAACATTTCCTTGTCTTAAGATCATATTTTTACTTACTTGTGAAATGTCCATGTTTTGGTTACATATTTAAATTAGAGTAAATGCCATTTTCGTCCCTGAGGTTTGGCCAGTTTTGCAACTTTCATCCAAAGGTTTGTTTTCTGCATCTCGATCCAAAAGGTTTGAAGTATTGCCACTTTCATCCAGCTAGTTAACTTCATCCATTTTTCTCGGTTAAATCAGAGGTATTTCCATATTTTTTTGCTAACTTAAAGGGCAATTCGGTCTTTTTCACTTTATGTAGAAACACCAAATACCCCTTAAAAAGACCGAATTGCCCTTTAAGTTAACAAGAAAGATGGAAATACCCTTGACTTAACGGAGAAAAATGGATGGAGTTAATGAGCCGGATAAAATGGCATGATTTCAACCTTTTGGATCCAAATGCGGAAAACAAACCCTTGAACAAAAGTTGCAAAACTGGCCAAACCTCAGGGATAAAAATGGCATTTTACTCTTTAAATTATTTTTCCATCGAGTAACAATGCTGGTCACCTATTAAATGTCCATGTTTTTCTGCATATTTAATGTTATTTTTTCTTCGAGCAACGATGATGGTCACCTATTAAATTTATTAAAGATTGATAGAACATTAAACGTTTTTTTCTTTTTTTTACCTTCTGACAACAGAGATTTGGCATATGGGCTGACTGGGATAACCCGTATCTCACTCTTGATCCAGAATATGAGGCAGCTCAGGTAATTAACTAATTAAGCTAAATAAGTATCACCTTTAGGTTATTTCTAATCGCTCTGTTGTATTATTTATTTATTTTATCCTTTTGGCCTTTTAGATTGAAGTGTTCGGGCAAATGGTTTTCAAAGGATACATATATCGAGGGAGAAAGCCCGTTCACTGGAGTCCTTCATCTCGCACCGCTCTTGCAGAGGCTGAGTTAGAGGTTAGTTAATCAACAGCCTCATGTTTGGTTTAATATTATTATTAACTCCTCATGTATAAATAATAAATAAGATCGACTGTTAATGCAGTATCCTGAAGGCCATGTTTCAAAGAGCATGTATGCAATTTTCAAATTGTTAAATACTCCAGGTAAAGACGGATTACTCGATGAATTTATTCCCAAATTGTGCCTTGCAATTTGGACCACCACTCCCTGGACTATTCCCGCAAATGCCGGTATGTGTTTGTGTCTGTAAGTTCATAAAGTCATCTACATATATGATATATCCACACGTTTATATTTTCTTTCTTTTTTCCAGCTGTTGCGGTAAATCCCAAGCTCCAATACGCAATTGTCGAAGTGCTCCCCGTTTCAACTGACGTTGCTTCATCTTTTGAAGACAAAATTCGGAGATTTGGTAACGTTTTAAAAGCCGACGAGACACCCTTTTTCGTCGTTGCAGTGGATCTTGTGCCAACACTTGAAGCAAAATGGAATGTGAAGTTCGTTGTTAAAAAAACAGTTTTAGGTTCAGATCTCGAAAACTACAGGTGCTTAATGTTTGAATTAACCAAATTACTTTTATGAAAATACTTTTTAACCTGGTTATATCATACACATATACAAATAGATATGCACACCCAATAAACGGACAAGAATGCCCTGTTGTGATTGGCGGAGATTATATTACAACCGAATCGGGAACCGGGCTTGTTCACACAGCCCCGGGTCATGGACAGGATGATTATTTAACGGGTTTAAAATACAGTTTGCCGATAATATCCCCAGTAGACGATGAAGGAAAGTTCACTGAAGAAGCTGGGATATTTAGCGGGCTTGATGTGTTAGGTGATGGTAATGCTGCTGTAATTAATCACTTGGATGAACGTTTATCAATTGTTTTGGTAGAACCTTACAGTAAGTCATATTATCGATTCATAAATCCAAATCAAAACAAATTTTTTTTATAAATTGTTTAGTTGGTTTACTAGAAAATCTAATTTAAATGTTATTGTTTTTTTACTTTTTAGAGCATAAGTATCCGTATGATTGGCGAACAAAAAAACCTACGATTTTTAGGGCAACAGCACAATGGTTTGCTTCAGTTGAAGGATTTAGAGAGGCTGCTATGGATGCCATTAACCAAGTTACATGGACCCCATCTCAGGTATTGTACATAAATACTTTTTTTTATAAAGAGTAACATGCCATTTTCGTCCCCGAGGTTTGGCCAGTTTTGCGATTTTTGTCCAAAGGTTTGTTTTTTCCGCATCTGGATCCAAAAGGTTTAAAATCTTGCCACTTTCATCAGGCTCGTTAACTACATCCATTTTCTCTGTTAAGTTAGAGGTATTTCGTCTTTTTTTGCTAACTTAAAGGGCAATTCCGTCTTTTTCACTTTATGTAAAAAACCGAATACCCCTGAAAAAGGCGGAAATACCCCGGACTTAACGGAGAAAAATGGACGGAGTTAACGAGCCTGATGAAAATGGCGAGACTTCAAACCTTTTGGATGCGGAAAAACAAACCTTTGGACGAAAGTCGCAAAACTGGCCAAACCTCAGGGACGAAAATGACATTTTACTCTTTTGTAAATATACATATTCCCCTTTTCTGAATTTTCCTTACAATTGTATATATAAATTTAATAAAGATTTCCTAATCTGGAAATCTGCACGGTCAATCATTCGTTCTTTCAATCACAGCAACTGTTTGTCTTCATATTTTTCTCTATAGAGTGTTCAAATATTAATTTACATTATATTTATTAATTTTTTTCATTCAGGCAGAAAACAGAATTTCTACAATGACATCCAGCCGTCCGATTGGTGTATATCTCGTCAGAGGACATGGGGTGTCCCAATTCCAGTCTTTTATCATGCAGAGACGAAAGAACCTCTGCTAAACGAAGAAACCATTGATCATATCAAGTGTAATGCAAAAAAAAAAACTAAACAATTAACTACATATTTTTAAGTATACTTATATAGTTATATTACTACAATTTACCTTTTGATTATTGTATTTGGCAGCCATCATTTCACAAAAGGGCAGTGATGCATGGTGGTACATGTCAGTAGAAGAATTGCTTCCTGAGAATTATCGCGATAAAGCATCGGATTATGTGAAAGGAACTGATACAATGGATGTTTGGTTTGATTCAGGTAAATTCGTTACTCGTTAAACATAAGTAATTCCGTTACAAATTACAACTTTGCTTGCAATTGGACATAAAAATGACTTTTATATTTGCAGGTTCTTCATGGGCTGCTGTTTTGGAAAATAGAACGGGCCTGAGTTTTCCTGCAGATTTGTACGTTGAAGGTACAGATCAGCATCGGGGTTGGTTCCAAAGTTCTTTATTGACTAGTGTTGCGACAAAAGGTACACATTTTTAATCCAACAACATTAAATTTGCTGTAATCATTATTACTAATAATATATATTATTTTAAAAAATACCACAGGAAAAGCTCCGTATTCTGGAGTTATAACACATGGATTTGTGCTTGATGAGAAGGGTTTAAAAATGAGTAAATCTTTGGGTAATGTCGTTGACCCACGTACCATAATTGAAGGAGGGAAGAATCAAGAGGTTAGTGGCTGTTCACATCAATTAATTGTTTTAAAAATAATCTTTTAATAGTAAATTATTTATAAAAAAAATCTTCCAGGAAGCACCTTCTTATGGAGCAGATGTACTCAGACTCTGGGTCTCAAGTGTAGATTATACAGGAGACGTTTTGATCGGTCCTCAAGTTCTTCGCCAAATGTCTGATATTTATAGAAAGCTAAGAGGAACTTTACGGTTTCTTTTGGGAAATCTTCATGATTGGAAAGTATGTAATGCTTTTGAAAATAATCATTGGATATGTATTCGGGTTGAATAAAGTTTCTACGCTATTATATATATTGTGTCTATATTTTGCAGGCTGAAAACGCTATTGCGTATGATGAACTTCCTGAGATCGATCGGCATGCTCTGTTTCAGCTTGAAAGTGTTGTGAAAAACATTAAAGAAAGCTACGAAAGCTACCAGTTCTTCAAAATATTCCAGGCAAATTTTTACTTTTTTTTCTTGACTAAATGTTTCTTATTGATTAATGATTAATTATGAATTTAATTTGTTCCATTTCAGATCATTCAACGGTTCGCTATTGTTGATCTCTCAAATTTCTATTTTGATGTTGCGAAAGACCGCCTTTACGTTGGGTAAAACTTTCTTATGATTTAATAAAGTCTGATGTTGTTTACTTGTTTGTAGTCAACATGAGTTGACTTTGAGATGTTGACTTTTATTTCAGTGGGGCTTCAAGTTTTACAAGGAGAAGTTGTCAAACGGTCCTTGCAGTTCATCTACTGTCGATAGTGAGAGTAATAGCTCCGATTTTACCTCATCTGGCTGAAGACGTGTGGCAAAATCTCCCTTTCGAATATAATATTGACAACGCTGACATGGCGAAATTTGTTTTCGAGTCAAAATGGCCTGAAGAAAATGAAAGATGGCTTACCTTTCCTGAGGAAGAAATAGATTTTTGGGGGAAAATACTTGAGGTAACCTCAATAATGTTCATATGGTTTTTGAATAATTATATTAATGATTGATTCTATATCAATTGTATGAATTTGGTAGTTAAGAACCGAGGTAAATAAAGCTTTGGAGAGTGCTCGCACCGGCAAACTTATCGGTTCGAGTCTGGAGGCGAAGGTGTATCTCCATAGCTCTGATGATAATCTTGCTGTAAGATTAAAGAACATGTGTGACGCTAAAGTTGATGCTGACTCACTGCATCGCATATTCATTACATCTCAGGTATTTTCTGTTTATTGGAATGGGTCAGAAAGGGTTTAGGTTGAAACGGGTCATGTTTTCAGTACGGGTCAAAACAGTTCTGATCCGGTCGATTTAACCCTAATGCAGGTTGAGATTCTTTCTACGTTGGATGATTTACCAACGGAAAATATACCATATTCTGGAGAATATTTAATTCAAGGGGAAAATAAAATATGGATCGGAATATCGCGGGCGGAAGGTACAAAATGTGAAAGATGCTGGAATTTTTCACCTCAAGTTGGTTCATTTATCGATCACCCCACACTTTGCAAACGTTGTTATGACGTTATTGCTGGCCAACCACTTCCTGCTCTTGCAGCTGTCAGTTGATGTGGGTGATTCTTGACAGAGATAATTTTATGCCCTAGAACTGGCATAATGGCCAGATTTGATAACGGGTCAAAAGTGTACTTTGTACGGATCGGGTTGAGCCAATACACATTCCTTTTGTTTCTGCTGATTATAAATCATGAAACGCGATCTATGATCCAGAGTGTGTTTTATTTATTTGCGATAAAAGTCTTGTGCAATTTATCATAATGTATTCCTTTTTTACACACATGATTCGTAAAGATAATAACTTACAGGTGACGGTTACAACATTTACTTATGAATGGATCGATTTGGGTTATGTTATACGTCTGCGATATATCCTAAATTGCTTAAAAAATTATTGCGTCTATTGCATCTTTGATATGATTATTCTTGTTTGTTTATACTATGTGGAGGTCAGGTCATGTCATGGTCTCAACTAAGGTGCAACTCCATTACAATTTCTACTTCTAATGCGAAGGTCAATGGCCTGAGGTCAGAATTGAATCTAGTTGTTTAAGGACTATAAAATAATATGCAATTTTTAATTAATAATATTTTTTTAGATTTTAAGAGGTCAATGTAAAGAGAGACGTGTTTGATTTGAGCAGGTCTAATTTTTTATTTTTTTGAGCGTCAAAGAATCTCAGGTGTAAACTCACCCTGTTCGGGGCTATGTCCAAGGTCAACTCCTCGACCGCCATAAGATCCTCCCCCCCCCCAATGCACGGGAACCAGATGAAATCTGTAAACCCTCGCCCCTGTCAGGTTTGAACCTGGGATTAAAGCCCCGATTCGTCCCTTCACTCAATATCCCTTGAAAATGGCCTAAATGAGAGTCGAACCTACGTCTTCACTAGAGAGGCTTGACCTACCACTAGACCAAGTTCTCAAAGACGAGACCCACATTGTCAACTCTAGCCAGCCTTAACCAAGGTTCACACTTTGAGTAGGTCTAAACGACGCCCACATCGTCAAAACTGGTCCCAACCGACTAGAACTCAGTTCTTTTGGCAAGGTACTTGGTTGCCAGGTCTTTAACCAACCTACGTCTCACTTATTTAAGTGAGGTGACAATTATTTAACTGAGGTGACAACATGCTGAAATTGCTTTAACTTGACACAGCTTGTATATTTATTTGTGTCAAAGATAACGTTGTAATATATCTGACACTTAAAGCCATGTAACCAAACTAATAAAAAAAAGTAGGACGACATTTGTAATATTTTTAGTAATGAATTCTCGAATTATAAACATGTAATGTTTACGTTAGGTCATTTTATGAACTGTCATCACTAGTTATACAATTGATAACCTTGTGATCTTTTCTAAGTAGCAAGTAGTGATCCAATGACTCCAATGACAAAGTCAACTTCCTCTAGAAGCTAGAAATTAATTATTAGTCAAACTTGCTAAAATCAAAGTAGTGACAACGCTCTAAAAGAGAAAAAGAAAAAAAAAGGTCAACCTAATATACAGGCATTGCACGAGAGTTGAGGGCAGTCATGTAAATAACCCGCCTGACATTTCATGGTGCCTTGTATAATGTAACATCATGGATCACCCCCTAACCATTTGTCAACGTCTCAAATGTATCTCTTGACGACGACTCAATGAATATGGACCGTCGAATCATTTAACGGTTGTTGGATAAAATCCGACCCGTCATCATCCAAAGACGGAAGTTGTAGATCCTGAAATTCCCGTCAACAAAATCCAGATCACCATATATAAAAAAAAAATAAAAATTAGAACATGTTTTTTAAGGTAATTTGTACCTGTGACTGTAACAACTGATTTGGCTGTTGATCTTGGGCAACTGAATAGGCTTGCGGTTGAGACATTCGATAATACGGTTCTTTTAGATCAAGTCTGCAACTTGACGTTTGTAATATTCCTCCTTGTTCAGCACCAGGGCCCCACATTTTAGCTGCACAACCCGAATCTCAAAAGGTCACATATGCTTACGTGGTTGGATATAATATTTATAGTAATATGCCATTTTCATCCATGAGGTTTGGCCAGATTTGCGACTTTCATCCGAAGGTTTATTTTTCCGCATCTGGATCCAAAAGATTTGAAATCTTGCCATTTTCATTCGGCTCGTTAACTCCGTCCATTTTTCTCCATTATGTCAGGGGTATTTCCGTATTTTTTTGCTAACTTAAAGGGCAATTCAGTCTTTTTTACTCTATGTAAAAAAAACCAAATACCCTTGAAAAGGACCAAATTGCCCCTTAAGTTAGCAAAAAAGATGGAAATACCCCTGACATAACGGAGAAAAAATGGAGTTAACGAGCCGGATGAAAATGGCAAGATTTTAAACCTTTTGGATCCAGATACGGAAAACAAACCTTTGAACAGAAGTCGCAAAACTGGCCAAACCTCGGGGACGAAATGACACTTTATTCTAATATTTAACTGATTATTGCAATTTAATGATGTAATAATCAACTTCTGGTGTTTGATAAAGTGATTCTGATAATATTAACTATCTTGTAACCAACCTGACATGGTTAGGTTAATGGTGTAACTCTGAGCGCTATGTGCAATCATGTGAAGACGACCGGTAATTTCTTGGCCCGGCATGACATATATGGGTTGAGACAGGACACAACGCAGTTGGTACCAATGAGTTGTCGGTGCACCGGGAGCCGTGGTTAGCCACCTTTGTACAGTGCTGTAGATCAAGAAATTTAATATACAAAATTTAGTTAGTAGAGAGAAACGCATTCACTTATAAATGGATCGATTTCGGTTATGTTAGATATGTAATGAGTCAAAAGCATGCAAGTCGCCAAAAGTGTAATTTAACGCGTACAACCTTCTGAATCATTTTATTCGAATAAATTAGATTAGGTCAGAAAAATGTTTGTGCCAACCCAACCCAACCCGTTTTGATACGCGATTAACAGCATAAATTAATCACCTGCCGTTAAAGAGAACATCAAACCAACATGCGAGGCCATGTACTCTTGTGCCCACAGAAGCTGAGAATTTCAAAGGTACGTCAATTTCGTACAAGTCCTCTTCCTGAAAATGGAATTATAAAACAAGTGTAACGTGTATATTCATTTAGCGACAAACATGAATCAGGCATAAATGATTTTCCGTTAAAATTAGGGTTTTTATGTTAATGAACACAGGGTTCTCTGAGACTAACGGCACAAGATTTTTAACCCTAAATGTTGAACTAGAACATAGTTTTTTCTAAGCGATGTATACAAATTATTGATAGTGGTCACTAGTCAGCACATAGAACTATCACGATTCAGTCATTACGAATTAAAAATTGCAATACCTTGATAGTGGTAAAATTGATGACATGGGAAACCGCAGGAGCCACCAATAACCTTGGATCAAAAGCATCAACCACTGGCTGTAAACACAATCTTATTTTAGATAAGAAGCTTCTATATAAAACTTTGGGAGCAACAACGGGAAAAAAGTTGGCGTATTTAATGTAAGCAAGCAAAACAAACCTGTGAAAAATATCCTTGGAATGCAGTTCCATGTAAAGCTGTCAGATCAACCCCGTAATAGTTCTGTTGCTGCCAAAATAGGGCCTACGTAGCAAGAAGCAAAAATAACGAATAATATATCTCTTACGGTAATAACACATACGGAGACCGCTATATGTGGATAATAATCAAGATACTCTTAATCTACAAAGAAATAAGAATGTGGCACATTAACAATTAACAAATAATATCATAAACCATCTAAAAAAATGTGTACCTTGTTTGCAACTTCAACATAGAGATACTCGTCGCTGAATGGTGCCATGTGAATTCTGCAAAATTTAAAAGAAGTTAAGAACACAGATTTGGGATTAAGCGGCATACGTATAGATATTGTGTACATTATTTTTCATCCAGTTATAGATATTTTGGAAAAATTATCGACTATTGACATTAGAATTTACTTAAAATTGACATAAACAACATCGTCAAGTTTTCGTCACATTCTTCTTGATTAAGCAGCATGGTATTTTCAGTAACAATAACAAATTACTATAAAAAAAACACCTTCCAACAGTTGGAAACATTTTCCCATTAGGGACAAGAAACCGATCTCTTGCAATGACAACGACTCAAGCATTCTTTCATTCACTAACAGAGTGCCTGTAAGTAAGAGACAATAATAACGATCATTTTTTTTAAATCAGAAATAATAAATTAATAATACAATAAACATATGGTATAATGATTAATAAACTCACCCATAGGCTCTGAGATTAATATATCAGCTTTCTCGGGCAATTCTACGTCTTCGACTTTTCCCTTGATAACCTACATTTTAACGGCAGCATGTCCACTAAGGATAAGACATCCAAGATTACGGGTAGTTTAACGTGTACTAACAAACGGGACTAACCGTAATTCTTTGTCCCAAAATAGGATTCCCCGCAATAAGCTTTTGCGCATAGTCAGCCATCTCAGATGCTTCCACAGCATAAACATGTTTAGCACCAGCCTAACAAGTGCCAAGAAGATATAATTAGTCGCTATACGTCAGTACATGACTTCACGGATGTGATGTCAGCATGCGATAGCAAACAGGTGTTTGGATGTGTGTTTTTGTAAGTACACCTGAGCGGCAAACAATGACAATATGCCACTTCCAGCACCGACATCAACCACCACGCGCCCAGCAAAATCTGCTTGATTCTCCATAACCGCAGCATAGTAGGAACCTAAATAATAAGCATTTATCATACAATCCAGCTCCATAACATCCGAAAACAGTCTATTCAAAGTTTCGAACCATGCTTATTGAAATGAATTAGTGCATCCTAGCATCATGCTGTAATGCATGCTAACATGAGCCTGAAAAAGAACAAGATGGCGTATTGACCTGTCCTCACGTAATCCTGCAACATATTTTGCTGATGAAGCAGTTGCCCGTAGTAATGGAAGTACATTTTAGCAGATGATGATTCTATTTTATCGTCAAACTTGCTTTTAGAAGAAGAAATTGTTCCATTCGGTAAGGTTGATCCTGTAAATAAAACAATAAAATGATTAATAAACATGTTCATTTAACACGAGCATTTGCTGCTATAAAAAGATAATCAGCGTATGGTCTATTACCATTATCCATCCCATAGTGATTAATTTTTTCACTTGTTTGTTTCATGCCACTAGGTGTAATCATGTGATAAAGGAAATTACAGAATTCAAAAGAAACTACATCATCAATATATTATGGAATAATGGATTTTAATAATCCCAAATATTAGCTATTGGCCGACAATGGTCTCAACTTCAAAAATAACCAGTGGTGGTCCCACCTTTTCACATATTGTAAACCAATGGACCTTTACTAAAGAACCTTAAATTCTTTTTTCCCCTTATCCTTTTCGGTTTAGTAAAGGTCCATTGGTTTACAACATGTGAAAAGGTGGGACCACCACTGGTTATTTTTTAAGTTGGGACCGTTGCCGGCCAGTGGCTAATAGTTAGGATTATTAAAATCCATTATTCCATTTACCATATATATGTTTGTAAAGTGTAGCAGACCTTGATTAGTTACGTCACTTTTCCATTGCTCAAATGCACCATGAAAGGAGCTACTTTCTTCCTCCTCTTTAAATTGAATAGTAATCCCCTTTGAATAAGTTTTTGATTCAAGCGTGAGAATATCATTGGTCACAATATACTCATATATGCATAATGCACATCATAATAACACAAATTAAAGGTTCAAAATGTTAACTTTCTTCTTATATCTATAAGGACAGATATAAGTTCTTTGTATATGTAAAAACTGAATCAGAAATTGATCTCTCCGAGCATACACGATATAGTTCTAAACCAATCAATCAGAAAAAATATACAAAAATATAAGCTACACAACATAGTCGCAATGGCTTACCTCTTTAACGGTTTCAGAACCTTCTGATACACAAAGTGATTGTAACTCACCTAACCTGAAAAGCTGAAACCGCCAAAAGATTAACTTTTAAACAAATGAATACAAACCTTTATCATCTCTATTCAAGTCTCAAACTTTCAATAAACACAAATCCACAAAAATGGGACCCACAAAATAAAAAATAAGATCAAATGAATCAAAGATAACAATTGCTCATATTTACAGCACATACTTTGGAAGGTGGACTCCGACAGAGAGACCACTAATCCCTCTAGGCTCTAAGTGATCATAAAGCATAAAGGCGTAAACTTTACCAACAAATTCATAACAGCAATGCTGAAACTTGTACCGATTAATCCGGAGTTTATAAATCAAACAAAAAACCTAAAAAAAAGATGCAAATAAAACCAAAACAAGCCCTAACAGGCTAACACAAAACCAATGAATCAAAACAACACATATGATCATTACCTCAATGCCTTAACTTACTTCAAACATATAAAAACTCAAAAAACAACATGAGTGGCTCTATAAATGACCATAAAGGCTTAAACTTTACCAACAAATTCATAACAGCAATGCTGAAACTTATTCCAATTAATCAGGAATTTACAAACCAAACATAAAACCTAAAAAAAGATGTAAAAAAAAAACCCCTAACACAAAACCAATTAATCAAATAACAACCAAAGTTTAAAACTTTAATAACTAAAAAACTATACCTGAGTGGTTCGAAGGTCAAAGTTAATAGAGTGTTGACCATCGGGTTCAAGGAAGAACTGAAGCTCCGGGAAACCGGAACCCGACCCGAAAACCGCAGACAGAGGACCCGAAACATGTTTCGGAGGGGTTGAAGCGAGCATATTGAGCGAATCAACGGTGAAATTGTGGTGGGGTTTTGGATTTTGAGCAGGTGGAGTATCCATGGTGGATTGGGGGTGAGTACTCTGTTTCAGTGAGAAGATTGCGTGTGTATATGTGTGTGTATGTATAGGTTGTGTGTGTGTGTGTGTGAACAGAGTGAAATGGAAGCTAGGGTTTATGGGGGTAGTGAGAGAGAAAAGGTGAAGGTTGAAGGAGGAGATTGCAATAATAATAAATTTATAAGTTGTTGGTTTTGTTCACACCTCATTTGTTCTTGGTGGTGTGGTTGGGTCTCTATCATCCAAATGTTGAATATAAAATCCTCAAAAGTAACAACTAGAAACAAATGCACACCACATCTTGTAAATTACAGCTTTTGGTGGATTTTGTGTTTTTTTATTATTATGAATTTTGTTTATATTCTTTTTGAATCATGACGCGTTTTTAACTGTCACTGACATATGTTAAATCGCCTGTTTAAATCTATTGAAATGATTGTTTAGTTATTATACATGAAAACGATAAATATAAACTCTCATATGTTCTCGTGTTTGTTTCGTACTCTGTTAGGCCTCTTGCATCGCACTACTGTCGCCATTGTCGTAACAATCACTAGAACTAGTCATGCAACAAGTCATCGCCTCAATCTCAATGTTAGTGTTATGGTCCTTGATCACTCTCATCTGCACCCAATATAAGTCATTATTGTCGATACCCAAACAAATGATGGCCTAGCCGCGTCATGTAGCCTTATTTCGTTTCACTTTTGTTTTGGGGTAGTTTCGGGCAGTTTGTTCAGATGTGCCGAGTTTCTCCACACTCGAAACATTAACACATCTTACTTGTATGTCCTAACGTCTTGCAGTTAAAATATGTGGGACAATCAAATCTACACTTTCCCGAATGCATATTCCTACGGGTTTTACATCCGGTTTATTTTCTTGACATTTACATTTCTTATAACTAATTCTTTTAACTCAAATTCCCAAAATTATACTCTTTCTAATTTGTCACTGTCTCATTTCCTTTGCAAAAGTATGGGTGCATTGCCCCCCGTAATTTGGTTGTCATTACCACACTAGCTACAACCACAACTGAGAATGTATTTAGTGCAGATGATTTGATAAATATACGCATCTTGGCGTTAATCCCCAAATGAATTTGTTGATTTTCTTTTCTTTTATTTTCGTTGAATGTGGAACTAGTCATGACGTTTCATTAAAATTTGTGACATGATATGTCATATTTCATAATTCAAACTTCAAAAACTCCCATCTATCATCTATAGTCCACTTGGTGGACAACATTGTTTGGTGAATAGTTCTACATATATCTCCCATTATATTTTATGTGCTATGGTTTTTCCTCTTGTTTCTAAGATGATGTTCTACCAATGTAATGCCTTTGATTTGTTTGTGTGAAATGCAAATTCAACTTTATATTTGTCTCCATAGTCTCCAATGTCATGAATGACTTCCATCTCACTCAATCATGCATACGTGTCTATCACGCGTGTCATAAAAAAATATAATTTACAAGTCGTAAAAGTCTAATTATGTGTACAAATCTTTTTCATGTTCTTTGTATTTTACTATATTATTATCCTTTTGATTAAGTATGTGTTGCGATAACAATAAGTTTAATGTAATTGAGCAACTAATGAGGCTAATTATGAGACACAAGATCCTTAGTTTCTATGTGTTTGAAATTAATGTCTTATGTTGGTATGTTGTTAATTATGAATGTGCATATATCACATACATGTCCTTATACACTTCATGTAATCACCAAGAATGGAGACAAAGGGGGTACAAACTTGAATTATATGAGAATTGAGGAATAAACAACATCAATGATGATGATTATATTTCAAATCATCAAAGCTTGAAGATTAGTGATCATCATTTGAATCAATTTAATGAATATCAATGTCCATACATTTAATGAATATCAATGTCCATACATATGAAAGATGATGAGTTAGGAGCTTACAAGATCATATCATGAAAACTGACAAAGCCAGGTGAAGATCAAAGTCTAGCCGTCAACTTAATCACTTGGGAATTTAAAAAGGTAAAAATTAGTGGTTTTCATATAATCTAAATAAGTTTACAAATGTATCATTTTTTATAAAACAATGATGACTTCCCAAAGGATGCTTATAAAACACCAAATTATTTTTCACAATATTAACAAGTTTTGCAAATTTATAAAAATGTTTTATTGGCAGGGGCGGACAGACATAGAGTGGGCCAGGGTCCCCGGACCCCAATGTTTTAATTTTTTTACTAGATTCGGTATATTAAATTGTATAAGGACCCCATAAATACAATTAGGTGGACACCAAAAAACGAAAAGAAAAGCTGATGTAGTGGTAAATCTCCTCTTTACCAACAAGAGGTCATGGGTTCAATCATAGTATAGCCTATATTCTTTTTTTTTAAATCTAATTCAAACCTCGCTCTGACCCGACCTGCACGAGGACCGACTCGAAAATTTTAGCGTTTGTTATGAAATTTTGAACACCGAAAACATGGACTCCATTGAAAAAATTATGGGTCCGCCATTGATTATTAGATGAAATTTGAATTTCAAGCTGGTGAATGCAACTTACTAATTGAGGAACACTTTCAAAATGCATCCACATAGAAGACACAAGCTTGCTTTAATAGGTTTAAGGAAAAGCACTTTGCGAAATCATCGTTACCTTTACAAATAACAAAATTAAACTTTCCATTTTTATGTTAAGAATGTTTTTATATCACCAAGTAATGCTTGAACTTTATTGAGACTCAAAAGCTGGTGAAAACGTGTTAAAATAAGTTAGCAAGGTTAAATGTGACTATATATTCACAAAAAAAAAAAAACAATAATCCAGATGCTCGACATTCAATCCATGGACCACAGGTATGTTAAATTCTAGTTGCTTTGTTCTTTGTGTTACGGCTATAGATAGAACCCTCCCAACCATTCGAACACACCTCTTTTGCTCTAAACACATTCAAATACATATCTAAATCAGATGTGTCTAATTTCCTTGTGATTCAAACATCAAAATGAAGAGAGAATCAAGATCAAGATCAAAAGCAAAAAAAAAAAAAAAAAAAAAGAATTTTGCTACAACTTCTAGACTTTCAATCCTTGTAATTGTCTATTGTATCGTGAGCACTACTTTTATAACAAGTGAGGATTGTTGAGAGGTCTTACCATATTTGATGATTGTTATGAGGATTCACTATCTTGATACAGTGAAGGTGTAAATAAGTGTCAAGACATAATATCTTGACATATTGTGTTGAAGAAAAATAATCACTGCCTTGGATTAGTAAGGTGATCACTACTTTGCTTAGTGAAACGCTTGTTTCAGTGATCTATTATGTCTAAGAGAAAAGATTAGCGGCACAACTCTCTGTTGGAGAATCGAGGAGAGGATGTTTACTGGATTATAGGACACCCGTTCACAAAATAAATAAAATAACAATTTTATTAATCACAATTCTGATTACAATACACAAAATGGCTAGAGCCAAAAAGAAGGAAATACAAAGAAATGTAAACTAAAGAAAAACTTATTACAAAGAAATAAAGGAACACGAAAACAAATGGTGACTGAGGCACGTGAAGATCACATTTCCCTTAAAACAGATTTCGGGCCACCCAGGTGAACCATCAAAGCGCCACATTGCGCCCATCGCCCTCGTCCTGGTCCCGTGCCCAGGCGCGGGCGCGTGTCGGGTGCTTCGCACCCTCCTGGCTGCCACTGGATGTCAGTTGTCACACAAGAATACATTCGTGTAGAAAATTCTAATTATAAATCTACAAAAGATTTATCTCTCCACCAATGTGAGACAAGCACAATTCCCCACACATTAAGGTTTTAACACATAATTAAAACTTATGATCTCTCATTCAATTGCTTTAATCTCTAAATAAATATTATATTAATTATTAATATAATATATTTTTTTCATTAATTTCCAACATGGATTAGTTAATATCCACTTAAACCTTTATAAATAGGTTTTGGCATTCACTCTTTTAACTCTTTGCTTACTCACATATTTTTGTGAGGTTATGAAACAAGTGATAAACCTTCTTGATTAGTGATTTTAATAAACAAATTATGAAGAAAGCATATTCAATCCCTCAAGTTTTATGTATGATGTTTATTGATGTTATAATAACTACTTAATTTGAAAGCTTCTATAATACTCATCAAATTAAAAAGAGTAATATGTGGATTTGGAATTGTGCAAATACAAAAAGTGAAAATTTATAAATAAATATATATAGAGAGAGAGCCAAGATCAAATATATAATACTTCTAACATAGAAATAATAAAGCGTTATATATGGGTGGAAGGGGTGCTCCTCAAATGGGGAGTGAGCGGTAATTTTTTTCACAATAATATCATGTCAACTTCTCACTTCACTTCTCATTTTACACTCAAACACATGAAGAGTTGTAAACATTTTTTTTTTAAACAAGAAAAATTTGTGACTGATTGAAAGAGGGGGGAGCCCACCATTAACCCCCTCTCTCTCCTCTATCTCTTCTCGATTTGCTCCTTCACCACTCACCGATTTATGGTCACCGAATCGGTGGCGGCACCTTGCCGATCCAGAAATATGGTCACCAAAGGTTCACCGCATATATTATATATATTCACTCACACACACGAAATAATAAAAGAACAATTGTTTTGCCATTGTCACTAAAAATTAAATTTTAATCTCCAATAACTTGGAGATCTCCACGTTAGTTATCAAATTTTATTTTGAATGTTTAAATTCAAAATTAACAAATTTAAGTAAAAATAGGATATGAAGAAACATATCTGCTCTGCTACATAATAAATGAATACAAAATGAGACTCACCACCATATTTCATATGATTAATTTTTTTACCGCCCAAATCATGTTATGACCATAAATAAAGAAATGGTTTTTAAATTAGAAATGGGTAATTTAATCATATTTTCATATTATTTATTTCTTTTTTAACCAATATGTGACATAATAAATTCACTATTAATTATAAAAATATTTTATTTGTTACGTATAAACCGTTAACTTATATAATAATTTTATAATAACTAATCATTAATTAAATACACATAACATTATTAATAAGAATAACAAATCCAATTTATGATATACTAATAAAAATATTTACATTTACTTTGAATAAAAATTATATTTAAAAGATACACCATGATAAAATTAATACTATTGAGATACATTTATATATGTAAAATGTAATTTTAGTCATATGAAGAATATATATATATATATATATATATATATATATATATAGGGTATGTTATTGTACAAAATGGCTTATCATACAAAATGTTCGCGACAATGACATCCGCCCGATCCCATGCGAATTCATCCACCTCATGCGAATTCACCCACCTCCATGCGAATTCATCAAATTCAACCCCAAACTATGCGAAATTGCAACATCCATGCGATTTCATACATGCATATATACCATGCGATTTTGCACTATAGGATGCGAATTCACATGTCGTACGTAATGTATGTTAAGCCATTTTGTACAATATACTTTCGCTCTCTCTCTCTTTACATATATATATATATATATATATATATAATATGGTAGGGATCCTAAGAGAAGTCCACTCTATTTGAGAAACTTAAGAAGCATTTTGCACCATACATTTCTCTAAGCTTTTCGTAATATACACATACGTATAGTTTAAAATTCACTATATACATATATGTATATTGGATTATACACATATGTATATAGTCAATTTTAAACTATACGTATGTGTATAGCACGAAAAACTTAGAGAAATGTGTGGTCCAGAATGCTTCTCAAGTTTCTCAAATAGGGCGGACTTCTCTTAGGATCCCTACCCTATAATACATATTTTTAGTATTCAACCAGTATAATACACGGGCTATTATGACATTTATGTGTTTCTTAACATAGGTCGATTTTTGTAATCAAGTTAGTTATGTGAACTGTCATATGGTAATAAAAATACGTCAATTATATACAGTTGTTTGCAAATTATATAATTATATCGTTTCTATTATATAACGTTGTGTAATAAAGGGGTCTGTAGCATAGTACATTTAATAACGTAAAAGAAATATGCATACTAATAATATGTAAGCTAAAATTTCCATAAATTCTGGAAACATGCTTTTATTTTCCTCAAAATTAGTTTTTTTTTAATTTTTGAAAATTAATCCAATCTACTCCTGATTTAGTGTACACTGTAAAACAATTTTATTGCTCCATATTTTTATAAATATCATGTATGCCTCAGACAAAAATAATCAGCAATGATTAAAGCTTCGTTTATTATGACGAAAATAATAGTTATATATCTTTTTGTTGGGTGAAACGTTATATTTGTAACCAAGTTAAAAACACACGTTATATCTTTTGTTGGGTGAAATGTTATATTTTGTAACCAGGTTATACACACATGTTTGCACGAGTTAAATAAATGAAACATCAAATAGTTACTAACATTATAAACAATTTAATTTCTTTTCATATTTTATCATGTATCATGTATTAAACCCGTATGATACACGATTTTAGTCTAGTCTCCTCTTACAAATGTAAGGTTGTGTATTCAAATTTTTGTAAGTGCAAAGTAAAGGTGATTTAAGGTGTTAAAAAGAAGGCTCTCAGTATCCACACATCCCTCATTTTTATTTGCACATCCCTAACCCTCCAGGAAGCGTATTGGGCTATATGGTTCCTATGAGCCCAAGCGTATTAATCTATACGCTTCCTATTGGATAATTTTTCAGATGCTTTCAGCCACTTTCAGATGCTTTTCAGCCAATGATTAGGGAGCAGAGGAAGTGTATTGCCCTATACGAACCTAGAAGAAATTTTCTTTTCCCACAACACCATATTGCTCTTAGCAAACTTTTTTTTTAATTTGAGTTAGCTTTTTTTTTGTTATAAAATAATGATGGTTTTTTTTATAATTTTTGTAAACACCGTAGTTAAATTAAGCAATCCAAACAAACTAAACATATCCACGCATTATAACTTACCAAAACAAACATATCCTAATTAAACAGAAAATTAAATCGTTCATACATAAAAACTAAATTTTTCGTACAATAATACATCATATAAAAACATCACAAACCACTATCGTCATCAATCCTCGTCAGACTCCTCGTCAGACTCCTCGTCAGACTCCTCATCGGACTCCGCGAGCTCCTCCTCCGTAAATGTCGGGCCACGCCTAATAGAAGGCGACGGGTTGTGCTGCGTACAGGACGTGCCCGAAGCCTATAAAAAATTTAAACAAAATAATCATTACATAATATTAAAATTGTTCATAAAAAATGATATAAAAATAAAATAACATACATGCATGGAAATGTCAAACAGAGGAAAGAGCGGCATCATCTGGCCGGAGTGAGGAAAGAGCTGCATCGTATGGCCGGACTGAGGAAAACGCGGCATCCAAAGGTCTGACTGAGAATAGGACGGGCCTGAAGCCTATAAGAATTTAAACAAATTATCCACTACATTTCATAACATTAAATTGATCATAGTTAATGAAATAAAAATAAGATAACATACTTGCATGGACGAGATGGGCTGAGTAAAGGATGGCATGGACTGGTCGGGCTACTGCTCATAGAACGGGGCCTGGCCCCTGATAAACTCGTGGTGGTGGACGGGGTGGAACCGACATACCCATATGCTTATACATTTCTGTAACGCCCCGCGTTTCTATACTTTCTATATTTGAAAACTTTGTATCATACTTCTATTTTTAGTAAACGCTTGTATCTTGTATTTGTCTTTCGTTGTAAACGTGGAAAACCGAGACTTGAATCATAATAAAAAACTCGTATTTTAACAATATTATGTTAATTATAGTCATGTTAGACTTATACTTGTTCATACTTTAAACGTGTAAACGTATTCGTGGTACTCTCAATCGTAAACGTGTGATAACTTGCAAACATGGTATGTATGCGTAATCGAGACTCAAACGTAAAACTCGTAATCATTAAACTAAATTCGTTACGAAAATATAATTATCTATTAATTATTAAGTTAATTAAATTAAATTAAATTAATTAAAAGTTAATTAATTAAATTAATTAATTAAATTAGTTAATAAAATTAATTAATTTATTTTTACAAAAATTAAATGCTATTTTATAAATATATTAACATTTAGATTAAAGGTTAATAAAAATATATATATATATTATTTTTTTTTATGGAGTCCAAGGTCTACATTGTAATTCTTGAATTCTTAACTTCAGGGACTAATCTTGCCATTTTGGTAAATTGTTTAAAGGTTTTAATTAAAAAAATAGTATATATAAGTAATATACCAAAACCGGATCCGCGGGTTTCGAACCCGGGACCTCCGGTTCATCATGCAACAACTCCACCACTCCACCAGCCGCCTCGCATTTGAATGAACCCGGAAACAAAAGCTTCTTATGCTTTGTTTCCGGTCGAAGAATGGTCGCGAGCCAAGGCGGACAACAACCATTTGGGCGGGTTTTTGGTTAAATTTTTGAACTTTTAACCATTAATTACCCACTTAAACCCCACCTAACTAACCCTAATCCTTCCCCTATAAAACCCATCTCTAATCCAAACATTTTTACACTTTAATCTCTCTTAAATCACTCTCAAATCACCTCAAGATCCTTGCAAAATCAAATTTTCGAGCAGAATTACTCATCTTCACTAAAGTGAGTGTAACTCACTCATTTCTTAATGAAATCACTCCATTCTTTTTCCTACTTGCTTGGATAAACTTTGGGTTGAATTCCTAGGGTTCTCCATGGAGAATCCAGACCTGGAAATGCCCCAAAATGTCCACAAACTTTCTGTTTTGTCTAAACTTTTATCAAACTTGTGTTTTAACTTCAACAAACTTGTGTTCTTGTGCTTACAATCAAGCTTATGATTAGTAAAGCCTAACCAAGCTTGTTAACATGAACTAAGGGCTGTTTTAACACCCTAAAGTTTCTGTTTTTGAAGAGCATTAAGCTCACAAGTGATGCAAGCTATTATGCTTGTTCATGTGTGTCCACACGGGCTATCTTAACTTGAGACCACACATCACTTGATTATTTTCATCAAGATCCCAAACTAGTTTGCTAGACCTAAAGTGTCTAACCCACAAAGCCGTTGACGATTGTCCTCGTGTGCTCGTCGGCTTGTTGAATACTTGGCTACTTGGTATCTAGATGACACCTTATCATTCTTGTCTTTACATTCTTGTATAGTATGTAGTTCTTGTACCCTCCTTGTTACCAATGGTAACTTGTGTAGTGGTGAACATAATCCGAGGTTCAAAGTGGATGGTTTAACCTCCCACCTCATACTTGACATACATGACACTAGAGGTTACAAAGTGGATGGTTCATCTTCCTACCTCCTACATGATTATACTGATATATATATAACTATATTACAATTCTAAAACCGAAACCTTGATAATGAACTTATAATCACCTATCAAGTTATTAAGTTTAACACTAAAATATGTAATTACTTGTCACGATTCTAATAGGTCCCGAACATATGAAATCACATCCAACTCGTAAGAGTTACTATAGTGTCAAGATGAGTGTTACATCTTAGTGAATACTTTCGTATCATAATACTTTATCAAACTTATTTTTAATCATGCTCGAATACTCCTAATCTCCCGTTGAAACTCTATACTTATACGCCTTGTTTCCTCTTGTAGGATAATTCGGCGTCATCCTCGAACCAACGTCTTCACGGATTGTCAAGTGTAGAAAAGACTTAGCAAAACCGTGAGTACACTCGACCCACTTTTGTTTATAACACTTTTCGGGTGTAACAGGTTTCCATATACAAAATCACGAACACTTAAACTTTATGAAACACACAAACGATCCTATATACATGAAAACTTGAATCTTATACTTGATGCTTGTCTTGGATATTCGTTATGCTATGCTTTAGTCATTAACTATTTTTAGCCTTTGTTTGACATGCTTAGCGCTATAGGAATTCACGCATCCACCTCCATCTTGTTATTCGTGAGGTCATGTTAAAACATCGTGATTGCGTTAAGGGTTTGATTATTAGTATTGCATGCCTTGATATTGCTCTTGTATAGATTTGGTTGCCATGTGGATTGTTTAAACTTATTCGTATAATTATGCTATGCCTAAACTTGTGTACTCGCCTTTGCTTTCGCATTGACATTATTTTAAAACATGTTACAGGTTGAAGGAGATGATGCTATGAAAACAATATAGCAAGGACTAGATACACACAAATTAGACGTTAGGTTTAATGTCGATGTATCAATTTTGTTATGACTTTGCAAATGTTATGTTGTTCTTTGTTTTGTTACATTGGTGTATTTGACAATTCTTATGAAATGAAATATGGTTTAATTAATTATTGTCACTTATTAATGTTGTGAGCAATGAGCAATCTCGTTTTCGTCTCATCCTGATGTTTCCGCCATCGGTTGGGGTGTGACAGATTGGTATCAGAGCCATAACTATAGGAAATTAGGTAGAATTGCCATAGTTCGACCTAGTCTATAGTTCTAAGTACCCTTTGTGACCATTCTTGGTTATGCTTAAAACTTTATGCTTCCTACTTTGCTTCTCTCTTTCCTTTTGGTCTTAATACATATACATGGTGTCTTCCTAAGACACTTTTACACAATACACGTTTGGACGCTTGAAGACACTCGTAATATAAACGAGACGACTTCACTAAAATAGGTGTGAAAACCGCAATTTGGTGAACGACTCTCAATCCGCTATACTTATTCTTTTTGCACGCAATTATGCCATCGAGTTAGGAGTGAAATCCAAACCTTGATGGAAAATTTCCAACTCAAAACTCTAGTGGACCCTTACCAACGAATAGAATTTGCTCTTCGTTTGGTAAGTACCAACCACACTTAGGGTACGAAAACGTCAAGTTAGGGGTGAAACCCCACCTTGTCGATTAAGTCCCATTCCTTGATTTTCGCTCTCACCAAAGTCTCGATTTTCTCGATCGGTTAGAGACGTGTAGTAACTGGAAGGGTAAAATGTCGTTAGTCGCTTCTCGATGAGAGCATTTTACCTATAGGCCAAAGCACGTTTCTCTAATTCGAAAAGATCTTCGATTCACTTTGGAATTGTCGACGATTCTCTACCCGAATCATTCCCATGTTTTATGAGCCTATTCTTTTTATGTGACTCAAATTTTATGTGTTTTAATACTTGTTACCTCGTTCATTTCAAACCGTTACACACTCGCACGTTTATCGCAATAAAAAACAATACTAATCCTCGTGAACAAACTAAATTTATACTCTTTATTTGTATTCATACGTGAGTATACATGTTATACTTGTTGAACTCATGCAAACTATGTGAACCATACTTGTTGAACACATGCTTCTTATGTGAAACTTATGTGAACTTTATTCATACCATGCATGCAAAACCTATTTTCTTTATTACAATCAAGTCTCATGCTTTTGTCTTGTTTACAACCTCTAGATGCCTCCTTTCCATAACTCGTTGAACCGCCTCAAGAAGTCCAAGAAGACGGATTCCCAGAAGGAATCCAACAACGAGGACTCGATATCGAAGTAAGAACTAATTGGGCTTGTTTCGGAGCAAATGGCTGGGCAATTGGCTAAGATCATACCCGACATTGTTAGCCAAATCCACACCATACACGCCGAAGCCACACCTAAATCATCCGCTGATTCCAAAGCCGATACCCCCAAACCATCTTACCAATTCAAGCATTTAAAGGCTTGTAAACCAGTGGAATTCACTGGCATGGACGGTGTTACCGCCATGATCAATTGGTTTGATTCAATGGAGCTTATCTTCCTTCAGGGCGGCTGCCCTGAGGAACTCCGAACCCTTAATGCCACCGGGGTCTTTCGCAAGAGAGCCCTCGAGTGGTGGACCACGAACGAAACATGCGTGGAAACGAAGCAGCCCATGCGATGACTTGGGAAGAGCTTAAGGAGCTCATGAAGGAGCAATTCTGTCCTCCCCATGAGACCCAGAAACTTGAAAACGAGTTCTGGAATCTCACACAACAGGGGAGCGACGCTGAAGGATTGATTGCGCGCTTTAAACAGTTAAGTATCATTTTCCCTGGGCAAGTCGATACTGTTCCCAAGTCAATCGCCAAGCTCAGCCGTTGCCTCTCACCGGTGATCATGAACCATGTAGCCACAGCCAACCCGAAAACCCTCGAGGAAGCCTATGCATAAACCTCCAACTCAACCATAAATGCATCCTTCAGGGGCCTACGACAAGGTCCCTACGAAGCATGCGCACCAAGCCATTGCCAACACCACTGAATCACCTACCCCTCCAGCCAAAAAGCCCCACAACAAGAACAAGAAGCGGAAGGCTTCTTCTCAAAACAATGCAGTCGTCACTCCGCCTACCCAAAACACCAACCAACCTGGACAAGGTTACATTGTCTCTCACCCCAAGTGTACCACTTGCAACTACCATCACCCTATTGGCACCTCATGCCGAAAATGTGCCAATTGTAATAGGTTGGGACACCTCTCCAACTACTGTCGTCTACCCCAGAACCAGCAAACCCAAGCCTTTTACCCAATCCTAACCCAAACCGCCAAACCCAAGCTACACCTGGTCGAACCTGCTATAATTGTGGCGATCCTAACCATTTTGCCAACGTTTGCCGAACGCCCCAACAACCAGCAGCAACAACAAACCGAACCTGCGAAAGGACAAGCTTTCGTTCTCACCTCAGCTCAAGCCCAAAGTTCGAATGATGTCATCACTGGTACGTTCCTTGTGAACCATATCTATGCTACTTGTCTGTTTGATACTGGCGCGGATAGAAGTTTTGTATCCGTTGAATTTGAACCCTTGCTTAAGTGCGAACGAACTAAAATGCCTAATCCTTTTGCTGTCGAAGTCTCTAATGGTAAGACCATCTCCGTTTACTCTGTTCTTTCTGGTTGCTCCCTAATCTTAAACGATCATAAGTTTTCCATCGACCTCATACCTATGCAAATGGGTAGCTTTGACGTCATAGTAGGCATGGACTGGCTTAAGCGAGTTCGTGCTGAAGTCGTTTGTTCTGAGAAATTCATTCGCCTTCCCCTACCTCAAGGTGACTCTTTACACGTCTATGGTGAGAAACCTTCTAAGGGTCTCAAGCTTATGTCGTGCATCAAAGCGAACAAGTACTTGCGTAAGGAGTACTTTGCCTTTCTCGCCCACGTTGTGGAAAAGAAAGACAAAGGTCCTAGCATAAGTGATGTTCCTGTCGTTTGTGAGTTCCCTTACTTTTTCCCCGAGGATCTCCCTGGTCCTCCGCCTCCTCGAGCTGTCGATTTTCATATTGACCTCATTCCTGGCGCAACTCTTGTTGCGAAGGCTCCCTATCGTTTAGCACCCTTGGAGATGCAAGAGCTATCAAGCCAACTTCAAGAGCTTCTTGATAAAGGCTTTATACGCCCTAGTACTTCCCCTTGAGGCGCTCCCGTGTTGTTCGTCAAGAAGAAAGATGGGTCTTTTTCGGATGTGCATTGATTATTGTGAGCTCAATAAACTTACAGTCAAAAACCGATACCCACTTCCTCGTATTGACGATCTCTTCGATCAATTGCAAGGCGCGAAGTGCTTTTCAAAGGTTGACCTCCGTTCTGGCTATCATCAACTTCGGGTTTCCGAGGAAGATGTACCCAAAACCGCATTTCGCACACGTTATGGACACTACGAGTTCGTGGTCATGCCTTTTGGTTTGACCAACGCTCCTGCAGTGTTTATGGATCTCACGAACCGTGTGTGCAAGCCTTTTCTATCATTTCGTCATTGTATTCATCGACGATATCCTAATCTACTCCAAGACGAAAGAAGAACATGGACGACATTTGCGTCTTATTCTTCAGCTTTTGCAAACCGAACGTCTTTATGCCAAATTCTCCAAGTGTGAATTTTGGCTAAAATAGGTTCAATTCTTAGGTCACACCGTCAATGAACTTGGTATTCATGTTGACCCTGCAAAGATAGAAGCTGTGAAGAATTGGATTGCACCTAAGTCGCCCTCTGAAATTCGTTCGTTTCTTGGCCTAGCTGGGTATTATCGCCGTTTCATCTCGAACTTCTTGAAGATTTCGTGCCTTTGACTTCGTTGACTAAAAAGATAAACCTTTTGTTTGGGGTCCCGAACAAGAGGAATCTTTCCAAACGCTCAAGGACATGCTTTGTAATGCTCATATTCTCACTCTCTCCATGGGAACGACGATTTCGTCGTGTATTGCGATGCCTCTAACCAGGGTCTTGGTTGCGTTCTCATGCAACGGGACAAAGTAATCGCTTACGCGTCGAGACAACTCAAAATTCATGAGAAAACTATACTACTCACGACTTGAACTTGGTGCAGTTGTTTTTGCATTAAAGATTTGGCGACACTACCTTTATGGTACAAAGTGCACGGTCTTTACCGACCATAAGAGCCTCCAACACATCTTTGATCAAAAGGAAACTCAACATGCGTCAACGTCGTTGGGTAGAATTGTTAAACGACTACGACTGTGATATCCGCTACCACCCTGGTAAGGCTAATGTCGTGGCCGATGCACTTAGTCGTAAGACTCATGTCAAGAGTGCTCGTTGCTACCAAATCGTGGGAAAACTCAATGAGTTGATTCGACAAGCACAATTTGCCGTCATTAACGAGGGTAACCTCGATAACGAGTTGAATTGTGGAATCGAAAACCCACTCGAAGCTAAGCCTGATGGTATTCTTTACTATTATAGTCGCATTTGGATTCCCGATCGTCTCAATCTTCGGACTACTTTGATGGACGAAGCTCACAATCCCGATACGTTCACCCTGGAACTGATAAGATGTACCATGACTTGCGCGCATCCTATTGGTGGTCTGGAATGAAACGTGATATCGCTCTCTACGTCTCCAAATACCTTACGTGTTCCAAAGTCAAGGCAGAACATCAACGTCCCTCCGTTTGCTCGAATAACCAGAAATTCCGGTCTGGAAATGGGAGAGCATAGCCATGGATTTCATCACGAAATTGCCTCGTACCTCGTCTGGTCACGACAGCATTTGGGTTATCATCGATCGTTTGACTAAATCCGCACACTTCCTCGCCATTCGTGAAGATTACAAAGTCGAGAAATTGGCTCGTCTCTACACGGGTGAAATCATTAGTCGTCACGGTACTCCTCTTGATATTATTTCTCATCGTGATGCTCGTTTCACTTCTCGCCTGCAACTTTCCAATCCGCCCTTGGCACTCGTTTGAATCTTAGCACCGCTTTTCATCCTCAATCTAATGGTCAGACCGAGCGTACTATTCAAACTCTAGAGGATATGCTTCGATCATGCATAATCGATTTTGCGGCAACTGGGATTTGCACTTACCCTTGGTAGAATTCTCGTACAACAATAGCTATCACGCAAGTATTCAAATGGCTCCATTTGAAGCATTGTATGGTCGCAAACGTCGTTCGCCTATTTGTTGGCACGAGATCGGAGACGTACAACTCACCGGTCCCGAACTTATACAAGAGACGACGGACAAGATCCTACAGATTCGTTACAACTTGCTCAAAGCTCGAAGCCGAAAAAGAGCTATGCTTATAGAAGATGCAAACCTTTGGAATTCGACATAGGTGACCACGTACTTCTCAAGGTTGCACCTTGGAAAGGTGTTGTTCGTTTTGGTAAGAAAGGCAAACTCGCTCCTCGCTATGTGGGTCCTTTCAAGATTCTCGAAATGATAGGCACGGTAGCGTATCGACTGGATCTACCTCAAACGCTCAGCAATGTTCATCCTGTGTTTCATGTTTCGAATTTGAAGAAGTGTCTAGCCGAAGAAGGACTTCAAGTTCCACTCGAAGATCTTCAGATCAACGATACTTTGCACTTTGTGGAGAAATCGGTCGAAATCATGGACCGAGGAACCAAGCAACTGAGGCGCAGTCGTATTCCTATTGTCAAGGTTCGATGGGAAGGTAAACGTGGCGTCGAGTTCACTTGGGAACTTGAAAGTGATATGAAGACTAAGTATCCATATCTCTTCGTTACATCTTCCTAAATTTCGGGACAAAATTTCCTAAAGGAGGGGAGACTGTAACGCCCCGCGTTTCTATACTTTCTGTATTTGAAAACTTTGTATCATACTTCTATTTTTAGTAAGCGTTGTATCTTGTATTTGTCTTTCGTTGTAAACGTGGAAAACCGAGACTTGAATCGTAATAAGAAACTCGTATTTTAACAATATTATGTTAATTATAGTCATGTTAGACTTATACTTGTTCATACTTTAAACGTGTAAACGTATTCGTGGTACTCTCAATCGTAAACGTGTGATAACTTGCAAACATGGTATGTATGCGTAATCGAGACTCAAACGTAAAACTCGTAATCATTAAACTAAATTCGTTACGAAAATATAATTATCTATTCATTTATTAAGTTAATTAATTAAATTAATTAAGTTAATTAATTAAATTAATTAATTAAATTAGTTAATAAAATTAATTAATTTATTTTTACAAAAATTAAATGCTATTTTATAAATATATTAACATTTAGGATTAAAGGTTAATAAATACATATATATATTTTTTTATGGAGTCCAAGGTCTAAATTGTAATTCTTGAATTCTTAACTTCAGGGACTAATCTTGCCATTTTTGGTAAATTGTTTAAAGGGTTTTGATTAAAAAAATAGTATATATAGGTAATATACACCAGCCGTCATGGTGTACCTTTAAGCATCATTTCAGACCGTGATGGTCGTTTCACTTCACGAACATGGCGAGCCGTACAAACCGCCTTGGGTACACGATTAGACCTCAGTACCGCTTTTCATCCTCAAACTGATGGACAATCTGAACGCACCATCCAAACCCTTGAAGACATGCTGCGAGCATGTGTCATAGACTTCAAAGGGAACTGGGACGCTCACCTACCATTGGTTGAATTTTCGTACAACAATAGCTATCACTCAAGTATCGGCATGGCTCCTTTCGAAGCTTTATATGGTCGTAAGTGCCGATCTCCAATATGTTGGCACGAAATTGGAGAAGCACAAATCACCGGTCCAGAATTAATTCAAGAAACAACCGACAAGATCCATCAAATTCGAAACAATCTTCTAGCGGCACAAAGTCGTCAAAAGAGTTATGCAGACAAACGACGAAAGCCCTTGGAGTTTGACATTGGTGATCAAGTACTTTTAAAAGTATCACCGTGGAAGGGAGTAGTTCGTTTTGGCCAGAAGGGCAAGCTAGCACCACGCTACGTAGGACCTTTCAAGATACTCGAAAGAGTAGTTCCTGTAGCATACAAGCTTGACCTACCAGAAGAGCTCAACAGAATTCATCCCACATTCCACGTATCAAACTTGAAAAAGTGCCTCACCGATGAAAACCTCCATATTCCTCTAGAAGACATTCAAGTCGATGAATCTATGCATTTCGTTGAAAGACCAGTAGAAATTATGGATTTTGGAGAGAAGCGTTTAAGACGAAGTCGTATTCCAATTGTCAGGGTACGTTGGGAGTCAAAACGAGGACCCGAGTTTACTTGGGAACGTGAAGACTCAATGCGCGAAAAATACCCGCATCTTTTTCCAGTTACCACTATTGCTTAAATTTCGGGATGAAATTCCTAAAAGTAGGGGATACTGTAACATTCGTCGAAAAACAGGTTTTCCAAACCCGCTTCGTTTATTAATCAAATATTTAGTTTCGTCGCGTATTTAATGTTCATATTAATTTTAAACAATACATAACTAATAAACATTATTAGAATTTTAAACCATAAACAATGAACAATAAAAATAAATAAATAAAAAAATAAATAGGGCTGCCGGGTTTCGAACCCGGGTCGCCCACAAACACAAACACACACCACACCACTCCGCCACACATTTCTTTCATGCCAAATACAGAAACAAATAACATTTAAAGTAAACCCAAAAGTCAAACCGGTAATCAGCGAGCCCAAATCCGCAGTCGCCGGAAAAAAAACCAAAGATTCCGCAAATTAGGACCGTTTCCTTTGACTAAAACGCGGTGAACTAATTTCGACATCGGTTATAACCGATGTCTAACCCTCAATTTCAGTCGTAATCGCCAGAAAAACTTTGACCGCGAATCAAGACCAAAATTCGGACCCAATACATCCTGTTCTTCCCTATAAATACCCACCCAAACCTCTGGTAACCTTTTCGCTCAGAATCGCACAATCTCTCGAAGCTTTAGCACGTCGCCGGAAATTTCAATTTCGCTGGAATCACTGAACGGAAAACCGCGATTTTCTTCAGAAGGTACAATCATCTAATTTCTCTTGCTATTTTTTTATTTGTAATCTAATTGCTCAATCCAGTAATCAAAACTGTTAAATAGTTTCCCTCAGCCGGAATTCGCAGATCGGAGACGACGAGACTTTGCCGGAAAACCTGAAGCAAACTCGCCGTTCTGGTATACCATGTCATCTCATTTCTCTTTTCAATTCAATCAAATATAAGTTAAGATCGATTAAACAGAACAGTCGGAATTCACTGTTCTGAAATGTTAAGCGAAGAAGACGAAGTTGAACAATGTGTATAAGTTTAACTAAAACTGGATATTTAACCGGGTTAGACACACAGTCCAGCGGTGGACTGTGTGCAACATAACACGCACGTCCCGAGTTCGAATCGCATATGTTACCGACTTTCAGAAATAAAACCAATCCTTTTTAAAACCTATTCAGATCATCCTTCAACATGTATACAAATATAATATAATTCTGTAGTTAAACAAGGCTAGACACACAGCCCAACTGGTTGGACTGTGCGCACTCGAACCGAACGTCCCGAGTTCGACTCCGGGTCACTGAAGTCAGTTCGGCCATGTTAAATCCTTTTTGAAATAAACTAAATAAGATAACAGTTAATTAGTATATATATAATTAAAACAGAGAATATTTCGGGTTAGACACGTAGCTCAGTTGGTAGAGCTGCGTGCACGTATACGAGAGGTCCCGAGTTCGAACCTCACTCAGCGCATAATTAAACACAGTCCGACCGGTCAACGGTCAACGGTCAAAAAAAGTCAATTTTTTTATTTCTTTTTATTTATTTATTTATTTTATTTAAAAATCAATTAAAAACACTTAAAAATAATATTTTTAAAGTTAGAAAATGTCCTTAAACTCACAAAAATAAATCTAAAAATTCCATTAAGAGCACTAATTAAAAACATTAATTCCAAATAAAATTTATTTATTTACCGGATCGTCTTGTTATTATTTAGGTTAGTTTTTCCCTCGACGGTCGAGTCCTAATATTCGTGCGCATCATCATCATCAAGAAACGCATCCACTGTGAGTGAATCTCTACCAATTCCCCGTTTTAATCACGTTTTTGGGTGTATCATGTGTCGCATAATTCTCATATTTTATTTAAACACTTGTGCTTACATCATATCCGTGATCAAATGTGTATCAAATGTGTATTAATTGTTGTGTGAATTATGTTTAGATTGGAGTTATCATTTTCAGTGCATGCATTTCATTAGGCCCATCAGCTCCCCGTGGGATACGGGTTGAGTATCAGGTGCCTCATTCGATCGGCTCCGTTTGATTGAGCCTTGATCTCACATACATCATCATTCATGTCACTCAATCGGCTCCGTTTGATTGAGCCTTGATCTCACATACATCATCATTCATGTCATATACTCATCCAAAGTAGTTTGTGATTGTTTATTTATATATGTTTGCTCACATGTGATTATTGCACAAATTTTCCTTATTAAATAAATCAATAAATTATTAACAATGTTTTATCAAGATTCACTCGCCAACTTTTGTTGACCCAAAATATCCCCCGTTTTACACATGATACAGGTGAACCAACTGAGGCAAGAAACACATAGGAAGGCCTAGAAGAATAAATCAGTTTAAGCTTTGGATTATTTATATAGTTTCATTTCCTTGTAATTGTATGAATTTTGATTTGGATTTAAGTTGTAATTTGAATTTAATAAATATGAAACATTTTAGTAAACATCATGAGCTTTGGTGATAACCCAATTATGCCCCGACTCTTATTCCGCTGCGGGTCGGGGTGTGACACTTGTGCTTACAATCAAGCTTATGATTAGTAAAGCCTAACCAAGCTTTTAACATGAACTAAGGGCTGTTTTAACACCCTAAACTTTCTGTTTTTGAAGAGCATTAAGCTCACAAGTGATGCAAGCTATTATGCTTGTTCATGTGTGTCCACAAGGAAGCTTGGGCTATCCTAACTTGTGACCACACATCACTTGATTATTTTCATCAAGATCCCAAACTAGTTTGCTAGACCTAAAGTGTCTCAACCCCACAAAGCCGTTGACGATTGTCCTCGTGTGCTCGTCGGCTTGTTGAATACTTGGCTACTTGGTATCTAGATGACACCTTATCATTCTTGTCTTTACATTCTTGTATAGTATGTAGTTCTTGTACCCTCCTTGTTACCAATGGTAACTTGTGTAGTGGTGAACATAATCCGAGGTTCAAAGTGGATGGTTTAACCTCCCACCTCATACTTGACATACATGACACTAGAGGTTACAAAGTGGATGGTTCATCCTCCCACCTCCTACATGATTATAATGATATATATATAACTATATTACAATTCTAAAACCGAAACCTTGATAATGAACTTATAATCACCTATCAAGTTATTAAGTTTAACACTAAAATATGTAATTACTTGTCACGATTCTAATAGGTCCCGAACCTATGAAATCACATCCAACTCTTGCAGGTGGGGGAGCTTGGTTTGCTTGGTTCACCGGGTTGGCTTGGGCCTGAGCATGAATAATATTAACCAACCTTGGACAAGTGTTTCGGAAATGGCTTGGGTCGCCGCAATTGTAGCAAGCCCGCATTGGTTGACCCATAAGATAATTGGGCTGGTAATATGTTTGGGCTAAATGTTGAGTGGGTGGTAGTAGGGGTTGTTGGCCTTGGCCCATTATTTGTTGGTGGGTTTGGGTTATAGGTTGGTGGCGGTTCGTTCGTTGAGGCATGCGGCAAGTTTGAACATTATGACCCGCGCGACCGCAGCCGGTGCAATATTAACAAGGATGATCAGGGGAATGGTGATATTGGCAACGGTTACATTTTGGTAACGGGCCTGTGTAGGGTCTTCTGTATGGTGCGGGTGAAGGAGTGACTTGAGTAATGGGTGCAGCAGGAATAGGGGAGTTGGTTTGAGTAACTGCAAAATTTCTGGTGTTGCGCTTCCTCTTATTAGCGAACTTAGAGGAAGGAATGGGGTGGTTTGAAGTTTGTCCCTCAACAGGGGCTTTCTTCTTCTCTTCTTTGAACTTCCCGTTGCGAATTCGGTTTTCGGTCAGTTCAGTTGCTAATTCCATAGCAGCTTCAAGTGTTACTGGTGAAACGCTGAGAACTGAATCTTGGATTTTCGAGGGAAGTCCTCGAATATAGTGCTCGATCAGACGATAGGTTGGGGTGAACAAATTTGGAACCATTTGGTTCAACTCCAAGAACCTCTTGTTATATGTAGTGTGATCACCCTCCTTTTGCTTTAGAGAATGAAATTCGTCCTCCAGCTTTTTAATTTCACTTCTAGGACAGAAACGCCTAGTCATGATTTCCCTTAACTCCTCCTAAGTTAAGGCCATCGCATCTTCAGTTCTCCTCTTCCCTTTCTCAGTATTCCACCAAGTGAGAGCTGCCCCAAATAGTCTCCCGGTGGCGTATCTAACCTTGCGATCCTCAGGACAATCGCAGTTTAGAAAGGTGTTTTCCATCTCCTCGAACCAATGTAGGAGAGCAGTGACACCCTCGTCCCTTCAAATTTAGGAGGATCACAGGACTTAAAATGTTTATAAGAGCACTTGCTGGTAGGAGGGTTGTCGATGTTCTGGTCCTGTTGTTGGGGTGGGTTAGTAGGACCTATAGCAAGGGCTTGTTGTACTTGGACCACAATGTCAGGCAGTATCGTGGCCATTTGTTTCGCGATCTGAGTGGCCAAACGTTCCTGAGACCTTCCCGATCTTTTACCCCTTCGTTGCTGTCTAGACGACATCTACAGGATCATAAAATGAGAAGATTGTGAGTTTATGGTGTCTTTTTAGGTGTCATGTGTCTTTAAGAAAATGAAAATAACATAAATATCAATAATGCAACTACATCCATAGGATGTCTTGGGTTCACTCATGTTGGGCCTCAAATGTCCCCCATACCTTCACCTACATAGTCATGTGGGCCCCCATGGCTATTGGCTTGGTAGGATTCACATTAGTATTGGCAATTTAACACTCGCATCCCCCGAATGCAAACCACAAAATATGTTCATGAGATGTTTGGTCGGAACGTGTCCAGGTGTAGACACAATTACAACTCAAAGTGGGGTTAGCTCACACGACGTTTGGTATAGCATGCTTTGGCCTAATAGGTTCTTCGTACTCTCATCGTTAGTCCCCAGGTAGGCAAACTGGTCCTTTATTTTGGATTTATACGAATGCCAGACTAGACAGGACGTTCCGACTACCGGTACTGGTACCCTTCCAGTTACTACATGCCCGTCATGAGAACTCACTTTGATGAGATTTGAAAACACGAAAATCATTGTAAAAGCAATCATGATGTGGTGTGTGCTTTCATGGATGTGATATGTTATGAGCATACGATTCATGATAGGCATTATATGATAATACATACTTATGAACATGCTTGCACAATATCAAATGTAACATTTAACATAAAACATATAATCATCATGAAATTTGGCATATAACACACAAAAATCTTATAAGTTTCTGATCGACTATAGTATAGGCTCTAAGGGTCTAATAACCTATCCTATATCCCTATAGTCATGGCTCTGATACCAATCTGTCACACCCCGACCCGCAGCGGAATAAGAGTCGGGGCATAATTGGGTTATCACCAAAGCTCATGACATTTACTAATATGTTTCATATTTAATAAAGTCAAAGTTACATTTCCAAAAATCCAAACATGTTCATTCAATACAAAGAAAATGAACCAAGCATAACAATCTCAACTCTAAATCGTTTTATTCTTCTAGTCCAAGTCCTATGTGTTCCTAGCTGCTGCTGGTTCACCTGTATCATGTGTAAAATGGGGGTTTTTGGGTCAACATAAGTTGGCGAGTGAACCTTATTAGATAAACATTTATTAATGAATTAATTGTTAGTTTATCAATGAAAAATTGTGCATAATCATAGATGAGCAAATGTAAATAATCAAGCAATGGCAAATAGCAGTCACAACTATAACATACAATAACACATGACAGCATACATGAACATACCAACATCATACTGTAAATAACATAAATGAAACTGTGCGATCAAGGCTCAATCAAATGGAGCCGATCGTATTGCATGTACTGAAAATGAAAATGTCTGTGCGATCAAGGCTCAATCAAACGGAGCCGATCGTATGTGGGCACGCCAGGTTCAACCTCATAATGAAATGGGGAACATGCTCAACGCTCATAATGTAATGGGGAGCGGAGGCCTATGAAATTGCATGTACTGAAAATAATAAACTTGCATCCAACAATAACTACACAACAGGAACAAACTGAATACACTAGTTCATGATATGATATATGCACAATGGTTTAAGTATAATATATATATATATATATCAAGACACATGATACACCCCAAAACGTGATTAAAACGGGGAATTTATAAAGATTCACTCACATTGGGTGCGTTGGATTGGAGATGGTGAGATGCGCACGAATTAGATGAGCGGAACAACGAGAAATACTAACCTAAATAATAACGGAAAAATATATTAAACGAGTGGATTTTATTAAGGATTTTAATGAAATTTTTAGATATATTTTTGTGAGTTCAAGGCTATTTTCTATCTTTAAAAATGTTATTTTTAAGTATTTTTAATTGATTTTTAAATTAAATTAAATAAATAAAAATATAAAAAATTGTTTATTTAGCGTTGACCGTTGACCGTTGACCGGTTCGGTCAGCGAATTAATTTGCGCCGGGTGAGGCTCGAACCCGAGACCTCCCGTACGCGTGCACGCAGCTCTACCAACTGAGCTACGTGTCTAACCCGAAATAATCTTGTTTTTAATTATATTTATATACTTATTCAATTTAACCGAAATTCTTTTAATTGCCAAAAACTTTTAATTCCACGGACCGGTGCTAGTGACGGGTTTCGAACGCGCGACGTATGGTTTATGTTGCACACAGTCCATCGCTGGACTGTGTGTCTAACCTGGTTATTATCTCGGTTTTTATTATACTTAACAACTAACTGAGTTAACCCGGTTTAGTTTTTAATCAAAAAGGCATTTTATTACACAAGGAGTGCGTGTAGCAGGGATCGAACTCGGGACGTGTATGTTTTTTGTTTGCACACAGTCCACCGCTGGACTGTGTGTCTAACCCGTTTATAATTCCGATTTTAATTAATCTTATGTCATCTCTGAACTCGTCTTCTTCATTACAAACACAGACATCAATCAAAACAACTAATACGCGATTAATTTAGTTAATGAACATGATGACCAATTTGAATGCATTGAACCGAAAAGTTTGGGGAAGAAAATACCGAATAGATCGTCTTCTTCAGAGAATCCGGCGAAGTTCGTCGGCTCTGTTTTGGAACCTTCGGCTGTGAGAATCAATTAACAGGTTTAAGGGATTAGATGTGAAATTGAACTAATGAGTATTGATTATCAACACGTTGGAATGAGCATACCGGTAATCAGTGAGTTTCCGACAATTCCAGAAGTTTTCCGGTGAAAACAGAAAGTCCAGTAATGTCGTCTGTGGTTGATTATGAGCGATGGGTTAATGTTAGTAAGGTTCTAACAATTGATTGAAACAGTAAAGTAGAGGTATTTTACCGGTTTGAGTTGAATACGGTTTTCCGGCGACTTTTGCAGAAAATTCCGGCGAGCTGATTTAGGCGTTCTGATGGTCTGAAAACGCGACGAAAATGAAATGGAGTATTGGTATGATATCTCTGAGTCGCGAGAGTGGTCTGAAGTTGAAGAACTCTGGACTTGATGATTTTTCGGTTTTAAAAACCGATAATGATGAGGCTTTATGTTTAATCAATTCCGATTTGATTAAAAACCGTCGGTGCATCGGTTATAAACTGAATGTGCGAATAACAAATGAATTGACGATTGGTTTGCCGATTACCGTTTCTCAGATGGCGCAACCGGTTTTAACTGGGTTTGTGTATAAATTTCATTTGTGTTCCTAGAGATAACAGAAAACACAATGTGGCGGAGTGGTCTTGTGAGTGTATGTTAAGTCGTTGGAGTGTGCCTTGGCTGACCCGGGTTCGAGTCCTGGCAGCATCATAATTTTTTTATTTATTTTATTTTAACTTTTTATCAAATATAATTTTTATAGTTTAGTTTATTTATTAATTATGTATCGTTTTAAATCAAAATAATCATAAATATTTGACATAACTTTTATAACTTGATATTCGATTACAAAACGGAGCGGGTTTTGAAAACTCGATTTTTACAAATGTTACATATTCGTGTCACTTTACATCTTTTCAGTCTTGAACTACCTGCATGTCAGAGCATATTTGTTCATCGTATCAATATGAAGCGTATTGCCCTATACGCTTCCTATTGGGTACCTAGGGGAATCATATTGCTCAATACGCGTCCTATTGATTTAATTCATCCACCAACCAAAACCCTATGGGAAGCGTATTGCTGAATACACTTCCTGGTAACTGTAAAGGAATCGTATTGTCCAATACGCCTCCTGTTGGACTCAGTTTTCAAAATTTTTCACTACTTTTTAGGTCTGCACTTTATGCACTTCCTGCATGACAGAGAGCATTAGGTTTCAGCAAGCGAATGGGAAGCGTATTGGCCTATATGGTTCCTATGGTTAAGCATTTATTGCTTTTAAACCCTATAGGAAGCGTATTGTGCTATACACTTCATATTGAGGGATGTACACTAACTTTTGGGGGTGTCTAGATACCATGACCCTAAAGAATTGCTTATAAAAAAAGATAGGATTTTCTCACTTAGGGTGTCAAGAATAATGTGTTTATAAGTATAGCAAATGATATATATATAAAAAAAAACCCAGCTGAATTACGTGTTTAAAAATTAAATGACTAATTATAGAACAACATAAAAGACATAATTTTCATTTAGGGTATTAATGACTAAAACAAAAACTTTAATGTAAATAAAAGATAGATTTTAGCATAATTATTGCATGTTTAATATCAACGGGTGTCTGTCACATATGTGATGTGAGACAATAATCCAGTTATTGTAGATAAAATTCAAAAGCAATCTCATATATCACGTTCTAAACGCCAAATTTAGTAACCCACTTGATAGAGACTCATGCGTTTTAGAGGGGAGGTCTCGGGTTCAAACATAGACAAGAGTTTATTTAATTAATTTGTGTAACCTATAATAGGAGTAAGCTTCGCCGTTAAAAGAACGTTCTATATAGAGATGGACGTCAACTCACCACCCTTTCGCTTTACCTTGCCCCCTCCAAATTCTTCCCTTCCCTTCACAAAAATCATTCACTCATCTCTCCCCCCACCGAAGAATAATCAAATATGGACGGATCTCCCTCTCTCCTCCACTTGGCCGCCCCCTCACCTTTAGACGGCATGTGCACCTCGTGTAGGAGATATTCTTATTGTAAGACCATTCGGCGTGCAATCCCCATTTCATGACACCCTACACCACCCCCGGGAGTTTTTGGGGCTTGAAGCGCCAAAGGCATTTTGTGTATCACGCTTCTTACTCGCACACCTACACAATTCACCTCGACTATCGGTTGATTTAAAAAAAATAATGATTAGGTAATCAATGGAGGGGCAGGGGCTTGAACCATTATACTCATTGTTGCTTCAAAATGTCGACCACATGGCAAAAAAATGCCCCTTTAGAGGTTCGAACCGTTACGCATGGTCTAATTAGATTTCGGAAGCAATTTGCAAAATGTCATATTTGAGCTTTATAACATTCCATAACATCTTAAAAGCAAATGTCGGTCCTCGCTGATTTATATATACACATGCTGCCACCCATTCAATACAAATTCATAAAAGCCACCGCCTCACTGACTTATATATACACTTCAATACAATTTCATAGAACAATTGGTTATATGGTTACTTGATTTCTACAATGACAAGGTTTCGATCCATGTACACAATTTTTTCTTTTTTTTTTCTTTAATGTTTTTCTTATATTACTAGGTCATAACGTACGGGTAAAAATAGTGAATTCGTGTTTCATAACAATCGTCTTATAACTCATATTTATTGTGACTTCGAATTTTTTTTCTGCGTTTAGGTTTCCATAACATAATCTACTCAACTTCATACGCTTCTCTTTAATTGTCTAGCCACATCGATTTCACATTCGTAACCGGGTTTGCAACAACGTTTTGATATTGGTTTTGAAGTTTGCAAATGTGCCTTTTAACACCTTAATGTCATTGTAAGGCCTCCCTATAGCGCGCGAGAGGTAATTATGGTCTTTCTATTAAAATGCTTTTTAAATTTTATAAAGTCATAGTATGTGAGCATATGGTTTAATATGTTTTCTTATATGTACATAAACACATTAATGTCATTGTCGCAACGAATGTAACGAACTTTGCAAATGCGGCGCTACATGCAGTCCGGCCGTAACTTCGATATAAGCACACTGCTTATATATGTTACATTGAGTGAAATCAAATAAGTTGAAACACGCATTTCATATAGTTAATGCATCACAAGATTTTTGGGCTAATCCATACGATTTTTGCATGCAACGGGCCCGCGGCGCATCGCCCGCGGGTCATATTACTAGTTACATATTAAAAAGTTATGTTTTAAAAAGTACGACATTTTACCGCTAAAACATCGACATAAAAGTCTTATGACTCAACCGAACATGATCAATCTTAACACAAACACACGTTGACCAGTAACCTAATCAGCCCATTTACCACGAATACTTCGCGAAAGTATAATTTATCTATTCAGACCCTAACTGACAAACACATAAAGGAGAAGCCACATAAAGGAGAAGCCACCGTTAAACTAAGGGCTTGTTTGGCTAAACTTATTTAACTCAAAAAGGACTTTTAGTAAAAATGACTTATTGACTTATGACTTTTTTAAAAGAAGTTTTTTAAAAAGTGTTTGGATTAGCTTATGGGGTAAAAAAAGCCAATAAGTTAATAAGTTGCTTTTTAAAAAATGTTTGAGTTAGCTTTTCCATGTAAAATACTAGAAAGCTCAAAAAAGCCACAAAATTCTAGCTTTTCAAAACTGACTTTTTCCTCCTATTGAAAATTTGTTTTGAAAAGTCATTTTCAATTACCCAAACAATATTTTGACTTATTTGTTTTTTGAAAAAGCCAATAAGCCAATAAGTTGGTTCAAAAAGCTTAGCCAAACATGCCCTAAGTACCTAACCGCCATTAACCACCATGTGCCATTAGTGTAAGATCCAATCACTAATGTGCAACTCACTAATCACTATAGTCTTTAGGTGGATCCTAAACCTGCCCATCGACTTAAATCTAATAATAATAATTTTTATGAATCAAGATCTCATTAAAGCTTAAGCCAAATGAATCAAGATCTCATCTGAGTTGACTCCTCCATCATCACCATGTTCTCTGATTTAACAAACATGATGTATGATGCAAGCCTCACAACAATTCATATATTATATATATCTACTGCAACAAATTATGTTCTAAGATTTCACTTCAACATTTCTCTACCTCATAAACCAAACACACCGTAAGGATCAAACCGGAATTATAAGTGAAGAACAAACCGAAATGGAATGACCACAGTTGTTAATAGCGAATAGTGGACGATAGCGATCACAAGCTACCTATACGCTACGTAGTGATAGCGATAAAATAGTGGGTGCTATTTTATGTTCAGCGATACACTAGAAAATAATTTAAGATATATTTTATATGTGCATTTTATCAACATACGCTGTTTTCAAATGTTTATGAAAAAAAAACCGAAAATTCTGCTATTTTATAGGCATACTAAAAAAAACCTAGAATCCCGCTATTTCCATGCTATGAAGGCACCAAAATCAGGTTGCGATCTGTAATCGCATCGCCACGCTAAACGCTATAGCTAGCGCTATGCTCGCAATTAACAACACTGGGAATGACATACATATAACATAAATAACTAAATAAGACATGTTTTCTTGATTAATTTGGATGTCCAACATGTTTGGTGGCATTACAGAACAACACCTTAATAGTATAAAGCCAACCAATTTCAATATGCTTACAAAGAACAAACTATAGTGGTCCATAGATAGTAAAATAGTAACAAAAGTTGGTTCAAGCTATTTGTTTACCTTCCATATAGATTAAATTGGCTAATAAAACAAGAAAAAAAATCAATACAGCCAACAACGTGAATCAAGAACGATACAATATCCAAACGTATCATATTGTAAACCACAATACCAATTCGTGAGTGAAAACCAACAAACTAGATTAAATATCGAACGACTGTTTACTATTTCCCCTTCCTATTTTAAGAAGATGGTACCTTAACAACTTTATACGCAGGGTGTAGCAGTCCGAGCTCATCCGCCACTTCAAGAGGATTGCTACTATCATTTCTTATTTGTTTCACCCTCTTGCTAGCAAGTGATTTGTGAGTGAATCCATACATCTGCAAAATCTGATTATCCCCAAAGTTAAACGCACGGTCCATCTGTTTCAAACATCTTTCAACCGGGTAATCACCGAATTTCCCACAAGGTTTGCAACCGACAAAATGAGTAACAAGCGGCCATCTATGATCACCAAGACCAGGATGGTAATTCGCAATAAACTCCTCGTACCGATCAACCAAAATGCCCCAATAACCATGAAGATAATAATGATTCTCCAAATAAACCTTATTAGCCCATCTATCCTTTTGTGAAGCCAATATCCAAACCATCGCCGACTGATCATCCGCTTCGAAAACCGGTCTATCTTTAAGCTCTCTAGTCAAAACCTTCCCCGCTTCCTCTCTAATCTTCCCTTTCGGACCCATCGGAGCCCAAACGTCAATCAAATCCAACGACCACTGACAATTCCTCAACAAAAAACTACCCGTATTCAACCCGATCCAATTCTTCTCATCATACACCATCTCGTTCCACCCGTGCATAACCAAGTTCCGATCTTTATACCTCTCCCACGGTATCTCAAACGCCATATCCGTAAACATCGCGTCACTATCCATCCACCACAAAAACTCAACCTCAGGATGACTCAACAAAAGCTTCCGAATCAACGGCAATTTCGCCCAAAAACCCGCCATTTCAGCATCAAGCAAAGCCATATTATAAAATATCTCAATCCCATGTATCCTACAATAATCAATCTTATTCTTTATACTCTTCAACAAATAATGATCACCCACAGGATTCTCACAAGGCTTTGGTGATGACCCAGTAACCAACAAAACCCTAGGCTTATTCCCATTAACATAATTATTAAAATTAGGGTTTTGTTTCAACCATTCACCTCTCTGTTCATCCCAATCTGAGATCTTGGGCCCAATACTGTACGGCACATTTGGGTCCTTCTTCACATCATCTTCTTCATCAACAAACAACTTCTTGATATCAAATTCAGCATAATTATTGGTCCCAGACGACGTCGTTTGCTCAGTTGTGGTCTCTATTTCTTCCAGAACTCGGCGCGGCTCGGCTCGTTTCCCGCGGTATTGATAGAATGTTTCGCGGATCTCGTTGAAATCCTGCTCCGGCGTACCGAACTTTCCGGCGCCCAGATTCGCGCGTAAAACGACGACGGTTAGGGCTAAGCAGAGGAGTGTAACCTTGCCGTTGTGAACAAGCCGTTGGAGTTGACGTGTACGGCGAGGTCCGAGGATCCGATCCAGCATTTTGACCCGACCCGAACTGAAATTGAGGGATAAGATTTGTGGGTTTTTGTGGGTTTTGTATGGAAGTGGTAAAGTTCGGATCTTTATTGGATTTTGGTTGCTGAAAGTGGAGAATTTGAGGGTTTGGAAGATTAGGGTTTGAAAAGGGGATCCAGCATTTTAAACGGGTCGGATCTGAAATTGGGGGAAAAGATTTATGGGTTTTGTGTGGAAGTGATAAAGTTGGGATCTTTAGTGGATTTTGGTTGCTGAAAGTAGAGAATTTGGGGGTTTGGAAGATTAGGGTTTGAAAGTGGAACGGGGGTTTGGGGAAATTGGGGATTTGTAGGATGAGATGAATGGGTTTTGGGTTTGAAGCTATGGAAGTGGTGATGAAGGTGGTGTTGGATTTGTAGCTTTGGAAATGTCGGTGGGGAGAATGGTGGTGGTACAGTGGTGGGGAAGGTTAAGATGTGAAATGTTGCATAGTTGGTCCTTGATGTTGTGTACAATTGACTATAACAATTAGTGAAGGAAAAGGACCCTTCATGTTTGATTAAATTGGTTTTTTCTTACGCCAAACTAAATTACTTTTGTATCTATACTTTGCAGGATTTGAATTGTTCATTCCTCCAAAATAGATGTGAGACAACTTACTACCGCAAGAGTTAGGTGCGTTGGATGATATCTTCAAGCTACTATCGGTTTAAAAGGTTGGGATGATGAGTTGGATTAACTCGAAAACACTTAGTATATGTATTTTTTATAATTATAATTAAAGAAATGTAATATTTATATATATATATTTTTTAAATTTACATTTAACTGATGAGAAATTTAGAACTATGCCTAACTGACCTATTATTGTGGTTCGGTTTCACGATAGCTTTTTTGGCTCTCGAAACATTGATGCAGGTTAGGTTGAACCAAAACTTTTGTCACTATGTAATATGAATATAGACATATAGTTACAAATTAATTAACGTGTTATTCTTAAAAACAACTTTATGTAAAGAATAAAAGCATTAACGAGCAAGGAAATTTTTTCTCAGACCATGAGTAATGAGCATTATTAGGGCGTGAAGTGGCTTGATAATGCCTCCAACACCACTCCTATGGGCTTTATATGGGTATAAAGAGAAATTGACATTTATAGTATAATGCCCAATGAGAATAACAAAATTGGAAAGTAATGAGGGAATGAGGGCATTAAGAGGGATTAACCATTACACGTTTTTTAAAAAGGCGTGATAATATTGATGTGTCGGGAAATAGCCCTTATGAGGCATTAACTATTACGTATAGCCGTGGTATATAATATTATTGAATATTGTTAGTGCTGCATAGTCACAATTTCATGCATTGTTATTATACTTTCTATTTTGATGACAATGAAATGCAAATACAAACATCTAATACACAAGCTAAATATAATTCTTACTATTTTTATATCATACGTTTTTATGACATAAGCATTTTGTGCTAAGAAATGTACATCAAAGAGAGAAAAGAGATTTATTAGACAAAATGCAGACAAGAAACTAATAATTCAATCGTGGATCGAAGGCAGATACTTATTGACTCATGTAAAACAAATGTCAAAAGTTCAATTATAGAGAGTGCACGATCATTGCACAGCCCTACCCAAAATTGATCACACCATAAGCTACCCGTTAGAAGAGTTACCAACACATTGCACCATATCAAATAGCAGAGAACACACAATCAGTGACGGACCTATGAGTTATTTTTTGAGTTGCGAACGAGACGTTTAACCAAACTTTTAAGGAGTGCGATAGAGGTTTTTGCCTATAAAATACACTGTTTTTTTTTCAAGGGATACACCCGCCCACCCAACTATCACCTAGGTCCGCCCATGCACACAATCGATAGTGTGCCATCAAATATGGTTATCGTGTTGCTTGGATGTTAAAAAAATATCAATTAGTTTTTCTGGTGGTTGATATGCATTTCACGACGCGTGAACTATGTAGTTCTAAATTTAAAAAAAAAAAGGCAAATAACCTTAGTATATCTATACCACAAAAATGGTTATTAATAACTTTCAAAGTAGATAATTCAAGATACGCAACATACAAATCAGGATCTTTGACAATAGTTGAGGCCATTTGAGAGAAGGAAGGATAGGAATATCACTCAAAGTATGAGATGTCAACAACAAGATTGCACCTTCGAGAAGGCGACATAAGAGACGCATTGCACCCGCTACACTCAAGTGGAACACAATCGTTTAATATCCCACTACTTGTTGGTCGTAAAAGACACAAAATAAACATTTTACTAGATATTTGACACTAACAACATGCTCAACTAAGTAATACAAAGAACGAATAGTACAATGTCAAATATAACATACACTAACACTAAATTGTGAAGGTTATAAAAATGTGTATGTGTTTTAAATTTAACAAGAGACGTGAACATATGGACACTAACAACATGCTCAACTAAATACTAAAAAAGTCTGAAGACCTATGGTGGTATATTGGATTGGGTGCTCATAGAAACATGCCCATATCCATATAAATACATTAAAAATCATAAATTTTCTTTCTCATTTCAATATAATAATTTTTTATACATTTATCTTTTCTATCTTCTTCACTCACAACCATCTTTAGAAATATTTAAAAAACATTATAAGGGTGAATAGTGTTTCCCATGTACTTATAAATAGTAACATTCTCATATATTTTTCTCTCTCATCTACTCACAATAATTTCTTATAATATAAGTAACTCACTCATATATTTTTAGGGGAACCATTAAGAATGCTCTAAATATATCTACAAATGGGTTTGAACATATTGGTAGTGTTTGTTTCATTGAAAGTAATGGAATTAGACATGGAATTTACATAGAAATTGAAGTGCGAAAAAAAATGTTGCCATATAATGTAGGCAATGGGATTTTCACATTTCCCACCTAGTAACATATGTTGTGGTACGCTGAAATGTGAGCGAGTGAGATGTATAAAAAATATATAAATAAATTTTAAAAATTGAGAAATAGTGTGAATGTGATTGGCTATATAAATGTGAAAGGGAAGTTGTAGCTCTTGGCTCTCTCCCCACGCAACCCCAATGTTCCCCGATGTTCATCACCACCATTACTCCCACAACCTACTCCACTCCCTCGGCCCCAGGGTGTGACAGTGTGTCTCGACCCTCGTGCCGGCGTGGCCTTCCTCTCACGCCCACATCCCTTGCCACAACATATAATCTTATTTCACGTTTTGAAATTAACCGAAAGCAACACTCTAAAATTTATTAACAAAGACTTGTTAGTTTATGGATATGCATACTTACATTCTTTTGAACATGAAATACCATGTATAATATATAAATTAATTATATTAATTACTGAGACATTGGTTCAGTGGTCAAAAGGTCTGCCCTCTTTAGTGGAAACACAGGTTTAATTCCAGTTTGGACCATTTTCGAGGAACATTTGGGTGAAGAAACGAATCGGGGCTTTAATCCCGGGTTCAAACCTAACGGGGGGTGGGGGGGGAGGGTTTACGGATTCCATCTGGTTCCCCGCGCATCTGGGGGGCACTGTCTCATGGCGCCGAGGAGTCGGCCTTGGACACAGCCCAAACAGGGTAAGTTTACACGTGAGATTATTTGCCGTTCAAAATGTAAATTATATTAATAACAGTGAACTCATTAAAGCAGCTATTTTTTATTAAATTATATTAATAACAGTAAAACCCATTAAAGCAGCTATTCTTTTAGGTTGCAATACAATTTATTATACATTTATGACCAGGCCAAACCATGAAACCAAGTTAATTCATATGGCACTTTGAGATACATATAGATTTCTTATTGCAACATATTTGAGGATTTTATACACCAATACGTATGTTGAGGGGGTGTTCGGGTTAGCTTATTTTGGAGCAATTTATAAGTTATTGACTCATAAAAGTTAATAAGTTGTTTTATAGTGTTTGGGTTACTTATTTAAGATAATTGTGTGTTGAGAAGTTAGGATTTATAACTTCTCACTTATTACTTATATAAGTTAATAAGTCCTTTTCGAGAAGGAATCCAAAACACCCCCTAAGTCGTATCATGTATCACATTAGTTTAAGCCTTTACTAATAGGAAAAAGGCTGAGATATAAAGAGAGCAAAAATATTTGAGTTGATTAGATAAATTGTTCATGTGGTTTTTAACAAAAATAACGAGAGTTTGAGATCTAACTTATGCTAAAGTGGCGGTTAACTTAGTGTATAAATACAATTAAAGTGCATGTTACGTCATGAAAAGGCTACAGAATCCCTGACATAAAAAAGGAGAGATGTTTACAGTATAACGTCAAATGAGAGAAAAAAATAGAAAATAATGATAGAAAAGGCATTAAAAAACGTTAACCATTAGGCATTTTTTTTAAAAGAGTGTATAGGTTCATTAAAATGAATATTATCTCTTTACATTTACAGTATATAACCAGAGCCATCTGTGTAATAAATTACTTAAAATAACATAAAACAAAAACATTAAAACCCAACGCCCCACACTCGTACAACTCCGGTGACCCACCTCATAACCGTCGGCGACCCACGCCATAACCCAACACCCAAGGCTCCACCAACCCGATATGCTCCCTGATCTTCCATCCCAACCCGTCATGGCCCTACACCCGACCCGTTTTCTAACACATCTGATCCTCACAACCACCCTGACCCATCATCATGATCATCTTTATATTACAATGATCGTGACCGTTTATCTCTTTTGATGTGTATATTTAGGGGTAAAAATGTAAATTCCCACACAATCTGTCACTAAGGTAAGTCAAAATTACCAAAAAGTCAATAACAAACAAGGTACAACATCCAATGCGTAACGTACAAGCCAATAATGCACAAGGGTTTTCACACACAATCAATTCAAAACTACACCAGATTTATTTCCAAATTGTATCAATGTATAGAAAAAAGTATATGATACGATATGATTTTCCATCAATCTAATAATAAAAATTTAATTACTTCACATAACATCATAAATCCAATAATAAATAAAATAATAATAATAGAAACAAACAAACAAACGCCACGCGCTCAACGACGGCAGCGCGTGATTGCACTGCAACCACGCGAGTAAGGGTTAGCCTGACCTCCAGACCGGCAGTTGTAATACGACGCACCGCGTCGCGAGCACGGAACATTGTTCTTGCTCAGCGCACCGTAGCTGATGTAGCGCCGGTTAGTTGCTAAAATGCGCCGGTTGATTTCACTGTCCATTGATAGCTCCATGTCGTCAATATCCAGATCTCCGCCTTCAGAGAGACACTCCGCCATAGATCCACGGCAGCCGGAGCCGGCGGCGGTGGTGGTCCGAATCCAGCCGATGTGGTGGCCCCCAGCGGCTTCAGCGGCGGGGAATGAGAGCGTGAGCATGTGGATGACGAGGATTGATGCAGAGATCACGAAGAGAGCGGTTGATTTCGACATTTTTGCGGTGATTTCTCTCTCTAGAAGGGTTTTTCTCTCTCTAGATTGGTGCTGACAGGTTTGAGTGATAAAGAGATGCGAAACGGAGGTTTTAAAGGGGAGCATATTGTTAAAAGATGAGAGTTGTGTCATATTTAGTCCTTTTAGTTTTGGAGAATTGTCATTTTTGTCTTCTATTGAGTTGGAACATGTGTTATAGCCGGTGTTAAGAATTGGTATGTACTAGTCGGTCAGCGAGACACCGACTAACAATTAAAAGAAATTCATCCGATTAGAACATTTATATGTAATTTCTAGTTTTATAGACACTCACATTTTTTTGAGTATGCATGTTTTAATCACTCGTGACCCATTTTTTAATCACATGTGTTAATAGATCCGTTTTGGTGCACGATAGAAATGCAGTTTTGCAACAAAAAAAAATTGTTTTTACACCATAGAAAGTAAACCAGTTACACACCCTACTTGTTATTATAAAGAACTACATGTTTTGTTGGCGTAAAAGTACCAACGCTTGTTGGTTGTTACCTAGTCATTGGCTTCCTTTAAAATCGAAAAGTCAAGTTAATAATTTAGATATAAATAATAACTATTTTATTTTAAATAGTGAAGTTGGCTAATTAAGTGATTTCTCATATTTTTATCGTCTCATTTGGGTATAAAAAGTACAAGAATCAAGTGTTTACTAGCATTAGGTTGCAAATTCAAACCTTAAAAAATTTAAAAGTTGTGCTTGAATGAAAATAGATGAAAACATTTGTGTATTAAATATATATTATAAATAAATTATTTTGATATACATATACACACTATCAACCTTACAATAAAAGTTAACTGTACAAATGGTTATTTCAAAATACGTTGCTATTAAAAATAACAAAAGTATATTGTTATGAATTGTGGTTAGAATAAATTGCAACAATATTACTAACACTAATAACCATTAAAAAAACATTTTAAGCAATTTAACTTAATATATGATCATCTTAAGTGTAACATAAGTTTCAAAATATCTTAGGGGTTGTTTGTTTACCTCTTAATGAGGCTATGAATGGCTCAGAGCTCTTACCGGTTCAGCACTTAATGGTTCAGACTGTTTGTTTCGCAAGCAAATGTCTGAATCGTTAAGACGTTTGCCTCTGAATGGTTAAGCATTATACTAAGTCTGAATGGTTAAGACCTCTAATCTGAATTGGTCAGACATTTGTCTCTTAATGGTTAAACATTATACTGGCTCTTAATGATTCAGACCTCTTACTGGTTCAGCACTTAATGGTTCAGACCTCTTAATGGTTTAGCACTTAACCATTGAAGTTGCCAAACAGCCCCTAACACGTCTAAAGGACTAAAACGGTCTTTAAACAAAGTCGAAGAGGCAAAAACGTAAATAGTGACAAAATAGAAATATCAGCATGCGCAACTGCCATCGGAGTTCCATAGATTTACCAAAATGACACGAGAATTAGGTGCCGTTTACCAATTTGACCTTTGCATATGTTTGATGGATGCATGAGTGATGCTTGCCCACTAACTTTGAGCTGGTTTTCTGCTTCCTTTTTGTCCTTTTTTATTTATTTTAATACAATTATTCTTTTAGTTTTTTTTCTTTCTTATATCACTTGTAAATAATAATATTCTATGTACTTTAAATATAACTATAATTATAGCTAGTTTTTATTGATTGATTATAATTTTTTTTAGTGTTAATAAACTCACACTTTAAAATCTTATTTCACACCTTTTATATAGGTCATACATGGTTATACGACCCATATAGAATAATCTGACATGATAAATATTGGATCGTATAATGCTATACACCTTGTATAGATGGATAAATATTAGATCGTATAATATTCTATACAGATCGTATAATATTATACGACTCGTATACGTAAAGACAAAAAAAACTGACATTTATTATGCAACTTTGTCATATACGACCGTATAGATGTAGTGGTGTAGAAATGGTGGAAGCATAATTTTTTTGTATGATATTAATACTAATTCTTATTGAGTTATTCAAGCAATACAAAAATGATGGTTGTAAGGTCGCAGGGTGCGGGATTTAGGTTAGGGGCTTTGCACGACACGTGGCGGAGGTGAGCTCCACCAGGCCACCCCAAAAAGTGGGGTGTGGAGGGGTGTGGTGTGGCGTGGTAGGCTAAAGTAGCCAACCAAAGCCAGCCATATTGGACCAGCCAACTCACTCTGTCCCCTGCCCCACGCCAGGCGACATACTCACGTCAAAAAGGCAACGTCATACTTAACGCCAATCGAGGTGGAAAAACTGACGATGAAGGGTAACCCACGCCTCCAACCCAAGTCCACACCCGTAGCGTAAGAAAAAAAGTTGCAAACTTGTATCAATATTAATATGTCGTGCTATATTTAATCATAGAGATTTTTAAAATACTTGACGGGTGTATATATATTATTATAATTTTGAGAGAATAATCTTTAGATGCTTAAACTTTTTCAAAAATAATTTAATATTCATTTTCTTTTCGCTTTCATTTATATGTATGTTTGTGGACCCATTAATAGAATTCAAAATGATACACCTATTTTCAATAAATTGCTCTAAATCAAAACGCGGAAACAATTTATTGGATTCCCATGATTTAAAGATAAATACATTAGTTGTAGACACCTAAATTTAAAAAAGAGACGTAGACACCTAAAGAGTTAAATGCTTGGTTGTTCTATGTGGTTTACGAAAATTTCAGACTTGGTTCCAATGGTTTACTAATTACACACTTGGTTCTAATAGTAGTAATTTTTGCACTCGGCTGGTCCTTATCACTAACCCATGTTAAATTTTTCAGTTAAATCTTTGTGAAATGACTAAAACACTTACGTGTTAAAGAAAATAAAACAATATATCTCCTACCTCCTTCTTCAACCCTAGACCACCACCACCATCTCACCTCCACTGCCAGAACACCCACCACCACCACCATCTTCCCTCCACCACTGAGCACTCCCTCCACCACCAATACGTCGTCCATCATAAAATTCATAACCCCCAAATCAACAATCGAACCCTGCTCAAAATCTCCAAACTCGCAACCCCTTCCAAATCGACCCAATCGACCTCTTATCTGCCAACTCAATCGACATTTCCCAGCCTATTCTTGCATCGATGGTATTCGCAAATCTGTAACAACCCATTACAAAACAAGACCTTCTGATATGTTATCCAACATCGCGAATGTTGTGTATGGTGGATCGGGGAACAATCGACTCAATCGGCTGGATCGGGGAACAATCGGCTCCATCGGTTCCACAGGCCCGATCGATGACGGATTGAAGGGCGGAATCTTCGGCGTTGTTCTTGGCCACGCACCAGAGTTTGAGTGAAACACCGTCGGATTGTTGTTGTTGGTGGAGAGTGGTGGCGCATGAGAGAGGGCGTGCGGCGGATGAGGGTGGGAAGCTCTGTAGACATTGTTGAAGTGGAGATTTGCAGGTGTGTTTGTAGGGTTTTTGTGAGGGTGGGAAAGAGGGGAGGAAGAAGGTAGTTTAATTTATTTTAATTATTTAGGGGTAATCTAGTCATTTAACATCAATTTAATTGAGAAATTTAACATGGGTTAGTGATAAGGACCACCCGAGTGTAAAAATTACAACTATTAGAACCAAGTGTGTAATTAGTGAACCATTGAGACCAAATCTGCAATTTTCACAAACCACAGGGACCAACCAAGCATTTAACTCACACCTAAATTTAAAAAAGAGACTATTTAAAATACACCTTTTAATAATTGTGCCGTTTAATCCAATAATTAGAAAACGGTTTCACGATTTATTTATTTAATATAACTTTCGAAAGTTACATATTTTTTAGTTTTAATATACTAGCTTACAAACTAGTGTATTACACAGGTTGAATGATGAAAAAATATAAATTATAAACTTGTATATAATCCTTATTAATGAAATGACTCATTGGATAAAATAGTAAAACAAAAGAACAGTTATATTTTCAGTGTTTAAAAAAATAGGACTAAAGTTTTTTAAACTATAATTTTGAGTGTCTATAACAACCTCTTAAATTAGTAGTCGACATTTAAATATTACACCACGCGGCTGTGGATTGGATCACCGCCACAGAGATTTGCCCTAATTGTGACACAGGGAGTACTGTTACTTATGTTCCTTGTTCATTACTCTATATTTGATAATTACTCTCCTAATAGAATAATTACGAAATTATCACTGTGTTTTTTTTTTTATTTTTTCATGCCATTCGTATGTTTTGTACGATAAGAATATTTGTATTTTTTCTTTGGTCAATATAAAATATTTCAATAAGTGAATTGAGAACTCGGTTTTTAGTTCGCCTCAACATGATATCACTAAATGATGTTAGATAAGTTATTGATTTCATAAAAGCGTATGTATAATAAGCAACCTACCCTTAATCTAACTAAAAACCTAATTTAACAGGTATCGTCATTCGCGATAATACCCAAACTTAAGAAGAAGAAAAGAAGCATCTAAAATTATTTTTCATCCCATTGATTTTTTCATCCTTTAATTTTTATTCCCTTTTCATGTTTGTATCATTTCCTTATAAATTGTTAGATAATTATTAACTAAATTTTAAATTATATGTTTGATCTCTAACTATATTAAGTAATATCAACCCCATGTATTATATGGGTTGCATAAATGTGATTTTATATAAGTAAACCCCATGTAATACACGGGTTGCATAAATGTAATTTTATAAAATAAATAAAATAAATAAAAAAATATCTTTAAAATCATTATTATTATTTAATATGATCACAATAAAAATAAACCTTTATATTCTTATCTATTTTTTTTAAGTTATTATTATTAGGTTGATAAAAATCGATCATATTTGTTCATTCTCGTAAGAAAGTAATTAAATAGTGATTTTGACAGAAAGAAAATTATCAATATTAAAATAACATTTATAAATTTATAATTTATATAACTAATAGGGAAATCGTGATTCAAAACAACCCTAGATGTAGAATCTAATTTAAAAATATCTTCTTCTCACTAAAATGATATAACTCTTATCTAATATTTTGTTTTATTATTATTATTTAGAGTAAACTTCCGTTTTGCTCCATGTGATTTGATCACTTTAACGGTTTTGCCCGAAACATTTAAAAATAGTTATTTTCCTCCAATAGTTTGTTATGGTTTTTCCATTTTGCTCCCCGCCTCTAACTCCATCCAAATTATCTGTTTTTCCATTTTGCTCCCCGCATGGAGCAAAATAGAAAAACCATAGCAAACTATTGGAGGAAAATGACTATTTTTAAAGGTTTGGGGCAAAACCGTTAAAGTGACCAAACCACAGGGAGCAAAAACGAAAGTTTACTCTATTATTTAATATTAAAGATAAATAGAAAAATAAGGTGAGAAAGCACCAGAAAGTGACACGTGTTTAAAAAAGATTTTCATTTATTAGTATAGAAAAATTCCTATAGTTGTTAAGTACATAATTTAAACAAAGGATGTCTAGAACCGTATAATTATTCACATGTATCGTTTTAATAACGGTATATACAACAATCATGTTTTTATTCTTAAACATTGTGTCTTTATACTTAAAATTTACTATACAACGGACAAGAACACACCCCTATACGGAGGTTTGCAAAAAAGACTGAAAAAAATACGAATTGAATTGTGAATTGGGCTTCCGGTTCACAAATCTTACTTATTTGGATGACCAAACCAAATTCATTGAATAAACCGAATAATAACTGGTTTAATCGGATAACTGAACCAAATAAATTGGTTTAATCAATTGAATTTGGTTCGATTAGACATATTTTAACTTCAGATCGGTTCGGTTTTCGATTAGGCTAAAAATCAAAACCAAATAAACCAATATCCGAATCGATGAACACGTTCATGTATATGCTTCATGCATTTTAGTAAATGTCTTTAAATTAAATACTTCAGTACTGAAGTTATTTGCTTTTTTGTGGATTGGGTTTACTTAATTTGAAATATGTTATTTTGACATTTCAAATATTGTGTTACATAAGAAGACTGGAAAATATGATAAATTGAGTACGTTACACAAAAATTACACCTAAGAAGAACGAAAAATATGAAAAAACTGAGTTACACAAAATTACAAAAATATAATTAAAAGTAACTATATTATATCACATATGGTGTTAACGTTGTTCAAAACGAATCAAATGAACATGAAAATAAGCTTGTTTGTATTTGTTTGCCTAAATAAATGAACACAAAACTTAAACGATCAGAATTTTTTATTCATATTTGTTTGTTAAAGAAATTAATATGTTCGTGTTTATTTGTTAATTACTTAATTTATAAAAACAATTTTGGTTAGACTCGGCCAATGGTTTTAAAAAAGAACTGGACTTAGCTTTCTCTGAATAAAGATGTAAACAAACATAAATAAACTTAACATAAACGAATATAACATGTATTCACGATTTTTTTTAAATTAAAATCTTTACACTAGCCGTATAATCCCATAATGGTTCATCTCTCTGTTCTTCGTCAATAATGATATTTATCACAACTTTTAAATGAAAAAACTCAAATCATTTGGGTTTTTATAGCATATACTGACCCGTTCTATAATCATAGAATTAATCTTGTCGTTAAAAAAAATCAACGGTGAACCGGCCCACTATAACGTTTCATTATGATAACCTCCTACCTCTAGCGTATGGTTATCCAATCATCCTTCAATACTCAACCAAACAATTAATGATACATTTATTGTTTTAAATAAATCAAATAATATGTTGGTAATCAATTCAATGTTTCTACATTATATTGTGAAATCAAAGTATCAACAACCTCATGTAATCGTCTTGCAGCCTAAACGATCACCTAAATAGAGAATCATATTACCAAGATGCGAACGTACGTACGGGTGTATACTGTTTGCATATCGTTATAACGACCAAACCATCCTAGCTGAGCAAATGGGTTGGTTCAACTTAAGCGAGATTTATTCGGTTCGATTCCCTGGTTTATGATATCAAGTTTCAGGTTTCATGGTGCAACCGACGATTTGAAAGTTGAACCAGCCGTTTATCCGTATGTATTATAATCATGACGCATCTTTATCATTAATAAAATGTTAATACATACAATTTAAAACAAAACCATATAAAAATCGGTTCAAATCGCAAACATGATCGTTTTGACATGTCCGCCGACCCAACCAACCATCCAGTTTGATTTGCTAGTTTAAAACTGTATTTAACGGTTCGTCTCATATTATACATATAACAATTTAGAAAACCCTTTTCATTGTAGCCAATGTTAATGTCATGGTTTTATTTTTCTTTTTTTATTTTTGTTTATTTTTTCTTTGTCTTTTTTTCCCTTAATTTTAGTATTGGTACTTACACCTCTCAACTTTTTAATGACTTTGTATAATGTCAGTTTAACCCTCTTGAGTTTTACATGCTTATATTTATGTACTTGGGTTAAGTGAAATACTTTCGTGCTTATTTTTATGTACGATTTTGGTTGGTATATGTTATAGGACAAATTTTTACGTTACTCTAGGCGGTATAAGTTCAAGTTGCTTTATGTTTTGATGCCGCCGCAACGCGCAGTACCATTCTTTAACTTAAAAAACACTACGTACTTATGTGTTTATCTTAAAGTATGTTTTGGTATAAATCTAACTTGGTTTACGTTTCGACATAATTTTTTATCGGTAACGAGTCAAATCAAATATATTATGTTTTCGTGCTTATTTATATGTTCGTTTTCTGTTGGTATAAGTTTTGATGTAAATTTTTTGCTCGGAAACAAGTCGGTCAAACATTTAACGGTATATATTCAAGTTATTTTAAGTTTCAATGCTGCCGCAACGCCAACGAGTCAAAATTCTAGTTTTATTTTAAAACCAAACTGATCGTAAATCCGTCTAAAGATATAATATTAAGTTTCAATGATTAGTTTATGATATATTTAGCAAACTAGGTTTATAACGTCACTGTGTTGCGGCGAGCTTCTTTTGTTATTTACCTGTGTTTACATGTGTTTTGAAATCACTACGAGCGCGTTGTGCACGGAACCGCTGACAAGAACAAAAAGAAAATTTAGAAAAAAACACTAAGAGATAACCTAAAGAAAATCAAACAAAAAGTTGTACGGTAATGATGTTGTTCGTATGACACCCGTGGTTAGAGATGAGCAAATGGTACTGGGTACTGGTACTAAATTTCCTAAACCGAAAGATCTTAAATACCAATCCGGAACCGGCTTTTGGCGTTACTGGTACTGGTTCGCTATTGATTTTTACTTTCATATACCGGTACCATAACCGGTATTTTTGGTATTAGTATCGATTTGGTATCGGTTGGCATCGAGCTAATCCCTACCCCTGAAACTAAAAAAAGAAATCATACATTAAAAGTTGAACAAAATCAACAAAAAAAATTGTACGATACCGTTGTTGTTCGTATAGTACACGTGATCAGGGATGAGCAAATGGTACTGGGTAGGAGTACCGAATTTCCCGAACTAAAAGATTTTCAATGTTAATTCGGTACCGACTTTTGGCGTTTTCTGTACCAGACTGGTGCCGGTATTACCTTCGTGTACTAATACCGAACAGGATCGTAGGGGTATTTTCGATACCAGTACCAGTTCGATATTGGCTGACACCAAGCTTATCCCAAGCCGTGACACAAAACAGATAATTAAAGTTAAGAAAAATATAAAAATGTATTCAACTTAACCAGTACCGATTCGATACCGGTTGACACCAAGTCTTTCCGAACCCGTGATACTAAAAAAATCATTAAATTTAAAAAATAATTATGATTATAACATTAGAATAATAAAATATAAAAAATATTGACTTGTAATTTTAATATATAGATAATATTAAAATTACTATTCATTGACTTGTAATTTTAATATATAGATATATACTAAATCTGGTTTGTTTCAATGATAGGTTTATACTTTATACACTAAATACAGCTTACTGGGCTGATAAAGTTCTGGGCTAAGTGATTACTGGGCTAAGATTAAAGCCCTTCTGTTCCATATGACACCAACCATACTTATACATAGTAACTCTCAACAAAAATACACGATTAGTCCTTCCTAGCTTCAATGAAATGCTACAATAACCCTCCCACACACGCACACAACTTTCAGTAAGAACATTAGTTCCTCAACATACAACACACATAAAAATGCCAAGTTAGACAATAAATATGATATATGTTTGCTAATTAAGTAATATTTTTGACATTGATATTGAAGTTATGAACAACGATAAAGAGAGTATTATCCTAATCAACTTGGACCGGCTAGAGAACATAGTGTGTAGATTTCACGAGGAGTTAGTTGACGACACTTAATTTAAGTTGATTGTAACACTCACAATCATGTCCGGGTATGGTAATTGTAACTTGTATAACTCACACAACATAACGTACCACACACATTCACTAATATGCATAGTTTCTTTTAATAAATGAATTAGATATCGTTGGCATCAACCCTCCAGAGGTCGCGCCTCAACGAAGATAGAATGTAGATGGGATCATCGCTTCTGGTTTTTAATACCCTTTTACGTTTTAACCGTGTTTTGTTTTTTTATGCTTTTACAAGTTACGCCAAAAATGCCTTGGTACATACAAATGATTTACACAATTGAACAAACACAGTTTGGATTAATGGAGTTGGTTGGGAGACGCTATGGGTAAGTTTTATGTTCATTCCATTAAGTTGATTATTGAAGATGAAATGTTTTGTCAAAATTGTTTTGTGTTTGATTGGGGAATATGGATTCCGGTAAAACTGATTTTTTTGGATGGAGAGCGGGTTTGGATAGAATTCCTACTCGAAATGTTCGAGCAAAAAGAATGGTGAATGTGTGTCAACTATGATATATGCTAACTGTGGAGAACATTTAGAAACCATGTATCATCTTCTTGTGAACCACAAATTTGCAAAAATAGCTGTGGAACGTGATGACGAAGGTTACCACCCTCTGGATTATTACCACGTCCGGAATGAACGAACCGAGCTAATCATGAAGGGGATGTTCCAGAATAACCTACCGGACAAACCACAGAAAGAATGTACCAGAACACACCTGACAAATACTAAACTAGACGGTTTTTTTTTTTTTTTGAACGGCAGTACACTAGACAATACACTGAAGAAATGTTGGCCTGCCAACACGTACGAGGTAGTTAACCATTTAATGAGGGTAGCATGTATGAGAACTCACACACCGACAAAGAAATTGTTAAAAAAAAAAACAAAAAATGCTGACACCATGTTAGTCGACCAAAAGAGAGATCCAAAAGAGTGAGCTGAGGAAATAAAATTGTCCTATGGTTACTCACTTGGTTTCTTTCGTTCATTTTTTTTGAACGATGACTTTCATTTTGAGTGATTCAATGTCACACCGCCTAAAAGGCGGCCCTAGCCAAGATCTGCCCAGACTACGTTGTCTTAACCGGGCTCGCGCTGGGTTGGTCAGACTTGGTTACCTGCCTCCACACAATTGCCTCGCTGAAGTCACAACCGGATGAAAACCAGGGTGCGGCTCAGGATCGAACCCCCGTTGGTGGGTTTGTCACTATCATTGCCCAATATCCACCCTAATATGACATAAGTGAGAATTGAACTTGAGTCTCCATTGGAAAACCCAAGTCTCCTACCACTAGGCCACAAGTGGGAATTGAACTTGAGTATTCATTGGAAAACCCAAGTGAGGGGTCCCAAGTTCAACTCTCACTAGCGGACATTGGTGGTTGCAATGAAGTTTAGAGCTAGGCCTCTCTGCTCTCTGGAGGTCGCCAGTTCGAAACTGAGCCAAACCGGGTTTTACTACAGTGGCCTTCGAGCGAGCGAATTTTCCCCAGATGATTTGGGCATGCATCCAACTCTGACCGAGCGAATGCATTTGCTGATTTAGTTGTCCGTTCAAAACAAAAAGTAATCTGGGATTAAAAAGTAATCTAGGATTATTATTGCCTCCTTTGTTATTTTAATATTATATTATATATTGCCTCTTTTTCCGGTAAGAAAAAAGAAAAAAACAACCAATGAGATGTCGGGACTCCGGAGTGAAGTTTCGACGATGCTCCCACGGCGGCTATTTGCAACTTCCGTCAACGAACGGAAATAATCAAACAAACTACACCGTTTGAACACTCACTAACTCCAACCACCATTATATATCCCCCCACAATCCTCGCATTCTAACAAACAACTAGCATCATGAATCATCATCAACAACCTCCAACAACCCTCTTATACCATGACGACATGTTCAACCTTCAATCCACTGCTACCCTCCTCTCTTCCTTTCTGGTCACTTATTTTATGTCGCTTTCAATTTCCCAATTTACCCCCCAAAACCCTAACTTTTTTATTGTGTGAAATACAGGGTGATGATGGTAGACACGTGTTGATACTGGATTCCACCGTTTTTCACCCTCAAGGTGGAGGCCAGCCTTCCGACACTGGCTTTATAACTGATGTTTCATCTTCTCGATTCAAGTTTATTGTTCAAGATGTTCGATCCAGAAACGGTGTCGTATGTATCTTTTATGATATTACCATAATTTAGGGCTGCAAACGAACCGAATGTTTAGCCAACATGCCTGAACCAAGCTCGTTTGTTTAATAAATGAACGGACACAAAGAAAACGTTTCGTACGTTTAGCTAAATGAACTAACATGAACTGAGGCCGTGTTTGTTCATTTGTGTTCGTGAACTTGGTTACGTTTGTGTTTGATAGTTTATAAGGGTTTTTAATTTTGGTCAATTGGATTTTAATAATCCAATCTTGTTGTTTTTTGGCCAATAACAATCCAACTGAGTTTATTTCCGCTAGTGGTCCAACCTTTGTATAATGGTCCGTCGTTAAAATAACTTAACGGAGTTAAGTTTTTTTCTGGATTACTAACCGATATTTTAGGGCTTTTGATCAGAACAAGGATACGATTCGATTGATGTACAACTTACCTCGAAACGGCGCTCCAAACAGCTTGATTTTTGTTAACTGGGAGTTTGAACACCCGAATTGAATCACCGTTTTTGTCGTTTGGAGCAGTGTTTCGAGGTAACTTTTACATCAATCGACTTGTGTCCTCGTTCTTATCAAAAGCCCTAAAACATCAGTTTAGCGTTGGACCATGATACTAACAAAATCAAAAAGGTTGGACCATTGTCGGGAATAAACTCAGGTGGGATTAATATTGGCCAAAAACAGGCAGATTGGATTATTTAAATCTAATTTGCCTTTAATTTTTGTATATTTTATTTAAATACTTCAAAATTCACACTAATAAATATAATAACGATTAGTATATTACATAACTTTTATTCGAAAATATGATATATGTTGGATTTTATTTATGAATGCTTGTTTGTGTTTGCTTGGTTGATTTGTGTTCATGAACGTTTCCTTACCTACATTAATCTTTTTGTGTTTTGTTCGTTACCTACAATTAACGAACAAACACGAACAGTTCGGTAAGTGTTCCTGAACACATTCATTTCCTTAGCGATCTGTTTGTTTGCAACCCTATGTCAATTTGAGGTATGATTTCTGATCTTGGCTAACTGCATTAAATTAGGTTTATCATTATGGCGTTTTTGAGAAGCCAGCTGAGGATCTTGAGGGAGGTGTTGAAGTTGTGCTATCAGTCGACGAATCCAAACGGAAGCTTTACTCTAGGAAACACTTTCAGTCTTAACACCTGCATTTTTTATATGAAGTATGCTTTTGAAGTTTGATACATTGGAAGGATGAACTAGATTGGTTTTGAAGCTGGAGATTAGTTTGCTTATTGTAGAGTCAATTAGTCAAACGGTACCTCTTTTCACAACATTCGTTGCACTCGGTTGCAATTGTGAAACAGTTGCTACCCTTTCGTGAGAGTTGAGAGCTGAATGCACTAGTAAAGTGTTATTTTTCAACAGAGCAAGAACTTACACAGCATTTAGTGTTGTTGGTTACAGTTGTGATATATGCAAGCATAATAGTTGACCCAAATGATTAATATACTGTAGGATTTGGAACCCTTTGTGATATACCAATTGAAGTTCAAGTGATTAAGAACTTAAGGGCATTGATGAGTGAGCATTCAATGAAGTAGAGAGCTTTAAGTTGGGAGTAGATGAGGCTTTGGATTTGAATCATCCTTTTTAGACACTAATAGCAATTGCCAGGTCGCCGTGATAACAAATCTAAGTTTAATGATAATTACTTAAAACTGAATACTTAGGAAAATAAAAATAGAATAAAAAGTATTTGGTAATGTAAACAGTGAAAGTAAAAGCTTATATGATAAATCAAGCTTATAGACTTAAGACTTGGAAAATGAAAGCTAAAGATATACATATCACGCGTTAGGGCTGTCCAATGGAAAATCAGTTACTGGACCCAAACACTGAATATGTATGGAAGTCTGAATCAAGTCCTATATCAAACTTTGACAAAAAGATTCCGACGTCTCAAGCTGGACATATAGTGGTTATAGCTCCTTTCCAGATTTCTTTGAATACAGAGAATCAAAGATGACATCTTTATCTCTTGCTAGTTGTAAATCATATCTGCTCAAGCTGATCAAAGCTGCAACTTCTCTTAAGGCAATTTTTTGCCAAATATACAAGTTGCATGCTTCACTTAGCAAGTCTGATCAAAGACAAATATTTGATCAGGCTAAAACGTTCATACGATGCTCCCAAGTCCCAAGATTAGGCGGTTAAGTAGCTATATTTCATTCCATCGTTAACAAAGACACGTTGGACACAGTTATTTAGAATCAATGAGTTGTCAACTACTCAACCATAGGTGTGAGTCGACTATAAAAAACGAATTTCTGTCAAACGTAATCAAATGGAGATGGAGTGGATGATATTCGCCGCTAAACTGCAACATCCGCTGGGGAGTTCTATGATAATCTTTGCATTGATGATATTTTATTTGGATTACTTTTTTTCCTTTATCAAAACTAGAGCGGGTAAACATTCTATTAGTAAAGACTAAAGTACTAAAGTTATGGATTTGTTTGCTGATCATCAGGGGTGAAAAGTGTGAAGTTTTGTGAATGGTTAATTTTCAATTTTTCCACACACATGCACCAACAAAATGAAAATAATTACTCCAATAAGTCGAAGTCTATCTTTTTATACGCATGTGGATGGATCAATATGGAGATTTTTTTGTTTAGATCTATCTATATAAGCAACAAACATATTATAAAAACACAAATTGATTTTTGATAGCTGTGAGAACTAAGAAAGCATTTACATGTATACTATACATATGCCGAAAGTGCAACGCCTCAAATTTGCAAATAAAGTTTTGTCGAGGATTGGTAAAGCCATATACGGTATAAGATTGAAAACCACAATACCTCAACTTTAATAGTACTAAATATGTTTAACAATATAATTTTTTATAGTGTAATTACCAAAACAACATAAGTTTATTGTTCTATAATTTACGAAAATCATCAATGAAACCCAGTGTCCAGCCTACATAAAGTTGCTTTAATTAGCATCGAAGTTGATTATTAAGCATTGAATTGAGCATGAGAACGAGGTCAGCCCTATATGAAGTTGATTATATGAAGTTACTATATAAAAAGGTCAACTTTTTATATGTATGCGTAATCTAAAGATAACTAATCTATATGTGTAGTGAAATGAACTGCATAATTTGTCCACTTACATCTTGCTTACTTGCTGAAATGTCACTTAACCACCTAACTATGCATATTGCTTTTACTTCATCGCTTGCGTGTATAAGTTTCCAAAACTATTAATCAAAATAACACTTATCTTGCAGGTTACACTCAGCTGGACATTTATTGGACGTGTGTCTCCCAAAAGTGGGATTAAGCCATTTGAAGCCAGGCAAAGCCTATCATTTCCCTGATGGGTATGAGAATATGATTAAACACGCTGCACATTGTTATTAATTTTCTTTTTTTTAATGATTTCGTTACACTCTTGTTCTAAACTATTTCATGAAGCTAACTACAAAAATACAAAATCGTTTTTTTTTTCTTTAGGCCATGGGTTGAATATGAGGGAAAAGTTCCACAGGCGGAACTGCAGAGCAAGATCCAGGAGTTAGAGTTAGAAGCAAATAATTTGATATCCACCGGAATGAAGGTATGTTTTAGATTTTATTATTTATGTACTTCTGCACATATAGATTTAAAATATATACACATATTTTTGCGAGTTTCAGGTTTCTGTTGCTGTATATCCGTATGAAGAAGCTTCTATGCTATGTGGTGGGGCCCTACCGGAATACATTCCTAAGGTAATGTGTATAAGCAGTGCGAATCCAGGATTTAAAACCATGTGTGTCCAATTTAGTCTAGGCGATAAAATAAACAGATCAATAGATCGTTCACATAAGTATGTAAAATAGAACTAACCCTACTAAGACAATCTTTTATTCAAATGACTAGCCTTTATCAAATTTTTCTACTCTGGATTTATTCATGAACCACTTTCATTCTACACTTTATACATGATTAGGAGGTGAAATTATATGTTTTGACTTTTTAGGTCAAATGGACAACCCTTTGAGTTCATACTCACATACACTATCCAACATGAAATACGCACAAATTTCCTTTTCGGGAAAAGACAAAAGTTCAATTTTCACTGTTAGTGATCGTTGCAAATTTCCTTCAAAGTTATATTTTTGGAGCAGTCTCACTGACTCTGAAAGTCAAACATGGCTCTTATTGAGATGATACGGCAACTATGCAGGGAACCACTCCTCGTATCGTGAAGTTAGGTGATTTTCCAGGATGCCCTTGTGGTGGTACACATGTTTCCAACATTTCAGATCTTGTCAATGTGAAGGTACTTGTAACTTTGGATAAGATACTTATAAATTCTAACTAGACATCATCACTTTAGATGTTTGCAACAAAATGAATTTTTTTTCTTGACACGCCATAGGTAATATTTATATACTTGTTTTGCCGTTATGGTAAAGGATCATATCCGTACATGCTCGTATATCTTTTTTATGAGATTTGGTTTGATTGTTCAGGTTACTCAAATGAAGACAAAGAAGGGAGTTACGAAAGTATATTACACTATTGGATCATAAGTCATTTTTATACTGAAGGCAGAGACAGTCCCTGCAATAGTATATTCATTGGTTTCAAGAAATTAAAAACTTGGTACTTTTAATATCAAATCTTCCGGTTTCAAGAAATTAAAAACTTGGTACTTTTAATATCAAATCTTCCATTAGTTATATTTTAATGCGCGGTTAAGATCCTAACAAATGAGGTTGATAGGATCAAGAACCGAATCAACCGATTACTACCAAAATCGATACTTACAGAAAGAAAGAAAAAAGAAAAAAGAAAGTCGATTGTATACGCCTTATACATTATTTGAAACTAATATCTATTTCCAGGATAGTTGATCTTCATTTTCTACTTGTATACCAACTTGATATAATGACTTAAAAGTTTAAAATTCTCTTTTTTCTTCTTCATCTCCTCTCCACCCATTTCTCTATCAAGAGATTTGACATTCTGACAAGATTGTGACATTTTAATTGAATCATACATTTATTGTTTTTTCACTTGAAGCAAAGCAGCATTTTTATTCCTATGGGGTAGAGGTAAGACTGTCTAAATCTAACCTCCTCAAACTCTACCTTAGCTTTGCTATTGGTGAGAATTACCGAGTATGATGATGATGATTTATTGTTTTTTTCAGAAGTTTTTGATAAAAATAAAGAAAATTTAAAAAGTAGTATTATTTCTTATTGTCATATCTATATGGTTCTGTTACAATAATTTCGCGTATATAGTAATGGGATATGTGAATTTTGGTTGGGTATATACATCTAAATGTATATATTTTCATTCTGTATTTGCTAGAAAACGAATAAATACGTATTCGATTCATGAAAATTTATATTTGCTATACATAATATTTTCAGTGGGTACCAAGCAAGCAAACCACCAAGTTTTGTATATGAAACTAGGAATGTCCAGAAAAGATGGGGACATATATAGAGTGTCTCAATGGAGCATTACAAATCCATAAACCTCAACTTGATAATGACATACAAGTTTAACATCATCTTTTTTTTCTTCTTCTCATCTCCCCGCCACCCATTTCTCTATCAAGAGATTTGACATTTATACAAGATTGTGACATTTGATTTAATAAAATATTTATTGTAATTTTAATATAAAATAAAATGTTGCATTATTTATCAATCTATGCCCTTTTTGTTGGCTGTAACCATTATTTAGAAGTAGTAATATTTATGATTGTAATATATCTATTTGGTTAGGTTAATTTCACATCTATAGTCATGAGATACGTGAATTTGTCTATAGTATGAGATACGTTAATAATGGGTTATGTATCTACTTTTACTTGCCTATTCTAAGTATTTAATTCTATACACGAGTAACAATACATACGCTAGTATATACGTGAGTACACTACATTATTCGGATGTATACACACATAACAATACATACATGAATCTATATGTGATATACTGTGGTGTATCATGGTATTTAAGTTGTTATTGATGTATCATGTTATTTTAGTTGTCATTGATTGGAAAAGTATGTTAAAGGAGTAATAGCATACATGCTATTTTCAGTTACATATCTTATATTTAAATGAGTGATTTGTTCTTATCATAACTATATATATTATAAGTGGAAAAACATCATTATTGTTATCTCTTTCGCCACTCTATGAATTATATGAAAATCGAGGAACAAATGTACTTTTGAGGGGAAACAAAGTCGGGTGGAGGCAATGGTGGACATGATCAAAGAAGAGCCGTTTCAGTAGGTTAAGTTTCGGCCGCCTTTTGGAAATCTGGATAAGAAGCAGTGAAGAGATTTTAATGTTCGAGACACAATTATGCAATGTTTTTATTTGTTGGATTTCCAGCGACGTGCTACCCTGTGTTCTATTTTATGAATAATAAATAAAAATAGTCGTGGTTAAAGAAACTATATATACTATAAAAAACATTTGTTAAGATTTTTCTTAATGAATGTTAGGATATCAACCATTTCGACAATTACCAACTTAAAGTAAGCATTCCATCACTTTATTACAAAATAAATCTTTATACAACTTCTCTTAACATATTTCTCGGAAAAAAGTAAAAGACTTTCAATGCTAATTTTCATAAATAAAATGCTAATTTTCATAAATAAAGAGTAAAATTTGGTATAAAAGCAGTCTTCTAGATGTTAAAGTTATACCAAATTAAACATGTGAAAATGGATGTTGCTTTATATTTAATATTAAAACATAAATTAAATATATATAAGTTATACCAAATTAAACATGTGAACATGGATGTTGCTTTATATTAATTAGGAATTTTCAATCGTGCGTTGCGGCGTGGAATCCGCTTACAAACTAAATGGGTAAAGACCTGTATAAAGCTACAAAATTAAATGTGTAAAACAAACAAACACTAAAGAAAATGTAAGAAATAGAAGAAAACCATGCAAATGTAGATAAAATATCCCACGCATTGCAATGCTACGTCACGTCGTATATTAAACTCGAAGAAAACCATGCAAATGTATATAAAAAACATTTGCGTCAAAATGTAGATAAAAACACATGTGACGGTATATTCGCAAATAACGAAAAGTTACATCCTAAATTAAACCCGAGTAAAACCGTGACACATCCAAATTTATTATAATTAATATATAAATTTAAAAAAATAAGAGAAAACTATAAATTCTTCTAAATATCGTAATCATAAAAAATATGGAAAATGTGACACACAATTTGTTTAACATATTTAATAAATAGAATAAAAAGTGTTTGAGTATAAAATTATGAATTATTTATATTTTCTATTTGGTTTATAAAAGTAAAGTAAAATAAAATACGCCTAAATTTCGTGTGTCTAGTGTTTTAATAGAAGAAATTTTGATGACTAAATTACAAAAGGAAAAACTTTATTGTAGCTAAATGTGATAATATGATACGATACGATACGAATACGATAGATATGAATAATATAAATGATATAATAACATAACATAACAAACAAACATAACATAACATAACATAATCTATGGATGTAGTTTTTAAAAGACTTAGTTTTGCTATTCAAAAAGGGGTAGCGACGCAGCTTATTGCCCGTTTACCTTTTATCTCGATGTAATTATTAATAAGTATTAATAACTAAAAAATAATAATTTTGAATTTGAATTTAAAAGGCATAGAAACTAAATAAGGGACTCTTGCCAAGATCAAAACCTATAAAAAGTTGAGGTAAAAAAGAATACATAAAAACTTTGTGGTAAAATTTAGAAATATCAAAACTCCTTTAATAATATTAAAATATAAATTAAAATTATAAAATACCAAAGGTTAGATAGTAAAAATTACTAAGAAGGTGAGTTTAGAAGCATATAATCATAAACAATTGTTGAGAGTAGAGTAATGCATTTATAGTTTTGAATCAAATTTAATAATCCATATCTTTTACATTCTAATAATATATTAATTGTGAATCACTAAAAAGTGATGTCTTTTCCATACACAAATCTCTGACTCTGGTACATGTCACATTAGGCATCTCAACCTTGAAACATGCATTTAGATTTTGGCCACTCCAATTAAACGGGCATATAGCCACGAGGTTTCCATTAAACAGTCGTATAGCCCCGAGGTTTCATTAAACGGTCGCATAGCCATGTAAATGACAATTAAATTGTCATATAGCGCCATGTAAACCACGTGATATCCTTTTGCATACACACACCTTTGGTACTCGTCACATCAATCATCTCAACTCTGAAACGAGCGTTTAAAGTTTGGTCATTCCAATTAATCCGGGTGTATAGACACTTAATTTCCATTTAAACGGCCGCATAGCCGTGTAAACAATCATTTAACTAGTTTCACCTTTTAAACAACCGGATAACATCAAATCAACAAAGATGCTATTAGTAATATAGCCGACGTGCGTAAACTCACACCCTATATATAACACACCCTTATTTGATTCACAACCCCAATTTAGACATTGATACATGTGCCGCCATGACCATACCATACAATCTTGTTACACAAACATCCAAACATTGACCCAATTTGTTAGGCCTACAAACCAACAAAACACAACTGTAGACTGATGTGATCCAAACCAATTTTTATTTCAAGCAACCCTCTAAACCAAACTGAGAAGGTGTTTGGCTCTTGGCAGTCAGAAAAGATGAAAAAAAAACCCTCTCCAAGTGGAAATTAGTGAGCCCAACCCCCTTTATATGAATGGTTTTTAACAAATTCACCTATTTTCATGAATCCCAAACACACTTTTCAGTGTTGACCTCCCTTTTCCGTATCCCCTCCCCGCCATTTCATACTCTTTTTTACTCGTTCTTTCACTCTATTCTGTTTCTAACAAGTGACAACCATCCAATCTTTTGATTCTTTTCAAAAACTTTGATTTAAACCCACCAATTTCATACCTTTTTTATTGCAATCTAGTCTTTTTGCACAGATTTCCCCTCTTTTTGGTGGTGAGTTCTTTGTGTTTCGTCTAAAAGGTATGTTCAAGATTTGGTTTCTTGATTAAAGTTTTGATTTTTATTGTGTTTTGTTTGATGGGTGTTTGTAAAAATATGTTTTTTGATTTGGGGTTTCTTGTTTTGTGATGGATTTGGATGATTGGATCAAACCCTTTTGGATTTTAGTGTTGTTGAGGCTTTGATCAGTTAGGGGTTGGGTGATTTTAGTGTGCTTTGTTGATAAATGCTTATTTGTATCATTCATTTTGATTTGATCTGTTTGTGAGTGTTGAATCTGTTTAGGGTGTCAGATCTTGTAATTGTAGTGTTTTTTTTTAATTTGGTATTTATTGGGATTTTATTGCTGCATTATGTTATTGATTATATGTTTTGACTTGTACCTAGGCTCTTTTTTATTGATTTATGATTTGATAACCTATTTGGCTTTCATAAATATTGAGTTTGACCCTTTTATATCTATGATTTTGTGTAATATTTTTATTTTTTTCAGTTGGTAAATATATGTTTGCTGATGGCTGCATTGTGGCAAAAGTTCATAATCTAACAAAAATACAATCAAGTTGCTTTGTGGCAAAAGTTCAGTCTGAATTTCATAGTTTTCCCAAATATCGTTACGATATCGATTTTCGTCTTGGAACTTATTTATGTATGCTTTTTGGTAATCAAAGGGTCTTCTAGATACTTCTATCTATATGCAGCAGGTGAAGTCAATGTTGAAGTTTTTGGTATAAGGAGAGTGTGAATCATCAGAAAACACATAATACCATCCCCTTTTAAACGCCTTAATCGTAGAACGTTAAATTATAGTTCTTTAGACTATCTTGTAACAATGTGCAAATCTGCTAGAGTTTTGTTATTGAATTTCAAATCTTTAGGCCTTTAACTCTATATGCTATAGAAGCTAATTGTTTTTATTTTATTTTGAATTTTCAGATTGAAATGATGCATGAAAACTCAATTCTTGATCCTGGTGAAGAATTGGAAGTGAGTTTTGGCTACAAATGTAACACAACCGACGGGTATGATATCCCTACGGGGAAAAAAACCGTACGAAAAAACAGTTCATTTTCTTGCCTCTCAGGGCAGCCATAAGCGCTAATGCAACATTAGCCAACACTAATATATGCAACGGTTTAATTAGCTCTGAAATTCTTCCATCATTAGACTCGCCAAAATCATTTAGAAGAACACCATCTTCACCGTCATTCACAAAACTCGATTTGTTATCGTCTTCTTTCCCAAGTAGCATGTCCAATTTAAGCTGCAGCCCATCTACCCCTGAAAATCTAGAGTTCGATTCCTTTTTATCGAAACCGTTAAGTGCACCATCAAGAAATGAAGATTTTCTTAATGCGATCGAAGTACAAGTGGCGGGTGGTGCCGCAGGCGAAGACAGAGTCCAGGCGGTTTGCTCTGAGGAAAACGGTTGGCTTTTTTGTGCAATTTACGACGGATTTAATGGACGTGACGCAGCTGATTTCTAGCGGGCACGTTTTACGAAACAATTAGGTGTAATCTGAATTCATTAGACATTGAATTTGATTATTTTGGTGATGATGGCAACAACACGATGAGGCCTAAAAGCCGAGTTCTTGATAGCCTACAACGTGCTCTTAATCAAGCGGAAAATGATTTCTTATACATGGTTGAGCAAGAAATGGAGGATAGGCCCGATATAGTTTCGGTGGGCTCTTGTGTTCTTGTTGGGCTTATTCAAGGGAAGGAATTGTATATAATGAATTTAGGTGATAGTAGGGCAGTTTTAGCAACTGATAATGACGAAAAAAAGATTGATGAATTTAAGGGATTGAAAGCAGTGCAGTTAACTGATAGCCATACAGTTGATAATGAAGTGGAAAGAAACCAAATTCTTAGTGAACATCCTGATGATCCTAAGACAATTGTGCATGGAAGAGTCAAAGGGAAATTGAAGGTTACTCGGGCTTTTGGCGTTGGTTATTTAAAAAAGGTAAAAATATATATATTCTTAACGCAAATGGTCTTAGGGGAGTTTGGATTTGTGTTTTGGTACTGACTATCTTACTATAGCAACTGAAACTGTAATAATTTGTTTTTTAGTGTTTGCATGATCAAATTCTTATATTGATTATGCAGTTACTTAGGGGTCAACTAATTAAATTTTTGATGTTTGGATAAACATATTTTACTTTTGGTTATCTAATTTTTTAGTGAAATATTTGTTGGTCATTACAACTTTAAACAGTAGAATAATCCAAACTACTAATTTCTATAATTCTACATTTATATATCGTTATGATTATTGAATATCACATGACCACTCCTAAACACACATCCAAACACCCATGTAACCAGTCTTTAAGTAATACGTTTTTTTATTAATTATTATTTTATGCAGAATGTTTTGAATGATGCTTTGATGGGTATTCTTCGTGTTCGTAATCTTTTAAGTCCTCCATACGTTTCTGTACAACCATCGTTGTATATGCATGAAATCTCAAGCTCTGATCACTTTGTAATACTCGGGAGTGATGGTTTATTTGATTTCTTCACAAATGATGAGGCTGTGAAACTTGTTCATTCCTACATATCTACAAAACCGTTTGGAGATCCGGCAAAATATCTGTTGGAGCAACTTGTACTTAAAGCCGCCTGTTCTGCAGGTAAATTCATAAGTTTTGTTATATAAACTGAATTTTTATTAATTATGAAAGACATTTAAAGAGGAACAATCAAGTGGATTTAATACTAGGCTTGTAGACATGAAAAGTTTTTTTTTACCTTTGACCACAAATTACCAAAAGACAAATACATCTTGTTGAGATTTTAATAATTATGTGGGTCGTGTTTACTTTTTTCTTATACATTAATGAAAGATTGTAAGTCTTGCAGGTTTTAGTACCGAAGAGTTGATGAGTGTCCCTGCTGGCCGGAGAAGAAAATATCACGACGATGTAACCGTTATAGTTATAATCCTTGGTACAAATAAACGCACTTCAAAGGCTTCAACTTGCATATAGTTTGTTCCCATTATTGTTTTAGGTGGTAGCTAGTTGCGTACAGTTTTGCATTTGACAATATTATTTTGTATCGTCTAGTCCTTTATTGTTTCTTTATGGATATTGATACATTAGAAATATTATGCTATGTGAATCTCCCTTTTTCAATTATATATGCTCCCAACATTCTTAAAAAGACTCGGTATTTGACTTTTGAAAGTCAAATGTGTTCTGTTTTTTAATGGTCTTGATGAAGCATATGTTAAAGTTATGAGAACTTTAGATACAAAGAACAAACTTTCTTTGCTTTGGCCGGTGATTGAGCTCTATGAATATATTCTTTTTTATTTTTTGTTTATTTATTTTATCCTATTGTTTTTGTGTGATCTTATGTATGCAAAGCATAGATTCTTTGAGGATCATGTTCTTTCTTCTTTTTGTGAGTGCAAAAGCAACCATTCTTTCTCATTGAAATATCAGGAAGAGGACCTGCCCTTTTAGGTATGGCATCAATGACCAACTAGACCCGTTGGTTAATTGTCAATTGATTTAAAGTAGAGGTGGGGCAAAATGGACGAGCAACAAGTTTCTCAAAAACAAGCACACTATAAATATAAGATACGAGATATGGGAATCAATTTGAGACCTATTACGGGTCTCTTACAGTTTTACAAATATTAATGTTTATATTTTCTTTTCATCGAGAAAATACGAGGGATTATGTATTGACTTGTGATTGTCTCATTTTGCATACTCTCAAAGGGATAAAAGGATTTTGTAGTCACAAATCAAAACTAAAGAAAAAAGAGAATACATTCATAGAAAAAAAACTGTATCTAAGGTGGTTAACTTGGGATATCATAACCAGACCAGTTATCAAACTTGTCTTATTAGCCTATTTGTTAGTTTCATTTTTTTTCAGTGTCATGACAAAAAGTGACTGTCACGTAAGCATGATGTCACCGAGTAATTTATTGCTCACATGCGGCCTTAGATGTACGATCTAAGTAAGCTAAAGTGTTGTATTTGGCTGTGTTGTGAAGCAGAAGTCTTTGAACGGAAAGTTGGTTTACAAGAATGCAAGGGTTTGATTCTTGTATTTACTTCTGGGCTGCAAACGAATCGAACGAACACGAACATAACATGGCCTTGTTATGTTCGTGTTCGTTCCTTAAGAAAATAAACGTGTTCACCAACTGTTCGTTAACACTTATCGAATGAGATTTTTTTTTCGTGCTCGGTCGTTAAGAAAAAGAACATGTTTGGTCGTTAATTTTAGGTAATGAACATAACGAGCACAACTAAACGTTCATGAACACAAATGAAGACAAACGGACAGAAACAAGCGTTCATGAACGAAAAAGAGCATATATCGTTAGTGAGAATTTTGAAGTATCAAATATAAAATAAAAATTTAAAACCCCAATAAACTATCGAACATAAACGAACATGTTATCAACGTAAATGAACGAACATGAACGTAAATAAAAATTTAAAACCCCAATAACTAAACAAACAAAATTCTTGTTCTTGTTCGTTCATTTGTTAAACGAACGAACACAACATCTGTGCATGTTCGTTCATTTAACTAAAAAAACGAAATTCTTGTTCTTGTTCGTTCATTTGTTAAACGAACGAACACAAACGAACTTCCTGCAGAACAGTTCGCTGAACGTTTGGTTCGTTTGCAACGTTGTTTACTTGTTCACAAATATATAAGAAAGGCCACTTTATATTGATTAAGGAAGGTTTACAATGGTTTTGTGTTCACAAGCTTGGGTAACTCAAACAGGACCCTTAACACCTATTTATATAAATAGTATGGATCATATCTAGAAGGGTCCTAATCTAGAGCATTCTATACATAACGTCTTTTGTCTTGATTTCTAGAAAGTTCTTCCAAAATATCTAGCATTGTGTGGCAGATTTAGGGTTGTTCTAGAGCCCTCTTTTGGCTGCATTATTGGACCATCTTTCTAGCATGTTCCTCGGAAAGATCTTGCCTTTTTAAGGTTGTTCAAGGTTGGGCAAGAAAGATCTAACCTGCCATGTTTAGACTAGAATTTTATAGAGCGTTCTGTTCTAGTAGCATGTTGCTGGTCCAAATATTCTCGAAGTGTCCCAGGATGATCGTTGTCCGTTGATGCTTCTAAATCAGCCTGGAAATATCTAGAACACTAGTAATGTGGTCTAGATTTAGGCAGGCGTGACAATGAGCTCTCGTTCACTTTTTTTTCACTTTTTTGTTTATAATGGTTTTACCGTCCACTATTAATTAAAATAAAAGCAATTGGGCTCATTGGCTGTAGGTTCAAATAGATGGAATTCAAATATACACAACTAGACCAGTTATGTAGTTACGTAGCTGGTTCCTTATTCGACTGGTAGATCCAATCCGTTTATGAAAAAAACGGTGATGTATTGCGTTGTTAACCAGATACGACTAGCAACAGATATGGGTAGGTTATTAAACTGTACAACTCATATGAAAAGAGGTCTAGGACGAATAATTCAAATAATATATCCGGGTTGTAAATGAATCTAAAATTCAATAATTTTGCGTGAATTGTTTGGCAGTTTATATATTAAACAAAATAAAATACGAACAAGACTTTATGTTCCTTTAGTTAAGTTAGATGAACGGACACGAAAAAGGCTAGTTTGTCTTTTACGTTTAGTTAATTGTTCATCTATTATTTTCATATGTATGTACCTACGTTTGTCTTTGACTTAGGACCATACATTTTAAAAAAAGTTTTTTAAAACATAAATTGATAAATTATAACTATTTTCTTCCAATAATCCGTCCATATACAGCTTATTAATATTCAACTAAATATTTATTAGAAGACTGATTAAAACATATAATTTACACTTTAGACATTTTATATTTATTTGTTGGGGAAATTAGTTTACAGATGATATGAGAGGCGTCTAATTACTTTCAGATCAAATATTTTGATGGTTCATCTCAAAATATCCAATCGAACGCACTTAAATTAATGAGAACAAGAACTAACAGAGATTTCATATGAACTAGAAGATGCAACCAAAGAGGGTAATTTCGAATTTTGGGATTATGGCACATAACTGCCATTAGGCAATTATCTCTTTAAAATTCAAATTACTTCACAAAAGAGCCAATTTTTATCTCAAAAAATAGAGGGGATTTTATAAATAACTGGCGACCCCAACTAGGGGCTATGCCCCTTGGACCCTGCTCCTGCCCCAGACCCCTGCAAATGGGTGTCCCCCTAGGAACACCCATTGAATATGGGCGCCACCTGCAACACCTGGAACCATAACTCAATCAAGCATGCATTCCCGCACCTCCTCATTTGCTTGACTTGTATTACAATTCCTTTGGTCATCAAGTCAATCCTGATTACGCTAAAAATATTCAAAATTATTTGTTTGCCTAAAGCTTTAAAACTTTTTAAGCTATTGGTTATAAAACCATTTAAATTAGTAGAATTTAAGCAAATATATTATAAATACTAATATGCAGTCAGATAGTTTCTTTCGTGCAGAGGTTAGAAATTAGAATTAGCTAGGTTTGGTGGTTGAATAGTATCATCATAGTTGGCACAAATGGCTCGGCCCGTATCATCAAAATCATATTATGTAATATAAGCAAGTATACATTATATTTTTTAATTTTTTTCTTTTCCATTATAGGTGATTGTGGGCACGGGCAATGATAATCCATCTTTTCTTTAACATCCCAAATGCCTGTTCGATATCTTTTGTTGTCGAGTCCGTTTTTTTTTGTAATACCATCGCTTTTCATCATCAATGCATGAGAGACTTTTCACCAACACGGCCCACTCCGAATATATACCATCAACAAGATAATAACCCTATTTGTAATGCACATCATTTGCATAAAATGATAAATCCGTTGTAACTCCGTTATGACATCATCGAAAAGATTCGATGATTGTAAAACAACAAGATCATTGTTTGCACCGACCATACCAAAGTACACATGCCAAATCCATAGATCTTGAGACGTAACTGCTTATAGGATTTGGGTTGAACTATCGTGATCACCTGAGTGTGTTAGCCTTTCCAAGCAATTGGACATCCCATCCAATCCCAATGTGTGCAATCAAGGCTACGGATCCATACCCGAGGCATACCCGAACCCAACCCAATCCATACCCGAACCCGGAAATAGGGTATTATAATACCCGGGTATTAGAAAACCCGACCCGGACCCTACCCGAACCCGGGTATATAGGGTATACATTTTTTGTATGAAACCCGGACCCACCCGGATATTCTCAATACCCGATTTTATAGAACCCGGTCATACCCGAACCCGGTTCCATACCCCGAACCGGGATTCAAAAAACCCGATTTGTGCACCACTAATCTAAACCGGTTAACCGTGTTCGTTACTTCGTGAATACAGGTCCTATAATCATTGTATGGGCCGGCCGGCCCATACATATTCCCAAAGAGCTAGCGCTTTAGAGTTTAGCCTCTATTTTAAACTAAAGTATGGCCCAAAAATTTAATAGTGTTTAAAAGCGCTTTAGAGTTTAGCATCTATTTTAAACTAAAGTATGGCCCAAAATTTAATAGTGTTTAAAAAATTGCTAGGTGCTTGATGGATTCACTAAAATGGTTCCATGCAAAATGGCAAATCACTAAGCAGTGGAAAATTTTCACAAAGATGAAAGTTGTTTTGCTTGAATTTATTAGGTAAATTGCTAATGGTAAACTAGACTGCTTAAATGTGCTAGGTTTGATAATAAAAATTTCAATAAACATTTTGATGAAATAAATTTGGTAAAATAAACTGATATAAACATATTCTACACACAAAAAAATCATTTAACTTATTTTTTTAACTACCCCAACTATAAACTTTTTAGTTTATTATTCCCATCTCTAGCGTTTATAAAAGGATCGTTATAGTTTATAACAATGAACGAAACCGTTCTTCATTTAGATCAACACCTTCACATATATTCAGAAGATATCCCACCTCAAACACTTACAAGATTTTACAAACAAATCAAAAACTCATCAACTAGCGAGTGTCGGAAGAAGCAGTTCGTCACAGAGGCTGCCACTGCCACCGTGTTCGTCCTTTTTGTTCCCTTTCGGGCTGCCCCCAGAACTGCTATTCGAAAGCGAAACAAATGTTGTTTTCCGTAACACACCAGTAGGTGAAGATTCCATATGATGGTTGGTGAAGATTCCATATGATAGTTAACGGCATCCCACATTTCAGTCATGTGGTTCATTTCCAGACCGAGACGCTGGATTCTTGATCTTTACTTCATTACTACTAGACGTTTGATTTTAACACTTCTCCTAACGGACCCCCATCAACTTCCCCACGAGATGGGGATCCAGTTTGAAGCTTGTTTATGGGCCGGGTCAAGTTGAAACTCAAGTGGTGGAACCGCGAGTTTCTCCTGACCCGAGAGTTTGAGGACGATGAGAAGTCGGAAGCCATGTGAATCGACATGGATAGTTGGGTCCAGTCCCGTTTTAGCGGCTCGTCTTTGGACCACACGTCGACAAAATGGGGAAGTGGGTTCGGGTCGGGTTCGGTCGATGCACCATGGTCCAAGAAAGAAGTATAATTTGTGGGATACATCAAAGAAAATCTGAGGCTTGTGTCCTGCATTCAGAACTAGGGACGTGAATTTCTGAAACTACACGGACCTAACATGAAATTCACGGGTTTGCGTTTAGTCTAAACGGGTCAGGTCAGTTTAGGGTTGAACCCGCAAACAGTTTAGCTAAACAGGTCAGGTTCGGGTCAACCAGGTCAGGTTGGCAGGTTTGACCCGTTTAAACCATTTATATTATATCATATTTTGTTTACAATATGTTTTATGTCATAAATCAAATTGGATGTGTATTTTAGGTCATAGTTATAACTTAAAAAGAGAAATTCACTAAGATTTTATAATTTAAATGTAATTTTGTTATATACATTTGGGTTTTTTTAGTAAACTTTAATTTTAATATATGAATATGGGGAAAAAATTAAAAAAAAGTTCGGATTGAACGTGTCGTGTTCGGGTTCATATGTATAACATTTTTGGGTTTGGGTCGTGTTCGGGTTTATCTAAAATTTTTGGGTTCAGGTCGGGTTGAACCCGCAAACCCACGAACACGACCCGTTTAGTACCCTATTCAGAACCAAAATATTCACACCCTAGAATCAGAGTGTAGTATTTTTTTTATTTTGTTAACGGCAACTCACACACCCATCTAATTTACCTGCTGATGGGAGTTTGCGCGGATGTAGCAATGGCGGGATTATGGTGGTGCAAGGTAGCGATAGGAGTTGCCCTTGTGGTGGAAACAGGTACAGATGAGGAGGAAACAACGGGAGCCGCTTTAGATGCGGCTGGACCGGAGACAGCTTGGCCATTCTGGCCTTCCACAGGCTTCTTGAACGATGGCGGCCTCTGTTGATGTGTCGTTCGTAGTATTTCTGATCGGGAACAGCATCTCTAGAGCACCTCCATTTCTTCCCATCTGTTCTTCGACACCTCCCGGGTTCCTGATCGTTGTTACCCGAGAACCCGAGATGGAAAGATCCCCATCCATCTTCAACCCAAACCAAAATACAGATCAAATTCTAAAATTAATAAACAAACGTAACTAGTAATACTAAGGCTGCTAAACTATAGTGGCGGAAACAAAACTTTTATTTAGATCATAACGACTAACTATAGTGCGGAACAAACTTTATTGAGGAGTCACTAAAAGACTATTTTTGTGTCAGCTGCAACTAGAGAGTCAAAATCATGTTTTTATAAAACCCGAACCCGGAACCGAGTATTTTTATACCCGTTTTCAACCCGGTTTTACGAGTACCCTCTTTCAACCCGAACCCGGAACCGGGTTTTTCAATACTCGGTCCGGGTTTTCCAATACCCTGTTCGGGTTTTTTTTTTTTTTTTTTGTGTTTTTTCGAGTTTTGCACTTTGGTAACGGCTATATAGCCGTTAGAAAGTATATTTTGGCCATTTTTTGGTTTACATTTAATCTCTATATTCTATACCCGATCCAATATTTGGGTGTTCATGGTCCGGTTTGGTCGGTTTTTGGATCAAACCGTGAACCAAACCATTAGTTACGGTTTTTGGTAACTGAAAACCGAAACCGAACGTTGATTTCTTAAACCGAACCAAACCAAACAAACGATTATTAACGGTTTGGTTTCACGGTTTGGGCTATTTAGGCCTTATTTGCTAAAAATGAAAAAATAAAATAAAAGAATGAAAAATATGGGCCGATATGATTGTATTAATTAATGAAATTGAAAGTGGTTGATATGAAAAATATGGACTTTTGATGTTCAAATAGGGACCGATATGACTATAATTAATGAAATCGAAAGTGGCCCATTTTATAGCTAACAATATTAGTTTACTTACTTGGAATAAATTTAGATGTAAATTTATTTATATCTATATATATAATATATGAAATATTAAAAATAATATAAATATATTCTTATGGTCCGGTCCGGTTTAATACGGTTGGTTTTTGCTATAAACCGTAAACCAAACCGTTTGCTACGGTTTACAAATATTGAAACCGACCAACCGAAAGATAACTAAAAAAACCGACCGTGAAACCGAACCGATGGCCGGTTTGGGTGGTTTCACGGTTTGAAACCGAACCATGAACACCCCTAAGGCTACCCAACATCCAAAGAAAACTGTGTATTCCTTGATGGGCCATGTATAAAAGCGGGATGTGATTGAAGGTCGGACTCCTCAGATATCATCGTCCATATAGATCTATAACACCTAAAATATGATAATCAACAACAACAACAATAATAATAAAAGAATACTAAAAACTAATAATAATAGTGATGAAATAAAACTAAAAATTATACCTTCACAAAAATGGTCAAGACTATCCCTGCATGTGTATGCGGACATTCTTAAATACTCGTCCCATGCTTCGCTTGACATGTCGATGCTAGTTGACGAATGGAGGCCATACATTTTTGCAACGTGGAGAATCCGAGTTTACGCTTTGCATCATTTCTTTTGTTTGAAAAATATATAATCGCGCTCTAAATCACACTAATTTGCAAAAAAAATACGTCGCTCATACGAAAGCGACGTCGAAATTGGTCATCATCGTACAATGGGTTGTCAGAAAAATAATCACTCACCAAATGTCGATGAACACCTATCCGGTCATCGTTCAAGATGTGGTTGTCTATTACGTGATTGTGGCGATTCAGCTTCATCTCGTAAAAGTCGAACGACCTCCTGGGTCGTGGTTAAGAGCAAGTCATCAAGGTACCCGAGTTGGTTGGGAGTTCTGATGAAGACTCGGAAGTTGTAGACATTTTCTAAAAAGATTGTGAGATTTTAGAGAGTTGTGAGAGTGTATTTGAGAGTGTGGTTTGAAAATATAAAGTACGTGTGTATTTATATGTGTTTTTAATGATTTTTTTAATTTATAGTTGTTGTGCAATGGCCAAACAAACATGGCCCACAAAAAGTCACCGTTATCCCTCATTATTGGCAATAGCGCCCACCTAATAACGCTCGGAAATGACAAGAGACGCGTTATTGATAAAAAAAAAATATTGAGAGAGGGGCGTAAGCCCATTACACTACTGCTTAAGAGATGGTAGAGTATTTGCTTTGCATAAAGCTAACCCATTTAGCATCAAAAGTGAAATAGAATAAATATGTCCTATTAAATAACATTCTCTATTAGTTAAGACCCATTATTTACATCACATATTTATCTTTTAAAACCATAATAAAGATAATATTAGGGATTTAAAAATATAAATAAATAATGTTTATCATATTAATATAGTAATAATATGTTATTGACAATGTCATCTTAAGGGTTATATGTTAATATTCTAAGTCCAAACAAACAAAAGACACCAACCACGATAATCTCAAAAACCAAAGAAAGGGAAAGATTGGTGTATTGAGGATGACAAATCCATAGTCGACAAAAACTTAGTAAAATGAAGAGGTGACTACTATCATATTAATTAATAATTAAAAGTATGTAACAATATTTATAGCAAGAGTTATCTGTCATTTTGTCCCTATGTTTATTTACTTTTGTCATTTTAGTTCAATTTTAAAAAATGCACAAGTTTCCTCCTTATATACTGGAAACGTGCCACTTCAGTCCTAAAAATTAAAACCAAGTTAAGTTAGACAGGTTTAATGAAGGGTATTATATATATTTGGATGCAGTATTTCTGATATATATTTGGATGCAGGATTTCTTAACTGGGTTTTAATTTTTGACTGAAGTGACACGTTTCTAGTATGTCAAGGAGGAAACTGTGGTATTTTTGAAAATTAAACTGAAATGACACAAATAAACAAATCACAGAAACAAAAATGACAGTTAACTCTTATATAAAAACAGATTTTCATTAAAGATCGAGTAGTAATATAAAAAGATTTATTAATATCTATCTGCTCAATGTTATGTTTCTTTTCTTACACATTTTTTTAATGTTATAAAAGTAAATAAAAATAAATAATAACTGTTCCTTGCTAATAATATATTAGTATATGTTATTATAAGACAAAAATGCTAGTAAAAAATAAATGGTTACAAATATGATTAAGTGAATAAAGAAATTTGTCCACTACTCAACTTAACAAACGGAAATTACGTTAAAGTGCAGATGTGGAGCATTGTGCCCCCTGCATCTATGCTTTCAAATTTAGAACCAATTAATTATTATATTATTATTATTATTATTATTATTTTATTATTATATTATTATTATTATTATATTTTAAATTTTAATCTCAGAAAAATGGAATATCTTTTTTTGTTAAGGTAAAAGGTGTTCAAAAGTGGGAATTTAACTTGTGATTGTGTATATATTTATTTGGATGTAGTATTTCTGGTACATTTTCAATATGGATTTTGCTTTTATATTGAGATAGATGGAAAACGGGTAACAAGTTGTGTCGCTACCAAAATAATAAGACCATGGTAGTAAAAAAAGAGGCTTGAATGTTTTACATGTTTTACCAAATGTTTAACCGAAAGAAAGACATGTTGGTGGAGATGGAACCGATTTAATTACTTTTTTACGTATTTAAGTCACTCTACTTTGACATAGTATAAACTTCTACTAAAGTGATTATTTAGAATGTTTTCTTCAATACCTTTCTTTATCGGAAGATAATGTAATGTATTACAAATAAACATTGTAGGCTACAAAAATTGCATTATGTTGTTAACATCGATAGCTAGATTAATAAGATTTAACGAGCAACAAACTTGGTGTATACCTCAACATTTTCCAACGCGCGTCGTTAAACATGATGATATGATGTGACATGAGTCGTGCTTTGACTTTTGGTAAGTTGATAACGTTGCACACCACCAATCGTACTATTGATCTTATGATTGTACATAGCTCTTATATGTTTGGATCATATTTATCTATAAAAATATAAACGACCCATACTGATGTTTGTGTCTATAAGCGTTTAGACAAGTTATGTAACTGATTTTCAGTATCGTCCAAACTTTATGTATAATAATTAGCCGGATACACGAAAATTACAATGCATGCGTGAGCCATATTAGCGTATGAACCGCATGTTATAAAATATATTTTATTGATGATACACGGTGAAAATATGACACGCGAGGGTATATTTACGCACTATAAGGATTTAAAACATGTGTTTCAAGTAAGAGTAACACACAAATTACTATTGTTATATGTCTAGTTAGTTACTAGTAGTAATTTCATGAACTTTTATCATGAATAGTAAATACTAAGTGACAACAAAAGTACAAAGTGTCAAAATCCAAAAGTACTCCAGTGTCCAGATCACAATATTCAAACAAAGGACAACCCTTACATAATTACATACATAACATCCATACGGATTTTCATCACTCAACATCTCAAACGTATCTGACGGTCAAGACGACATTACAATTTCATAATCATCCTCCGGGTAATCATACGTGTACGAGGAATATAGTACGCGGGACCACTGTATCCAGTGGGGTGCACCTCATTGTAACTCATAGCATAAGTTGGACCAGCAGGCATCGGATACTGGTAGCCCCGTGGAGGACTACGATGCACTTGTTCTACCACTTGTGTAGTCCCCGCGTCTGGAGCTACCATTCCAGTGTCTGCTGGTCCACCAGAAGGTGGTGCACCCGCACTACTCTTTTTCTTCTTTTTAGCACCACCTCCTCCACCACCCGTTTGATCACTCGCTGGAGCCGGATTATTCTCCGGTACACCGGCAAACTTCACCGACGGACCACCAGGTTTACTTGGGGTGTTCCCATTTTCCGGTGGAGGATTATTATTTATTATTATTATTATTTTATTATTACTATTATTATTATTACTGTTCTCTTCTTCATCACTGCTGCTGCTTTCAGATCCTTTTGTCTTTATTCTCGTCAACGTTGGGCGGCTTCTCCTTTTTGTTGGGGTTTTCGGGCCACTTCTCTGCGTGCTTTCCGTTCTTGATCAGTTTCTTTACAAGTACGTCGGCTACAACGTTGCCTACAACCGTGACTTTGTGTTACTTCAATCAATATCAATGGTATACACACCTGCAAAAATTATAGCTTCTCGCTCACAAAAACTATGTTTCTTCTATAAGCAATCCTAAACATATTATTAACTTTTTAGTTGCTTAAAATTTTAACGAATCTGAGCGACGCAGAGCTGAATCTCAGTGGAACGTGACAGTAAGACCACTCTGCCACTTACAATACCCTGTCCAGTCGTTTTTACCAAATGTAACCATTCCAACCATTAAATTGATGTTAAAAGAAAGAATTACAAGACAGAACACCTTCAATGCTTTGGAGGAGTCTCTTGACTTTTCGTTTGCAGCCAACGCAGTGAATGGAGACTTTGAGAACCCATGTCTGCAAGAGCATGCATGAGATACATATAGATCAAGCGAAAACGAAGAGATTAAGTAGCAGAAAGATGCAGGATTAAAGCAAAAGAGTTGAAGCAGATACAAGTTAGTAATTTGCATAAGTACCTTATATTTTAGTGTTGGTGTGTTAGGTTCTTCTGCTGCAGGGGGAGGAGCATCCATATTGGAATAAAGATGAATGAAGGTTGTAATGGAGAGTGTTTATTATTTCCACTAAAGACTAGTAGTAGTTGATATATTATATGCTATATTGAAAATGACATTAGATGCTCATATTGAAAATGACACTAGATGCTCATGTTTAGCCTTAGTATAATATTCTCAGCCTTTTAGGTTTTAACTTTTAGGAGTAGAGGGAGATGCTAATTTGCCCTTACCCGGGTCGGGTCATCACACTCCATTGGACCTAAACCCATGGGCTAGAAAGCGCTACGTTGTTAGTTTTCAAGACGGAATACAAGTTGATGTTGGTTTTAGAATTCGAATATGCGTGGATATATGCTGAATTGTGTGGAGAATGATTTCGGATTTAAGAATACTGATAGTTGTTATTGAAAGTTCAATCGGACAATTCATAGATAATAACAAGAGTGAATATGCAAATTCTGTTAAATATAACGACAGTCTTTATTGAACGTTCAATCGGACAATTCATGAGAATAACAAGATTGAATGTACAAAATTTGTTATGAAAAGTTGTAAGCTAAACCAAAGACCTTATATATGTAGGGAACAAACCATCATAACGTTACAATTGATGTTTGACGGTTACCGGCGATAAACCATTGATAATCAATTACAAATTAAGGTCAGGTGTCTTGCGGTTTTCCATCAATCATGCAAATTCAAAACAACTTTCAGTAGTATTTTTTATTATGTAATAAAAAGTTGCCACAGAGGCAGCATTGCACCCAAACCCCCTATCAAGGAGGCCTTATCCCTTTGCACCCCTGCCCCTGGTTCGTTGGTGCATGAAATAAGAATACTCGTGAACGAGCATCCATTGTACACTTTCTAACTTGTATTAATGTTGATTTTTTTACTTTCCTTTGGTCTTAAGGTAAATCCATTTATACCTAAATGATCATGATAACACTAAAATCACCCATAGTTGATGGTTATTATGTGGTTAAGTATCAATATAAGTAAAAAAATCGGTTTTTGGTATTTGTCCCTAGTTTTGAGATATAATTAAATGCAACTCGCCTCAGGTTCCGTTATGTGATGGAAAACACACTAACAAATATCGGTTTTCCCCTGGCGCAATGACAAATGTTTGTGGCTCAAATCAACACGATGGTTGCCTGTTGGAGATATGTATGTCCGACCGTAATTAAAGTCAACGTAACTAACTCGGTACGATCCGAAGAGTTACACGTTGGTACACGAATCGTATATGTTCACGAGTAGGTGGATTATTATTTGTGAAATAATAATAGTTTAAACCCGATAGGGCTTAATATTAATTAGATTATTATTAAGAGGATTATAATTGTATAATCTTAAAGGGCTTTTATGTAAGATTGGGTTCTATAAAAGGATGATTAAGGTGCAAACCCTAGAGACACTTTTATAAAAACACAAAACCCTAGCTTCCCTCTCAAGTTTAGCCGCCGTCGCCGCCTCCTTCTTGGCCGGTTCTACCTTTGGGTATCTTGTGCTCGGTTGTGAACTTCCTACTATCGAGGATTCGTTGTAACCCGCGTGTTACGATCCCGGTGTAGTCGTCAAAGGTTGATTACTAAAACCCTCTATTGTTGTTTATTATTTTATTTGTTTATATGCGTATAACCTTGATCCTGAACGGGAATATTTATTAATCGGATTAATAAATCCAACTTATATAATCTGCTTTTGGTAAATTATATAAAACCGGTTCCGCTACTATTTTGATACACTGATTCCCAACAGTGGTATCAGAGCCACGGTTACACGTGTATAGATGGTAAAGTTATAATTTTTTATCTATGTTTTATTTGTCAAAAATTATTTATTTTGACAAAAGATCAAAAGCTTTTGGTTGTCTATGGATTGTGATGTGAATCGAGCCCTAGGTTATGACCCTTGTCATGGTTGTGTTTGTTATGGTTATGATTTTATTTTGATTTGTATTTTTTTTTCGGATATTGGATCCGATGTAATAGGTTTTTTTTATTTGTATTTTTGCAGATATTGGATCCGACGTAATAGATAGGATTAGAATAGATTTGGTTTTATTGTATTTTCAAATTTATTATTGTAATCCTTCAAGTACAAGATCAAGATCAGATCAAGATAAATGGCGGATAGGTACCATGAAGATAGAGATCACGGGTCAAGTGGGAGCTTTCAAAAATTAGCTTTTGAAACCCTCTAGACTAGTTCGTTTCGTTTCTGGCTAAAACGAAACGGGCAACCCATTAGGGGCTCGATTCGATTATTTTATTATGTGTTTGTGTTGTTTTATTTATTGTAAATAATCTAGATAACCAAAATAAATAAAATTTTCACAATAAAGACAACGGTTTATTAAACAAGTTTTATAAAATTGAAAAGTATATTTAATAAAAGAGTTTTATTAAAATTCAAGACAAGTTTATTCGCGATAAAACGACCAACATAGTTTAATAGGGTATTTAAAACTATACCGTGTCGAGTGTGGAAAGGAGTTTTTATTACCACGAATTATATAAAAATTGAATTTTATAAACTGTTGTGTAACTCGCCTCATGCTATGAGTTATTCAAAATATTTTTGGTAAATATTAAAATAAATCCCAAATTTTCAATTGATGTTTTATGCCCCTTAACGAGTTAACACTTCATTCTAAATAGAACCCAAATGTTAGTGTATACCCTGCATCTGGGTATCTATCATGAAAGAAGGTAATCATCGCGTTTCCTATGTAACATAGGTCGGTGTTACAGTTAACAGTAAAGGACAAAACATTGCTTGTTCATCAAGTGGGCATAGTTTGGTTAAACATACATCGCTTTTAAGCGATAACCCCAAATGGAGAGTTGTGTAGTAGACACAATTAACAATCGTTGTTTACCTACATAATCATACCAGTGGATAGTGCCAAGCCAATTCACTGTAATTGATGAATCGGGTCTCATCTTAATTAATTTTTGTTTTTGGGTCATAAAATAAAATTGGATATTTAAAACATAAATACTAATAAATTAATTTTGAATTTTGTAGATGTCAAATGAAAACAATTCTTCCCAATTCTCTCTCAAGTCCATCTTAGAGAAGGACAAACGAACCACTCCAACTTCATGGACTGGCACGCACGCAAGGCGGAGAACAAACTGTATGTTCTTGAAACGTCAGTCCCTAAAGAACCCATCAATCAACAAACTATTGCATATAGAAACTATGTGAAGCACTTTGATGACGGTTTGAAAGTCTCATGTCTGATGTTAGCATCCATGATCCCTGAACTTCAAAGGACCATGGAGGATATGATGGCATACGAGATGAATGAGCACCTGGTAGAAATGTTCCAACAGAAGGCTCATCATGAGAGGTTTGATGTGATGAGATCACTCATAACCACTCGTATGCAAGAGGGTACATCAGTTAGTGCTCATGTGCTAAAAATGAAGGCATATGTTGATCACTTGGCTCGTCTGGAATCCCTCTTCAGTGATGAGTTGGCTGGAGATATCATCCTCAACTCATTGCCTAAGTCATATGATCAGTTCACTATGAACTACAATATGAATGGGATGGAGAAGACACTTGCAGAGCTGCATCAGATGCTCAAAACTGCTGAGGTAAATATACCCAGCAAGACTGCACAAGTGCTGATGATAAGGAGGGTCATGTTAAGAAACCTAACACCAAGAAAAAGGGCAATCAGGGCAAAGGGAAGGACAAAGGCAAATCTGTTGCAAACAAGAACCCTCAGAAGGATGCCAAGTGTTTTCATTGTAATGAAATTGGGCACTGGAAGAGGAATTGTGCTAAGTATTTAGCTGAACTGAAGCAAGCTAAGGCTTCAGGAGGAGAGTCCTCAGGTATATATGTTATTGAAATCTTTGCTTTTTCTGGCAAAACATGGGTGTTTGACACAGGATGTGGTTTTCACATTTGTAATGCTTTGCAGGGACTAAGAAAGATTAGGAAGCTGAAACAGGGCGACTTGGAGGTCCATGTTGGCAATGGACAAAGAGTTGTTGTGAAGGTGATTGGAGAATATGTTCTTTTACTTCCTTCTGGTTTAGAACTTGTTTTGAACAATGTTTATTTTATTCCTAGTGTCACTAGAAATATTGTTTCGGTTTCTGCTTTGCATGGACAAGGTTTCAATTATCGTTTTAATGGTGAATTTATTTTTGCTTATTTTAATGATGTATTTTACTTTGATGCAAAACCAAACAATGGAATCTATGAGATAGAAATACAAAACAATAACATATTATGCAACATCTCCCATAAACGTAATAAGTTAGACTTTAATGATACGTATATGTGGCATTGTAGACTTGGTCACATAAGCGAGAATCATGTTAAACAACTCAAAACCGCAGGAATCCTAGATTCCAAGGGTTCAGAAACATTTGGCAAATACTAATCATGCTTAAGTGGAAAGCTAACAATAGCACATTTTTCAAATGTTGGAGAAAGAGCTAATGATCTGTTGGGACTTGTACATACAGATTTATGTGGTCCATTTAGAACAATGTCAAGACATGGAGAAAGATACTTTGTTACATTTACTGATGATTTCAGTAGATATGGTTATATTTATCTTATGAAGCATAAACATGAAACTCTTGAAAAGTTTAAGGAGTACCAAAACGAAGTAGAAAATCAGCTAAATAGAACTATCAAGATGCTTCGATCAGATCGAGGCGGTGAATATCTTAGTCAGGAGTTCATCGACCATCTAAAGGATTGTGGAATAGTTTCACACTCACTCACTGAACACCACAACATAATGGTGTATCTGAGAGGAGAAATCAAACTTTATTAGATATGGTTCGATCAATGATGTGTCGAACAACCCTCCCACGCTCCTTTTGGAGTTATGCTCTAGAAACTGCCGCAAGACTTGTGAATATAGCTCCAACGAAGAAGGTTGACAAAACGCCTTATGAGATATGGCATGGAAAGAAACCTAAAGTATCCTATCTTAAAGTATGGGGATGTAACGCTTATGTCACTCTAGAATCTTCGGATAAACTAGATCCCAGAGGCGGAAAAGTGGTTTTCGGCGGATACGCTAAAAGGATTGGTTACCTTTTCTACCACCCACTGAAAATAAGATTTTCACTAAACACAGAGGCACTTTCTTGGAGGAAGAGCTTCTGGCGCGAGGGATTGGAAAAAACCATGTGGATCTCGAAGAAATTCGAGAATCACAAGTGACTGAACCATTTGTTCTGTCAGAACCAGAAGTAACTGATCCAGTTGTTGAAGTTGAGCCTGAGAGGACTCAAGAAACAACAGAAACACCAAGTGTTCGAAGAAGTATTAGGGATCGTCGTGCACCTGAAAGGTATGACGATATCTTCATGATTTATGAAGTTGAACCTGCTACTTACAAAGCTGCAATGTTGGATTCAGAATCCAAGAAATGGCAGGAAGCCATGAATGCATAGATGCAATCCATGTATGATAACCAAGTTTGGGATTTGGTTGATCTTCCTACCGAAGGTCGGACTGTAGGAAACAAATGGATCTTCAAGAAGAAGACAGACATGGATGGAAATGTGCAAACCTACAAAGCAAGGCTTGTAGCGAAAGGGTTCACTCAGACTCAAGGAATTGATTATGAGGAAACTTTCTCGCCAGTAGCCATGCTTAAGTCTATTAGAATTCTACTTGCCATTGCTGCGTATTATGACTATGAGATATGGAAAATGGATGTGAAGACTGCATTCCATAATGGACACTTAATTGAAGATGTCTATATGGTTCAACCTGAAGGTTTTGTCGATCCAAAGAATCATAATAAGGTGTGCAAGCTAAATAAATCCATCTATGGATTAAAGCAAGCATCTCGCAGCAGGAATCTCCGTTTTGATCAGAAAATCAAAGAGTTTAGTTTTATTAAAAACGAAGATGAACCGTGTGTTTACAAGAAATCTAGTGGGAGCTATATCACTTTTCTCATTCTGTATGTAGATGACATACTAATCATTGGAAACAATGTCCCTATGCTAAAAGATGTTAAGGCTTGGTTGGGTAAATGTTTCGCAATGAAAGATCGCTTATATTCTAGGAATAAAGATTTATAGAGATAGATCAAGCGGTTATTAGGTTTAAGTCAAAGTACATATATTGATAAGGTCATGCGACGCTTCTCATTGCAAGACTCAAAAAGGGGGCTCTTGCCCATGGCACATGGAACCATTCTTAATAGCGAGCATGTGCAAAGACTGAAGAGGAAAAGAAGAAAATGTAAAGAGTTCCATATGCTTCTGCTATTGGTTCTATCATGTACGCCATGTTATGTACTAGACCTGATGTTTCGTATGCTCTTAGCATGACGAGTAGATATCAACAGAATCCAGGAGAGAGTCACTGGGCTGCAGTGAAGAACATTCTTAAGTACTTAAGAAGGACTAAGGACATGTTCTTAATATATGGAGGACTGGATGAGGAGCTGTCAGTTAAGTGTTATACTGATGCAAGTTTCCAGACTGATCGTGATGATTCAAGATCACAGACCGGATATGTTTTCATTCTGAATGGTGGGGCTGTTACTTGGAAGAGCTCGAAGCAAAGTGTGGTTGCTCAATCCACCTGTGAATCAGAATACAATGCTGCTAAGGAGGCTGTCTGGATGAAGAAGTTCATTACTGATCTCGACGTTGTGCCTAGCATAGAGAAACCGATCGAGATGCTGTGTGACAACAATGGTGCCATTGCTCTTGCAAAGGAACCAAGGTCTCATCAAACCACAAGGCATATACTCAGAAAATTCCACTATATTAGAGAGATAATAGAGCGTGGAGACATCGTAATAAACAAAGTTCATACGGATCTAAATCTGGCTGACCCCTTTACTAAGCCTTTACCTCAAGCTAAACATGAGGAGCATGCTGAAAAGATAGGGCTTAGATTTGCTAGACAGTGGGCATGATCTGTAGTTAGTATTGGTGTTTTAATTTTGAACTACAACAGTTACATTGAATAGTTATTTGATTTATTGGTTAAATGCAAGTTTAATTATTTTGTAACTATGTTCATTATTTGTATGTTTATATCCTTGAATAAGCGTATTCTAAAAATCCGTAGTCAATCAAATTACGTGGGAATGAATTTGAATGTAAGACTATTATGAATTGAGATGATTGTATTCATAAGATGAATAACTCAAGGGTTTGAGAATCAAAATTCACAGATATCACTAGGGAATGATATTGGATGTGACTCGCTTCAAAATGATCTCCATGGATCTAAGTCATGAGATGTTTTGATATTGATATGTCAATCTGTCCTTTTTCCTTAGGCACATATTAAACTACATTGATCAAGGACAATCTTTGATGTTATCTAACACTGTCCTAAAACATGAATAGTAATCCGGGTAGCGTTGGGAAAAATCCAAGGTTAAGTGGGAGTTGTATGACGCTAATGGAATTCTGTACTTCTATGCAATTAGAAGTTTAGACATTCTGGCGCCCTCGTTAACTTAAACTGGAATAAACGTGTGGCCACGCTCGGACTAAAAGTAGTTCGTTAGACCAGTTTGAATTAAAGTCGAGAACAGAGAATAGTTGATCACGATATAAGAATGAATGATCCATGTCTTATGATCAATGAATGTTCTATACAGAAGGGACTTATTGATAGAATTACCATGGCTATAGTATTTGGTTAAGTAAAGTGTTACTTGAACTCAAAGAACTAGTTGACGATTGTAAAGTGTCATACCATGTTAGGAGCAGTGCGATGCAGCTAGGCAGTCCAAATCTGCACACGTTGACTCATTTAATTAAAATCGTCCAAGTGGGAGATTGTTAGAGATATGTATGTCCGACCGTAATTAAAGTCAACGTAACTAACTCGGTACGATCCGAAGAGTTACACGTTGGTACATGAATTGTATATGTTCACGAGTAGGTGGATTATTATTTGTGAAACAATAATAGTTTAAACCCGAGGGACTTAATATTAATTAGATTATTATTAAGAGGATTATAATTGTATAATCTTAAAGGGCTTTTATGTAAGATTGGGTTCTATAAAAGGATGATTAAGGTGCAAACCCTAGAGACACTTTTATAAAAACACAAAACCCTAGCTTCCCTCTCAAGTTTAGCCGCCGTCGCCGCCTCCTTCTTGGCCGGTTCTACCTTTGGGTATCTTGTGCTCGGTTGTGAACTTCCTACTAGCGAGGATTCATTGTAACCCGCGTGTTACGATCCCGGTGTAGTCGTCAAAGGTTGATTACTAAAACCCTCTATGGTTGTTTATTATTTTATTTGTTTATATGCGTATAACCTTGATCCTGATTGGGAATATTTATTAATCGGATTAATAAATCCAACTTACATAATCTGCTTTTGGTAAATTATATAAACCGCTTCCGCTACTATTTTGATACACTGATTCCCAACATCGCCAACCATTGTGTCCTTTAACGAAATTTTGTTAAGAGACACGTGCCGCAAAACTGCAAGAGGTGCTCTCTGAAGGGGTTTAAGGTTGTAACATTAACTATTTTGCCTATACATCCAACAAATTATGCATTATTGGTACTCAACAAAATTATAGTTACTTGAGAGTCTTCAAAACTTTGTAACAATGTTGATAATGTAGTAATGTAGTATACCTATTGTTTTGGTCTGTCTATATATGGAAAACAATTCATCACAAAGCTAAAGAGGGATGGAACTATAGGTCGTTGTTAGGATAAGCTTTGGTATTTCTCAGTCTGATACCTAGTTGTATAACCATATTATAGGAAGGGATTGAACCCATATTCAGACATGACTTTGAGCAGTTCAAGATAGGATTCCTCAAACACAATAGCATAGATGATAGCTTGTATGACCCTGAACTGACGAGGAGAACAAGGTGACCATGAACCAACAGGCCACTGGTTCACTTTGGCTCTCCAAAAATAGGCGTATGCGATGGTATTTTTTAGTAAAAGGCGAAAGAATAGTTCGCTACCCAACCAATGTGGGAAGAAAAAAACATGTTAAAGCTGTGTTTTGTATATTCCAGCCGATGCAACTATATAATTACTTAGTATGTAAAATATATTTAATCAGCCCGTGTAATACACGGGACAGGGTTCTAACCTATATTAAAAGACTTAGTTCTAACTTGTGAATGCAAACGGATATGATACTTGATTCAGGTAACTAGAAGGCTAAAAAAGGCTATCTACCACTTGCACACCCCTACTATTTGTTATTGTTCAGAACCGCGGACAAAACAAAATGTTTATACAGACGGATAATTCAAACAGTTCCTATACAATGGGAAAACTTTAGCCTACTTTTACCCTAAAAATACATGTAATTATCCCCCAACCAGATACCAACACAAACCACCAACTCACTATATTAGTGTATAAGAAACCATAAGTCAAGTAGTGTTACCGCCACCGCCAGTCCGCAGCAATTGAAGACACATGTGTAGCGTTCTTTGCACATTATCCGCCACCATTCTCAATCTTCCTTGATTCACGTCTCCACCACTAGATGCATTCATTTCCACAGTCCGAATCACTCTCTGTTTACACGATTCCCAATCTTCAACCCGAAGCCAGCATGACCGCCCACCATGGCTACCTTCCATTCCAAGAAAGCTAACATTGGGGTTTTCACCAAACGAGTATTTCAACCTCACGGAAACACAGTACGGCAACCATGCAGCACCACCCGCAGCATTAATGTGAGGTATGTGTGCAGGATCAAGAACGGTCAACCCAAAGTCAACAGCGTTGTGAGGGCGGTCATAGTGAATATTACTTTTGGAAGCTGAAGAGTTTTCTGAATTTCCATCTGTATATAATCCCGAGTGATTTTCAAGACATAACTCGATTCGTGATCGTTGGGCTGGTGGAATATCACTGCCTTGCGCCTGAGCTAAACTTTTTTTCCATGCTATTAGTTTTAAGAACTCTCTTAACACGGAAATCGGTAATGTGAGAAGAGTGATGAACGATGCAACACGAGATGCATCGTACGGTTCAGATGCAACACGACGGCTAAAGTAGTCACATATTTCGCTTATTTCAGATTGAGTTAATTCATCTTGACCAATTACCGAATTGTTCTGCTGTTGTTGCTGTGAAGGATTAAACCGTTTCACACTAAGAACTTGGAGAAGAAGTTGAACTCTGTGAACGCTAACAGCAAATACATATCCCCTGCAAGAAAATAATACATGATACATTGTCCTTATAAATTAAGCAGGGAAATGGGCAGGTTGGGAAACGGGTCAATTCGAAGTCTTACCCCACAAAGAAGCGCAAGGCGGGCTGCTCTTGATCCAAATTCAAAAGTGCACCTTCGTTATCTTTTAGAATTGATCCAAGGATTTCTTTCAAGAGGTCCGGTAACTGTGCAAATAGCCATAATACACCGAGATATTTCAGAATACCTCTAAGAACCTTTTTAAGAGCGACAAGAGGAACCCAACCACCACCGTAACCACCATCGTCCCCAAGCCCGATAATGGCGGTATTCAGCTCTCCTCTAACATGAGCAGGAACTGCGCCAGTAGCTCTGCGCACTATAAGTGAATTTGGTGATGCAGACATGGCATTTGTAGAACGGTTAAATCCCACGGGTTGGTTTCCTGGGCGAGACATTCCCGTAGGGCCCGCTCGGGTGCCATTTGTGGCTGAGAGTACCGGACCAGGAGACGCAGCCGAATTGTTGGAATTGGTTGGTCCAGCTGGTGGTTGACCACTAGCGATATTCGGGTCTAAACCGTTCAACTCCTGAGCAACATGTTCCATGATGAAGGGCCGAAACTGTGGACAGGGTAACGAACCTCCAACTGTAGGACCGCCTTTCGGTGGCGTTGCGGGTTGCAACCAAACTTGATCACCCGCAAAGCACCTCACGTCAACCGCAAAATATTTCCGGTATATTATCCGAATCCAATACGGGCCACGAAGAACAAACGACACATCAATCGGCAACAGAGAACTAGGAACGATTCCCGGGCCACCTCGGCTAGCCACAGTAGCAGCAGTTAACATGGCAGATGCACCAGGGTTTCCACCAGGACCCGTACCGGGACCAGAGCCATGACCAACATTAGGGTTTGTACCATTTGGCATCTGCCCATTAACATTTGGTCTTGATAGTGTCGGGACAGATGAAGCCACACCAGAAACTGCAGAAACCGGAGCGGCCCGTGCAGGACGTGTTGCAGCAGCAAGAGCATGCAAAGGTCCTGCTGTCAGACGAATGCAGTCCAAAAGAGATGAAACTTCCGTCCCGTTGATAAAATCCTCGAGAAACTGAAAAAAAAACAGAACTTCAATCAATCAATCACAGTTTAATACATGATAAAGGGCTAAAACCATCTGAGTTTTTTGCAGATTAGTACCGAAACATTCTTTTGCGCGATTAAAGGCTTACACTTACTTAAATTTACCAAAAGGTAGACTTTTCAAAAACAAATTTACCAAAAACTCAACAGAGGTGGATCTTTATTTCTTAGCGTTTTTTAGTTTATAAAAAGGCTGAAAAAAAGACAGTAATATCCCCGACTTAACGCAGAAAATTGGATGGAGTTAACGAATCGGATGAAAATTGCAAGATTTCAAACCTTTTGGATCCAGAGGCGAAAAAACAGATCTTCAGACGAAAGTCGCAAAACTGGCCAAACCTTAGGGACGAAAATGGCATTTTACTCAAAAAAAAAATCCTTGTAATTGGTCAAAAGACAGGTGAATGGATGAGGTGAGCAAATGTAAAAAAAACGCCACATGTACTTTCTCAAATTTCACAGGTCCCTACATTCTTTTTTCAACCTCGATGTTCATATATTTACAAAAATGTTTGCAGATTTATTCAACTTAAAAACAACATGCAACCCATGTCTAGAAGTAGGTTACATCCACGTCAATATGTCAACGTCTGCATAAAGTAGCATAAAAGTACTAAATTAAAACATACCTTGGTATGAGGCCAAAGTTGGTCAGGTGACACATGCATTGTACAACCATTTTTACCAGATTCCCACTCAACAACAAAACGAGCAAGAACCCCCGAAACTCCCGAGCCAAAACTAAACCACAGGCTCATTAATCCAACGGCCTCAATTTTAAACGCCTTCCTCATCTGTTCAATGTATTTATCACCCACTTCTAAACTACCTTTGGACCGACTTTTTTCTGTTTTCTCATCAGATTTAACAACCAGTAGTTTCCTCATTCCTAAAGCAAATGTTCGAGCATTAGATAACCGTTGAATATCCGCCACCAGTTTCTTAATACTATCAGCTTCAACAGAATTATAAGTCAAGACAACACCATCAGCATCATAACGAATGTGAGAATCTATATCAGATGCATTAGCAATCCTGACGTTAGATCCCCATGCAGTATCACTGCTTCCCTTTTGAAGCTCAAATAAGTCGATGAAATGTTGATCGCTGATTTTGACATCCCAATACATGCTTCCGGGCTTTTTACCTAGTCTTAAACATATGTGTTCCCATGTATCGTTTCTTGCAAATGGGAGTTTAAACCATATGTTTGATGAAGCTGTTCTTAGACCAATTTCTTCAGCATACGGAATGTCGAGTGTGTCCATTTGACTAGTCAACCGAGCATGTTTGATGCAGAGTGAGCAGTGTCTGACTACAAGCAGAAGAGCTGACACGTATATACTTGACGGTGCATCGCCTTTATTTGCTTCTGCTATAAGATTCACATATCTGTATTTTTCAATGTTACTAACATTGCTTAACTGATTTTGTGTAGCAGTTGTGTTTGAGAAATTTCTTCTTTTGGAAGATTGAGCAACGATATCCGAAGATTTGAGCGATGGAAGGAAGTCCAACATGTCCAATAACGTGCGTTTTCTTGATCCATTTTCTCTGGAGACTTGAGTCATGGGAGAATCTGGTATTGAAGCTGAAGCAAGTAAAATATCACAGGCGCACATAATAACGCTTTCAGTTGTAACTAAAGGTGATAATTTACTTTTATATAAAAACTATTGTTTTTCAACAGCCGGCTTTTAGCATAAAAATTGGCCCAAACGGGACACCAAATTCATCGTTTACCGACTCACGTGCACCCATAAAAAAGTGCTATGATTATAACAGGACAAATGAAAAGGAACACTGGTACTGTATGCAAAAATAATAATACGCAAATAGTAATCTATATATTTTGATAAAATGGTTTAGAAGGTTTTATGGATTAAAAATACACTTTGGCCAACTTGTGATCCGTTTCCTATTAAGCTAATCTTCTTAATTTCACCCATCCGACCAACATAAAATAAAGAGTAAAGTACACGAATGGTCCCTGCGGTTTACCAAAACTTTGGATTTGGTCCCTAGCTTTCCAAAAGTACACGGATGGTCAATGTGGTTTGCACTTTGTAACGATTTAGTCCATAGCCAACAAATTTAAAGGTTTTAGCATGTCCAAGCTAGGGACTAAATGAGTTACAAAGTGCAAACCACAGGGACCATCCATATAGTTTTGGAAAAAGCTGGAGACTAAATGCATTACAAAGTGCAAACCACAGGGACCATCTGTGTAATTTTGAAAATCTAGGGACCAAATCCAAAATTTTGATAAAATACAGGGACCATCCGTGTACTTTACTCTAAACAAAATAGAACCCAAATCGACCCATTCAAAAGTAATTTGGTTAATATTTCCTTCTCTATTGTAAAGAAAAAAAAAGTACATCCAGAAAGTTAAATTGACGCACCTGGAGTCGAAACCGAATTTCTGAAAGTATTTCCTCTCGCACTTGATGCAGAAACTCGAGCACCACCAGTGATGTAAGAACCTACTTCAGCAGAATGTTGAGATCTAGAAGCCAAATCCTGATCAGATTTTGAAGCTGACATTTTCTTCATGGTTGTGCTTCTAGAAGTGATTGAACTGGTGGACGCAGATGGTACCCTACCCCTGTAACTGTTATTCGCAGGATACAATGAACCATTCCAATTTGAACCTGCACTTGCAGATGCAGAGGATCGCCTTTCTTGCTCAAAGATTTCGTCTACTAGTGAAGAAAAACCAGATAGACCGGAGCCTTGGACGGTCAAATCAGAAAGAAGACCATGATCAGAAGCCTGACTAGGGCCTGAATCATTTTCAGACGATGTAACTGTAAGGGTATTATAGTCAAGAAGGCTCGAATTAAGTTCGCCTTCAAGCAGATGCATTTGATTTATGTCAACAATTTTAATGCGGGTAACAGATGATTCGGCTTTTCCTGATGGATCTGGCTGAGTTTCCAGCAACTTAAAAATCGGTCCACAGTCGTCTTCAAGTTGCATCAGCAGAAAATAAGAGCTCCTGCATTCGGGAAATCCCATGAGAAGCATATTGGAACCGTTTAAGACATGTTTTGGCACCTTCACTGGAGAAAAACTGTGTTCGTACACCTGCAAGAATATTTCATATACGATGGAACGTTTTAGATAATACATTCAATCTTCATATATTTCACGATTTCAAATAGAACAAATGTTCTTACCTGAAGGCCTAAAAACCTCCCAACACATGCAAATAAATGCAATAAACTCTTGCTTCGCAAGCTTATAAATGCTTCAGCTGCAGTCATACTTCCTTGGTTTAGTGCTTCCTCGCATTCTCTTAATGCTGACGATGCAATTGTACTTTTTGATGAATGAAGGAGAAACCGCCCCGTCCTTCAATTTAAAAATAACGAGAGTTTAAAAATTTAACACAAGTTTGCTCCTTGCTATATATCATATGAATTAATACCTTTCTAAATAGCTATATCAACTCACAGAGATGCTATAATGAGTTATGACATTGTGAAGTAACATTTTTTAATTGTAAAGGAACTGTCAAATCAACCCGTACTTTATTAACCGAAATAATAATAATATGTATTATATTATTATTATTGTTATAGATTTATGTAGAAATTTATTTAATATACTTAAGTCGAGTGGCATGGTTTATAAAATTTCAGCCAAGTGAACTTAGTCAACTTATTAAACTGGACAATGCCATCAGCAACCATGCTTCTAAATATTAGTCACAACACTCACATTTATAAATCAAATCATCAATGAGCATTTACATATCTGTGAGTTGGAGTAAGACCTTATATTTATTCCAAGTGTAAAAAATGATGAGCCATAGGCACGCATACGTAATACTTCCTGCCCTTCAGAATCCAAGATGCCACCCTGTATACAACATGAAAAAGTCAAATCATGATATACGCATAGGGGTGCAAACGAGCCGAATAGCTCGCGAGCTACTCCAGGTCGGCTCGAGAAAAAGCTCGAAACGATCCGAGCCTTCCCCAAGCCGAGCTTGAGCCTAAAATAAAGCTCGTTTATTTATCGAGCCCGGGCTCGACCCTTATCAAGCCTTGGTGGAATATTAGTTTTTATTAATATTTAATAACATTTACCCCTTATTTAAAGTTGTCTAGTGAGCCGGGCTTCACTTGTCGAGCTCGCGAGCCTAAACGAGTCTATTATTTATCTTATTATAATTTAATATATTAATTAATAAATAATAAACGAGCCGAGCCAAGCCGAGCCTGATCGAGCTCGGGCTCGGCTCGTTTGTACCCCTACGATATACAGATCAAAGCTCTTACAACGAAACCGCAACACTTACCTTATTGTAATCAGCACCAGTTTGATCAACCGGGGAGTGAAGAACAACATCACCCCCGGCTCTACAGCTATAACTATTCTGCCCCAATTCTTTATAAATTTCAAGCAGGCGTGTATATTTATTACAACAAATGGCTCTTAGTAGCAATTTCTCAACATCGATACAGCTTTGGTCAATGGAAAACTCTGCCTCCCTGTTAGTTACAGGATCGATGACAAATGAACTGTGGATACACTTAATTTGCAGATCGGGCCCTGGTTCTATCTTGATAAAAGGACATGATACTGAGTCTGACGTTCCAGTGCTTTTATCAAAATCCAACCAATAAATAATCTTTAGTCCAGGTGTTCGTAAACCACCAGAATCAGTTTCTCCATCTTGACCCATTTGCATAGAACCAATAGCATTACTTTGACTTTGACCTGAGTTTCCATCAGATATAAGCTCAAACCGAATTGCATCTTTCCATCTACCAACCCTAAGTTCTCTAACTTGTCTGATGACAGTGTCCATAACAAGGGCTACACAAAATTCATGTAAAATCGAATATAATATTGCAAAAGGATTTTCAGAAGCAGCCATTCTGCGCTCTAAATCATCTCCGAGAACAAACCGTCTCGTTTCTTCAAGCTTCACTGGACCGCTTTTTTCACCAACTAGTACCTCCAAATGCAATATTCTCCACATTGACAAGTGTCCACGGTATCCGAGTGTTAATAATACCTTGAACTCTCCTGGAACACAAAGTGTAACTGTACCGTCAAAGATTTTGACCTCAGAGAACTCTTTGGGAAGTGTAGTTTCAAGTAATTTTGACCTCACAATAGTGTCGAGTTTCTTAAGCACGGGTTTTTGCTGTTTTTCAGTTAATGTGCTTTGGATACCGACATCCTCTATGCACTTTGGCAAGCGTTCGTAAGTGCCAGTAAGAAGAATTTCAATGGCAGATGGAACATCATAAATCGGAGCACGAGCCTGTTGTAGTCCCTCATGCATGAAAAACATCGAATCTGCAGCTTGAGTGAAACATGTTTCGTGACTTGATAAGGTTGACGCAAGTTGCTGGCAATATTGTATTAGCGGTACCTGCATATCAGAAGGCAGTATTTTTAAAGAATATATTTGTAGTTATCAACTTATCGTAACAAAAATGAAAATTCATAAAAGTAACAACCCCCCTTCCACGGTTCCATCCAATACTTATACAAATTAGACTTTTGAGTTTTGAAGTTTGAACCTTGTACTTTCCGGATTAAAAGCAGTTTTCCTACTTCACATGTTCATTGAGTAGTTAGAATTGATAAATATTTTGATCAGAAGGTGAACATAATTTTATGTTAGATTTAAAAAGTAGGTTTTTTGACACTTTATGTTAAAACAGGACAATGCATGCAGGAAAAGCTATGTTAGTATAACTATGCACATACATGCATGCATGCAGAATATAAGTTCCAGTAATACAAATTATGAAAGTCTTACATGATAGAGACTTATTATATTCTTTAAACTCAGGCACTAAGAAAACCATATAAGATAAATGTTTTAAACGCCCATATATATGTAATATAATAAGTGAGCCAAATCTAAGAAACAAATTTGAGGTTTTTGGTTGGTAACCAGGAATGGTGAATTGAGATTCAAAGTAATTCAATAGTAACAGTTTTCAGCTAGCTGGCCAGTTTCCATTATTCAAACTTTGTAGATAAGCCCATATAGAAACTTTGAAAGAGACAACAGCTGAAAGCCTGAAAGATAGATATGACATAGGCCCACCGAAAAAGAAAAGCTGATACTCACTAATTGTTCAAACATACTAAACCCCGTCGCTACTCACTCTATACCATAGCAAGTTTACCAAATCAATATTACGTTACGTAACACTTAAATCTCATCATTAATCTTGGCCACTATTCAAAACTCGTCTCTATTTCAGAAAGCATAAATTTAGGGATGTAAACAAACTGAATGTTCAGCAAACCGTCCGTGGACCGTTTGGCAGGATGTTCGTTTATGTTCGTTCGTTTGAACAAGAACAAGAAATTTTGTTCGTTAAGTTAAACGAACGAACATTAACAGAGGCTGCGTTCGTTCGTCTATGTTCGTGAACATTCTGTAATGTGTTCATTTTTGTTCGTTCGTGTTCGTTTACAGTCCAAAGCATAATCAAAGACAACTTTTACTACAGAAACTCATCAAGCATAATTTTAAAACATCATCTACATAACCTTCTCTCCATCTAGAGCTAATTAATCAGGAATGTGTGTAACTTGCAAATATGTTATGTCATTTCTGCTATCCGTATAGTGAAACAAAGAGTCTACCGTCTCATCCAGACAAACCGATACCGCATAATCGTTATAATATCACAAACAATGAAACAAAATGCTAACCTGTTGGCACCACTGCGCCAGAACATTGAGCCGAAGCATACGTTGCTGAGTTTTAACAAGATACTTAAGTATGCTAATCTTCTTCTCCGAATCCGACATTTCGGAACTTCTCGATTTCTCCACCAATTCCTTCAACGAAAGATACGATTCCTCTGCAGCTCGGTTCACCAGAGTCGAAAACTCCACCGATTCTTGCCCTAATTCCGCCATTTTACACCTCTACTGTTATCAACTATGTCCTTACACCAATTACCGATAGCCTATCAATAGCCTTTTAACAGTTTATTAAATACAGATTGATTTGAATACAATTAGGGCTCGAAATTAGCGAAGCGAATCATTTCTCTGCATTCGTTGTAATTGCGCTAGGGTTCCATGGCGCTACCGATCGCAGAAAACCTCGACCGTCGTCACCAGCGGCGGCGCGTTCAGGTGGTCCGGCGTCGCCGTACGTCTGCTTCCGCCGTGAGTGTTGTGTGTTTCGGGTTCTCGAACCCGCTTGTATTTGTAACTGGTAATCGTTTTTGCAAGAATGTGTAAATATACCAGTAAGAGAAAAAAAAATTATTTTGGGGGGTTTTCGGACGGAGTTAGGGTATTTTATCAAAATAGCAACAAAAGGGAAAAATCAGAGACCCATTAGCGAAAAAAACTATTTGGACTAAAATGGCAAATTTGGACAAAACTAAAATGGCAATTTACTCTAAAAATGATTTGTGGGTCATCATGGGTATTAAGCTAGGTAAATAGATAACTTTAAGAGGAGTATAATTTTTAATCTTATTCAAGTGTTAATAGTTGTAAACAAAAAATGAAAAAATCTAAAAAATTATGAAAAAATCTGAAAATTTTAAAAAATCAAAAAATTCTAAAAAATACAAAAAAGTCAAAAAAATACAAAAAAGTCAAAAAAATAAAAAAAATCCAAAAACGGAAAAAAAGATCTAAAAGTCAAAAAAATAAAAAAATCTAAACAATTCAAAAAAATTAAAAAAACTCGAAAAATAAAAAAATTCAAAAAAAATAAAAAAAATTATTAAAAAAATCAAAAAAATTATAAAAAATCAACAAATTAAAAAAATTAAGAATCACAAAAATTCTAAAAAATCACAAAAATTCAAAAATCCAAAAAATTCAAAAAAAATATAAAAAATAGAAAAAATCAAAAAATTCATAAAAATCAAAAAATAAATAAAAAATTAAAAAAATAAAAAATTCATTAAAATATAAAATAATTCAAAAAATCCAAAAAATTCTAAAAAGTCAAAAAATAAATTACAAAAAAAGTCTAAAAGTTCACAAAAATTTAAAAAAAAAAGAAAAATACAAAAAATCAAAAATTTGTAAAAAAAAATTCAAAATTTTTTATTTTTATGAAATTTTTTTGAATTTTTATTTTTTTGAATTTTTAAGAATTTTTTTGAATGTTTACCCAAACTCATCTTAAAGACTTAAACCTTTCATAAATTCATCTTTACCCAAACCCATCCTAACTCATACCCATTATAACCTCTTTCTTAGAAAAACTCATCATAACCTATACCCATTCTAACCCATGACCCAAACCTACCCAACCCATCACTTTTGCCACCCCTAGTTTCAGCTGTTGGCCAATAATAATCTCAACTTCAAAAATTCCCTACAACAATTCGAACTTGTAAGAATTTGGCCCCCATCGAGCCTTTTATAACTGACACTTGGAGGCATCATAAAACACATGAATACACCTGGAATGATCCTAGCATGGCTCCTTGCACTATAAATAGGTGCCTTGTAATGGCATTTGTTCTTGCACCTTCCATTATCTCACTCCTCTCATTGGAGCTTAGGTCAGCAAAGAAGCCCTCTTAAGCTCATATTTCGTGCTAGGACCAGTGGTTAGTGTTCTTAGCCACTCTAGTTCAGTTTTCATATGTTTAAAGACCGAAAGTCAAAGTTGCCGCAAAACGGCTTTAACCTTCGGCTTAGACCTAAACGGTCCAGCCATTGTTCGAGGCGAATATTGCTACGTGATCGTAATTAGGTGAGTGTTAATCCCTCAAAAGGGCACCTCCTAATTCTCACGTATACTTAATTAATTGTCGGGTCAAACTAATTAATAATAAAAGTCAAACTAGTCAAATTTTAAACAAATTCAAATATGATAATGTGGAAGTTATAGAACATATCTTATCACTCTAATAACTTGGTAAACATTATTAGAACATGTCTAAACATGTTCCACCCGACAATTCTGAGTTTAGGTCCGGTTCGCAACCGAAAGTCGCAAAAGCTTAACATTTGCTTTGACTTTCAATTCTAACCCAAATTAACTTATTTCCTTGATGCCTTAGAGTTCTTTTGTGACCATATTATGTTATAGAATAACCCTCTGAGGTTATACTACTTGGTCACTTAGTAATCTAAGATCATATGTTTGTTTCCGTTATTATGCTTAAAGTTGACTAGTATGTCCTCTTTGTAAAAAATGAGACTTTTAAGGTAGTTGGACATGCAAACGAATTAGGTACTGATTGGTAAACATATTTAGAGTATTTTGATGTTCCAAACCTGTTATGATGTCATATTTAGGATGTCATATTTAGGAATTATTGGGATGTCGGGTCAGATTTATTTCTGACCTTAGCCTTGAGTTCTTGCATAACGCTTATAAATAACGATAGTACCCTTTTTGCAAATTAAATGAGTTTTACATATAAATATCATGCAAAACTTTTGACTACTGATATATTATGATAAATAAATTATTTCGAAGTCTCAAAGCTGGTCATAATCTCAGAATCACTTAAACTTCGGAATTATCGTCATTTACTAACTTTTGCGCTAAATAAGCACATAGTTTGACTTGAAACTATATTTAGCAACCAAGACTTGTTCCCTACTGAATTTATAAATGATTTTAAGTATTTTTACAGTAGGGATAAGACATGAACTCAGAATCCCAAATGAGTCCCTAAAACCATATGTGAAATGACCAAAACGCCCTTACGAGGCATAGTTTGGGCATAAATCATAAATAACAAATCACATATATGTATGATATCCTACTGATTTAATATCATAAATAAATTACTTTCACATAATGTTTATGACCAAAACTTCAGTTTGCATGTAAACCCATTTTATAAACCTTAAAATGACCAAAATGCCCTTATAGGGCATAATTCGGTTTCAAGACCTTTAGGGGCATACTTGTGGACATCCCACTGATGTTATAACATATCTTGAGCATAATAACTTAGGAAACTTATATATATCTTATCGGTTACCCGTATATGCTCATACGCGTTCGGTTCGGCTTATGTGACTAGTTTTCACGAACGGACCGAAACGGGTCTAACCTTGGCATCTTTGCTTCAAAATCCATAATGAGTTTAGTTTACCCATATTATACAAGTCTTCATACTTGTTGGGTCTAAATTACATTCCTTCCGGTCAACGCTTATTTTAGCGTTTTCGAACCGTGATTCATCTTTTAGGCTAACCGCTCTAAGTCCTCGACTTAAATAAAGATCCGTTAGTATCCTAATAGGTTAATAAAACCTTCTTTACAAATTAGGTAGCCCGGTAGAAGATACCTTCATACGGTCTTAAGTATCATACGGCTGAGTAGTGCTTACACATAAACTCAGGTAAATACATTTAACTTATTTCCCTTATACGGGCTTGGGATACAGTAAATTATTGCCGCTCGGTCGGGTATGGGATCATTAGTCGGATTGTGATTAATAAATCCGTATAACCCGTTTTTAATCTGTTTTGTTTGATAACATAAACTTTGGGGGTTAACGACCATGTCCTGAATATCCTTGGCTCATTTAAGTTATTAATGGCCACGACCTATGCACGGGGTGTAGGCATACACCTGACAGATGCAAAATGCTAAATAAATTATTCCCACAAGGTTGGGAAATAACTCATTTGGGGGTTCTATAAGTGGTGAGTCAGTTAATCATGACCGGTCTCCAAACCGGCCTCAAAAGTATGACAAACATGAAAAACTGTATACAAGCTTATATATATAATTGTCCCAAGTTATAAAAGATTTTCGTGCCTTGTGCACCTAAATCAATATTCCAAATACTCCCAAAATGAGTCACTTATTTGTATTTACCAGTGAAAACTGACGTATTTTCCAAAGACTAAGTGACAGGTACCTCACGAATTAGGCTGGAGCTACTTGGCATCATAAGAGGACTTTGCAAATCCCTAGATGCCTTAAGTCTGTGGAACATCTATACATTTTATTTTTAAGAGCCGCCTGTGGATCTTTTTTTTACAACCGTCTTTATATTATTTTATTCGTACTTTGAACATTCGGGTTGTAATAGTAATTTCCTTCCAAGCCTTCCGCTGTGCTATAACTATGTGTGATTGACTATGATGATATCAACTACGTCACATTACTCCCCACCGGGCCCACCGGATTACGTGGAAATACCAGGGGTGTGACAACACCCCACCCTTTTAACCTCTAACCACCTCCATTAAACTACCATCCACAACTCTAACCTCACCGGAAAAACGTGAAACAAGGAAATGGTGGATATTTTGAAGTTCTGAGCGGTGGAGAAGGTCACAGGAGGATGGAGAAGGTCATAGGTAAAGATAGGGTGTGTGCAATAACCGAACCGTCAACCAAAACCGAACCGAAAACTGACAAAACCAAACCGAAATTAACCAAAACCGAATTAACCGTAAGTCGGATAACAAGAATTTTTTTACCATCGGTTTACTGAAATTAACCGAACCGACCGAACTATTTATTTTTTTTATATTTATAGCTTTTATACCTCCATTCCATGTATTTCATGTTTTATACTTTCATTTCATGTAATTATACCTCCATTTCATTTATTTATACATTCATTTCATTTATTTATACCTCCATTTCATGTATTTAAACATCTATTTCATGCATTTACACCCCCATTTCATTTATTTATACATCCATTTCATGTATTTATACCTCCGTTACATGTATTTCTAAGCAAAAAATTTAGCCCTGTTTGAATTGGTTATTAACCGAAAATTAACCAACCGAGCCGAAAACCGACAAATTAACCGAACCGATTACCCTACGACTTTGGTTACGGTTACGGATAATGCTACCGAACCGAATCGAACCGTGCACACCCCTAGGTAAAGAGTATCGCCGGAACAAGTAGTAGGTCGCCGGAGTAAGTTACAGGTCGCCGGAGTAAATTGCAGGTAGCCGAAAGAAGTTGTCGCAGTGTGTGGTGGTGATGGTGGTGGCTGACGATGGTTGTGGGTGGTGGTGATGGTGCCATGTAAGCTTCCACGTCAGCATTTAACCAGGTTGTGTGCCACATAAGCCAACACGTATGCAAAACACTAACTAGGTTATAACCCAGTTAGAAAAGGCTCGATGAGGGTCAAATTCTTACAAGTTGGGATTGTTGGAGGGAATTTTTGAAGTTGGGATTGTTATTGGCCAACAACTGTAACTTAGGATTATTAAAATCCAATAACACAATTATTTTTGAGTTTTGTTCTTTTAGTGGTTTTAACTATTTGAGTCCAAAATCAAAATGCCTAACGCCCTGAGTCCTTAGACACTTTTTTTATAACTATTTGAGTCCTTTTGAGTCGAATTTGTAACCTTTTGAGTCCAAATTCAAAACGTTATAAAATGAACAAAATTGGACTCAAAACGTTAGAAACGAGTGATTAGGGACTCAGAGCGTTAAATTTTTTGATTTTGGACTTAAGTGGTTAAAACCACTAAAACACAGGGACTCAAAAAGTAATTTAAAGACTCAAACTACCCTAGTTATTCAATACAAGTTATTTTTGATATTGCGTGTTATGACGAAATCAAGCAAATGATAATGTAAAACACATGTAATTTGAAAATGAAGCATGTGGTTTGGAAAGCCAAAAACGTCAGAAACGGTTCAATTTATCACTGTACCGTTTCCATAAAAATACTCTGTTTTAAGTACAATTTCGTTTTTAACCAAACTTATACTGGAATGTCGATTTTTCCTACAAAGTGTCAGAATCGGTTCAATTTATTTTTTAATTTTTCGGATATCCAAATATCCAAAAATATCCGAAGTACCCGAAAAATATCCGAAAACTTATATTGGGATATCCGAAACTATCTGAAATATCTAGTTCTGAATATTAAAAAAATAAAAAAAATTGGATATTCGGATATCCGATTCACTATCCAAAACTTCAGATACGGATTAGGATAGTAAAATCTGGTATTAGAAAATTTCGGATATCCGAATTTTCGGATATCCACCCCTAGATACAAGTACCAACTTTGAAGACCATATCAAGTAGAGTGAAATGCTAAAATCATCTATGTAGTTTGGTCATATTTGTTTGTTTCATCCAAAATGATTTTTTTGTCGTGTTTGCGTTTTATTGTGATTTCCGTCCAAATCACTAACATAATTTAAAGTTAACGTTAACTCATAGACAGTTTCAACATTTTAGTATTTTACCCATTTTTTTAGTTTTTTACATTCCTTTTTTATATTTCCTTTCAACTTTAAATAAAAACCAAAACATTTAAAATATAAACCATATTGCGCCTCCTCCAAACACCATCCCTCGTTTCCAGCACTCATATACAATTTCGACATTTTACCCATTTTTATAGTTTTTTACATTCCTTTTTTTATATTTCCTTTCAACTTTAAATAAAAACCAAAACATTTAAATTATAAAACCATATTGCGCTTCCTCCAAACACCATCCCCTCGTTTCCAGCCAGTTCAACCACCCGATTCATCCTCTCCAAACACCGTCCCCTCGTTTCTGCGTGCGATCGTAACCTCGACTAGAGTCGTTGTTGTCTCGTCCTTTCGGCGTGGTTGTTTGCTGCACACGCTCGATCGGCGTAGGTGTTGAATTCTTCTTCTTCAGGTGCGGAGTCATTGGTGAATGGGTTTATGGTGAGGTGAAGGTGTTGTTGTGGGGTAGGTTGTGGTGATGGTGCCTTGGTAGTGGTGGGCGGTTGAGTGGTGGTGTGGTTGGGTGGGGTGGTTGTGGTGAGGTGGTGGTGGTTTGGTGAGGTGTTGTTGTGGGTAGTTTTGGTGATGGTGCTTGGTATGGTGGCGTAGTGTGGTGGTGGTGTGATGGGTGGTGGTTGTGTGAGTGTGTGGTCTGGTATTGTGAGTCATTAACAACCTGTACTAGGCTTTAATTATTTTATACCTTAAGTAAATGGACAAAAATGTCTTCACCTTACGAAAAAAAAGCTACGTTAGTGATTTGGATGGAAAATGACAATATAACGCAAAATGAAGGACTAAAATGCACAAAAAAATCACTTTAAATGGAAAAAAAATATGATCAAACTTCATATACGATTTTGACAATTTACTCTACTAACTAAAAAAAGTTTAAAATATAGACTTGTTATGGAAACAAGTACAATAGATTATCTTTTGCATCTAATATGCAAAACCAACATCAAGTGTAAGTGTAGTTACTAACCATTTAATTTTAACCTTATAAACACTCATAAGAGTATATGAACTTTAGCTACTTCAAAATAGCTACTTCAAAAAGCTTAGATTTGGCTTTAATATACTATATGAAGAATTTGACACATGCTAGTATAATACAGTGTCAAGTAAAAACATATGAATTGTGAACTTATTTGTATATTAACTTCATGTATTCAAATAGATGGCAAGGGTTCAATCCACATTTGACACCCTACTATTCGAATATTTGGATGTGTAACTCACTAAGGTAACAATTCAATCTGCAAGACATATTCATTTATGCTTAAGTTTGTGTTTGTTTGAGAAGTGTTTTAAGTTAATCATGGATATCAATGGCGGAGGAATGTTGGTAATTTTAGTGTTATCAAGATATTTTGTGGTATTGAATTAACTTGTCGACCAATTTAATCTTATTAATAATTAGACGAGTTAGGAGATGCGAGAGTGTATGCTTGTGTGATGTTAATAAGATTGGCATACTTATCGGTTTAGATTTTCAATTAAATAAATATAAACATATCTTATTTTATATATTTGGATTCATGTGATACAATTTCGGTTTTGGGCCTGTTGCATTTGTGAGCTAATTTATTTAATTGGGCTTTCATCAGATAAATGTTTACACTAGCCTAAAACTGAATTAGGCCATGAGTTGGGCTTACTTAATGGATCGGATATGGACCATCAAATATGACATAGATACTTGTTGTTTACGATGTTTTCAAACATATTACAATACTTTATATCCGTCCGATGATAATAAAAAACGGTTGACAAACGGTAACGTTGTTCGTTCCCTTGATATTATCATCTCGTGTTCTCCATTTAACGTATCTCATGGCTCATGTTCTATATAATCCAATCTCCTCTTACAGTTTCAATGTCAACCCCAAGCAAGCAACAAGCAAGCAGACATGGGTGAAAGATCGTTAGAATTCACAATCATCTCAGCAAAAGATCTCAACAAAGCCAAGTACCTCATCGGCAAAATGGATGTCTATGCTGTTCATACATCTATGGCGCCTGGAATCATGACCAGAAGCAGAAAACTCACGTCCACAAGGACGGAGAATCCAACCCGGTGTGGAACTATCCGATGAGGTTTATGATCGATGAATCTGCCGCGTTAGAAAACCGGCTGACTCTGGTTGTTAAGATTAAAACGGGAGGTTTGTTTGGTGATACAGACGTGGGAGCTGTTTATGTTCCGATCAAGGAGCTTTTAGAAGGTGATAATTCGAGTGGAAATAGACAGGTAGAGTTTGTTAGTTATCAGGTGCGGACGCCGTCTGGTAAAATGAAAGTGAACTCAGTTTTACGTATAAATTTGGTGAAAAATCTGCGGGTGAACCTGTTACGGCTTACCCAACGGTGGCTTATGAGTCTAGTTCTAGTTCAGCATACCCACCACTAGGTATGCAGCGCCGGTTGGTGCTGCTCTGGGATCTTGTCCACCAGCACCAATCGGCGCTACTCATGGTGCTTATCCACCAGGAGGTGGGTATTATTAGTATCCCCAACAGACGCGATATGGTTATGCTGGTTACCCTCCACCTGGGTACGGTGGGTATCCACCACCGGGGTATGGTGGGTACCCTCCACCGGGTATGGGTATGGGTACCCACCGATTCAACAACAAGAACAACCTCAGAAGAAGAGTAAGTTTGGTCTTGGGTTATTGGGAGGGTTGTTGTGCGGTTTGTTGGTTGGAGGTATTGCGATGGACGCTGCTAATTTTGGGGGATGTGGTGGTGGTTGTGGTGGCGGGTGTGGTGGGTAAGTTTCAAACATAGCAAAGGTGTGTGTTGGCTTGTAATACTTGTTATCGTATCTGTTATCGAAAAGGATCAAAAACTGAAATTATGTATTTGTTTTTCTAGTTTTTGTTAAATAAGCAATGTAGAGGCCAAAGTTTGGTAAAAATAACGGATGGCCAAAAACAATTCGAATGTCGATATGAAAAAAGTCAACATTTTTCTTCAAGAATATTATTGTAAAAGATAAATTAAGATATGAATAATTGAATTGTAATTGTTGGGTTAATGCTAACTAAATCTTATTCGCCACTTCACTACCTTAGTCCTCAGCCACTCTGCCACTACCAGAGTCGTCGTCACCGTCGCTTTGGTGTTTACCACTACCACCTGCTGGTCACACCAACGACAACGATGGGGGCGAAGATGATGTGAGATTCTTAGGTGGCTGGTGGTGGGGGTTGATCAATGTTGGTGAAGACAGGAGGATGACAAGGAGGTGGTAATAGCGAAGATAGATTCCAATTCTTTCATAATTGTTTTGTCAGCCAAATGTATCAAAAATACGTATTCCTATCATGGTTGTAAAACACGATCTTGAAGGCCGAGTCTCTCTACAAGGTAGGCTGTCATGGTTGAAAAAAATTAAAGCATGACTTGAATTAAACTCATAATTGATTAGTTAGAAAGCATATATAAAGATTAAAACTTTGAAATGACAACAATGAAAGTATAAGTTAGCTTGGCAAGAATGACTTCCATTAAATCAACAATAAATCAAATACATGACAGTAATCTTTTGTTTTATATATCCTAATAGAATCGTCATAAAAACTATAGGGGCACACACAATAAAAACTCGAAGCAATCTCATTTGATGATATAAATCAAGTCTAGAAGGTTAATAGTGGCTAATTTTCAATAAGAGTTTCTCCGATAAACCTGACAATATTTGATAATACATGCATTTATCATAGTAAATAATTTAATTTTAGGTACACTTAGTTAAATTTTATATAATTTAAATACTAATGTTAAAAAAAATTCACTTACTACATATTTTTTTCACTTATTACAGTCATTACGTACAATAATTAAGGATTTGAAGAAATAGAATAACTAAGAATGTAAACGAATCATGGCAAGATGAGCTCGAAGTGTTTAAGAGAGTTCGACTCATTTAAGTTAAGAGAGTACGAGTTTGAGTTGTGACTCATTTTTCAATTGTGCACTATGCTTGGCTGTTTTATTAATTACTATTACTAGTATAGTTAATATAAAAAAAATACTATAATATTATTTGTTTACGTTAATTTATAATGATTTTGTATACAACTAGGATAGAGCCCGCGCTTCGCGGCGGGGTATTAGAAGGATGCTCGCAAGGACGTATTTGTTACATGATATATTATGCAAACTTTAATCTACACTATCGTAAAATTAAACAATCAACACAGTAAAATAACATGTCTAGAATCGAAAGATAGTTTTAAATGTAATAAGGTAAATAAAAATTAATTAAAATTGTTACCTGATATATTGAAGGGTTAGTACACATCATTCAAGCTTTAATCTAAACGACAGTTAAAATAAGCAAGCAACACAATTAAGTAAACATGCCAAAAGTTAAATGTTAACTTTAATTATAACAAGTTGAATAAATAATAATTAATATAAAAAATAATTAAACTTATAAAAAAGATAAGAGAACAAATATTTGTAAAAAAAAAGAGAAAACTAACTTTATTAAACTTTAAGTCGTGTGATAACTCTATTAAAATCCGGGGCTAACGTAAATTGCTTATTAGAAACTGATTCATTATTAAACTTTCGTATACAAATATATTATAGTTCATGAGTACAAATGTAAATCGTTTTTAAAATAAGAATTATTAGTGTTTCGGGGTCGTATCATAACTATATTAAAGTTAATGGTTAGAAACGTAAATTAAATAAAAAAGTAACAATTTATAATGTTAAAAGTTAAAGTTAAAGTCAATTTGGAAAAAAAAAGAAAAAATAAATAAATGAAAGTGTGAATAACAACTGTTCACATTTGTATATATAATGTATGTATGTATATATAATTACTATTATACAAATATACATTGTCAAGTAAAATTGACTCTCTATTATTAATCAAATATTATATATGAGAATATTTCACTATTAAATTTTTTAAATCAACTCTCTTTTATTTATTATTTATTAAATATTATATACGAGAATGTTTCATATACGAGAATGTTTCAGTATTTAATTTTTAAATGTTTTGATTGGTTGATAGAAACTAATAGGTGGATGTCATTTGGCATCCGTTATTTTGTTTTTTGTATTTTTATTTATATATACAAGTCTCAAAGCTATGTGTTCAAACCTCTGTTGCAATGGTTGTAAAAATCCCGACTAGTCCCCGATTAATCACTAATTGGAGGTTCACCGACTAATGGCGGACTAACGCTAGGCGGTCAACGACGGTCCTATTCTGGTCAGACGGCGCCCAAATTTCGACCAAACCTTATAAATTCCTTCCAGTTACTTAAAAAATTAGGTCAATAAGTGGTTAAAACATGTCTAATTTAGAAAGCTACAAATATAAAAATGTGCACGTATATATATATAAACTGGAAATTACATATAAAAATCTTGATCCGATTAATCCCGATTAATCGCTAATCGGTACCTCCACTGCTTGACTAGCGCCTAGCGACTCTTACAACCCTTTGCATATAAACATTTATATTTTCTCCCCATAGAGTATTTATAAAATTAAAAAAATTCCCTAAGAGTATTTGTATAAGTATCATAGAACCCTTATGGTTTACTTTTAGTTTTAACAAACCCTATACTTTATTTTATTTTATAAATTAAAATCTGATTGACTTGCGAGTTAACACGCCGCAACGCGCATGTGTTGTTCAACGTTTTTACATCTACTTTTTGTTCGGTTTAACGGTACCTCCACAACACACTTCACTCTTTTACATAAGATTTCAAGTATTGTCAACGCCTTTGCTACAACGTGTGAAAGTTCTTTTTCGTTTTACGTTTTGTATAAATTTTACGGTTCAATGTTTTTACGTCTAGTTTTTTATTCAGTCTAACGGTCTCGCCGCAACACGCAGGTCGTAACTACTAGTTTTAAATATATAATAATCTCTTTAAACTTGATATTGATACTTGAACTTCAAAATTCCAAAATCAACTTTTAAAAAAGCTGTAATAGAGTTTAATATCAGGAAGATAAATCAAAATAATATTGTTTTTGTTTACTTGCAAACATAATATAAAGAAAAACAAAATTCCACATCATCAATACCGCGTTGATGTCATTAAATTTGAGAAGACTTTTCTCGAATATTCAAGTCTTTTTCGAAATAATTTAGGTACAGCAGCAGGGACCAAAACCTATTTAAACCTTAAATTTTATGGTTATTTCTACAATCGGATAATATTAATACACAGCAACCACCACCCATAGAATTCAACGGTAACATTGGCCGTTTCCTCGAAACCTCGTGTAACTTATCCGCGGACCATATCAACAAACTCGGTTTTGATTATATATATATATAATATATATATGTTGTATACATTCCAATCTCCTATTTCAATTTTAATTCATGGGTGGTGAAACATCATTAGAGCTCACAATCATCTCAGCCAAAGATCTCTATAATGTCAATATTTTCGCCAAAATGAGCGTCTACGCAGTCGTTTACATCACCGGAAATCAAGATCAGAAGCAGAAAACTCACGTCGACCAAGACGGAGATTCCAATCCTACCTGGAATCATCGGATGAAGTTTAAGATCGATGAATCTGCTGCGTTACTAAACCGATTGACTCTCGTTGTTAAGATTAAAGCGGTAGGGATGTTTGGTGATAAAGATGTTGGAGAAGTTCATGTTCCGGTTAAGGAGCTTCTAGACGGTGATTACACTGGAAGAAAACCGTTACAGTTTGTTTGTTATCAGGTGCGGAAACCGTCTGGTCACCCGAAAGGCGAACTCAGTTTTTCGTATAAGTTTGTGGGGAAATCAACGGGGAAACCAAATTTGGAAGAGCCTATTATGGCTTACCCAGCGGCGGGTTCTGGATTTGGTTCAGTGTATCCACCGCTGGATGCAGCGCCGGTTAGTGTTGCTCTGGGATATTATCCACCAACACCAACCTTCGTTAGTTCTGGATCTTATCCTTATCCACCGGAGGAAGGAGCGTCTCCTCCCGGGAAACCTAATAAGGTGGATAAGTTAGATGAGCCTGATATGGTTTATCCAATGGTGGGTTCTGAATTTAGTTCAGTATACCCACCACTTTACGCTGCACCGGCTGGTGCTGCTCTAGAATCTTATCCACCAGCACCAGATGTGGCTACACAGGGTACTTATCCACCAGCAGGAGGTGCATATTATCCGCCTCCTGCTGGTTACCCTCAAGCACAAGCTGGATACACGTACCAGCACCAACCAACTTATGATGTTTACCCTCCGCAGCCTGCACCAGGGTACGGTGGGTATCCATCACAGCCGGGGTATAGGGAGCGTTGGGCAGTTTGTTGAAAGGAGATGTTGTGTCGGACGGCGCTATGGTGGGGGATGCGGTGGTGCTTGTGGAGGTGGTTATGGTGGCTTGTGATAATGGTCATGTTGACGAAATAGATTAAGAACAAGAATTGTGTATTCCATTTTTCTAGTTGTATTATTTTTTTAAGTCATGTAGAGGCCAAGGTTTGGTAAAAAAACACATGACCGAAAACCATTCAACTGTCGATATTGTTTATTGATGATTATTTTGACCCCCATTGAAAAAACTATGCATACTCACCTTTACAATACTAGTTTAGCCCTTTTCACTTATTTCTATTAACGATTGTTATCTTATTTTGGTACTCTATACAAGTCATATAGTTAGTGGTGAATCTAGTGGTGAATCTAGAAAATAAATTCAGGAGTATTCAAAATGTTCTTTACTGTACATTCATAAAATGAAGCATTTCTTCTTCACTGTACATTTAGTGCAATGGGTCCGAATTAAATTTCGTTTTTATATAGTAATTGTTTTTTGCGGTTATAGTTTGATTATTGAGGCATTGGCGCAAATAGATGAGAAAACTCAAAAAATAAAGTTTGTGATATGACTAAGAGTTAATTATTGTTTTCGTCCCTGTGATTTGTCAAAAATCACTATTTCAGTCCATTAGTTTAAAAATTGCGATTTCAGTCCCCGTGGTTTCACTTTCGTAACCATTTCAGTCCTTGTGATTTCACTTTTGTGACCCTTCAATCCATTTATTTTGTAAGTATAGGGACTGAAATGGTTGCGAAGTGGATTGAAATGGTTATGAAAGTGAAACCACAGGTACTGAAATCGCAATTTTTAAACTAATGGACTGAAATAGTGATTTTTGACAAACCACAGGGACGAAAACAGTAATTAACTCTATGACTAAAGTAATATCTACATGAATTTGGTTCTTTCACGTAGGTCGCATACACACATCAAAAAGTAATAATAAAAACATATCATGTTGTAATTAAAAAGCGTAAGTGAAGGGTGACAAAGAAAGAGGGTAGGCATGCTTGAGGAATTCATACCAACGAACAAAGAGCCAAAGCTTGTTATATGTTAAAGTTGTGGTGTCGGCACTTTTTATACCAACCACGACAATTGATAGGTTATATAGTTATTTTTATTTTGTTCAAAGCCGAATTGTTATAACGTACCTGATAACCCCTCGTTGTAATTAATTAGAATATAAAAAAGAGTTAAATGCCAGGTTGGTCCCTGTGGTTTGCAGATATTGCAGACTTGGTCCTAATGCTTCAATATTTACAGAGTCGATCATAGTAGTTGTAATGTTTGCACTCGTTTGGTCCTTATCATTACCCTAAGTTAAATATCTTAGTTAAGTGTGTTTGAAATGTATATATTATCCCTAAGGTTAAAAAAACAAATATAAATAAGTGGCCCCACCTATCCTACCTTTCTTCTTCCCCACTCCACCACCAGCATATCACCAAACCACTTAACACCCACCCCCACCCCCACCCCATCACCACCGAACACCCACCACCACACCAATGACCGCCATTGCAACCATCACCACCACCACACCCTTTGCTCTGACAAATCCTATCTTTCATCATCCTCATCTCCTTCACATATACATACATAATTCACGTGTACATCAAAAGAAGTAACTAATTCACTACAAACAGTTACCGGGGTTCAATAGGACCAATGTGAGGGTCACCACCATTAAAGACCCCTTATATCGATATTTGCACAGACTTATCAGTACCTAAATTGCACCACGGAAGATGAGTCGCGAGTGGTACAACATGGCGACATATTATTTTGTACTGTTTGCTATACCGACGATCGTGCGCACTGGCCAGGTGTTTGGCGGAGTGGTTCGCGTCAACACATCATCGACAAGAGCGAGGGCAGTTGTATGATGGGGTGTACATCCTCATCATTGCCTGCTCCTTGGGCCTCGCTCCGAATGGGGTCCCCCATTTGTCCCCAGCGATCAAGCTGACGAGATTATGTTGGAAGACAACAATACAACACAACAAGATATGATACTACTTGTACTTATACAATTTGATACGACATGTAATGTTAGAATACGATACGAGACAATACAAGAGCTATGAAATGTTTAAAGTTAGTATTGCAAAAATATACGATACGATATAATACAATAAGACACAATACGATGCAGTAAAATATATATATATATATACGCACACATATAATTAATACATGTATATATTTTTAATTTAACATCTATATTTTGTCAAGTAGAAATAATAATCCTTTTGGATTGTATACGACTAGTATAGCTTTATACGAGTTGTATACATGTCAGTTCAGTGTTTAAGAATAGTCCTATAGAGGGGTGAGATCAAATAAAAATGTGATTTTGGTTAAGTAGGATTAGAATGAATCATAACCATTCATTTTTCAAATCAATTGTTAAGATGAAAATGTAGGAAAAAAGAGAGGTGTAAGGATATTTTGGGAAAATTTATTTTTTGACTTTCTCTCTCCATATGCATGACACATGCATATTCCACCCCTATTTTTTAAATGTTCATAACTTTTTTATACGTCATTATTTTTTCATAAAAATTTCATCAAAATATCGAGCGTCCTTTTATCTTTAATATGAGTACCATATTGCTATATAAAATATATCGACTAAAAAACCCACAAAAATTTGTTGTATAACATTTTTGGTGCTGGATTTTTTACTACATTTTTTGTGTTGAAGTTTTGTCTTAAATTTTTTCTTTTTGATTTTTTTGTGCTGGATTTTTTGTACTATATTTTTTTGTACTAGATTTTTTATGTGATATTTTTTATGCTAATTTTTTGTACTATATTTTTTTAGAAAACAAAGAGGGTGTTACATGTCATTTTCACACTTTTACTTATAAGAACCAAAATGTTTTAGTAGCAAAATGTCTTTCTTTCCTACTTATAAGGAGTGACACATATCATCATCACCATCCTTCTTAGACTACTTACGCAAAATCCACTTTTTAGTGGATCCTTCCCCTATAGGATTTATATAGTTTTATACAAGTTGTATGTATAGAAGACGGGTGAGGGTTGAATTATTCATTTGGATGTCTAAATTTAGCCTTTTGTTCGTTTATATTGAAATTGAAAGAAAGATAACTTAGTAAGCAATCAATTTGAGACGACATTATACCGTTTTATATCGGATATATAATTATATCAATACACAACAACCACACAATTTAACGGTAACACTGGTCGTTTCTTCGAAATCTCTCGTAACTTCTCCGCGGACAATAACAAGAAACTCGGTTTCTATTTCTATATATATATATACTAGTTTAAGAACCAGTGAATTTCACGGGTTGCTAAAAGTAAATTATATAATATTTAACGGTGTTGACATAAATTTGAAATGAAAGAAACATTCACCTCTTCTTGGTATGTTTCCAAATGCGTCACAAATAAGTATTGGTGATCTCACAGGCAATATGTAAATTAAAAATTTAACTACGGGTGTAGGGTTAAACAATGTTACGTAGTTGACTTATAAGACAGTAAATAATGTTTTGAGGCAATGTGAGGCTAGCCTACTTGGTAAAGCCTTATGCCTTTTAGAAATGAGGCATTGAGTTCAATCTCAAGCAAAGAATAGTTTAGGATTTATTTGGTGTAACTTACGGGGTGTAAGCATTAACATTCATAAAAAAAATTGAAATGAAAGAAATATGTATTAAATCTAAAGAAAATTAAATTACAATTAATTACAACAAATAAACAAATCGAAACTCAAAAGATTTCCTTTTAAACCATATTTGTTGTCTTATATGTATGTTTTTAATATTTGTAAATAATATTTTGAATGAAAGAATTATGGGGGTTTATTTTATTTCTAATTTATAAAAAATATTTTGTTTTTAGAATTTAATTAGTATAAGTTTAATTTTAGTTATGCCTATTTATATTTATATTCAATTAAATTATTTATTTTTTTAAGAATACAAACATGAAAAATGGATTAGTTATAAAAAGTATTTGAGTATTAAAAACAATATATAAATAAATAGTCATAATGTGGAAATGTAAATGAGATGAAATTATAAAAAAATAAATATATATCGCACTGGCTTGAGTGTGTGAAACTCTCACCTCAAGTCTTTTTAGTTTTTTGAACCCATACGACTCTTTGCAAGCAAGCTAACAATTTATCTTTGTACATCTATGACATGAGTTTCCTAAAATTAACATATATAATCATTGGCTTGAGCGGTAGCGTGACAAATATTCATTAGATAATTGGTCTGGTTCGGTACCGGAACGATATCAACACCATACCGCCACACGCTAGCATTGGAGATCGGATTATCTTCGGGCCAATATGGCCATGTGTTGTTATCAAGCAAACCGCTCATCGCCTCGGCTAGTGATTGAAATATAGTCGATGATGGCCTCATATTTGCAAATAGCTGTTGCAGAAAAGAAATTTTTATTAGTAAATACAGTTGTATGATATTGTCATTTCCATTGACATTTGAAAATCACAACTGTGAGTTTAGAATATTCCTAACAAAATTGATAAAGTGATAGCACAAGTTAGTATCTTAGTTATGGTTTTCCACATATTCTTAAATGCATGTATGCAGTAGTAAATTTACATGATTCAATTGACCAAAAGAGTTTAAAAAGTCAAAATTCTTTATTTATCAAATTGAGACTTTGCTAGAGATTTAAAAATAAATTGGTAATTTTTTCTGCAAATTTGTAAGATATACCTTTGTAAGAAAAACCTCACTTGAACAAATACTTAGGGATGAGCATTTTGTATTCTCGTACCGAATTATTTTCGGTATCAAGTCGGTACGCACTTTTTGGAGTTTCCGGTACTATTACTTTCGGTTCGGTACGGTACCGGTAAAATACCGATTTTTACCTTTAAATATCGGTACCGTACTGGTCTCGTACGGTACCGAACATCTACGATACCGGTACCCATTTTTGACGATTTCAGGTACCGGCATTTACAGTACCAATACCATGCTCATCCCTACCAATAATTGTTCCATATAATGTGAACTAAAAGTTGCACCATCAAATGAAACTCCCGGTATTCATTATCATACAACCACCATTGAGCAAAGCCAATAATCATTTAATCAATATAGTAAATTCCAACAAAAAATACAGTAAATAAGAAAACAGTACTAATTCTCTTCACTGCATATAATTTTAAAAGGATCTTTAAAAAAATAAAAATTTACTTTGCAGTTCAAACTCTCAATATATCCAATTATTTGCTCTAGCGCAAGTCCTTGGGAATTATTAACGCCTTTAAAAATCCGCAAATCTCTAACTTAATTCCAAAAATTAGCAACAATCGTCCAATTCAAACAACTAACAACAGAAATGTAACTTATAATTAGGACAAAATTAGGGCAAAACTGTGGACCTTTAGTACAGAGACAATGATGAGAAAGCACTGCTGTCCACTCAACCGCTGATTCCCCATTGGAGAACCCTTTAGACCCTTCTGACCCGACATCCAACACTTGATTAGGCTTCATGTGCAGATTTTTTAACAGGTTCTTCATACTGATACCCTTCCACATTGTTTCTGTTTTGCCAAAGCTTCCACATAGTTAGCAAAAAAGCTGCATAAATTATCTTCTCCTTTTCACCTCCATTCCTAGGCTGCAACAATGAGCTATAGGATCTGGGTCACCGAGTTAAAAACGCTCGGTATAGGAACTTTGAGCCAAACGCAGATCCACCACCAAACTGTCTTCGCCACGTACACCTCGCTAAAAGATGATCAGCAGACTCGGGATCAAACCCGCAAACCGGACACAAACCATCCCCATACACTACACTCCTTTATTAGAAAGAATAAAATAATACAAATAGAGCTATGTTGCTAAACCAAGATATGTCCCCAACCTAGAAAACAACAGAGCCCGCAAAAGGGCACCACACAAACTTATGTGATCCCAATTATCCAAAAGTAAACATACAAATACCAAACCAAAAATTAGCGTTGATCTTGATCTTGATTTTTTCCATTTGCATTTATGACTTGATATCTTGAGTAATTTTTATTGTTCTCAATCTCCATAACCTGTTGTCTATTCTCCTTGGTCTTTTCCCCCTTAAATATCCACTTGTTTCCATTCAACATCAATTGCACAATCATACTCAACAACATTGATCCATTGGGCTCCTAAATTATGTCTCCTATCTAGATGATGTTAGGTATATCAGGTCCAATCAAACCTCAAGCTGCCGCATTTCCCACACCCTTTTCCCCTCTCATTCGTGGCCCATACAATCTCGTTTCCGCTTTGTTTAATCGCCATATTGAAGATAGTAAGGATATAGAAACCTAAAAATTAAATTAGACCCACAATTTTTTTTTCTTTCCATTCTTCAAATGGCTTTGCTAGATCCAATTTGATCCTTCAGATTCTTTTTGTTCCATAATTGGGCTTCGCTTTTCATAGATAATGTTTCCTCCATTTGGGCCACCCATAATTATCTTTCCCTCTATAAATACCATTTGTTTGTTCAACAACCTTTGTTATTCGAACCCAGCCCCCAATAACATGAGCCTGATAGTGCACATCAAGCCCAGCGTACCCTATATTATTGTTAATATACTCGGTGCACCCATGCCCATCCCTTATTCGCCTAGTCCAAACGGATAGAAGAAATAAGGATACCTTTTTATGTGCTTCATCCGTAAGGTCTTTTAGGCCAGGCCAATCAAAATTAGCAATATACACAACTTCATAAGCCTGCAGTTTATCTCCAGGTCCCAAGCGCAGAAAGAAAAATTATAATTGCAACCCAAAGTTTGAAAACACTAATCGTGCTTACATTTATTAGCCTCGATCCAATGTTGGGCCGGCGAACTTGGACGAGGCCATTCAATTAACACCATCACACACTCACAATATAATACCTAGCCCACAAATGTCCACTTTTATTCGTAACTTCCTTAGCCTGCTCGCAAAACTCTGACCCATCTTGGATTGCATCTTAATATCTTTTGCTTGAGTTCTTTTGGTCTTTTTTTACCGATCACATATAGTAACCATTGTGCTACCTACATTCTGCAGCAAATAAGCCAACCCAAGCTTGGTGGACAAAAACAAATGTCTTTGCAAGCGTAACAGATTTAAATAAATATACCCTACAAAAAGAAGGCACAGATAAAGAAAGCTCACAGTTGTAAGATTCAAGGGACCTCTATGGAAGGTGCATACACACCAGAGGACTACCCTATCCTTCCTAAACTTCCCTCCCCAATCCAATGTATCCACCACCCCTTCCTAAATTCGCCACTGCTATACTTCTTTCTATTTTCAGTCTTGCAAAGTGTGCGTAGTGTACCAATCCTATCCCCCTGCCCTTAAAAGCTCTCCATGACCAGCCTCCATGTCAGATCCCAACTGTCCTCCACTTCCTATAAATTCACCAAAACGTTTTGACGTGGTTACACCAACAGTCCGTTTTTCCTCCATTAACTATAATCATTTATATGTGTAAAGAAATCAGCTTACCCTCACACGCATCATAAAACTCTGCAAACACAATGCTATGATGTTCGATCTGTTAGGCATCCCAATCACCCGCCCAAGATTATATTTATTTTTATAATTCATTTACCGATTATATAGTTATCCTTGGATCTATTTTATATCAACCAAAGAGGGTCGTAATGATATCCAGAAGATGATATATAGATTGCCTGACCTTGTTAAAACCCGTGCAATCCTCGCCCTTCAAAGTTCAATTGCACCAAAACACACTTTTTTATTAAATAATAATGATTAGGAACCTTACTTTCCCCATAGCAGAGTTTTTTTTTTCATTTGCAGCCAAAGATCAACACCTCGAGGCTATCTAAACCAGTAATGTCCCACACACACACCGCACCAGCAAGAGATGGCTCTCCTTATTGATTTTACCTCTCTGCACACACAAAAAAAAACATGATTATCAGACTCTAAATTCATGGGAAAAGGGCAACAATAACTTGATTCCAGACAAACACCTCTCACTAACAGATTTTGCGAAATGGGAATATGATTCTAAGCAATCTCCACACGAAACAATTGACCTTAATCAGCCGCCACACGAAACATCAATATCTTCTGCTGTAAACTTGAAAATTTTAGTGACTAAGATCTATATTACAAAAAAACAAAGCATTTCAAATATCAAATCTGAAATTAAAAAAAAAAAACTTTACTAATTAGGACTCGTAACCCACATTGTGGATGACAACATCTTGATGTCTCCTTCAATCCTATAGTCTCCACCTCAACATCTATCAAATACCTACACAAATAATAAGTAGCTACCAATATAAAATTTTGATCCGAAAACAGTTCTTATAAAGAAGTGATAAACAGCATATTTAAAGAAAACTATAAGTAATTAATATTTAAATAACAACTTACTTTGTGCCACATGAAGGACAAACCTCCCTAAATGAACTTTTATGCAATTTAGAAAACTTGTGTCTCGGTATTCCAGAGTGTAGATGAAGGCTATCCACATTCTACACAACACAAGAATATAGAAATAAACAAACAAATTCAAAAAATAAGAAAAGAATTATATCAATCCTTCTACACTTTTTCTGAACAACATAAATAACAGATTCAAGTAACATTAGGACTGAAGAATCAAGAACCCATCAAATACTATAACAAATGTTCATCTCCTAATCAACAATTCAAGTAACATTAGGACAAAATTTGTGAACAGTACCTCATCCAAATCAGCTGATGCACCAATGGGTGTTGTGAGTGCGACTGAATCTGTTTCCCCTCCATGTCATCAATATTCCTGCACACCTAAAAAAAAAAAAAAAGCAATAGAAACGTAAATATGAAGCTCTGGGTCATCAATCCTTACCTTGCCGCCTGGTAATAGCACCACAGCCGTCAAAAGCTGTGAGTGAATCCCTAGTCGCTGCTGAATCCTCACCACCACTTCACCATTGCATGTCATCATCTTCATCCGATCATCCATCCTTACACTCATACGAATTACCCGGCAAATGAATCTGATTTGAAAACCACCAATAACAACCACTATGTTAGAGCCACAGCCTCGACTACTGAGGAAATTCATTACCGTTGGTTAGAAAGATCCATCATTCCATCGGATCGAATCAGTAATCCTCGAAGAACTGGTGTAGATTTCTCTAGGGTTTACAGAGGATGATGAAGGGGGAAGAAAAAGAAACTCGTGATGATGAAAATGGGAGGTGATGGAAGGAAAATGTGAATGAGGGTTTTTGATTGGAGAGAGACAAAGAGAGCGCGTGAGAGATAGATAATAGGAGAGTAGAGGAAAAGAGAGAGCGCCTAAAATGAATTGCCTTGGGTGTCCACATCACCTAAATGATTGGCTAAGAAGAGGCATATTGTGATCGTATAATAGATAGATTCCTCTGTCTCCTTATTCAGTTTCAATTTCAATTCAGCAACCATTACCAGCAATGGCAGAAACATCATTAGAGCTCACAATCATCTCAGCAAAAGACCTCAATAATTCAATCTCTTCAGCAAAATGAACGTATACGCCGTCGTTTACATCACGGCAGAAATCAAGATCAAAAGCAGAAAACTCACGTCGACAAAGACGGAGGTTCCAGTCCTACCTGGAACTATCCTTTGAAGTTTAAGATCGATGAATCTGCTGCGTTACAAAACCGATTAACTCTAGTTGTTAAGATCAAAACGAAAGGTATGCTCGGGGATAAAGATGTCGGAGAAGTTCATGTTCCGGTTAAGGAGCTTTTAGACGAAGAAGACCGTTACATTTTGTTACTTATCAGGTGCGGAAACCGTCCGGTCACCCGAAAGGCGAACTCAGCTTTTCGTATAAGTTCGTGGGGAAATTTGCGGGGAAACCTAATTTGGAAGAGCTTGTTATGGCTTACCCAGCGGCAGGTTCGGATTTGGCTTAGTGTATCACCGCTAAGTGCAGCGCCGTTGGTGTACTCTGGATATTATCCACCAGCAGCACCAACCGTCGCTAATACCGGATCTATCCTTATCAACCGGACGAAGGAACGTCTCCTTCCGGAAAACCTAATAAGATGGATACGTTAGATGAGCATGTTATGGCTTACCCAACAACGGTGGTTCTGAATTTAGTTCAGTATACCCACCGCTTTATGTGGCACCAGTTGGTGCTTCTTGGAATCTTATCCACCAGCAAACTGTGGCCACACAGGGTACTTAGGTGCGTGTTATCCTCCTCCTGTTGGGTACCATGAACCACTGGGGGATACCCGTACCAGCAGCCGACTTATGGTGGTTACCCTCCGCCAACCTGCACCTGGGTATGGCGTGTATCCTCTGCAGTCGGGGTATGGGTACCCGCCAGTTCACCAACCTCAGAAGAACAAACTCGGTCTTGGGTTGGGAGCTGGGCTATTGGGTGGAGCGTTGGGCAGTTTGTTGATCGGAGATGTTGTGTCCGACGCTGCTAGTGGTGGGGGATGCGGTGGGTTTTGAAGCCTTACAAAGATGTGTATTGGGACTAATGGCTTGTAATTATGGTCATATTATCGAAATAGATATGGAACAAGAATTGTGTTATGTAGAGGCCAAGGTTTGGTACAGAAAAACAAATGGCCGAAAACAATTCAACTGTGGATATTGTTTATTAATGATTATTACTTTGTTCCCCATTTAAAAAATGTGCATACTCTCTGTTGCATTACTAGTTTAGCCCATCACAGTCTTTATATCTATACTTGTTATCAATAAATCACCAAAGGATACCTCTGAATCGGTGGTTCGCTATAATAAAACATCTTAATTAGTGATTCAGTACACCTCTGAATCGCTCACATCGCTGAATGAAAACATTGCCCTGATTCAGTACCCTCACACCATCTTCTCCTCTGCTCTTCTCGCTATCAACCAACATCTGTGCAATTCCGAGCACAACTAGGTACGATTTCTGTTTCCCTAATCAATGAATGTTCTTCTGTTTCCGTACTCTCGTCAATTTCTGCTCTTTTGGTTCGAACAGGTGAGCTGTGAACGAATTAGGGTTTCAGATTCAACCATGTTAGGTTGTGAACGAAATAGGGTTTTGAATGGTTAGGCTTAGAAGCTGTTTGACTGTGTATGCTTGTTTGTTTAATTTTGTTAGATTTCTTGATTAATTTGTTTACCTTTTGAATTCTGGTTCATAATATTCAAATAACAAATGCTCTGTTTTTACTTGCCTTTTAATCTTCTTCCCATATGATTATAATTAATAATATATATATATATATAAAGCTTCAATCTTGTTAGGTTAGTTCATATTTATGTTTCATTGATCCTAATTTCCCTTTTACTTTTAATGACAGATTTGTTTTTAGCCTAATGAATCTTCATCACAGTATGTCTTCACCCTTATCTTGATCTAATCGACTGTTTTGTGTCTATTTTTATGATTACGGATGCATTTTCTTAGATTGGATTGAATCATGTAATGTATTTAGATACAAAATATTTTAAATTACTAGTTGTTGTGCATGCTAAATTGCTCATTTGTTATTGTTTTAGCATAATGAATCTTGATCATAGTATGTATTTGCCCTTTTGGGATTTTTGTGGTTGTAGGTAGGTTAGTAAAATGAAGTTGTGAAGCTTCATGATTGCTCACAACAACTTTTTCCACCATTAACAGGTAATGGTCTAGTTTGTCAAGCGCCACAATATTCTATTCTATTCTATTCTATTGTCTATTATAACTCAACTTTAACAACAAATCGGCCATAGGAATTAATAAAAATTAAAACTGTTGGTACATGGTTATATGTCTCAAACCTCCTACCATGGAATTGTTGGCCCTTTAGCTATACAAATTTGGTTGTTCTTGCTTTGATCGAGCCAAGCCGAGCTGGCTCGGTTTAAATCAGGCCAATTATTAATTTTGCATATGTTAATTGGCTAATGTTCATTGGGCTTTGTAGGTAAGAAATGTAAGCTGGGTATTTGGGTATGCAATAGGAATCTAAGTGGAATGTAGCACAAAGCATCAAAATTAGTGAAGATCTTGTGGCTGCTACTAAGCTTCAGCTGCAGTTTCTTGCTATGAAGACCAGGCCTTGCATTGGGCCATCTACAGGTAAATCATAGAGTAAGATTTTGTTTGTAAATGCCTGTTTGATTAATCTTGTTCTTGCATTTATCTCATGTAAGATACAAATCTCATCGTGAAGAATTATATAGAATAATTCTTGAAGAATTATATTGCATCCTCCGTTGAAGAAATCCCAAGAAACGGGACAGAAATAGAAGAATTCTTGAAGAATTATATTGTATCCTCTGTTGAAGAAATCCAAAGAAACGGAACAGAAGAAATATGGAACACCACGTATCCGGACAAGCTCTATGATATCAACTCGACACTTTTTAGATTATTTTTAATTATCTTGGTTGAAAACTTTTAGATGATTTATATATTTGATTAATTAAAAATATTTTCTTATGATGTTCAATTGGATAATTTGGATTTTTTAGTAAATTTTTTGATTGGATAATTTGGATTTTTTTATGATGCTTTGTATTTTCTTTTCTAAATTTTTATCATTTAGTAAAGTCATTCAAAACTCTGACCAAACAGATGTATTTCATTTAACACAAAATAGTTAAGAGGGGTAAAATGGTCATTTTACAAATTCATTTAGGTGTCCAACCAAACAACACTTATTGGTTCAGAGTCTCTTAACCATTCAGATCTTTTACTGGTTCAGCACTTATTGGTTCAGAGGTTGTCAAACAGCCCCTGAGTTTATTTCACGAGCATACTCTATTTAGATTTTGACTTTTAATCAAGTCAAATATTGTTGTCGAATGGAATCCCTTCTTTAATTGTAACTTCATTTACTTACGATTACTAAATTATTATACAATTGATATAAGAGTTAAATGCTTGGTTGGTCCCTGTGGTTTGCAAATCTTGCAGATTTGGTCCCAGTGGTTCACTAATTACACACTTGGTCCCAGTAGTTTCAAATTTTGCACTCGGGTGGTTCTTACCACTAACATTTGTTAGATTTCTCAGTTAAGTATATGCAAAATTACTATTATACCCCTCGTCTTCTTCATCCTTTCTCTGCTACCACCTGCAACTACTCTTCTACCACCACCCTCACCCTCGCCGCCTTTCCCCGCCGTGAGCTGCGCCGCTGCAGCTCCCCTCTCTCTCACTGTCTCTCTATCTCTCCTGCAGTCTCTCTCTCACTGTCTCTCTCTCTCTCCTGCAGTCTCTCTCTCTCCTGCAGTCTCTCTCTCACCTCTCTCTCACATCGGCGGGATAACAGCCGCAGTGGTGGCTGGCCGTCTTAACAGTCGCGTCCGGGTTTTGATGAGTGATTTTTCATGACTAAAACGACAGGGTTTTATTCGTTGATGAAACAGAGATCCGCTGAATTGTTGAAGTTTTGCGGCTTGAATTACCCACAACAGCATAGAGAGAGACTGTAGGAGAGAGAGAGAGAGACAGTGAGAGAGAGGGGAGCTGCAGCGGTTTTCTAGTTTAATCGTCATCGCACATCCGTTCTTCGGTAACAAAAGGGCGACTATAGCGACGGCCAAACACTGACCAGCCTTAGATCTTGCAGCGATTTCTTTATCTAAATTAAACCAATCTAATGTAACTTGGATCAATTCATCAAACCGCTCCAATTGCCATTTCCATTGCTACTTGTCCCGACATCTCCTTTCGATCTTCTGTACATGAAATTCGTACAGATTCAGACCAAACCACAAAACGCAAATATGCGAATTGGAATCTTTTGCCTTCTTTCTCGTGAATTGTTGCAATAAAACAACCTAAGAAGGACAATTTGTTTCCTGCGTTTGGTCCCTGTTTTGCGTCCCCGGAGTTCACGAAATCAAAACGCAACCATCTCATGATTTTCCGTAGCAACTCCGAAACCCAAGAACACACAATCGATCCGATAAACAATTTGATGGTACACTCAAAAGATTTGATCGGATAAGACCAAGAGTCATCAAGAACGAATTTGGTATATTCGTTAAGAAAATCTGGTGGATGGTTGTGGCAATGGGGAAGATGGCGGTGAAAGGCGGCGAGGGTATGGCTGAGTGGTACGGCGGTGAAAGGCGGCGAGGGTGAGGGTGGTGGTAGAAGAGTAGTTGCAGGTGGTAGCAGAGAAAGGATGAAGAAGACGAGGGGTATAATAGTAATTTTGTATATACTTAATTGAGAAATCTAACAAAGGTTAGTGGTAAGGACCACCCGAGTGCAAAATTTGAAACTACTGGGACCAAGTGTGTAATTAGTGAACCACTGGGACCAAATCTGCAAGATTTGCAAACCACAGGGACCAACCAAGCATTTAACTCTTGATATAATCTCACCACACTATTTCAATTTCAACTCAAGTTGACATATCTTAATTCTTCCAATTCACAAACTTAACCCGTTTACTAATTAGGTCCTTATAGTTATGCATAAGTTAAAGAGAAAAGTGACCGGATAGTCCATGTGGTTTGCTCTGATTTCATCTTTAGTCCCTATATTTTCAAAATTACAGTTATAGTCCCCAACTTTGCCAAATTCGTTCTCGGATAGTCCCTGGCGTGGATGAGGACTAGTTTATCCAGTTAAGTGAGTGTGAAATGACAAAAATGCCCTTATTATTTATTTAAGTATAAAATCCTAATCCACACCCCACACTCTACCCCCTTTCTTCTTCACCTCTCATCAAACCACCCGCACCACCGCCACTTCTACCCAGATTCCGGCAAACCCATAACTTCCAGCGTCTCATAAAACCACCAGCACCACCATTAACTACTGTCGCATTCAACCCTTCACCAGTTCCACCACTGTTAACTACTGTCGCATTGCACCACCACCATAAACCTAAAACAAATTAAAAACGAAAATCACCTGATTGCTTTTTCTTCTGTTTGTCGAATGCAACCAGTAGCCAATTAAGAGACAAAATGCGTTTTTGCCTTCGAAATAAGACTTCAAAGTTCAGATCATGCTAACTTAATTCTTTTTTTTTTTCTTTTTAGCCCATAACTACCTTCAAATTTGAAACTTCAAAGTTTATGTAGTGGGGTGCTCTGTATACGTGTGTGCAATTAATTCCCAGCTCAAGATTTAAATTAGTTTAGCCCATAGGAAATTTGTTAGTCTTCTGTGATGACCAAATTAACTCAGGGCCGCTAATTAATTTGATTTGTCTATAATGGTGGATGGTGGTGGTGGTGTGATAGACGACGTATGTGGGTTTTGACCAGATCACCAGAAAAACAAAGATGGCCGGTGATGTCGTAGGACTGTTACATCGTTGACGGAGTTGAAGATTTTGGTTGATTCACCGACGACAATACCAAACTTGTCATCTGTTTAATTTAGCTAGGGAGAAAGGATTGGAGGGAGAAGAATACAAGAGGGTGGAGCCCACAGGTTTTTCTTTTTTAATTTTTGAAGTGGCGCTTACTTGTTCTGTTAAAAAGGTAAGGGTATTTTAGTAATTTCATACTTACTTAACATTAAAAACTAACCCTTATCCACGGCAGGGATTATCCGAGAACAAATTTGTCAAAATTGGGGACTATAGCTGTAATTTGAAAATATAGGGACTAAAGGTGAAAACGGAGCAAACCACAGGGACTATCCAGGCACTTTTCTCTAAGTTAAATATAATATAAGGTTTCACTAACTATATTAAATGACTATCCACGACAATCATCTAAGGTTTCACTAGCTATATAAAATGACTATCCACGACAAAAAAAATTACGATGAGCATACCAAGAGAAATATCAAACTCATAAAAGTACAAGTTATAATTTATATAAGTAGTTCCTATGTGATCAACATATAAGTCATATCCCTAATCCGTCGGTAGTACCATGACGATCAACAACAAATCAACAAAGAACAACTGATCATGGAGTCGCGCATTGTGACACCCTAAAATACATGTCAATTTTTTACGTGTCTTTTATTATTAATTTAGATGACAGCATGGAATAATATACAATTAATTGAACCAAACATAAAGACCCAATAGAAATGCAGACCCGACTAAGGCCCAATGCATATATATTGATCCAAAATTAATTACTATTGTTTGGGTGTTGTGTGTTAACGCTCACCACCACATCAACACCTTTTGGGCGCCAAACACCGCATCATGGGCGTGTAAGAGGGGTGCCGACGACGAGGCGTGAGTGGGTTAATGTCGCAACCCCCGACCCTACCCCGGGAGCGGGAGCCGTGAACCAGTCAACTGGTACCAGTGTTTATAATTTGGCAGCGGAATCAAAACATCAGGATCGTAGTTAGAAAATAAATGTCAGAGTTTTAAAACACCAAACTTTTAATTAGACAAATGGAGTAGAACCCAAGTTTCCATTACAACATATTTGTAGGGACAAACCATAATTTATGGAAAACATAAACTTCTTTTATTTAGGTAACTTTTATAGCCACTTTTCTAAGCATTCAGTGCTCTCCAGCTGGCTTCTATTAGCTTCACATTAAGTTATCTGAAACGCGTTTTAAAACATTTTATCAGTAAGAAATAATGGCGAATCCATCTCAGTTTTATCAAAACAAGTAATTATACTTTACAGTTATTGAGAGCACCACATTTACAATGTTTATATCTACCCAATTACTCAATCAGTACTGTCAATCCTGACTTGTGGGTCATATAACTTTGGGCCCTGTCACCCAACAGTAACAGTTCCTGTCACATTCGCGTGACTATGGACTAGTAATGTATACAAAACCCCAATATACCGGCAGTAATTGTAGAATACATATACTCAATCACTGTTAAGCATAATTAAAATATTTGAGGTTTTGGTAACACATTTTGACTCATAAAAAGATTTATAAAAGAGAATGTACTCGTCTTGAAAACTTAGGTATTCCTACAGGCTTCCTTGTAACAATTCATGATTACTTCCTGGAAATTTCTATTTAAAACATATAATGCACATGTGTTAGTAAATTAACCCAAGTCACTTTAGCCATACAACACGAGACAGAACCTGTCACACCCCGAATTCCACGTGTATTCCTGTAACAACTCCAATTTTTCTCGTTGTTATCTTTATCCTTGTAATTTCATTTATTCCGAGATGCGAATTATAAGAAAAGTTTATGTTAATTAGATTAAGCTTATGTATGTTGTATCGCATCTAAACGCTTATTAAAATCGCATCGCTTACCTCATCGCATCGCATCGCAAATCACAGTTAATTATATGGTTTTTATGTTATTTATGTGTTATGTATGTTTGTGGTTATGATTACGCTCGCTATCGCATCGCTCTCGCACTCTCGAATCGCTAAATCGCACTATTATATCAATTATAATGTCTAATATAACTATCTAATACAAACCTAATAACCAAACGAACACTTAACGTGAAAAATGATGAAAACCCAACAAATTTGGTCAAGTTCGCTCGAACTTGGTGACCCCAAGTTCGGCCGAACTTGGCTGATAAACTCAGAATCTTTCAAATTACTTAAAGTTCGCTCGAACTTGCCCTTCAAGGGACAAGTTCGGTTGAACTTGGCTCATTTCCTCCAATTATCCCTCAAGTCCGCTCGAACTTGCATGATTTCATGCAAGTTCGGCCGAACTTAACCTCACCAGCCTCCATTTTTGTCTTCACCTATAAATACCCAGCTCCTTCTCTCATTTGAAACTTGCTGTAAGTTCGCCCAGAGCTCTCAAACCCGAAACCCTTTTGTGTTCTAAGTAAGAATCAACCTAATTTCAGCTACAACAACGTTTATCAACTATTTACAAAGCTTTACAACAATTTTGGCACAAGGCATAGCCTTCGTTTTCATCAAAACTCTTCTATTTACGAAAATCTTCATCTCTTTCCATAAAACTTCTGTTTTTCACTCAGAGCTATACTTAGATCTGAGCAAAACCTTTAAAGTATTGATTTTTACACAATACTTCGGACTAATGACGTATGTTTCGTTCACTTTTGAGTGGAACGAGGCGTTGTCAAAGCTAAATCTCAGATCCGGAAGCACAAGGACGAAATCGTCACTTTACACAAGCTAGACTAACCCGTACGAACCTTCAAGTTCGCCCGGATTAGCCCGAGTTTCTGTAAAATGGCTAAGTTCACTCCGAAAGACCTCTCCAGCCTAGGTTTTACTCAGTGGCTTAAGGTTGGAGGGATGGGCACTCGATTTCCTCAGCAAATGACGCGAGAACGCAAGATCTTGGACTCGAAAACATCAAGTTCGCTCAAGGATCACCAACTCCCTGGTCAAGTTCGACCGAACTTGCACCCATATGGGTCAAGTTTGACCGAACTTGGGTCAATTCTCACCAAATTCCTTACAAGTTCGACCGAACTTGTCTAGTTTCTTAGGAAACTACAGAAGTTCGCCCGAACTTGTCTCTTCTGTAAGATTTCCTTACAAGTTCGCCCGAACTTGACAAGATTCTTAAGAATCTTACCAAGTTCGACCAAACTTGACTCTAATCTTACCAAATTCTTACAAGTTCGCTCGAACTTGTATGTTTACATACAAGTTTGCCCGAACTTGCCTACTGCTCAACTCAAACTTCATCGTTTCGACTTTTCGGAAGACTGATGCACTTCTGTTCATTTACAGGATGATCCGGCGCACTCCGCAACTCTCCTTAGAATCTTAAGTCTTACCAAAACGCACCCACAGTGAGTATACTTGACCCATTTTCGCTTTAATGCACTTTTTGGGTGTTACATACGTTCCTATATCAAAATCACTTCACAAATCAAAACTGTTTATCGCACGCGAATAATCTGATTGTATATGCTCGATACGTGATACTAGAAACATGTGACTAGGACTTATTTTCGTTAATTTGCCTCCTTAGCTAGTATGGTACTATAGTTTGGCTAACACCCGACGGGGTCTAGTTAGGATGGTCGCATAAGCCTTTTCACGGTAGTTAGCATGAGAAATAAGCCTATGTTATGTTAAGTGTTTTGGTGTATCATGATATGTAATTAGATTGTTTCGCAAACGCTTTCTCGACTATGCTAGTATTATTCAAACTCGTATGCTCACCTTTACTTAATTGTATTGACTTGTATTTTAACGTATGTAACAGGTTGAGGATTTAGCTTGGATTGCTTTGGAATAGTTTTATTTAGTATTTTGTTCATCTTGTTTAGAACGGTTGTAATAAAAATCTAGGGGATATCGAACCATGTTGTTATTATGAGAAAATCAGAATTTCTGTAATGGTTGTTTGAAATGTTGTGTTTAATAGTACGGGATGTTAAACGTTAAGTAATGTTGTTGGATAATTGTTACGGAATTTCTCGTGAGACAATCTGGTCGCCTAGTGCCACTAACCCCGATGTTTCCGCCATGGGTTGGGGTGTGACAATTCCGGTGGGCCCGGTGGGGAGTATCGTGACGTATAGTTGATATCATCATAACCAATTACAACATAGAGCAACACAGCGGAAGGCTTGGAGTAAAATATAAAGTACTACAAACCAAAGTGTCCAAGAGTTTGAAACACAAATATACAATATGGCTTGTAATACGATCCACAGGCGGATCAGAAATAAACATACACAAAATGATAACAGACTCTACAGGCTCAACTTCTAAGGTCGTAACTCCTTAATGTCAACGCCCCGCAGCTTCCGGCCTATTTCGTACTTATACCTGTATTTTAATATTTGAAAATACGTCAGTTTACACTGATAAATACACTCAACCGACTTATTTTGAAAATCCTTTCGAAAATGGTTTAAGGTGCACTTGGCACATTTTTATAAATAACTTGAGATAGTACAAATGACCTTGTATACAGATTTACATGTAAGGCTTTTGTATATGGAGCCCAGTACAGAAACTGAGACCTGATCGACTGACACACCACTCTGAACTTTCACATAGAAAGCTGATAGAAATTACCCAGTGTATGCCTACACGCCATGCTATATTGTCATGGCCACTAGTACTTTGGTGAGCCAAGGATATCCCGGACACGGTCAAGTCCACCCCCAATTTCAGACAAAACAGATCAAAACCGGGTTATGCAAGATTTTAGTTAATTATCACAACTGAATAAAACATAATCCCATACCCGACCAAGCGGTAATAATTTACCGTATCCCAAGCCCGTATAAGCAAAATAAGTTAAGGGTATTTACCTGAAGTTAAGTCTTCGGAAAGTCAGAACTCAGCCGCAGATCAAAGCAAGTGTACAATTTACCGGAAGGCGTTTAGTCTGGAGTGATGGTAATTAATAACCAATATTAGAATGCTGACGGGTCCTTTAATTATGTCCTAAACTTGGACCGGTTAGTCTTACACTAAAATAAGATACGGTACGATACGCTAGATTAAACGGTGACCGGAAGAGGATGTTAGTTGGACCCGACAAGTATATCAACTTGTCTAATATGGGTAAACCAACAACATTCTGGATTTTGATAGAGGAATGACAAAGTTAAACCCGTTTCGGTTTAGGTACGTAAATTAGCTACGTAAGCTTAACCGAACGCACGTAGGCGAAACCGTGTAACCGAGAGAGTCATATACAAGTTCCATATGAATATATGTTTAAAATATGATATAAAATCAGTTGCTTTGCAAAAGATAGGTCCGAGGTATATTTAAAACCGAATTATGCCTTACAAGGGCATTTTGGTCATTTTAAAGTTTATAAAAGATGTTTAAAATGAATCTGATGTCCAGCTTGTTAATATTCTGTAAAAATACTTATTTTATAACACTATAACAGTAGGATATCAAATATATGTGTGTTTGACGATTTTGAAATAATCTATGTCCCGTAAGGGCATTTTAGTAATTTCACACATAGGTTTGAAGCCAAAATTGGGATTCTGAGTTCGGGACTTGTACTTACTGTTAAGATGTTGAAAATAAGTTATAAATCAGTAGGTAACAAGTCTTGGCTCATAGTTATGGTTTTAAACCATACTATGCGCCCGGAAAGGTGTAAAAGTCGCTAAATGCCATTATATTCGATTGTTTAAGATAAACTGAGGTTAGGACCTGTTTTATATAACCAATATAAGTTATTTATCATGTTTAGTCAGCAGGTAAAAGATTTGGTTATAAAAAGTTTGGTTAAAACCATTTTGCGTGAAAAGGGTAATTTAGTCATTTATCGGCATTTAACGAATCTTAAGCCCATATATTCAGGTTATAATCTGAATGATCATCCCAAATGGTCCTACTTATCATATTACATTAGTAAATATATTGTTTTGATGATTAAACCTTGTTTATTCTTTCCAAAATGCCAAAAAGGGCATTTTGGCTATTTAAATGTCATAAACACGTCCTTTGCGAAAACTTTATATTACAATCAGATTCTTGACACTAACATAATTTAATAATGTTATAAATCAGTTTATGTCTTAATTTTACATGCATGTGTGTTTAAAATCAAGATTTGCACAAAAGGACCTTTTTGCAAAGTTTATACAATTTTAGCGGAACTTGTATGTAAACTCATATTTCTAAGGAATCGAGTGACGGAACTTTAGATGGTCATTCTAAATATAATTATGGTTTTAAAATGGTCAAAAGTCACTAGCAACGTGGCTCGAAAAGGGTCAGAACCGAGCCTAGACCAAAACTTGACGAGCCGAATCTGTAGACATATGTTCTAATACTTATTTTTAGGTTGTTAGTGCATCAACACATATTTTATAACATCTAGATCATTAGTTATGTTTTTTATAAAAACTGGACAGTTTGACTTTATTTGACTTTTCAGTTGACTCGTCAATTGGTCATGAATCCGTGAAAATCTGGAGATGCCCTCTGGAGGGATTAACACCTCCATTAATATGAACGTATAGGAACTTTCGTTACTCACAATGACGGAGTATTCACGGATTTAGAACAAGGTCAAGGCGTAATTACGACGAGACTTTGTTCTAGGCTAAAAGCTATAATAAATCACTTAAATACGAATTTGAACACTTACATTATGTCCAATGAGTGCTAAGAACAGTATTGGAATGCTTGAGAGTGGCCAGAAGCTCCTCAAGGATGATTTTGATGAATTAAAGTTGGTGAAAATAATGGTTGCAACTAAAAATTCATCTCATAAGTAGCCAAGGGAGGATCCAGAGGTTTGCCAGGTGTTTAAGGACGTCAACATGTGTCCCTAGACGTGTCAAGCATGCAAGGAAGGAAACAAATGCGACAAGAGGTGGCAGAACATGGCTCTGCCATGTTTCTGCTCGCTGGCAGGTCCTTACGAACCGTATGGGCTTGGCCTTGCGGTCCGTAAGGACCTCAGGGCCCATATATTTTATTTTCCTTACGGACCGTATGGCTTGAGCCTTGCGGTCCGTAAGGGGTGCCCAGAACTTGGAAAAATCCAAACCTTCATTTTAAGTCCCTCAATTTCAACAATCGCATAACGAGGTTATCATTTATTATTTCAACGACTTTGGTCCCTCCTGTTACACCACACGGCCTTCAAGGATTACCGGGACACGTGTCGGAAAAATATTGGACATAAAAACACGAGGTGTTACAGAACCCAAACGAACTTAGTCAGGCAGAGCCTCGACATGCGTCGGTGGGTCCTAAATCAATCGGGTAGGATGCCCATACAACACGAGACAGAACCCCAACGAACTTAGTCGGGCAGAGCCTTGACATGCGTCGGTGGGTCCTAAATCAATCGGGTAGGGTAACGAATTAGTGATCGGGGTTAAGATACTTACAGCGGACAACGTTTCGCAAGGTTTAGGGGTTTAGGGGGTGTTGTTTAAGAGAACGGAGATTTGAGAGAGTATACGATCGAATTGTGCGTTCGAAAGTGAGCAGATTTCTCAGTCCAGGCAGGGCCTTATATAGGCCAGTTTGGCATCTCACGCGCGTGCCGGGATTCATGGTCCCTCTCGCGTGGCGCCTAGGACACCTAGCTAGGCTAGGTTAGCCTCGTAACGAGTATAGGCTTGCCACTTGTCGCAAACGAAGACAGATGTCACATGACCTCCCCCGCGCGTCGCGAGAGACACCTTGGTCTCTGGCACGTGGCGCCTGGGGTGCCCAGGTGGACCCGCCTTGTTTTGTGTGCCGTGTCTCGTTTATGGTCTAGGGTGTTTTGAAGAGTCGTTACATCCTCCCCATCTTGTTTTAAATCTCGTCCTCGAGATTCACTTGAATAGGTGTGGATACTTTCTTTGCATTTATGAATCTAGCTCCCATGTATATTCTGGTCCTCTCTTTGAATCCCATTTAACTTTGACCATAACTAATATCTTGCGCTTGAGATTCTTGATCTTTCTATCTTCAATCTGAATGGGTTTTTCCACAAACTTAAGTTTCTCATTTACTTCTACATCTTGAAGAGGTATTACTAGTGATTCATCTGCTAAACATTTCTTGAGATTACATACATGAAATACATCATGTATCCATATCATTTCTTCTGGCAATTGTAGCTGATAAGCTACTGACCCTATTCATTTGATAATCTTGAGAGGTCCGACATACCTTGGGCTTAGCTTCCCTTTCTTACCGAATTTTACAACTCTTTCCATGGTGAGACTTTTAGTAGCACTTTATGTAACATCCGTAAAAAACCTGGTTATCCAAACCCGCTTCGTTTATTAAACCGAATAATCATTTATAAATTTTGTTGCGTATTTAATGCTCAAATTAATTTTTTTCGATACATAATTAATAAATATATTAGAATTTAAAAACTATAATTAATAATCAATAATAAATAATGAGATAAAAATTAAATAGAGACGCCGGGTTTCGAACCCGGGTCTCCCGCTCAAACAAACACACAACGCACCACCAGGCTACCTGCACTCTTTGTGAAATAATTGAAATCAATAAATATAAATATTCGTGCCATACGAGTCCTCTGCGAGATTCAAGTGAGTAACCGCTCTGATTCAAACGTATACGTTTTAAAGGAACGATTATAACAGTCAATCTTTAACTGAAATCACAATTGAAAGCCTTAACTCGCAAACCGTTATGCTGAATCATTGGTACAGTTACCGTTCTTGATTTTAAGCCAAGTCGTGATCTTGGAAGTCTATAAATACTTTCAGTCAGGAAACCAACTCGCTTGTTTACTCGAATCAACTCTCAACACTCTTGCTAACCTCTCTACAAGTCCCTATTCAGCAAGAACACCTCGCCGGAAATTTTCTGCAACTCGCCGGAATTCTCTGCAAGTCGCCGGAAAACCGAACCCATTTCATCTCTTTTGCCTTACTCTATAAATATGACTTCTAGAGCTTCGACAGAAGTCACCCACACTCACTTCAAACTTCCTGAAGATCCTCTGTCGCAAGTTACACGTCGCCGGAATAATCTGCTATCGTTGGAATCTCGCCGGAGAAACAGGGGATCCCTGTTCGGTATATCTTTCACCTAATCCCTTTCATTTTTATTAATCTCATGTGTAGTTATTTAAAATTTAATAAAGGAATTGATTAATGAATCGAAACAATCGGGTTAACAGTCTGTTTATTCAAATGAAGAAGATGAAGTCTGATCAGTCTATGAATATAATTAAAATCGGTGTTTTAAACGAGTTAGACACACAGTCCAACGGTGGACTGTGTGCATTTCATGCTATTGATACCGAGTTGATTCGTACACTTAAACGGTTTCTGCGATAAATCCCATTTTTTTTTGAAAGGCCCCAGAACACATTCCAGTTAGTATGTAAGATTAATAAAAACTAGTATTTTAACCAGGTTAGACACACAGTCCAGCGGTGGACTGTGTGCAAAGTTAAACCACAGGTCACGGGTTCGAAACACATCATGCGCACCGGTTCGACTAGTTTAAAAACCTTTTTAATTAAATAAAATTCTGAATAATCTAAGTAGCATATAAATATAATTAAAAACAGAAATATTTCGGGTTAGACACGTAGCTCAGTTGGTAGAGCTGGGTGCACGTATACGGGAGGTCACGAGTTCGAACCTCACTCAGCGCAAACAAACACAAAGTCCGAACCGGTCAACAGTCAAAGTCAATGGTCAAAGTCAACAGTCAACAATTTTTTTATTTATTTATTCAATCAGAAAATTTTTTAAAAATACTTAAAAATAATATTTTTAAAGTTAGAAAATGTCCTTAAATTCACAAAAATAAATCTAGAAATCCTATTAAGGTTATGAATTAAAATTATTAATCTCAAATAAAATCCATTTATTTACCGAACCATTATGTTATTATTTAGGTTAGTTTCTCTCGTGGTTAAATCCAAATTCGTGCGCATTCATCATCAATCCAAGAAAACGCAACCACTGTGAGTGAATTCTTACAAATTCCCCTTTTTATTCATGTTTTGGGGTGTATCATGTGTCGCTTAAATTAATTCGCTTATTCAAACTCGTGCTATACCATTATATGATCTAAACTTAGAATGTAAATATTGTTTGTTGTGATGTATTACATAATGTTAAGTTGTATGCAAATTAATTATTAGGCCCATCAGTTCCTCGTGGGAGACGAGTTGAACAACGCGTGTCTCAAAAACATTCATTAGGCCCATCAGTTCATTGAACAACGCGTGCCTCAAAACTCATTCATTAGGCCCATCAGTTCCTCGTGGGAGACGAGTTGAACAACCGTGCCTCAAAACAATCAATTGTTGTATGTGTGTGCAATATTTAATATTATGTGTTTTGTGAATAAATTTACATTACATTTACTCATATGTGGTTATGCACTTATTTTATAATCAATACAATAAACACGTTTAAATGTTTTCATAGGATTCACTCGCCAACTTTTTGTTGACCCAAAAACCATTTTTACACATGATACAGGTGGACAGGATGAAGTAAGGAACACATAGGAAATTGCTTTAGAAGAAAAATAATGAAGTCTTGAAAAATGTATAGAACATGTTGTACTAGTAAGATTGATTGTAATGATTCTCCTTTAAAAAGAAATAATAAATATGAAACTTTATAATAAATGTCATGAGCTTTGATGAAAACCCAATCATGCCCCGATCACCTTTTTCCGCTGCGGGTCGGGGTGTGACACTTTATCTCCAACTCGAAATTCCAAAGGTTTGCATCTGTTATCTGGATAACTCTTTTGACGATCTCGGGCTGCTTTCAGTCTTTCCTTGACTTGAATGATCTTGTCAGTTATTTCTTGCACAATTTCAGGACCTGATAGTTGCTTTTCTCCAATCTCTGCCCAACATACTGGTGTTTGGCATTTCCGTCCATAGAGTGCTTCAAAGGGTGCCAACTATATAACTGTTGTTTTGGGAAAATTCTATCAAAGGTAAATGTTCATCCCAATTTCCTCTAAAATCAATTACACAGGCTCTAAGCATATCTTCCATTGTTTGGATTGTCCTTTCACTTTGACCGTCTGTTTGAGGATGATATGTTGTACTTAGATTTAATCTAGTTCCCATTACTTTTTGGAAACTTGTCCAAAAAATGAGAAGTAAAACGGTTGACCCTGTCAGACACAATAGATAAAGGAATTCCATGTAATGAAACTATTTCATTTACATATAATTTAACTAGCTGTTCCATACTGAAAGTTTCCTTCATCGGTAAGAAATGAGCTGATTTGGTTAACCTGTGTACAATCACCCAGATTGTATCATTGCCTTTTCGCGTCCTGTGTAGTTTGGTAACAAAGTCCATTGTTATTAATTCTCATTTCCAAATTGGCATTTCCAATTGTTGTAACAAGACTGAAGGTTTCTGATGTTCAGCTTTAACCTGTGAACATGTTAGACATTTAGCAACGTAGCTTGCTACATCTTCTTCATTCCTATCCCCAGAAATTCTTTCTTAAATCTTTATACATCTTATCACTTCCAGGATGCATTGTATATTTAGTCTTATGGGCTTCTTCTAAAATTCGATTTCGTAGGTCTCATTGGATAGGAATCCAAATCCTTTCATTATGGAATCTCCAAATTCCATCTGTTCCTTTCTCTAATTCCTTAATCATCCCTTTTAATCCTTCAGTGTCGTCCTTGATTGTTGTTTCTTATGTCTGTTTAAATTGCTCATTTAAATCTATCTGCAGGTTTAGTCTAAGAGAGCGTACTCTTTTCGGCTTTTCATGGTACTTTCGACTTAAAGCGTCTGCTACTACGTTAGCTTTTCCTGCGTGATACTGGATATCACAATCATAGTCACTAAGAATTTCCATCCATTGCCTCTATCTCATATTTAATTCCTTTTGTCCAAAGACATATCTTAAACTCTTATGATCTGTGAATACTACGAACTTACTACGTAAAGATAGTGTCTCCAAATCTTAAGGGCAAAAATTATTGCTCCTAACTCTAGATCATGGGTTGTATAATTCTCTTCATGCTTCTTAAGTTGTCTAGAGGCATAAGCAATTACTTTTTGACGTTGCATCAACACACATCCATATCCTAACTTAGATGCATCACAATAGACTACGAAATCTTCAGTCCCTTATGGCAAAGCGAGTATTGGAGCGTTGGTTAACTTTTGCTTTAAAATTCTGAAGGCTTCTTCCTGCTTTGGTCCCCATTCAAACTTAACCGATTTGCAAGTTAGCTTAGTTAACGGGATGACTATTCTAGAAAAATCTTGAATAAAACGTCTATAATATCCTGCCAATCCAAGAAAACTTCTTACTTCCGTTGGTGATTCTGGGACCTTCCATTTGGTAATTGCTTTGATCTTTGTGGGATCCACATGAATTCCTCCGTGGTTTACCAGATGTCCAAGGAATTGTACTTCTTGTAACCAGAATTCACATTTTGAGAATTTTGCGTAAAGCTTTTCCTTTCTTAGCAATGACAGGAGTATATGCAAATGCTCTGCGTGATCTTCCTTACTCTTAGAGTAAATTAGAATATCATCTATAAAGACAATTATGAATTTATCCAGGTATGGTTTACATATCTTGTTCATCATGTCCATAAATGTAGCTGGGGCATTGGTTAAACCGAATGGCATGACAATAAATTCATAATGATCGTACCTTGTTCTGAAAGCTGTTTTAGGAATGTCCTCTTCCTGTACTTTCAACTGATGATATCCTGAGCGTAAGTCGATCTTAGAAAAGAATCGAGCTCCTTGGAGTTGATCAAACAAATCATCAATTCTCGGTAATGGGTACCGATTTTTATTGTCACTTTGTTCAATTCTCGGTAATCAATGCACATTCACATTGATTCGTCTTTCTTCTTGACAAATAACACCAAGTGCTCCCCATGGCGATGAGCTGGGTTGTATGAAACCTTTTTCTAGTAATTCATCCAGTTGTTTCTTCAATTCCTGCATCTCCGTTGGTGCTAGACGATAGGGTGCTTTGGCAATCGGTGCCGTTCCTGGTATTAGGTGAATTCTAAATTCAACCTCTCGATCTGGTGGTAATCCAGGCAACTCTTCTGGGAAAACATCAGAGAATTCAAATATTACGGGAATATCTTTTAATTCCTTTTCTTTAGTGTTAATGATTAGGGAAATCATATACACCATTCCTCCTTTCCGTATATAGCTTGCAGCTTTCATCACAGAGATGAATTTCGTTGACCTTGTCGACTTATCTCCTTTAATTGTGATCCTTTCGCCAGATGGTGCATTTACTTCAACAGACTTTTGATCATATACTATTCGTGCCTGATTGGCTACCAACCAATCCATTCCTAACACGACATCAAACCCGGCAAGATCCATTGGAAAAAGGTTAGCAGTAAAATTATGACTTAAAATTTCTATCTTTACTCCTTGCAGGATTTCGCTTATTTTGATAGAAGATCCATTTTCCGTTTCCACCAGACAGTCTTGGTGAAGTTTAGTTAATGGTTGATTAAGAAAATTGCAAAAGGAAGTATTGATGAAACTTGGTTTGCACCAGAGTCAAATAATACTTTTGCATAAACATCATTAACTAAAAACGTACCATCAATCACATCTGGAATCATCTTTGCTTCCTCGACGGTCAGCACGAACGCTCTGGCAGTCTTCTTGGGTCCTTCGGTTGTCTTTGCTTTATTGTTAGCCGCTAGAGCTAATTTCGGTCAGTTGGGTTTAATATGGTCGGCTTCTCGCAATTGTAGCACAACCTATTGCTAACTTTCCTTCTGCAGTCTTCTTCCTTATGCCCTGGGAATTTGAAGAAATTGTAGTATGTAGAGCATTTCCCTGAATGTTTCCTTTTGCAGTACTTACATGGGGGTGAAGAAGAACTTGCCCCTTTCCCATGATTGGAATGACCATAACGTAGTTACTGGGTGATCTTTTGAGCTAAGTTCCTCTTCGGGTTTTCTTCTTGCGTACGTACCAATCATCTGTCAAAGTGTTTGCTAGCTCTACTGCTTCTTCTATGGTTTGTGGTCTAGCTGCTTTGACTACATGTCTGATCTCACTGATTAATCCCCAGATGTAACAGGAGATTAATACTGGTTCTGGTGAGGCTAGGGTTGGTACAATCCTTGCATATTCAAAGAATGTGGTAGTATATTCCATGCAATCTACCCCAATCATTCTATGATTTAGGAATTTATTAGCAATCTGTTCCTTTTCATTAGGAGGACAATTTCCTTTCAACTATTTCCTTAAAGTTGTTCCATTCCATATTGTAAACTCTGTCACTTCCTCTGGACTGAAGAATGGCATTCCACCACTCTAAAGTTGCATCTTTAAAAAGATTAGAAGCATACATAACTTTATCTTGATTTGCACATTTACTTATCTTTAGGACTGCTTCTGTCTTTTCCATCCAGCGCAAGGCTGAAATAGCTCCTTCATTGCCTGAGAATTCTATCGGTTTGCATGATAAGAATTCTTTATAAGAATAACCATATGAGATGGTTCTTCTTCTTTTTGGAATTGGAGCTTGGATTAACAATTCGTGATTTCCATTCACGCTGTGATTTGGTTCAGGGGGTACACGTTTATTCCCATTTATGGACCATTATTTCCTGCCTTTTTAATAGTATCGATAATATAGGCATAGCATCTATGATTCCTTGGGACACTATGTGTTCGATAACACTCTTATTCATTTGATTCTCGTTATTATCGTTATTCTGGATTTCCTGATTTACTTCGTCTGACATCTGAATTGTAAACATTTATCAGGTATTAATATTACAGAATAAATTAAATGACAATCACACCAACACAGTGAATCAAAATTGTCGAGCATTGCGACTTTTATTCTTTTCATATATATGCATCTAGTATAAACATAACTGGAATTCAAATATTACTAACCTATGCATCGATATATTTATATAGGTGATATTACTTTATATCCGTTTTTAGTTTTTTTCAAAGTAACAAAATACACACACACACACACACTATATATATATTAGGCTATGGCTTCCTTAAAACTGCATTTTCCGCTCGTCATACTTCCAGACGAGCTTCTCTCCGATTTGGCGAATTCGGTTTCCTTCCTCCACCAGTTCATATCCAAGCTAGCGGAGTTCTTCCACATGTTCCCTTTGGATAGTATTGGGGCTGGCACTGGTTCAGGGTAAGGTGGAACTGGTTCTTCATAGGGAATTGGGTTTTCTAGCAGGTTCTGAATTGCCCAGTTGTTAGCCCACCATTGATCTAAAGGGTTTGGTGCTGGGATTCTAGGTATCTCATTGGGGTTAAAGGCTGGGATTGAAAATTGATTTTCCTGGTTCTGCTCTAAGTTCATGGGTTGGTTAGGAAACAAGGGAAGTAACGGTGGTTCTGGATTTTCTATTTGGTTGAAATTAGGTTCTCCTCATACATTTCCAAACATGTGAAATTTGCTAATTGTCTATCCAATTCTTCTTCCCATAAAGGTCTAACTTCTGGGTTGTGGGTGTTTCTCTCAGTTATAGCTGCTATGGCTTGTTGTTGTGCTTGCCTCATTCTTTTCCTTTTTCTCTCCTCAGGCTCTACTAAACCAACCTCTCTTTTTAGGGGGAAAAGGTACCGGGATTTGGCTTTGAAAACAAAGATATCTTCAGAATCAGCAGTGTAGTCGGTGGTTGGCTGGGATGTTCCTTCATCCATGAAAGAATGAGGTAGGTGACGATAAGCGTCAGAAGTACCCTGTGTGCCCAGTGGGTGGAGGTGGGAGGGTTTAACACACTTGTGTGGGTTCCCGCCCGGGGGTCGCGGGTTCGAGTCCACTCTGTTATCAATATTGAGTAATTCCAGTGCGGCTGGACCTGGGATTCGAACTCGTGTTGGGGTTCAATTCTAAAGAGGAGGTTCCCGTTGCCATTCAAAAAAAAATTACCCTGTTCACTCATGGTGTAAACTAAAGAAGTTATTAAAATAACACAAAATAGTAATATACATTTACACAGAGTAAAGTCGCGGATATTTCCTAACACAATTGGTTAGAATTTAGGTATTTCAAAAGAACATCTAAATGGCTTAAACCAGTGGCTCTGATACCACCTTCTGTCGCAACCCCCGACCCTCCCCGGGAACGGGAGCCGCGAACCAGTCAAGTGGTACCATTGTTTATTAATTTGGCAGCGGAATTAAAACATCAGGATCGTAGTTAGGAAATAAATATCAGAGTTTTAGTACACCAAACTTTTATATTAAACAAATGGGGTAGAACCCAAGTTTCCATTACAACATATTTGTAGGGACAAACCCTAATTTATAGAAAACATAAACTCCTTTTTATTTAGGTAACTTTTATAGCCATTTTCCTAAGCCTTCAGTGCTCTCCAGCTGGCTTCTATTAGCTTCACATTAAGTTACCTGAAACGCGTTTTAAAACATTTTATCCGCAAGAAATACTGGCGAATCCATCTCAGTTTTATCAAAACAAGTGATTATACTTTACAGTTATTGAGAGCATCCGCATTTACAATGTTTATATCTACCCAATTACTCAATCAGTACTGTCAATCCTTACCTGTGGGTCATATTACTTTGGGCCCTGTCACCCAACAGTAACGGTTCCTGTCATATTCGCGTGACTATGGACTAGTAATGTATACAAAACCCCAACATGCCGGTAGTAATTGTAGAATACATATACTCAATCATTGTTAAGCATAATTAAAATATTTAAGGTTTTGGTAACACATTTTGACTCATAAAAAGATTTACAAAAAGAGAATGTACTCGCCTTGAAAACTTAGGTATTCCTACAGGCTTCCTTGTAACAATTCATGATTACTTCCTGGAAATTTCTATTTAAAACATACAATGCACATGTGTTAGTAAATTTAACCCAAGTCACTTTAGCCATACAACACGAGACAGAACCCCAACAAACTTAGTCAGGCAGAGCCTCGACATGCGTCGGTGGGTCCTAAATCAATCGGGTAGGATGCCCATACAACACGAGATAGAACCCCAACGAACTTAGTCGGGCAGAGCCTTGACATGCGTTGGTGGGTCCTAAATCAATCGGGTAGGGTAACGAATTAGTGATCGGGGATAAGATACTTACAACGGGTAGCGTTTCGCAGGTTTAGGGGTTTAGGGGAGGTGTTGTTTAAGAGAACGGAGATTTGAGAGAGTATACGATCGAATTGCGCGTTCGAAAGTGAGCAGATATCTCAGTCCCAGGCTGGGCCTTATATAGGGCAGTTTGGCATCTCCCGCGCGTCGTGCGGGATTCCTGGTCCCCTCTCGCATGGCGCCTGGGACACCTAGCTAGGCTATGTTAGCCTCATAACGAGTATAGACTTGTCACCTAACGCAAACGGAGACAGATGTCACCTGACCTCCCCCGCGCGTCGCGAGAGACACCCTGGTCTCTGGCGCGTGGCGCCTGGGGTGCCCAGGTGGACCCGCCTCGTTTTGCGTGCCGTGTCTCGTTTATGGTCCGGTTTGGGGTGTTTTGGATAGAAACGTCTTGTCATGAGTTCACTTAACTCTTCTCATGTTAAGGCCATGGCATCTTCAACTCCTCGCTTACCCTTTTCCGTGTTCCACCAGGGTAAGGGCTACCCCAAACAGTCTTCCAGTAGCGTAACGTACCTTACGGTCCTCGGGACAATCGCAATTGAGGAAAGTGTTTTCCATTTCTTCAAACCAGTGAAGGAGGGCGGTAACACCTTCGGTCCCTTCATACTTTGGGGGATCGCAAGATTTGAAGTGTTTGTAGGTGCACTTGGGGGTTTTGGAAGGAGGGTTGGCGACGCTCTGGTCTTCTTGGTTGGGAGGGTTGATGGGATTAGTGGTGAGAGCTTGTTGAACTTGAAGTACGATGTCAGGAAGTAGTGCGGCCATTTGTTTAGCAATTTGTGTGGCCAAGCGTTCACTTGACTTTCCTGACTTTCTTCCTCCACGTAGTTGCCTAGCCGACATCTACAGGAACATATATAGGAAGATTGTGAGTTTAAGAATTTTCTAGGTGTCATGTGTCGTAAAAAGAATGAAAAATAACATAACTGACAATAATTTAACTACATCCATAGGATGTCTTGGGTTTGCTCATGTTTGGGCCTCCAAATGTCCCCCATACCATTGCCTGTGTAGTCATGTGGGCCCCCATGACTATTGGGCTTGGTAGGATTCACATTGGTGTCGGCGGGTTAACACTCGCACCACCCGAATGAAAATCGTAAAAACATGATTGCGTGATGTATGGTAGGAGGGTGTCCAGGTGTAGACACAATGACAACTCAAAGTGGGGTTAGTTCACACGACGTTTGGTATAGCATGCTTTGGCCTAATAGGTCCTTCGTACTCTCATCGTTAGTCCCCAGGTAGGCAAACTGGTCCTTTATTTTGGATTTATACGAATGCCAAGCCTAGACAGGACGTTCCGACTACCGGTACTCGTACCCTTCCAGTTACTACATGCCCGTCATGAGAACTCACTTTGATGTGATTTGAAAAATACAAAAATCATTGCAAAAATCATGGGAATCGTGAGGTGTGCGCTCTCATGGATATGATATGTTATGAGGGTATGATTCATGATGAGCATTGCATAATAACATGTATTTGTGAGCGCGCTTGCATAACATTGAGTGTGAAAATAAACATGAAACATATAATCATCATGAATTTTGCATGTAACGCATAAACAGTTAAAATTTAATCAACTATAGTATAGGCTCTAAGGGTCTAATAACCTATCCTATATCCCTATAGTCACAAGCTCTGATACCAATCTGTCACACCCCGACCCGCAGCGGAATAAAAGTCGAGGCATAATTGGGTTATCACCAAAGCTCATGATATTTACTAAGATGTTTCATATTTATTAAATCCAAATTACAAACTTAAATATCCAAAACAAAATTCATACAATTACAAAGAAAATGAAACTATATATTCATTCCAAAGCATAAACTTGTTTATTCTTCTAGGCCTTCCTAAGTGTTTCCTGTCTCAGCTGGATCACCTGTATCATGTGTAAAACGGGGGAGATTTTGGGTCAACAAAAGTTGGCGAGTGAACCTTGATAAAACATTTTAACTAATTTCTTGTTTTATTTAATAAGGAAAATTCGTGCATTAATCACATGTGAGCAAACATATATATAAACAATCGCAAACCACTTTGGATGAGTATATGACATGAAATGATGATGTATTTGAGATCAAGGCTCAATCAAACAGAGCCGATCTAATGAGGCTCCTGATGCTCAACCCGTATCCCACGGGGAACTGATAGGCCTAATGAAATGTGTGCACCGAAATGATGAAATTCAATCTACATATAATTCACACAATAATTGATACACATTTGATCACGGATATGATGTATGCACAAGTGTTTAAATAAAATAAAAGAATAGTACGACACATGATACACCCCAAAACGTGATTAAAACGCGGAATTGGTAGAGATTCACTCACAGTGGATGCGTTTCTTGATGACGATGAATGCGCACGAATATTATGATTCGACCGGCGAGGGAAAACTAACCTAAATAATAACGACATGATTCGATTAAATAAATAAATTTTATGTGAGATTATTGTTTTTAATTAGTGCTCTTTAAAGAGATTTTTAGATTTAATTTTATGAGTTTAATGCAAATTTCTAACTTTAAAAACCTTATTTTTAAGTATTTTTAATTAATTTTTCAATTAAATAAATAAATAAAAAGAAAACAGAAAATAAAAAAATTTGGGTAGACTTGTCAGGTTTGACCGGGTCTGACCGGTCAGACTGTATGTATTCTATGCGGTGAGTGAGGTTCGAACTTGGTACCTCTCGTATACGTGCACACAGCTCTACCAACTGAGCTACGTGTCTAATCCGAAATATTCTCTGTTTTAATTATATATATATACTAACTAACTTTAACCTTATTTAGTTTTTATTAAAAATGTTTTAATATGGCCGAACCGGTTACAGAAACCCGGAATCAAACTCGGGACCTTCGGTTCGAGTGCACATAGCCCAACCAGTTGGGCTGTGTGTCTAATCTGTTTAACTACTGGATTATATTCCTCTTATATCTATACTGTGAATTGATCTGAATAGGTTTTAAAAATGTTGGTTTTATTTCAGAAAGTCGGATACAAGGGTGGTTCGAACCCGGGACGTGTGTTTTATATTTGCACACAGTCCACCGCTGGACTGTGTGTCTAACCCGGTTAAATACACGATTTTAATTACATTAATATACAATTTAGTCTTCGTCTTCTTCACTAAGAAAACACAGAACAGTGAACCCGACTGTTTTGCTTAATCGACCAACAAACTTATACTCGATTGAAATGGAATAGGAAAATAAAGATTAAGGAATATGATATACCAAAACAGAGAGTTTTCTTCAGATTTCCGGCAAGTTTCGTCGACCCTGATTTGCGATTTTCGGCTGGATGAACTGATTCAACAGTTTTGATTATTGAGTTGAGCAATTAGATTATCAATCAAGAGATAGCAAGAAGGTTTAGACAATTATACCGTCTGAAGAACGAATGCGGTTTTCTGATCAGTGATTCCGGCGATATTCCAGCGAATGTGAAGATCTCCGGCGACGAGCTTTGGAAGGAATAAAGCTTCGAAAGAGAGTGCGGTTCTGAGCGAAATGTTTACAAGAAGTTTGGGTGGGTATTTATAAGGACGAACAGGCTGATTGGGTTCGAATTAAGGTCATGATTCGTGGTCAATGATTTCCGACGGTTTTGACTGAAATTAAGTGCCAGGCAACGGTTATAACTGATGTCGAAATCAGTTTATGCGTTTCAGTCAAGGGAAATGGCAACATTTGCGGAAATTTCGGTTTTTCCGGCGACTGCGAGTTCTGGGCGCGCTGATTACCGGTTTTGACTTTCGGATTTTACTTTAAGTGTTATTTGTTTCTGTATTTAACACAAGTGAAGTGTGTGGCGGAGTGGTGTGGTGTGTGTTTGTGTTTGCGGGAGACCCGGGTTCGACACCCGGCGACTCTATTTTATTTTTTATTTACTTATTATTATTATTTATTAATTATGGTTTTTAAATTCTAAAATGTTTATCAATTATGTATTATTTAAAATAATCTGAACAATAAATACGCAACGAACTTATAACTGAATACTTGATTATTAAACGAAGCGGGTTTTGAAACCCGTTTTTCGACGAATGTTACAGTATCCCCTACTTTTAGGAATTTCGTCCCAAAATTTAAGTAGTAGTGGTAACTGGAAAGAGATGTGGGTATTTTTCGCGCATTGAGTCTTCACGTTCCCAAGTAAACTCGGGTCCTCGTTTTGACTCCCAACGTACCCTGACAATCGGAATACGACTTCGCCTTAAACGCTTCTCTCCGTAATCTATGATTTCTACTGGTCTTTCAACGAAGTGCATTGTTTCATCGACTTGAATGTCTTCTAGAGGAATATGGAGATTTTCATCGGCAAGGCACTTTTTCAAGTTTGATATGTGGAATGTGGGATGAATTCTGTTGAGCTCTTCTGGTTGGTCAAGCTTGTATGCTACAGGACCTACTCTTTCGAGTATCTTGAAAGGTCCTACGTAGCGTGGTGCTAGCTTGCCCTTCTGGCCAAAACGAACCACTCCCTTCCACGGTGATACTTTTAAAAGTACTTGATCACCAATGTCAAACTCCAAGGGCTTTCGTCGTTTGTCTGCATAACTCTTTTGACGACTTTGAGCCGCTAGAAGATTGTTTCGAATTTGAAGGATCTTGTCGGTTGTTTCTTGAATTAATTCTGATCCGGTGATTTGCGCTTCCCCAATTTCGTGCCAACATACTGGAGATCGGCACTTACGACCATATAAAGCTTCGAAAGGAGCCATGCCGATACTTGAATGATAGTTATTGTTGTACGAAAATTCCACTAATGGTAGGTGAGCGTCCCAGTTCCCTTTGAAGTCTATGACACATGCTCGCAGCATGTCTTCAAGGGTTTGGATGGTGCGTTCAGATTGACCATCAGTTTGAGGATGAAAAGCGGTACTGAGGTCTAATCGTGTACCCAAGGCGGTTTGTACGGCTCGCCATGTTCGTGAAGTGAAACGACCATCACGGTCTGAAATGATGCTTAATGGTACACCATGACGGCTTACGATCTCGCTGATGTAGATACGAGCTAACTTCTCATTCTTGAAGTCCTCGCGAATCAGAATGAAGTGAGATGACTTTGTAAGACGATCGATTATTACCCATATGGTGTCATACCCACTGGAGGTGCGCGGTAACCCGGTAATGAAATCCATGATTATGTTTTCCCACTTCCATACAGGTATTTCGGGTTGGACTAGAAGTCCTGAAGGTCTTTGATGTTCAGCTTTTACTTTGGAACAGGTAAGGCACTTGGAAACAAAAACAACGATATCCTTTTTTCATGCCAGGCCACCAGTAGGTGTATCGTAGGTCTTGATACATCTTGTCGGCTCCTGGGAGTACAGAGTATCGTGTTTTGTGCGCCTCATTCATGAGGAAATCACGAAGGTTATCGCGATCAGGAATCCATATGCGGTTTAAATAGTATAGAATACCGTCGGATTTGGTGTCGATTTTGAGTTCAGCTCCACATGACAGCTCATCGCGTACATCATTTTCTGTTACAGAAACATGTTGAGCTTCCCGGATTCGATCCTTGATGTCAGTTATGATTTGCGAACATAGAAGGCGAATGGAGTTCGCATAACCTTTTCGACTGAGCGCATCGGCCACCACGTTTGCCTTGCCAGGATGATACCGAATTTCATAGTCGTAGTCGTTGAGAAGTTCGACCCATCTTCGTTGCCTCATATTCAACTCCTTTTGGTTGAAGATATGTTGGAGACTCTTGTGGTCAGTGTATATTTCACACTTGGTACCGTAGAGGTAATGTCTCCATATCTTGAGAGCGAACACAACGGCTCCAAGTTCCAGGTCGTGGGTGGTGTAATTCTTCTCGTGAACCTTGAGTTGCCTAGAGGCATAGGCTATCACTTTTCCTCTTTGCATCAATACACAGCCTAGCCCTTGCCCTGATGCGTCGCAATATACTACAAAGTCATCGCAACCCTCAAGGAGTGTGAGGATAGGTGCGTCACAAAGTTTTTGCTTTAGAGTTTGGAAGGCCTCCTCTTGTTTAGGTCCCCATATGAAGGGTTTTCCTTTATGAGTCAAGGCCGTGAGTGGTACAGCAATACGGGAAAAATCGGCGATGAAGCGTCGATAGTAACCAGCTAAACCAAGAAATGACCTTACTTCGGTAGGGGTACGTGGCGCTTGCCATTCCCGCACTGCCTTGATTTTTGAAGGATCGACATGAATTCCCTTATCATTGACGACATGTCCAAGGAATTGTACTTCTCCTAACCAGAATTCGCATTTTGAGAACTTAGCGTAAAGCTTTTCAGTCCTTAAGAGTGTAAGGATGAGTCGAAGGTGTCGCTCATGATCGGATTTAGACTTGGAGTAGATAATGTTGTCGTCGATGAAGACTATGACGAAACGGTCGAGGTAGGGTTTGCATACCCTATTCATTAAATCCATGAAGACAGCGGGGGCGTTGGTTAAACCGAAAGGCATGACCATGAACTCGTAATGACCATAACGAGTCCGGAAGGCGGTTTTTGGGATATCTTCTTCGTGCACCCTGAGCTGATGATAACCAGAACGAAGGTCGATTTTTGAAAAGCAGGTGGCGCCTTGAAGTTGGTCTAGGAGGTCATCAATGCGAGGTAGTGGATAACGATTTTTAACCGTTAACTTGTTGAGTTCTCTATAATCAATGCACATGCGAAACGTTCCATCTTTCTTCTTCACAAAAAGAACAGGTGCACCCCAGGGCGATGAGCTAGGACGTATGAATCCTTTGTCAGTCAGCTCTTGCAGTTGACTGGCCAGCTCTTGCATTTCGGATGGGGCTAACCTATAAGGAGATTTTGCGACTGGTGTAGCGCCAGGTACAAGATCGATGCGAAATTCGACTTCTCTCACAGGAGGAAGTCCTGGAATGTCGTCGGGAAAGACTTGTGGGAATTCTTTCACAACTGGGATATCTTCGAGTTTCCTCTCCTTGTTTCCCTTTTTGACGACGTGAGTTAGGAATGCGACATAGTTCTTGCGGAGATATCTTCGGGCTTGAAGGCAGGACATTAATTTGAGTCCTTTCGAAGGGGTTTCCCCAAATATACGTAGTGTCTGACCGTCTGCAAGAGGAATGCGAATGAACTTTTCGTGGTACACCACTTCAGCGTGATGCTGGCTGAGCCAGTCCATACCGATTATAACGTCGAAACTTCCCAACTTCATAGGAATAAGGTCAATTGGAAAATCGTGATCGTTTAGGGTGAGAGTACAATTGCGTATAATAGAATTTAATGAAACGGGTTTTCCATCAGCAACTTCCACTATTAGAGATTCGATGAGATTAACACGAGGTTGGTCGAGGATAGGTTCAAATTCTAAGGACACAAAGCTCTTATCCGCACCAGTATCGAATAATATGGATGCATAACTACCATCGATGAGAAACGTACCGTTGACCACGTTGTTGTCAGCCGTGGCTTGGTTGGCATTGATATTGAAAACTCTCCCTCTGGCAGGTGGGGGAGCTTGGTTAGCTTGGTTTACCGGGTTTGCGTGAGCTTGGGCATGGATGATGTTCACTAGGCGTGGACCTGTGTTCCTGAAGTGGTTTGGGTCCCCACAGTTGAAACAAGCTCGCATGGGTTGCATCATGGGGTAGTTGGGTTGGTAGTAAGTTTGGGCTGCGTGTGGTGCAGGTGGTAGAAGTAAGGGTTGTTGGGCTTGACCCACTATCTGATTTTGGGTTTGGGTTTGAGGTTGATTGCGGTTCATTCGTTGAAGGGTACGGCAGGTTTGGATGGTGTGACCCGCACGGGCACAACTTGTGCAATGTTGGCAGGGATTTTCGGGAAGGTGATGGTATTGACAGCGGTTGCATTTTGGGTGTGGGCCAGTATATGGCTTTTTGAATGGTGCAGCTGGAGGAGCAATTTGGGTGATTGGTGCAACAGTGATAGGAGGGTTGGTTGGAGTGATAGCAAAATTCTTGCCATTACGCTTCCTCTTACCAGCAAACTTTGAGGATGAGACTGGGTGGTTTGGAGTTGGGGTCTCAATGGGTACTTTCTTCTTTTCATCTTTGAACTTGTCGTTTCGAATGCGATTTTCAGTGAGTTCTGTAGCTAACTCCATTGCGGCTTCAAGTGTTGCAGGCGATGTGCTTAAAACCGAATCTTGAATTTTCGAGGGGAGGCCTCGAATGTAGTGTTCAACTAACCGGTACAAGGGGGTGGACAAATTAGGGATCATCTGGTTCAGCTCGAGAAATCTCTTATTATAGGAAGTGTGATCTCCTTCCTTTTGTTTCAGTGTGTGGAATTCGTCTTCCAACTTTTTGATTTCGCTTCTTGCACAGAAACGTCTTGTCATGAGTTCCCTTAACTCTTCTCATGTTAAGGCCATGGCATCTTCAACTCCTCGCTTACCCTTTTCCGTGTTCCACCAGGGTAAGGGCTACCCCAAATAGTCTTCCAGTAGCGTAACATACCTTACGGTCCTCGGGACAATCGCAATGGAAAGTGTTTTCCATTTCTTCAAACCAGTGAAGGAGGGCGGTAACACCTTCGGTCCCTTCATACTTTGGGGGATCGCAAGATTTGAAGTGTTTGTAGGTGCACTTGGGGGTTTTGGAAGGAGGGTTGGCGACACTCTGGTCTTCTTGGTGGGAGGGTTGATGGGATTAGCGGTGAGAGCTTGTTGAACTTGAAGTACGATGTCAGGAAGTACTGCGGCCATTTGTTTAGCAATTTGTGTGGCCAAGCGTTCACTTGACTTTCCTGACTTTCTTCCTACACGTAATTGCCTAGCCGACATCTACAGGAACATATATAGGAAAATTGTGAGTTTAAGAATTTTCTAGGTGTCACGTTTCGTAAAAAGAATGAAAAATAACATAACTGACAATAATTTAACTACATCCATAGGATGTCTTGGGTTTGCTCATGTTTGGGCCTCCAAATGTCCCCCATGCCATTGCCTGTGTAGTCATGTGGGCCCCCATGACTATTGGGCTTGGTAGGATTCACATTGGTGTCGGCGGGTTAACACTCGCACCACCCGAATGAAAATCGTAAAAACATGATTGCGTGATGTATGGTAGGAGGGTGTCCAGGTGTAGACACAATGACAACTCAAAGTGGGGTTAGTTCACACGACGTTTGGTATAGCATGCTTTGGCCTAATAGGTCCTTCGTACTCTCATCGTTAGTCCCCAGGTAGGCAAACTGGTCCTTTATTTTGGATTTATACGAATGCCAAGCCTAGACAGGACGTTCCGACTACCGGTACTCGTACCCTTCCAGTTACTACATGCCCGTCATGAGAACTCACTTTGATGTGATTTGAAAAATACAAAAATCATTGCAAAAATCATGGGAATCGTGAGGTGTGTGCTCTCATGGATATGATATGTTATGAGGGTATGATTCATGATGAGCATTGCATAATAACATGTATTTGTGATCGTGCTTGCATAACATTGAGTGTGAAAATAAACATGAAACATATAATCATCATGAATTTTGCATGTAACGCATAAACAATTAAAATTTAATCAACTATAGTATAGGCTCTAAGGGTCTAATAACCTATCCTATATCCCTATAGTCACAAGCTCTGATACCAATCTGTCACACCCCGACCCACAGCGGAATAAAAGTCGAGGCATAATTGGGTTATCACCAAAGCTCATGATATTTACTAAGATGTTTCATATTTATTAAATCCAAATTACAAACTTAAATATCCAAAACAAAATTCATACAATTACAAAGAAAATGAAACTATATATTCATTCCAAAGCATAAACTTGTTTATTCTTCTAGGCCTTCCTAAGTGTTTCCTGTCTCAGCTGGATCACCTGTATCATGTGTAAAACGGGGGAGATTTTGGGTCAACAAAAGTTGGCGAGTGAACCTTGATAAAACATTTTAACTAATTTCTTGTTTTATTTAATAAGGAAAATTCGTGCATTAATCACATGTGAGCAAACATATATGTAAACAATCGCAAACCACTTTGGATGAGTATATGACATGAAATGATGATGTATTTGAGATCAAGGCTCAATCAAACGGAGCCGATCTAATGAGGCTCCTGATGCTCAACCCGTATCCCACGGGGAACTGATGGGCCTAATGAAATGTGTGCACCGAAATGATGAAATTCAATCTACATATAATTCACACAATAATTGATACACATTTGATCACGGATATGATGTATGCACAAGTGTTTAAATAAAATAAAAGAATAGTACGACACATCATACACCCCAAAACGTGATTAAAACACGGAATTGGTAGAGATTCACTCACAGTGGATGCGTTTCTTGATGACGATGAATGCGCACGAATATTATGATTCGACCGGCGAGGGAAAACTAACCTAAATAATAACGACATGATTCGATTAAATAAATAAATTTTATTTGAGATTATTGTTTTTAATTATTGCTCTTTAAAGAGATTTTTAGATTTAATTTTATGAGTTTAATGCAAATTTCTAACTTTAAAAACCTTATTTTTAAGTATTTTTAATTAATTTTTCAATTAAATAAATAAATAAATAGAAAACAGAAAATAAAAAAATTTGGGTAGACTTGTCAGGTTTGACCGGGTCTGACCGGTCAGACTGTATGTATTCTATGCGGTGAGTGAGGTTCGAACTCGGGACCTCTCGTATACGTGCACGCAGCTCTACCAACTGAGCTACGTGTCTAACCCGAAATATTCTCTGTTTTAATTATATATATATACTAACTAACTTTAACATTATTTAGTTTTTATTAAAAATGTTTTAATATGGCCGAACCGGTTACAGAAACCCGTAATCAAACTCGGGACCTTCGGTTCGAGTGCACACAGCCCAACCAGTTGGGCTGTGTGTCTAATCTGTTTAACTACTGGATTATATTCCTCTTATATCTATACTGTGAATTGATCTGAATAGGTTTTAAAAATGTTGGTTTTATTTCAGAAAGTCGGATACAAGCGTGTTCGAACCCGGGACGTGTGTTTTATATTTGCACACAGTCCACCGCTGGACTGTGTGTCTAATCCCGGTTAAATACACGATTTTAATTACATTAATATACAATTTAGTCTTCGTCTTCTTCACTAAGAAAACACAGAACAGTGAACCCACTGTTTTGCTTAATCGACCAACAAACTTATACTCGATTGAAATGGAATAGGAAAATAAAGATTAAGGAATATGATATACCAAAACAGAGAGTTTTCTTCAGATTTCCGGCAAGTTTCGTCGACCCTGATTTGCGATTTTCGGCTGGATGAACTGATTCAACAGTTTTGATTATTGAGTTGAGCAATTAGATTATCAATCAAAGATAGCAAGAAGGTTTAGACAATTATACCGTCTGAAGAACGAATGCGGTTTTCTGATCAGTGATTCCGGCGATATTCCGGCGAATGTGAAGATCTCCGGCGACGAGCTTTGGAAGGGAATAAAGCTTCGAAAGAGAGTGCGGTTCTGAGCGAAATGTTTACAAGAAGTTTGGGTGGGTATTTATAAGGACGAACAGGCTGATTGGGTTCGAATTAAGGTCATGATTCGTGGTCAATGATTTCCGACGGTTTTGACTGAAATTAAGTGCCAGGCAACGGTTATAACTGATGTCGAAATCAGTTTATGCGTTTCAGTCAAGGGAAATGGCAACATTTGCGGAAATTTCGGTTTTTCCGGCGACTGCGAGTTCTGGGCGCGCTGATTACCGTTTTGACTTTCGGATTTTACTTTAAGTGTTATTTGTTTCTGTATTTAACACAAGTGAAGTGTGTGGCGGAGTGGTGTGGTGTGTGTTTGTGTTTGCGGGAGACCCGGGTTCGACACCCGGCGACTCTATTTTATTTTTTTTTACTTATTATTATTATTTATTAATTATGGTTTTTAAATTCTAAAATGTTTATTAATTATGTATTATTTAAAAAATTCAGAACAATAAATACGCAACGAACTTATAACTGAATACTTGATTATTAAACGAAGCGGGTTTTGAAACCCGTTTTTCGACGAATGTTACAACTATAATCAACAAGTTGTCACCGCAACCACAGTTATTCCGATAACCTGCAACTCATTCTGGCGACTCCTTTTGCAACCGAACCAACCAGACAAAGCCCTAATCTCCCTCTTATGCCCTTTAATAACCATCTATGAGGAAATAGGTACCCGTACCCCTGAGCTAAAGATGTTTTTTACCGAGGTTGGTTTTTGAAGTTTGGCCTAAAATGAAAAAGTGGACAAACCACAGGGACGTAATGGCACTTAACTTAAAGTGTTATTCAAAATAGAACGGATCAACTGTCAAGTATAATTGATTTTACTTTAGCGTGGAGAACCAAAACGATACCGTCTGAACAACTTCGATAGCAGTACATACATTCATTTTCCGGATGAACACTATTGAAAATAGAGTTAGGGGGTAGAGGTGGTTATCACCGACACTCATCACTCACTCACAACTTCCAATCAAGTTCCGCCATGTCATCAACCATTATTCCATCACTCACAACCTTTTTTACTGGAAATGCCCATCACTCACAACCACACCCAACAATTCCCCCAACCAACAATTCACCTCACAACAATTAAAACATCACGCGTGATAAATTCCACGCGTTATCAAATTTTGCCGATGATAAAATGGGTGGCGGCGGTGTTCCGCAAAGTTTCACGCGTGAAACTATGCCATCACGTACAAAACTCATGCCACCCCGGGTCCCCTTATATTCAAGATTAAAGTGTTTTTTATCGTAAACTACAACGAGGGTCAGTTACGTATTGATGTCATGGAGAATCAACTAATACAATTTTCCTTTCATTGTTTTTAATCGATGTAAAACAAGTGTCAGTATATATTTGGGCATGTCACAACTTTATTTTTTATTTTATTTTATTAGGGAGTGCCAGAATCATAATGCACAGAATCGATACTGGTCAAATTCCTACCGCATAGCTTATATGAGCAAAAATGAACAAGTTTTTATATGAATTATTACCCATTTATATATGTTTTGTTAATCCGCATAGCTGATATGAGCAAAAATGAACCAGTTTTTATATGAATTATTACCCATTTTATATATGTTTTGTTGATGTAATGTTCAAAATAGGCTTAAATTGGTTTATACTGAATTTTAAGGACAAAAAAACCCACAATTAAGAAAGGAAGCAAAACAGGGAGAAAAACAGAGAAAATAGAAGAAATTGTCAGACACGCCCCATGCTTTGCAAGACACGCCCCATGCCTCGGATCCGGACACCACCAGACACCTCCAAAAGCCCACCATGCGAAGATCAGGTAAAGAAAGGCAGGCACGACCCGCTCCCTGAAGGCACGCTCCGTGCCTCAGAAGTACAAGACAAAGTAAAGCTTCTGGAAGATTTGGAAGATCTCGTGGGGCCCACAAAATTGACAACGACCCATGCTGACGAGACACGCCCCCGTCTCAGGTACCGGGAACAACTGGTCACTAAGCCAGGCACGACCTGTGTGATCCAGGCAGCCCTGTGTCTGGCCTGCAACCTGCCTATAAATAGAGCTTCAATCCACCGTTGTTCTTTACTCATCCTCTCCACTATTCTTCACTACACATTTCACTTCTACCCCACTCTCTCTCTCTCTCTTAATCATTGTAATCATTAGAAAAACTTAAGAATCATTAGTGTAATCAAGCTTTTTATGATTTATATAATCTTTTCAAATTTGATCATTTCTTCTTCCATGGCCATTCTTGGCCAGATTCTTGAGGGTGTTTGGGAGAAACTTACCATCTTAACGTCAAGCTAACTAAGGAAAATCATGGGTAAGCAAGGTGTGTCTGTGTTAATGACTTTAAATAATTAAATAGTTTCTTGAAAGTGAGTGAAATAATAATGTCGCCATTAACTTGAGTCATTAGAGTTTCCCTCCATCCTTAAAATCTACTGACAATCTTGCGACACCATAACTTGGGTCGTTCATGTTTTCTATGTCTGTGTAGAGTCAAAACATGTTGATGCTCTTAGTGAAGGTTAAAAGTTTTGGTGGGAGTTCGGGTTGGGTAAGCTCTTGCCTTTGCACGGAGATAACACCAAAGTCTAAAGGACTTGGTTTATATAAAAGTAACTACCTTAGGGGAATTGGTAACTCACCGACGGAGTAATACAGATAAATAATGTAAATCCTTAAACTATCAAATTAATTATTACTATACCCGACCTTGAGTAGTGTTTCCCTGCTGAGTCAAAGCGATATTGTTGAGTATGCTATGGCCCCTAAAAGGAACTACACAATGAATACACATTTACACACATAGTCCCTCATCTGATAATGGAACCTTTGCGACCCCATGGTCCGAGCTAGTTAACGAAGCATCAAGAGGTATCTTGATTCTAAACACCATTTTCCTATCATTGATTACTACCCTTTTATTTTCTTTGCCATTTATTTTATTTCTTTTTTATCTTTAAACTCAACTTTTAGACTTGGTTAGACATTAACGACAACTGGTGTTATAACTCGTGTATCCTTGGCATAAACCACGATAAATATCTTTGGTAATTACCAACAGAATACAGACGAACATCTTTATATACAATAATTATTTTTTATTTAATTTTCTTTGATAACCATTAGTAATCACAAGGGATTTTTTTCCATGTTTATTGGTTTCCGTCTGAATTGGTATATATGCATTATTGACTGTGAAGATGGATATAATTGGATAATTCCGCTAGTAGTATGATCATACTTCAGTGGTCCATTAATGATCCAAAATTTGTGTTAAAAAATTACATATTACCAACAAATTCTAAGTGTCTTCTTTTTCCAGTACTTGCTAATGGCCTTTTTCCACTTGAGATTCATTGTTAGTGTGATGTGATTTTGGTTTGATTGACAAAAGGTAACATGATGTGACTCATAAGACTAGGATTTTATAGGGTGACTATAGGTGGGGTGAGTGAGAAGAAGGGACAGGTTGGGTTTATATATCATATATTTTAGCTTGTTAATAAAAGAAGATCCATTTTTTTTTATAAAAAAATGACCGAGCAAAACTAGTGACCATATATGCAATTCCTATGAAAACACTACAAAGCAAATATGGCTACATATGTGTAACACATTAGTATTTTATTAGGATGTTACACATGTAATTAAGTTTTTGAAACTGTAGGGAGGATGCATAAAAAATAATTTCTCTTTTTAATTAGGCTCCCTACTTTTTTATGGAGGCTACACTAATCAAACAAAGCTGAAAATGGGTGCCACAACTGTTCTACAAGCACACTCGTACCCTTTGTTTGAAATAATTTCACAAGTGTTGGCTTCTCCAAGTGTTTTAAGAGTAGTGAGCTTAAAAAATATTCAATGTATGCATGATCAAGTAATACTTGTTAAGTGATGAAGCCTTGGAATGATCATGTGGCCAAAATTTGTCTCTAAAAATATTATATTGCTATATATACATGCATAAAAACATGCATCTTCTAATTTACCAAGAAATACTCAATTAGCTGCCATCTATGCATTTGATGTGGTCTCCGTGAATGTTTGAGAATTAATACATTCGTACCTTTTTTTTAAGCGTAATACATAAAATTGTTAGATAACCATCTACCCCGTTATATAAAGAGAGACAGAGTGCACATATCAACTTTTACAACAAAACTAACATAAATTATTAGGTGATTTGTACAAATGCTTTCTGTTTCAATCACTCCTGATCATTACAAATTCTTGAAATCAAACTAACCAAACCCTTTTGACACAACATCAATCAGCTTCCTAAACCTAAAAACTTACATGACGAAAACACAGAACAGGGATAATCAAATCTTGAAACACACTACAACAACCGCGACACACACATACATCAAACAAAAGACCAAACCAGCTGATGAACACAATCAACTAATTAACTAAGAATCTCGCACTTCAAACACATTCCGGTTCTTTACCACAATATCATACATGTGCATGGACTTGAGTTTATTGAAGTTCTTAGGGAGAGAGATGAGGTGCACCGTGGATCTTTTATGAAACTGAAAAAGGTCCGGATTATCATAGTACCGTTCCCACCCTAGATTCGTCAGCATCCTTTCAAGAACTGCGTACGAAGTGACCACTTCGTTCGTGGGAAGGTGCACCAGCACCTTCCCACGAGAGGCTCCTTGCATGGACCCAGGACCAGGGTTCTCCACGAGCCTAACTACACCATTCTTGAACACCCAAACACCGGACATGGTTGGTTTTTTTTGAGAAATTAAGTGAAGATTATGATATATAAAACAAATGTTGAAGATGACATAGTTCACAGGGGTTGGAGGTTTTTATAGGAAGGTTGCTAAGCTAGGAGCATATATTCTTACATATCCACGTATATATAAATATGTATAAACAATTATAACTAATAAGGAATGAAGAAGATGCATCAGGTATAGTATCTTTGCCTAATTAATCAAAGGCTCCTCATATGTGTGTACGTATATGATCATACAACTATATATACAAAAGCAATATGTTTACACATACGATATAACTATATAAGAGACGATGAGTAAAAAAAAGTACATTATCTTACTAAGCATGACATATTTTGGGGGTGCAAGCACATGAAATCCAAACATATACTTCATAGCTAAGCATGATAAGATGAAAGTACTTATAGGATGGGGGTGCCCATTGGTCAAATCAAATGTACAATATTATCATGGTTGTGGACTATGTTGTGTTACAATAAGCTATCAGAGCAACTCATGTTTTTTTGGGGGATGGTTGGGCATGCAGGAAACCAGGCCAAGAACTCGAACACGTGATTTTTTTTTTATCTCAATCGGTATCAACTTTTTGTTTTTATTATAAAAACTTGACACGCTTACAATAACCTCACGATCTTATTAATTATGAGTGATTAGCATCCTCATTCGGGCTCAATTAACATCATGTAGCCCGGACAAGTCATGTGTATCTTTTTATCTAAACTGGATTGATGGGTTGGAAACGGATTATATGAGTCCTAAATGGGTTTCCACGGTTGCAATAATGCTCGGTTGGTGGGCTAAAGATATTAATTATATATTTTATTGTTGTTATTATTATTATCTAAACACATAAGTGGATTATGAAACAAATCGTACATGTTAACCTAAACACGAGTAGACTTACCAATTTATTTATTTTTCCATGTGTCGAGTTCATGTCATGTTAAAAATTATCTACCACTAATGAAGCGGGCTAACTTTAAAGATCTTCCATTCTAATATCATCTAATATATCCGTTACTTAACGTGCACGATATTGTAGCTGCTAAAATATTTTATATAACAAGAATAGTCGACATCAATTCGTTTAAGTAACCTCTCGCTACGAATTACGTTTTCAACAAAAAAAGATGTTTGTTGGTTTTGCACAAAGGGAAAGTTTTAATTATAAAAACGAAAAGCTAACTAAAAAGTTAGTTAAATATCACTAATTAGGTTGATGGAATACTGTGAAGAGAATAAAGGCCTAAACACTTGCTAATGAGGATCAATCTCTTGTAAACATATGCAATACCTCATAGTTTATCCATCACAATGATATAAGCATATCAAAAGGTATACTAAATCCCATAAATTTTTACAAGGTGATGTGTGGAAGAATGTTCATGGTTATATATATATATATGTGTGTGTGGGTGTGAGTGTGTATGGGTGGGGATATATATATATATATATGGGTGTGGGTGTGTATGGGTGGGGGGGGGGTATAAGTTATTCTTACGCGTCATGTAAAGGTTTATGATATATTAATTCCACCTTTTCATATAGGCTATATAAGGCTAATGCTTCAATATGCATTCACATGGTGTGCAACAATGTTTTCATAAAATAAACATGTTAGCTTCTCTTAAGCTATTTGTACTTATAAGGATAATATAGTACTTATCAAAATAAAACATATGTCTAGCCTTAAAGATTATTCATTATACCTTAATTAACTCACTTAACTTTTATTACATAATAAAGCTTTACCTATGACAATAGCAAGTGAAATGTTAGGTAGTATTTAGGTGTAGAAAATTGATGTTAAAAAATATACTTAAGCTTTAAGAAAAAAGATGTTAGGCCATGTATATATATATTGTCATGTATATATTGTATAGAGTATATATGATACGTACTTTAGGTTTTGTTGGGAATATGATGAAGTATTCCATTTGCTTCAAAGATTCAACGTACCTAATTTTAGTTCCACATGCAGGGCAATTACTTACGCCTCCATGCATCATGTACAACCATGCAATCATTGGCTAGGATTAACATATATAATTTGAAAGAAAGTTATGATCTGAGAGCATATTAGGATATATAAGGAATATATGTACACTAATTTCCTTTAGTTTTAAATCAAATAAAGTAATATTTTTTTTTTAGTAAAAAATAATATAGAGATTCCAACATTTAATTGTTCTTTTTATCATAACTGTATGATAGTTTACGCTTGAAAGATTTATTAATGCCTCTAATTATCACAAACATTTTGAGAGAGTTTGCATGGCTAAGAATGATATACAAGTGCATCAACTTAAATGATGAATCGATCAAAAAGACTTATGAACTAGTGCATCACCTTTACAACACTGATGGACCACTTCTCTAACTCTAAGAACACTTAATGAAGCACACGACTACACGAGTCAAATGGGTTATATATAAATACTCTAAAAATCACAATCAGTGTTAGGGTTTCGTTTTCACACTTACAGAAGTTTTTACAAAAATTAAAGTAAAATAAACAGATATATAGTCTCTATATATATTGGCAAGGTCGAACATCAGTTCTAATCTTTTTTTAGAAGTTACTTTTGTTGGTTCACTTTGGTTCTTGAAGAGATAATATATTTGTTTTTTGTGGTAATTTTTTTTATATGACATCCTTTGTTGTGGTATTTTTTTAAAGTTGTTTGAAGACAAAAAAAAAATACAAGCAAAAATCTTAGGATTGAGTTATAGGAAGTGATTACAGAGCTAGTGAGGTTTCTAGCAACGGCGAATCTATCTATCTTCTTTTCAATGTTGTCATGATCGGGTTTTGGGGTGTGTAGCGAGAGATGAAACTGACTTAAGAAACAAATCTATGGGATTCCTGAGAAGATCATTGTGGAGAGAATCATCACTAATCCAAAAGATGTTTGAAGCATGTCGGTACCAAGGTGTAATGGAAAGGCAATGACGGACCGAGGCTCTTTGTATAAGGGTCAGAATTTTGACCCAAAAATCTTCAAGCCCAAATGGCCGAAAAAGGAAACCGCACCGAACCCATCTTGAAACCAAATTAACCCGAAACCAAGTGGCTTTTGAAAACCCAAAAACCAAGTTTTCGGATTTTGGTTCGGTTTGAGCTCTGTATCACACAGGCACACCCCTGGTAGACGCATCTCGGCATAATCAACGATTGATTTTTTACCTTTCAGTTTGAAAAGTAGACTTGTGGGTGGGGCGATTAATTAAAAATGTGTGGCTAATTTGTGTTTGGGCTTAATTGTTAAAAATGCTTGTGGCTAAATGGTGTTGGAGTTAAGTGTTTAAAATGGTTATTGGGTATATGGGTATAATCTTATGGGTTCAGTTTAAAATGGGATTTGATTGTATAAAATGGGCTTATTTGTTTTTATATAATATATATATCAATTAATTTATAATTATAATAGGTTTATGCAACTCTATTTGTATAACTTGAGGGTCAATGTCATTATTTTATAGGCTTGGTTTCAGATATTCATAGGGGTTTGCGTCAAAATTTCTTGGGGGTCACTCAAGATTAGATGGCATATATACTAAATAAAAATAAAATTCATGGAGTATTATCCTCACAAAGAAGGTAAACCGATGTGAAAAGATGTCCTTCCACACGAGGCTCAGGGTTCTAACCCTATGTTGGACACAAGTCATATGGTTAAAAAAAGGATTAACGGACATGTGGGTTAGTCGTTCTAGAAAACAAAAATCCGAAAGATGCGATAGAGCAACATGAAAGAAAAGATTTCTTCATAACAAATGTGACTGACATATATGGATTTTCAGCATCAAATGAAGGCATGCGCAAACTACGTGGGGAACTACAACCAAGACAATACTCATGAGCAATTTCAACAATCAAATTGAAAAACAAAAGAAATTTGGAGGAAGCAGGGAAGAGAGAGACATCATTGTTCTGGTGGTGGCATAGGGCTTGCCTGTCATGGACTCATGGGTTGCTGGAAAAGATGTTGGCGACGGGTGCTGAACCATATTTTCTTTTAACGTAAGTTAGTAAAAAAGTAATCATGAGTGAGTAAGTTATTGAGATCGTATACTTAATTTCTTTAAAAATAGTATGGATAAAAGTATAATTTGAACTTATTACGTGCACCATGTTGCTAATGCCATAATCAAGTAAAAATGAGTTATTCATCTGCCTTTTTTAGTTCTCTCACAATTTTAAATTAGTTAAACGAATATATATATTTCATGATAAAAGGCCAAATTTAATACTAAGGGGAATGGTTTCAAATGTCGCGCTAGCCATGCACGTGCTGGACCATACCCACAATCAATTTCCAACACACTCAGCTCGTTCCAAGGTTCCTGGCTGCTCTCGCGAACACGCAACCATGACAGCTTACAAAAGTATAGCGAGTACAAATGGCAGTAGCCTGCAGCCAATCAACATGTGTTAGGCTCTTTCCCAAATAATCCCCACAATGATTAATCGTGCTGAAGACAAACAATACAAAAGGAATAGTAACGTGTAACCAATTAGCATGCACCACTCACTGCTCCATGATCTCCACTAAAGGTTGATGAGAAACGTGACCACAAGTACATTTGGAGAGTGACTGTAATCAATCACGATGCGGTCATCATACTCTAACCTCTGTAAATACTACCTATCGTGTTAGATGGGACCAAATGGATATTCCTTGAAAGAGACATCCGACCCATCAGCCCATCTCTATCTCTAACCCTTCGGCTATAAATACCAACATCTATCAAAGGTTTAAGCATTCCAACTTCTACTCTCTCACTCTAAATGTAACATTTGTCAAAAACGGGTTTTCCAAACCCGCTCGTTTGTAATCGAATATCAAGTTATAAATGTCTCGTTGCGTATTTATGTCCATTTTAATTTTTAATGATGCATAATTAATAAACAAACTAAACTATAAAAGTTATAATTGATAAAAAGTAAAAATAAAATAATTAAAAAGAAAATGAGGCTGCCGGGACTCGAACCCGGGTCAGCCGGGCTTAAGCCAAAAACTTATCACACACACACATAACCACTCCGCCACTTGTTGTTTTCTGTAAATGGTAGGAAACAATTAAATTTTATGGATTACCATGAATCAACTGGTTACGCCAACTGTAACCGAAATCGGTCATCAAACGTCCAAAGACGTTTGATTGATCGCGGTTTACTGAGTTTAACCGATGCACCGACACCTTCAATCAATTTCACTTTGAATGAACTTGAATTCTAGAGTGAATCGGTTTTAATAACCGAAAACTTTCAATTTCCTGAATTACTTCAATCAAAGACTCCTCTCGCGACTCAAACACACTCTGCAAACCTTCAATTGCATTTTCGCACAACTTTCAGTTCGCCGGAGAATCTATTTGGACTCGCCGGACTTTCGCCGGAAAACCGTATTTTCCATCAAATCAGTAAGTCTCTCAATTCTTTCGTTGTCTATCAATTGTTAAGCTATTGCTAACTCAAACCCTTCAATCGGAATCAATTTCAGACGTCGATATCGGATAACTCACTCTCGCCGGAAAACTTCTGAAAATCCTTATCTTCAGCTGTGAAACGGTATAGACATTCAAACCTTCTGATAAACTCTTGTTTAATACTTCAATTCCTCACGTAGCTAATCAAAACTGTTAATTTATTCGTTCAGTAGAAATCCGTAAAAACAGAGCCGACGACTTGCCGGAATTCTGAGATAAATCGTTCTCCGGTATGTTTACTTCTAAAAATCGTCTCGGTCATTTCATATTATTCTGTTGAATGTTTGTCAATCGAATTAAGCAAGAAACAATAGAGTAATCGCGGACTGTAATTTTGTAACGAAGAAGACGATGATAGTTTGATTATAAGTTTAATAAAATCTGGATATTATCTCGGGTTAGACACACAGTCCAGCGGTGGACTGTGTGCACATACATATCACATGCCGCAGAGTTCGATCCTTGACACACTTATGCTCTGTAATAAAAACGTTTTATTTTTCTAACTGAACCGGATCCTTTCGCCGTTAGTTGTTAAGTATAATAAAAATTTGTATATTAACCAAGTTAGACACACAGTCCAGCGGTGGACTGTGTGTAACGTTAAAGCACAGGTCCCGGGTTCGAGGCCTGTTGACGGCACCGGGTTGATGATTAAAATTCTTTTTAAAAATAAATGAATTTTGAATAAACTAAATTAGTATATAAATATAATTAAAAACATGATTATTTCGGGTTAGACACGTAGCTCAGTTGGTAGAGCTGCGTGCACGCGTACGGGAGGTCTCGGGTTCGAGTCCTGCCCGGCGCATACATACACACAATAAAACCGGTCAACAAGTCAAACGGTCAACGGTCATCGGTCAACGCAAAAGTCAACATATTTTTATATTTTTATTTATTTAATTTAATTTAAAAATCAATTAAAAATACTTAAAAATAATGTTTTTAAAGATAGGAAATAGCCTTAAACTCATAAAAATATATCTAAAAATTTTATTAAAATTATTAATAAAATCCACTCATTTACTATATCTTCCGTTATTATTTAGGTTAGTTAATTCTCGTTGTTCAATCCTTCCAACTCGTGCGCATCTCATCATCTCCAACCGAACGCACCCAATGTGAGTGAATCTCTGCAAATTCCCCATTTTAATCACGTTTTTTGGGTGTATCATGTGTCTTACCAATTATTATATTTAAATCATTGTGCATACATCATATCATGAACAAATGTGTATTCAGCTTGTATCGACTGTTGTGTGATTATTATTTAGATTTAATTTATTACATTCAGTACATGCAATTTCATAGGCCGCCGCTCCCCATTACATTATGAGCGTTGAGCAGTTCCCCATTACATTATGAGCGTGAACCTGGCGTGCCAACATACGATCGGCTCCGTTTGATTGAGCCTTGATCGCACAGACATTTATCATTTTCAGTACATACATTTATCATAGGCCGTCCGTTCCCCATTATATTATGAGCTTGAACGTGATGTTGCCAACATATACAGTTTCATTCATGTTATACATTCATGCAAGTTCACATGTTATGGTATGTTATTGTATGTTATAGTTTGTGGTGGTTATTGCTATTGTTTGGTCATTTACATTTGCTCATATATGACTATTGCACAATTTTTCCTTGATAAAAATAACAAGAAATTAATAATAAATGTTTAACTAACAAGGTTCACTCGCCAACTTATGTTGACCCAAAAACCCCCATTTTTACACATGATACAGGTGAACCAGCTGCAGCAAGAAACACATAGGATTGGCTTAGAAGAATAAACTGGTTTAGAGCTTGGATTGTTTAGTTTGGTTATTTTCCTTTGTATTTGTATGAACATGTTTGGATTATTGAGGATGTAATTTTGACTTTAATAAATATGAAACATATTAGTAAATATCATGAGCTTTGGTGATAACCCAATTATGCCCCGACTCTTATTCCGCTGCGGGTCGGGGTGTGACACTAAACACACACACTGTTTCGCTTTCTAAGAACAGTTACTTAATCTCACGTCGGAGTCTGATTAAGAGAAAAACCCCCTTCTCCTCTTAACGAGCTAATGGTGTTGTTAGTTTTGCAGATTATTCAGATTTATATTTATTGAAGAAGAGATTTAGAAGATAAGAGCCCTATCGAGATAAGACCCATGTCAACACCATATTGTTTCTCAACCTTCTCATTAAAAACATACATATATTTGATCTTTGGCATACGAATGCATATATTCATCGAAATATTTATATAGTTACATGTGCTAACCAATTGAGTAAACTACAACTTGTGTCCATGTGGTTTACATGAAATTGCACCTTGATCCCCTAACTTTTTTTTAACTCTTGAGTCCCCGTGGTTGCATTTTTTTGCCATTTGAGTCTATGTTAACATATTACGTTTGTGCACCGTTACAAAATGTTGAAATGTTTATAATACCCTCGGGGACTAACTATTATTATAAACAAAATGCACTTTACTCTTTAATCGTCATCTTCAAATTTTATTTCAATCTCGTCTTCAATCTCCCACTCATCTTTGAGTATCTTCTTATTCATCTAAAACAAACTCATATTCAAACACATTTGTTTCTAACAAATTCATATGTTATACATAATTCATCTTCAAACACAAAGTAGGTGGCGACGGAGGTGGTGATTACAAGTTCGAAGTAGGTGGCGACGGTGGGGAACCACATCTTTACCAATCTTACCATTACCATCACATCCTGAAACCCTAATTTTACTAATTTCACCATCTTCTTCAACCAAAACCCTAAATTCTTCGATTCAACTTGATATCCACTCTTCGAATGTCGCGACACGACTTTATCTCTATCTTTTCCCTTTACGTACACACCAACACACACAACCCCTAAATTTTGAACAAATCATCTACAACTAAAACACTCTAGCTAACCCATATCCTCTCTTTATATATCAAAGACAACAACAAACCAAAATAATCCGCTACACTTTTTCTTATTCTATTTCTTTGTGGTGAATGATTGTAGGTTGAGGAGATGAGGTGTTTTGGTGGTTGTAGATTTTGCGCGATGGATATGTGGTGATGCACTGGTATTGGTTGGCATAGTGGCTATAGGGTGGTTGGGAGGTGGGGGCATGTTAGGGTTGCAAATGATGGTTGTGGTGGTTAATACATGGTACGACTGTGGTGTCAAAGGTTAGGTTGGGAATGGTAGAAAGTAGAGGTTGAGTAAAGGTGGCGGTTCGACGGTGATGGGTGTGGTGCGGTGGTATTTGGCAACGGGAGATGGTTAGAGTTCTCGGCGATGGTGGTGTGGTGGTTGACGACGGAGGTTGGTGGTGGTTAGGTAAAGGGTGGTCGGGTGGTGGTGAAGTTTCCGCTTGTGGCATTTGGTGCGTTCAAATACAATCATCCACAAGAATATATAATAGTAATAAAAATAGTGCAAAAGACTGTAAACAGTTAATATAAAAAGACATATACCCCTGTCAATAAACTGTCAAATAACATAATTTGTTCACAAATGCAACCGCGCGACTCAAGAGTTGAAAAATAGGGGCTCAAGATGCAATTTCATGTAAACCACAGGGATGCACGTTGTACTTTACTCTCATTAGCTATAATTATAATAACATCATTTTTTCCTCCTTCCACTCTAAAATCTCATATCTTAATTAAAAATTTTGGAAAAACATATTGTAATACTCCCAAAACTTATATTGATGTGTAATTAAATAATAATAATAATGGTAATTATGGACTTGATGGTGGTAAAAGAATGATCTTGAACCAAAGGCTCAAAGAAAAAATATCAAGGAAAGCCCATAGGAGGGTAATATAGTAATTGTATGTATGAAACTCAAAATGGAAAGACTAAAATGAGCCCCTATTATCATTCTTCACTATTCTACACACCTTCGAAAGAGAGAGCCAAGAAAGTTGATTGTGAGGAGTTATTCAAGTTGGTTTTAAGTAGGGGTCAAAGGGAGACAACGTGGGAACACTTCCACATTGTTACTAATCGAGTTTGAGGATCAAGAAGCAGATTAGAAGTTGTTTTTTACTGCAACGAGTTTGGTTCAAGGATATTCACAAAACGGTAAGTTTTACGTCAAATTCACAAGTTTTGGATGATTAATACTTGTTACAATGATATATGATGATTACAATGAATTCCCAACATAAAGTTGGAATCTTGACGTGCAAGCGAGCCGAAAAAAATAGATTGTAGCTGCCAATAGAAACACTAGGGTTCTGTGCAAGGTTACGCTTAACACGAGCGAAACCAGTGGTTCGCTTAATTGTTCTAGCACAACCTCGCCTAAGTTTTATTGATATGTTACAAGCAAAACCTAACCAGGCGAGAACCCCCTGTTTTGCCTAACTGAACAGGCGCAGTCTACACGGTTCCAGCGAAACATATACCCCCTCGATTCAAGCAAAAGTATGTTGACTCGAATTTTGTTTAGATTGGCGAGCTTAGTTGAAATTTGGAGTCATTACGTAAACTATAAAAGTAAAGCTTAGCTAAAATGTCTGGATGCTCTCTTTCTAACCGTTTGAGGTCGATATACATGTTACCTTAAATGGTTATACTCTCTAAAGTACTTGCTAATTGATTTGTTGTTGTTATGCGTCAATACCGATGTAAGCCTGTTTGACTTAGTGTCAAGACAAATAATGGTAACATTCGCTTCACAATTACGTATTTAAATTGATGATTGATGTTAACGTACGTGATTGATCCTAAATCATGATTTGATGACGATTGATAAATATATTTTACTCAAAATTATAAATCTTCGTTTTCTTTACTTTAAGGTCCCACCGTTCCCATTCCCCACACCCATAGTAGTTTCTTAGTTTATCTATTGTCAACTTTACCTGATTATTATTATCCCATTAGTTAAGTTTCAAACTTTTAGTAATAAATTAACTTATCATTACGTTTTAATTATGTTAACTCAGATAAAAATTATAGTTACGATCTTCTCAAACAACCCAAAGATCGACTTTCCTTAACCAGCACCCCCACACGACACCGTTTCACCAATCTACACTCCACCTCGTTCCCCTTCAGGTCTGCAAATGCACCCCCATTCCACAACAATCGGAACAATAACAATAACAATAATCACCCAATAAAACCACCGATCACACCCACAATTCCCCAATCTCATATCCAAATCGACCCTTTAACACTCCCCAATCCCATCAATGAAAAACCCTAATCTTGTTAACAAGAACCCGTGAGAAAAAGAGTCATTGTCGATGCACGAATACAATATTCTGGATCTCAATTGGTATCTTCGAGTCGTCATCACAGGGTTTGTGGTTGTTTGTGGGTTGATTTACTCAGTCAAGACTGCTGCAAAGTACTTTCTGGTTGACGGAGATTACGATTCGAATTCCAATTCCAATTCTCAATCTTTGTCAGAGTCTGACAGGGTGGTGTCTCGTTCGTTGTCGTCCATGATGCCGGGGCTTGTTGCTGTTGGGGATTCGTGTGCTGTTTGTGGGAGTTTGACGAGTAAACATTGTGCCAGATGTAAAGCGGTTCGATATTGGTACTGGGTTTGATTTTTCTTGATGTTTTTTTTGTTTAAAGTTTTTATCTTTTTTGTTTAATACAGCTGCAGGGTTGTTTTTATTATAGTCTTTTTTCAGTTCTTTTTGAATTAATTGGTGACAAAAACTTTTAGCTGATCATGTATGTATGTTCTACAAATTTGCAAACATAAAAGGTCTAAACGTTTGTTCAAGATGTAAAGCGGTTCGAAATTGGTACTGGGTTATTTTGTTTTGATTTTTTGTGTTTAAAGTTTTGATTTTTATGTTTAATTGAGCTTGTATGATGTGTTTTGTTGGTGATCATACATGTGTGTTACATAAGTTTGCAAATTTAAAAGGTTTAAAGTTTTTTTTTTAATGATGACATCTTATATGTGAAAGTTATTGTTATGGACTCTAGATTTTTTTTATTTTTTATTTTTTAAAAATTCTGTACAAAACTGATCATGGTATGCAATCTGTGTGTAGGTGTGTGTGGGTTACTATGGTGTTATAGCGGGTGGGTTATTTTTATATTTAATTGAGTTTATATGATATGATTTATGACGATACAGGATTACAGTTGCAGGGTTGTTTTTATATTGATGTTTTTTTAGCAAATCACATATGCGTGTTTCACAAAGTTGCAAACTGAAAAGGCTTAAACTTTGTATTGATAACTGATATGATGTTGTAGTGAAGTAGGTTTGATGGTATGATGATTGAGATAGAGATAAGTTGTCTACGTATATCTGTTGTTGTATGTTGATAATGATGTATATTCATTTGAAGCACATGAGAGTTTTGGAAATATGAGGGACGCATTCAAAAGTTACTTGTGGTGTAGAGATTCTTGAATCGGTGAAGTTGATCATGATCTCTATGAACATAATTTGGATAGTCTTTTTCAGTCTTATTGGATGATGCAAGATTTTACCCCTAAAGAATTATCTTAGGGTTGCTTTTGTATTAATGTTTTTAAGCCGATCGTATATGTGCGTTTCACAAGTTTGCAAATTTAAAAGGCTTAAACTTTTTCAATGTTAACATCTTATATGTGAAACCGATCGTTATTTTTATGGAGTTTTAATTTATTGTGTTTTACCTTTCAGCTCAGAAGCGTGTCAAAGATCTCACTGGAAATCTGGGCACAAGGAAAAATGTGAAGGATTTCGGCTGTCCCGCAACTCAAGTTTGCAAGGAAGAAGAAACTCTACTGGTGTTGCACTAGTTCCCGGGGCTAGGAATACCACACAGATAAAAAAGGTCAAAATTGTTGACTAATTTTCTGGTTCAAAATTGATATCAGTATATGGTCTTTAAATATATTTTCTGATACAGATCCTTTTTCCTTATGACAAATTTGTGGAGCTCTTTAACTGGAAGAATCAAGGCTATCCTCCTTGTGGGCTTTTGAATTGTGGAAACAGGTGTCTGTTTATGTCTATTCTACTTTATCTATTGTTTTTTTTATGTTCATGTTTTTGCGATTTTTTTAAGAATGGGTATCGGGTTTTTGGAGATTCTGATGATTTTTTTTCTTTTAACAGCTGTTTTGCCAATGTAGTTTTACAATGTTTAGCATACACTCGACCACTTGCTGCATATTTGCTTGAGAAAGGCCATCGGAGGGGATGTAACTACTATTATCTCTCTCTCTCTCTTCGATTACACACACTTATATACCACAAGTTATTTGAGAACTTGAGAGAAACGCTATCAACCAAGTAATTTTTTTTATTTTTTTAAACTTTTTTTATTAAAAGATTGTTATTGTAAAAATATAAAAAAAAACTAAAAAAATATGTAGATTGATGAGATACATATATGTAGCATGAAAATACACATATGTAGGTATATGTGTGTGTGTGTGTAGTTTACGATGTGCATGTATGTAACCCGTTGATGTATATATATTTTTTTGAATTTTTATTTATTTAGGTAAAGACTAGTAACATATAAATAAAAGTAGGAAAAAAATTAAAAAATTTGCATGGTTGATAGTGGTTCTCTTGGTTCGCAAATCTCCCTTTGGTTCTCATTTGATCCTATATATTTATTATTGTGATTTTTATTTTTTTACGCTTTTGGTTTATTAGGCCGGGAAACGATTGGTGCTTTCTGTGTGAACTTCAAGCTCATATGGAAAGAGCGTGCCAAAGTAACCACGCGTTCTCACCGATAAATATTTTGTCACGATTGCCTAATATTGGTGGAAATCTCGGCTATGGGAAACAAGAGGACGCGCACGAGTTCATGAGGTTTTTTCTACTCTATATTTGACTAGCTAAAAGCATTGCATCTTTGAGAAAAATAAACAAATCTTGTTTATGCAAATATCTATTACTGAATGCATGACTTTTACGTACAATAGGTTTGTTATTGACACTATGCAATCAGTTTGCCTTGACGAATATGGTGGCGAAAGAGCTGTGCATCCTAGCGCTCAGGAGACGACTCTTATTCAACATATATTCGGGGGTCGCCTTCAGTCTCAGGTGCCATTATATTAAGTATTTTGTTGTAACTTGTCGATATGAAATGACCAATTATTGAAACTTTTGGTTTGTTTAACGTTTTTAACGAAGGCTTGCATTATCTGATGGTAAGTCTGTTTGTAATGCTTTCTAGGTGATCTGTACAAAATGCAATAACGTCTCAAACCAGTTTGAAAATATGATGGATTTGACTGTTGAAATTCAAGGGGATGCTGCATCTCTTGAGGAATGCTTAGATAAGTATACAGCTAAAGAATGGCTCGAAGGAGATAATAAGTACAAATGTGACAGGTAATCGTCTTTCTTTTCATTTTTTTTACTCATCAACAACCTATAAATGAGCATTTCTACATATTGATAGTTACTTTTTATTTATTTATTTATCTATCTTATTGGTCCATTTTTCTAGTAAGTCAACACTCAACATATGATATTATCAGCTTACTATAGTGCTGAATATTTTGCAGATGTAATGACTATGTCCTAGCATGGAAACGACTAAATATTAACATGGCTCCGAATATTCTCACGATTGCGTTAAAAAGGTTTCAGGTTCGTGAAATTAGAGTTATTAATCTGCAAATACACCTTTGCATATATATTGTGTTGGAGGTGTCTTCTTTCGTTAGATTTTAGTCGGTGATTTTTTGAAATATTGTATTATGCAGAGTGGGAGGTTTGGGAAACTTAATAAGAGGGTGACATTCCCGGAAAGTTTAGATCTTAGTCCTTACATGAGTGAAGATGCCGATGGCAATGATAAATACAAGTTATATGCGGTTGTTGTCCATGTCGACATGCTGAATGCATCATATTTTGGACATTACATTTGTTATACCAAGGACTTTTCTGGCAATTGGTTCAGAATTGATGACTGCAAGGTGCAATCTCTCTCTCTCTCTCTCTATACATACATATATATATATATATATATATATATATATAGCGAGAACCGTGAGAACGAATGAAAAAACCAATCAAAATCGATTTTTTTTAATACAAACCTCACTGTAATTAAAATACAACATCAAAAAAGAATTTACAACATCAAATAATTCATTTCTCCTCTTAAAATCACTCTTACTAGATTTTTTACGCATGTGTAAATGACAAACTTACACATGTGTAAAAATATTTACGAATTCATGTTTATTTAAATGTGTAAATTTAATTTCTAACATTGTATTCGAATAATAATGAGTAGTGTAAAAAGAAATTTTGAATTTGAATTGTTTTTGACCAAGTTCTCATGGTTTTTTCATTTGTTCTCACGGTTCTCGCGATATTTAGCGTTCTCATTTAAACCCTCCCCTATATATATATATATATATATATATTATATTTATATTATATATTTATATATATGTATATATAGGGGTTGGTTAATGTACAATGTGACTTAACGTACATTGGTACGCTGGGTTCTTTTGAACATGCGAATTCGTTTACATCCATACGATTAAGTTCACATCATTCCATGCGAAAATGAAGCACTCCATGCGATTTCATATACTTTTTATAACATGCGAAATCACCCAATAATTTTTTATAACGTGCGAAATCACCCAAGCGTATCAAATTACGTTAAGCCCAATTGTACAATATACTTTTTCTATATATATATATGTGAAATCAGTGTTGTTCATGATGTCGTTTCTTGCATCATCCCTAAAATTTCCATGAATGATTTTCCATTTGTTTTTTTAAACTAGCCCACGATTTTTTTGCAGGTTGAATCAGTTGAGCTGGATGAAGTACTCTCACAGGGAGCTTATATGCTTCTATATAGCAGGTACATTTTTATACTTGATTTTATTTGTTTCATTTTGTTAAGCTTTATGTTTAGTTGTTCTCCAAGAGATTTATGTTGAAGTCTGCCTAAAAGTTGGATGGAAATGCTTGCTTGGCATGTATATAGTTTATGTATTAAAAGTTCAATGCGCTCCACCCCAATCCGCCTTTTCTAGTTTTTGGCCAAAAATGACACTCCATACTCCAAAACCGGGTGCCAAAAACGAGCTCCACAATGGTGAAAAACAGCTGAGGCGGAAAAACGAGAAAAAATGGGTGCTAAAAATTGTCTTATTGGCCATGAGAGATAGGCGTTTATGTGATTACATGACCGCTTTATGCATTGAATGCAAAACAATAGATATATGTGTTTGTGGTTCTCACAGCTCTCTACTTAAAAAAATGCTTCTGTAATGCACACTCCTCTTTCTATATATACATATACATTATTTATATACAAACGCACATTTACATCTATATATGTGTGTGTGTGTATTACTCAATCAACCCGTCAGAAATTAAACATAATCCGAACCTACCTGTTACTTACAGATAACATTAAGCTCTAATATATATAATATATGCTGTTTCTGTGTTTCGTCACATTTAAATTATTGTCGATTCTTTTCAGAGTTTCCGCCAGAGCTTCATGCTTAAATCCTATCGAAGAAGCTTCTAAAAAAGACGACCTTCAAACACCAGACACATCCCAAGAAAAGATGCCTGTCGTAACCCAACCGGTTGACTGCTTGTTGACTTCCGAATCACTTGACGCCACTGAAAAATGCAAATCTGTGATGCATGCTAACGACTCATCAGCAAACATCTCTACATCTCAAAGTTCATCATCCAATAGCGACATGGACATTGACACAGTAGATTCACAGACTGGTTTTTCCGTTTCAAGGGAAAGCGGAGAGTGTAGCAATGATCGCACAATCGTCATCGAAAATGAAAACGAAGCAAATAAACCTGCTTCCATTCAGAACAATGTCAGTGAGGATATCGAGGGTAAAATGGGAAACTTAACTTTTAGTTCAAGCAACGGTGTAGAAGCTAACGATACAGATTCTATAAATCTTGAATCTACACCCGAGAAATCACCCGTGAGGCCTACTATAGAAGATGAAACCGAAAAACCATTAAAGACAAGCGTCTCTGGAGCAAAACTGAAGCCATTGATCTCGTCGGGTTTCCTCAGCAGACGACCTCGGAAAGTTACTATTAAGAAAGACGAAAAAGCCCTCCAAAGTGAAAATGGAGGTTCGATGAATAACAATAACGGTATGCTGGAGTCAAATACCGAATCTAGGGTCGTTGTAATTGGAGTTTAACATAATTTAAGTTCTAATGATAATATTAAGGTTCCTGTGTGTGAGAAAATTTGGGAATATAGAAGAAGTCTCAGGGCAGGGATAAGTTATGCTTTGGTTAATATAGCAGCAGCAGCAGGAGGATAAGACAGTAGTTTGTTAGATTTGAGGTACAATTTTTTTTTTTTTATAATGAATTGGTTTCATTCTTAAAAAGGGTATGTAATGTATGGTACATCTCTCCATTTAAACTGAATAAGAACATACTTCCTCTGCATTTTTCACTCCTTTTATTCTACCTTTATATTATGTGTATGACCTCAGCGTGTTTTGATAATCGGTCAAGATTATTCATCGATCGTTTCTTGTTAAACTCGGAATGGTATGGTTTGTTACATATGTAACATATGCATGGATTGTCGAAACCTTGTTCAAGTTTATCAGGGACCTGGTCTATATTTGCCCCGTGACAAAAATTTATGGATCTGTCACTGCATAAAGAATATAAATATTTTGTCGTATAATATGGAGGTTGTTTGGTAAAGTGTCAAATACTTACGCGGTGTATGTTTGGTTATTAATGAGTCGAATGCGACCTGTATCTAATTTAATTAGATGTTAATGTTGTTTGTCTGAGAAAAAAACCTTTCAAACGTGTTGGCAAGTCTTTGAATGGGCGAACAGGACATGTAATAATGTCACTACAATTTAGCAACTATGCAAGACATGTTATGTCCACAAATCACTTCATCTTGAAGCCAAATGATATGTAATCAATTATTATTAATTAATATTAATAATTAAAGTTTCAGGTTACAGTTATATATTAATATATGTTGACAACGTTGGATTAAGGCTTTGTCTTATATGAGATTTTTTATTAAACAGTTTATGGCATTTAAAAAATGACTAGGATTTACTGTCAAGTTTTGAAGATTACTTATGTTTTAAAATGGGTTTACTATGCAAATATAATTGAGTTGGATTGATATTATATATATATATATATGAGAAATTTACAAAACTAGCCATTAACCAAAACCGCTTTCAAAACTAGCCAACTCCCGCATCCTTGGAGCGACGCATCATGCACGGGATGCGTCTTTGGAGCCGTGTCATTGAAACCCAATAAAAAAATAGACACGTGGCATTTTCAAAAGTTGCATAATCACACACGCATAAGGAGGACCCACAGACGTATGAGGTGGACCTACAGACGCATGATGTGAACCCACAGACCCATCTCGTGCACGAAATCTCTCCAAAGACGCATTCCGTGCATGAAATCTCTCCAAAGACACATCCCGTGCATGATGTGTCGCTCCAAGGACGCGAAAGATGGCTAGTTTTGAAAATGATTTTGGTCAATGGCTAATTTTGTAATTTTCCCTATATATATTATTGGTTTCTTTATATACGTACATTATTTTGTTTATTATTTAGTGATGCTTATATAGACACTGACACTACACATTCAACATCTAGGCCAATTATCAAGTAACGTTTTTCCTAACTAGATGTTCTTCATAAAAATTACAAATATACAAGGTGACACTTTACCCAAACCTTCTCAAACACTAAAAACATTTTTAATCTCATCACATAACGTGTAAACTGAAAAGTACGTGACGACCAAAGTCATGCTGCGTAGCACGAGGAAAAATGATCAAACTCACGCTGCGTAGCACGACAGGAAAGACCTATTTTTATTTTTTAATTGGTATTGTCAAACCGAAATCTATATTCGCTTTATCAATCTTTGCTTTTATGGTTTTCTGATGAGTCGAGCTGATAACGACAAAAGTTACACTGTGTAGCACGGGGAAAAAGGATCAAACACCCACCGCGAAGCGCGGTGGTAAAAACCTATTTTTATATTTTTTAATTGGTATTATCGAACCAATATCATTATTTGTTTTTATCGATATTAGCTTTTATGGTTTCCGATGAGTCAAGCAGATAAAGACCAAAGTCATGCCGTGCACTGTGGGGGAAACGATCATACTTCTGCTGAGTAGCACGGGGGAGAAACCCGGTGTTGATATTTGTTTTTTATCGATCTTCTCTTTTATGGTTTCCGATAAGTCGAGCCAATAATGACCAAAGTCATACTGTGTAGCACGGGGGAAACGATCAAACTCACGCCGCATAGCGCAGGGAAAAACCTTTTTTTTTTTAATATGGTATTTTTGAAACCAATATCGATATTCGCTTTTATGATTCTCGATGAATCAAGTCTATAACTATCAAAGTCACGCCACGTACCATAGAAAAAACGACCAAACTCTCGCCGCGTATCGCGGGAGAAAGAACCTAGCTTTATTAAACCAAATCATGAAAAAAAAGATTTTGTTGCAAGCATTTATTTATTTATTTATTAGGAAAGTGTAACAAAATAAAACATTTTATTATTTAACACATAAAATATTTTGTTTGTCGTTCTCCATGAAGAGTGCCCCCCCGGTTGTGCCGTCCATGACTTCTCTCATTTTTCTTGCTTGTCAACACTGTGAGCTGTCTTTGGGTTTGTTTTATTTTGTAGCAACTTACATAATCACCCCTACACGTTTGTTATGTGGCATCTTTAGCCACTGCACTTTTGAATAACAAATTTCATATAATTAGTTATTCACTTATGGTTGCAAAATGCAAACCAAATCATCCTATTCTTTTTATTGAAATATATATGTGACGTGTACTAGGATGGCAAAAATATCTAAATCCGACGGGTATACCTGAAACCGAAGCATTTGGGACGAGTATCCCGATATTTGACGGGTATTGAGCCGGGTATGGGTATGAGAAAAAAAAATATTTTATGGGTATGGTATTAATATAATACCCAACCCGATTACCCGAAACTACATACTCGTTTACCCGAAAACTTTTAAGTTTTATATTATTTGGTTTCCTTTAACTATTGTTTAGTGATGTTTCGTTCTTGTGGTTTTATTATTTTAAAAATACACTTTTTCAATTGAAATATATATTTTGATGACATTATTCATATTAAAGTGTTGTGAAATATAAAATTAATATTATAATATATTTATATTAATAAATATATCAAATATTATTATGGTGATGATAATATGTATGTTATTTATTCTAATTTAATATATTATATTGATTTATAAAAAATAAAATTATAAAGGAAAATAAATATATATATAAACATGAAAGTTTCAACAGGTAACCCGATACCCATAAAATTATAAAGGAAAATAAATATATATATATAAACATGAAAGTTTCAACGGTAAACCCGATACCCAACGGGTAAATACCGCCAAATACGATGGGTAATGAGCCAGGCATGAGACAAGATTTTACAAACCGAGTATGAGTATGAGATTGGCCGTACCCGGCCCATTGCGATCCCTAACGTGTACCATTACGAATGAGTAAGTTGGAACCATGGCATTAATAGCATATTTCATAATCAAAATAAAATACATATATCACATTGTTTTAACATGCTTCAACAACATTGATGAGTTAAAAATTACAAGAAACGAAAATTTAAACTAAATCTGCTTTAAATCACTCACATAAAATACACAATAATCTTAAAAAGTAGAAAAGGTAATGCACATGGATAAAATGTGATGACTCATAACAAGCAAAACGAATATTATAATTCCTAATTTGAAGAATCAGTTTCAGACTAATTTAAAGAAAAAGATTTATATATAATGTAAGATCTCCTACACTAACAAGTGAATTTAACTATTGACATGTTTACCACTTGATATATCTATTACAAGATGATAACAATAGTATTATTATTTAACAAAATTTGTATTACATGCATCTGTATTTACAAGTAGGACTGTAAGAATTAATTTGCGAACTAAAATGATAATTAGTGATAGTTATGGGGAATTTATGTATATTGCTATTTCTTCTTTCTACTTGTACTACTTTAAAGTCAACCGCCAGAGAAGGTTCTTTAAAGTAATTACAAAATAGTCCCTTGATTTTTGTCATTTTGAAGTTTAGTTTAGTACTTTAGTCACAGATTTTGTTGCGGATAATATGTACAAAGAAGGGTCCTTGTGTAAGAGATCTTTTTGTCAATGTGTAATCTTTCATCTTTTTTTTTTTTGAATTATAAAAACGATTATTTGTAGGTATAATAGTTATTAATTTACATGACATAGATGACAAACAGGTAACAAACTGCGTGCTATCACTTTTTGAATAGCAAAACTAAGTTTTTTAAAAATTACGTCCATAGATCTCAGAAATCAACATTTTTTTGAAATCCATATTTATTCAAGATTTATCATTAAATCATATTTCATAAAAGTTAAAAAAAACTGAAATATCCGAATCAAATATTCAGCCTACTCATAACACTATTCAGAATCAAAACCATTCATGTAAAAGAAAATCAAGTCTTATTTTATCAAGATTTACATAAATATATCAATGGGATAACATTTAGGACTGTCTAAAAAAATAATGGTTTACGGGGTAAAGTTATTCTACAAAGGCTCCTAAAAATAAGAAATGTACAAAGACACAATGGATCACAAAATATAACACAATATCGAGCAAAATATAACACAATGCTGAAAAACATAACACAACGTCGAACAAAAAAAGACACAATGATAAATAAAAGACATGATAATTAGTGGCGGATCTAGAAAATCTTCTTAGCGGTAATGTTTTATAAAAAAGTGGTAACGAAATCGAAAAAACGTCAAAAAAGGGTCAAATTTTTCCAAAATTTACACTACGCCGGAGCGCCAAGCGGTAGCGGAGGCTACCCCTTGTCATAGGTAGATCCGCCCCTGACGATAATGTAAATAAAAAGTTTAAAATCTACAAGCTAAATTTCTAAAAACAAAAACCTAAAATCTCACTCGTAGAGTTAGATGAGACGGTTCCAATGCCGCTTGAATGGGGTTAATCGAAGTCCGTTTGATACCCTTCTTACGACTTCTTATTTTTAGAAGATTTTGTATTTGATTTTAACCCTGATTTATGGATAGCCTTAAAGTTTGATTTATGTAAATTTTTTATTTTCTATATTTATTTTAAACAATAATTAATAAAACTAACTATTTAATGAATTGATAAATGCATAGCAACTTAGACTCAAGGACCCAAAAGGACACATAAAGATCATATGAACCAAAACTATATAAAAAAATATAAGAGTAAACTTCCGTTTTGCTTCCTATGGTTTAATCGTTTTAACGGGTTTGCTCGAATCCTTTAAAAATAGTCCATTTTACTCTTGATGTTTCAGTTTTATCGCCAATTTGCTCCACGGCCTTAACTCCATCCATATTGTATGTTAACTGATAGGGTATTTTGGTAATTACAAATATAACAAAGGTACTTTAGTAAATCCTGGTCATTTCTCATCTCTATTATTATTTAGTATTTAATATATAAAAAAACACACATCAAAATCATCAGTATCACATTTAATCTGTTGTATAAAAAAAGGGACACTCAACCACCACCTCCCACCATCTCCACCCGACAACCACCACCACACTTGCACCAGTCTCACCTGGCCACCAACATCAACCAACGACATCGGAGATCTATGAATACCACCACTCGAAGTTGTCAATGGACTCTATCGTCACCGTCATATTCTGTTCAAATGTCGCCGGAGTGCGATAAGCTTTTGCTCGAAACCTAGGTCTGTGTTCTTCTCTCCGTCACCGTCTGAACTCAGATCCACCATCTTCATCTCTATGGTTACCGACACCCTAGAGTTCTTGGCTCGAAACCCTAGATCTGCGTTCCTCTCTCTCATTCGGCTCTTTTATCCTCTTAATATTAAAATCGGAACATCATCTTTATCAGAGTACACCATCTGCAATGTTGAACACCAAGAACAACCTAAAATTAAGATTAAATCAAATTTCTAAATTTGGGGGTTTTGCTAAAAATCCATTTTATTTAATCAAAACCCGATCTCAGAATCTAATGCATAAAAGATCAAAATTTTGATGGTCATCTAAAGGTTAAATAAATAAATTAAAAATCAAACAATTAACAACCAACAACCCATTTCAAGATTTTGAATAAACTTAAATTATGATAAAAACATACGAAGAGACAGATTAGAGAGAGGCCCAGTTGCGATGAGAGAGAGAGAGAGAGCGCACGCTAGGGGTGGTGAGAATGAGTGTGTGTGGAGTGGGTTGGGTTGGTGAAGGCATTGACGGCGTTTGGTGGTGGTGCCGAGGGTGGTGGCCGAGGGTGGTGGTTGTGGTGGCCATGGATTCTTTTTTGAAGCTTCAACGAGATGACAAAGGTTATGTGACTTTAGAGTTTCAATATGAAAGGGATAAAATATTTTGGGAAAAAGAATGAAATGCCCCTTTTGTGAGATGATGAGAAATGACCAGGATTTTAAACTACCCTTATTTTATATTTGTAATTACTAAAATACCTTTTCAGTTAACATACAATATGGATGGAGTTAAGGTTGTGGAGCAAACTGGCGATAAAACTGAAACATCAAGAGTAAAATGGCTATTTTTAAAGGATTAGGGCAAACCCGTTAAAACGATCAAACCACAGGGATCAAAACGGAAGTTTACTCAAAATATAATATACTAAAATGTAAAATGAGCATAGTTGAAGAACTATATGTGTACTTAAACTCTTTCTTTCACAAAAACACAGTTTCAGCTCATTCAATGTCCTCTGCTCACACCCAATTTCAAGATTCCCAAAATCTGGTGGCTTAACCATCGTGCATTGTGATTGAGATTGACCACTTCATGTACAAATGCAAATCTTTCAATAGCCCATCACAAAAGGATTCAAACTTTCAACTCTTAACATTCATCCAACACAAGAACAACCACAAATTGTGAATAAAAATGCAAACTTTCCATCTGGGTCTTGCTCTATCTTCTCTCCAAGATTAAAAAGATTTGACCCAATTCACCATCATGGACTTCAAGCCAGAGAAGCAAGTCAGGTAAAAAAATTTCTCATTTTACTCTTAATTTAACTCATTTTATACATTTTTTTAGCATAAAATGTTGAACATTTATAAACAAATGTTACAAATCCAATAGGTTTTACACTGGAGGAGAAAATGGGAAGTCAAAGTTTGACTTTGACCATTCATGGCAAATCCCAGATAAACAGTTACCTGAACACAAGATTTCAGCCCCATTGTTGATGAATGGTGGCAAAGGTAGAACAATTAGATTAGGGAGATCTAGGGTTCATCCAGAAGAAAATAATGATTCAAAGGGGAAAAGGGTTTTGGATCCTGGAAGTGATGTTATTTTACAATGGAACAGGATTTTTCTTTTTTCTTGTTTAGTGGCACTTTTTGTGGATCCATTGTTCTTTTACCTTCCTTCTGTTGAAAATGAAGGAGGGTCTTCTTGTATGTTGTCTGATTTGAATTTAGGGATTGTTGTTACGTGTTTGCGAACGATGGCGGATATATTTTATATGTTGAATATAGCTATAAAGTTCAGGACTGCGTATGTTTCGCCGAGTTCTAGAGTGTTGGGTAGAGGTGAGCTTGTTATGGATCAGAAGAAGATTGCGCGGAGGTACTTGAAGTCGAATTTCTTCATAGATCTTGTTGCAACATTGCCTCTACCGCAGGTTTGACTTTCATTATTCTCTTTTAGTTAATCTTTTTAAGCTAGAATGCACGCCTTGTCATAGTTGTTAATAGCGAATAGCGACAAATAGCGATAAGGTACCTATATGCTACATTGCGAATAGCGATAAATAATTTTATAAGCAAACGATACACTAGAAAAAATATTTAATTTTTTTATGTATATTATATCAAAATACCCTGGAATATACACTATTTTACTTGTATATTTAACAAAAACCTAAAATCCAGTATTTATATATATAACTGAAATCCTGCTATTTATCGCTACATACCCTGTAGCGACCTTCAACCAATACGCTACGCTATTCACTACAGTGACTATAGCGACCGCTATTGACAACTATGCGGCCCATTAGTCTTGTGAAAGTTGAAATGTTGATTGTTTGGTAACTTTGCGTACGAAATAGTGTAATCGTTGTTAACCAAATTTTGTGATCCCAATTGCAGACAATTGAGTAATCTTAACTTAAAAATGGGTCAAAATAGGAAACCTTGCAATTTCTAATACATACATATAAAGTTATGTACTTTTGATTTATAAGCTCACATGGTGTTCTTTTTTTTATTTTACTCAGATTGTCATATGGTTCATTATCCCAGCAATAAGAACCCCGAGTGCCGATCACACCACCAATGCTTTAGTACTTATTGTACTCCTCCAATATATTCCAAGACTTTATTTGATTTTCCCTTTAAGCTCTCAAATCATCAAAACTACGGGAGTTGTCACCAAAACTGCTTGGGCCGGTGCAGCATATAATCTTGTATTATATATGTTAGCTAGTCATGTAAGTAATCTTTTTGTTAATACTCATTAAACTCCAAAAGTTTTAATTTTTAGTTGTATTTATCGGCTAAATCATGGTGTATACGTTATGTAGGTTTTAGGGTCATCATGGTACTTGTTGTCGTTTGAACGACATGCAACATGTTGGAAATCTACTTGCAGAAATGATAATAATCCAATGATGTGTTCGCTTCGTTATTTGGATTGTGGTTCTTCAAACGATGATGAGCGCAAGAAATGGGCCAATGGGACAAATCTTTTTCAAATTTGTGATCCAAACAATGATACGGGTTTCAGATATGGGATATTCGGACCTGCTGTTGCAAAAGGTGTTGTTTCATCCAATTTCTTTGAAAAGTACTTCTATTGCTTGTGGTGGGGCTTACAAAACTTGAGGTATGGTTCTATAGTTGTCTGTTCAAATAATAGAATTTAGTTAGGTAAGCTCGACACAAAGGGGTACATGCACTAATCAGCATTTGTCTCAATTGTTGAGTGTTATGTGCTTATGTAAGGCTTAATGCAAAACTACTATCGAGCCGGGGGTCTCACTGGAAGCAGCCTCTCTATTCCTACGGGGTAGAGGTAAGGTTGTCTACATCTTACCCTCCTCAGACCCTACCTTAGCTTTGCTATGGGTGGGATTTACTGAGTATGATGATGATGATGAGTTAGGTAAGCTCGAGTAGAGGTGGAAATTTTGGCCCGTGTACTTATCAATCGTATGCGTTATATTTTATAACTAGTCGGTTTGGCAATTTTGTCTCGTTTACTCATAAATAACGATATTAACAATAACACATACTAAAGTATCAATTAAAAGTTAATATTTTTGGGTCAATGAAATTACATCATGTTAAATCTTTATGATAACTTGTTTAATTAAGTCCACCTCTAGCTTGCTATCCATCATAAGTGTGATGTAATTAATATTATAAATGTGATACATAGAAAATAAACTAATTTCAAAATAATGATCCAAATTATTGAATAAAACAATTTAGGAGGTTGTAAATGCTTGACTACACTTTAGTGACCTTAAACTGTTTAACGGTCTTCTTTTTCGCTATTTATTTTTTACTTTTTACCCATCTGACTCGTTAGTGATATCTATTTATCATTATTTTCTACTACATGCAGTTCATATGGACAGAATTTGGCCACAAGCACGTTTATTGGAGAAACATCGTTCGCCATACTCATCGCCATCATGGGACTTGTACTATTTGCCCATTTAATAGGAAATATGCAGGTATGTACCATGCACATAATTTTTTTTTCCCATTTAGTGAAAGCTAATTCTAGTCTATTTGTTACATGAGATGTTTTTGTCGTCATAGTAACACGATAAATAAATAGCTCAACTTATTACTTCGCTAAAGAAACATTACCTCCAAAAAAAAAATTAATTGTATAACCTAAGTCAAATCCAAATTAGTAAGATCTGCTCCTTTGTTGAAATACGTATTTTTTTTCTTATTTTTATGCTCATTTTTTTGTAGACCTACCTACAATCCATCACTGTAAGGCTTGAGGAATGGAGGCTTAGACGACGGGACACTGAGTCATGGATGAGACATCGACAACTACCTCATGATTTGCAAGAACGTGTTCGTAAGTTTGTGCAGTACAAGTGGCTTGCAACACGCGGTGTTGATGAAGAATCGATATTGCGCAATTTGCCTTCAGATCTTCGTCGAGACATACAACGCCACTTGTGTCTCGACCTCGTTCGACGTGTAAGATACACACACTTTTTCTTGGTTTATTGAAATTTATGTTGGATTTATTGGTGGCAAAATGGGCGGGACGGTAAATTTTGAACTCGTCACACCTTTGTCCAACTTCCGTCACACCTTTGCAATTCTGTAATTTTTTGAATCAACGATTTAGTATGTCGTAATACTTGTTAGACATTCCACCAGTTCAACTCATTCGGCCGTTTCCTTATCTTTTTTTTTTTCAATTTGACCTGTTTTCTAGATCCGCCATTGTTCCACAATTTTAACTAAAAAGAATAGTTTTTTTAATATAACTTTTATGATGATATTTGACATGCTAGTTATTTAAAGGTATTGTATACTATTTTTATAGTGATATGAGTTTGTAACTATTCCCTTCACAGGTCCCATTTTTCTCTCAATGGACGATCAACTACTCGATGCTATATGCGAGCGGTTGTTTCATCACTAAGTACTCAAGACACGTACATTGTACGCGAAGGTGATCCCGTTTCAGAGATGCTTTTTATCATCAGAGGAAGACTCGATAGCTCCACGACTAATGGAGGCCGAACGGGCTTTTTCAACTCAATTACTTTAAGGCCTGGTGACTTTTGTGGCGAAGAGTTGCTCGCGTGGGCACTACTCCCTAAATCCACTCTAAATCTACCATCTTCCACAAGAACCGTACGAGCATTAAGTGAAGTCGAAGCTTTTGCTTTACGCGCAGAAGATTTAAAGTTCGTTGCCAATCAGTTCAGACGGTTGCACAGTAAGAAACTTCAACACACCTTCCGGTTTTATTCGTATCATTGGAGAACGTGGGCCGCGTGTTTTATTCAGGCGGCTTGGCGCCGAATTAAAAAGAGAAGAATGCAGTGGAATTTGAGCATGAGTGAATCATCATATCGTCCTGATGACGACGATGATGTTCATCATCCTCTCATCTCATGATCATGAGGATGGTCACGAAACTGAACATCATGATGATGCATCGCCATACAATCCGAATCCGCTCAACGTCACGATATTAGCTTCGAGATTTGCTACTAACACGAGGCGCGGAATCTTGAAAACAAAAGATGTTGACTTGATCAAGTTACAGAAACCTGAAGAACCTGATTTTTCTGCTGATCCAGAAGATGACTAGTTTTAAATTATACATGGTACATGGTACACATACTTGTGTAGTTGCTTAAGTTGGTACCTGTATAATTGATAGTGTGTTTATATGTACTATTGAATGTTCCAACAAACATGATTCAAAGGTTAGTAAACATTAACTCTATTTGCCATTAACTGTCCTAAAAAGTATTGCATGATTGGAATAAAACTAATATATGATTACAATATTGATACCGACCAGTCTCACGGCCAACATGAGACATTACATTACAATATCCAATATGATATATTACGGTTATTATACTATTCAATATAATGTGATACTGACTAAAGTGATCCTGATTGCTGACCCGGTTTTCTTTCCTAATTAAAATCAACAAGATCTATTTTTTTATTATAAAAACTCACTATCTTATTTAACCTGTTTTTTTTCTTATACAATTTTACAAAATAAGCAAAATAAGTATAAAGTATCATAACTTGAAATTGTTATAATGTAACTATCACAAGATTAATTAATGATGTAACTTAAGAAGTTTAGAAAAAAAGATTATAAAATCATTATATCATTCTTTTCTCCTAATGTTCTATAAACTATATCGTTAATCTTTACATAACAAATAAGAACAAGTCATCTATGGTCGATAAGATGTCCGTAGTTGTGGGTAGGGTAGCCTTCAATCTATGTTGTGGACCTCCTATCAAGCATCAACATCCATTTAACCTACATGATTGCTAACAGTTAGCTACTGAATGAATTTAGTTTTAAAGTATAAACTAAATCGATAAACAACCATCTATCGTGAGTAAAAACACCTGATAAACGGTGATAACCATTTTAAGCATCAAAACACCATCAAATCAATTGTCAATTTAAACATCAAGGTGTGAAGCAAACTTCACCATTAACTAATACTTAACACTAAGTCAAACATGCTTACACCGACGCATAAGACTCCATCTATACCTGCTACATCATCACGCTCACATGTTCCATCAATAACACCAGCAACAAATACTAGCCACCAATCAGTTACCGTTAATCGTTCAAATCATTAATCACTATTAATACTCCAATCAGCCAATGACCTCTAGCTCAAGTGGTAAGAGAGTTTGAGTTCTTCTGTGAAGACTCAAGTTCAATTCTCACTTGGTGCAAAAAGGAGTGAGGCACTGGTGGGCAATGATAGGAGACAGGGAAACCTGGGTTCGATCCTTGAGCCAAACGGGTTTTACTGGTAATTTCACCGTCGTGCTTACGGTCGAGTGGGTTAGCGGGTTTTCCCCGGAAGTGGTGGTGGACGACTCAGGTTACTCTTGGAGTACTCCGTTTGTCCAGTGAATCCCCGAGAATACTCGGATTGATTTGTTGCCGTTTAAAAAAAAATATATAACATCAATCAAAACACATAATAATGATCAAATGTGAAATTATATACTTTTGTACATATAACAATGTAAAATATCACAAATTTTAAAGCTTGTCACCAAACACTCCCTATATTTCCGTCTGGTTGTTTAGCCTTTGGACTAGTGTCATTCTTTTTCTAGGGTTTCGTTGAATCTTCTTCTTCAACTCAACTCATATCTATATCTAAATTCTAATTCAACTTCAATGTATAGCGGTTCGAGTGACGGTGAAGGCCACGATGCATCCTCGGTGGCGTCTCGGAAGATTCCGCCGGCTTCATCGATGCTGTGGGTCCGTAACCTCCGCCGTTACATCGGATCCGGTGCCGGTCTCGGCTCTGAAGCTCTCATGGGTACCGTTAATCGCTCTTCCTCTGAATCTTCATTGTTAATTTGAACTTGTTGTTGTGATTGTGTATAATATGCATTTCAGATTTAGTATGATGTATTTTGTAATTGTGTTTGTGTGTGTTGCAGTGAGTTGGTATTTGTATAAATTGATGAATGTATTGAGTCTAGGGTTGTTTTCCAGCATATGAGTGATGAGTTTGTATGATTAGTGTGCTGCATAGTTATTTAGTGGTAAAGTTGATTTGTTCTCTGGAGTGTAGTTTTTTACTACTTAGACTAGGAAGAGTAGTTGTATATTGATTGTGTGTATAATAGGGTTACATAGGGCTATATATGTAGAGTTGTAATTGTAGTGAGTATTTGGAAGCTTGAGCTTATGTTTCAAATACTTCTATAGGATGCTGTTCAGTTGGCTGAAAGGTGATTTTGTGAACAAGGGGGGAAGCCTCTTTAGATTGGTTGAAGGGAAAACATAAACAGTTAAGAGATAAAGATAAACACAGGGAAATATAAAATAGTTGGTTTTTGTAACACTCCTCAAGTTGAGTGTTGAGTAGATTATGCTTTCTTTTTCGTAGGCTATCCAGATCTTCTATATGGGTTAATGAGAATGTTAAGCCTCTTGTATTTATCTAAATGCATTACAATCATTATGCTCTTTTATAACAACTTCCTATTGACACATGTAGTCGAGTATATTACAATCCATTTTGTCTAAAGATTTGCATTTTCGGGTTTTAATTTTATCATTCACATGCTCTCAAAGTCAGTCTTAACTCTTACGATTATTTGTGGATTTTTCTGTGGTAGCTGTCTAACTTGTATACCCGTACCTTGTTTTGCAGAGCTTGAAACAAAAAGAATTTTGCTTGACATTTTCAAAGAAAAGCAACAAAAGAGTGCTGAAGTGGCACAATCCCAAGTTTCTATAAGAAGGTTTCAATGATTATTGTTTCTGTTCTTATTGAGTATGTAATATTAGGACAATCAAGTATAAGTTATTGACTTCACAATGTGACATCACTCTATCAGTAGTCCATCTGCCCCTCTAAATATACAAATTTTGACTTGGCATAGTTTAACAAAACTATTTGACTGTTGATCAATAGAATATTTCAATTTTTTTTATTTCTAACCGTCTTATGTGATTTTTGTCTTATCAGAAACCCGAAGATGGTTCCATCAGCCATAGAGTCCAAAGGTTGGCAAAATATCGTTTCCTAAAGGTACTATTCCCACTTTTCTGCAGTTATTTATGTATTTTACTGTATAGTATTGACTATTGAGGCCCTAATTACAGCACCCTGGTAACCCTTATGGACTTGTTTTCCATATCAAGTTCTGTTTTTTTGTTGAGATAGTGTGTTTGGTTGGAGGGTTTTGAAGTGTGTGTTTTTTTTGTTTGTATGAAACAAAAAGTTTTTAAAAACAGTCAATACTTTCTGTGTCTATTCTTTTTTTTTATCAAACCTGTAGTGTATACTCATTTACAAACCAAACGCCGCCTAATTAGTTCTGCTATCATGTTACGGTTTTGGGGATACGTACTTAAAATTGTGGTCTGTTGATGCAGATGCAATCTGATCTTTTGCTGAACGCTGATGATCTGGATGCTATGTGGGTTTGCTTAAGAGAAAATTGTGTTATTGATGATGCCACTGGTGCAGAGAAGGTATCCATCTCATCATAATGTCAAATTTATTATTCTCGTATTTTGTGTTTTTAGATCTAATACATGTTTTGTGGCACTTACTACAGCTTGAATTTAATTATTGTTTCAATTGTATTTATAGTATCTTAGCTTCTGTGCTTGTTTCATTATTAAATGGTGATGCTGATATCTTCTCTCCTATTAACCTTCTATAGATGAACTATGAAGACTTCTGCCACATTGCCTCTGTTTGTACGGAACAAATAGGCCCGAAATGTCGTCGTTTTTTCAGCCCTTCAAATTTTATGAAATTTGAAAAAGATGAATCGGGAAGAATTGCCATTTTGCCTTTTTATCTTTATGTAATGCGCACGGTGAGTTTTCCTCTACACTGTCACTATCCTCTAGATCTTTTATCATTTTTACATGTAATACTTACGTAGATGTATTATTATACGAATATATATTAGTTATGGGTTTCTTTAGCTTACATGCCCAAATATTGTGTTCTTCCTGTTCAGGTTTCACTTACTCAGGCAAGAATAGATATGAGTGAGCTTGATGAGGATTCTGATGGTTTTCTTCAACCTAATGTTTGTATCTCGTTATCTTAATCTTAATTTTATATATATATTTTGTTACTATTCTTATTCTTTCTGTAACTTGATTTTGTAATAGGAAATGGAAGCTTATATTCGAGGTCTTATTCCTAATTTGGCTCAACTACGTGATATGCCTGGACCTTTTGTTCAGATGTATTGTAAAATAGCTGCACGCAAATTCTTTTTCTTTTGCGATCCCAATAGACGAGGTTTGTTTCAATTGTTACCTTGTTTTATTTCCGTGTATTTCTTCGTATCTACGATCAAGCTGTTTTCACATCTATTATAGGCTTCCTCTGCGATTCTCATTTGAAAGTCCTAAATAATCTATAAATTGAAGAATGATATATGCTATATGCCTTTCTGGTTTTCATATCCGGTTAATTATTTTGCAGGTAAGGCATGCATAAAGAAGGTGCTGCTTAGTAACTGTCTTCAAGAACTTATGGAACTGCACCAGGTAACATGCACGATATTTTTTTACATTTTGTTAATTACTTCTCCAAGGATTTAAAGTTATCGTTTTTCTTACTGCTTGATTTTTGCATTGTTAATTATAATAATAGGAGAGCGAGGAAGAAGTTACTGATACTGAACAGGCTGAAAACTGGTTTTCATTGACATCTGCACAACGTATATGTGGTGAGCATATTTTTTTAATATGTAATTTAATTGCATATGATCTCAAATTAGCGGTTACCTTTTTCTTATACAACAACTATTTTCTTGAACTTATGTTACATTAGTAGTAAGGGAAACTAAGCTGTCGATTTTGACTTCCGTTGTTCATATGCATGTACAGATATGTTCCTTGCACTCGATAAAGACTCAAATGGTACACTTAGCAAGCAGGAACTTAGAGAATATGCAGATGGTACACTCACAGATATATTTATTGAGAGGGGTAAGTAACCTGTAGGTATATTTCACCTTTATTTTAAATGCTACTTTGACCTCTGATTTTTAATTTTAATTTATTTTGTTAATAGCATTTGATGAGCATGTGCGCCGTGGTAAAATTGGGAGCGGGAATGCTCGGGAGATGGATTTCGAGAATTTTCTCGACTTTGTTCTAGCCCTAGAGAATAAAGATACTCCAGAGGGTATAACTTATTTATTCAGATGTCTAGATCTTCATGGAAGGGGATTCCTCACAACAGCTGATATTCACACGCTTTTCAGGTAACGTTTTTTTTTTTGCATTTTTTTTAATTGGAAGTAAAGAAGGGGAGCATTTAAAGTTGAAATGTTGCCTGATATACCCTTCCTATAACAAGTTAAAAGTCTCGACTTTTCCTGCTTGTTGTACACGAGTCACGTTCACAAGCCTCCGGATTATGAGATACATATGGCCCGAAACACTTTATTTAGTATTGAAACTGCAACAATTTTTACCCAAGGAGCAAACTATGTTTGGTGTAACGAAATATTTACTTAGTGGCAGGGGTGTAAACGGGCCGGGCGAGCCCAAGCCCGACTAGGCTCGAGCTTGGCTCGTCATGTTTTTCTGAAGCTCGAGCTCGGCTCAGTTCAAGCCTACTTATTTGAGCTCGAGTTCGGCTCACCAATGTTATTATTATTTATTATTATTATGTTATGTATATAAAACTAAAATTTTGTTTGGGCTCATTTAGGCTCGCTAGCCTAAACGAGCTTTGTTTTTCAGGCTCGGCTCGTTCGAGCTTTTAACCGAGCCGATCACGAGTAGCTCTCGAGCCTCTGGGCTTGTTTACACCCGTACCAGCGAATTACACCAAATTTGGTGTAACAATGTTTAAACTCCGTTTTGAAAGCATACCCTAATTCTATTAATTGTTACATGTTTAACATAAAAAATATTTCTTACACTATTTTATTAAAAAGATCTCGTCAACATCTTTAAAGTGAACTTGATATTGAATTTGACATTCTACAAATTTTTAGTAATCATGATAATTTTTATTGGAAGTGTTAACTATTACTTGCCAAAGTAAATGTATGATAACTAATTATCTTGTTTTTAATATTTTAAATAATCATTATGTATATTTCGTGCTAAAAGCTAGTGTGTACATTGGAATCTAAAGAGATTAATTTTTACCCAAAAAGATTCTTTCTTTTCGTAAAGCATATTCTAATTGAGGTTGTTTCTTTTCTACTGTCACCAAAGCAACATAATTTTTTTCCCAAAGAGTACAGGAAATGCACCGATTTAATGACATTTATCTTTTGTAAGCTTTATAATTGTGATAACTTGCTTGCATCCAATACAGAGACGTGCACCAGAAATGGATCGAGGGTGGAAATTACGAACTGTGCATAGAGGATGTTAGGGATGAAATCTGGGATATGGTGAAGCCAGCTGATCCTTTAAAGATCACACTTTCAGATTTGTTATCCTGCAAACAAGGTGGGACGGTTGCGAGCATGCTTATAGACGTACGCGGTTTCTGGGCCCACGACAACAGAGAAAACCTTCTGCAAGAAGAGGAAGAGCCTGAAGAAGAATAGCGGATTTGGTATGTTTAATAATGTGACAATAACCATATACATATTAACACCTTTTCAAGAACTATGTGTATCTATGTAAAAATTAATGACAATTTGTAGTGCTTGGCTCTACTTTACACGCTAATTTGTTTCAGTACTATCGAGTGTTACTAAATGTTTGCGTGTGCAAGCTTGCATTGATGGGTTCAGACTTGATGGTTTTTGTTGCCAAACAAAAGTTTAGATATCTATGTACTTGTATCTATATGCTTGACATAACATTAATATGTCTAAATGATTTCATGTATTTACTTTTATCTTCATAGATTGGCAAAAATCGAACTGCCTATAAACATGAAATAGGTTAACATATTCTGTATATGTGATTAATCTAGTATTTGCTTTGCTGTTATGTCTCTACAAGATACAAGTACTACGAAATAATGTTGTGTATTATCTACTTTCATCGTACTCAAGTTCTGCACCCTTGATTTTGACATACGACAATCGAAAACAAGAAATGGTTAAGCCCTTGATGTTTTGACATAAGCTTATGATTTTGACGTGTTTTATAACTTTGCCACTAAAAACGGGAGTGTGTAATCATTTACACATCTTCCCATTGGCGTAACCACAAGGGGGTCAGGAGGGTCCGCCACCATCTGGTAGATCAAAGTTTTATATTGGTTTAGAGCTTACGCTGACATTTATTGATACTTTGACCCTTCACTCTTTCAGTTGTATCCCTAGTTGAAAGAAAAAATCGAAGAAAGAAGGTAAAGTGACCATAATCTATATCTCCGGGGAGAATGGCGGCAGTTCTACAATTTTGTTATTAGGGTTGAGAAATGTAGAAGAAAGAGAAATAAAGATAATACGTCTTTACACTCTGATTATTATTTGGGCCTTTTTACTATCTAATTTATGGCCCAATTGCAACGTGGAGGACTTCTACTTTCGTGGGGATGCTAGGGTTTTTTTTTGGCAAAATATGGGAGCTGAGAGATGTATTTTGGTTTATGATGTAGGTTGAATTTGTTTTTGCTTAATGGGATCCCGCTTGTACTACAAGCGGATTCTGACATTCCTTGATTAAATACGCTTGTGTGGCAAGGGGAATGGACCCAAATTACCTGAGTTTGGTCGGAGTTGTAGAGTTTGCCGAAGTTTGGTCGGAGTTGCAGAGTTTGCAGGAGAAGATGACCGGGGTTTTGCTAGAGTTGCAATAAGATGATTAAAAAACATTAAAATGCATAAAACATATAATTGTCATGTGCCGTTCAAAAAAGTAGATAAATATAAATTTTCATGTCATACAGACTTTTATAGGATACAAACTTGAATAGTCTCTAAGACTTTGAAATGCAGTGTCATTTTTATCTACATATATGTGCTGCTTGTCTAAGAGAGTTGTTTTTGCTTATTTACTATCTTATGTAAGTATATTACTTAAATAATCTAGTTTATCTAGTACATTGAGAGAAGATAATAATTTTGATTTCCAGTGTCTCCTTAACCATTAAATTTACGACTCGTATGGCTTAGCATTAGAGGAAGTCGACGGATTCACGTGTCTTTGCATGCTTATGCAGAAGTTAGGTTTGATTAAATTTTAGATTTTGTGTTGTAATTTAACCAACAAATCTAGAAAAATCAAAACTATTGAACGCGGTTTACTAAATCCAAGTTTGTTGTTTAATGAAACAAGAAATGGAAGTTGAGGGGCTTTTTTGACATTTGTTTAGCGTGAAATTACAGAAAAATAAAAGGGATGGGGTTGTTTCTTTGCGTTTGGTGTGCAATTTTTTTTGAAGGAATTACACTGACAAACCAAACATAAAACCCAAACCAAAGAAGTACTATCATATAAAAACATAAACCAAAGAAGACAATTTATAAAAAACCCCACTTTTTATACGCTTATATCATAAAACCCCCACCCAAATATACAGATGAACAATAACATTTTCTAGTCCCCTGTAAAAATGATCATTGTCAATCTCAAAACTAGATCGTTTTAGAAAATCATTTTGAAGTGACTAACGCTAACGCCCATGGTTTTTAACATCAACTAATCTGATCGACTACGTGAAGCCTGTGATAGCAGCCAAACCGAGGAAAGTACACAAATGACATACAACAGAATTATGATTGACCATGTATATGAATGTGTATGAAGTATGAACACGTCGACTTTAATTGGTTTACTTTACACGCTGCTAAATTAACCATAACAGCTTCAAATCATGATTGGCACGGTTATCTTCATCCAGATTCAGGATTGCTTTTGGTTTCATGCAGAGTATAGATACTTCCAATCACTAACCTGAAACTTGATGTACTGGTGATGTTTTCACGGCGATGAGTGCCGTTAACACCAAGTACCATTTTACAGCAAACTTCCCATATGGATACAAGTACAAAATCCAACAGCGGTACTCGGTTTCACGCTTTTGCATATTTAACTACCGTGTCATATGTTTCCATGTTCAACGAGCTTTCTGCAAAACATCCGTAAACAAAAACATATGGACCACCTTACAATGTGGTATTATTTAATGTCTAGGCTTTATATAGAAGTTCAGAACGAAGGTCGGTCATCATATCAAGGTATTATCCAAACTGCCACTACCATTGTTACATTATTGTCGTTGACTGGTTGCTTTAATTTTGATGAGTTTAGTGAAATTTACAGAGAAATTGGTCTTCATCGTAACAACCAATGTTTTGAATGAAAACTTGATAAATAGAAGACAAAAGTCTTAATGTCTATGCAACTGCTTAAGTGACCCATATGCAGCACTTTAGAACACCAATCCACATTTTACCAAAATTATTCTCATTTAGATTAATGTTAAAAACGTGCAACTTTCAAAGAAGCCATTTAACTTACTACACCACCAAATGTAGAAAAAATACAATGAATGCTGACTGATGATATAGACATTCTTTGATTGAAACCATACAAACTCCAATATTACATATGTATGATGTAAAGTACCAGCTAGAGATAACATACCTGAGTTCATGCCAGAATGCACTAGCCCGCTCAAGCAGAAAAGGCTGCAAACGTTCAAGATGGTTGTTTTCTCGAGTTTCTTCAAGGCTTGAGATAAAGAGAGATGTGACCAAATGGACAAGTATGGCCGGATTTGGATCCCCAAGAACAGCATGGAGTTCCCTGTGTATCCATGGTTCATTCTCTTTAGTAACATTCCTTGTTACAGTTTCTTCCCATAAATCCCTAAAAGTGTACAAATGTAAATATAAATTAACATTCTTGATGAAACTGCAAGCCGTTAACTTCACACTCATAGCAGCGTCAAAATAATCATACGTAAGTATTTTTTTTTAATGACACCCGTTCTGACTAACCCACTAACTCTAAAATAATTTTCAATCAGGGAGGGTGACACTAATTTTGTTCAATCATTTAAACTTGTACATACACAGCAACACGAGTACAACAGAACATGACCATTTTACCATCTTATTGTTCGAGTGTGACCATAATACTAGAATCCAACAAAAATACAAGTAAAAAGGTAATGAATATGATTTTGTAAGTTGCATACCTGCTCAAGAGACTTTCTGGTAGGGCAAGGCACAGCAAGCATGTTTTGCTTATATATGCTGCAAATACACATTCACAAAAACATGTCATCATACAAATGCCAGATCAACTTAATCACTTCTCTACACACCATAACTTTCGCGCCACCGCAGAATTCTCTCTTTGCTAACACCAGGAGGCAGCATATTCGACTGCCCAAACGACCTCTGCTTCGGTAACGGACTCGTTCTTCTGCTAACAGCATTTAGCTCTCTTGATATTCCAATAGCCCTGAGACCCAAAAATTAAAGATAAAAATGGAATCCGTAGGGTAATCAGTAATCTGTTAATAGCATCTAGCTCTTCATAAATATCAATACCTAATAAATAACTAGTTGCACCACGTGTCACAATTTTGTAAGCCCAGCGTTATCTTTCCCTTCATATTAAAGTTCTTAATTTAAAAAAAAGCTAATCAAAACAAGCAATCATAACCAGGGGCGGGATCATGTACAAATGAAATTACTCTACTAAACATACAAATAATTAAGAGTAGTTATCATAGTTGTCAATAGCGATCGTAGAGATCGCTATAGCGCGCTATGTAGCGTTTAGGTATAGTGTCGCTATTAGGGTTGTAGCAATGGATGCGAGAATAGCAACACCTTATTTTTTTTAATATAATAGCAATTAAATATACATGTAAAATAGCATATATACCATGGTTTTTTGATATAACATACATATAAAAATTTTAAATTTTTTTTCTAGTGTATCGCTATCTATAAAATAGCCGCCTGCTATTTATCGCTATTCGCTATGTAGCATATAGGGTACCTTATCGCTATTTGTCTTTATTCGCCATTAACAATTATGGTAGTTATTATAACTCTACGGTCTCGAAGTAGAGTAATAATAATTAATCTAGTACAAAAGCTATAAAGTAACAAAAATTCCTCGGGCGCAGGATAGAAAGGGTCTGGGGACGACCGACTCCTCCGAACTTTTCGCTCTGTAGTGTCCGGTACGTAGTTTTCCTACAGAATTTCTTTTAGGTACATACTTTTTCGACCCCCGGTTTTATAATTTTGTTAGGTATATACGTTTTCAACCCCGGTCGGAAATCTCAAGCTTCGCCGCTAGGTGTAATTGTGTAATAATATAATTACTCTAGTTATTTGTATGTTCAGCTCGTTAAATCTAATTGTCCTTGATCCTAACACATAGTAATAAAACATAACAAATAACTAACTAACTATTTTAAATTTTTTTTATCAACCCGTATAATAAACCAATTTCTAAAAAAGCACCTTCGCGGAGACAAGAATTCTCTTCTTCTACTATAAACATCTCTAACATTATCGTTGACTTTCGTAACTGACTCCCTACAGGTGATAAACGTTGTGTACGGAACCTCAAACAGCTGCGATCGATTCCGACGAACAGCGAGGCGAATTGAGCATTACAAAGCGGACACTTCCTCTTCTGATTACTCCATTTGAGAATGCAATCGGTGCAGTAGGCGTGCAAACATGCTGTAATTACGGCTGCTTCTTCAATTTTGCTCAAACAAATTGAACATGATTGGTTCTCGATTGCTGGAATCAAGTGGTTAAGTAAAAAGCGTTTGTGATTGGAATAAGAATGAGCTGATTGCCTAGATGATGACTCCATTTTCGCTTGTTGTAGATCGAATTGATTCAGATACTGATTTTTGAGATTTATGTCGTATGGCGGTTAACATGACACCTAACCCCCTTTTCAGTTGGCACAAAATCCATAATCTGTTAATGTTTTAAAAACCGGTTCAACCGTCCGGTACACCCGGTTGAACCGTTTCTGAGCAATTCCGGTACGGTATAAAAACTGGATTTTAAAAAATAATTCATATAACTAACATATTTTTACGATCATTTATAAATTCAAACAACTAATTTAAATTTATCAGAAAAAGACTGAAAAATATATAATCTATATCTATCTATACATATAATAAACATATATATAATCGATATCTATCTATCTATACATATAATAAAATAAATCATATGTGGGACACATTATGTTTTCCTTTCAAAATAAATAGATAGAGATAATATTTATTAATAAGATTCAAGTAAAAAAATATTATTTTAATCTATGAATTTTTTCTTTTTATCTTTTACTCTTAACAAATAGATATAGATCATATTTGTTAATAAATAAGATTCAAATAAAAAATTATATTATTTTAATCCATGATTTTTATATTTTTATCTTTTACCATTTTTTTAATTAAAATATCAAAGTAAATAGATATAGATAATATTTGTTAATAAGATTCAAATAAAAAATATATTATTTTAATCGTTTTTCTGTAAATAATTTTAAACAAAATTTAAGATAAGGATAAACGTTTGTTTTTATTATGATCATATTAAATAATAATAATAATAATAATTTTAAAGATACATCTTTTTTATTATTTATTATATAAAATTATATTTATACAGCCCGTGTAATATACGGGGTTCTAACCTAGTACACAAATATATAAATTCTTTGTATGACTGAAATTATGTATTACATCACACATATAGTTGTGTATATAAATAATATTATTTTTATTATTGTGTATCTTTTAAATATAATTTATATTTAAAACTAAATGAAAATAATTTTATTGGTATCTATAAATTAGAGTTGTTATTCTTATTAATATGGTTAAGGCTTATGAGGATTTAATTAATAATTAGTTATTGTAAAGAGAAAAGTGTCCGGATAGTCCCTGTGGTTTACCCTGTTTTCACCTTTAGTCCTTACATTTTCAAAATTACAGCTATAGCCCCCAACTTTGACAAATTCGTTCTCGGATAGTCCCTGGCGTAGATGAGGATTAGTTTTCTCAGTTAAGTTTGTGCAAAATTACTAAAATACCCTTCATTAAAAAAATAATATTAATTAATCATTATAAAGATAAATGGGCCCACTACTCTATTATTTTAATATATAGAAGTAAAACCCACCTTCTCCTTCTTCATACTTTCACCTCCAAACCTGCAACAATACCCACATCCACCATAACCACCACCTGCAAACCACCTTCACTAAATTCCTCCATCAAAACCCTAGCCACATTAATTTTCATCCAGTAATTTAGTAACTAACGATCCCAAAACAAACTATACAAAAAACCAAAACAAAAGGCAATAACCATATGTGGCTTAGAAGTAAAAGGAATGGTGATAAAGAACGGGTGTATTGATTTTCTCCGATGAGGATTTACCACCACAACTACCAACAAACGAAGGACCAAAGCTATGTGCTTTCACATCAGTTTAATCTTGTGGCAATCCCATAACACACAAACTCTTACCCCAAACACCCAAACCTTATTCTTCAATCAAACTGATCTGAAAAAACTACCCAACTGGCAGACAACACGGGAGAAGATGATGTGGGTGCGGTTGTGGTGGTTGTCGCAGTGGTAATGGTGATAATGGCGACGGTGGTGGTTGTGGCGGAGGGTTGTTGTGGCAGTGGGGAAGATGAAAAGGGTGCGGCGGTGGTGGTGGCGGAGGGTGATTGTGGCAGTGGTGATGATGGCGGCGGTGGTGTGGTTGTGGTTGTGGCAGTGGTATAACTGTGGTGGATGTGGTTATGGTCCATATGTGATTGGTTGAGAAATAGTTTGGAAGATGAGGTCTGTTTGGATGGAAGATGAATCTAAATACGAGGAAGAAGGAGGTGTGTTTGGATTGAAGACCAATCTGAACATATCATATAAGAAGTGGGTCTCATATATATAATATACTTAATTAATTTACTTTGTTTTACATTAAGGGTATTTTTATCATTTCACATCCACTTAACTGAGAAAACTAACCCCATTAACGCCAGGGACTATCCGAGAACGAATTTGTCAAAGTTAGGGACTATAGCTGTAATTTTGAAAATGTAAGGACTAAAGGTGAAAACAGGGTAAACCACATGGACTATCCGGGCATTTTTCTCTATTATAAAATTATAATTTAAGTTAATAGTTTATATATGACGGTTTATGTATGACGAGTAAAATATTTTCATAACTAGTGGTTAATTTCTATGTTACAAATGGGTAAAAAATAAAATTAGTAATATTAAAATAAGATTAAGATATTGTTTTCTACTTTATAGTATTTTCTTTATTAAGGTGGTTGAGACTCCCAATGAAACCCTATCATGTATGTGATGGATGTGAAACATCGCCACAAATGGGTGTTTGTTTCATGACAGTGAAGAGGAAAACCTTGATGTATAACACGATCGTGAAACTTGATTCAAGGGTTATGATTGGGTGTACGTTAATGATTGTGGTGGTGTGATGGAATGTGATAGGTGTTGCAAGTAGTGTTGTAGTAATCGCTAGTCGGCGGCGAGCTGGGGACTAACGATTAATTGAGGATTAATTGGAATTAATGGGGATTAATCTGATTAATTGGCGACTAATTGGAGATTAATCGACATTTTACAACCATGGTTGCAAGTGTGATAGTGAAAGCGTCATGGAATGAGGTGTAAAATGATGATCGGGTGTGATAGTGTAATGAATATGATAGAGTGAAAAAATCCCTTTCCACCCTCAAGGGTCATGAAGGGATTTAAACAAAAAAAAATCAATAACGTGAAATATGATGGTGACACAAGTACAGTAAGAGAGTAGATATAGAAAAAAATATATATATATCAACACTAAAACACCACATCATACAAATGAAAACGCGTAAATATGGAAATTTTATAACATATAAAAAAATTTCAGCTCTTTCAGTATCAACTTTTATTCAACTCAATCTGAAACATATTTTTTTGGTTGATAAAGGTTGTTCAAATTAAAATCTTTGATTCCATACTTGATATGTTTGTTTGGAAATGAGTTGGAATTAAAATTGTATCAGTATCGTTTTCATTAGGCGAAGGAGTGGTTCGGGAAAAGCCATCGGGGAGCTGACCTCCCCCAACAGTAACCCCCCCCCCCCCATGGTGATAGGTGCAATCGGGGGCCATTCTCCCTTCGTCCCGAGCGCTCTCTCTCTCTTCATTCTCTCTATCTCTCTCTAGTTTTGATTGGGTGTGGATGATGAGAACTATTTCCTAGAGTTGGGGGAAGAGGAAGATGATGATGTGGAGGTAAAGATGATGTGGCCATGGGAAAGGAACAACACCCCATGGTCTTAGTTTAACAATTTTTTGCCATTTTCGAAAGAGAAAGGGTTGAGTGGTTTCTTGGTAGCTTTCGTGTTCCCCACAGCAGTTGAAGGCTCAAAACAACCGATAATCCAGCCAAAAGAGTAACTTGTGCCAACTTCTACGATTTAAACTTTAAGAAGATAAAGTTAAGACCAGGAACTAATCATTTTATCCCTTATACAAAAAGGTGTTTGCATATTTCAACTTATTTTCATCACAATCTGAATAGCTTTCGATGCATTCATTATCCGCAATATCGTTCAACATTTTAAATTCTACATGCCTTGTAAAAATCAACATATAAAGATTTGAGTAAAAGAGCAGCAGAATCACTTGCAAGTCAAACAAGAGTATGATAGTTAGAGAGCTGATACAAAAACCATATCCAGTATTCATATTTGGAATCTGATCGGATTCTGAAGCCCGACTGAACCAAAACCTAAGTAAATAGAGATCCATGGGCCTACTAAGGCATCATATAACAAATGCCAAATCCATGTATATACTACTACAACTAATAATCCCAACACCTCAAAAATAAAAAAATCAGTAAGCTGTCACTTGCTCTTCTTTCCCTGCAAATGCAATAATTTTATTAAAATATATTATATATATATATATATTATATATTATATATATCCAAAACTTATAACTTGACAGTAAGAGATGTCCTTACCGAGTTAACATAGTCATCCATCAAAGATTGCTTCCGTTTCTTCATAGAAGAAGGTGGAGGACTCTCAGTAGCTTGTCTTGCCAAGGCCCGCTTTGATGGTGTCGAGTTCTGTAATATTTAAGTTAAGCGTAAGCAATATATGACAAAAGGAAAGAGAGGAAACAAATGAAAAGTCAAAAGTCAAACCTTGGCAAGTTTCTTTTCTTTACGAGCTTGCCTCTCCCTCTCATCGTATTCTTGATTCTCCCTCTCAACCAAACGAATAAGAGTATCACATCTCCTTGCAAGTTCTTGTGTAGTTCGAGATTTCACAAACCAATCGAATCTGAACAGAGGTGATGTCCTAAATGCTGCCTTCAGCTCGTCCCAGTTGCCATACCCAAGTTTGTGAACCATGCAAATCTGTAGATTTGAAATCTAGTTAGTAAAAAGAATTTTACATATTTGTAGAATATGAAATTATGAGTGGAGTTAGTACCATGAAACGGTCACATTCTTCATTGTAAAGCTTGCCTTTGTTCTGACCATACTGAATTTTAAGCTCCAGCCATGGATTCTTGTAACGGTCTAACTTCTTTCCTATTGCCTTCATTATTTCATCCTTACGTGAAATTCTAGCCTCGCCTCTTTCTATATTTTTTATGATGCGATCATAATCTGTGAATACATGTCATACCATTAATGTGGATTCATTATACATATATGCATATACATATAAACACACGCGCACACGTATATACACACTTACCATTCAATTCCTTGTATCTTTCTTTAAATACCCGAGCATATCTTTCAACTTCCTCTTCTGTTTTCCCTTCCATTTCTGATGCAATACTGCCGACATCACTGCGGCCATACTTCTCGCAGGCCCTAATGAAAGTATTGAAGTCTCTCCGACTCCATGTAGAGAATCCCTGAGATGAAATATTATCATTTTTTTACACTTCTATTAAGATAATATTAAGAGCACTCATAGCAAGAACTGAAAACAAGAACGGAACTGAATATACTAGGTTAAATACGAGGCTTTGTGTATCAGAGGGACATAAATAAAAAGAAATACATACTTCTTCAAGCAGTTTCTCCTTTTCTTCTTGTTCTTCAGCAGTCAAAGGGTCTCCCGCCTCTACAGAATTAACAGATGATTAATCAATGCTAAAATTGTACATATAAAAACAAATAAACAAATAAAATAATATTAATTTACCTTCTGGTTCATCAACCTCTATTGAGTCTTTAACTTGATTCTTCTGCTGTGCCTGCTGAAAATTAAAGAAATCAAGAAAAACAAGTCAGTATGAGTACAGAAAATATCAGCAACCATAGCCATGACGATCAGCATTAAGAGATATGTGACATTGTGACACTTGAAAATAAATGAAGACACAGAAAAGTTAGGGTAAAGTATTAATACCACCATGAGATAGCGCACTTCTTTCTCATAGAGTTCACTGAGTCTCTGTGTGTTGAAGAACTGGAAGTCATGCCTACAATAACATGTAACAAGTTGAAGAAAGCCGTTGTGAATGAATCTATGATGTTAAATAAAATGCAAAAAATGACTTTTAAACAATAAACAACTAATCAAAGAAAAAACTTACAGTTGTGGCATACGGGGAATCCTTGGTTCCTTAGGTTTTGCGGTTACCACTTTGACGCATTGTTTGCTTGAAGTATTCTGATTCTGAATAGCTGAAAAAATATAGCAACAAATAAGCAAGTGATTGATTACAAGACAGTTATAAACCATGAATCAAAACAAGTAACTATTACTTTCGCTTCCGCTCTCTTTTTGGAGGCTCAACCCAATTATCGCTGACAATCTTCTTAAAGTCAACTTTGTTCTCATCCTTATCGTCATCAAAGTCATACAAATCAGCAGCTGCATGTAAAAAATATGTTAAGTTTGCTGTCTATAAATCTGCATTAACACAGAATAAGCATATCAAATATACGTACTGTCGTCCATCTTAAACTTAATTGCATCCTCTGTGAACTTCTTCATCTTAGCGTCAAGTTCCGCAGTTGCCTCTTCTCCTTTAGCAATGATTCTATCAATATCTTCATCTGTGATTGTACTATCCTTTGAGCTGAAAACCATTTCAGCACCAAACCGCACCATTTGTAGCAACTCATCTTTGTTTACAGCTATACCAAGAAAGGTAATAGATATAATAAGGCACATAGAAATCTAAAAGAGGTATGCATATATGAAAATATAATATAAAAAATGATTACTCTTTTGCTCAGCTAAACGTCCTTGTTGAATAACCAAAGCATCAAGTGCAAGCTTCTTATATGCTCTTTCAATGACCTTTTCCTCTATGGTGTACTGCAATCACCAATTAAAATATGTGAAAAATTAGAAAACAATAAGTAGAGCAGCTTTTAATCAAAGGCAAATAAAATTAAAACAGACCTCAGTGCAGAAACGGAACACTTGAACTTCTTTTTTCTGCCCAATTCTATGAGCACGATCCTGAGCTTGCAAATCCACTTGTGGATTCCTGCATAATATTTACAATTATGGTAAATATAATTTTCCAAAAAGGAAAATGAAGGATACCAAAAAGAATTGATAAAAGTATGCCTTACCAGTCACTATCATAAAGAATGACAATGTCAGCTGTAGCAAGATTGATACCAAGACCTCCAGCTCGAGTCGATAATAAGAAAACAAACTTTTCACTTCCTGGCTTATTAAAGGCTTCAATAGAAGCATCACGATCTTCACCACCAGTATTTCCATCAATTCGGCAATATTTATATCCACGATACATCAAGTAGTCTTCTAGAATGTCCAGAAGTCTTGTCATCTAATTAATTAAACCACATGAGTATACACACCAGGTCTCCTTTTGTTACACATCAGCATATATAATTACATGATTTCAATGAATTGAAGTACTAAGAGGAATACTAAGCAGACAAGTCAAAAGTCATCCAAGTGTATTTTAATCTGCTTTAAGCAAAAAAATAATTATAATAAGACAAATACAATACAGATGTCATTTTTCTACTCTGTTTAGCTAGCAATTTATATATATAGAAAAAAACTAATTTTGAAATAAGGTGTTTCAAGTCAACCTAACAAACAAACATGTTTCCACCTGCACACTATGACACACATGTTTTATTTTGCCGCCTTTAAAATAAATACAATGACATTCACTAAAACTAACCAAACAACATCCACTGAGCTATACCATTCTTTAGTGGCTCCAACAATACTGTAAATAAAAACATACAAAATGAAAAAACAGATTTGCTAAAGTATGAACCTGTGAGAATATCAAGACCCTTGAATCACGCTCCTTTAACTTTGGAAGCAACTTGTCTAGAAGTACCATTTTGCCTGTGAAAAAAGACAATAGTTAATAAACAACACAACGGTGGATGCCTGAGCATCAAGTAAAATGATACAACCAAACAGAGAAAAGTAAGATATTCACCAGCATTTTCTACAAGATGGTCCCCAGTAGTATAAGGAGGACCAGGCTCAGCTCCTTGAAAAAGATATGGATGATTACAACATTTCCTCAGCTGCATAGCAATATTCAACAGACGTTTTCTCTCACCACCAGCATTTACAACCTCAAGATCTTTCTGCAGTAAAGCTTTGTAATACTGTTTTTGCATTTGGGACATTCCAACTTTGAGAATGGTTTCTTTCTTAGGAGGTAAACCTTTCTCGACATCTGACTTCAATCTTCGAAGTAGAAAAGGCCGTAGGACCTGAACGTGATTAAAAAAAGGCAAATAAGATATAAAATAATACAACTATCAGAGCATGAAAACTTTTGAAAAAAATAAGCACTCAACAGTCAACATACCTTGTGAAGCTGTTGGACAACCTCCTCTTGATCGTTTTCACCAGAAATTTGAAACCACTCGTCAAACGTTTCAGCCGAACTGAAAATCTCAGGCAGTAAAAAGTTCAACAGTGCCCAAAGCTCATGAAGGTTGTTCTGCATGAGAAAAAATACCAAAAAACTTAAAAGAGTGTTTGGTTGATAAAAAGTACTATCGCATGGGTATGATAACAGTGTATGAAAATTTGTAACTTAAAACTAAACACCTACTATGAATCCCATTTCCCAACCCCCGACTAAAGCACACCCTTAGTCATACAAATAAAACGCTGATTAACATGAGATTTAGAACAGGCTGATTAAAATACAAAAACAAATAAATTGAACAGCCTGATAGTGTTCATGCCCCTCATAATCATGCATAAAAATCAAGTTGACTAACAACCACAGTACCACTAAAAGAAACATATAGAATGATGATATCACTTTCAATACCTGAAGTGGTGTGCCCGTAATTAAAAGACGGTAATTGGTGTTGTAGATCCTCATGGTCTTAGAAAGAAGTGAATTCTCATTCTTTATTCTATGAGCTTCATCAATTATAATATAGCGCCAGCTAAAACGGCGTAGAGTAGACTTCTCTTTGATAGCCATCTCAAAACTAGTGACACAAACATCAAACTTTCCAGCAACAAGTAGCTCTTCTCGTATATATTTCTGTAAAAACAATTGTCAACAATTAAATAAAAACTTATGAAAACTAACAATAAAGTTAGCTAAACGCAAAGCCTGTGACATACCCTTTCATCTGGGTTCCCAAGAAACTTTACAGGACGCAACACCGGGCAAAAACGCTTAATCTCATTCATCCAGTTTCCAAGTGTAGACTTAGGAGCAACAACCATGTGAGGGCCAGTAATTCCTCTAAATTCATGCAAATAGCCAAGCAAGGAGATGGTTTGTAAAGTTTTACCAAGACCCTGAACAATTAAAAAACAAAGAATAGTTTATCAAGTAAGAAGAAAATTACAATTGCATTATAATACGAATAGCAAGAATAAGATCACTGGTAGTACCATTTCATCAGCAAGAATGCCGTTAATACCATTCTCGTATAATCTTATAAGCCAATTTAAACCTGCAAGTTGATAATCTCGCATCTTTCCAGTAATACCTGTTAAAAAAAGCAAGTTAAGTAACATACCCCAAAATTAAATTCAGAAGCCTACCTAAACCTTACGCCACTGGAATATATAAAAAAGCTGAATAAAAAATACACTAAAAAAATCTTCAAATATTTTTTTAGAAACAAGTACAGAACACTAGCTCTGACCAAAAAACAATGCATTGCTTTCTACTTTGGGTCATCCAGAAAAAAATCTTTAATATAAAAGTTTGATCATAGTTTTACAAATTTGCATTATAATACTTCTTTTAAAATAAGTGCTCACAAAACCACCCTTGGTTATCAAGGTGGCTAATAATATAAAATCAAAACAAAATTGAAGTCAGGATTCTGATCCACTGAGTTATAACAAAAAAACTCAAACAAGAAAGATAGAAACTTACAAGATGGCTGCACCAACAAACGTGTATGCCCTGCTCCAGACAGGCCATCTTCTTCCTCCTTAAGATACACCTCATCCTCTTCTTCTTCAGTCATTTTCGATGCATGACGACCCCTGGTAACCAAAACAGAGCAGAAACAACAATTAAATATGTCCATGGGATACTGACCAAAGTTGTTATCAATAATAGAAACAACAGAATAGCACCTCGTAAGACCAGACAGACAAAACATTAACACCCCAACTCATTTACTATTTTAAATGCATCGCAAATATGTTTTTCATACTTCAGATATAAAAAAAACTCCACTATGAAGTTACAAAGTTCACCAAGTAAGTAAAGTTATTACCTTCCTTTCACCTTCTTCTGAGATGCAGATTGATCACTTTTAGCAAAGTGAGCAAATAATTCTGTCTGCTGTAGTAAAAACTTCAATTTCCCTTTTCCCTTGCTATTCTGTCAATAGTGTAATGTCAGTAACATAATCACATAAAAAAGCGTCAAGAATAATATCCTATATAACACACCATATCAGCCTCGATAGAAGCATTTTGCTGATCCAGTATATCTTGTATCTTTTGTCTTTTCAACCTCTGCATTTCCTTCAACCTAGCCTTTTCACGATGACTAATATCATTATTTTCCTGTTCACCATCCTGCAAACAAAACATTAAAAATAAAAAAAAACATTTAACTTATTTTATACACACAAACATTACAATAACAATGCTGCTCCACCTCATTTAGCCTTTAGTTACATACAACACATACAAAGTTACTTAAAATCATATCCACAATGTATAATAATGAAAACCTACACAAATCCTACATTCCTACATGCATATCCCTACTACCAGTGACGTAAACTCAATTACCTCAAGCATATCAAAGCATAAGTTCTACAAAACAACTAAAAAAAGCTATGCATACTCAAAAGCATATACAGAATACATTAATGCAACAGAAAATGAATGTATACACTGCAGCTATACATACACACCAAACCAAAACCCTAGAAAACAACACTCGCTACCACACAGCACAAAATCATACCAAACGAAACCAAATCCAGCTACACAAAACCGCAAATCAAACAAATCGGAGCATAAATTCACGTACCACTGCAAAACCTAAACCTACAGCAACAAAAGTAACCTAACCTAACCTAACAACAAAACATCAACATCCAGAACAAAACCTAACCTCATCATCCTCCGGCTCCTCGCCGGCGGCGTCAACAGCGGGGGTTCCGGTGTCATCTTCGTCGGAATCAGCAGTGCGAGCAACGGCTTCGAGCTCTTCCTCGTCTTCTTCCTCCGGAACGTCGACCTGCTCCTCCTCTGACGAATTGGAGAGAGATTCCTCCGTTGAGTCCTTGGATTTGGAGCGTCTAGCCATGGCGATCGACGAGGGTTTAGGTTTCAGTTTCTCCAAATCTAGTGAGAGAAAAAGGGGGAATGCCGAGTTACGAAGAGAGAGAAAGGGCAAAATTGGAGTGTTAAAATGTGAATATTTATAGGGGTTTTTTTGGTTTATTTTGGAGAGTGGGAAAATTCCCGCCGGGTTAACATGAGAATTGTTTGTTTCCCGCTTTGTATGGGTTTGAGACATTTCACAAGTATGTTGGGCCAGGTTGGTTTGGTTTGGTTCGGGTCGGGTCGGTCCGGGTTCGATCAGGTGAATATGTTGTAATAAATTGTTACTAAGATGGAAAAATGTTTATTTGTAGGGTTACTTTACGATTCGATTCAACGTCGTTTGTCGTCTTGTTCTCTTTGTCCGTTTATATTCTCTCTAAAAAATTTATTACGTTGAAGGTATATATACGGTGTTGGGTATTTATGTGTTGTTGCGAACTTGCGATGACTTTTTTTTTCTACTTGTAATTAATTAGTTAGTTGTAGCATTTAAGAAATACCATAAATGTTGTAAATTTAAGTTTTGTGAAAAAACTTTACGATGTTAATTGCTTGTGTGTTTAGGATTTAGGCAAACGTAAGGTGCATATGATATGTATGGTTGATTTTATTTTTGCTGGAGAAACAGGTCTAGTATTTCCAAATATAAAGTAAGCACGTTTGTCAAAGAGGGGGAGAACGATGGATGACCTAGAATTTCTCATACTATCTATGTGAACCAAATTTAGAGTGTTAACTTTTCTTAGTTTTGTTAGGTCCTAAATTGTGTTTAGGAATGGTGGTTGAATGCAATACTTCACTAATTTCATGATCCAATTTTCTTTTATTAAAAACGAATAAACGGTTATAATTGGTTTTGAGGAATTAAATAAACAAATGAATTGGGATCAATGGATATCATCTAGTCAATAACCTAGCAATCTAAAAAAATGCAACGCTTTTGCTGATAAACCAATTAGTTGCCTTATTTTTGGGATGGATAAACGGTTATAATTGGTTTTGAGGAATTAAATAAACAAATGTAACGGTTTCGCTGATAAACCAATTAGCTGGCTCATGTTTGTGATAGATATGACCATTGGGGTTGGTAACCCGGTGATAGAGTCGAAGCCTCTTGCCTAGTTAAAGATGACATTTGACTAACTGTTTACGTCTATAGAAAGATCAACCGTTTTATCTTCAACGACTAACTTCATACGATGGGTTGGCAAAAATGTTTTAAGCCCCCCAACACATGATGAGATTTTGCAGAAACTCACTTAAGTATTTATATCAGAACAACATACACATGTAGCCAACAGTTTCCAAGTATAAATTACAATTCTCACAAGTCATAGTAAATCTACTAGTAACAAGATTGGACTTAACATAGTAAGAAAAAGCTAAACTATCTTCAAGCCAGTCAGCAAGACCATTGAACTTGCCCCAAATAAACCAATGGGCCCCTTATGATATGCCCACCAAATGGGTACATGAGGCCCATCTGCCTGGAAGTTGACAATGCTAACAAGTGGTTCATCAATAATGGTTGCTAATACTATTTTTGAGCCAATTTAAGAAACGCGGGTACTTCAAAGTTTGAAAACCAACAGTAAGCAGTTGAATGAAACCATAACCAACAACCTTAACACAAAACCACCATTTCATAAGTTCTGTTGTTTGGTTGTTTGTGAGAAGAATACCATAGTTGCCAGTAGTAAAACTGCATTCCACAAAGTGGCAAAACTAGCAGAGCACAAAGGCAAGTCTGAGTAACGGTCAGAAGGGTGGATGATGATGATGATGATGATGAACAAACAAAATACAAATGGGATTTACATGCCTTTTGCACTCAAAAACCAATAAACGTTATTAAAACGTAAGGCGGAATTGTTAATCTCGAAAGAATTGTGAAGAATTATTGACGGATTAGCTAAGCAGGAACCTGAATATGTCACCTAAAGAGATGATACCTTCAACCCGCTTGCTTCCAGCCTCCACAAACACAACTCGTCTTACCCCTGACCCAAAACACATATGAAGTCAAATGGTCAATATAGAGTATTGCAGAGATCATTATAACCAGCAGGGTTGTTCACGAGCCGAGTTCGAGCTAAGCTAGCACCAACTCGGGATCGAGTAAGTAATAACATGAGCTGAGCTGGCTCACTGAAGTATTACCAGAGACACAAGGCTTGAAAGTACCTGGTTTTGCTAGTCTTTCCATGACTTTGTGCAGAGAATCCGAGCGCAGGCACATGTGGCATCTTTGTCCAGTTGTCCCATAAGAAGAGTATGGTTCTTGTCCCAGCTGCAAAGCCTGAGATTACCAAAGACATCAAATACATACTTTACAAAAGAAAAATTAAAAAAGAAATAATAAATGAATGTTGTAGCCGCATTGGGGGTAGAGTCTCTTTACAGTAGAAGAGGAAAAAAAGGGCAGGTCACACGGGTTGTGTATTGGGCCAATCGGGCTAGGTGAAATTGAGTGATAATATTGGTACGGTTTGGGATGACCCCAAACATTTTTTTGTCCAACTCTTTTGATACATGATAAAGTGTAAAATGTGATTACAGCGTTGTATTGTTTCAATAATATATAAAAAAAATACATTTTAGCGACTTACAACCCGTTCAACTCATTTGACTTGCTTCCTTTTTACTCTATGTAGTTAACATCGTCAATATAACGGTTATCGGTTCCCATGTAAAATATTGGTCAGGACATCGGTATTGATATCATCGGTGATATTGACCGATATATCACCGATTTTCCCGAGATCTATACCTTTCTTTGTAGTTCCACCATTCGTCTATCTTCTTATTGATGCTAATAGTATTTTAAGTCTTAATTGTTAATTGTTAGTGTTAAATGTTAGTGTTTTATTCTTAATCAGGTCCTACTTGCTATAATTGCAAGTTGCAAAAGGTTAATTTGTTAATGGTAGAAGAGTATACTGAATTGTTAGTGTTAAATTGCTATATATTAATTCTGCATGAAATTAAAATTACCGATATCCCACCGTGATAACCAATATCTCAAGTATCGGTCCTTGACCGATATCCGATTTTTTACCGCATTAACTACAAATTTAGCTAATAGTTTTATATTACCCTTCGATCCGTTATAAAACATTACCCAGATATACCCATTGATAAGTAAATGAATCGATATTGCCACCACCACTTTACAAATTATACCCTAATACTAGTTGACTTAAGGTTAAACGGTTAGCTGATCAAATGACACTTACCTGATGAACAGTCATTTCTTCAAGGTTAATGTGTGTGTAGATTTTGTCTTTCGCCAAAGCAGTTATATCACTGTCAAAGTGTACATGATATTAGGACCAATGCTAACTCGATAACATAATCCCGAAAAATATTAAGGATACATAAAGACTGATACCTTCGAGAGTATACATCCAACAATGAATCGTTATCATCAACAATTGGAATTGAGCTAACCTCAGCTGCAAAAAAAAGTGATGAATATGTAAAAGTGAGCATATGGTTACACTTATACAAATACTTTAAAACTATTTGCATATCTTCTGATCATAAAAGAAAAAGAAACCTTGTACAAACAAATTTAGTGCTGCACTGAGAGAAGCGTTTGGTCTCAATATTGCCAACGGTTGCCCATTTGATTCTCCAATTTTCGGAACCCATGTGCCCAAAGGAAGCGAACAAACTGGCGATTGCAATATCGGCAATGAACTTGCGGAATGTCTAAAGTATCTGCAAACAACTGAATAACCAGATATACTTAGTAAGCAATTTAGAGTGATGAAACATTGAAACCAAACAATTCATTAAAAAAAAGCTTTACGTTTTAGTATATCGGAAAGTGAAGCAAGATATAACAACTGCGGATATGAACCATCGTCTGAGATTGAATGGGTGACCGGAACTGTAGCAACTCGATTCTGCAGTATCTTTAACGTGACATCTTTCAAATTTTCATCCGGCCCAGCCTGAACAACGTATACAAATAAACTACATTATGAATTACTTATAAAATATAACTAGTCATTAGAATACTCATCGTAAACAAGGATGTAAAGTTTATAAAAAATTACGCACCTGCACTAATCTTTTAGAAAATGTTTTACCACGTTCTATAGTTTGTTTATTCAGATATAGCTTTGTTTCTTTCCAAACAGATATAGTATGCTTCTGAAGTTCTTCCTCTGTCAGATTCGACCCATGATTACCAAGCTGCAAAAAAAAAAAAAAAAAAAACAGCCAGCCGTTTTAAAGCAAGAATATGATAAATAATGTTGATAACTGGATTCGCTTTCAACTTACCTCCCGCAGAATTAAAATAAAATCCAACGCACTTATAACACCGACAAACTGACCCTTGCTGAAATCCCAAAGAGGAGCAGTAGAAATTCCCTGAAATTGTACGACTTTAGGAACCATACATATACATATAAAAGAAAAATATCAGAGAAAAAAAGCACAAGAACATACCAATGTATAATTAGTAGAGCTAATATGAAAGGAGAGAAACATACTTAGATTGGTGGTTCGTTTTGGTAATTATACTCGATAATGTTGTGACCTTAGTAAATATACTTTCTTGAAATGGCAGTTTGGTAATTTGAGCACCCTGATGGCTGGTTTCTTGCTTATGTAACTAGTCCATTTTTTAAAAAGTATATTGACCAAACTACTAAACTAGCTCATTTCAACAAGAATAAAATGCCAAAATTGTCCCTGAGGTTTGGGCACTTTTGCCTGTTACATCCAAAATAAGACCCCTGACGTTTCATTTTTGTTGCCATTTCCATCCAAATCACTAACTCAGATAAAATGTATCGTTAACTCAGGGACGATTTTGGCAATTTACCCAATTACTTTTTTGTTTTTAAAATTTTATTTTTTATCTTTAAATAAAACATAATTATAAATATAATATATATACATACACACACACATTTATATATATAATATATAATATATGTAGATTACCTGCTCATAGAGGATATGAAAAGCTTGTTTTACAGGTAGATCGACATCTAAAGCAATGACCTGGGAACAAGACAATTAAAATTAAAAAATATAAAAAAAGAACGATACAATTCAACTTAATTACGTTATTAAAAAACCAATATTCAAATCAAACCTTGCCAGACTCAGGAAGCAGCTCGTATGCCATATGTGTAGACAGGAAAACAGAAATCCTGTGACGAGATACTTCCAGGTCAGCTTCCGATATCATTGGCAACGGTTCATGTGGTGTACTATCTGAAACCCTTACCTACAAAAAAATTACCAACATGAGTCAAAGATATACATTTATCTATAATTAAAATTAGAACATAATGAATATAATATAATATCATAATATACATATATTTATTTTATGCTTTTGTCATTTTAATCTTATAACAATAGTTATTTTCTAGCTTCAGTACTTTTTTTAGTATCACGGGTTAGGATACGTTTAGTGTCAACCGGTATCGAATCGGTACCGGTTAAGTTGAATACATTTTCAATTTTTTCTTAGCTTTAATTATCTTTTTTTATCACGGCTTGGGATAAGCTTGGTGTCAATCAGTATCGAACCGGTACTGGTATCGAAAATACCGGTATGATCCTGTTCGGTATCGGTACACGAAAGTAATACGGCACCAGCCTGGTACAGAAAACGCCAACGTCGGTACCTACATTGAAATCTTTTAGTTCGGGAAATTCGGTACTCCTACCCAAGTACCATTTGTTCATCCCTGATCACGGGTACTATACTATATATTAAAATTAGAACATAATGAATAGTAACTATAATATTATAGTATTACATATTTTTATTTTATGCTTTTGTTATTTTAATCTTATAACAATAGTTATTTTCTAGCTTCAGTACTTTTTTTAGTATCATGGGTTAGGATACGTTTAGTGTCAACCGGTATCGAATCGGTACTGGTTAAGTTGAATACATTTTCAATTTTTTCTTAGCTTTAATTATCTTTTTTTTATCACGGCTTGGGATAAGCTTGGTGTCAACCAGTATCGAACCGGTATATCGAAAATACCGGTATGATCCTGTTCGGTATCGGTACACGAAAGTAATACCGGCACCAGCCTGGTACAGAAAACGACAAACGTCGGTACCTACATTGAAGATCTTTTAGTTCGGGAAAGTCGGTACTCCTTCCCAGTACCATTTGCTCATCCCTGATCACGGGTACTATACGAACAACAACGGTATCGTACAATTTTTTTGTTGATTTTGTTCAACTTTTAATGATTTCTTTTTTTAGTTCAGGGGTAGGGATTAGCTCGGTGCCAACCAATACCGAATCGGTACTGGTACCGAAAATACCGGTTATGGTAACGGTATATGAAAGTAAAAACGGTAGCGAACCGGTACCAGTAACGCCAAAGCCGGTACCAATTTGGTTCTTAAGATCTTTCGGTTTAGGAAATTCGGTACCGATACCCGGTACCATTTGCTCATCTCTGACCATGGGTGTCATACGAACAACATCATTACCATACAAGTTTTTGGTTGATTTTCTTTCGGTTATCTTTTAGTGTTTTTTCTAAATTTTCTTTTTGTTCTTGTCAGCGGTTCCGTGCGCAACGCGCTCGTACTGATTTCAAAACACATGTAAACACAGACTAAGTAACAAAAGAAGTTCGCCGCAACGCGGCGACGTCATAAACCTAGTTTAATGAAAAGATAATAATCTATGAAGTGGCGTACCACTCGCTGAAATGTCTCATTGTCAACGTCCATGCTTGAACCGGAAGTCATATGTAGACTCAAGACTGCAGAGTTGTAGTCTGGTTCCCGGGTTAAGAGTACCGTATTCACAATACCGTAATTACCGGTTACAAAAGGATGGTGCTCGTCATGCCGCCACTCGCCATCAACAATAAATTTATACTACAAGATGATTAATATGTCAATATCATTTATATGTGATAGATTATGAAGATGAAGTTGTTTATATCATGCTCAAAAAGTGCTAAATGTTTTTATGTTCGTTACAACATGTGGCAGAAAAAGGGGTCTAAAAGGCATTAACCATATCTATGAATATACCGTTGATAAAAGGGACGTGCAATATCAAAAGGTCACTGTTGTATGGTATCCCATATCATCATCCTACAAGATTTTATTTTTCAGACTTGAAAATTTTGTATTATCAAGAGTCACAACTTGAATATCCATTTATATATCAACTTAACAACATCCTGTTTACTTGTCAAGAAGCTTATCAACGAACGAAACGATACTAAAGCAAGAACTAACCTGATGGTAACCAGGCGGCAAGCTGCATATCGTCTGAAACACAGTCGGGCAACCCTCAACCGGAGTCATAGGCCAATGCTCAGACCATCTATACAAAAAAAAACACACACACCACCAATCAACAAATGTTTAAGTCTATTCATTCAGTTCATTCAGGCAATATCACAAACACTTGGCGTTGCAACCTTAAAAACAACCACAATCACTAAAACTCACCCTGTAAAAGAGCCACTCAAGTACACACTTCTCCCCCCATAAGGCCACACAAACCGTGCCGGCAACAAAATCGCGCCGGCCCCACCGCTCTCCCGGCCAAAATCCATCCCTGAACCAGACATTCACTTTCCCACTTCTAACTAAATTATCCTAAATTAACCTAAACCCACAATTTCCACTCAGATCAACACTAAAACTCTACTAGAGCTCAAAGTTGGGTTTCTTTAACAACTAATATTAATACCAATATTATTACTAAAAGCTCAAAAAACAACCTCATGCATAGAACAAATTCAAACCAATAAAAAAATCAAAGGAATTGAATTAAACCATTAAACCCTAATGTGAACGAATCGAAAGATTATATATACTATTGAACGGGATCTCAAAAGGTGAGAATTGGAAGAAGGGATGAGCATAAAACCCTAGAGTGAAAAAAGATGGAAGCTTTAATGGTGGAAAAAAGAAAAACCCTTGAATGTTTAGGAAAAAAGGATGAATCTTTTTTGTATATAAAGGTTTTGTGTGTGTGTGTGTGTGGGGTGAAGTGATTTGAGGAGGATCTGGGGATGAATTGTATGCAGTATTACAGTTGCGTAATCACCGTTCATTGGGCAACAACGGGTGTGAACCAACAACAAAAGATGGTGAAAACCTCACACTTTTTTTCACTTTGCACGTAAAATTAATTAATTTATATTAATTAAATAAATATATACAAATTTATGATGAAGTTGACGCAAGCAGTAGCCGATCTAGAAAAAATTTTCGTTGGTGAAAATTTTTCAGGGGTTTTTGGTTATCGTTATATGATAATTGTTTTTTGTACGGTTCGGGTTAGGTCATATTAAAATATTGGATAATCAAAGAATTTCATATAATTAACAAAACTACGTCAACCATCGTTACAAAAATATATTAAAACAATAAAAGTTACCATCAAATGAGTGATAGAGTTATGGAAACCTTAGCTGACGTCAGAAATCTGGCCGGAATTTGGCTTATCAAGGTCGTTTTTATCGATTTTGAAATTTTAGGGTGGGGGATTGCAAATTTTTATGGAGGCGCTCGAGATTTTCACATATGCATAACCATGGTTGTAAAACAAGGTTTCCAAGTCTGAGTAATCGCTCCAAGGTAGGTTGCCGAGGCGACTTTCTTCAACCCCGCCTAATTACTCGGAATCGATCAAAAGTGGTCAACTTTGGCGAGAATCGGATCTTGTAGATCAACTCAGGCCGAGTTTGACTTAAAAAAATATATATAACATAAATGAATATCATTTTCACGTATTTTGTTGTAAATATTAGTAAATTTATGTTATTTGACATATCTCTAATTTTCGAAAACTAATTCCTTTGTAATTTAACATGTCCGAGTACTCCCCGAGTACTCTACGTCGTCGAGTACTCTCAACTTCTCGCTCGACCGACTAGGGAGCGCCTAACGACTTTTGCAACCATGTGTATAACATTATACTTGGTTTATTTTCATAAACTAATTTGAATTAAATTATTTTTGAGTTGCTTTTATAGACTAAGCAATTACAAAATTTTATGGGGGCGTTCGAGATTTTCACATATGTATAACATTATACTTGGTTATTTCGTAAACTAATTTGAATTAAATTATTTTTGAGTTGTTTTTATAGACTATAGATCATCTGTTGTGTGCTTAAGAATTGCCACGGAAGATTATGATGAGAATGATGAAAGATGTCACATACGACGTATTGGCTTGTTTCACATGTCTATTTAACTTTAAAAACGTTTTTAATAAGGTTTTGGTATGTTTAGTTTGTTATTGGTTTGATAGATATATATTTTTTAGACATAAATCATTTTCTTTACATTTTTTCTGCAATCATTACTTGATCATTAATAATTTTGACTATAATATTTTTTTACATTTTAAAGATTTGATTATATCTTTATTGATGGATGAAGTCAAATGTGCAAGAAAATCTTTTTTTATACTATTAAACCCGAATTTGTCGGACTCCATCGAGAAGTCAAACATGGCAGTTTGACCTACATTTTCTATTCAATCATTGTTCGATTTCGTCCCGGCCATTAATCAGATTATTCACTTTTTTTTTCTAGTTTCACATTTCCAAGAGCTAAATGGGTTTATTGAGTAGATTTTTTGTTTGATTGAAATCGTAATGGTCATTCCGTTGAACGTGATCCAAACCAATTTGACCCAACTCGTTTAGACCCGTTAGTTGACCTGACCTAACCATTTTCAGGCTCGCGAGACGACGTATATTCGATTATAGCGAGCTTGTAGAACTTAGAAGAGTTGCATGTTTTTAATGGTCAATTTTATTGTTTTAAGTGTTTATTCTTAGATGGGTTTTTTTCCTTTAAATTCATTTTTATTTAGATTCGAAGAGTGATGATAACGAAAAAGATTATCATTGACTTAGCATGATCCTACAAGGAGGCTTTATTCATGTTTTTCTATTGATTTTCTAGGGTTATTTTTTGTAATAAGATAAATCAAAATGTCAAGAGTTGAATACAAATTTTTTACCCGATATGTCAAGAGCAACGACTTCTAGTCTGATAAGATTTGTGGATGCACGTGAATTGTTCAAACAGAAGCAAATAAACAGGTTTTATTTGATTTGTCCTTGGTTTGAGATTTGAAGGGTTCTCCAACATTTTGGATCTTAACCCGACCATGTAAATTAAACCGATAGATAATTTTCTTATCTATGTTTGTGTGTAACGTTATGCATGATCCCCTCCATATATGTATATGTATGTATGTATAGATTGTCGTTCAAAACATAACCATTTGAGGTGGATAACTCCGATAACCACCAAAATAGGTTTGCAAACAAACTGAACGAACACGCACAGACCTTGTTCGTGCTCGTTTGTTAAGAAATATATGTGTTAATGAACTGTTCATGAACACTTACCGAACAAGATTTTATGTTTGTGTTCGTTTGTTATGGAAATGAACTTGTTCGTGTTCGTTTGTTAATTTTAGTCAACGAACAAAGACGAACGTTGATGAACACAAACCAACACAAACAAACGTTCATGAACATAATATATAATACACTGACACTTATTAAATATTTTATTTGTCGGAATTTTGAAGTATTTAAATAAAATATAAATACTAAAAACTTATTAAATATTTTATTTGTCGGAATTTTGAAGTATTTAAATAAAATATAAATACTAAAAACTAAGGAACTATCAACACATTATCGAACATTCACGAACATAAATGAATCAACCATACCTTTTTTCATCTTCTTTCATTTAACTAAACGAACGAAATTTCTTGTTTGTGTTCGTTTGTTCAATAAATGAACGAATACAAACGAACTTCCTGCCGAACGATTCACGAACTGTTCGCCGAACGTTTGGTTCGTTTGCAGCCCTAACCAAAATATACCTATTGCTTTATATATGATACACAAGATGGCTATCTCCCACTATTTCTGATTATATTTCATACACCGCGTACAACTGCATTATGCGGTTCTCGCAATTCTCTGCTTAAAAGTTAAAACTGATCAGGTATTAAAATAAAAAACCGAATAACATTTATAATAAACTTTAAAAATTTTGATAATAAACTTAAATTTTTTTTAAGAACATACAACATACACAAATTATACACAGGCATAATCTACACTCCCACAAGTCATTAACTCAGCACCTTAAAACCAAAACTCAACACAAAGCAACAAACCTGTTCTATTCTGCAACCACACATACAATACCATCATTTCAAACAGAGAGCTCCTCGTCCGATCTATTAACAAAACAAACAAACAGTCCGCGTTTAGATCTAGTTTCCGGTGGTTTCTTCATCGACTAGATGATGCGCACTTTGATGAAGACTTTGATCGGTCGGTGAACCAGGGATGAAGGGCACGAAACCCCGACCACCAAAAACAGGACGCATAAAGGCGTTATCGAATTTTCTCCAATAATAATGGACGGTGTGAGTTGGCGTTGAAAGAAGCATTCGTAGACTGGAAGGACGAGGCATGTTGTCTATTGAATCCTGACCGTTTCCTAGAAGAGGTACGATGAATGATTTAGGGGACGATGGTTCGGAAGAAATCATCCGGTTCAAGTTTTTGGGTGTGGGTAGCAAGAGTCTCACGAGAGGCTGCGTGATTAGACCAAATACCTGCGCACACGAACATAACGAGTGTGAGTCGAATTATTTGAAAATGGGAGACTGCATTCCACATATTTAGCAAAATTTTGAAAGTCGCCCATAGACTATTTTTAGCATTTACAAACTGTTAAATGGAATTTATTCAAAGCTTTAGATTATTATAAATAAAATTGTTTTCTAATATCATAATACATTTATAGAAATAGCTAAAGTCTAGGCCAAAACGTGTTTACGAGTCAACTAAACTTGACACTTCTAGCCTTGAAGTATAAGTAACCGGAAATGAAATCAAAGGTTGGTTTCTTCTTATATCTATAAAACAAACGATAATTCCATAAAACGTTTATTTTATTTTAAAGAAGAAATTGTTTGACGTTAAAAAACGAGGTCGCAGTCAAAATTAAAATGGGAAAAACGAAAACTACATGCAAACCTCTATAAACACATCAAGATGGTATTTATAACAAGCAGACATTAAAATATTAAGTAATTTAAAGCTTAAGATATCAAAGGGGTTTGCGGTGCAGCTTGTTGCCCGTTTGCCTGCCATTCTTATGTAACTTTTCTATCGTTAATATTAAAAGTATTTAATCTAGATCCGTTTATTTGTAAAATAAAAAATAAAAAAAATATATCTTACCATTGTGCTGAACAGGACAACAGTGATGGTGCTTGTAATCATGATTGCATTCCCGGGCATTGTTGTGTGACCTTCCTTGGTAAACTGCATGATAGAAGACATAACTTATACTTTTCTGTAGCGTATAAATAAAATAACAATAATAATAATATTTGTAATAGTAATAATATATTCATATAACTTGTTACATTTGTAGTGTAGAAAACCTTATCTCTGCCATTACCTAGGGGATGCCATTTACATCCCACTTATAACCATTTAATATAGCAAACATTAACAAGTGAAACAATTGCATAAAATAAAAATGTATGAATAAAAAAGTTTATGTTCGTAATATATTGATAAGGTAAATAAGGGAACGAAGTCACCAACCTGGTTATAAGCAAGAGCCATAGACACTGCACCTCTCATAAGACCAGCCCACCATATTAAAACCTTGAGAGAAAAAAAAAAGCGACAACAAGTTACGAATTTGTGTAGCATGCCAGACAAATCAGTAGAGTAGGAACATACTTGCTGCCTAAAATCAATCTTCTCGTGTTGGGCCTTTTTGGTTAAATTGGATAAAAACGACAATGGGAAGACAAAGGCGGCTCTTCCGACCAATACCAAGCCCAATAGAATTGCACTCACTTCAACTGATGTCCCCGGGCTGAAAAACCGAAAATAACCACCATGTTAAACTTGCATTCTTTACGCTTAATTAGCAAATAACATTGGACAGATAATGAATGGATCGTATTCGTACCTGTCTTTCACAAAGCTCCATTTTTCAATATCTAAAGCATCCATACCAACGTACAGGAAGATAAACAACTCTGCAATAAACGAAAATGTTGCAAAGGCGTGCCTGCAAATATTGGCAAGTAGATACAAATGAACTTATTAAGTTGGTGACGATACATTAACATAATGAATAATGGTACTAACTTGAAGAATAAACGTACTTGGTTGTTACTCTGGATTTCTCGGTGACGTTATGCCAAGTGTAATGGGACATAACAATTCCACAAAAGAACACTGTGAGAATGCCACTCAAAGAGAATAGCTGCAATAGTGATTGATGAGCATCAGTTAAGTTCCTTATAGGTGGTTGTCCAATTTAGAAGTAGAAGTTTGTGGGGGTTGGTTAACGGGTCGGGTCGAGCTGAATTAACCCAGTTATAAGTAAATGGGTCGAAATTGCTCCTACTGTAGAAAAAAGAAGCTTGCAAGATAAGTAAAGAGAAAGATGTACCTCAGCTAGCATGTAAGAAAGATAAGCCATGAGTATCATGATAGCAACTTCTCGATCCGTTGAATGCCTAGAATAAGTGTAAGTGTCATTAATAATGTATATGTTTGAACACGCTAGTCGGCTTTTGACCCCTTTTATTTTTTCAGCATAATTTTCAGATTTTACTTGTTTGATCCATTACGAAGGAAATTAAATAACAAACTTAAGACCTCTACATAAAATATATTAAATCTAACCTCCTATTCTATTTACTTATATATATTAATTTCAAACATTGGGATGAATACTTTTTTTTTTTTATTTATTGGGGGGGGGGGGGTCTTTTGTTTTTTTTTTATTATGTTTATCCGGTAGACTGACACCAACCAAATGTCGGTACCGCCGCCGCGTAGCGCGGGTGTAACGTGTTTTTGTTCATGTTTCAACAAATATTGTACAGGTCACGAACCGGTACCGCCGCGTAACACGGGTGTAACATATTTCTTTTAAGTTTCAACTGATATTATACAGGTGACAAAAAGAACCGGACCGATACCGACAGAACGTCAGTACCTCCGCCGCGTAGCGCGGATGTAACCCACTAGTTAACATTTAAAAACCGGTGTACCTTCCAAAGTATAACTTCTTTATGATATATGCACTTAGTAGCCCAGCCTGTAGGAATAAAAAAATATAACATCACATGGTCATATTATGAAACGTGAAAAAAGAATCGATGGGGGTAGAATGGTAGATATTACTCCTGCTCCTAGAAGTGTGCTTGTGATAAACAAATAGAAGAAATTCCCGAGCAACTGAAAAGCAACAGCGGTTGTGATCTGAGATAAATCAAAGTTTTGAACCGCGTTGAATATGACAACTGATGTGGCATCGTTCACAACTCCTTCCCCGAACACTAGACTGTACAACAAAGGGGTCTGATCTTGATTGAGCACCTAAAATGTGAGACTAGACACATTAGCATCTGCAAATGTTAATGATGATTTTTGTTTAAACAAACTTAATGATGCCCTAAGTACCTGCAAAGTGCAAACGGAATCGGTTGCGGAGAAGATCGCACCAATTGCTCAAAGAAGTTTGAAAGTTTATCAAATAAGACGATACTAAACAAATAGCAAAAGAAAAATTAGTACGGAAATCGAAGATCGAGTGATACCGAGATAGTCTCCGAGCTCAAGCTCCCCGATATTCATCTTTTTGAAAATCTTTATAGCAGCTGTACAAAAGCAAAGCAGGTTTTGTCATCTTGCGAATAAATATCTCAACATGATACACAATATTATTAGATATATGATATCGATGATAACCTGGAACATTTTATAAGTACGTATAAAGCCTTTAACGAAGAATGATGGAGGCGCTTACCAAATGATATGATGGTGAAAGATATCATGGTACCAATGGCACCGAATAGAACAATGGTCATGAAATTGCGGAAAAATTGTTTCTTCTTAACCTGGAACCTGTTTGTTTTCAATGAAAAGAAACATAAGGAAAGACAACATGATGTAAGCTCGTAAATTGAATTTTTTATTTACTGAGTTTATAACAACTACTTGAAATACGTTTTATTTAGTCTTAAAACATAAAACAACGATGCGATTAACTGTACATAGTGGTTGAGAGAGAAAAAAACATTAATAGGGAAAAGTGAGACAAATAGGCAAATAGCATAGTGCAGTAACTTTGAATGCCAGGTGAGATTTATTTACATGAACTATATTTATACGATTACGCCATTGATATGTGGCCATTTCTTCTCTCTAAGCTGCACAAGAAAACTGTAACACTAAATTCAAGGGGCATTCGTACTTCTCAAGATATCTAACGCAGCCTGAACTTCTATCTTCTCTTTTTCGTTTGAAAGCAGAATAATTAGATTTTACGTGTCTCCACATAACAACTAACGGAAATACGGCAAGATTTTTAAAATGGTACTTCATTTAGAGAAATTTGAAATAAGGCAAGAATCCAATTATTCGGACCAGCCCAGATCGAGTTAACCAATAATTGTATGCTAACAAAATAAGGTGCTTTATACCATATAAAGTATACAACAAACAAATGACTGTTGCTCTCAACTTTCCACTAATGCCATCAACTAAAAAGAGTGTTGCTTCTTAAAAAGTGTTGGTTATACCTTTTCCACTCAGATCTCCAACATGTCACTAAAGATTAAGCAACATACAAAACACAGGACAAATATCGCGACACAAACCGTTAACCGTTAACATAACCAAGTCAACCGTAGATTCTTTCAACTTTAAAATCACAAACAACCTATATAAGAGACTCGACATGATAATTTACCGTATAAAAAGAAACTAAAACATACCCGGCATTGAAGATGATTGGTGGAAGAAGATAAATGAAGAAAAAATCTTCACTGAACACTAGAAGATGTGAGCTTGTGCCTCCACTAACTAACAAAATAACAACTCCAGTGCAGAGTCCCTAACCATATTCATCAACAAATCAGTTACAGAAATTCATAACCAATATTATTAAACAAACACACAAATACTTACGATAACAAGAGCGGTAATCGATTCGTTCATCCATCGATTCTCCTCCAAAAGATGACCAAGCACAATACAACCACAAAGAAGAGCCACAAACAAGTTCATAGACACAACAGAAGAGTACTCAGAGGTAGCCAATGTGCTGCTACCCATCTTCTCAAACATTAATCCCATATCAAACACCATATTGGCCAATTAATTTGGCCAGTCAAACAACACACTTCAGCAGCAGTTAATCTTCAAATCAACTTCTTAAACCTAATCCCAGATCACCAAAAGCAAAATAAAATATTAAAAATAACAACACACACACACACATATATATATATATAAAGATCACAACTTTTAGACTAAAGATTGCATCAGCACACACACCCACATGAAGAATTATATAAAAAAGGTAAAATTACCGGATATTGAGGCGTAAAAAGATGAAACTGAGATGATGAACAGTAAAGGTGATGTGGGTCGATCTAAAAATTGAATCTTGGTGGGTGGATTTGTTCTGGAGAGTTCGAGATCATAAATTGAAGAGGGAAGAAGGAGAAAGTTGAGTTGAATTATAAGAAAAGATTGAAAAGTAGTAATGGAAAGCACGTTATACGCAAAGGGTTCAACTGTATTTGGTTCTTTATATATGATTCTAGATTGAGATTGGTGTGAGAGACGAAACGATGGGATATTTTGAAGAACACTTCTTTTTATTTTGCCAGATGGCCGACTGACAAAATGATTTCTTCGGATTATTAATATTAATAAATTTGAAAATGATTATTAATAAATTTGAAAATGTAAAATTGGTTTTCTAAACGGGTTTGAATCAGTTTCGGATCTTAGCTGGTGATGGGTGCAATAATTTTTATGTAGGGGTTATTCAAGTCACGTCACGTGTATAACGATAACTTGTTGCATAAGGTAAAACTAATAATTAGACTATGGGGTATGGTGGGGCGTGATTTTGGGGCATGGCCCGACACGTGGACTTGGAGGGGCACCGCCAGTCCGTGCCATTTTCGGTGGGTATGGTGGGGCGTGGCTAGGCCACGTGTAATTATTTTTTTTTCCTATTTTTTATAAAAAAACCCAAAATAAAACAAACCTAAAAATATTATTAAAATTTACTAAAAATTATAAATCTAAAAAAAACATATTAAAATTTAAAAAAAAACCCTAAATTACAAATCTAAAAAAAACATAATTAAACATAAAAAAATCCTAAAGCGTTAGGTAGATTTCGAAGAGGGCCAACTTCTCAAACGGCCTCCGTTCCTTGCCCCGGTACTCGATGTTGGCCACCGCCACCCGGTCGTCGTGACTTATGTCACCGCCAGGCACGTTGTCGTAGTACGCTTTAAACCGGTCGAACTTGGGTCGAAGTTCACGCCACTTGTATTGGCACACGTTTAGGTAGCGTTTGGTATGTAGGAATGAGATGAGGAATGAAATGGATCATTGTGAGGGAATGAAGAAAAGAATGTTTGGTTGGTCAATGGAATTGAATCGCTCATTTCAAAATGCATTCCATTCCTTCAAAAGCATTCCATCCCTCCCCCATATTTTTTTTCCATTCCATTCCATCTCCACCATTCATTAACAACACAACAACCTACTACCGTTGCCACCACCCACCACCACCGTCATCCGCCGCCACCGCCGCCGCCGCCACCGCCCGCCGCCACCCGCCGCCGCCGCCACCACCCCCACACGCCACACGCCACCGCCACCGCCACACCCGCCATCGCCACCGCCACCACCTCCGTCGTCACCCACCACCACCACCGTTGTCTCCGCCCACCACCACCGATGCCGCTACAACTGCCATCTATCACCACCCACCATCACCGCCTATCATTGACCACCTCCATCCGATTTTATTCATTCGTCTTTTCACGCATACCAAACAACAAAAAGCAATGGTCCATTCCATTCTCACATGGTAACCAAACAAGACATGGAATGGTAATGATCAATTCCATTACCTCACCCATTCCATTACCTCGTCCATTCCATTCCTCCGCTCATTCCATTACCCCATACCAAACAGACCCTTAGATTTTGCCGGTCGTTCCCAACGTTGTGCCGGTAGCTCGCGAAAGCTTCCGGCCAATAACGTGTATCACCGGGTCGGCAGGCCTTCATAGCGTCCACCACGCTGTTACTAGTGTTATCTCTTCCTCGTTCATCCAAGAGGCCATGATTTCGAGTGAGGTTGGCGATGGGGGATTTCTTCTCGGGGTAGCGAACAGGGATGGCGGTGGGGGATTTTATACTACTCGGGGCTGTCGTTTGGCTTGGCCAAACGGTTATAAATTTAAAACTCGGGGTGGCGGTTGGCTTGGCCAAGCCAAACGGTTATAAATTTAAAATTTAAAAAAACTGATAAGCGGCCTAGCCAAGCCAGCCAATAAGAAATCGCCACAGTGGACCGCTAGACCCGCCTAACGCCCGAGTTGAAACTCCCGCCCAATTGGCCACCCGAAACCCAAGCCCACCCGGGGTGGTGACTTGGGCATTTTTACCCAACCCACGCCGAAACCCAAGCCCCATACCCCATAGCCTTATGATGAAGTTTTTGAAGTAATCATGATCATCATAGTCAACCTGGGTGGGGCGGAGAAGAACCATCGACCATGGCACATTTTATAGTGGGGGCACAAAAATTTCTTTAAAAAATCATATATATACACACAGATATACATATATATATAGGAGATGGTTCAATTAAAAACTCATAGTTAGTGAGAGAACTTCAAAACTTCTCCTTAATTAATGAAGGGAAGAGCGCTTTTAATGAACGAGGAACAAAATTGGAAAAAAGTGTATCTTGTATATATATAAATTTTCAAACATTTTTATCTTCTTCGTATGTTATTACATTTTTAGTGAAGGGTTAGCCGGTTTAAGTTTTCCGTAGTGTTGCACATGCATAATACTAATTATTATTTTTTTCATTTTTTTCTTTTTATATTTTAAAAAATGCTAGATTTAGAGCAAAAAATGTTTAAAAATTGATGTGATTTTTAAGTTATTTTAGGAGTATTCGAGTTCTCATGATAAAAGGAGTTCTCGCATTGATATGTATATAGGTTGAGCCTATATAGGTTGAGGATCCTGTAGAAAGGGTTATAAGCCTATAAGTGTGAGAAGTGTGAGAAATATTGTGGGCATTCAATTAAAAACTCATAGTTAGTGAGAGAACTTGAAAACTTCTCCTTAATTAATGAAGGGAAGAGCGCTTTTAATGAACGAGGAACAAAATTGGAAAAAAGTGTATCTTGTATATATATAAATTTTCAAACATTTTTATCTTCTTCGTATGTTATTATTTTTTTAGTGAAGGGTTAGCCGGTTTAAGTTTTCCGTAGTGTTGCACATGCATAATACTAATTATTATTTTTTTCATTTTTTTCTTTTTATATTTTAAAAAATGCTAGATTTAGAGCCAAAAAATGTTTAAAAATTGATGTGATTTTTAAGTTATTTTAGGAGTATTCGAGTTCTCATGATAAAAGGAGTTCTCGCATTGATATGTATATAGGTTGAGCCTATATAGGTTGAGAATCCTGTAGAAAGGGTTATAAGCCTATAAGTGTGAGAAGTGTGAGAAATATTGTGGGCATGACATGTGTCATCAATCTATATTAATTCAAAAGGGTAAACAAGCAATTTACTTAATAATATAATTAATTGTTTATTGCATACCGCCTGGAGTTATTTTAGGAATCGATTTATTTTTTTTAAGATTCACTAAAAATTTGTTGGGTATTTGTCATCTTTTATAAAACTTCAAGATCGCAGGAGGTTTTCATTCAAAAACCGGTGCTTTCTGTTCTTAGCATAAATAAATTCGATGGATTCCAATGATGCAGGTACCTTCGGTGGTGTTTTAAATAACAAGACATTTAACTATTCTCATTTTACGTAACGTTGTATATTTTTTATTCGTTATTTGTTATAGTGATTGTTCTGTTAAGAATAATCATGTAAGGGTTAATAGTGGTTGGGTGTTTTACGTACCACAACATAAGACGGACGATTGAATAAATTGTGGTGTCTTAATCCATACTTTAATTTGAATAGATTTGGTTAACTTGATTGATATTGTCTTATTCTGAATACTCAATGTTCAATTGATTTGATAGTGCTATATTATGAATCGTTTATAGTATCATATACAAGGCTAATTGTGTTATAATCTGACTAGATATTTGTTAACTGGTTGATAGTGTTTTATTCATGATAGATAGTTTTAATTAGAGTTATAGTGTTATACACAAAATAGGTTTGTTAACTTGAATTAATAGTGTTTTATTCTCAATAGAAATTGGCAAATGGCTGTAAAGTGTTCTACATCAATAGTGTCATACACTGAAATTGTGTTGTTAACTATGCTCATAGTGTTTTATTATTCTTTTATAGTGTTATATTAAAAATGTTTGTTATATTCCTTTTTATGGTAGATATTCCTACATCCAGCCGGACGATGATCTTCAAGTGTCCCCAAGATCCGGAAGGAGGACCTTTTTACCAGATGTTGATGACTCGCTTAAACCAAAGATGTACATGACGTTTGATTCGCTAAATAGTGTCTTTCTATTTTACCAAAGATATGCAATGGCCGGAGGAAATGATACATCAGAAGGAAAGGAAGAAGCAGATGATGAAGGGAAGGAAGAAGTTTAAGACCAGGATGAAATGTCCGAGGACGAGTAGATTACCAAATTAGGCGTATTCGATTTCATTTTTAGTTTTATGTGGTTAAAAAAATTCGTTCGTTTGTCGGATTTTATATCTTTTGTTTCATCTTTTCATTCATGTTTACGCTATTGTGAAACCATATTGTTTTTCCCATGGTGTCTTAAAAAACTGATTTTGTGGGTAGTTTTATTCTGAACATGTTTATCGTTCATGCTTGCCCCCAGCTACAGTTTTATATGTATGCACATATATTAAAGAAGACATCAACTTGTGTTACAGATTGTTTGATTTATTCCAAGGGTGCCACAGAAATGGTATTGTGTTTCACGAGGTTTTAGTTAATTTGGAAAAGTTAGTCATATCCATTATGTTTCATGGCCGTTTTAACAGTATGAGGATGTTAACTTATTGATAGTGTTTTATTCATGATAGATAGTGTTATCTTGATTAATACCGGATTAATAGTGTTTTAACACCATCCTGTTTTGTTGCGATGTGTAGTGTTTTCTAGACAACATAACTGAATACAACGTTGATAACTGTATGGTTCAATTCATATATCATACCACAAAAAACAAAAGCATAATAAAAGTAAAGAGTTATGCAAAGTTAGAACATTCGAACATATATCCAAAAAAAGAAATAGTTTTTGTCGGAGTTTTAAACTACACTGAAACAGGGACCAAATGTGTTATTCCACATCCAATCGGTATAATATCCTTTCCATTGCATTTTCAGCATTCTCCTTGATACTGTAACATTTGTAAAAATCGGGTCTCCAAAACCCGCTCCGTTTTGTAATCAGGTACCAAGTTATAAAAGTTGCATTAATTATTTATGATTATTTTGAGTTAAAACGATACATAATTAATAAATAAACTAAACTATAAAAATTATATTTGATAAAAAGTTAAAATAAAATAAATAAAAAATATATGAAGCTGCCGGGACTCGAACTCGGGTCAGCCAAGACTCTTAAACAACTTAACACTCATTCCCTGAACCACTCCGCCACAATGTGTTTTCTGTTAACTCTAGGAAAACAATTGAAACTTATACACAAACTCGGTTTAACCGATGATGCCATCTGAAAACCGGTAATCGGCAAACCAATCGTCAAATCGATTGTTTACCTCACACATTCAGTTATAACCGATGCTCGACGGTTTCTAATCAAGATAGAATTGATTGAACTTAAAGTTTCATCATTTTCGGTATTTGAAACCGAAAGTTCATCAAATTTCTGAATAACTCAAGCTTCAGTCCATTCTCACGATTCAGAGCTATCATATCAATACTCAATTTCAATTTCGTCGCATTTTTGAACCATAAGAGCATCTGAATCAGTTCGCCGGAAAATTTCTGCAAGTCACCGGAAAACCGGGACTCACATTCTCACGGTAATTCCTCCGACCCTTTCTGTTTAAAACATGTGATTAATCAGTCTCTAACACAACTCCATCATCAGAATCGATCCTAGTCAACGTTTATCGAAAATCTTATCTTCGCCGGAAAATTTGTGAGACTGCCGGAATCACACTGTGAACTGGTATGATATCCTAAACTTCTTTTAAACCTTGTTTAAGAGACTCAACTTCATGAATAATCGATCAACGCTGTTAATTGGTTTCAACAGCCGGAGTTCATTTCCAGTACCGACGAACCTCCGCCGGATTTCATGTGAACAACATCAATCGGTATATTCTTTTCCTTAAACTCTCTCCATTCTCTACTTTTGAATTACTGTTAATGTCTGAGAATTGTATAAATCACAAATCAATCATAACAAGTCGAATTATGCTGTCTGTGTAAATCGGCGAAGAAGATGAAGTCATAACAGAACATAAGATTAATTAAAAACGGTATTTTAAACGGGTTAGACACACAGTCCAGCGGTGGACTGTGTGCAAATTTCACACACACGTCCCGAGTTCGATCCTTGCTACACGCACGCCTTGTGTAATAACATGCCTTTTTGATCAAGAACTAAACCGGGTTAAAACAGATAGTTGTTAAATAAAAACCAAGATAATAACCGGGTTAGACACACAGTCTAGTGGTGGACTGTGTGCAACATGAACTGCACGTCGCGCGTTCGAAACTTGTCACGAGCACCGGTCCAATTGAATTAAAACGTTTTTGCAAATAAAGGAATTTTCGGTTAATTCAAATAAGTGTATAAATATAATTAAAAACGAGTTTATTACGGGTTAGACACGTAGCTCAGTTGGTAGAGCTGCGTGCACGCGAACGGAAGGTCGCCGGTTCGAATCCCACCCGGCGCAGGTATATTCGCTTACCGAACCGGTCAACGGTCAACGCTTAAAAAAAATGATATATTTTTTTTATATTTTTATTTATTTAATTTAATTTAAAAATCAATTAAAAATACTTAAAATAACATTTTTAAAGATAGAAAATAGCCATAAACTCACAAAAATTTATCTAAAAATTTCATTAAAATCCTTAATAACATCCATCCATTTAATATATTTTTCCATTATTATTTAGGTTAGTATTCCTCGTCGGCTCGCTCATCTAAATCGTGCGCATCTCACCATCTCCAATTCAACGCACCCAATGTGAGTGAATCTTACAAATTCCCCGTTTTAATCACGTTTTTGGGGTGTATCATGTGTCTTTGTTTATATACATATTATAACTAAACCATTGTGCATACATCATATCATGAACATGTGTATTTAGTTTGTTGCTGTTAAGTAGTTATTATTGGATGCAATTTATTATTTCAGTACATGCAATTTCAGAGGCCGCCGCTCCCCATTTATGAGCGTTGAGCATGTTCCCCATTTTATTATGCGGTTGAACCTGGCGTGCCCACATACGATCGGCTCCGTTTGATTGAGCCTTGATCGCACAGTTCATTTTACATTTTCAGTACATGCAATACGATCGGCTCCGTTTGATTGAGCCTTGATCGCACAGTTCATTTGTGTTAGTTATCGTATGATATTGGTATATTCATGTATGCTAGCAAGTGTTATTGTATCTTATAATTGTAACTGCTATTTGCTAATGCTTGATTATCTACATTTGTTCATTTATGATTATGCACCATATTTCATTGATAAACTAACCATAAAATCATTATCAAATGTTTATCTAATAAGGTTCACTCGCCAACTTATGTTGACCCAAAAACTCCCCGTTTACACATGATACAGGTGAACCAGCAGCAGCTAGGAACACATAGGACCTGGATTAGAAGAATAAAACGATTTAGTATTGGGATTGTTATGTTTGGTTATTTCCTTTGTATTGAATGAACATGTTTGGATGTTTGAAAATGTAACTTTGACTTTATTAATTATGAAACATAATAGTAAATGTCATGTGCTTTGGTGATAACCCAATTATGCCCCGACTCTTATTTCCGCTGCGGGTCGGGGTGTGACAGATTGGTATCAGAGCCATGACTATAGGGATATAAGATAGGTTATTAGACCCTTAGAGCCTATACTATAGTCGATTAGAAACTTATAAGAATTTTGTGTGTTATATGCCAAATTTCATGATGTTTATATGTTTTATGTTAAATGTTACATTTGATATTGTGCAAGCATGTTCATAAGTATGTATTATCAAATAATGTCTATCATGAAATCGTATGCTCATAACATATCACATCCATGAAAGCACACACCACATCATGATTGATTTTACAATGATTTTCGTGTTTTCAAATCTCATCAAAGTGAGTTCTCATGACGGGCATGTAGTAACTGGAAGGGTACTAGTACCGGTAGTCGGAACGTCCTGTCTAGGCTCGCATTCGTATAAATCCAAAATAAAGGACCAGTTTGCCTACCTGGGGACTAACGATGTGAGTACGAAGTACTTATTAGGCCAAAGCATGCTATACAAACGTCGTGTGAACTAATCCCACTTTGAGTTGTCATTGTGTCTACACCTGGACACGTTCCGACCAAACATCTCATGAACATATTTTGTGGTTTGCATTCGGGGGATGCGAGTGTTAAATTGCCAATACTAATGTGAATCCTACCAAGCCAATAGCCATGGGGGCCCACATGACTATGTAGGTGAAGGTATGGGGGACATTTGAGGCCCAACATGAGCGAACCCAAGACATCCTATGGATGTAGTTGCATTATTGATATTTATGTTATTTTCATTTTCTTAAAGACACATGACACCTAAAAAGACACCATAAACTCACAATCTTCTCATTTTATGATCCTGTAGATGTCGTCTAGACAGCATCGAAGGGGTAAAAGATCGGGAAAGTCTCAGGAATGTTTGGCCACTCATACCGCGAAACAAATGGCCACGATTTTGCCTGACATCGTGGTACAAGTACAACAAGCCCTTGCTACAAATCCTACTAACCCTCCTCAACAACAGGACCAGAACATCGACAACCTCCTACCAACAAGTGCTCTTACAAACATTTTAAGTCCTGTGATCCTCCAAAATTCGAAGGGACTGAGGGAGTCACTGCTCTCCTACATTGGTTCGAGGAGATGGAAAACGTTTTCTTAAACTGCGATTGTCCTGAGGATTCAAGGTTCGTTACGCCACCGGGAGACTACTTGGTGTAGCTCTCACTTGGTGGAATACTAAGAAAGGAAAGAGGGGAACTGAAGATGCGATGGCCTTAACTTGGGAGGAGTTAAGGGAAATCATGACTAGGCGTTTCTGTCCTAGAAGTGAAATTAAGAAGCTGGAGGATGAATTTCATGCCTTAAAGCAAAAGGAGGGTGATCACTCTACTTACAACAAGAGGTTTTTGGAGTTGAACCAAATGGTTCCAAATTTATTTACTCCAACCTATCGTCTGATTGAGCATTATATTCGAGGACTTCCCTCGAAAATCCAAGACTCGGTTCTCAGCGTTTCACCGGTAACACTTGAAGCTGCCATGGAGTTGGCAACTGAACTGACCGAAAACCGAATTCGCAATGGGAAGTTCAAAGAAGAGAAGAAGAAAGCCCCTGTTGAGGGACAAACCTCAAACCACCCCATTCCTTCCTCTAAGTTTGCTAACAAGAGGAAGCGTAACACCAGGAATTTTGCAGTCACCCAAACCAACACCCCTATTCCTGCTGCACCCATCACTCAAGTCACTCCTTCACCCGCGCCATACAGAAGACCCTACACAGGCCCATTACCAAAATGTAACCGTTGTCAGTATCACCACTCCCCTGATCATCCTTGCCAATACTGCACCGGCTGCGGTCGCGCAGGACATACTGTTCAAAACTGCCGCATGCCTCAACGAACAAACCGCCACCAACCTTTAACCCAAACCCACCAACAGTTAATGGGTCAAGCACAACAACAACTACCATTTCCACCCACCCAGCATTTAGCCCAAACATACTATCAACCCAATTACCCTTTGGGCCAACCTATGCGGGCTTGTTTCAATTGTGGCGACCCAAGTCATTTCAGAAACACATGTCCAAGGCTGGTTAATATTATTCATGCTCAGGCCCAAGCCAACCCAGTGAACCAAGCGAACCAAGCTCCTTCACCTGCAAGAGGAAGAGCTTTCAATATTAACGCGAACCAGGCCAGAGCTGACGGCAATGTGGTCAACGGTACGTTTCTTATAATGATAGATATGCCTCTATGTTATTTGATACTGGTGCGGATAGAAGTTTTGTGTCATCAGAATTTGAACCCATCTTAAGCAAAAATCGGGATAAGCTCGCGAATCCATAACGGTGGAAGTTGCGGACGGAAAACCAGTTTCATTAGACTCTGTTTTACGCAACTGTACACTCATCTTAAACGACCACGATTTCTCAGTCGACCTTATTCCTATGAAGCTGGGAAGTTTCGACATCATAATCGGTATGGATGGGCTCAGTCAACATCATGCGGAAGTTGTATGTCGTGAAAAATTTATTCGTATTCCTCTTTCAAACGGTCAGACTCTTCGAATCATTGGAGAAACCTCGTCGAAAGGGCTCAACTTAATGTCTTGTCTTCAAGCTCAAAAATATCTTCGCAAGAATTATGTCGCGTTTTTAGGCCATATCATCAAGAAGGGGACCACAGAGAAGAAACTTGAAGATATTCCTGTAGTAAAAGATTTTCCACAAGTTTTTCCTGACGACATTTCAGGACTTCCTCCAATCAGAGATGTCGAATTCCGTATTGACCTTATACCTTGTGCTACACTAGTTGCAAAATCTCCATATAGGTTAGCCCCCTCTGAAATGCAAGAGCTAGCAGTCAATTGCAAGAGTTGACTGACAAGGGATTCATACGTCCTAGCTCATCGCCTTGGGGTGCACCTGTCCTTTTTGTAAAAAAGAAAGATGGATCTTTTCGTATGTGCATCGACTACAGAGAGCTCAACAAGTTAACCATAAAAAATCGCTATCCTTTACCTCGCATAGATGATCTTCTTGACCAACTACAAGGTGCCAGCTGCTTTTCGAAAATCGATCTTCGATCTGGCTATCATCAGCTTAGAGTGCATGAACAAGACGTCCCTAAGACTGCTTTTCGAACTCGTTATGGCCACTATGAATTCATGGTTATGCCGTTTGGATTAACCAACGCACCAGCTGTCTTCATGGACCTAATGAACAGAGTCTGCAAACCTTACCTTGATCGATTTGTTATAGTTTTCATCGACGATATTCTTATTTATTCAAAATCTAAAGCTGATCATGAGCGTCATCTTCGACTTGTTCTTGCACTTCTAGAAAAGGAAAAGCTTTATGCCAAGTTCTCTAAATGTGAATTCTGGTTAAAAGAGGTGCAATTCCTCGGGCATGTAGTCAATGACAAAGGAATACATGTTGACCCTTCAAAGATCAAAGCAGTTCAAGAATGGCAAGCTCCACGTACACCAACTGAAGTAAGATCTTTTCTTGGACTAGCTGGCTATTATCGTCGGTTCATTTCAAACTTCTCTCGCATTGCTGTGCCACTCACGGCTTTAACCCACAAGGGAAAACCATTCGTATGGGGACCCAAGCAAGAAGAAGCTTTTCAAACGCTTAAACAAAAACTTTGTGATGCACCAATCCTCACTCTTCCCGAAGGTTGTGATGATTTCGTAGTCTATTGCGACGCGTCAGGGCAAGGATTAGGTTGCGTTCTCATGCAAAGAGGAAAAGTCATAGCTTATGCCTCGAGGCAACTCAAGACACATGAAAAGAACTACACCACTCATGACCTAGAACTTGGAGCCGTTGTATTCGCTCTTAAAATATGGAGACATTATCTCTATGGTACTAAGTGTGAAATATACACTGACCACAAGAGTCTTCAACATATCTTTAATCAAAAAGAGTTAAATATGAGGCAACGAAGATGGGTCGAACTTCTGAATGATTACGACTGTGAAATTAGATACCACCCTGGTAAAGCAAATGTGGTGGCTGATGCACTTAGTCGAAAGGGTTATGCGAACTCCATTCATCTTCTATGTTCGCAAATTATAACCGACATTAAAGACCAAATTCGAGAAGCTCAACACGTTTCAATAACAGAAGAAGATGTACGAAAAGAGATGTCCTGTGGAGCCGAGTTAAAACTTGAAACTAAATCAGATGGTATTCTGTATTACCTAGATTGTATCTGGATTCCTAACCACAACAATCTTCGTGAAACTCTTATGAATGAAGCTCACAAAACGCGATATTCTATACACCCAGGAGCCGATAAGATGTATCAAGACCTACGATACACCTATTGGTGGCCTGGAATGAAGAAGGATATTGCCGTTTTTGTTTCCAAGTGTCTCACATGTTCTAAGGTGAAGGCTGAACACCAAAGACCCTCAGGACTTCTGGTCCAACCGGAAATACCTGTATGGAAGTGGGAAAATATAACCATGGATTTCATTACCGGGTTACCTCGCACTTCTGGTGGGTATGACACTATATGGGTGATTATAGACCGACTTACAAAATCAGCTCACTTTATTCCTATTCGAGAAGATTTCAAGAATGAAAAGCTTGCTCGTATTTATATCAACGAAATCGTAAGCCGGCATGGGGTACCATTAAGTATTATTTCTGATCGTGATGGTCGTTTCACCTCACGAACATGGCAAGCAGTACAATCCGCTATGGGCACTCGATTAGATCTCAGTACCGCCTATCATCCTCAAACTGATGGACAGTCTGAGCGCACCATTCAAACTCTTGAGGATATGCTTAGAGCATGTGTCATAGACTTCAAGGGAAATTGGGACGCCCACCTACCATTAGTTGAATTTTTCGTACAACAACAGCTATCATTCGAGCATCGGTATGGCACCTTTTGAAGCCTTATATGGTCGAAAGTGCCGATCTCCTGTGTGTTGGCACGAAATTGGGGAAGCACAAATTACTGGTCCAGAATTGATCCAAGAAACCACAGATAAGATTCATCAAATTCGAAACAATCTTCTAGCGGCTCAAAGTCGTCAAAAGAGTTACGCAGATAAACGACGGAAGCCCTTAGAGTTTAACATTGGTGATCATGTGCTTTTAAAAGTATCACCGTGGAAGGGAGTAGTTCGTTTTGGTCAAAAGGGAAGCTAGCACCACGTTACGTAGGACCTTTCAAGATACTCGAAAGAGTAGGTCCTGTAGCATACAAGCTTGACTTACCAGAAGAACTCAACAGGATTCATCCCACATTCCACGTGTCGAACTTGAAGAAGTGCCTCGCTGATGAGAATCTCCATATTCCGCTGGAAAATATTCAGATTGATGAATCCATGCATTTTATTGAAAGACCAGTGGAGATCATGGATTACGGGGAGAAGCGTCTTCGACGAAGTCGCATTCCAATAGTTAGGGTACGCTGGGAGTCGAAACGGGGACCTGAGTTTACTTGGGAACGTGAAGACTCAATGCGTGAAAAATACCCGCATCTTTTTCCTACTACTTCAACTATTTAAATTTCGGGACGAAATTCCTAAAAGTAGGGGATACTGTAACATTTGTAAAAATCGGGTCTCCAAAACCCGCTCCGTTTTGTAATCAAGTACCAAGTTATAAAAGTTGCATTAATTATTTATGATTATTTTGAGTTAAAACGATACATAATTAATAAATAAACTAAACTATAAAAATTATATTTGATTAAAAGTTAAAATAAAATAAATAAAAAATATATGAAGCTGCCGGGACTCGAACCCGGGTCAGCCAAGACTCTTAAACAACTTAACACTCATTCCCTGAACCACTCCGCCACAATGTGTTTTCTGTTAACTCTAGGAAAACAATTGAAACTTATACACAAACTCGGTTTAACCGATGATGCCATCTGAAAACCGGTAATCGGCAAACCAATCGTCAAATCGATTGTTTACCTCACACATTCAGTTATAACCGATGCTCGACGGTTTCTAATCAAGATAGAATTGATTGAACTTAAAGTTTCATCATTTTTGGTATTTGAAACCGAAAGTTCATCAAATTTCTGAATAACTCAAGCTTCAGTCCATTCTCACGATTCAGAGCTATCATATCAATACTCAATTTCAATTTCGTCGCATTTTTGAACCATAAGATCATCTGAATCAGTTCGCCGGAAAATTTCTGCAAGTCATCGGAAAACCGGGACTCACATTCTCACGGTAATTCCTCCGACCCTTTATGTTTAAAACATGTAATTAATCAGTCTCTAACACAACTCCATCATCAGAATCGATCCTAGTCAACGTTTATCGAAAATCTTATCTTCGCCGGAAAATTTCTGAGACTGCCGGAATCACACTGTGAACTGGTATGATATCCTAAACTTCTTTTAAACTTTGTTTAAGAGACTCAACTTCATGAATAATCGATCAACGCTGTTAATTGGTTTCAACAGCCGGAGTTCATTTCCAGTACCGACGAACCTCCGCCGGATTTATGTGAACAACATCAATCGGTATATTCTTTTCCTTAAACTCTCTCCATTCTCTACTTTTGAATTACTGTTAATGTCTGAGAATTGTATAAATCACAAATCAATCATAACAAGTCGAATTATGCTGTCTGTGTAAATCGGCGAAGAAGATGAAGTCATAACAGAACATAAGATTAATTAAAAACGGTATTTTAAACGGGTTAGACACACAGTCCAGCGGTGGACTGTGTGCAAATTTCACACACACGTCCCGAGTTCGATCCTTGCTACACGCACGCCTTGTGTAATAACATGCCTTTTTGATCAAGAACTAAACCGGGTTAAAACAGATAGTTGTTAAATAAAAACCAAGATAATAACCGGGTTAGACACACAGTCTAGTGGTGGACTGTGTGCAACATGAACTGCACGTCGCGCGTTCGAAACTTGTCACGAGCACCGGTCCAATTGAATTAAAACGTTTTTGCAAATAAAGGAATTTTCGGTTAATTCAAATAAGTGTATAAATATAATTAAAAACGAGTTTATTACGGGTTAGACACGTAGCTCAGTTGGTAGAGCTGCGTGCACGCGAACGGAAGGTCGCCGGTTCGAATCCCACCCGGCGCAGGTATATTCGCTTACCGAACCGGTCAACGGTCAACGCTTAAAAAAAATGATATATTTTTTTTATATTTTTATTTATTTAATTTAATTTAAAAATCAATTAAAAATACTTAAAATAACATTTTTAAAGATAGAAAATAGCCATAAACTCACAAAAATATATCTAAAAATTTCATTAAAATCCTTAATAACATCCATCCATTTAATATATTTTTCCATTATTATTTAGGTTAGTATTCCTCGTCGGCTCGCTCATCTAAATCGTGCGCATCTCACCATCTCCAATTCAACGCACCCAATGTGAGTGAATCTTACAAATTCCCCGTTTTAATCACGTTTTTGGGGTGTATCATGTGTCTTTGTTTATATACATATTATAACTAAACCATTGTGCATACATCATATCATGAACATGTGTATTTAGTTTGTTGCTGTTAAGTAGTTATTATTGGATGCAATTTATTATTTCAGTACATGCAATTTCAGAGGCCGCCGCTCCCCATTTATGAGCGTTGAGCATGTTCCCCATTTTATTATGCGGTTGAACCTGGCGTGCCCACATACGATCGGCTCCGTTTGATTGAGCCTTGATCGCACAGTTCATTTTACATTTTCAGTACATGCAATACGATCGGCTCCGTTTGATTGAGCCTTGATCGCACAGTTCATTTGTGTTAGTTATCGTATGATATTGGTATATTCATGTATGCTAGCAAGTGTTATTGTATCTTATAATTGTAACTGCTATTTGCTAATGCTTGATTATCTACATTTGTTCATTTATGATTATGCACCATATTTCATTGATAAACTAACCATAAAATCATTATCAAATGTTTATCTAATAAGGTTCACTCGCCAACTTATGTTGACCCAAAAACTCCCCGTTTACACATGATACAGGTGAACCAGCAGCAGCTAGGAACACATAGGACCTGGATTAGAAGAATAAAACGATTTAGTATTGGGATTGTTATGTTTGGTTATTTCCTTTGTATTGAATGAACATGTTTGGATGTTTGAAAATGTAACTTTGACTTTATTAATTATGAAACATAATAGTAAATGTCATGTGCTTTGGTGATAACCCAATTATGCCCCGACTCTTATTTCCGCTGCGGGTCGGGGTGTGACATTTATCCTCATCAGTCAACATTGCATATTCCTGCACTTCTGACTTAACCACAGACCCAACTGAATTTACGTCACTTAACAACGTTTTCGATATGTACTTTGTCCGCAAATCAGCTAGTTCATTCGAATGTTTGTCCATCGGCTCCCCATTGATTTCTCGTTCATGCAATAGATCGCAGTCCCATTTGCGCACAGTTGTTCCCATTGATAACAAATACCAACCAATTTAGTGATGTCTCCTTTTTCAATTATAATAATTAATCTTTTATATTTCAAAATATACCTTTAAATGTCTCCATATGACGCATAACAAAAATACCACAATCAACCCCGTTATATATTGTTTGCCAAGGTACCTTCAGACTAACATGGTTGCAACTAGAATTACATGGTTGCACAAGTAGTCAAAAAACAGAAATGAATATGTTAATCAGTTCAAACAGTTTATAACATTAAATTCATATTATAACACTACAGAACAAGATATAACACTACAGAACAAGATATAACACTATAAAAATTATAAAATACTACAATTGTTATATAACACTACTCATCAATGTATAACACTGCATGTACCATTTAGCACTATCCAGGTAGCCTTTTACCATCTTTCCAAGGTCTATAACACCATACATACAATTTTATGAATAATTACCCAATTTTAACACTATATAACAATACAAATTTAAAATAAACCTCAACCACTATTAACAAACACTTCCATTAGCAATTGTCACTTTATAACACTATATACCCATTATACAACTCTGCATACACGTCACACCAAAACCAGAAGCCACAAATCAGTTATTAACAGAAACAAAATAAAATTATCAACTTAAGCTCATTAGGTATTAGTCCAATACCTATTTTAGTTTCAATAAATAATAATAATAATAATAATAACAACAATGAGCGAAAAAAATAGTTTACATTATCCGTTTCGCTAAGACCTAAGGGTCATGTTTTTCCAAACTCGGACAAGACACCTGAATTGTCCAGACGACCTTGATGCTTTTTCATTATTGTTTGATTATGGTATAGAAAGAACAATGGAAGTACATAAACAAATGTAATGCTTTTTCACATTGTTTTTTTCAAATTTAACGTGTATAAACTGAGCATTTCCATGTAAGTTCAAAATTTTAGGGACTGAGATTCGAAAATATCAGTGTTGGTTGGAAAATAGTAATATACATATGTTAAATAAAGAAGTGTGGGTCGGTTGATCCCGCACTTATGTATGATTTAACTTAGGATCACATTTAGCTAAATGAGTCGTTCTCATGTCGATTTAACGGGTACTCAGATTGACGTGTTTAACTTGTTATTTATAAATCCAAAAATATATATGTGTTATGTAATAGTTTAAATAGATAGGTAGTCAATGTCAAAATTTGAATTGATAAAGGTAAAAGAGAAATAAATGTTAGTTTTATAGTTTAAACGTACCACTTATATATACATCTGTGCTATTTAGTTGTCAATTGTAATGTTAAAGTATTAATATGTAGAAACGAGATTAGGAAAAAACGCTTTGTAACATTCATCGTAAAACGGGTTTCAAAACCCGCTTCGTTTAAAAATTTAATATTTATTCGAAGTTCGTCGCATATTTATTTAGTTGTATTATTTAATTATAATCAATGAATAATTAAGACGAAAATAATAATAATAACAATAATAATAATAATAATAATAATAATAATAATAATAATAATAATTAATTATAGAGTAACTTAGATTCAATGTAATAAAAACTAAAAAAAAAAGAGAAAGCCGGGTTTCGAACCCGGGTCAACCGCAACCACACAAAACACACTACACACCACTAGACTACACGCACCCTTGTGAGTTTAGATGGCAACAAATAAATCTTATACTAAAACAAATCATTTAAATCAAATCAAGAACAGCCGCCCAAAAATCAGCGACTGTAACTCTCAAATCTCCTTCAATCTCGTTTCAATCATAAATTAAAACACTGAAACCGTTTTCAAATCATACAATATGACTCAATCATAACACATTTCAGTTATAAATCAATGTGGTAATCAAATTGTTGACCAAAAACTTTTGTAACTGAAAACCGAAATTGAACTCCCATTCGCCTATAAATAGCAGTCCCAACCTATTCAGAAACTCGCTCACTTCTCTCTATTTCTCCCAAACTCTCTCTGAAACCTCGCCGCAAGTCGCTGGAAAATTTTGGGTAACCGCCGGAGTATCGCCGGAATCTCTAGTCAGAATAGCAACCCTCTCCTGTTCGGTACAAATCTATTCTTTTGCAAATTTAATTTATGTATGCTGATCAAATCAAAGAAAATCAAATGATTTTACATAACAGTCAGGTTCTGGTTTTCTTGGAAGAAGATGAAGTTTAAACGAATATTAATATAATAAAAATCCTAAGAATTGCCGAGTTAGACACACAGTCCAGTGGTGGACTGTGTGCGATCATAATATTCACGTCACGAGTTCGAGTCTTGGTCAGATCCGTATTAATAATAACCGTTTTTCTTTTTCTTTAAACCAAACACGCTAACACGCTGTAAGATGTTAAGTATAATAATATTTCTAAATTAGACGGGTTAGACACCCAGCCCAACTGGTTGGGCTGGGTGCAACACAACATTAAGGTCGCGGGTTCGAGGCCAATCCCTACGCTGGTTCGATGATTTTAAAATTCTTTTTAAAATAAAAAAATTCGGTAATAATGTAAGAAGTGTATAAAATTAATTAAAATCAGAAATATTTCGGGTTAGACACGTAGCTCAGTTGGTAGAGCTGCGTGCACGTATACGAGAGGTCACGAGTTCGAACCTCACACGCTGTCTATAATAAACGAGTCTGACCGGTCGTTGACCAGTCAACCCTGAGAAAAAGGGGTAATTTTTTTATAATTAAAATCCTTTTTATTTTTAAAAATTAGTTAAACATACTTAAAAATAAGGTTTTAAAGCCTACAAAATTTGTATAAATACCACAAAAATAACCTAAAAATCTGATAAAAAGCATTAATTAAAAATATTAACTTTTATTTATTTATCGAATTATTACGTTATTATTTAGGTTAGTTTACTTCGTCGGCTAAATCTTAAATTCGTGCATACTCTTCATCAACCAAGGCAACGCACCCACTGTGAGTGAATTCTTACAAATTCCCCTTTTTATTCATGTTTTGGGGTGTATCATGTGTCGCTTTAATTATTTCGTTTATTCAAACTTGTGCTGTTACCATTATATGATCAAAACGTGTGATGTAAATGTTGTTTGTTGTGATGTGTGTTTACATTTTGTCAAGTTGCGTGCAAATCATTCATTAGGCCCATCAGTTCCTCGTTGGAGACGAGTTGAACATCGCGTGCCTCATTAGATCGGCTCCGTTTGATTGAGCCTTGATCTCATTGTTCATCATTTGGTGTGTGCGTGTGCATTAATTGATATATTGTGTATTGTGATTAAATTTACATATACGTATGCTCATATGTGGTTATACACCTTTTATAACCAATATAACAAATTCGTTCAAATGTTTTCATAAGATTCACTCGCCAACTTTTGTTGACCCAAAACCCTATTTTACACATGATACAGGTGGACAGGTTGAAGCAAGGAACACATAGGAAATTGCCTTAGAAGAAAAATAAAGAAGTCATGAAAAATGTGTAACACCCCGTGTAACATTTGTCGAAAAACGGGTTTTCGAAACCCGCTTCGTTTAATGACCGAACAATCAGTTTTAAATTTTTGTTGTTCATTTGCGGCTTATTTTAATTTTAAACGATTCATAATTGATCAACAAACTAAAAGATATAAATTAAAATTTTAAAAATATGAAAAGGAATTAATTAAAAAGGAAAACCGGCTGCCGGGAGTCGAACCCGGGTCAGCCGGTTATTTCCCCAAAGTCTTAAATCACACAACATAAACCACTCCGCCACTTTGATTTTCTGTTAAGTTAATGGAATTATTAAATCAAATAATGATGTGCGGAATTCAAACTCAGTCAACTTGCGCCCAAACAGCTGTCGTCGGAAATCCCGACGACTTCGGCCATAAAACACGCTTTCGCTCAATTTAATCAATCAATTAACTCTGGCGACAGCTATAGCCAACGTCTGAAACCGCGTCACCAGCCAAATCGCCGGAGAACGGTTGACTTCGAATTAAGACCGAATTCAGACCCCATTCATCTCGATGCTACCCTATAAATTCACCCACAATTCACCAGAAACCTATTCACTCTCAAATCGCACCTTTTCTCGACGAAAATTTACTCGCCGGAAAACATCTGCAAGTCGCCGGAAAACCGAGACTTCCACCTGCACGGTAATTACTTCGATTTTTCTGGCTCATTCCTTTATTAGACAAATTCTAATATAAATCCCTCACCCAGAATCCTTTGCAGTCGACATTGCCGGATTATCTGATTCGCCGGAGAAATTTCTGAACTTTCAGGGGAACTGCTGATTATCGGTATGATTCTTCTGTTTCACTGATTAGTCATTACCCAGTAGTCCTACTTCACATCTAATCCTTCCAAATTGTTGGTAGATTCTATCAGCCGCAACTCACCAAGACGGAGCCGACGACCTTGCCGGACGTCTGAAGAAAAGCGAGCAGTCGGTACAATCAACTCTCCAATCTCTTTCCATTCATTTTCTTTTCGATGTCTCATAACCTTCATTGAACTAACTTAGCAAATAACAGTCCTTTGATCGATGATGATGTTTTGAATGAAGAAGACGAAGTGTGGTATAATTTAAGAATAATTAAAATCGGTTTAATAAACGGGTTAGACACACAGTCCAGCGGTGGACTGTGTGCAACAAACATACACGAGACGCGAGTTCGAATCCTGTCCCAGCTTTACCCATTTGAAATAAAAATCCGCCTTTTTAACTGAACCGGGTCGACGCACAGTATATGTTAAGTATAATAAAAACCGAGTTAATAACCAAGTGACACACACAGTCCAGCGGTGGACTGTGTGTACGCTAACCCACAGGTCCCGGGTTCGAGACCTGTGGTCAGCACCGGTCCGATGAGTTTAAAAGCTTTTTAAAAATAAATAATTTTCGGTTTAAAGTAAATAGTATATAAGTATAATTAAAAACAGAATTATTTCGGGTTAGACACGTAGCTCAGTTGGTAGAGCTGCGTGCACGCGTACGGGAGGTCTCGGGTTCGAGCCTCACTCAGCGCACAATTTCTCACAATTAAACCGGTCAACAGTAACGGTCAACGGTCAACGCTCTCGGTCAACGGTCAAAGTCAACTTTTTTTTATTATTTATTTTATTTATTTTAATCAATTATTTAAATTAAAAATCAATTAAAAATACTTAAAAATAACGTTTTCAAGGTTAGAAAATAGCCTTAAACTCGCAAATTTATACCCAAAAATCTTATTAAAATAGTTAATAAAATCCACACACTTACTCTACCTTTCGTTATTTTTTTGGTTAGTTATCTCTCGTCAATCAATCCCTTAAACTCGTGCGCATTCAGCAATCTTCACGCAAACGCATCCAATGTGAGTGAATCTCTACAAATTCCCCGTTTTAATCACATTTTGGGGTGTATCATGTGTCATACTTATTTATTGTAATTAATCATTGTGCATCCATCATGTTTATGATCAATGTGTATTCAAGGTGTATCAATTGACTGTGTGGTTGAAGTTTAGATTAATGTTGTCATTTCAGTACATACATTTCATAGGCCGCCGCTCCCCATTACCTATGAGCGTGAGCTGTTCCCCATTACCTATGAGCGTGAACCAGGCGTTGCCAACATAAGATCGGCTCCGTTTGATTGAGCCTTGATCTCACATACATTAGCATAGGCCGTCCGTTCCCCATTACCTATGAGCGTGAACGGGACGTTGCCAACACATACATTGTTACTTCTATATCATGCTTAAGCAAGGTGGTTTGTGATTGTTATGTTCGCATACATTTGTTCATATATGATTATTGCACAATTTTTCCTAAATTAAATTACAATAATTAATCAATAACAAATGTTTTAAACAAGGTTCACTCGCCAACTTTTGTTGACCCAAAATTTCCCATTTTTACACATGATACAGGTGATCAAGTTGAAGCAAGAAACAATTAGGGCGGCCTAGAAGAATAAACTAGTTTAGATTATGGATTTGTTTAGTTAATCTTTCCTTTCCTTGTATTGTATGAATTTGACTTGAACTTTGAAATGTAATTTGGATTTAATAAATATGAAACATATTAGTAAACATCATGAGCTTTGGTGATAACCCAATTATGCCCCGACTCTTATTTCCGCTGCGGGTCAGGGTGTGACAGATTGGTATCAGAGCCATGACTATAGGGATATAGGATAGGTTATTAGACCTTAGAGCCTATACTATAGTTGCTTAGAAAATTTAAATTCTTGTGTTACATGCAAAATTCATGATGTTTGTATGCTTTATGTTTATTGTTACATTCAATGTTTGCAAGCATATTCATAAGTATATACTATCATATATTGCTTATCATGAACCATACTCTTATAACATATCACATCCATGAAAGCACACACCACATCATTTTCATGATTGTTTTACAATGACTTATGTATTTTCAAATCTCATCAAAGTGAGTTTCCATGACGGGCATGTAGTAACTGGAAGGGTACCAGTACCGGTAGTCGGAACGTCCTGTCTAGGCTTGGCATTCGTATAAATCCAAATTAAAGGACCAGTTTGCCTACCTGGGGACTAACGATGAGAGTACGAAGTACCTATTAGGCCAAAGCATGCTATACCAAACGTCGCGGGAACTAACCCCACTTTGAGTTGTCATTGTGTCTACACCTGGACACATTCCGACCATACACCTTGTAAACATATTTTGTGGTTTTCATTCGGGTCATGTGAGTGTAAATCGCCAATACTAATGTGAATCCTACCAAGCCAATAGTCATGGGGGCCCACATGACTATACAGGTGAAGGTATGGGGGACATTTGAGGCCCAACATGAGCTAACCCAAGACATCCAATGGATGTGATTGCATTATTGATATTTATGTTAATTTCATTTTTTTGACACATGACCCCTAAACATTCCATAAACTCACCATCTTCCTATGTATATTCCTATAGATGTCGGGTAGGCAGCTACGTGGAGGACGGAAGTCAGGAAGGTCAAACGAACGCTTGGCCGCTCAGATAGCAAAACAAATGGCCACAGTACTTCCTGATATTGTAGTTCAAGTTCAGCAAGCTCTCACTGCAAATCCTGTCAATCCACCAAACCAAGAGGATCAAAACATCGACAACCCCTCCTCCAAGAAGTGCTCCTACAAGCACTTCAAGTCTTGCGATCCCCCGAAGTTCGAAGGGACCGAAGGTGTCACCGCTCTCCTCCACTGGTTTGAGGAGATGGAAAACACCTTCCTAAATTGCGATTGTCCGAGGATCGCAAGGTACGTTACGCTACTGGGAGATTATTCGGGGTAGCCCTGACCTGGTGGAACACCGAGAAGGGTAAGAGAGGAGTGGAAGACGCGATGGCCTTAACTTGGGAAGAGTTAAGGGAAGTAATGACAAAACGCTTCTGCCCAAGAAGCGAACTCAAGAAGTTAGAGGACGAATTCCACTCACTGAAGCAGAAGGAAGGGGATCACACTTCCTACAACAAAAGATTTCTTGAGCTGAACCAAATGGTTCCAAACTTGTTCACCCCCGTGTACCGATTGGTGGAACACTATATTCGAGGCCTTCCCACGAAGATTCAGGACTCAGTCCTCAGCGCTTCGCCTGCAACTCTCGAAGCCGCCATGGAGTTAGCCACCAAACTTACCGAGAACCGCATCAGAAACGGTAAGTTCAAAGAGGAGAAAAAGAAAGCCCCCGTTGAGGGCCCAACTTCCAACCACCCCACCTCATCCTCAAAATTTTCAAACAAGAGAAAGCGAAATACCAGAAATTTTGCCGTCACTCAAACAAATTTCCCCGCCCCTGTTGCTCCCATCACACAAGTTACTCCTTCACCCGCACCACACAAAAGGCAATACTCTGGCCCTTACCCAAAGTGCACCCGTTGCCAATACCATCACTTCCCCGATTACCCCTGTCAATACTGCACCGGCTGTGGCCGTGCAGGGCACACCATTCAAGCCTGCCGCACACTGCAACGAATGAACCACAACCAACCCACAACTCAAACCCGCCATCAAATGATGGGTCAAACCCAACAACCTTTTCAACCACCGCCTACGCAACATACAACCCAAACCTACTATCAACCCAACTACCCCATGATGCAACCCATGCGGGCTTGCTATAATTGTGGTGACCCAAACCATTTTAGAAACACGTGTCCACGCTTGGTAAACATCATACATGCTCAAGCTCAAGCGAATCCAGTGAACCAAGCTAACCAAGCTTCTCCACCTGCTAGAGGGAGAGCATTTAATATCAACGCCAACCAAGCTAGGGCCGACAACAACGTGGTTAACGGTACGTTTCTCGTTAATGGTAGTTATGCATCTGTGTTATTTGATACTGGCGCGGATAAGAGTTTTGTGTCCTTAGAATTCGAACCCCTCCTCAATCAAACTCGTGTCGAGCTTATGAAATCCATAACGGTAGAAGTTGCTGACGGAAAGCCGGTCTCATTAAACTCCATTATCCGGAACTGCACCTTTACTCTAATCGATCACGATTTCTCTGTTGACCTCATTCCTATGAAGTTGGGAAGTTTCGACATTATAATCGGCATGGACTGGCTCAGCCAACATCAGGCTGAAGTAGTATGCCGTGAGAAGTTCATTCGCATTCCCCCTTGCAGACGGTCAAACTCTACGAATCTTTGGAGAAACCCCTTCGAAAGGACTCAAGCTGATGTCCTGTCTTCAAGCCCGAAGGTATCTCCGCAAAAATTATGTAGCATTTCTAACCCACGTTGTCAAGAAAGGAGGCAAAGAGAAGAGACTCGAAGATATACCCGTAGTGAAGGAATTCCCGCAAGTTTTTCCCGACGATATCGCCGGACTTCCTCCCAAGAGAGAAGTCGAATTCCGTATCGACCTTATACCTGGCACTACACCCGTCGCGAAATCCCCTTATAGGTTAGCCCCATCCGAGATGCAAGAGCTAGCCAGTCAATTGCAAGAACTGACCGACAAGGGATTCATACGTCCTAGCTCATCGCCTTGGGGTGCACCTGTTCTGTTTGTAAAGAAGAAAGATGGGACTTTTCGCATGTGTATTGATTACAGGGAACTCAACAAATTAACGGTCAAAAATCGCTATCCGTTACCTCGCATCGATGATCTTCTAGACCAACTCCAGGGTGCTTCTTGTTTTTCAAAGATCGACCTTCGTTCCGGCTATCACCAACTCAGAGTACATGAAGAAGACGTTCCAAAGACCGCCTTCCGAACGTGATATGGTCACTATGAATTTATGGTTATGCCATTTGGTCTCACCAACGCTCCTGCCGTCTTCATGGACTTAATGAACCGAGTTTGTAAACCCTATCTTGATCGCTTTGTTATAGTTTTCATTGACGATATTCTCATTTACTCAAAGTCTAAGACTGATCATGAACGACACCTTCGGCTCATTCTCTCACTTTTGAAGACTGAAAAGCTTTATGCTAAATTCTCCAAATGCGAGTTTTGGTTAAAAGAAGTACAGTTCCTTGGTCATGTCGTAAATGACAAAGGAATTCATGTCGACCCCGCAAAGATCAAGGCAGTGCAAGAATGGCAAGCGCCACGTACCCCAACCGAGGTACGATCTTTCCTTGGGTTGGCTGGTTACTACCGTCGTTTCATATCGAATTTCTCTCGTATCGCTGTACCACTCACGGCTTTGACACATAAAGGAAAACCCTTCGCATGGGGACCTAAACAAGAAGAAGCCTTCCAAACTCTTAAGCAAAAGCTTTGTGACGCTCCTATCCTCACACTCCCCGAAGGTTGCGAAGATTTTGTAGTATATTGCGACGCATCAGGACAGGGATTAGGCTGTGTCTTAATGCAAAGGGGAAAAGTGATAGCCTATGCTTCTAGGCAGCTCAAAACTCATGAGAAGAACTACACTACTCACGACCTAGAACTTGGCGCCGTTGTATTCGCTCTTAAGATATGGAGACATTACCTCTATGGTACCAAGTGTGAGATTTACACTGACCACAAGAGTCTCCAACATATCTTTAACCAAAAGGAGTTGAATATGAGGCAACGAAGATGGGTCGAACTTCTTAATGATTATGACTGCGAAATTCGGTATCATCCTGGCAAGGCAAATGTGGTGGCTGATGCACTCAGTCGAAAAGGTTATGCGAACTCCATTCGTCTTCTATGTTCGCAAATCATGACCAACATCAAAGACCAGATCCGAGAAGCTCAACATGTTTCCATAACAGAATACGACATACGCAATGAGTTATCTTGTGGAGCAGAACTTAAACTCGAAACAAAATCTGACGGCATTCTGTATTATCTCGATCGCCTATGGATTCCTGATCACAACAATCTTCGCGATACCCTTATGAAAGAGGCTCACAAAACACGATACTCTGTACATCCAGGAGCCGACAAGATGTATCAAGACCTTCGATACACCTATTGGTGGCCTGGCATGAAGAAGGATATTGCTGTTTTTGTTTCCAAGTGCCTTACCTGTTCAAAAGTGAAATCTGAACACCAAAGACCCTCAGGACTTCTGGTCCAACCTGAAATACCCGTATGGAAGTGGGAAAATATAACCATGGACTTCATTACCGGGTTACCTCGCACTCCTGGTGGGTACGACACAATATGGGTAATCATTGATCGCCTTACAAAATCAGCTCACTTCATTCCAATTCGCGAGGACTTCAAAAATGAGAAGTTAGCCCGCATCTACATCAGTGAAATCGTAAGCCGTCATGGTGTACCTTTAAGCATTATATCAGATCGCGATGGTCGTTTCACTTCACGAACCTGGCAAGCTGTACAAACCGCTTTGGGTACGCGATTGGATCTCAGCACTGCCTATCACCCCCAAACTGATGGTCAATCTGAACGCACCATTCAAACTCTTGAAGACATGCTCCGGGCATGTGTCATAGACTTCAAGGGGAATTGGGACTCTCACTTACCATTAGTCGAATTTTCGTACAACAACAGCTTTCATTCTAGTATCGGCATGGCACCGTTCGAAGCTTTATATGGTCGTAAGTGCCGATCACCAATATGTTGGCACGAAATTGGAGAAGCTCAAATCACCGGTCCAGAATTAATACAAGAAACAACTGACAAGATTCATCAAATCCGAAACAACCTGTTAGCGGCACAAAGTCGTCAAAAGAGCTATGCTGACAAGCGACGAAAGCCCTTGGAGTTTAATGTTGGCGATCAAGTACTTTTAAAGGTATCGCCGTGGAAGGGAGTAGTTCGTTTCGGCCAAAAAGGCAAGCTAGCACCACGCTACGTAGGTCCTTTCAAAATACTCGAAAGGGTAGGACCTGTAGCCTACAAGCTTGACTTACCGGAGGAACTCAACAGAATTCATCCCACATTCCACGTATCGAACTTGAAGAAGTGCCTCGCCGATGAAAATCTCCATATTCCTCTAGAAGACATTCAAGTTGATGAATCTATGCATTTTATCGAAAGACCAGTAGAAATTATGGACTTCGGAGAAAAACGTTTAAGAAGAAGCCGCATCCCAATTGTCAGGGTACGCTGGGAGTCGAAACGAGGACCTGAGTTTACTTGGGAACGTGAAGACTCAATGCGCGAAAAATACCCACACCTTTTTCCTGTATCTACTACTACTTAAATTTCGGGACGAAATTCCCAAAAGTAGGGGATACTGTAACATTTGTCGAAAAACGGGTTTTCGAAACCCGCTTCGTTTAATGACCGAACAATCAGTTTTAAATTTTTGTTGTTCATTTGCGGCTTATTTTAATTTTAAACGATTCATAATTGATCAACAAACTAAAAGATATAAATTAAAATTTTAAAAATATGAAAAGGAATTAATTAAAAAGGAAAACCGGCTGCCGGGAGTCGAACCCGGGTCAGCCGGTTATTTCCCCAAAGTCTTAAATCACACAACATAAACCACTCCGCCACTTTGATTTTCTGTTAAGTTAATGGAATTATTAAATCAAATAATGATGTGCGGAATTCAAACTCAGTCAACTTGCGCCCAAACAGCTGTCGTCGGAAATCCCGACGACTTCGGCCATAAAACACGCTTTCGCTCAATTTAATCAATCAATTAACTCTGGCGACAGCTATAGCCAACGTCTGAAACCGCGTCACCAGCCAAATCGCCGGAGAACGGTTGACTTCGAATTAAGACCGAATTCAGACCCCATTCATCTCGATGCTACCCTATAAATTCACCCACAATTCACCAGAAACCTATTCACTCTCAAATCGCACCTTTTCTCGACGAAAATTTACTCGCCGGAAAACATCTGCAAGTCGCCGGAAAACCGAGACTTCCACCTGCACGGTAATTACTTCGATTTTTCTGGCTCATTCCTTTATTAGACAAATTCTAATATAAATCCCTCACCCAGAATCCTTTGCAGTCGACATTGCCGGATTATCTGATTCGCCGGAGAAATTTCTGAACTTTCAGGGGAACTGCTGATTATCGGTATGATTCTTCTGTTTCACTGATTAGTCATTACCAGTAGTCCTACTTCACATCTAATCCTTCCAAATTGTTGGTAGATTCTATCAGCCGCAACTCACCAAGACGGAGCCGACGACCTTGCCGGACGTCTGAAGAAAAGCGAGCAGTCGGTACAATCAACTCTCCAATCTCTTTCCATTCATTTTCTTTTCGATGTCTCATAACCTTCATTGAACTAACTTAGCAAATAACAGTCCTTTGATCGATGATGATGTTTTGAATGAAGAAGACGAAGTGTGGTATAATTTAAGAATAATTAAAATCGGTTTAATAAACGGGTTAGACACACAGTCCAGCGGTGGACTGTGTGCAACAAACATACACGAGACGCGAGTTCGAATCCTGTCCCAGCTTTACCCATTTGAAATAAAAATCCGCCTTTTTAACTGAACCGGGTCGACGCACAGTATATGTTAAGTATAATAAAAACCGAGTTAATAACCAAGTGACACACACAGTCCAGCGGTGGACTGTGTGTACGCTAACCCACAGGTCCCGGGTTCGAGACCTGTGGTCAGCACCGGTCCGATGAGTTTAAAAGCTTTTTAAAAATAAATAATTTTCGGTTTAAAGTAAATAGTATATAAGTATAATTAAAAACAGAATTATTTCGGGTTAGACACGTAGCTCAGTTGGTAGAGCTGCGTGCACGCGTACGGGAGGTCTCGGGTTCGAGCCTCACTCAGCGCACAATTTCTCACAATTAAACGGTCAACAGTAACGGTCAACGGTCAACGCTCTCGGTCAACGGTCAAAGTCAACTTTTTTTTATTATTTATTTTATTTATTTTAATCAATTATTTAAATTAAAAATCAATTAAAAATACTTAAAAATAACGTTTTCAAGGTTAGAAAATAGCCTTAAACTCGCAAATTTATACCCAAAAATCTTATTAAAATAGTTAATAAAATCCACACACTTACTCTACCTTTCGTTATTTTTTTGGTTAGTTATCTCTCGTCAATCAATCCCTTAAACTCGTGCGCATTCAGCAATCTTCACGCAAACGCATCCAATGTGAGTGAATCTCTACAAATTCCCCGTTTTAATCACATTTTGGGGTGTATCATGTGTCATACTTATTTATTGTAATTAATCATTGTGCATCCATCATGTTTATGATCAATGTGTATTCAAGGTGTATCAATTGACTGTGTGGTTGAAGTTTAGATTAATGTTGTCATTTCAGTACATACATTTCATAGGCCGCCGCTCCCCATTACCTATGAGCGTGAGCTGTTCCCCATTACCTATGAGCGTGAGCTGTTCCCCATTACCTATGAGCGTGAACCAGGCGTTGCCAACATAAGATCGGCTCCGTTTGATTGAGGCTCAATCAAACGGAGCCGAGCGTATTGCATGTACTGAATATGAATAACTTAACCACACAAACAGCCTATGCATGGAACCTCTCATAACCGCCTGATAATGCCTCCGATCATTTGACAAGAATACTTATATATAGGAAGTACCATCGGCGTATCCACCATATCCTTGTCAAATTTTCATTGACTTTATCCGCAAGTTATGGTTAGTTCGATGCGACTCTACTACAAACACCACAACCACATGATACTGATAATGAAATTGTCTGTGCGCTCAAGGCTCAATCAAACGGAGCCGAACGTATTGAATGAAATTGTATGTGCGCTCAAGGCTCAATCAAACGGAGCCGAACGTATTGAATGTACTGAAATTGAACAACTTAATTTAAACAACCATCACACAATCAGCCTATGCATGGAACCTCTCATAACCGCCTGATAATGCCTCCGATCATTTGACAAGAATACTTATATATAGGAAGTACCATCGGCGTATCCACCATACCCTTGTCAAATTTTCGTTGACTTTATCCGAAAGTTATGGTTAGTTCGATGCGACTCTACTACAAACACCACAACCACAAGATACTGATAATGAAATTGTATGTGCGCTCAAGGCTCAATCAAACGGAGCCGAACGTATTGCATGAAATGTAAATTGAAATGTGCGCTCAAGGCTCAATCAAACGGAGCCGAACGTATTGCATGAACTGGAAATGTAAATTGAAATGTGCGCTCAAGGCTCAATCAAACGGAGCCGAACGTATTGCATGTATTGAAATGTAAAATTACGTAACCGATCAAGGCTCAAACAAACGGAGCCGATCGTGCGGGCACGCCAAGATCAACCACATAATAAAATGGGGATCCAACTCAACCTCGATGGATGGGGAGCCACGGCCTCGGCAAAAGCATATACCGAAAACAATATATAATATATAATATCCAATAATTTCTCTAACAGTCTACACATGTGATAAAGAAAAACATAAGACTAAACAATAGAAGTTGAATCTGGATCTTCGGCGAAGAGGACTAGCTGAGTATCTTCATCAGGGCCGTCATTATCTTCGACAGGGTTGGCGTTGATATTGAAGACTCTTCCTCTTGTTGGTGGCATAGTGGTTGGGTTTTCTTGGTTTACTTGATTAACTGGGTTTGATTGGGCTTGAGTGTTGATAACGTTAACCAATTGAGGGCATGTGTTTCTAAGGTGGGTAGGGTCGCCACAATTGAAGCAAGCTCGAGCATATGGGAACATGGGGTGTTGGGGTTGGTGATAAGTTTGGGCCATGTTTTGAGTAGGGGAAAAGGTTTGGTCTTGAAAGGTGCGACAAACATTGCTCAAATGACCATAACGTCCACAAGTTGTACATAGCCGGCAAGGTAAAGTAAGGGGATGGTGATAAAAACAGTTGTTGCATCGAGGGTGAGGTCCGAGATATGGTTTCTTATTTGGGTAAGCTGAGTTGGGTGCCACTTGGGTGATTGGGACAGCTCGGATGGGTATAGCGTGAAAAACGGGTTGATTTCGTTGGGTAGCAGCGAAAAGTCGCCCGACTCTTCTTCTCTTAGGGTTGGGTTGAGAAGGGGATTCGGTTTGGGTGGAGTCGGAGGTTTCAGTCGATTCTTTATCCTTCTTCTTTTCCTCCTTGAAGTCTTTGTTTCGAATTCGGTTCTCGGTGAGCTCTGTTGCTAGCTCCATTGCTACTTCCAAAGTTGCAGGCTTGGTACTTATCACAGGGTCTTGAATCTTTGATGGAAGACCACGAATGTAGTGCTCGATCAAACGGTAGAGAGGAGTAAACATGTTGGGAACCATTTGATGTAATTCGAGGAATCTTTTGTTGTAGGTGGTGTGGTCTCCTTCCATTTGCTTCAATGAGTAAAATTCATCTTCCAACTTCTTGATTTCACTCCTTGGGCAAAATCGTCTGGTCATGATTTCCTTTAATTCGTTCCAAGTTAAGGACATAGCATCTTCCACACCTCGTTTGGCCTTCTCTGTGTTCCACCAAGTAAGTGCTATCCCATATAGTCGACCGGTAGCATAACGCACTTTGCGATCATCAGGGCAATCGCAATTTAGAAAAGTATTCTCCATTTCTTCAAACCAATGGAGGAGTGCGGTGACACCTTCAGTCCCTTTATATTTCGGAGGGTCGCATGATTTGAAATGCTTGTAGGTGCATTTAGTGGTGTTTGGGGAAGAGTTGAAAATGTTTTGGTTTGCTTGATTGACAGGATTATTGGTAAGTGCTTGTTGAACTTGGATTACAATGTTGGGTATTACGGCAGCCATTTGTTGAGCGATTAAGGCAGCCATGCGATCGCGGGCTTTTCTTGCTCTCGTCTTCCTACGGGCGAGGTTAGAAGACATCTACAATGAATACATGACAAGAGTATGAGTTGGATGCTTTTGGGATCATGGGTCGCATTCAAGAATGATCATTTATAAAATAATTATACAAAAATACTACATCCATAGGATGTCTTGGGCTTTGCTCGCTGTTAGGCCCGTCATGCCGCCATACTTTACCTTATGTAATCATGTGGGCCCCCATGAATACCGGTTTTTCATATGGTTCGCACGGTTTCTGCCTGGTTGCGTACACAAAAACCCGGGAAAATCGAGAAATATGTATACAACGTGTGATGTTCGGAATGTGTCCAGGTGTAGACACGATAACACCTCAAAGTAGGGTTAGTTCGAACGACGTTTGGTGTGGCATGCTTTGGCCTAATAGGTCCTTCGTACTCTCATCGTTGGTCCCCAGGTAGGCAAACTGGTCCGTTATATTGGATTTATACGAATGCCAGCCTAGACAGGACGTTCCGACTACCGGTACTTGTACCCTTCCAGTTACTACATGCCCGTCGCAGAACTTACTTTGATGAGAATTGAAAATTGCATAAAATCTTTGGATAATGAGAATATGAAAATAAATTAAATACATGAACATCGATATATGTATAATGAATATGTATATATGTATAATGAACATGTATATGAGCATGTATGTTTGACTGAAATGTAAACAAATATGAAACAAATAAATATCACAAGTTTGTATGTAACCACCTAATCAATTTAAAATTTAAGCAGACTATAGTATAGGCTCTAAGGGTCTAATAACCTATCCTATATCCCTATAGTCATGGCTCTGATACCAATCTGTAACACCCCGACCCGCAGCGGATAAGGTGATCGGGGCATGATTGGGTTATCATCAAAGCTCATGACATTTATTAAACGTTTCATATTCATTAATACAATTTAAATGGAAATTTACAATGATTGCTACAACATGATCTAACTACAATTTAAACTTCTTTGTTCTCTTCTAAGGCATATCCTATGTTTTCCTTGCTTCAACCTGTTCACCTGTATCATGTGTAAAAAGGTTTTTGGATCAACATAATGTTGGCGAGTGAATCCTATGGAAAACATTTGAACAATTTATTTAAATTGATTATGAAATATGTGCACAACCAAACATGAGTAGAATTAGATGTAACTTGATCAACAATCATAAGATGTTAAATGAAACACTCATGAATAATAATGGAAACAATTAAAGGCACGCGATGCTCAACTCGTCTCTCACGAGGAACTGAGGGGCCTGATGAATGAATTGCATAAACATGATAATATGAATAACACAACTACAAACAATATAAACTCAATGAAAACACACATGAACAATAATGAATTTGAATTGAAGCACGCGATGTTCTACTCGTTTCCCACGAGGAACTGATGGGCTTAATGTATGAGTTTCATGTAATTTGACCAACGGAATATAAATAAATCACCACAATAAATCAATCTAAGTTCAAGTCATGATGTGGTATGGCACAAGTTTAAATAAATAAATTAATTAATTCATAACACATGACACACCCCAAAACGTGTAATTTAAAAGGGGGAATTGTAAGATTCACTCACAGTGGGTGCGTTCGGTTGATGACGTTGAATGCACGCGAAGTGGTTTTAACCACGAGTGAGATTTAACCTAGATAAATCGCATTATGGTTTGGTAAGTAAACGGATTTTATTAAACTATTTTAGTAGGATTGTTGGGTGTATTTTTGTGAGTTTGAGGCTATTTTCTAATCTAAAAAAATGTTATTTTTAAGTATTTATAATTGATTTTTAATTAAAATAATTAAATAAAAATAATAAAAATATTTTATTTTTTTCTGCTACAGTGACATTGACCTGTTGACTTTGACTGGTCGTTGACCGGTTTTGAGGCATATTGTTGTGCGCTCGGTGAGGCTCGAACCCGAGACCTCCCGTACGCGTGCACGCAGCTCTACCAACTGAGCTACGTGTCTAACCCGTTATATATCCGATTTTAATTTCATATATACATTAATTAGAATTAACAGAAAATCATTTTATTTTAAAAATAGTTTAAGCGGACCGGTTTTGCACTCCACAGGTCTCGAACTCGGGACCTGTGGTTTAATCTAACACACAGTCCACCGCTGGACTGTGTGTTCAACATGTTATAACATTCGATTTTTATTATACTTAAATACTAATTATTTATTTCCTTTTCTGCCTTAATTAAAAAGAGAAGATAATTGTCCGAGTCGGTGCTGAAGACCGGACTCGAACTCGTGACCAGCGATATAATCAAACACACAGTCCACCGCTGGACTGTGTGTCTAACTTGGTTATTATTCCGGTTAACAATATATTTAACATATATCTGTGGCGATCCGGTTCAGTTAAACAAAAACTTGATTTTTATTAAGGCAGCGTGTACGAGCCGGGATTCGAACTTGAGACGTTAGCGTTTTATGTGCACACAGTCCACCGCTGGACTGTGTGTCTAACCCGATTAATTTCTTGATTTATATTATACTTATATGTTAACGAAAGTGCGTCGTCTTCTTCGTCAATGTTGAACCAGAAATCGGGTCTGACTGGTTCGAGTTTTTATTCAAGTTTCATTAATGTTTTAGGTTAATTACTGGTAAGATAGAAGTAAAAAAGAAAGGAAAATAAGCGTGAGGTATACCGACTCGCTTTCCTCTGTTTTCCGGCAGAACTCCGGCGACAGAAAACAACTCCGGCGTCTGGTGTCTTGCAGCAGCAAGTCTCCGAAAAACTTGGAAAGAGTATGGGTATCTCCGGTATAAGCTTCAGAGGTTCAGAAAAGCTCGGCAATGGGGAAACCGGTTTTCCGGCGACGAACAGGTTTATTCCGGCGAGTGGAATTACGCCGAGAAAAGGTGTGATTTTTGAGCGAAAGTGTTTGTCGTCGGTTGTGGGTCAATTTATAGGACAAATCGTCAATGCACTTGGTCTGAATTCCGACTGAGTTCGATATTTAAATTTTCCGGCGGTTATGAATTTGGTCGCGGACTTTAAACATCGGTTATAACCGATATGTAGTTAATGGTTTACGTTATAACGTAAATCGTAGTTAAGACTCGCTAATTTACCGGGATTCCGACGACTGAATCGTTTGGGCGCCGGTTTTGAATTTGTAACGTTATTATATCAATTAAATGATTGAAATATATAACAAACAGAACAAGCGGCGCAGTGGTTTGTGTGTGAGGTGATAAGTCACTGAGTGACTCGGTACAGACCCGGGTTCGAAACCCGGCAGAAACATTTCATTTTTATTTTGCGATTTTTGACAGTTTTTCAAAAACTAAATATATATTCCCGTATAATAATTGATTACGGATCGTTTAAAAATATTTTGGGCATTTAATTCGAAACGAAAATTTTGACTGACTGTTCGGTTGATAAACGGAGCGGGTTTGGTAAATCTGTTTTTGACGGATGTTACAAAATGTATTTGAACATGTTGTGCTTATATGTTTATTGTAATTTCTTCTTTAAAAAGAAATAATAAATATGAAACTTTATAGTAAATGTCATGAGCTTTGATGAAAACCCAATCATGCCCCGACTACCATTTCCGCTGCGGGTCAGGGTGTGACACGCTTGAAAGTGTGAAAACGGTGAGAACGAATCCTAGTCGAACATATAGCAGGGGATGCTAAATGATATGCAGGGACACGATTGTCATTGTCCACGTCCCCCTCATTAAATGGCGTTATAATTCTGTTTTAAACAAAATTCCAAAAATTTCATATTAGCATTTACCTCCTCTCCAAGCTTCCGAGATTAGGATCACATTTAGCTAAATGAGTCGTTCTCATGTTGATTTAACGGGTACTCAAGCTGACGTGTTTAACTTGTATTTATAAATCCAAAAATATATATGTGTTATGTAATAGTTTAAATAGATAGGTAGTCAATGTCAAAATTTGAATTGATAAAGGTAAAAGAGAAATAAATGTTAGTTTTATAGTTTAAACGTACCGGTTATATATACATTTGTACTATTTAGTTGTAAATTGTAATGTTAAAGTATTAATATGTAGAAATGGGATTAGGAGAAAACGCTTGAAAGTGTGAAAATGGTGAGAACGAATCCTGGTCGAACACATGGCAGGGAGTGCTAAATGATATGCAGGGACACGATTGTCATTGTCCACGTCCCCCTCACTAAATGGCGTTATAATTACGTTTTAAACAAAATTCCAAAAATTTCATATTAGCATTTACCTCATCTCCAAGCTTCCGAGATCTATGACGTCTAAAGTAGATTCCGTTCTACAAAGTAATATTTGATGGAGTTTTCATATGTGTTAGCAAATCATGCAACAAATATGACATTTTGTTCTTTATGCTTGTTCAATGGCGGTTTTTCCAAAATAATATTTGAAAATTGCGTTTACGTTTTAATGGCGTTCTTCCTATATTCAATATTTGGCGTTTCATTATTAATGTTAATTGTCGTTTGGGATCTAATAAATGCTTATTGTTTACGATCAATGCCCTGTTACATTTTGTTACGTATATCTAATTAGTTGTGAATATTTGCGTTAATTTTAATAATTAGTTCTTACCATTTGTTGATTATTGCGTTTTCATCATGTTTTAGGAAGACAGTTACATCAGTTCTTCATATTGTTTATTAAATGGCGTTTTCATTAAGGCGTATTCATTATGACGTTTTCTTTAATATGTTTTATTAAGAAAGTAACATCAGTTATTCTTATTGTTTATTATTCAACTAATGACGTTTTCATCGATAATGTTTTAAGAAGACATTTTCTATGTTAAATATTTCGCAAATGGCGTTTTTCTTAATTTGTTCTCACCATGTTTTTTTAGACGAAGGTGTTTCTTCGAATGAAAGGTTTTGCCTGAAAACTGGTTTTTCATTGATCATTCCCGACGTTAGTGAAGAGATAAAGCAAAAAATATACATGGTATTCCTAAGCCTCAATGATTGTTATTCATTGTATGTTAGGTATGTGACGGCTTGAGGTTTTTCTGTCAGGAAGGGGACTGAAAAGATAAACGCCAAAGGAGAAACACATATTAAGTATTATATGTGAGATATGGGAACTTTTAGGCTGGAATTTTTTATAATAAATGTTAGTAATAAAGTTTCAGTTACTGTTTGTTCACCTTTATCTGTTAAAGCTGCTACGCGCTTCATCATTAAGTTTGGCGTTTTGTATGAATGACGTTTAGATAAAGATGGTGTTTCATTTGGAAGGGACAAATGTTTAAGGCGGGAATTTTAATAGCGTTTTACGTATGAGTTTGGTGTTTTGTATTAGAGCAGTCAAAAGACTCTTTTACCCTTAATAAAACGCCTCAACGTAATAAAGTTGATGTTATTTACGAAAACGCACCGCGTCAATTTAATTCATAGATTGTTTTGATCCAACGAATGAGGGGCGTTCTCACCATTTTCACACTTATAGGCGTTTTCTCTAAATCATGCTCCTAATATGTAATAAATAAAATAAATAGCAATCTCATACTAAATGTTTCGTGTATGTATCAATCAGCGAAATTCATGTCGTGTTCAGTTCATATGCATTACATAATTTATGTGTTTATGTCGTGTTTGAGTTCAATCCGCTATCCCACTGACACAACTGTTATAACACCTATATAACACGCTATAGATAAGTTTCAGTCTAGCAATGACTCATTTAATAAAATAAGTCGATTATGGATTTCATATATTAGCATGGGGCTAGTCCACTTGGTAGAGACATATGCCTCTTAAAGAAGATGGCCCATGTTCAATCCTGGATAAGGGTGAATAATTTTGAATTATTGGTGTGATAAGGTAGAAACAATTTCCACTAAAAAAATGTTAAAAGTTCCTTTTTTATACCCTCTTTTTGTCTCTAATTTTTCAAACAATACAACAAGAATACTACTAACATATTACTAAAAGATTTGTTAACTAAATACTTTAGAAGGTTATAGATGATATATTACTAAAAGATTTGTTAACTAAATACTTAAGAAGGTTATAGATGATAGTTGAATACATTTTAATTGAAGTTCAACTCGTTGGCCATTTATTTGACTTGGATTCTTTGTAGTCATTTTTGTTTGTTGAATCACTTATTGTTAAATATAATATGCATTCACCATGTCATATTTAATTATAAAAGTTTAAATGTATGAAATACTTTAACTAACTACTTACGTTTTTTGGTTTTTTAGGTATTTGTTTTATAGAACTTATTTTGGGAGGTTTTAAAAGTAAGGAGTTGTTTGTTTCGGTTTTTAATGGGCTTTTAATGGTTCAAACTTCTTACTAGTTCAACACTTAATGGTTTAGACTGTTTGTTTTGCGAGCAGATGTCTGAATTGTTCAGTCATTTGTCTCTGATTGATTAAGCATTATACTGAGTCTGAATGGTTAAGACCTCTTACCTGAATTGGTCAGGCATTTGCCTCTGAATGGTTCAATCATCTTACTGATTCAGCACTTAATAGTTCAGACCTCTTACTAGTTCAACATTTAATGGTTTAGACCTTTTACTGGTTAAGCACTTACTCATTCAAAAGTTACCAAACAACCTTAAACATCTAAATAATCATTTTTTCAACCTTTTTAATTCTTTGGAATATGTGGGAGCTCTTTTAAATAATTAATCTTTAATTGTCCAATAATTGATAAAGCCTACACATTGGAGTGGCGTTCTTCATTAATAATCATATTATTTTCAAACCATGGTGGGCAAGTAAGAGGCATTGAGTCTTGTTGTTTAAATTATTATATTATCATAATAGTTATCTTATTACATGCATATACAAGCGCCATTACTTGTATTGTTATTGGTGGTCACGTAATTCATATAACAAATCTTTCTAACATGAAGACAATATCATTGATTATGACAAGACATGCTACTGGAATCTACAATTTCATTCACCTTCTGCATTTTGTATATGTATGATGTATGCATTTTGGATTAAATTCATAAGCGGATGAAAATGGTATATTCGCTACATATTTTAAGCTAGACCACCTAAAATATAATTCGTCAACCCTTACAGACGCAAATGTGGTATATATATATATATATATACGTTTTAAGCTAGACCACTTGCAATGTGGTTCCTCGACGCTTACAGATTCAAATATCATATTATATAATATATTGTAGAGATTATAATGTAAAACCAATTAAAAAGTAAATGAATGAATATATATATACTAATATACACACATTCCATTTCTATTGTACGTATGTTTATGTTTGATATGGAGTTTTTAGAAGTGTCTAGCTTTAAGCTTTTAAAAAGAAGAAAACTCATACTCAATAAAAAAAACCCTATTTAGTTGAAGGAGCTTGAAACTTTTAGGTTAGAAGCTTGAAGCTTGAAGCTTTTGGTTGAACAATCTTACTAGTATCATTTAGAAGGAGCTACAAACTATTAGGGGAAAAATGAGTATTTTAACCTCTAAAGATAATGAACTTTTTAATGCACCAACTTTTCAAAGTTTTTTCTAAAGACAACGAACAATCAAATTCTTAGTTATCTTTTAAACAAATTCTTTGACTGTGTTTTATTTAATTGAATATGACCATGTTTTATTTATTTAAGAAAGAACTTATATATATGTGTGTGTGATTAAGTTTAGTATTATGTTTTTTTAGTTATGTCCGTTTTGATCATTTTATACATTTTATTAAAAGCTATAGCTACTTTACAAAAAACATAATTATATATAGACAGTTACAACTACCAACTAACAGTCACCAACTACTTTTGCCAAACATACTCTCTATATATACTCCTCTTTGGCTATAATTACATGCTCGTTAGTCTAATTGGTCTCATTATAAAACTATATTAAATATTTTGTTCAATTGTCTTATAAGTCGTTAGTCTAGTTGATCTCATTATAAAACTATATTAAATATTTTGTTCAATTGTCTTATAAAGGTCGGTCATTTAGTGGTCACTGATGGGTTTCGTTAATTAAGGCTATTCATCATAATAAAAGGTATATTTCAACTTTACCCTTAATGTAACATTACATAAGGTTTGAAAAAAAACATAGTATTAATTGGGAATGAGCTATGAAAGTACTACATAGACATCGACAACCTATTAATAGGGAAAGTTAGTTGTGGCGATAACAAATTAGCAACTGTTTTCTTGACTAATAACTCATGTGATGAAGGGAAGCTAAAAGATTTACTCCCTTATTCTATTCAATCATAAAATGATAGAAGGTTGTAAAACATAAGATAGCCAAGAAAATTTTCCGGATTCACGAGTTTTGAATTGGATATGGAAACACAATCCGGCTACCTTGGTGGAATCGTTGGAGCTAACTAGTTGTTGCGCTTTAATGTTTGATGCAAACACAACCAACAACAAAGATAGTCGGCCATGGCTCGGTGATACATTAGAGACTTCAAGGTCACTTTGTTAAACAAAAGATTGATGACGTGTCCTCGATCCAGCAAAATTACCCTTACAAATAGGTCAAATGGGTGTCGTTTCAAATTAATTGTTTTGCATATCACCAAAATTTGATCGGATGTCAAGGTCCCAGTCAAAGATAGAGTTTAAAAGTGTTCCTTAATATGCTTAACTATATAGTTAGTAGTAAGAAGGGTGTTGAACCACAAAGAATTTGTGATCGGTGTTTGGTTTCTAGATGATTAAACAACTTATGAAGCATGTTATTTTATCTTTAAAAATGTGTTTGGAAGTGGGAACCAATATTGTGATTCCAATTGGTTTGTAGAAAACAAGACAATGATTTTATTTGGTATAATGATTATCAAAACGGTAATCAAAATGAAATTTTAAACAATATTTGGAAAAGGATCACACCCGAGTTTCAAATCTTTCTAGAGCTATCTCACACAAATGGTTTGATGGTTTTATGAAACAAAAAATATTTCTTGAGTTTGATAATCTGAAACCCTAATTGTAAACATCAACAATCATCTATCATATGCAAACGGTGCAATAAAACCTTTACAACATGAATTAAAAACAATTGTATGTTTTATAGATCAAGAATATTGAACAACCCCTATTATGAATCAAAACTAATAATAGTACCCAATGATGCAAATAAAAATCTTAACAATTTTGAGTTTAAAACAATATGTTAATCCATACAATTTCAATCAAAAGATTACAAGTTCATGTATCAAACCAAAACATGTAAGAAAAACCCTCTAAAATCACAATCAAAAGTCTTTGAGGAGATTATCCCATGATTTTTTTGTTTAGGGCTAAAAAATATTTAAATTAGGCTTAAACGGTACACTTCATTTACTTTAAATGAATATATAAATTTATATGGGTTTTTTTTTTACATATTTTCCCCTACTAAGTTGGCTTATTACGTATTTCCTCAAACAGAAAAAAAATTATATATTTCTCATCCCTAACCCATATGTATTACATATTTCCCTTTTTTTTTATTAAAATTACTTTTAGAATGACCATTTTACCCTTAATGAACTATTAGATGAATATATACATATTTCCTATTTCCAATATCATCAATCAGTTACATATTTCCCCGATACATGTATTATTTCCCAATTCTTCTACTTGCTACTCTTAAAACATTTTTTTTATAATATACATTATAACCTTTTTAATTATAACTAGAATTTTGCGCATTTATTATGAAAAAAAAGGTTAGGAATTTAATAGAATAATTTGTCCAATTAACGTCTCATAATTTTTTGTGCGCGTTTGTTTTTTTGTTTTTCTACTGGCTTATGTTCAGCACCTAGAATCAAGCAGAATAAAACTTACTCAAGTGGAACAAGAGAGATGCAAAAATTTTGATGTAAACTTGCTGTAGGTTTGTCTATAAGATGGTATTTAATAATCCTTTAGTTCGTATGAGATTTAATGCTTTGTACCGCCGACGCAAAGAGTAGTAAGTAGAACAAATAAGGAAATAATATATGAATTGGGGAAATATGTAATTGATTGATGATATTAAAAAGGGGAAAAATGTAAAAATTCATTTAATAGTTCATTAAGGGTAAAATAGTTATTTTAAAAGTAATTTTAATGAAAAACGAAATATGTAATAAATATAGATTAGGGAGAGGAAATATGTAATTGTTTTTTTGCTTGGGAAAATATGTATTAAGACAGCTTAGGATGGGAAAATATGCAAAAAAACCCGTTAAATATTGATGGTTGCGATTGTATTTTTTAATAAATATAAATTATAAGGTTGACTTTTAATTTACTGGATTTCTTTGTGTATATTTATAGTTCAACTGATGTTAACTGAACAACCTTTTTATAGTTCGAATAATCCATACACTTAAAGTTGCACCACTTTCAACAACTTATACCTTTCAATGTAAAAGTGACCCCCCCCCACCCACCCACCCACACACACACACTCTCCACAAAAAAAAAACCTAAAAAAATTATACACGACCATACCATTACCATTAGCCATGCCACACCGCATAATAAAATTTGGTTGTTGTCCTAAGCTAGGGCAGCCGAGCTTAACCTAAATCAAATAGGGAGGATATATAGCATGTTGCCATATTTTTCGTTTTGTTGTTTAATTAAGAAGACAGAAACCCTAACCCCTTAACTATAAATAGGTCATGTTGTACTTGTGATTTCTTAATCATCAAAATAATAATATACCGCTAGTTGCAACCCATATAGCTCACACATTGGATTACATAAATTGTTTGTGTATGTTTTCTTTTCATTTATTGTTCATTTGTGAGTTACGTCAGTTCCAGTTGCTAAAGTATTGTCGGTCAACTATGGTCAAAATTGACCAGTCAACAGAAAGTCAAACTATTGATTAAGTGACAAAAGTCCAATATTGTTATTATGTTTCATCTAATTTCTCTAACGACACATGTTGCCACCCTTAATATGAACCACCAACTTTGTTTCTTGTCATTTCTTTAACCAAATTATAGCCTAAAAGGCATGAGTGTCCTAATCCTACTTACATTGCCACTTTGTCATTGCGCTATTGTTTTCATTTTCATCCATCGAAGCAAATCAACACCGTCAATGTCTCTGTAAAAAATGTCTGATTTAAAAAATCGTTAAACTATTGTACTTTTTGTTATCTTTAATTTTCATAGTTCCTTTGGAAAATCGAAGCAAAGCAACACCGTCAATGTCCCTGTAAAAAATTGTCTAATAACTATTATACTTTTTGTTGTCTATTATTTTCATAGTCCCCATGAAAAAAAAAAGTCAAATTTTAAAATTCTAAACTATTTTACTTTTTATCTTTTATTTTCATAGTCCCCTGATGCACCAATACGTGGTATTACGTGCATAACAATATTATTTAAGTTTTAATAAACATTGTATATTTGTATGTGTTGTTTTATATCTTACATGCATATTATGGATATAACGGCTTTGTATTCAAGTTTATTGTGTAAGCAGAGGTGAATCTATTAAAATAAATAACCCCACTTGCTCAGGTTTAAACATAAGTCCTATTTACAAGTGTCTCTATCAAGTATATTGGCATTCATTAACATGAATTGATATGTTATAATGCTATCACTCATTATATATCTTTCTTACTATATTCGACCATAATTATCTACATAATATGTTTATATGTTTCTTACTATATTTGACTATGATTATCTACATAATATGTTTATATATTGTTCTTGTGGTTTTCTACTAATCACTCGGTCATGTGATGTTGGACCAATATTATTATATCAAGCAATGATCATTTATACATATGACACAAAATAATTTTACTATATTTTCTTATCTAAAAAGGAATTAATGCATAGTATTGTATGTTTCATGATATGTTTCTTTGTAAATTTTAATCATCAAATATTGAATATACAAGGAAACAATTGTTTCTATTTCTCCTACAAGACAAAAAAAAAATCATAAGTAGGTTTGGTTATTGAGTATATCTCATGAAATCAATTATAGGACGACATCTACATGGCTATTGTCGACCCAACACTCATAATTAAACAATGCGTTTTAGGCCACACAACACACATGATTGAACAATGCTTTGTCGCCTAATGCAGGCCAGCCTTGAGAATTCGTGTACCATGTTCGAGCTTGAAAAAACGTTCACTTAAGCCTTAACTATATTGGGTATTAGGCTCGCTATAGGTCTAAACCTAATGCCAATACGCTAATAACTAATCCAAACCACAAAAATATGTTTGTAAATGAACCTATGTTGGTGTTTATATATGGGTATACCTAATTAATGGGGTAAGATCATATAAAAAGTTGATTTTGCCTAAGTAGGATGAGAAAAAATCTTAACCATTCATTTTTAAAATCAATGGTTAAGATGAAATTGTTGGAAAAAAGAGGAGTGCAAAAGTATCTTGGGAAAATCCTATTTATTGACTTTCTTTCTCCACATGCAAGTCACATGCATATTTCACCCCCATTTTTTAAGCGTTCATAACATTTTTATACGACATTATTTTTTCATAAAAATTTCACCATAAAATCGAGCGTCTTTTTATTTTTAATTTAAATAACATATTGCTATAAAATATGCCGACTAAAAAAACCCCACAAAAATGTGTTGTATTTCTATGTTTTATAACATTTTTTGTGCTGAACTTTTTTACTACATTTTTGTGCTATATTTTTTGTGTTGAAATTTTGTCTTATTTTTTTTTTGAATTTTTTGTACAAGTTTTTGTGCTAAATTTTTTTGTGCTATTTTTTTTTGTACTGGATTTTTTGTGCTAGAATTTTTTGTACTATATTTTTTGTGCTAAATTTTTTGTACTATATTTTTTTTGTATTTTGTAGAAAACAAAAGGGGTGTCACATGTCATTTTCACACTCCTATTTATAATGACAAAATGTTTTAGTACCAAAATGTTCCATTCCTACTTATAAGGAGTGTCACATGTCATCATCACAATTCTTCTTAGGCTACTTCAAAATCTATTTTTAGTGGATCATTCTCCTAATTAATTTATGTTTTTTACATATACATATTAGGTTTTTTTAAATAATGTGTCTTTCGAAATATCGGGGCCTGGCCGGTGGTCCTCCCCGCCACCCTCAGGGCCGCCCCTGGCCTAGTGGTAGATTCTCCAGTGGAGACCTAAATTCAATCCTCATTTGTGTCACTTTTGTGGATTAAGGCAATGAATGATCTGAGCTACGCCTTGCGCAAGGTTGTCAGTTCGAATCCCGAGCCCACCTGGGTTTTTTCATCCCACCATGTGTTACGCCAGAGAGTTTTGCTCTTGTGGTGGCACAGCGACTGTCAAGTGGCAGACGACCATATAGTTTCCCGGGGGAACGCCAAGCCAAACTCTGAAGCCAGCGTGAACCCGGTTAAGACAACACAGTCTGACCATAGTGAAACAACAAGGTTCTCCAACTTAGGGAGTGCGGTGATCAAACACAAAAAAGTAAAAAAGTCGTCGTTCAATAAAATAATAGTAACACACATACATACAGCAACGTATAAAATATAGAAATGTATTAAAAGATCGAGTGAGTTGAAAAATATTCTAATTAATTAAATATTTAAAAGTTAAAATATTAAAAGTAAACCGTTACTTAAATTCATGTAATTTAGTCTACTTTCATATCGTATTTACTTACATATACAAAATATAGTTGGGGGAATAGTGCTAGGCAGCTGATCTAGCACTCCCCCATTGGATTAACCCTTTATTATTTTTTACACTTTAAAATTACGGTTTTAGCCCCAGCTTAAAATTACGTTTTTGCCCATGCTCAAAATAAAATTACGTTTTTGTCTCCAACCCAAAATTACGATTTGGCCCTTAGCTCAAAATTACATTTTCGCCCCAGTTCAAAAGAAAAAAAATATGTTTTTGCCCCACCTTAAATTTACGATTTTGCCCTCTCTTCAAAAATAAATTTTCCCTCGTTTAAAAAATTATGATTACGCTTTTGGCTCCAACTCAAATTACGATTATGCCCTCGGTTCAAAATAAAATTATGATTTTGCCTCCTGCCTAAAATTACGATTGTGCCTTTAGTTCAAATTTATATTACTATGTTGCCCCACGTTCAAAATTACGAATTTTCCCCTGTGCAAATTTACAATCTTGCCCTGGTTCCAATTTACATTACTGCCATCACTTTAGCTTTTGCCAAATTACGATTTTACCTCAGTAAAAAAACATAATTTTACCTTAGTTAAAAATAACAGTATTGCCATTGTTTAAGTTTTTTTTAGCAAAACTATAAAAGTTACTTGATTTAATTTGACTCGATTTAATTGTTTTCCGTGTCAAGAAGCTGCCTAACACTCACTTATTATTCGGCTATCGCTCCGCAACGCGGGCGGGGCATCAACTAGTATAATATAAAAAAGAAAATACGATGACAGATAATCGAGTGATGGAGCAACCATGGTGTGCCACCATGATAGCTTATCACGGTTTTGTGGGTCACCTTTCAGGAGTTGGTGGTATCCAATTTGACAGCTCCTTCTAAACAAAACTACAAATCTAGAAAACGACTTCTCCACATGTGACTGGTGCTAAAATTTAAAAATAATGAATTTATTTGATATATTTTATTTTATTTTATTTTGTAACATTTGTTGTGTTTTTCTCATTAAAACACCAAAACAAACAAATTACAAGCAAATGGCAGGTAAACGGGCAACAAGTTGCGCCGCAACCCCCTTTTGAATTGCAAAACCGATCCTACTAAAAACGAATCGACTCTTAGAGGTCGAGAGATTACTGTTCACGACCAGCTGAACTCTGTTTAGGAATTCCGCTGCTTCCGGAGCTAGGGAACCAAATGTATCAAAAGCAAATGGTATATACACATGTTGATTCTTCAACAAGCTTTCTCGTGTTTAGCGACTTTGCCTGACTCCGCCTTCAGTGCAGTCTGGCCAGCAACAAACCCATTGTCCCTGAGCCCCACAAGAGGGGACACTCTTGTAAGGTCCACACAAGCGTGTTTTCCCCCTGCCCACCCAAACACAAGAAAATCGGCTGGCCGAAGAGTAGATCTCCCATCGAGCGGATCAGACAGAAAGTTCACCTGAGCCTCCTTTTTTGCCGAAATCTCAGCCCGCTTTAGAATATCACAAAGAATATCCCTGACCAAATCATGTCTGTATTTAAACCCATGTAACTCTTTGCAATGGACCGCATGGTCACCAAAAGTATCCAAACAAACCTTGCGACAAACTGGACAAGGCTCATCAAACGGAAACTGAGGGATCATTAGCCGGTACTTGAGAATTGCCCGGTACTCCACAGCTGACATGTGTTGGCCGAGGCCTTCAATGGGGATAACTGTCAGAAAATCCTGAGCATGAGGAGCGCGGAGACAATCAAACACGCTTTCTGACGAGAGGATAGACCAAACTTCTCTGCCAAACTCTGGGCATTCTACTAAATAGGGCACTCGCCAAAGCATCTTGGGCTTTAGGGGGGGCGGTGTCCTTATTAGAGAAACCGCCAAGATCACAATCAGGAAGGGACATGCGCATGCAATCCAACGCACACACATAATCAGAATCTAACCCGAAAATACCACAATCCCGAAGAATATGGTCTTGCAAACTCCAAGATTGCGACCTCGAGACCACAAAAGCATATGTAGACTCATCCTCAGCCGAACATAAACCCAAACCCCCAAAGCGGATTGGAAGGGATGCTAGCCTCTATTGAAGATCCCTAAAAAATGGAACCCCGCAAACCATAATATTCTCGATCGCTCAACAAACGTAGGCTGACATGTTCTGAGGCCGACATGTTCTGAGGCCGAATAACAGCTTAGCAACCCCCATGTAGGAGCGTAGCAAAAGGAGCTCGCATTGAGGGTCTCGCAGATGTGGAAGATAGCTCATCAGGTCCACTGCACGAGAAGCCCTTTGCACGACTAGACTACTGATGAAACCCGCATCCCGACTAACAGTGCCCCCGAGGAGTTTCACTCCCAACATTGGCTTTCCAATCCCACTAGGAAACAAACCCTCTTGTGCCTTAACTCCATTACACGATGGCCAAAAAACTTATGTTTTTCTTAACGTTAAGTTGAAGCCCCAAACCGGGCCCTTCAGACCGGATGATTTCTAAAGCTTTAGCCACCTCTTTAACATCTCCTATAATCGTACCATCATCCAAATACCAGGCATGGAAGAGTAACTTGCATCTATCCTGAATCTGGTGAATGAGGGGATGCAAAACTAAGGCAAAGAGAAGAGGCCCCAAGGGGTCCCCCTGCTGAACCCTGGTGATGGACCAAATATGATTATCTCTGACATATAATCTAGCCGGCTGTCCATATAGAAAATCCACCCATAGGGAAATGGACGGGCATCGGGTCTGAACCTCTGACAGAAGGACAGTCCTATCCACCATGTTGAAAGCGTTAGAAAAATCAACGGTAATCATGGCCAACGACCCATCCGAGTGGAACATGTTTAAGAACCTGTTCGCGCTATGGAGCATAGCCTCACCCCCACTAGGGATCCCCACCCCAAATTGAAAATCACCGAGATACTTAGCCATCTCCTTGCCGACACCCCTCATAGCTGCCTTAGAGACTAACCTCCTCCAAATTGCGCCCATGGCAATAGGCCTAATCCCGTTGTCCGGTTTAAGTAAAGGCGTGAGGGGGGCAGAAGCAACAAACTCTGCCAAAACCTTGGGGCACCTCCCACCTAAGCATAAGTTAACCACCTCAGAAATGGCCTTGAGCACCCCGCCAGCAATCACCGACCCCTCTCCACAAAGAGCATCCAAAATGTGTTGGGCTCTTAACCCATCCCTCCCGCACGAGGTCCCTTTGGGGAAAGATTTAATACACCCAAGCACACTATCAACATCCACTGTAAGGGGGGGTTCCGAGAGTAAAGACCCTGCATAACCGGAGGGGGGCATGATAGGATGCTTAGCCACTAACGCTTTCATAGTATCCTCACTAAGAGGGGCAACCCCCAAAGAGCATAAAACTTTAACTGCCGCAGTGAAGTGGCCATTCGCAACTTTTTGTAAACATTGTTTAACGTTGGCGCCCACCCTAGAATTGTCGGACCCATGGAGAGGCTCATCAGGGCGCAAAACCACCTCTGAGGGTTGGGCAAAAAGCGATTGGATAAGTTCAGCAAAACCATCTGCATTGCCCCATGCTGCCAAGGCCCACTGAGTACTAAGACATTGCAAGGACTTCCTATTCCCTGACCTGCGCTCCTGACAGTTGGAAGGCCTAAAAACCCGTAATATACAACGTTGGCAGCAACAAAAGTCTCACCCACGCCTCAACAGACTCTGGCATAGCCACCACATTGCATAAAGAGGTCGTTAGGGCCTGGGCAAAGGCATGCGACAGCTGTGAGGGATGCTCTTAATTGTTTTGAAAGGAAGGGAGAAGACACGATCAAGCAGAACCCCGTCCACCCTCGTACCTCCTAAAGAAATAAGTTCATTTCCAACATGCGGCTTAGGAATCCTCATAATAAACTCCTCTGCATTTCCCGCAACCAACTTTAACCGTGCCACCCCATCTGCATGGTGCCACCCCACATTTTAGATTTGTAAAGTTACCAACCTAGAAGTGGATGAAACGACATGGGGTAAATTTGGTGTAAAGTAGTTTAAATGCTAATTACATGTTTTGTTCAAATAAAATTTAAGTAATAGATTTTTTTACGATTATGTAAGTATTTCATAAAATAAAAAAACTTCACACTTCTAAATTCTAAGGACACGTTTGATTTGTGAATTTAAAATTTTAAGTTATCTAAAATACTTTCGTTTGATTTCTTGCTATGTGTGAATAAAGACCGGGGGCGGTTCTTAGTTTGGGCCAGACAAGTTGCTAGTTGCTGACTCCTCTGTTTTTCGCTTCGTACAGGTACACTTTGTCGAAGTTTTTTCTATGTAGTGTAAAATATACGATTTTGAAAGTTCACACTCATGATTTTATCAAAATCCAAGTTCAAGATCTGCCAATGATAGAGACAATATTATGTAAGGTGATTATTATTATTATTATTATTGCGAAAATACAACACTTGTGTTTTATAGCGAGGGTAAATGAGTCCATTAAATTACAAGTGGTTTTTAGAAGAATGTTATACTTGTTTAAATGCACTTTTGTTATCGTTCAATTCGTTCATGCAGATCTTGATACCTTAGACACATTATTGTAGTGTTAGACACGCGGCAGTCGGTTTAGACACGTAGTAAATAGGTTAGACATAACGTGGTAATCGGACAATTTAGACGCGTTATAAAGCTAGTTATACACACTATGTCACACCCCGACCCGCAGCGGAAATGGTAGTCGGGGCATGATTGGGTTTTCATCAAAGCTCATGACATTTATTATAAAGTTTCATATTTATTATTTCTTTTTAAAGGAGAATCATTGCAATCAATAATACAAGTACATGTTCTATACATCTTTCAAGACTTCATTATTTTTCTTCTAAGACAATTTCCTATGTGTCCCTTGCTTCAACCTGTCCACCTGTATCATGTGTAAAAATAGGGTTTTTGGGTCAACAAAAAGTTGGCGAGTGAATCCTATGAAAACATTTAAACGTGTTTGTTGTATCTATTATAAAATAAAGTGCATAACCACATATGAGTAAACGTAGATGTAAATTTAATCACAAAACACATAATATTAATTATTGCACACACATACACCAAATGATTGATTTTGAGGCACGCGATGTTCAACTCGTCTCCCATGAGGAACTGATGGCTAATGAATGATTTTGAGGCACGCGTGTTCAACTCGTCTCCACGAGGAACTGATTGGCCTAATGAATGATTTGCACGTAACTTGACAATATGTAAACACACATCACAACAAACAATATTTACATTATAAGTTTAGATCATATAATGGTAATGGCACGAGTTTGAATAAGCGAATTAATTCAGCATTATGTATGGGACTCCCGGCAGCCGGTTTTCCTTTTTAATTAATTCATTCTTATATTTTTACAATTTTTAATTTATATCTTTTAATTTGTTGATCAATTATGAATCGTTTAAAATTAAAATAAGCCGTAAATGAACAACAAAAATTTAAAACTGATTGTTCGGTTATTAAACGAAGCGGGTTTCGAAAACTCGTTTTTCGACAAATGTTACATGTATCATGTGTAAAAATAGGGTTTTTGGGTCAAAAAAAAGTTGGCGAGTGAATCCTATGAAAACATTTAAACGTGTTTGTTGTATCGATTATAAAATAAAGTGCATAACCACATATGAGTAAACGTAGATGTAAATTTAATCACAAAACACATAATATTAATTATTGCACACACATACACCAAATGATTGATTTTGAGGCACGCGATGTTCAACTCGTCTCCCACGAGGAACTGATGGGCCTAATGAATGATTTTGAGGCACGCGAAGTTCAACTCGTCTCCCACGAGGAACTGATGGGCCTAATGAATGATTTGCACGTAACTTGACAATATGTAAACACACATCACAACAAACAATATTTACATTATAAGTTTAGATCATATAATGGTAATGGCACGAGTTTGAATAAGCGAATTAATTTAAACGACACATGATACACCCCAAAACATGAATAAAAAGGGGAATTTGTAAGAATTCACTCACAGTGGTTGCGTTTTCTTGGATTGATGACGAATGCGCACGAATTTGGATTTAACCACGAGAGAAACTAACCTAAATAATAACATAATAATTCGATAAATAAATAAACTTTTATTTGAGATTAATATTTTTAATTAGTGTTCTTAATGGGATTGTTAGATTTATTTTTGTGAGTTTAAGTTTTTAATTGATTTTTTAAATAAAATAAGTAAATAAAAAGAAAATAAAAATTTTGACTTTTTGACCGTTGACCGTTGACCGGTCGGACCGTGGTTTATTGTGCGCTGAGTGAGGTTCGAACTTGTGACCTCCCGTACGCGTGCACGCAGCTCTACCAACTGAGCTACGTGTCTAACCTGAAATAAATCTGATTTTAGTTATATTTATATATTAATTCGATTAATTCATTTCTATCTCTATTTAAAAAGCTTTGATAATTGCCAGAACCGGTTACAGAACCAGGATTCGAACTCGGGACCTGTGGTTTAACTTTGCACACAGTCCACCGCTGGACTGTGTGTCTAACCTGGTTAAAATACTGATTTTAATTATATTTAGGTATTATATGTTTTGTTTTATATTAACGTTATAAAAATGCTCGGTTAATATAAAGGATTCAGCATTATGTATGGGACTCGAACTCGGTATCTTTGCGTTTCAAATGCACACAGTCCACCACTGGACTGTGTGTCTAACCCGATACAAATCCCATTTTTAATTATACTTATAAACTACTCGCTGTTCATCTTCTTGTTTTTATGAAAACCCGGGAATCAACCCGACTGTTTAATCAATCATTCTTATTGAATTAGTTGATTGATTATTACTGATAACAAAAATAATTTAAACAGAAAAGGAATTAAGGATGTTGTACCGAACAGGTGTGAGTTCCGGTGACTGAAAGAAGTTCCGGCGAACTGTAACTTGCGACAAAGGCTCTACCAGAAGTTTGAGGCGAGTGCGGTGCTTTATGTCTGAGCTCTAGAAGTCTTATTTTAGAGTAAGGCAAAGAAATGAAATGGGTTCGGTTTTCCGGTGACCAATTCCGGCGAAATTGGAAATCTCCGGCGAAAGTTTCTGAGCACTTCAACTACGAAAAGGTGTGCGGTCTTGAACGAAAGGATTCCCGGAAGGTTGAGCGGGGTATATATAGGGTAGAACAGGATGTATTGGGTCGGAATTTTGTCTTGATTCACGGTCAAAACTTTTTCCGACGGTTACAACTGGAATTGGGGGTTAGACATCGGTTATAACCGATGTCGAATTTAGTTCACGCGTTTTAGTCAAAAGAAACGGTCGTGATTCGCGAAATCTTCGGTTTTTTCCGGCGATTGCGGATTTGGGCGCGCTGATTCCTGATTTTGAGTTTCGGGTTTACTTAAATGTTATTTGTTTCTGTATTTGTTACAAATGGAATGTGTGGCGGAGTGGTGTGTTGCGCGTTTGTTGAAACGGGTGACCCGGGTTCGAAACCCGGCGTCCCCTTTTATTTTTTTATTCCTTATCTATTATTAATTTTCAATTATAGATTTTAAATTCTAATTTATTTATTAATTATGTATCGTTTAAAATTAATTTGAGCATTAAATGAGCAACGAAAATTTTTAACTAGATATTCGATTAATAAACGAAGCGGGTTTTGGAAACCCGTTTTTTGACGGATGTTACACACTATTTATTAATGCATCAATATCTTAATTTAGTCTTGATGTATACTCAAAAGTCGTCATGTTTATCAAACTTTATCTATCTCTAAGTTCTATTATCACTCCACATCGCCATCCACCTCTAACCACCCCGTTCACCATTGTGAAACTGAAAAGATCCACCACCATCTACCATCAAGTATCACTCTTAATCCAAATAAGTTTATACTAATCAAACTAAACATAAATCACGTTCATTAAGCCCCAATCATCTTCTTTCATATTATTTCCTTGACTTAAAATATGTTGAACAAAAAATTCGCTGCTCGTTTGGAAAAAGCTAACTAGAAATTGGCTTGTTTTTAAACAAACTGAGCCTGAGGCAAGGTTAAGTCATCTCGTGGTCCGGTTGTTGGCTTGTTTGTCTATACTCATGTCACACTTTTATATATTTAATACACAAACAAAACAATCATGGTTAATCTTTCTAGGCATGTAACTACCCATTTAAAATACTAATAAACATGATTATGGAGACGCTGGATTTGGAATACCTTCAGAGCTGGAAACCAGGTACTTTCAAATAAATTATGCATTTATAATATTTTTTACTTTGTAGATATATGGAAATTTCTTAAGCTTACTCAATTCTACAATGAATCTAACACTGTGGGGTATGGTGGGGCGGAGATTTGGCATGGGTTGACACGTGGGCTGGGTGTTCCACTGGCAAGACCCAAAAAATTGGGGATATGGTGGGGCTTGGGTTTGGGGGTGGCTTGGTCAAATTCTTTTTTTTTTTAAATTAATTGATAATATAGGGTAGGGTCACCCAATGTCCACCCGTCAGCTCAGATGGGTAGCCCCGCCCAACGCCTGGGCTGAAACCCACGCTAAAAGGGCCACACCCTAACCCAAGCCCACCTGGAGTGGTCACATGGGCGTTTCCTCCCAACCCACGCCCAAACCCCGCCCATACCCTGCCCCATACCCCATAGCCTAAAAGATGACAATATATGAATTTACTTAAGAACCGATAATGAACCAAGAAGAGAAAAAGGTTTCAGCATTTGAGAAAGAGAATTAGATTGAAGTGGCTGAACTGGTAAGTAGTCCCATATGAACGAATGATAATGAAATCAATATATACATACAATTAATTGACAAGATAATGATCCATAAAACTATTTTGAATTGCACGAATGAATTGAAAATTATCCCCCCGTTGGTATTTATACTACGCGGAAGATGTATTCAGAACGTCAGGACGGTTCTGCGATAGAAGCGACATATCAATTTAAACTATGGTCGTAGTTACCGCGCGTTGCGCAGAGTCGTGGTTGGAATTCAGAAACGTATAGCACACCATGACAAGCAATAAATAAATTTGTAAAATTTATTAAAATGATATATTAATGGGTTATGCTATTTGCGTCGTAACTCGGCTCTGAACTTCAAAATAATAGCAAAAGGTAAAACGATATAGTAAATAACAAAGGTAAAAATAAGGTAAACGAAAAAGAAAACAATAGAAACTTAGTCGGTTTTGGCGCGCTCGTTATAGAAAGAAAAAAAGTTAAAAAAATATGTTTAAAAGGGTATCGCCGTGTTCGTTAAAAAATATTAAACTAAAAAAAACCTCTACCACACTCGTTGTAGCAAATAAAAAATAAAAATATGTCTAAAACGGTATTAACGTGTTCGTTAAAAAAACTATTTAAGGTAGAAAAATAATTTGGTTAAAATAAAAGAAAAAAATATAATAGTTAAACTACATGGCTTGCAAATAAAAAGTTTACACTAAATACTGAAATAGAGTAAAAGACAAAAAAATTAATCACTTGTAAAACACCCATCAGATGTAGTACAACATTATTTATTTTCTCTTCTTTTATATTATATATAATATTACAAAGTTTCCACAACTACCCTATTAATTACATAAATTACATGTAGGGCACTAACGAAGTTTCTAACTAAACTTTAATGTAGTAATGAGATAATATCACCCCCTTAATATCTATCTTAATACGGCTTGAATGACCTTAAGAGTTGTAATACGGCTTGTATGACCTTAAGAGTAGTGTAGCATTTCATGTAGATCTGATCTTTATGGATCCATGCACTACACTTATATTTCCTGGACTAATGACCTCTACCCTGACCACGTCCAAATTTAATTTCTTCTCGTGTTATAAACCATATAATATGCTGACAAACATCAACCGTAAGACAAGCCTCCTTCTTTCCAAACTGCTAGTGAACTTAAACCTTGTTCAATCATTTATGGCTTCCTCCCTTCACCGATTATTAGTCCTCGTTTTAACTAAGAAATCCTACTGGTCGAATCGCGCAAACTCGTGAGAACAACCTGCTGGTTTTTCGATCACTAAACCTCTGAGGCTCTGACAAACTTCTATTAATGTGTTTTTTTCCTGGATCAAATCTCTTACCTCCTGTTACTTGCTAGAAAGAGTCCTCGGGCCTGAATTTTATCAAAATTTCTACTAGACTACTTTTAATCAAATACTTCCTGGATCAAAGGTTTCTTTTTGGGGTAATTTTTATCCTTTAAAATATATCTTATTTTTTAAAAACCTTTTTCATGAAGTTTTTATGATTCAAGTGTTCTTTTAATTTTTCCTCCTTTAAAAGTTGAATACTAAAAACTAATAAATTATTCAAGTTTTGACTTTATTTTTTCAAAAATAAACCATTTAATCAAACTTTCCTTTCAATTAATAATGATAGTCCTTCCTTTAATTTCTTATGATTTTAATGATTTTGACTTTTGGTCAAACAAACGCAACTTTTATGCGTTTGTTTCATGTCTTCCACAAATTCACCCATTTATTAATCTTCGATTACACTTTTATTCGTTTCTAGTTCTTCAAAATAGAAGGTTGACGAGCAACAAGCTGCGCCGTCACCTCTTTCCGAATTGCTATTAATTCTTCTTATAACCCTTCCTTGATAATGGAGTCGCTTTTTTTCTTTACCCTCGATTCAAATTGTCGATCCCTCTTGCCTGATTCCTTTTCTTTTCACCGTAGGTCTTGATTGTTCATGTTTGGTTCATCTGTAACTTGCAATTTGTAATTCCCAGTTACGACAAGACACAGAGGCTGATTTTAAAATAGAACCATGTTCTTTACTTATTTTGATTTTCCTTCAAAATTCGCAATCTCTGAATAACAATCCGGAATTTCATTCTCACAATTTGCAATCGAAATGACCACCCCTTATTGTGTTCTTATTCGCAATTCATAATTTATAACCTTGCTCTGATATCAATATGATGGCCTCTAGTCAGGATCGATAAACATAATGATAATGAAATCAATATATACACGACCAATTGACAAGAAAATGCTTTGTATTACTGTTACGTAACGAACGAATGACTTACAAATGATCCCCGGGTGGTATTTATACTACGTTGGAGATGTGTTCTGAATGTCGCGACGGTTCTCCAATAAAAGCGACATATCAGTTTAAACTATTACAGAGTTTCTATAGCTACCTTATTACTTACATAAATTACACGCAAGGGACTAACTTTACTAACGAAGTTTGTAACTAAACTTTAATGTACTAGTGATATCTTTAACGAGATCGGGAATAATTCTAACATTCACTCCCTTAATCTTGATCTTGTAATATGGTTTGAATGATCTTGAGAATACTGTATCAATATATTTAGCAGACAATCGTTTGATTACTGATGAGCTTGCATACGATGTAAGTACTACTGGCGTTGAATTTAATAATCATTTAAGCAGTCTAACCGATGAACATCGTTTAGTGTTTGATAAGATAATTCAAGCTGTTAATTGTAATAAGGGTGGTATGTTCTTCGGTTATGGTTACGGATGTACTGGTAAGACGTTTTTGTGGAAGACATTATCTGCATCCATCAGATGTAAAGGAGATATTGTATTAAATGCTGCATCAAGTGGAATTGCTTCTCTTTTGTTATCTGGTGGACGGACTGCACATTCAAGGTTTCACATTCTTTAAATTTAATAGAAGACTCAATGTGTTATATTAAACCAGATGATGAAGTTGCTGGTTTATTGAGAAAAACAAAGTTGATAATATGGGATGAAGCACCGATGATTCATAAACATGCGTTTGAAGCACTTGATCCGAACAATGAAAGATATCTTCAAATATGATGATTCAGTAAATTCGGAGATGAGTTTTGGTGGTAAAGATATGGTGTTGGGTGGTGATTTTAGACAAATACTTCCGGTGTACCAATGGTGGTAGACGAAAAATCGTTAATGCTTCAATCACTTCGTCCTATATTTGGAGTACTTGCAAGGTGCTTACCTTAAGGAAAAACATGAGATTAACTGTAGGAGCCAACATATCTGATATAGAAGAGATTAAAGCTTTTGCAAATTGGTTGCTTGAGTTGGGCGAGGGAAAGATTGGTGATAGTGAGGTCGTTATAGATATTCCTGAAGATCTTTTAATTAAGTGCTCTGTGGATCCTATGTCAGATTTGATCGACTTTGTATACCCTTCACATCTTCAACTATACAAAGATAAAGATTATTTTTCTAAAAGAGCTATACTGGCACCAACAAATGAAGTTGTTCGAGAAATAAATGAAAGATTACTTGCTTTGTTTCCTGGTGAAGAAGTCGAGTATTTGAGTTCTGATAGTATTTGTCAAACTGAGCAAGCAAAGAATCCATCACACGGTAAACTATATTCTCCCGATGTTCTTAATGGTCTTAAAATATCTGGTTTGCCTAATCATCGATTAGTCCTTAAAGTCGGTGTACCTGTAATGTTGCTTCGTAACATTGATCAACAAAATGGTTTATGCAACGGTACAAGATTACGTATTACTAAACCTTACAAAGGTGTTATAGAAGCTGCGATTATATCCGGAGGAAACATAGGGACAAAAACGTATATTCCACAAATCAGTTTGACACCATCAGTGTCACACCCCAACCGATGGCGGAAACATCGGGGTAGTGGCACTAGGCGAATCAGATTGATCAAGAGATTCCATAACAATCATTTTTAAAGACAATAATCAACATTTAATATCCCATACTATCAAACTCATACAATCTTCAAATAATCATTACAATCCAAGATAATCTCTTAAACATATAAATCCGATCCGATCTTCCCTATATTTATTACATGATTTTCTAAACAAATCCTAAAACTAAGCATCCAAAGCTATAAATCCTCAACCTGCCACATATGTCAAAATAAAGCGTCAATACAATTAAGTAAATGTGAGCATACGAGTTTTGCATACAATATAGATATGAAAGCGTTTAGCATACACCGCATGACATACGTAATAGTTGTGAATTTATGTAACTACTTATATTCAAACCAACAAACCGCGATTGATCGAGGTATGCGAACAAGCGTTCACGTCCTAAAAGAGAAAATAATGCGAAATAAAAGTGTGAGCCTTAACAACCCCGAGCCTTCGGGTGGCGGGTCAACCTCTAGTATACTATCATGTTAAGAGTGGCGTATAAGCAATCAGGCAATACATACAATTCAGAAGATTTCACGTATAATCATGTAACAGCGGGTTGCGAATAAGCGTTTGAAAGTTGTGTGATTGTGTTTTGATATACGAACATATGTGACACCCAAAAGTGCGTTTAAGCGAAAAAGGGTTCAGGTATACTCAAAGTTGGTGTGTTTTTGGTAGAGATTCGGGATCTGAGATGAGTCGAGGAGAGCGCCGAATCAGCCTGTAAACGAACATAAGTGCATCAGTCTTCCGAATTGCTAAAACGGTTAAGTTTGGATTGGGCAGAGGACAAGTTCGGGCGAACTTGTATGTTTCCATACAAGTTCGGGCGAACTTGTATGTTTCCATAGAAGTTCGGGCGAACTTGTAAGGTGTGTTAACTGAGGAGGACAAGTTCGGGCGAACTTGTGCCATTCTTGCAGATTTGATGTAGGAGACCAAGTTCGGGCGAACTTAGTCACCAACCTGGTGACAAGTTCGAGTGAACTTGGTGTATTCTGAGCGAACTTGATGGTTTTGGCATCCAAATAGTGCGTTTTTGCGTCGTTTGCTGAGGAAATCGAGTGTTCATCCCTCCAACCTTAAGCCACTGAGTAAAACTTAGGCTGGAGAGGTCTTTTGGAGTGAATTTAGCCATTTTATAGAAACTCGGGCTAATCCGGGCGAACTTGATGGTTCGTACGGGTTAGTCCAGCTTGTGTAAAGTGACGATTTTGTCCTTATGCTTCCGGATCTGAGATCTTGCTTGACAACGCCTCGTTCCACTCAAAAGTGAACGAAACATACGCCATTAGTCTGGATATTGTGAAAAATCAATGTTTTAAAAGGTTTTACTCAGATCTAAGAGTAGATCTGAGTGAAAAAGAGAAGTTTTGTATAAAAAGATGAAGATTTCATAAAACAGAAGAGATTTGATGAAAAAGAAGGCAGAGCCTTGTGCAAAATCGTTGTAAATCATTGTTGAACGTTGTTGCAGTTGAAAACGGGTTGAATCTTACTTAGAAAACAAAGGGTTTCGGGTTTTGAGAGCTCCGGGCGAACTTGCAGCAAGTTCAAATGAGAGAATGAAGCTGAGTATTTATAGGTGGGATGGAACTGTGAGAGCAGACAACAAGTTCGAGCGAACTTGTTGAATTTCTTGAGTTTTGAATACAAGTCCGGGCGGACTTGTGTCTTATGAATGATTTAAGTGGCTTAGTCAAGTTCGGGCGAACTTGACCTAATGGCCAAGTTTTGTTTGATTATTTCGTGTTAGGAGTCCGTTCGGCGATTCGATTCGTATTAGATAAGTATATTAAGCGTTATAATTGATGTAATAGTGCGATTTAACGATTCGAGCGTGTAAGAGCGTTGCGATAGCGATTATAACCATAACATAAACATACATAACACTCATAAAACATAATTCCACATAATTAACTGCGTTTTGCGATGTGATGAGATAAGCGATGCGATGGCATAACTGTTTATTAAAAAATAACACACTCGGCTCGTAATATAGCATAATTTGTTGTGATTGCGATTAGATTAGCGATGCGTTTAATAATCGATTAGATGCGATATAACTGGGAAATCAACATAATTTAATTAACATAACTTTCTTATAATTCGAATCTCGGCATTACAAAAGATAGATACAACGAGAAACAAAAGAAAAAGATAACAATGAAATTCGGAGTTGTTACAGTTTCCCCTACTTTGGAAATTTCATCCCGAAATTTAAGTAGTGGCCGTAGCAAAGAGATACGGATACTTAGCCTTCATGTCACTTTCCAATTCCCAAGTGAACTCGACGTCGCGTTTGCCTTCCCACCGGATCACTCCCTTCCAAGGTGCAACCTTTAGGAGCACGTGATCTCCCACTTCGAATTGCAGGGGCTTGCAGCGTTTATCGACATAATTCTTTTGACGACTCCGAACTTTCAAGAGATTGTCTCTTATCTGGAGGATTTTGTCTGCCGTTTCTTGAATCAGCTCGGGACCGGTGATTTGTGCTTCTCCGATCTCGTGCCATGCAATAGGCGATCGACATTTTCTTCCAAACAGCGCCTCAAAAGGAGCCATTCGAATGCTGGTGTGATAACTATTATTGAACGACGCCAATTCCCCTTAAATGTATGTTTCGCAATGACTATAAACAAAAGTCAAGGACAATCTCTATCAAGAGTTGGATTGTATCTGAAATATCCATTTTCTCACATGGTCAACTTTATGTTGCATTATCAAGAGTCAAAAGCAGAGCTGGTGTGAAGTTGCTTATACTAGATAAAGATGGGAATGTAACAAATAAAACAACTAATGTCGTGTTACAAGGAAGTTTTTCCGGGATTTGAATAATTTTGTTCTTTTTGTTTTCCATTGTATGTCTTTTTACATAGTATTAAATTTGAATAAAAATAATAGGTTTTTGGTTGAAGTTGCGTTTAACGCGAGCATTAGCCTTGTTACTTACATAAATACATGCAAGGCACTAACTTTACTAACGAAGTTTGTAACTAAACTTTAATGTACCGATGATATCTTTAACGAGATCGGGAATAATTCCAACATTCACTCCCTTAATCTTGATCTTGTAGTATGGTTTGAATGATGTTGAGAATAGTGTAGCATATCATGTGGATTTGATGTTTATGGATTTATTCACCACCGTTATATCTCCTGAAACAATTACCTCTACCTTGGCCATGTCTAAATTTGATTTCTTCTCCTGTTGTAAGCCACGTGCTGACAAACACATACTGAAAGAAAAGCCTCATACAATTTTTTGTCTTTCCAAAGTGCTAATAAACTTAAAACTTATTCGATGTTCTCTGACTCCTGCCTTCACCGATTCTTCGTCTTCCTCATTTTAATTTAGAAATCCCACTAGTTAAATCGCACACACTTGTGATAACAACCCTCTGGTCTTTCGGTTACCACTGGATCTGATAAAACCCCTCACAAACTACTATTGATCAATTTCTTCCTTGGTCGAATCTCTTACTAGAAATAGCCCATTGGTTTTTTTGGTCGCCACTAAATTTTATAAAATTTATTTAAAATACTTTTAATCAAATGCTTCCTTGGGACAAATTTTACAACCTCCTGTTTCTTGACTGGTATTTCCTTTTATTTTTTAATAAATCTTTTATTATAAAAAAAACTTTTTAATTTTTATAATTCAAGTGTCCTTTAAATTTTTCTTCACCTAAAACTTGAATACTAAAAACTAATAAATCCTACAAGTTTCCTTTTTTAAAATTTTGATTTTTTCAAAAATAAACATTTAATTGAAATTTTCTTTCAATTAATAATTAGAGTCTTCTCTTTAGTTTCTTTTGATCTTATTAGTTTTGACTTTTGGTCAAAGAAATCACAAACAAACACAACTTTTGGGAGTCGTCCACAAATCCACTGATTTCTTAATATGTGCTTACACTTTTCTTCGTTTCCAATTCTTCTTATAACCCTATATCGCAACAAAACAATGGAGTCTCTTTTATCTTTATCTCTGGTTCAAACCATTTGCGATTTTATGCCTGAAACTTGCCAACGAGATGCTTATCAATAGTTGATCCCACCAGTTAGGCATTTTCATTTTTTTTCCTCCACCGGTCTTGATTGTTCATGTCTTCGCAATCTGCAGACAATAATTAGAATTTTTCTTCCCTCGATTTGACATCATAACGATTTGTATTACTATTATGTATTAAATGGATGAATTACAAATTATCCTTCCGATTGTTTTTATACTACCTCGAAGATATGTTGCTAACGTCGCATCAGGCTGCCAAAAGAATTGACGTGTTAGTTTAAACTATTACAAAGTTTCCATATCTACCCTTTAGGCTATTTATTACATAAATTACATGTAGGGCACTAACTTTACTAATGAATTTTCTAACTAAACGTTAACGTACTAACGATATCTTTAACAAGATATGATTAATTCAAACAATCACCCCTCAATATCTATCTTGTGATACAGATTGAATGATCTTTAGAATGTGTAGCATTTTATGTGGATCTGATCTTTATGGATCCATTCACTGTCACACCCCAACCGATGGCGGAATCATTGAGACGGATGAAAATAGATTGCTTGAGACTTCATAACACTAAATTGTGACAAGTATTTAAAGCAACAATATTTCATTTCATTTCTAAAATTCGGTTACAAGGCTTCGGAAACAAAATACAATAACAAGAATTTGAAATACAAGTACAATGCCTTAATCAAGAAACACGATACAACAAAACTAAGTTAAAGTGGGTTTCTAGTTCGTCCTACTAGATTCCATGCATCAATATCATCATCCTGAACCTGCAACATATATAAAGTATAGCTCAACACACAAGACATTGGCGATCATATAAGTTTAAATACTAAGTATAATAAAAGTCTAAGTATTCAACATGGCATAAACGTTTACTTAAAACTATCATTCATTACTAAAAATGCTACTACACATGTCAACCCAAAATTTACCACTAGCGTAATCTAATCTAGCAATGAAAAGACCGTTTTGTTTACTTAACATGACCTCACGAAGTGTGTTACTCCTATAGCGCTATACATGTTAAGGGAGAGCTTGTACACAGTTAATGACGTAGTATAAAGCATTCGATTCTAGCAAGTCTACAAGTATTCGTATTAAGCATGTATGTTTGAATGTTTGTATAGTGATTTAGCATAAAGCATAGTGAATTTGTGGGTTGATTGGCATATATGTTGCACCACAAAAGTGTTAAAGATAAAAGAGGGGAGTCGAGTATGCTCACAGTTTTGCAAGCTTCCTAGTATTTCGAGAGCTGACTTGTTGAAGTGATGCACACCAAATTTACCCTGCATTAGGGAAACAAAGGTGTGTGAATAGGCTGAGTTTGGCGAAGGATTCAGATTTGGATTCGGAAGATACGGACATAATACGTAGAAAACTCCACTTCGTGCGAAGTGGGCTGACCACTTCGTCCAAAGTTACTTGCACTTTGTACAAAGTGACTGTCCTCTTCGTGCGAAGTGACAGTTCTGGAATATTTTAGCTCGTTTTGCACCCGTTACGACAATGATTCACCAAGCTCAAAGTTTATCAACGAAGTTGATAGACCCGTTGGTCATTAATGTACATAAAGTAAATAATAAATGTTCAAGTGTGGTGTGGAACTTAATTCGGGTAGCCAAAGCTCCCAACGTTCTCACACTTGCTGAAACGCAAGTCCAATCCTAGTAAGGATGATGAACATGGTCAGCTCCACACTTGGTACAAAAGAAAAAGAAAATGGAAAGTAAAAGAAAGAGTAGGAGAAATGACAAGTATTGGTGACCTGAACTCACTTAGAGGATTCTGGAACAATCTGCCAAAAATTTGGAAATTTCAGAGTGGGAGTGAGAGTGTTCGGAAAGACGGAAGTGGTGAAGTGCGCCTGTATTTATAGGAAAAGTTGCTGCCAGCTCCGCTTCGTGCGAAGTGTTTGTTTGGGATGTTTTTACGTATTTTAACCATTTTTCGAGTGTAATGATGTAATGCATGAGTATTGCACGTATAATAAGTATGTTTTGCATGTAAGTACGTATGTAAACGATTGATTGTATGTATACTAAGTATAGGTAAAATAAGTATTTCATTATGATCAACGTCTTAGAGTACAAAGTTGGAAAGAAACAAGAATGCAGGCTTTCTAAAAATAGAAATACAATTATAGTTTCTAAATAAGGAAAGCACAAGAATACGAGGCGTTACATTCATCACCGCTATAATTACCAGGCCAATGACCTCTATCTTGGCCACATCCAAATTTGATTTCCTCTTGTATTGTAAGCGACAAGATGACAAACACCAACCAAAAGACAAGCTTCCTACTATTTTGTCTTTCCAAACTGCTACTGAACTTAAACATTGTTCGATGATTTTTGACCTTCCTACCTTCAACGATTCTTAGTCTTTCTCATTTTAACTTAGAAATCCTACTAGTTGAATCACAGACACGTGTAATAACTATAACGCCTCACATCCCCGTTTTTCTATTTTTAGAAAACTCGTATTCGCATTTTGTTTTCACATTCGAAAACTGATCGAAAAACGGACAAAAATGACAAACAACACGTTTTACGCAATTTTTACGCAACCGACGAACGTGCGAGTCAAATGTGAACTTTCGACATCACTTTTCATGTTTTCAAAACTAAAACAACGTTATTCTATATTTATAAAGTTCGGTGGTGAAAACGGACCTTGAAAATACGTTTGGGCCACTAAAGAGACTCGATACGCTTTAATGGACCCAAGCCCACATAAGACCCTAGATTATTTAAACACCATGACCCTCTTCCTCACAAAAACCCTAGCCCAACCCCCTTGCCTTTCTCCATGCGATTCCGGCACCGGCGGAGCTCCAGCGACTCCTCCAGCCGTCGTCTCCGGCAACCAACCGCAACACCCCTCACTTCCCTCTCCGCCTTAAACCACAACACCGACACCTCACCCTTTCGCACAATAGATCAGCCGGCCACCACCCTTTGGTGGTGGCGTGCAGCGGCGACGGCAGAGGAGAACGAGAGAGAGAGAGAGATGAGAAAGAGATCGGGGATGACGACGGCAGCTCCGGTATTGTCTACGACAGCGCAGTTCAGGTCGACGTGTTCGGGTTCCAGTCTCGGATCAGGTATGTGGTTCTTGTTCGGGTCAAGATGGGTTTGGGTCTGCTTTGTTTCAGTTTGGTTCGGTCGGTTTCGATGTTCCTTCGAACCGATCGGCTTACAAGATTCGGGTTTTGGATTAGGGTTCGGTCACCACTGATCAGTTCGGTTCAGTAGGTTTAGTTTCAGGTGGTTCAGTTTTGGTTCAATTTCGGTTCAGCGGGTTCGGGTCAAACCCGGTCAAATCTGGTCAAAGCTCGGGTCACGGTCAAACTAGTCAACTACGGTCAACTTTCCAGTTCTGGTCAACACTCGAGTCTCATAGTGCCAAGCCAAGTTAGGCTCGACATGGTATCACTCGTATAGTTATGCATTGAATATAATTGTTATAAATATATTTACATGACTTGTATGTAGGTTTATATATATATTGTTTCGTTATTAGTGTGTTTTGAGAATTATATCGACACTTATGTTGTCGGGATTGTCCAAAAACAAAAGAAAACTCTGCCCGAATTTCGTTATATATATATAATGTAAGTGTATGGAGAAAACCCTTGTAATTGAGAAAACTTAGGAAACTCAAAGCTCCCGACATTTTTTTATTTTGAAAAAATCACACATGTAATATACATGTTTTTAAGGGTTTTGAGCAAAAAAAAAATCAAAAAAGCGCCGAGTGGGTATTTTTAAAAAAAATAAACAAGTTTTCAGCAACGCGACTGTAACATATGTTACACATGAATTTAACATATGTTACACAAAACTTGTTTATTTTTTTTAAAAAAATCTGGTCGGCGCTTTTTTGATTTTTTTGCTCAAAACCCTTAAAAACATGTATATTACACGTGTGATGGATTTAATTTAGAATTTTTACATCCTATGTAAAATACATATACACATATATATCGAAGATATACTCTAAATTCCCAATTCAAACCCTCCGTCATAATTCCGGTTACTCATCCACCTTCGTTTGGCCATGTAAGGTGACCTCGGTGTCCCATGTCACACCCCGACCCGCAGCGGAAAAATGTGATCGGGGCATGATTGGGTTTTCATCAAAGCTCATGACATTTATTATAATGTTTCATATTTATTATTACAATTTTAAAGAAGATCATACAATCAAATCATACAAGTACAACATGTTCTATACATCTTTCTAGACTTCATTATTTTTCTTCTAAGGCACTTTCCTATGTGTTCCTTGCTTCATCCTGTCCACCTGTATCATGTGTAAAAAATGGTTTTTGGGTCAACAAAAAGTTGGCGAGTGAATCCTATGAAAACATTTAAACGTGTTTATTGTATTGATTATAAAATAAAGTGCATAACCACATATGAGTAAATGTAGATGTAAATTTATTCACAAAACACATAATATTAAATATTGCACACACATACAACAATTGATTGTTTTGAGGCACGCGTTGTTCAACTCGTCTCCCACAAGGAACTGATGGGCCTAATGAATGAGTTTTGAGGCACGCGTTGTTCAACGAACTGATGGGCCTAATGAATGAGTTTTGAGGCACGCGTTGTTCAACTCGTCTCCCACGAGGAACTGATGGGCCTAATAAATAATTTGCATACAACTTGATAATATGTAATACATAACAACAAACAACACTTACATTCTAAGTTTAGATCATATAATGGTATAGCACGAGTTTGAATAAGCGAATTAATTTTTGCGACACATGATACACCCCAAAACATGAATAAAAAGGGGAATTTGTAAGAATTCACTCACAGTGGTTGCGTTTCTTGGGTTGATGATGAATGCGCACGAATTTGGATTTTAACCACGAGAGTAACTAACCTAAATAATAATATAATGGTTCGGTAAATAAATGGATTTTATTTGAGATTAATAATTTTAATTCATAACCTTAATAGGATTTCTAGATTTATTTTTGTGAGTTTAAGAACATTTTCTAACTTTAAAAATATTATTTTTTAAGTATTTTTAAATAATTCTGATTAAATAAATAAATAAAAAAATGTTGACCGTTGACTTTGACCGTTGATTTTGACTGTTGACCGGTTCGGACTTGTGTTTGTTTGCGCTGAGTGAGGTTCGAACTCGTGACCTCCCGTACGCGTGCATGCAGCTCTACCAACTGAGCTACGTGTCTAACCCGAAATATTTCTGTTTTTAATTATACTTATATACTAATTAGATTTATCCAGAAATCATTTATTTTAAAAAGAATTTTAATTATATCGAACCAGTGCACATAACAGGTCTCGAACCCGGGACCTGTTGTTTAACGTTGCACACAGTCCACCGCTGGACTGTGTGTCTAACCCGAAATATATTGAAGTTTAATTATACATATACACATACTAGCGCTAACATATTTTGATTTAAAAAAAAAGGCTTGGATAATTTTAGGGGCGGTGTAACTAACCGGATTCGAACTCGAGACTTTGGCTTCGTGTTGCACACAGCCCGACCAATTGGGTTGTGTGACTAACCCGAAGGATATAAGATTTTTATTAAATTTATATATTTACTAGATTATTTCGTTAACTGGTTTTAAAAAGGTTGTGTATAATTGGCGAATCGGAAAGCATGTACAGACTCGAACTCGGGACCATGGCTTGAAGTTTGCACACAGTCCACCACTGGACTGTGTGTCTAACCCGTTTAAAAATCCGTTTCGAATTGAACTTATACATTAACAGTGCTTCATCTTCTTCGTCACTTGAACAACCAGACTGTTAAAATCCGATTTCTTCGATTCATTAATCAATTCCTTTATTAAATTTTGAATAACTACATATGAGATTAATAAAAATGAGAGGGATTAGGTGTAAGATATACCGAACAGAGATCCCCTGTTTCTCCGGCGAGATTCCGATGACAGCAGGTTATTCCGGCGACGTGTAACTTGCGGCAGAGGATCTTCAGGAAGTTTGTGGTGAGTGTGGGTGACTTCGGTATGAGCTCTAGATGTCCTGTTTATAAAGTAAGGCAACAGTGGGATGGTTTCTTCGGTTTTCCGGCGATAACTCTCGGTCAACTCGCAGAGAATTCCGGCGATTTCCGGTGAACTCCGGTGAAACAAAGACTTGTTTTCACAATGTGGTGAGGGTTTGGCTATGAATTGAACGAGATTTGGACTTGATAGCTAACATGTTCGACAGTTTCGGTCAAGAGATTTAATTAACCTTCAGTTATGTTTTTGATTGGTTCAAATGATTGATAACCGATTTTTGGGTTAAAGGCATGATTAAATCGTCGGTTTTCCTTGGGTTAATTCGCGAGTAATGCCAGCGGTTACAGATTTGCCGAAGCTTTGAGATTTTCAGTTTTAGCCGTGGATTCTAAATAAAGTTTAATGGTTTCAGATTTATAGCATATAAGTGTGTGTAGAGCAGTGGTATGTTAGCGTGTTTGGCTTGTGGGCGACTCGGGTTCGAAACCCGGCGTCTGCCTTTATTTTTTTTATTCATTATTTATTTGAAATTTTAAATTATGATTTTTAAATTCTAATATATTTATTAATTTTGTATTGTTTAAAATTAATTTGAGCATTAAATACGCAACAAAATTTATAACTGATTATTCGGTTTAATAAACGAAGCGGGTTTGGATAACCCGGTTTTTTACGGATGTTACATCCCATCCTCCAACTCATCAATTCGTCGCGGGATTCCAAAGAAGACTTAGCAATTTTGTGAGTATACTTAAACCCCCTTTTTCGTTTACCACTTTTGGGGTATGACATGTTAAACTATGAAAACTTAGACTTAAACCTTATTCTTAATGCACAAACATTCCTTATACATGCTTGCATACTTGACTACTTGATACATTAAACTTGGGGTTATACGTTTTGTGCTAGACTTATCATTAACTTCGTACGAGCCTATCCTTGACATATATAGCACTATAGGATTAATGCACCACCCGTATGCTTGAGGTTATGTTAAGAGCTTATTGCGTTTCATCATTGGTTTGATTAGTTAAACACATGCCAACTTTATTGTTTATCTTGTTTCAATAGCTTGCCATGTGGAATTGTTTAAACTCATTTTTATGCTATGTACGTATGAAACTAGTACTCGCCTTTGCTTTGCATTGAACTTTATTTTAAACGTATTACAGGTTGAAGATGAGGATAGTATGAAATCTAGTAAGGATTACTAGAAAACACGCCCAAGAAATCACTAGATTGTATATTTATGATATGTTAAACTTGTCGTAATTGTCTTTTGTTTATTGTTATTTGAAATTCCATGTATTGTAGTGACAATTTATGCTATGAAATGAAAACGGTTTTGATTTAATTATTTTCACAAATAGTGTTATGAGCAACGAGCATCTATTTCGTCTCGTCTTGATGTTTACGCCATCTGTTGGGGTGTGACAATAACAACCTACTAGTATTTCGGTTACCACTGGATTTTATTAAACCTTTGACAAATAGTTATTGATTTATTTCTTTATAAATCGTCTCTTTGACCTCTTGTTACTTGCTAGAAACAACAATCTTGTTACTTACCACTGGATTTTATACCCTTTTGTTTATTGGTATGTTTCTCCTTTTAACGTTCAATTTTTTTTAATAATAAGTTTCTATAATTTAAGGGGTTGTTTGGCAACTTCTGAATGGTTAAGTGATGAGCTAGTAAGAGGTCTGAATCATTAAGTGTTGAATCAGTAAGAGGTCGGAACCATTAAGAGTAAATATAATCTTAACTGTTTAGAGGCAAATATTTGACCAATTCAGATTAGAGATCTTAAACATTCAGACTCTGTATAATGCTTAACCATTCAGAGGAAAATGTCTCAACCATTCAGAAATCTGCTCACAAAACAAACAGTCTGAATCATTAAGTGTTGAAACAGTAGGAGGTAGTAGGAGGTCTGAACTATTAAGAGCCTCATTAAAATGTAAACAAACAACCCCTAAATGTCATTTTGATTTGTCCTCCCTTAAAACTTGGACAACAAAACCTTTTAAATTCACTAAAAGGCTGTTTGGCAATCTCTGAATGATTAAGTGCTGAACCAGTAAGAGGTCTGAAACATTAAGTGCTGAACCAGTAAGAAGTCTGAACCATTAAGTGTTGAACCAGTAAAAGGTTAAACCATTAAGAGCCAGTATAATGCTTAACCTTTCGGAGGCAAATGTCTGATCAATTCAGACTAGAGGTCTTAACCATTCATACTCAATATAATGATTAACCATTTAGAGGCAAATGCCTAAACCATTCAGACATTTGCTCGCAAAACAAACAGTCTGAACTATTAAGTGTTGTACTAGTAAGAGGTCTGAACCATTCAGAGCCTCATTAAGAGGTAAACAAACAACCCCTTAGTTTTTTTGTTATGACTTTTATTATGTTATTATTATTATTTAGAAAATTAAACCATTTAATTGAACTTCCCTCTCATTTAATAATTATATATGTTATTTCTTTTATTTATTTTGATCATATTTTGACTTTTGGTCAAAGAAATCACAAACAAATGGAACTTTTATGCGTTTCCTTCCTGTTTTCCACAACCATCAATTTCTTAATCTCTCGTTACCCTTTTCTTCGTTTCAAACTACTCTTCTAACCCTTGATTGGAACAAAACAATGGAACTCTTGTTTTCTTTACTCTGTCAAGTATCGCAACCTCTTGCGTTTATGCTTGAAACTTGCTGTCGAATCTTATCAATCTGACCTCAATTAGGCGAAGCTCACCCGATGACCAGAGCCCCCGGAAAGCTGCGCCCCTCCCTACAGTCTTGGTTACATGTTTTTTTTTTTTTTCTGCCGCTTGTCTTGATTGTTTCTGCCTAGTTCCTCTGTTAATTGCAATTTGCAATTCCTTAATTAGAATAAAGAGTAAACTTTCGTTTTGCTCCCTGTGGTTTGGTCTTTTTAATGGTTTTGCCCAATCCTTTAAAATAGTCCATTTTCTTCTTGTGTTTCAATTTTTTCGCCAGTTTGCTCCACGGCTCTAGCTCGGTTAAAATGGTCAGTTAAAAGGAGGAGTATTTTGGTAATTTTATATACAAGTATTAAAATTTATTAATTCCTGGATTTGTTTTTGTATTTTACTGATATTACAAAACGTGAAACTTTAATTATATATTAATATATAATACTTTTATTAACATATTTATACCTAACCTACCAATCAACCATCACCATTTACAAGAACCATCTTTTCTTCTTCTTTTGAGTTCTAACAGACCACCAACAGCATTCGGCCACCACCACCATTCTGCCATCACCATCCTCCACCGCTTAAACGTTTTCCGGTGTAACATATTCTCCGACGTAATAGGTTATTCGATTCGGTTTTACCCTTTTCAAATCTGCTTTAGATCTTTCTAGAAACAAGAAAAAGTAGAAGCAAAGGGAGTCTCCAATGAAAGAGAGAGAGAGAAGAGAGCTGCCATAATTTAAACCAGGTCAAGAGCTTCAAATCTTTCTCATCTGAACCCTAGAACAACATCCCGATGTTCAGATCCGGCGAAGATTACTGGGTGAAGAATAAGATGTGTCTTTTTGTTCCTTGTCAGTGGTAGCGTCTCATAACCAGATCCGGAGGAAAAAAGTCGGAGATGTGAGGTGGCTGCCGGAGAGGCGATGACAGATGGATTAAACCAGATCTGGAAGGTGTGGTGGTGGTTGATGGTAGTGATGTCGGGTGTTGGTGAGGTGGTGGCTTACGGTGACGATGTTGGTGGTTGGTGAGGCGGTGACTGATGATGGAGATGACAGGTGGTGGTGAGGCGGTGGCTTACGGTGATGATGTCGGGTGGTGAGTGAAGCGGTGACCGATGGTGGTGATGTTAGGTGGTGGTGAGGCGGTTGACTGATGTTGGTGGTATCAGGTGGAGATGAAATGGTGATATCGGATGGTGGTGAGGTGGTGGATGGTGGAGGTTTGTAACACCTCGTAAAAACCCGTCCTGTAAAATTTCGACACATGTCTCGCTGATCCTCGTATGCCACGTGGTAAGCGAAAGGGATCGAGTAAATCGTCATGTTATTTTAATAACCACTGAACGACATACGACAAGTTTAAGGGTTAAAAGTGTCAACATGTTTAATTATACCTCTGAATGACCTTCTAACGAAACCGGAGCTTAACAATGACCAGTTATACTTTCAAGTATGCTTAGAACCAAACTTAAGGGGCCAAGAACGCTCAAATCGAAAGTTATTTTGAATTATGAAGTTCAGGGACTAATAGTGCCAAGTTAAAACTTGGTTTCGCTAAGATTTAAGGGGGTCGCGGTCCGCGACCGGCCCCCCTGTTTCTACTCGCGCCCGCGAGTGGGTGCCCAGCACAGACAAGTGCTGGCAGCTTGCCTGTCTAGCCTTGTTGCCCACACAAGCCGCCATACATGCTCAAAATTGAAACCAGGGATTCTTGGATGGATTTTTAAAACCACTAGGACACTTGGAATTATCAGGGATGATCCCTAACACTGGCTTCATCCTAAGAGATCATGAATTAGTATAAATAGAGCCCTTGGGGTGCCATTCAACTTGCACCTCTTCTCATTTCCTTTTTCTTGCTTATTCTGGAGATTCCCAACTGAAGGGAGCTTCTAATCAATTATATTTTCGTGCTAGGACCTTGTGTAATTGTTCCTAGCCCTCCTTGTTCAGTTTTATTAGGCTTTGAGCCAAAGTCAAAGAGTTGACGTAAAAACGCTTTGACTTTCGGATAAGACCATTACGGTCCAGTCAACGTTCGTAACAAACGTGGCTACGTGATCGTAATTAGGTAGTGTTAATCCCTCAAGATGGCACCTCCTGATTACCACGTTTGCTTGGTCAATTGACGGGTCAAAGTTATATTAATAAAAAGTCAAACGAGTCAGTTTTGAAATAAATTCAAATCTAGCAATGTAGGTGCTATAAATCAGTTTCAACACTTTAATAACTTGGTAATAAGTATTAGAACATGTCTAAACATGTTCGGCCCGTCAAGTCCAGGTTTAAGGTCGGTTCGCAACCGAAAGTCGCAAAAGCTGACTTTTGCTTTGACTTTCAGTTCTGACCCGAATTAGCAACCTTAGTTACTGATTCTAAGTTGCATTGTGACCATGTTTAGTTGTAGTATAACCCTCTGGAGTTATATTACAAGGTTACATAGTAATCCGAGCTTTTATTCAAGTATCCGTTAATTATGCCAAACTTTGACTAAAATGCCCTTTTGTTTAAAAACAATGTTTTAAATACAAATGAGCATATAAATGAATTATGTACTGATATATAAACATGACTAACTTATTTTGATGTAAATAATCTGGTCATAACCTGAGTTTTGTTTAGTTATCGCAAATCATGCTTTTAAAAGACTAAAATGCCTTTTCGACATATAAAATGATTTAAAACATAAATTTGACACCAAAACTCTTTAACCACTGATGTAATATCATAATTAGGATTATTTGGGATATATCTAATAAGATTGTAAACTGAATTCTACACAAGTCCTTGTATAATGCCGATAAATGACGATATTACCCTTATGATGCATAAAATGGTTTTAAAGATACTTTTCATAACCAAATCTTTTACCTATTATTATAATATATTAAATAACTTATTTTGGTCATATAAACTTGATCATAACATCAGTTTTCCTTAAACATCGATTAAATCGTCATTTAGCGACTTTATCGCCATTTAGGTGCATAGTATGGTTTAAAACCATATCTAAACACCAAGACTTGATACCTACTGATCTCAAAACCTATTTTATAAATATTTACAGTAGGTATTTGATCTAAACTCAGATTCCCAAATAATTTGCCAAGTAATGCATGAAATGACCAAAATGCCCTTTCGAGGCATAGTTTGGTCTTAAAATATAAACCACACGTATACTTGATATCCCACTGATATAACATCATAAATAAACTATTTTTTTACAGTAATTTTATGACCATTACATCAGTTTGCTCATAAGTTCTTTTTATAAGCCGTTAAATGACCAAAATGCCCTTTTAAGGCGTAAGTTGATTTTAAAACCGTAAAGGACCAACATGTTGATAAATTACTGATGTTACAACATGTTTAAAGTATAATGGCATACGGAACTTGTATATGACTCATCCGGTTACCCGGTTTCGCTTATATGCGTACGGTTCGGCCTACGTAACTAGTTTACGTAATTTAACCGAAACGGGTTAAACCTTATCATGTTATTTTCAAATTCCATAATGTAACATGTTTACCCAATTAAACAAGTCTCCATACCTGTCGGGTTTAAACTACATTCTATTCTGGTCATCGTTAATCTCGCGTTTATTACCGTTATCATCCTTAAGCTATCCGGTTCGAGTCTACAAAGTAGATAGGACCCGTTAGCATTCTAATTGGTTATAAACACCATCATTTCCAGACTAAGAGCCTCCCGGTAGATTTGCCAACTAAGCTTACTTTTTGAATTAACGGCTGCGTTATTTATCTTATTGAATAATTGCTCAGGTAAATACTTTTAACTTATTTTCCCTATACGGGCTTGGGATACGGAATAATACCGCTTGGTCGGTATGAGATCATGTTATCGGATTGTGATTTACTAAATCTTCATAACCCGTTTTATTCTGTATTGTTTGATAACTTAAACATTGGGGGTTAATTCGACCATGTCTGAGATATCCTTGGCTCATTTAAGTTACAAATGGTCACGACCATAAGCGCGGGGTGTAGGCATACACCTGACAGATGGTAATGCTAATAAAATAAGAATCCCATTGGTGGATTATTTAAAGTGGCGTGTCGGTTAATCAAGTTATTCGGTTTCTGCACCGCACCACATATGTATTGACAAACACGTAAAACTGTAAACAAGGTCATTTTGAACTATTCCAAGCTATTTACAAAATGTGCCAAGTGCACATAAAACCATTTCCAGAAATATTTTCAAAATGAGTCGGTTATTAGTATTTACCAGTAAAAACTGATGTATTTTCAAAAGATCAAGTTACAGGTGGCGACACGCAATAGATCGGGAGCTGCGCTATAGTGACGATAGAGGATTTTGCAAGTCCCTAGGTTGCTTAAAAGTATGTTGAGCCATTACTTTGTATATTTATTTTGATCCGCATGTGGATCTTTTCATTACAAGCCTTGTAATTTAGTTTTTAAACTTTGGACACTCGGTTTGTAATAGTAATTTAAAATCCAAGACTTCCACTGTGTTGTGTTTGTTTGGTTATGATGTTATCAACTACGTCATGATATTCCCAACCGGGCCCATCAGGTACACGTGGAAATCGGGGTGTGACGAGGTTGGTGGCTACAGCCAGTGTTGGTGGTCAGAGATTGGGTTTGATGCATCTCTCTCTGTAAGTATATATGAAATAATAAATATATAATTAAATTTTATTTTTATTAAAATAGATATCAAAATGCTTAGTACTGGGATTTCTATTGAGGAACCGTCGTGATATTAGGAACACATATCCGACGTAGTATAAATCCCACTGGAGGGATCATTTGTAATTCAGTCATTCAATATAAATTAAATAATGATAATACGAATCATCATCTTGTCAATTAATCGTGCATATATCTTGATTTCGTTATCATTTGTTTATCGATGTTGATTAGAGGCCATTAAAATGGTATCGGGGCAAGGTTGTAAAGAACAAATCGAGAAAAAGAACACGATCATGAGGTACGTTATTTTGATTTCCGATCAGATCGAGATAAAAAATTATCCTAATTGTTATTCGCATATTGCGAATTTCAAAGGAAAACCGATAGAGGAAAAAAAGTTGTGTTTTATAACCAGCTTTTGTGTTTTATTGTAGAGTAAACTTTTGTTTTGCTCTCTTTGGTTTAATCGTTTTAACGGTTTGCACCAATCCTTTAAAAATAGCCATTTTACGATTTACCACATTAATACATGCCTTAGTACTTGCTCTTTCTCATACTTTTCTCACATGATTTCCTACGTTCAACATATCAAAACTTACTTTATAAAATAAGAAGTGATTTCGGAAATCACTTACCTTATGCGTCCATGTTTGAGCTCGTCTTCTTGCCTTCCTTTGACTCGTTAGCCATCCGTGCTTGAGTCCTTGCCAATGTAAATTCCTATTCTTTCATACCATCATTTTCATAACTTGTTAGTTTGCATGTTCACCAGTATCGATAATCATTTCAAATTCTTAGTTGCATTACTTTCATTAGTATATCATTCACTAACATGCATAGTTCAAATTACTGAAAATAGGCTGTTTTGGGACGTCTGTTTACTGTACTTGCGAGCTTGCAAAAATTACGATCTTTTTATGTGACATGCCCCTCGGAGGGCTTGTCCTTGTGTTAAAGGTTTAGAGTCTAACTCTCTACCAAAAATTTATAAAAATTCATTTACTAAGCAGCAATCAGCTTCGTCACTTTCTGACTGCAGCCCATGAAAAAATTCATTTAAAAATCCTCGATTATTCGATTGACATAATTCCAGTTGAAGATTTTCAAGGCCTCCTGAAGCTACCTACAGTAAAATTTTGAGATACATTCGTAATGGGCTGCAAATTCTGCCAGAAAACGCAACCTGAACCTTCGATACGGAAAAATTCATAAAACGTTCAATTTTTGTCAAAAAAAAAACCAATTCTAGTTGGGTTTGAAAGGTATTTCCGGGAAGTTCATCACAAATTCAATAAACATCAGTTTTTGACAAGATTTGACCCGGTTACAGCTGATTAAAGACGGCTATAACTTTCTGAACAGATTCTGCTTCATCACCCGAATTCTTGCACGAGTTCCGTCTAACACACATTCTTTAAGTTAGTTTACTACTAATTTCATCATTATCATATTTCATTCATATATGTAAAGCCATTTCATCCAAATCTCACATCCTAACTTCACTTAAACATTTCATCAAACACTTGGTGTGCATACACCATTTAAAATACTACTAAAATCAACTAAATTCGTCAAATACTACTAAAATCAACTAAATTCACATAATCTTCACTCCTATATCAATCTCATTTAACATTTACTCTACTACACACAATTCATGCTTCAACATTACACAAAATTCACATTCATGATCATCAAGTTTCATCAGAATTCTACATCAAGTGGGTTTTCATCTTTAAACATCAAATTACCCAAAATCATACACATAACAAGTTCTATTTTGTGATTCTAATACACAATCATGCTCAATTTCATACTAATTCACGGATTGAATCATAACCCACTTCATACAACTTTACCAAAAGACAAATTGTAACATACCTTTTGATTAGCAAGTAGAGGTGATCAAGAGTTTATGTTCATGCACAAGATTAACCTCCAATTGACCTCTTAATTTGCTGAATTCCTTTCTAGGTTTTTGGTGGGTGTTCTTCCCCCTTTTCCCTTCATATATGTCGAACACACACATACATACAATCTTAAAATGCAGAATTATTAAAAGGTTTGGCTCACTTGCTACATTAGGTCTCTCTACTTGGGTTTTTGATCGGTTGTAACCAAAATTCGTTCCTTCTTTGTTTTACTAAGGATCTTAACTAGGTTAAATAGCCTAGTTTATTTATTTCATGATATATAACATATGGCGAATGTAAACATTCAAGTTTTTGGGGTGTTATAAAACCATGGTTGTAAAACAAGGTCTCCAAAGTCGAGTACTTCCCGACTAATTGCTACAAGGTAGGTTGACGAGACGACTTTCTTCAACTCCGCATAACTACTCGAAATCGATCAAACGCAGTCAACCTAGGCCAAAATCGGATCTGGTAGGTCAACTCGGGCCGAGTTTGACTTAAAAAATAAATAAAAAAAACGTAATTTATACGCCTGTTATATAAGAATGAATTTCATTTTCACGTATGTTGTTATAAATGTTAGTAAATTTATGTTATTTGACATATATATAATTTCAAAAACTATTTTCTTTATAATTTAACATGTTTGAGTACTCCCCAGGTGCTCTCCGCGTAGGCCGGGTACTCTCAACTCCCCGGTCAACCGACTAGGGAGCGTATAACGACTTTTGCAACCATGGTTTAAACTATTACAAAGTTTCCACACCTACTCTATTTATTTCATTAATTTTTTAGCCCGAGACTGAGCTTAGGCTGGCTTGGGTGATCGCTCTTTTAAGAGCCAAAGGTGGTGTTTGTTTTTTAGGAAAAGTACTTCATAACCTCTTTATTCTTCCCCAAGCAGATCACGCGCAGACATAGTGTCACACCCTGAAATATCAGACCTGGCATGACTGGACTGGTTTCTTCATTGCACAGCGGAAGTAAATGTTAGCTAAGACTTATTTAAGGTTGAACGCCTGCTAGGTAGTCGAGCCTCAAGGGTTATCCTATTCCAACCGTGCCATAGTTTGACTTTTGTTAACCTGAGAAAGAAACATGTGAAAATTCAACATAAAGTTGAGCGAGTTCATAGTTTGTTTGAAAAAGATTTAAAATAAATCTTTTTGATAACCGGTTTAAATATTGTTGAGAAAACATAATAAAACCTTTTTTTTCTCGGCATGTTAATTGAAAACCTTGTTTTTGTAATGTTTGAATAACCATCGATGTCCGCGTATGACAAAGACAAAATGCCCCGCATGAGCCTATAATCCACCCAATCTAGTAAGTGCTGTCACACCCCGACCCGCAGCGGAATAAGAGTCGGGGCATAATTGGGTTATCACCAAAGCTCATGATATTTACTAATATGTTTCATATTTATTAAATTCAAATACATCCTCAATATTCCAAACATGTTCATACAATTACAAAGAAAGATAATCAACTAAACATTCCAAAGTCTAAACCAGTTTATTCTTCTAAGCCATCCTATATGTTTCTTGCTGCAGCTGGATCACCTGTATCATGTGTAAAAATGGGGGTTTTTGGGTCAACATAAGTTGGCGAGTGAACCTTGTTAGAAAACATTTATTATTGATTTCTTGTTATATTTATTATGGAAAATTGTGCAATAATCATATGTGAGCAAACGTAAATAATCATACAATAACAATAACAACAACAACAATAACATACAATAACAAACCAACTTGCATGAATATATAACATGAATAATACTGTATATGTTGGCAACGTCACGTTCACGCTCATAGGTAATGGGGAACGGACGGCCTATAATAAATGTCTGTGCGATCAAGGCTCAATCAAACGGAGCCGATCGTATGTTGGCAACGAGTTCACGCTCATATGTAATGGGGAACAGCTCAACGCTCATATGTAATGGGGAGCGGCGGCCTATGATAATGTATGTGCTGAAATGATAAATTTAATCTAAAATTAACCACACAAACAGTTGATACATATTGTATACACATTTGATCATGAATATGATGGATGCACAATAGTTTAAATGTAATAAATAATAAGACACATGATACACCCCAAAAACATGATTAAAACGGGGACTTTGTAGAGATTCACTCACATTGGGTGCGTTCGGTTGAGGATGATGAATGCGCACGAGTTTAGAGGATTGATCGACGAGAATTAACTAACCTAAATAATAACGAAAAGGTACGGTAAATGAGTGGATTTTATTAATAATTTTAATAAGATTTTTAGATATATTTTTTTGTGAGTTTAAGGCTATTTTCTAACTTTAAAAACATTATTTTTAAGTATTTTTAATTGATTTTTAAATTAAATAAATAAATAAAAATATATAAAAAAATGTTGACTTTTGAGTTGACCATTGACCGTTGACTGTGAATGTTGACTATTTGACCGGTTCGCTGGTGTGCAAGTATGCGCCGGGTAAGGCTCGAACCCGAGACCTCTCGTACGCGTGCACGCAGCTCTACCAACTGAGCTACGTGTCTAACCCGAAATATTTCTGTTTTTAATTATATTTATATACTATTTTAATTTATTCAAAATTCATTTATTTTTAAAAAGGATTTTAATCATCGAACCGGCGTGCGTAACAGGTCTCGAACCCGGGACCTGTGGTTTAGCGTTGCACACAGTCCACTGCTGGACTGTGTGTCTAACTTGGTTAATATACTGATTTTTATTATACTTAACATCTTCAGTGAGTTAACCCGGTTCGGTTCTAAAAAAAACATTTTTATTTCCGAGAATAGGGTCGTGATAGGAATCGAACTCGAGACGTATGTTTATTGTTTGCACACAGTCCACCGCTGGACTGTGTGTCTAACCCGTTTATTATACTGATTTTAATTAATCTTATAATCATAATCGACTTCTTCTTCTTCGCTCAAGAACACAGATAATGATTAATCAACTGTTTCTTGCTTAATTCGATTATCAGGCGTACGAATGATTAAAATGTAACGGATAGGAAAGGTTTTGGGAATGAACATACCGGAATGACGATCTTTCTCAGAACTCTGGCGAAGTCGTCGGCTCTGTTTTTATGAACTTCGTCTGAGCGGACCAATAGGAATTTTCAGAAGTTTTCCGACGAGTGTTGATTATCCGATATCGTCGCCTGGAACTGATTCTGATTGAAGGGTTTGAGTTAGCAAAACTTACCGTTTTGATGAAAGACACGGTTTTCCGGCGAAAGTCCGGCGAGTTCAAAAAGCAATTCCGACGATCAGAAATTAGAGTAAACGTGAAATTAGAAGTTCTGGGAATGTAATTGAGTCGCGATATGAGGATTTTGTTGAAGTAATTCAAGAAGTGAATGTTTTCGGTTATAAAAACCGAACATCACATGAATTCAAGTTCATTAACGACTGAATTGATTAAGAATGTCGGTTTATCGGTTATAATCTAGAATCCGCGATCACTCAAACGTCTTGGACGGTTGGAAGCCGATATCGGTTTCAGTTTGGCGCAACAGGTTGATTCACGGTTGTACATATGTTTTAGTTGTTTCCTAGAATCCACAAAGACATCAAGTGGCAGAGTGGCTGGATGTGTGTGAGTTAAGTTGCTAGGCTCACCCGGCTGACCCGGGTTCGAATCCCGGCAGCCGGTTTTCTTTTTTATTTATTTTATTTTCACTTTTTATCAATTATAGTTTTTAAATTCTAATTTGTTTATTAATTATGCACCGTTTAAAATTAAAATAAACATAAATACGCAACGAAAAATTTTTAACTTGATTTTTGTAACATTTGTCAAAAACGAGTTCCAAAACCCGCTCCGTTTTGTAATCGAATATCAAGTTATTAATGTCACGTTGTGTATTTATGGTTATTTTGATTTTTAATGATACATAATTAATAAACAAACTAAACTATAAAAAAATTATTTTTGATAAAAAGTGAAAACAAAATAAATAAAAATAAAATGTTACTGCCGGGACTCGAACCCGGGTCAGCCGAAACCTAAATCCAAAGACTTAACACACACCCACATCACCACTCCGCCACTTGTTGTTTTCTGTCATCTCTAGGAAACAAATAACTCTTATACACAAATATAGTTAAACTGGTTGCGCCAACTGAGAAACCGAAATCGGCAATTCAACCATCTAATCGTTTGATTAATCGCACATTCAGGTTTATAACCGATGCACCGACGGTTTTAATCAATTCGGATTTGAATGAACATCAATCTTTATCATCGTCGGTTTTTATAACCGAAAATAATCTAAGTCCAAATTACTTCAATCAAAATCCTTCTCGCGACTTAGAGACATCAGACAAACCTTCCATTTTACTTTCGTCATACTTTCAGTCCATCAGAACGCTTAAATCAACTCGCCGGAAATTTCTGCAAGTTCGCCGGAAAACCGTATTCATCATCAAAACGGTAATTCTTTCAATACCGTCGTAGTCTAACAATTGTTAAGCTATTTCTAACTTAAACCTTTCAATTGAAATCGAATTCAGACATCGTTATCAGATAATTCCAGTTCGCCGGAAAATTTCTGGAAATCGTTATCTTCGTCTGTGAAACGGTAAGGACCTTCAAACACACTTTTAACGTTTGTTTATCACTTCAATTCCACGATTGGCTAACGGTTAATTGTTTCGTTCAGTTGAGGTGCACAAAAACAGAGCCGACGCATTGCCGGAAATTCTGTGATAAATCATTCCTACGGTATGTTACTTCCAACACCGTCTCTGCCATTTCATTTTAGCCTTAAGAATGATTGTTAATCGTAAAAACAAGAAAACGGATTAGTAACACCGTCGACTGTAATTTGAGTGAAGAAGACGAAGATAGTTAAGTTATAAGTATAATTAAAATTGGTATTTTAAACGGGTTAGACACACAGTCCAGCGGTGGACTGTGTGCAAAATATACGCGCATGTCACGAGTTCGATCCCTGATACACGCACCCTCTATGTAATAAAATGCCTTTTTGATTAAAGCCGAATCGGGTTAACCCCGAGTTGTTAAGTATAATAAAAACCGAGATATTAACCAGGTTAGACACACAGTCCAGCGGTGGACTGTGTGCACCACTAAGTCGCACGTCACGCGTTCGAGTCTGGTTAACGGCACCGGTTCGATGATTTAAAATCTTTTTCTAAAAACAAATGAATTTTGAATAAATGGAATTAGTATATAAATATAATTAAAAACAAGATTATTTCAGCTTAGACACGTAGCTCAGTTGGTAGAGCTGCGTGCACGCGTACGGGAGGTCTCGGGTTCGAGTCTCACCCAGCGCATACATGCACACTGACCGAACCGGTCAACAGGTCAACAAGTCAACGGTCAACGGTCAACGGTCAATGGTCAAATAAACAATTTTTTTTATATTTTTATTTATTTAATTTAATTTAAAAATCAATTAAAAATACTTAAAAATAACATTTTCAAAGTTAGAAAATAGCCTTAAACTCACAAAAATATATCTAAAAATTCCATTAAAATCCTTAATAAAATCCACTCATTTACTATATTTTTCCGTTATTATTTAGGTTAGTAATTCTCATTGTTCAACTCTCCCGACTCGTGCGCATCTCATCATCTCCATTCAAACGCACCCAATGTGAGTGAATCTTACAAATTCCCCGTTTTAATCACGTTTTGGGGTGTATCATGTGTCTTGCTATATATTATATTTAAATCATTGTGCATACATCATATCATGAACATGTGTATTCAGTTTGTTTCAACTGTTGTGTGGTTATCGTTAGATGCAATTTATTATTTTCAGTACATGCAATTTCATAGGCCGCCACTCCCCATTACATTATGAGCGTTGAGCATGTTCCCCATTACATTATGAGCGTGAACCTGGCGTGCCCACATACGATCGGCTCCGTTTGATTGAGCCTTGATAGCACAGACATTTTCATTTTCAGTACATGCAATACGATCGGCTCCGTTTGATTGAGCCTTGATCGCACAGTTTCATTCATGTTATTTATCGTATGATGTTGGTATGTTAATGTATGCTATCATGTGTTATTGTATGTTATAGTTGTGATTGCTATTGCTACTGCTTGGTTATTTACATTTGCTCATTTATGATTATGCACAATTTTTCATTGATAAACTAACAAGAAAATCAATAACAAATGTTTATCTAACAAGGTTCACTAGCCAACTTATGTTGACCCAAAAACCCCCATTTTTACACATGATACAGGTGAACCAGCAGCATCCAGAAACACATAGGATTGGACTAGAAGAATAAAATGATTTAGAGTTTGGGATTGTTATGTTTGGTTTATCTTCTTTGTATTGTATGGACATGTTTGGATATTTGGAAATGTAACTTTGACTTTAATAAATATGAAACATATTAGTAAATATCATGAGCTTTGGTGATAACCCAATTATGCCCCGACTCTTATTCCGCTGCGGGTCGGGGTGTGACAATTTTCGATTTACAAACGAAGCGGGTTTGGAAAACCCGTTTTTCGACAAATGTTACAAGTGCCTCGCCAAACCGTTTACTCAAGACGGTAGACTAGCAGGCGGTTATAGTTCTGATATGCAACGAGGACTTCACTGTACAGTTTTAAGCAACCCTACGGCCCTTAGTGTTGAGTAGTGGAAAATCCAGTCCTTGTGTTTGTATCCAGGACAATCCAGTCCCTAAGTTGTATCCAGGACAATCCAGTCCTTAAGTTGTATGCATGACAATCCAGTCCCTAAGTTGTATACAGGACAATCCAGTCCCTAAGTTGTAGCTATGACAGTCCCGTCACTAGCCATGAAACTCATGCACGTTCTGAAAATACGTGTGTGTTTTGTAAAACCGGTATGTTTAGTATAAACCATTCGTAAACCGTTCATGTAGTTGGAGTTCATAACATGGTTTAGAAATCTGTTGTTTTCGTTCCTCGAAATGTTGTGTACTTTGTCAAAACTTGCATGTCTTTCCACCCCCGAAAACATTTAAGAAAATGTAAAAACCATGAAAAGTGGGGGTTATATACTCACCTTGATATCCGTGTGCAAAGCTAGCTAAATGTGATTCCATGATGTCGTTCCAAGGACTTGAACTTGCTAGCGTGCATTCTATAATATTCCTAACATGGAATATCTTATAAGTTTCTAAATAAAAGCGGTAACTAAACAACGTGTCACCGAGCTCTACCGAATCGTTAACCGAACGATTCGACGATAGGTTGTTAACTTAATGAAAACGATTAAGTTAGACTTGCTTAGTTCGTTTATTGACGGTAATTAATAAGTCTCGGAAAGACTTAGTTCTCCAGAAATCTAAAATACACAAATATTTATATAAAGATATATTAATATATCGATAAGACCGCTTTGTCATCCCGAGAAGTCGTAGGTGTATGTAGGAATATTCGTATGAAAGTAATATACATAACAAACTCGTATTACATATTGCGTCTTGTATGTATATTTCAAAATATAAGTATAGGCTATTTCAGCGTTTGAAATAAATATAAAAAGTTATACTTATTTTATAGAAGTATCATCGAGTTGTTGGATGTTGGAAATAAGTAGATAAACTATATCTATTTTTATAAAAGAATTCGTGTTGTATGATATTTGAAATAAATATATAAACTACATATATTTTATAAAACGCAGTCTTGTTGTTTGTTATTCGAAATGAATATATAAACTATATTTATTTTTATAGCGGAAATCCGAGTTATTTGGTGTTCGGAATAAATATATAAACTTTATTTATTTCTATAAAAGAAATGTCGAGATTTCGAAGTTTAGAATGAATATAATAACTATATTTATTGTTGTAATTAATATCCGAATCGTCATTTTCGTATGTTGTAAAGTGTTATCGAAAATATTACACACATGTATTTAATTCTATAAAAGTCGTTGGTAGTGGATCGGTTATGTTTTTATATTAAAACGTGTTACGTTTTACGGATTTTCTCGAAAAATGGGCAGGGTTTCCTCTGTTTTTGGACGCCCCCGACAACACAAGTTGTCGTTATTTTCCAAAATTCAACACTTTATCAAACAATGTATATGTATAATCAAGTTATATAAACAATATAGTAAGCAATTCCAAATAAACTTTAACTAATAATACGTCAATTTATTCGGTTCGAGCTCGTTTTCGTGTGAACGTAATATTAAAATAAACACTATAATGAAGTTACGTCTTTAAACCATCACCAAAATTCTTGTGTCGAAACGCTTACTAGGTTGACCGAGTCAACTGAGTTGACTCGGGTTGACCGTGTTTGACCAGGTTGACTCGGTTTGACCGAGTCAACTGAAACCGAAGCTGAGCCATCTGACCGAACCGTGAGACCCGACGTGTTGACTCGAACCCACATCTGACCGTTGACCAGGTGACCCAAACCAGTCAAACCTGACTTTGACTAGGTTTGACCAAACTCGAAACTTTGACTGTTGACCCCTAAAACCCAAACACTAATCTGAATACTTGAACCGAACTTGAACAACCAGTTAAACTCGTCGAAAGAAACAAAAACACCACCGCTGCAGTCGCCGGCTGCCATGAATCATCAACATCATCATCGTGTCATCATCATCATCCGTCTATCATCATCACCGGCATCTAACCCGGAACAAACCCATAACTGATTCGTGTTGATCTAATCTTAAACTGACACACCCGAACCGACACTGAATCGAACCAAATCTGACCCAAACTGAGCCGAGACTCAACCGAGTCACCACCGTCGTCACCGTTGTCGGCGGCCGCAGACGGCGGCGACGCTGCGCCGTCGGTACTCCTTCTCTGGTCTTTCTCTCTCTCTCTCTCTCTGTCTGCTCTCTCTCCGCGTCTCTCTCTCTCTGACTTTCTCTCTCTCTCTCTCTAGGTTAGATGGATATGGTTGTAGGGCGGTACCAAGAAGAAGAGCAGGTGTAAGAGGTTGCAGGGGTGTGTGTTCGGGTGAGAAAGGAGGCGGGAGGAGGGTGCTTGCCGAAAGGAATCGGCCGGAGGCTTGCCGGAGTCCGGCGATCGGATTTGAGAGAGAAAGGAGGCAGGGTTTGGCTTGTGTGTGTGCTAGGGTTTCAATGTCACACCCTCAATTTCCACTTGCGGGGTATTACCGCGAGGCGTGTGATCAAACCAGAATCTCAGACACTAGCAGTGTCGAACGACTCTATACGATCTATTTAAACGTTTTCCAAAAACATTTGTTGTAAACATGCATAGTCATTTTCAAAATATCAAGGTTTCAAAGTTTAGCGGAAGCATTAGAATAAAGTAACGGGCGCCAACATAAACGCCAAAACCAAAATCCCAAAAATTATTCGTAAATAAAGACTCGATAAAAATGTCTTGATCAAATGCAAGTGAGCGCTCCTAGCGTCCTGAGAAACATGCAAAGAAACAAGTGTCAACATTAAAGAAGAGTGAGTTCACAGGTTTTTATAAGTTCACAAGTTCGGTTTAAAAGATTGTTTCCCCCGTTATCCCTAACCCGGGATAACGACATAGTTCCATTATTCCTAACCTGGAATAATAATGTTGATTCGTAAATAAGTTTCAATGTTAACATGTAGGTAGCGAGCGTAAAGTTACGTCACGTAAGAGTTCGCGATCGAAGCTGACTGTTGTTGCCTCTGTGTTGCCAGGTCTATCACTGACCATGGCGTAGTCTAACAATTGTTAAGCTATTTCTAACTTAAACCTTTCAATTGAAATCGAATTCAGACACCGTTATCAAATAATTCCAGTTCGCCGGAAAATTTCTGGAAATCGTTATCTTCGTCTGTGAAACGGTAAGGACCTTCAAACACACTTTTAACGTTTGTTTATCACTTCAATTCCACGATTGGCTAATCAAAACGGTTAATTGTTTTGTTCAGTTGAGGTGCACAAAAACAGAGCCGACGCATTGCCGGAAATTCTGTGATAAATCATTCCTACGGTATGTTACTTCCAACACCATCTCTGCCATTTCATTTTAGCCTTAAGAATGGTTGTTAATCGTAAAAACAAGAAAACGGATTACTAACACCGTCGACTGTAATTTGAGTTAAAAAGACGAAGATAGTTAAGTTATAAGTATAATTAAAATTGGTATTTTAAACGGGTTAGACACACAGTCCAGCGGTGGACTGTGTGCAAAATATACGCGCATGTCACGAGTTCGATCCCTGATACACGCACCCTCTATGTAATAAAATGCCTTTTTGATTAAAGCTGAACCGGGTTAACCCCGTTAGTTGTTAAGTATGATAAAAACCGAGATATTAACCAGGTTAGACACACAGTCCAGCGGTGGACTGTGTGCAACACTAAGTCGCACGTCACGCGTTCGAGTCTGGTTAACGGCACCGGTTCGATGATTTAAAATCTTTTTCTAAAAACAAATGAATTTTGAATAAATCGAATTAGTATATAAATATAATTAAAAACAAGATTATTTCGGGTTAGACACGTAGCTCAGTTGGTAGAGCTGCGTGCACGCGTACGGGAGGTCTCGGGTTCGAGTCTCACCCAGCGCATACATGCACACTGACCGAACCGGTCAACAGGTCAACAAGTCACTATACGGATTTCGTGACCTAACCCCATACAGACTATGAGATCCGACTCGATAAATAACCTGCAAATTCTGCAGAATTTACGCAGCTTCAGCTGCTGCACTAAATGAACATTTAATAATAGCAAACGACCTCAGAAAAATATGAATCCTGTGCCATTTGAAGTGTTTTTAAAAAATACACGTTTTAGGCTTCAGAAAATCCACTTTTCGATAAATAATGATCAGGTTACAGCCAACTGAAGTTGGCTGTTAATGTCAATCAGCTTACTGTTTTCGACTTTATCGCGTTAGAACATGTGACGCTTAGTTGTATTGATTAACAGCAGGTTAACTTGTCAAATATCATCTAATATATCAATATTCATGCAAACCCTAAGTATATATTGTCACACCCCGACCCGCAGCGGAAAAGGTGACCGGGGCATGATTGGGTTATCATCAAAGCTCATGACATTTATTATACGTTTCATATTCATTAATACAATTTAATGGAAATCTACAATAAATGATACAACATGTTCTAACTATCAGTCTAAGCTTCTTGGTTCTCTTCTAAGGCATATCCTATGTTTTCCTTGCTTCAACCTGTTCACCTGTATCATGTGTAAAAAGGTTTTTGGATCAACATAATGTTGGCGAGTGAATCCTATGGAAAAACATTTGAACAAGTTTATCCAATTGACTATAAATAATGTGCATACCACATATGAGTAAATGTAGATGTAAATTTATTCACACAACACATAATATTGAATATTGAACACACATACACCAAATGATTGTTTTGAGGCACGCGTTGTTCGACTCGTCTCCCACGAGGAACTGATGGGCCTAATGAATGAGTTTTGAGGCACGCGTTGTTCCACGAACTGATGGGCCTAATGAATGAGTTTTGAGGCACGCGTTGTTCTTACGAACTGATGGGCCTAATGAATGAGTTTTGAGGCACGCGTTGTTCTTACGAACTGATGGGCCTAATGCATGAGTTTTGAGGCACGCGTTGTTCTTACGAACTGATGGGCCTAATGAATGAGTTTTAAGGCACGCGTTGTTCAACTCGTCTCCCACGAGGAACTGATGGGCCTAAATAATTTGCATACAACTTTGACAATATGTAATACATCACAAACAACAATAGTTACATTCTAGTTTAAATCATATAATGGTATAGCACGAGTTTGCATAAGAGAATTAGTTTAAGCGACACATGGTACACCCCAAAACATGAATAAAAAGGGGAGTTTGTAAGAATTCACTCACATTGGTTGCGTTCGGTTGATGAGGTTGAATGCACGCGAAATGGTTTTAACCACGAGTGAAATTAACCTAGATAAATAGCATTTTGGTTCGGTAAGCAAACGGATTTTATTAATCTATTTTAGTAGGATTGTTGGGTGTATTTTCGTGAGTTTGAGGCTATTTTCTAACCTTAAAAATGTTATTTTTAAGTATTTTTAATTGATTTTTAATTAAAATAATTAAATAAAAATAATAAAAAAATATTTGATTTTTGCTACAGTTGACTTTGACCGTTGACTTTGACTGACCGTTGACCGGTTCGAAGGCATATTGTTGTGCGCTGGGTGAGGCTCGAACCCGAGACCTCCCGTACGCGTGCACGCAGCTCTACCAACTGAGCTACGTGTCTAACCCGTCATATATCCGATTTTAATTATATATATATATTAATTAGATTTTAAACAGAAATCCTTTATTTTAAAAACGAATTAAATCCCGAAAACCGGTGCGCTCCACAGGTCTCGAACCCGGGACCTGTGGGTTAACGTACACACAGTCCACCGCTGGACTGTGTGTCTCACTTGGTTATAAACTCGGTTATCAATATACTTAACATATATCTAAATCAATCCGGTTCAGTTTTGCGGAAAAAGGAATTTTTTTATTAAGGCAGCGTGTGAGGGACAATACTCGAACTCGAGACCTTAGCGTTCAAAGTGCACACAGTCCACCGCTGGACTGTGTGTCTAACCCGGTAAATAACTTGATTTTAATTATACTTAACCATTACCGTAACTTCGTCTTCTTCACTGGTTTTCACCGGAAGTGACGACTGTCTGATTCGAAGTGTTGATTCAGGTTTCTTTAGCGCTTTATGATCAATTACAGACGAGATAAAAGTAAAAAGGAAAGGAATTAGGCGTGAAAAGTACCGACTGTTTCTCCTCTGTTTTCCGGCAGAACTCCGGTGGCAGCAAGCTCTTCCGGCGACGAGTGTCTTGCAGCAGAGAGTCTTCCGAAAGCTTACAAAAGGTGTGGGTGACTTCGGTAAAAGTTTAGGGGGGTTCAGTAAAGCTCAGAGGTTAATGATACGGTTTTCCGTCGACGTATCAAATATTTCCGGCGAGTGATTTTTCGCCGAGAAAGGGTGCGATTTGAGTGTGAAAGATTTCTGGTGAGTAGTGGGTGAATTTATAGGGTAGTATCGAGATGTATGGGGTCTGAATTCGGTCTAAATTCGAAGTCAGCCGTTCTCTGGCGGTTATGGCTGATGTCGCGGGTTCAGACGTCGGTTATAACCGTTGTGGGAGTTAATTCTACGGTTATCTTGAGCGGAAACGTATATTAACGGCGAAGTCGTCGGGATTTCCGACGACTGCTAATTGGGCGCAAATTGACGAATTTGACTTCCGAACTTGAATATTTGAATTAATTGTTTCCTGTTATTATCAAAAAATCAAAGCGGCGGAGCGGTTGATTGGCTGGGTGATAAGTTGTTGTTGAGCCGGTTACAGACCCGAGTTCGAAACCCGGCATGAGTAAAACATTTTTATTTTGCGATTTTTATCGGTTTTTCAAAAACTAAATATATATCCCCGCATAATAATTGATTACGTATCGTTTAAAATTATTTTGGGCATTTAATTCGCAACGAAAATTTTAACTGACTGTTCGGTTGATAAACGGAGCGGGTTTGGTAAATCCGTTTTGGACGGATGTTACATATATCATGATCTTTATCGATAAAACGCAGCCTACGATTTTAATTTTAAACATATCATCACAACCGCAAAGATTCGCATATTCATCCGAACTAATCATACACCACAACGCTTTTTCATAATAATATCATACAAGCACATAATCATGATCAAGATTACACAAAACCTAGTGTGAATCGCAATACAATTAACCCTAACCTTGAAACGATGACAATTAGCGAACCGGGACAAGCTTGGAATCGATCCGAGGGTGTAGAGTTTGCGCGACCGAGATAGGGGGGGCTGCCGTCGACTTCACTAGGGTATTAGGGTTTTGTTTTGTTTTTCCACAACATGCATGTATACATAATATAAGAGGGGGGGTCGCGATAGGGGGGGTTTGGGTTAGTTCCTTGGGCCGCAAGGATGGGCCGCAAGGAAGTGTGGGCCGTAAGGGGGTGTGGGTGGCGGGTCGGGTTTGCTTGATCGCGAAGTCGCATGTTTCACAGGCTTGGTTCGGTTCGGCTTATAAATAGAATTTACTAACCGTACATTATTGTAACATTTGTCAAAAAAGAGTTTTCCAAACCCGCTTCGTTTGTAATCGAATATTAAGTTATAAATGTTTCGTTGCGTATTTATGGTTATTTTAATTTTAAACGATGCAAAATTTATAAACAAATTAGAATTTAAAAACTTCAATTAATAAAAAGTGAAAATAAAATAAATAAAAAAGAAAACCGGCTGCCGGGATTCAAACCCGGGTCAGCCGTGTGAGTCAACAACTTAACTCGCGCAATTATAACCACTCCGCCACTAGTTGCTTTTGTGAAATGTAGGAAGCAAATAAAACATAACTTCACTCAGGAATCAAACTGTTTACGCCAACTGAAACCGTAATCGCCTCCCAAACGTCCAAGACGTTTGAGTGATCGCGGAATTCTGTTTATAACCGATAAACCGACAGTTTCAATCAATTCAGTCTTGAATGGACTTGAATTTATGTGATGATCGGTTTTAATAACCGAAAATCTTCATTTCCTGAATTACTCCAACAATAGCATCCTCTCGCGACTCAAAATCATCCGCAGAACCTTCAATTTCACTTTCGCTCTACTTTCAGTTCGTCGGAAAAGCTTTTTGAACTCGCCGGACTTTCGCCGGAAAACCGTGTCTTCCATCAAAACAGTAAGTTTCTCGATTCTTCCATCTTCTATCAGTTGTTAAGCTATTGATAACTCAAACCTTTCAATCAGAATCAGTTTCAGACGACGATATCGGATAATTAACTCTCGCCGGAAAACTTCTGAAAATTCCCAATTTTCGCTGTGAAACGGTATAGCCTTTTAAACCTTCTGGTAACTCTTGTTCAGTACTTCAATTCTACATCTAGCTAATCAAAACTGTTAATTGGTCTGTTCAGAAGAAGCCCATAAAAACAGAGCCGGCGACTTCGCCGGAATTCTGAGAAAGACCATTTTTCCGGTATGTCTACTCCCAAAATCTTTCCTGTCCATTTCGTTTTAATCACTTAAAAGATTGTCAATCGAATTAAACAGAATCAGTAGGGTAATCGTTGTCTGTGATATTGTAACAAAGAAGATGAAGTTAGTTTGTATATAAGTTTAATATAAATTGGATATTATCTCGGGTTAGACACACAGTCCAGCGGTGGACTGTGTGCGCACATATATCACACGCCGCGAGTTCGATCCTTGACACAATTGTATGCTCTGTAATAAAGATGTTTTCCTTTTTAACTGAACCGGATTAAGTCAAGGAAGATGTTAAGTATAATAAAAATCGGTATATTAACCAGGTTAGACACACAGTCCAGCGGTGGACTGTGTGCAACACTAACCCACAGGTCCCGGGTTCGAGGCCTGTTACACACGCCGGTTCGATGATTAAAATCCTTTTTGAAAAATAAAAGAATTTAGAATAAACTAAAACAGTATATAAATATAATTAAAAACAGAATTATTTCGGGTTAGACACGTAGCTCAGTTGGTAGAGCTGCGTGCACGCGTACGGGAGGTCTCGGGTTCGAGCCTTACCCGGCACACACATGCACACTAGCGAACCGGTCAAACAGTCAACAGTCACGGTCAACGGTCAATGGTCAACGCAAAAGTCAATATTTTTTATATATTTTTATTTATTTATTTAATTTAAAAATCAATTAAAAATACTTAAAAATAATGTTTTTAAAGATAGAAAATAGCCTTAAACTCACAAAAATATATCTAAAAATCCTATTAAAATTATTAATAAAATCCACTAATTTACCATACCATTCGTTATCATTTAGGTTAGTTAATCCTCGTCGATCAACACTCTAAACTCGTGCGCATTCAACATTTTCAACCGAACGCACCCAATGTGAGTGAATCTCTACAAATTCCCCGTTTTAATCACGTTTTTGGGGTGTATCATGTGTCTTATAATTTATCACATTTAAACTATTGTAATTTATCTCTACAAAAACCCCCATTTTTACACATGATACAGGTGATCCAGCTACAGCAAGAAACACATAGGATGGCTTAGAAGAATAAACTGGTTTAGACTTTGGATTGTTTAGTTGATTATCTTTCTTTGTATTTGTATGAACATGTTTGGAATTATTGAGGATGTAATTTTGAATTTAATAAATATGAAACATATTAGTAAATATCATGAGCTTTGGTGATAACCCAATTATGCCCCGACTCTTATTCCGCTGCGGGTCGGGGTGTGTACAATTATAATCTGATAAATAACTACACATAATACGACTCGGCAATTATTCACAAACGTCTAATACCACATGGCACGTAATTCAGATACAACCCGTCTAATAACACATAGCACGTAATTCACCCAATAGATTCACAAAGTTAGCGTAGTTATTGCGAGCGTGTAATTTAATTCTCCGAATTAAATCAGATGTATACATAATATAAGAGGGGGGTCGCGATAGGGGGGAGGGGGTTTGGGTTAGTTCCTTGGGCCGCAAGGATGGGCCGCAAGGGGGTGTGGGTGGCGGGTTGGGTTTGCTTGGTCGCGAAGTCGCATGTTTCACAGGCTTGGTTCGGTCCGGCTTATAAATAGAATTTACTAACCGTTCATTATAATCTGATAAATAACTACACATAATACGACTTGGCAATTATTCACAAACGTCTAATAACACATGGCACGTAATTCAGATACAACCGTCTAATAACACATAGCACGTAATTCACCCAATAGATTCACAAAGTTACCGTAGTTATTGCGAGCGTGTAATTTAATTCTCCGAATTAAATCAGCGTAGGATGAATAATAATAAAGTAGCGCGTTTAAGATACCTGAAAAGCCAGGATGTCACGTTATCCCCATGTTGAAGGAATTTTCGTCCCGAAAATTGAGTAAACACGGTTTAGAATGCAACGCACAAAGATTCAGTTTGTTAGAATGGTACAAGTAAATCCCAGGCTGTCATATCATCCCCATGTTGAAAGAATTTCGTCCCGAAATTCAGTTGGCGGTAACGTCAGATTGCTGCTTAGCTGCAAAAAGGTGTGGATATTTGCTTTTCATTTGGTCCTCTCTTTCCCACCTGAACTCCGGTCCACGCTTAGAGTCCAACAAACCTTGACGATCGGTATCTTGTTGTGCCTTCGAGTCTTGATCTCACGGTCCATGATCTCGATAGGTTGTTCCACAAAATGCAGTTGCTCATGCACTTGAATCTCATCCAATGGAATCACTAGGGTCTCATCTGATAGACACTTCTTTAGATTGGACACGTGAAAAACGTTGTGAACTCCACTGAGTTCGGCAGGAAGGTCTAACTGATAAGCTACGGGCCCGATACGCTTCAGAATCACAAATGGGCCTACGTACCATGGATTTAGTTTGCCTCGTTTCCAAAACGAATTACACCCTTCCAGGGTGACACTTTCAGTAGGACGCGGTCACCTACTTGAAATTCGAGCGGTTAGCGTCGTTGATCAGCGTAACTTTTCTGTCGATCCCGTGCCGCTGCCATGCGATTTCTGATTTGCACAATCTTTTCAGTAGCCTCAAGTATCAACTCAGGACCTGTGAGTTGACTGTCATCGACTTCTGCCCAACAGACCGGTGATCTACATTTGCGACCGTATAATGCTTCAAACGGTACTGCCTGAATACTCGTATGGTAACTGTTGTTATACCACCAAAGGCAAATGGATTTCCCAACTGTTCCGAAGTCTACCACACATGCCATAAGCATGTCCTCCAAGGTCTGAATGGTCCTTTCACTTTGACCATCCGTCTGAGGGTGGTAAGCCGTGCTCATATCTAAGCGTGTACCCAACGCTTTCTGAAGTGACCCCCAAAAGTTGGACGTGAAACGAGCATCTCTGTCTGAAATGATGGACGTTGGCACCCCGTGCCGAGAAACTACTTCCTTAATGTAGATGCGAGTCAACTTATCCATCTTATCTGTTTCTTTGGTCGCTAGGAAGTGTGTAGACTTAGTTAGACGATCCACGATCACCCAGATGGTATCGCAACCACTCGGATTTGCGGAAGTTTAGTGATAAAGTCCATTGAGATCTGATCCCATTTCCACACTGGGATCTCAGGTTGTTGAAGTAGCCCTGATGGTTTCTGGTATTCCACCTTGACTTTCGCACAAGTCAAACACCTGCTCACGTAGGTGGCTATATCCGCTTTCATGTTGGGCCACCAGTACGCGGCTTTAAGGTCTTGATACATCTTATCCGAACCAGGATAGACAGAGTATCGGGATTTCATGAGCTTCGTCCATAACTAGCTTTCTGAGGTTTCCGTAGAGAGGTACCCATATACGATTCATGAAATACCGGGTACCATTGGGTTTCACTTCCCAATCGCGTTCCATCTTTCCCACAGATTCGGCCTTGATGTTCTCTTCCTTAACTGCTTCTAGCTGCGAGTCGCGTATCTGTTCGAGTAACCCAGATTGAATTATGAACTGTAGTGCTCGTACCCGACGAGGTTTCAAGTGCTCCTTCCGACTGAGGGCATCAGCTACCACGTTAGCTTTACCCGGGTGATACCGAATGGCACATTCATAATCGTTCAGGAGTTCGACCCAGCGACCCTGTCGCATGTTCAACTCCTTCTGGTCAAAAATATGCTGGAGGCTCTTGTGATCCGTGTAGATTGTGCACTTTGTTCCATATAGGTAGTGTCTCCAAATCTTAAGTGCAAACACAACTGCTCCCAATTCCAAGTCATGTGTCGTGTAGTTCTTCTCGTGGACTTTCAACTGTCGGGATGCATACGCGATGACCTTATCACGTTGCATGAGCACACATCCCAATCCCTGAATGGAAGCGTCACAATATACCACAAAATCATCTGTCCCCTCTGGCAAGGACAAAATGGGCGCACTGCAAAGCTTCTGCTTCAGTAATTGAATTGCTGCTTCCTGTTTGTCACCCCAAGCATACTTGGTGCCCTTCTGAGTGAGAGTGGTAAGCGGTTGTGCGATCTTGGAAAATCCCTCGATGAAACGTCTGTAGTAACCAACCAAACCCAAAAATTGCGGATCTCTGTCGGTGTCCTGGGTGCTTCCCAGTTCTTGATAGCATCGATCTTGGCGGGATCAACGTGTATACCCTTTTCATTCACGATATGCCTGAGGAACTGAACTTCCCGAATCCAGAAATCACACTTCGAAAACTTGGCATATAGTTTCTCCTGTTGAAGTAGTTCCAGCAGTAACCGCAGATGCTCAGCATGTTTTTCTTCACCCTTAGAGTAGATGAGTATATCATTGATGAACACGATGACAAACTTGTCGAGATACGGCTTACACACACGGTTCATGAGGTCCATGAACATCACGGATGCATTGGTGAGACCGAAGGGCATGACCAAGAACTCATAATGGCTATACCGAGTGCGAAATGCCGTCTTGGAGATATCCTCCTCCCTGACGCGTAGCTGGTGATAGCCGGACCGTAGATCAATCTTGGGGTAGTAGCTTGACCCCTGAAGCTGGTCGAAAAGATCGTCGATGCGAGGTAATGGGTACCGGTTCTTGACGGTAACCTTATTGAGTTCCCTGTAGTCGATACACATGCGGAAGGTCCCATCCTTCTTTTTGACAAAAAGGACCGGAGCTCCCCATGGCGAAGTACTGGGTCGGATAAATCCTTTTTCCAACAATTCCTGAAGTTGGGTAGACAGCTCTTGCAGCTCCGCTGGAGCTAAGCTGTACGGGGGCTTGGCGATAGGAGTCGCATGGCTCACCAATTCGATTTCAAACTCTACTTGTCGATGTGGTGGAAGACCAGGTAACTCCTCTGGAAACACATTGGGAAAGTCACGGACGATGGGGATATCTTCAATCCGCTTCTCGTCGTTAGACTGTTCGGTGTCCAGTGCGAGCAAAGCAAAAGAGTTCTTCTTCCGAAGACACTTCTGAGCTTGCATGTAAGAGATGATGTTCGTGATGACGCCTGCCTTCTCGCCTTGCACCATCAAGACTTTGTCGTTAGAGAGCGGAATACGGATAGCTTTCTTGAAACAGAGAACTTCAGCTCGGACGTCGGATAGCCAGTCCATTCCGGCTACCACATCAAAACTACCCAGAGTAGTTGTCATCAGATCAATGGTAAAGGTGTGACCCTCGAGTTTAAGTTGACAGCCGGTCACTAGATGGGTCACATCTACAGATTTACCATCGGCTAGTTCTATGACATAAGGGATCTCTAGGGGTTTAGGTGTGAGATTTAGGTTCTTTCTAAAAGACTCAGATATAAAACTCTTATCCGCACCCGTATAAAAAAGTACAGTAGCAAAATAATCGTTAAGTGGAAACTTACCGGTGACCACATTCGAGTCGTTTCGGGCCTCCCCACTGCCTAGCGTGAATGCACGTCCCTTGGCACCTCCTGTGCCACCATTTCCATTGTTGCCATTGTTGTTATTGTTGTTGTTGTTGTTGTTGTTGTTGTTATTCCCACCATTGTTGTTGTTGAGAAGTTGCCGGCAGTTTCGCTTGAAATGGGCAGTGCTATCGCACTGATAGCATCCCCGGTTATTACCCTGCTGCTGACCCTGGTGCTGGTTCTGATTCTGTCGTGACATAATCTCCCCGCGACAATCCTTTGCCGTGTGTCCTGCTTTACCACATCGTTGGCAGCGATTCCGACGCAAGGGCCGTGATGATGGAGGTTACAACGATTACATTGCGGCTTTCGACCCGCATAGCCGCTCGAGTTCTAGGTGTTGTTGGCAGACTGATTGTTGTGACCACGATTGTTGTTGAAATTGTTGGACCGCTTCTGGTTTCCTTGTTTTGGCTGGGCTGATGAAGACTGCCGAGCCGGTGAGTCTTCAAATTTCCTTTTGTTATCAGGGACAATTTCAGTTGCACCCCTAGGTGGTAACTTCCTTTGCTCCACCGCCTTATCGGTGAGCTTATGTGCCAGCCTAATCACTTGTTGCTCCGTTGTAGGGTTGCTAGACATTACCATGCCCTGGATCTCAGGGACCAAACCCCCAAGATAAAACTCAAGTCGTTTAACGACGGTGTTAGCTAAATCGGGACAAAGGAACACCAGATCATGATGTCTTGCCGTGTACGCTTCAATTTCTGACCCGACCATCTTGTGGTTCCATAACGCTTGTTCCAATTGCTGAACTCTGTCCCGCGGACAATATTCCTCCTTGATTAGAGCTTTAAACTCGGTCCAGGCCATTGCGTTCGCCGCAGCAAGTCCACGCGTTTGGACTTGTGCTTTCCACCAGGTTAATGCCCCATATTCCAACGTCGAGGCAGCATACTTGACCTTATTAGCTTCGAGGCAATTGCACATTTTAAAAACCGATTCAGACTTTTCGACCCAATGGACTAGTCCTATGGGTCCTTCAACTCCCGTGAACTTGCTCGGTTTCGCATCCAGGAACATCTTGTAGGGGTTAAGACCCCCTCCTGAGGATAGAGGGTAGGTAGTCAGCGACAAAGTCTACTAGCCAAACTATTAGATTTTCCCATGAAAATTTAATAATGGTTACCTGCTGGTGGGTTAGGAACACCTGCCAGAGCAGCATTCACGTGTTGTTGGATTAAAGCGGCCAATTCTTCAGTTGACATGTTGAGATTTCCGCGGCGACCGGTTTCCATTTCAGATCTTCGCAAGACAACACAAACACACACCGATTAGTATATATCCAATATAGTTATCATATTTCACACTTAAACGATCACACAATTTATGTCAACCCAACAAATTAAACAATCAAAAGGAACATTCGATTAAATAAATTGTAATGTCTCACAAAATACCAACCAAACATATCAGTTTAATTATAAAATTTCCAAGTTCAAACATAAGTGGAAACAAACAAACTAAAGGAAACAAAAAGGAGATTGGCGAGACGAGTTAGTCATCTATGTCTCCATCTCCCAAGTCGTTATCACTGCCGTCTTCCTCTTCAGCGTTTTCAGCTTCAACATCCGGGTCCTGTTCCGGCTCTTTTTCCTCCGGATCCTCCTCCGGGTCTTCCTCTGGATCCTCCTCTTCGTCTTCTACCGGCGCTGGAGGGGCCGGTGCTGGTGCGGGTACTGGGATAGGTGGTGCTTGGTTCTGCTCCAGTTCGTGAATCCTCCAACTGGACTCAAGAACTCTGTCTTCGAGCCAGTCAGCCCTCAGCTGCTCAGCACAAAGGTCCTTAGCTAAAATGCTTCGAACTTTCCTATTCTCATCTTGCTCTTCCTCAAGCTCTTCAGTTTTTCCAGTCAGCTGATGTATCAGCCATCCCTGTGCTTCGATAGTCTCTTGCATTCTCTCCAGCTGTTCCTGTTGTTTCCTTAACACATCTCTAAGTAGATCGTCCCCCACTCCTGAAGAGTTGACCGGTTTGACCGGTATAGCGATGGTCGGACGGGAGGACGACTCCCCTCCTAGAGCGAGTCTTTTCCTGGCAACTGAGCGTGTCTCCACGCCATGAGGTGGTGAAGGTTCGACCATGGGTGCCTTCCCCGGCGCCCTTGATTGTCGAGATCTGTCGGATGATGATGATGACATAGCCTGCTGGGTTGGTGTAGTTAGTTACGAGTTGCGTATATCACAAATATATATATATATATATATATATCACATAGAACAATTATAGTATAACACATAACAAGATATCACAGTTCGGTGCCAACTAAGTCTAGTGTGTGTAACAGCTATAGTTTAGGTCTACTTTAAATGCAAACCTGGTTCTCTACAGCTAGAGGCTCTGATACCAATCTGTCACACCCTCAATTTCCACTTGCGGGGTATTACCGCGAGGCGTGTGATCAAACCAGAATCTCAGACACTAGCAATGTCGAACGACTCTATATGATTTATTTAAACGTTTTCCAAAAACATTTGTTGTAAACATGCATAGTCATTTTCAAAATATCAACGTTTCAAAGTTTAGCGGAAGCATTAGAATAAAGTAACAGGCGCCAACATAAACGCCAAAAACAAAATCCAAAAAATTATTCGTAAATAAAGACTCGATAAAAATGTCTTGATCAAATGCAAGTGAGTGCACCTAGCGCTCCTAGTGTCCTGAGAAACATGCAAAGAAACAAGTGTCAACATTAAAGAAGAGTGAGTTCACAGGTTTTTATAAGTTCACAAGTTCGGTTTAAAAGATTGTTTTCCCCCGTTATCCCTAACCCGGGATAACGACATAGTTCCATTATTCCTAACCTGGAATAATAATGTTGATTCGTAAATAAGTTCAATGTTAACATGTAGGTAGCGAGCCTAAAGTTACGTCACGTAAGAGTTCGCGATCGAAGCTGACTGTTGTTGCCTCTATGTTGCCAGGTCTATCACTGACCATGGCGAAGGTTAGGCCAAATTAATCACCCGTTGACCATTCCCGGTCGGCTAGCGCGACTAGCTCGGGTGGGGCTTGTCGGGCCCAGTAGTACTACTATAATTTCCCCGCTATCTAACCCAATACTAACGATCCGAGAGTTGGTTGAGAACTTCCGTGATAAAGCTACTTAGTGACCATAACATACATTAACATTAACTTAGTTACCTAATAGTTAACGGTGTTAATTTCTCATAACGTAAAAAGATTGAGTTGTAGAGCGTATACATGTTTCTCCCCCTGTAGTTTAAAACGGATAAAATAGGGGCCGTGAACTCACCTTAAATTGATCGGGTAGATAAACGCAAAAGAAGCAAATGATGGAACCGCTAATCGCGTCCTAACATGTCAACCGATTTAAAGTTAGTGTGTGAACACACTGACACAAAACCCTACGCATAACTAACGCACAGTACGACACACGTAATAACCAATTCAAAACCATAATCATGCATGCAAAGTATCACCATACAAAATAACGATTAAACCAACTTGTCATAAACACAGGATAACTCATACAACACTTAGATACACACAAACGCAAGTTATCATGTTTTAGCTTATACACTCATAACTGGGCTGTTTTCGAGAATTTTTATAAAAGAGTTCCAACGTTCCAAAAATTCCAATTTTTTTACAGGAGGTGTCAATTAGACTGTAGAATTTTGTGTGAAATTTTCGAATTCTAAATCTTTACCAATTATTTATAAACATTTATATACTAGGCTACAGTCAGATTCGTTGCTTACTGACTGCAGTCCACAGAAAAATTATTTAAAAATCATCGTTCATCCGGTTAACGAAATTCCAGTGGGAGATTTTCGGAAATTCCCGTCTCCAGTCACTGTACAGTTTTTGAGACCTAACCCATACAGACTATGAGATCCGACTCGATAAACAACCTGCAAATTCTGCAGAATTTATGCAGCTTCAGCTGCTGCACTAAATGACCATTTAAAAATAGCAAACGACCTCAGAAAAATATGAATCTGGCGCCATTTGAAGAGTTTTTCAAAAATACACGTTTTAGGCTTCAGAAAATCCACTTTTCGATAAATAATGACCAGGTTACAGCCAACTGAAGTTGGCTATAAATGTCAATCAGCTTACTGTTTTCGACTTTATCGCATTAGAACAAGTGTAAACGGCCATGACGCTTAGTTGTATTGATTAACAACAATTTAACTTGTCAAATATCATCTAATATATCAATATTCATTCAAACCCTAAGTATATATCATGATCTTTATCGATAAAACGCAGCCTACGATTTTAATATTCAAACATATCATCACAACCGCAAAGATTCGCATATTCATCCGAACTAATCATACACCACAACGCTTTTTCATAATAATTTCATACAAGCACATAATCAGGATCAAGATTACACAAAACCTAGTGTGAATCGCAATACAATTAACCCTAACCTTGAAACGATGACAATTAGCGAACCGGGACAAGCTTGGAATCGATCCGAGGGTGTAGAGTTTGCTCGACCGAGAGAGGGGGGGGGCTGCCGTCGACTTCACTAGTGTATTAGGGTTTTGTTTTTTTTTCCACAACATGCATGTATACATAATATAAGAGGGGGGTTCGCGATAGGGGGTCGGTTTGGGTTAGTTCCTTGGGCCGCAAGGATGGGCCGCAAGGAAGTGTGGGCCGCAAGGGGGTGTGGGTGGCGAGTTGGGTTTACTTGGTCGCGAAGTCGCATGTTTCACAGGCTTGGTTCGGTTCGGCTTATAAATAGAATTTACTAACCGTTCATTATAATCTGATAAATAACTACACATAATACGACTTGGCAATTATTCACAAACCGTCTAATAACACATGGCACGTAATTCAGATACAACCCGTCTAATAACACATAGCACGTAATTCACCCAATAGATTAACTAAGTTAGCGTAGTTATTGCGAGCGTGTAATTTAATTCTCCGAACTAAATCAGCGTAGGATGAATAACAATAAAGTAGCGCGTTTAAGATACCTGAAAAGCCGGGATGTCACATTCAAGAATGAGGGTGAGGGAGGAATATGATGCTTATATACTAGGGTTTTCAAGTGGGTTGGGCCCAAGGCCCGTTAGCGCTTCGTGTGGCCCAATGTCATTTCTAAAGCCCGTTATCATACCCGAACGTTGTGTAACGTCTTAAACTAAATTTTTAGGGCCATAAATATGTATAATGACGCATGTACTCGATATCATTCGCGACAAACCCGTCGTTTTCGTTAAAACTGCGTAGATGTGTATGTTATCGTTTCTGGTCCGTTTTTCGTTCCCGAACTTTGTAATAGGTCGTAATATACTTGTTTAGGGTCGGTACTCCTAAAATTATGTCGGTATTTGATATTAGGCGCGTACGTCAGTCTGTTGCGTTAAAATCGCGTAATATGCTTTGATCATCGTTTCCGATTCGTTTTTCGATCTGGTTCCGACTGTGAGTACTAAAATATCAAAACGACGCCAAGTATATCATAATATATGAATGTGAAGACGTACTTGAGTCCAGTGCTTCCATTTTGTTGTTGCTTATCGTTTAGTAGTTATTCCGGAAATCACCATACGCGCACTGTAAGGTTTGATAGGTGTTCCTAGGCACTCCAAGGGCCTAATTAAGTTAATACATGTCTTTAACACTATTTGTTATTGCCTTAAACGTTTGTTAATCACGTAGTTAGAAGCTGAAAAGTGTCGGTTGTCACACATAGGGGTCTGCAGCTTGTTTGTTTTTTTACAGTGCTTTCATTAAAAAAACCTCTTCCCCACCTCTTTTTCGCGCAGACCTTGCCTTAAGTCTTCAAACCTCTGCATAACACATCTCCTTCTCAAAACACACATCTCCAACCCTAATCCTCTATCCAGGCGACCTCCACCACAGCCGCACCCCCACCTCCACCTTCGGCACAGCCCCAACCCCACCTCCTCGTCCACCACTACCGCAGCCCTACCCTACCTCCTCGTCGATCTCCAACCCAATCGTATCCAGCCGCATCCCCATCTCGTTGAACTCCTCATGTGGTCCGCACTCCAACCATCTGCTGCACCCCCACCACCTCGACACCTCCACCATCTGCTGCACATCTCCAGCCACACCCTACCACGTCGACACCTCCATCATCAGCCTCCACATGTATGAATTTAGGGGGTTTTTTGGTCAAATTTCATCTAGTTGTTTGATGCAAACTTATCACATTTTATACATTTAGATTCTTGATTCAAATTACAACTAGATGAAATTTAGGGTTTTTTTTTGCCAAATTACATCTTAAGTTAATTTTAAGATGTTTGCAGAAGTAAAAAAAAAACAAACAGTCTTCTTGTTGCAGACTGCAGAGGTTTGGTCTAGCTCTTCTGCTACAGATGTCTGCAAATATGGATCCGCAAACTGCAGACGTTTTACATCTGAAAAAACAAACAGCACCAAAGCGTGCATCCACAAATCAAGATCATTAAAGCCGCAAAGCCAAACGAAGATCTTCCAACAATTTCACCACCGTTAAAAGGTAGACTATCATAATGTTTAGTTTACGACAAAGGGCATCTATGATCACATAACAATCATAGCTTTTCGTCAAATCTTACCATCTCATTTGTCTCGTATTCATTTAAACTTTTCTAAAAATGACAAAAGTAGTATATGAGATTTTTTTTCTTTCATAATTCGTGCAAATTGTATTGTATAGGGTGAAGCACTATAAATTAAATTGTAATCTTATCACCCGATAATCATTCACATATGAAAAAGGTTATGGTATCGATCTCTTTTCAAAAGAGCTTGAAGGACAACACTTGTTATCTCAAAGGAGTCTCATAGATCGTTAACTAGATCTACTTTTCATAGAAATAAGGCCCACTCAATTCGAATTGAGCCGTAACTAATCTTAACAACGACAAATTTATTCAAAAGTTAATCATCTACATTAACCGGTTAAGTTTTGATAAATGACATATGATGTAATCAATATAATTTGAGATTATAACATAATTTAACTTTGGTAAGTTCGAGGTATGCAACTAAAAAAATTTATATTAATTGACAACATTTAATGAAATTTATCAACAATACTATTACACTTGAACATGGGAGCAAAGAAAATTTTCTATCCAATTTCCTATTATGCTTAACAAAATTGATATCCAACAAATCACCACGTGACAATTTCATGTGATAAAATTTAATAATCTCGTCTGAATTTTAATCTCATCATCGTTATCTTTTTATACAGGGATATAGGATTTAATAATCCCAACTTTCACCAATTCGTCGGCAGTAATCCCAACTTCAAAAATTTCCTTTGATAATCCTAACTCGTAAGAATTTGGCCCCCGTCGATCCTTTTCTAACTGGGTTAGTTTTGTGTTGACGTGGCAGCGCCACCCACCACCACCGTCAGCCGCCACATCATCAAATAACTAGGTTTGTGCCACGTAAGCTTCCACGTTAACAAAAAATCTAAATAACCCAGTTAGAAAAGGATCGATGGGGGCCAAATTCTTATAAGTTGGAATTGTCAGAGGAATTTTTGAAGTTGGGATTAATACGGCCAATTAGTGAAAGTTGCGATTATTAAAATCTAATATCCCTTTTATATAATATCTGTTTTGTGGGGTTTGTTCTTTTAACAAACTTCCAACCTTTGATTTCGACTTCACATATCTTTTTAATTCACACACGAATGTTCAATAACAATCAAATGTTAAATTTAAAAGTTGTTAATTTAAGAGTAAATGCTTGGTTGGTCCCTGTGGTTGGCAAATCTTGCAGACTTGGTCCCAGTGGTTCACTAATTACACACTTGGTCCCAGTTAGTTTCAAATTTTGCACTCGGGTGGTCCTTACCACTAACCTTTGTTAGATTTCTCAGTTAAGTATACATAAAATGTCTATTATACCCCTCGTCTTCTTCATCCTTTCTATCTCAGCCACTCAGCCACCACTGCCACAACTACCCTCCGCTACAACCACCCTCCGCCACAACCACCACCGCCGCACACACTTCATCTTCCTCATTGCCACAACCATCCTAAATCACCACCCACCTCTTTTTCATCCCAACACCACCTGCAACCACCCACCTCCATCATCAGGTAATCACCGGCGACCATCACCATTTCCTTACCACCGGTTAAATGTTCTTACAACTGTTGTAATCTTCGCAAATTTCCAATTTCAAAAGGCAGGGAACCATTAAATTATTTGTGCCAAATGCCCTGCAAGATGGAAAGTAACAGAAATTCTCCAATCACCAAAGGAAATGGCGGCTTGATAACATAAGGACAGAGACAACAGAAGAAAAATAAAAAAAAACATACAGAGATCTAAGGTCAGTAAGCAGCCCTATCTCTGGTGGAACCTCCCAGATAATGCATTGATGCCAATAGTCCTAAACAAAATTCAGATGAAGCGTCATGAACAATGAGTTTAGAGTATCGAAAGGAGACGGTTTACATCCGCTGCATCCGAGTTAAATTGCGAACGGAAGGTGACAAGGGGCCCGTCAAGTAGTTCTTGGCCAAATTGTTGTAGCAAACTATACTTGATTAGTAAGCAAGCAGAAGCAGAAGCAGAGATGGTGATATGATATACATACAGATTGGTAAGGTAAATCAAAGTCCAGAGTCCTTCTGGTATTGTCCCCAGCATTCATTGCATAAACTTTCCTGATAAGACCGACCAATGATTTACAATGGTAAGGAAATGGTGGTGGTCGCCGGTGATTGCCTGATGATGGAGGTGGGTGGTTGCAGGTGGTGTTGGGATGAAAAAGAGGTGGGTGGTGATTTAGGATGGTTGTGGCAATGGTGAAGATGAAGTGTGTGCGGCGGTGGTGGTTGTGGCGGAGGGTGGTTGTAGCGGAGGGTGGTTGTGGCAGTGGTGGCTGAGTGGTATGGCGGTGAAAGGCGGCGAGGGTGAGGGTGGTGGTAGCAGAGTAGTTGCAGGTGGTTGACAGGGCAGAGTAGTTGCAGGTGGTTGTGGCAGTGGTGGCTGAGATAGAAAGAATGAAGAAGACGAGGGGTATAATAGATATTTTATGTATACTTAACTGAGAAATCTAACAAAGGTTAGTGGTAAGGACCACCGAGTGCAAAATTTAAAACTACTGGGACCAAGTGTGTAATTAGTGAACCACTGGGACCAAGTTTGCAAGATTTGCCAACCACAGGGACCAACCAAGCATTTAACTCTAAATTTAATTTCCCATATCATCTATTGTTTTCATAAAACCGATAGCCAATACTAGAAATTACACAACCAAACTGATTAAGTACTTTTGAATCACCTTTCCTTCTCCACTCAACTAAATGGGCGAAACCAAATTGATGATCGGACCGAAGCTTTAAACTTTTTTCTTCAAGAATCATATTTACAAATTTATTTACGATTATAATTTTCAAATTTGTTTATTTCATATTGTATATTTTATTAATATTGTCAAATTTACACATAAAAACAAATTAGTTTAATAATTTGTAACAAAAAACTACTATATATTTGATGAAAGCGTACAATACCATATCTCTTAACGTACAATACGTACGAGATGAAATTATAACATGCGTAATTAGGTTTATAACATGCGTGAATAGGTTTTTACCCTATGCTTAATTTCTGATTTTGTACATGCGTGATTATGTTTTTCAACATGCATGATTTATGGTTTTTCAACATGCGTGAATAGGATTTTGAGTTTACAACGTGCGTAGTTTCATCTCGTATGTATCGTATGTAAGTTATATTGTACGTTAACTCACCCCTTTATGTTTAATTTAAACTATTTATCATGAAGTTATTGTTAGTTTTTTAAAACTTACAAATATGGATGAGCATTTAGTACTGGGTATCCGTATTGAATCGATACCATACTGAGCAATTTCTGCACCAATTCGGTGCTCATTGTTTGCGCTTTTCAGGATAGGTACTTTCGGTTCAGTATTTTGGATTGATTTACTTTCGAATACTTGTACCTTACCATACCTGCCATCTTCAGTAACAGTATCGTACCATACCATACCGACTATTTTCGATACTGATACCGTTTAATACGGATACAATACTGAGTTCATCCTACTTATAAAATCATTGATTCATGTATTATTTTTTTCTAAAACAACCAATCCACAAATTTTAAATCATCATTCCAAAGTCTACTCTACTTTTTTAATAATATCATATTACAATAGAACCCTAATTTTAAATTCATGAGAAAATTAATCAATCATATTCATGATCCAGCAAGTAGTTGAATCTCGTTAACATCTTCTATCATCTCTTCCTCATTTTGACTTCCTGAATCACAATATCAACACACAGATCTGATCTCTCAGTAGCTGCACAAATGACGACACTTTATCTTCTTCTGATCTCATTCATGTTCACCGTATCACGATCCTCCGGTTCCGTCATCGTCAATCCATCAAAAGTCAAACAAATTTCATGGAAACCTAGGTCAATTTAGCTGTATTTGTTCATCCTAAATCACCGGCTCATGTTCTTGTGTTGACAGTTTGTTTAATTTGTTGATTTTGCAGGGCGTTTGTGTACGAAGGGTTTCTTACGGATGAAGAATGTGATCACATGATTTCTCTTGTGAGTTAGTTTATGTTTAACTGATAATTAAAAGAAAAACATTATTTTGGTTATAAGGAAAGATTATATATATATATATTTTATATTTATATTGCTATTAGTTGTTTGAAGAACATAATTAGGGTTTGATTGAGTTACGCATTTATGACACGATTAAACCTGTTTAATAATAAAAGTACACTATGTGATTTTATATTTTCTTTTAAAGTAATTAAAAATTGGAGGCTGCGCTCCGTCATTTATTCTTCTTGGTACATAAAACATATAAAGAAGTTGTAGACATGAGATATAAAGTATTTAAACGAGTTGTTTTGTTTGTGACTTGTGTTAATCGCGTCGTCTGACCTATTTAACACGATTAGACCTGTTTTGCCAGCCCTGATTGGGATTTATTTGGGGATTTTAAGGATGAATTTGGTTATTATTATTGTAGTTTATGTACAAATTTTAATAATTAGAAAAATAACAACAGTTTGGTTGTGAGTTGATTGCTATAAGTTGTTTGAAGAGCATATTAGGGTTTGATTTAGTTGCATTTGGGTATTTTTTGGGGATTTTAAGGATTAATTTGATCATTACTGTAGTTTATATTTAAACTAATAATTAGAAAAAACAACAATTTGGTTATGAGTTGATTGCTACTAGTTGTTTGAATAGCATATTTGGGTTTGATTAAATGCATTGGGATTAAATTGTGGGTGTTATGTAACAGGCTAAATCCGAGTTGAAAAGATCTGCAGTTGCGGATAATCTTTCTGGTGAGAGTAAGCTTAGTGAAGTCAGAACAAGTTCCGGGATGTTTATCGCGAAGAATAAGGTAACTCTGCGGTTGTTTTATATGTTTAGTTTAAGATACTCACATGGAATCATGCTTGGTGACCTGGCACTAGTAGTACTATACGTTCGGTAACTTGTTAATAGAAAGCTATCATACCTAGCTGAAGCCAAAATCCGGTTTTGTTTACGTAAACAAGTGGCTCGTACCCAAATATCTGTATATCTAATCCAAAGAATCGTTTATCTGGGAGTGAATGAAATAGCAACATCCTGATATTTTCATGAGGATTTGAGAATCTTATAATGTCAAAGCAAAATTTGTAATTTGAGAAGACATGTATCATGTAATGCGCTTATAATCACATGGAGCATCTTCTCTATGAGATATTTAGATATCATCATAAATTTCATGGTAGTCACCATATTAGTGTGATTAGAACGTGACACGCATGAGGCACGAGACTAACGAGGAACAGGTGTGATGAATTAAGGAAATCTCTGGAAATTTTGTCCAATATGCATTTTAAAATCTTGTTATACCAATTTTGGCTAAAGAAAAATGGTGAAATTCTTTTTTGAATGCAAACGACTTTTTGGAAAATAAATTTTATAAAAGAAAGAGAATAAGGTGTAGGGTAAATTTACAAAATATCACCTGTATAAAAGAAAATAAATGTGTTGTCATAGATTGTAGACGGTAGACTTGTGTATTGCAGGTCAAATATGATTATTTGCTTTACTGCAAAAAAGAAAAAAATCTCATCTTTTGAGGAGAGGGATGCATTATGAAATTGATCATCGGTTATTGGACCTTTTATAACAATATATTTTCCAGCATTCTGTTTTGGACAACATCCGTTAAGATCATTTGTCCTAGATTTCCAATTTTGGTCCTTGGTGTTCTTTATTGCATTTTGCTAATTTATATCCATTTGCACTTGCCTTAGGATCCAATTGTTGCTGGCATAGAAGAAAAGATTGCAACCTGGACCTTCCTACCCAAAGGTACGTTTCATTATCATTACGGATGCCATTTCAAGAAAAACATGATCTATTAATTGATGACTGTAAAAAGTAAGGGGCTTGATAAAAGTTCACCTTTTATAAAGGCAGTAATGGTCTAAATTTATTGTTGGTTTGGTTAAACAAAGTGTTACAATGAAATAAATGTATTTCTTAAACAGTTTGTTCGTTTTATTCTTTCAGAAAATGGAGAGGACATGCAAGTACTGAGATATGAGCATGGCCAAAAATACGACCCGCACTTTGATTACTTCAGCGACCCTGTTAATGTTGCACGTGGTGGACACCGTATAGCAACTGTTTTGATGTATCTCAGTGATGTTGGAAAAGGCGGTGAGACAGTTTTTCCATCAGCAGAGGTTAGTTGAAACTTGAATACACATCTCATAGTGGAAAATTTATTAAATTTTATCTGACGAAGTTAAAAATGTCAATAGGAAGATCCCCGCCATAAAACACAAAAACCGGATGATTTGTCTGAATGTGCAAAGAAAGGAATTGCGGGTGAGCTCATACTACAAAGCTTATTTTTGCTTCCTTAATCTTGTCTGTAGAACAAGTTCCACCGTGGGACTAGAACTAGGGATGAGCTTTTTTTCCCAAATATACGTACTCGTACTTGTATCCGTACCCATTTTAGGTATTTGGTACATGTATCGGTACGGGTACCGGTACGGGTATATGTACTGTACCAATCCCATCCCTAACTAGAACCCTCAACCATTGTATTTGTATGCGTCACATATACACATTAGTCAACTTTTGCGTTTGCCCCGTTTGACCAGTTTTCTGTAACAAGGTTGCCTGTAAAAAAAATAAACAAAACCCAATCTACCCTTTCATTAGTAAGCTGATCGAAATTACCACTTTTGATCTAATACTCTTGTGCAAAACCGAAACAGTAAAACCAAAAAAAGGAGATGCACTGCTCTTCTTCAGCCTGTACCCAAACGCGAACACGGATGTCATGAGCCTCCATGGCGGTTGCCCTGTTCTCGAAGGGGAAAAATGGTCTGCAACCAAGTGGATCCATGTCGACTCGTTTGACAAGATAATTGATCAGGGCGGAAACTGCAAAGACTTGAACGAAAACTGTGAGAGATGGGCGGCATTGGGAGAATGTACCAAGAACAAAGAATATATGGTAGGAACCAATGAATACCCGGGCTATTGCCGCCGGAGCTGCAAGTTGTGTTAAGTTTCTTTATTTTTTTACCACTACATGTAACTTTTATAATCTTTTATTGCTTTTGATTTACTGATATATACACATTTTTGTACTTATTTATGTTATGATATCATCTTTTATGATGATTCTATGACTATAAAGATGCATACGAGGTTAATGTCCAGCTTTTTTTTATACCGGTCTAGCTGACATCTGTGCGAGATTTTTTTTGGGTTAGTTTCTTAGCTTATAAATAAGTAGATTTATTATATTAAATATGATTACAGTTTGATTAATATGAATTTATACATTTGAATACGGTGTGGTGATATCAACAAACAGTACCGGTCTTGAGCATACACTATACACAATGTGTTATGTACTTGATTATTTAGGAGTGTTAAGACAGGTCGTATTGGCAGGTCTAACCTGACACAAGCTGGAAAGTTTTATAAGTTTTTATTCACCTGAAAGTCCGCATCAATGCAAACGCACAATGTGTATTTGTGAGTTGACATGAATACAACCCATTTAACCTGATTATTTTTTCTTATTAATATTTTAAAAGATTAACTGTCATTGTGTCCATGTGGTTTGTTCAGTTTTGCCATTTCAGTCCAATTTTCAAAAAATGCACCAGTTTCCTCCCTGACATACTGGAAAACGTGCCATTTCAGTCCAAAAATTAAAACAGTAAGACGGGTTTAATGAAAAGTATTTTTGTCTTTCAGTAGTCAGACATAAAATAAGGTGAAATAAAAGAAATATGAAAGTATAAAAATACCCTTCATTAAACTTGTCTGACTTAACTGGGTTTTAATTTTGGACTGAAATGGCATGTTTCCAGTATGTCAGGGAGAAAACTGGTGCATTTTTTAAAATTGGACTGAAATGGCAAAACTGAAAAAACCACAGGGACGAAAATGACAGTTAACTCATTTTAAAATTATCACAAACAAGTACAAAAATGTGTTTAAAATGATCCTATATAAACTACAAAATTATGTCTATTTCTCTTTTACCTTTCAAATTTACATCGACCCTTTTAAATTATGAATAAAACACACTTTTACCAAAAAAACTTACAAAATAAATGGGTCAGCCCATAAACTTGCCAAGTGGACCTAAACCTGTCTCGTTTAGCTAAATGTGTTTCATTATTTGCATGTTCAACCAGAAACAGACCCCCGCCCATTTACACGAAACCCAACCTTAAAACTTCATGTTAAGTTCGTGTGGTATCAAAAATCACACGTATCAAAATAATTAATTTTCGATACAATATAGCAAATACCTATGTCCAATCCAATCCATCTTTACACATTTACACACCTTTACTAAATGGGCCACAAACCATGTGATCCACTCAAAATCAAAGTTGGTGGAACCCAACCCACCATTTTCTCTTCACCACCCACTCCATCCTCATGCTTTAATTCCTATTATAACCAACCAACTTCAACATTCTGGTTCAATAATTCATAGTCATCATACACACCTGTTTATCAATCATCATATCATATATCCATCACCTTCTCCATACCCACCTCTAGAAGCTGATGGGTACGGAGGTGTTGCACCCACAAGATTGCTTCATCAATGTTTCTCCGGTGATTGGTACAAACAACAACCGAAAACCGCCGAGAAGATGGGTTCAGCATCCAGAAGAGACCTGAATATGAAGCTGCATTGTGTAAATGATGATGATTCGTATGCGGGTTCGGGCTTCTTTCGTTCTCCCTCACCCAAGTCTCTACCTTTCCCTTCATTCTTTAACAAGAAACATGACTCAAGGGGGGCCATGGTGGCAGATCATGAAGCCACCAACACCTATGTCGCCTACTTCGACTCGGGTGAATGCCGGTTACAATGCCATGGGTTGGTGAAGGTGGTGTGTATGTATATGTACATATACATATACATACGCATATATTATATTATTTGTATATACATATGCAGGGTTAGAATCGTGTGAAAAGCACTAGGCTAATTGAGAAACTTGAGAAACATTCTGGACCCCACATCTTCCTTAAGTTTTCATAATATAGACACATTATAGTTTAAAATTGACTAGATACATATGTGTATAATTCAATATACAACATATATGTATATAGTCAATTTTAAACTATACATATGTCTATATTACGCAAAGTTGTCCAAATCTTTCTCAAGTTTCTCAAATAGGGTGTACTTCTCTTAAGATCTCTATCCTACATATGGAAACATTATATACAATGTATGTATGTATATATGTATGTATGTATGTATGTATGTATATGTATGCATATTGAGATTGATAATGGGATTAAGTAGTATTAATGGAAGAGTTAGATTACATGAAAGTTGGGTGATCAATATAATGTTTAATGCTCTTAATGCTTATCCCCAAAATTAAATATACATAAGAAGGTTTGTATTTTCTGATTTTTTATTAATTATATGTTTTGTATTTTTTTTAAATAATATGAATTAAGAGATTATTCATAACATGATACAATAACCATAGATTAATACATATTTGACAAACTAATTTCAAGCTACAACTAGATTTTTAACAGCTGGTTTTGATCATCGGCTAGTCGGTTAGAACTTAGAACCCTCTTTAGGCGATTTATAAACCAGTTTTGGACCGGATATCACACGTTAGATGTTTATGGATACACGCATTCAACACAAATCTTGCAAGTTTTTGTTTAATTTTCTTTGTTCGTCTCACTTTATCGCAAGGACAACCCTCCTTGATTTTCATTAGATCAGCCTTAACAATGTGGTGATCGGACGTGCCTTTTGAGGATACTACTGAGTAGGATCCAGGCACAAATTGATATGTCAATCCCTTCGACGACAAAATATAATCCACCCGCGTACCATACTTGCATGTTCCTTGTACACCTGATCATAAAACCAACACAAAACTATCAAAAAGGGTGCAACTTAAACACGAAAAATCAAAGCGTGTAAATAGCGTACTTTGGCCTTTACTGATGATCACAGCCGGCTCACAATCGCCTGCGAATTGTTTGACATCAATGTACTTGTTTTCTTGTAGAAATCTCATCACACTTGTTCTTGGTGTAGGTTTTCCAAGTTCTTCGTAATACTGTAAGAATGTTTGTAGGGTTGGAGTGAAAATGAGTGTTTTTGATGTATTTATGAAAATCTATGTGAGAGTGACTAAACATGTTTGTGGGTGCATTTAGCACTTTGTATTGGTGGTGGTCTAAGTAATGTCCAACCTCAATTATACCACATACACGTTTTAGATAATTTATATCCCATGACAGCTCACCTAATTTCAAATATAAAGTTTTTCTTTTTTCAATCTTCATTTAAGGTATTATTAGTTTTTTAATAATCTGTGTTATTTGATATAAATCTAAATATACATTCTTGTTCATTTTTCTTTTATATTTTGATATAAATTCTATTGAAAACTAAGGTGTATCCAACGTATAGTATTTTTTTGATATTTCATTACCTTAACGATGTTAGTCCATCTATCAAACGAGTAGTCCGATCCGCTAAGAGAATTAATGCCACCTGCCAAAACATGGGGATGATCACTTGATTTGATGATCGCGCTTACTTGTTTCATCCTCCAATCCTCCTCTAGGTGATCAAGTTGTGTGCAATAAAAGTTGAGTTCACCCGTCCGTGGAACATCGATTGTCGCCTTAAGCACGTTCCTGCGCATATCAAATCTTAGTAAAATAATTTTCTTAATAATATTTAATAAATATATTACAAAATCTAAATAAACAAATAAAGTTTTGGTACCTAAAATCTTGGTCATCATATATTTTTTGAACCTTGGACTTCTTAATGGGCCATTTTGACAAAATGGCATTCCCATACTCAGGAGCCCAACTTTCAGCAAACACATAATTCATCCCAAGCCCAAAAGCCATATCTGATAATGGTCTCATTCCTTTCTCTTCTTCAACCTTCACATCTTGCAAAGCCAACACATCAGCATCAACTTCTTTAAGCACATCAAGAATGCTCCGACTCGCGTGCTCCACCGACCCGATCAAGGAAGCAAATCGGGCTTCTCAGGACCCTGTTTTGGGCCATAGATATCTCGTTTTCGGGAAGATTTATCGACACTTTCTTAACAAGATTTTCATTCACAATTGTGCTAGAATGCAAAGGAGAGTTTTTCAATATGCTCTTTAGCCCACCTTCCGCGTGTTCACGAACCCCGTCGACCCACGTCCCATTCGTCGTAGCAACCGCAGGCGCAAGAGAAAACATGGCAACATTAAACGAGGCAACCCGAATACGCGCCGGGACAGTTTGACCAATCTTTTGACCACGAACCGAGATCGAGTTTTGCCTTTTGAATCTTTTGATCATAACTTTACGTGCCCGGATTCTCCATGCGACCACTCGGAGTCTAACCATATTCGACTCATTTTGTACCGATGTCTCGCAACATCTTAGAAAAACCCGTGTTTGAAAATCGAAACGATGATTCTATGGAAGTATTCTAGTATTAAAACAAGTTATATGCTCGTTGGTAGATTGTTGGGCTGTTGATAAAGTGTTGAAAATATAAATAAGTAGTCACGGAGTAGTTAAATTTATTGGAAAATGAAGGTTATTTTGCCACCTACTCCATGAATTTGGAATGTGTTATTTGACAAAATGTCACAACTTGTTGAAATTGTGTTATGATGACAACAGAAAACAACAACCTCACCATAAATAAATCAATATATATGTATAGATGAAGCGAAAACTATTCATTATTAAATTGCTTATGGTATGATAACGAGTATAGAGTGGAGCAAATTAACTATTAAACAACTTTGGTTCTATTTAACTAAAATGAAAAAAAAATTCGAAGTTCTACTGTTTTAGTTTATGATTCATAAGAAAACAAATAGAACCACAATTTTTTTTATTTCTCTCTTATTAAATAATAATCACAATTATACCTCAAAACTTATTGTAATCCTTTACCTTTTTCATTTTTTATTTATATTTTCTCGTGCCTTTGCTTTATTATACAAGAACTAAAATTAGTTATTCAAAGATGTTTTTCACTACTGTGCATGATGTACGTTGTTAATAAGTGGTCCAGTGACATTTGGTCTATTGGAATTACTCACAGCAGTGGCATTAGGACACACTTAATTAGGGATGAGGAAATGATATCAGGACTGGCACCGAATTTACCGAATCGGGTATATTTTCGGTACCGCATTTTGACATTTTTAATACTGGTTCGGTGTCAGTTTTTACCCTTAAATACGGGTATCGTACCGGTACCAAATCGTACCGTACCGAGTAGGCGAGTAGATTCGGTACCGGTACCCACTTTAACGGATTTTCGGTACCGGTTAATACCGAGCTCATCCACACACAGAATAACGATTTTTTTTGTTATTAATAGATCGCCACCTTTTACTAGAACGAATATGGATAGATATTAGAAAAAAAGAAAAAGAAAAAAAAAAGACAGATGAATTCTTTTCCCCATAAAATCGGCTTCTTAAATAACCTATTTAACTTGAGCAAGCTCATGTTAGCTCGCATATTTTTTAACATGAAAAAAATAATTAAAAAGTTTTAAAATGTGAAGTAAGTTTCACGTTTCCAGCATATATTTAATTAATGTTCAACTTATTATTTATATGAATTATTATTATATATTTTTGAAAGAGTTAGCTGTCATTTTTGTCTATGTGGTTTGTTTACTTTTGTCATTTCAGACCAATTTTAAAAAACACAACAGTTTCCTCCCTGACATACTGGAAATGTGTCATCTTAGTTCAAAAATTAAAACTCTTAAGTCAAACATGTTTAATAAAGAGTATTTAATTTTTATTTTCAAAAAGACTCTCAAATTTAGTTTTAATTTAAAAAAGACCCTTTAGATGTTGGTTTTAATTTAAACAGACCACTCAAATTTAGCTTTAATTTTAAAAAGACCATTTAGATGTTGGTTTTAATTTAAAAGACCTCTCAAATTTAGTTTTCATTTTAAAAAGGACCCCTTCGAATTCGATTTTAATTTTAAAAAGATCCTTTAAATTTGTTTTAGTTATATGTTGATGTTTTAAATTCTAATTTAATTTAAAAGTATGTTTAGTGATTTTTAAATTTTAACAAATTAATCAAATAAAAAAACATTATTCATAAATAAAATACATTAAATTAAAAATATAAAAAATGGTAACGGAAAGAAGGAATCATAATGAAAAGTGATGTGAGACTGATATGGACTTAAAAGAATGAGAATTACACCACATAATCTAAGAAAAAAAAAAAGAATAACTAACCCACTCATAAAAATTGCAAAACCAACCCTATATTATAGAAACCTTAGCTCCATTATTGCTCTAATAAAAATTGATAAAGACTAAGCCTAGATTAGAAAATTCAGCTCTAGGGGCTTGCTCTAATAAAAATTGACAAATACTAAGCCTAGATTAGAAAATTCAACTCTAGGGGCTGGCGGCAGTCGGGTTTCCGATTATTTCATTGCCGTGCCTTCGAGCGGGTGGAGGTCGGGTTTCCGTGCATCTGGGAAGAGCTATGGGACTGATGATGGTCTAGTAGTCGACCTTGGCCACAGCGCCCGGTGTCACGATAATTGACACATCGTTCCTTGCCGATAAAAAAAAGTAAATTCAGTTCTAAACCTGCTGTACATTGTTTTGGGTGAAATAAAACTTACTGCTCGCCGATAAAAAAAATATTCCGCTCTATGATTGTTGTAGAGCCATGGTGTAAAAATCAAGGAAACATTCTTATATTATTTAAACCATGTAGCATATAAAATAAATTAAAACTACATTTTTTTACAAAATTGTTTACACAGTAGCCTTATAAAATAAAACTGTATTTTTTCAAAATTTTAGTTGACCAATTAACGACTATTTGGTCAAACTTTAAGTAAACATCGTAATTTTTCCTAACTAATGCAATTAAACACATATTCACTAGGATTTCCACTAAAATAATATTCATGGATTAGTTAAAACTAGGATTGATTTTTTAACCTTATTTTCAAAGAAGATTTGTCCTTTTTCTAAGTGTAACGGCTCGTATGTGGTAGTTGGACATCCTAGATTTTATTATAATTTTTATTTTATACTATTCTAATTAAATATATTGAAAGGGCAAATGATTCCAACCCAACTGGTTGATGCATGGGAAATGATGGGGAAGGATTCCGGTTCGATCCTTGATCTCACCCAAGTTTTCTACTACAGTGCATTTACTCTAGATGGTCGGCTCTTGTGGAGGGTGCAACTCCTAGCATGTCACACCCCAACCGATGGCGGAAACATCGGGATGAGACGAAAACTAGATTGCAAGAGGCTTCATAACGCTAATTGTGTCAAGTGTTTAATAATTACCTTTTTACATAGTTCAAATCAAATAATACAAAATTTAGATCCTGACACGTAACAAATATAATTTCATTTCATTGATAACGATTTAATACAAGATATTGAAACGAAATACATGTTTGAAACAAATACAATACAATAAGTATTTAAACTTTAAATGCGTTTCTAGGCAATCCTACTAGATTCCATGTGTCATCAAAATTCCTGCAACATGTATTAAAAGCATAGATCAATACAAAAGTATTGGCGAGCATACAAGTTTGAAATTAATTATAAGTATAAAAGTTTGTTTTGATTGTGACAAGTATATATTCAAGTCGAATCGCACGAATATGTAGACCACTTTCGCATAACAATAGCATATAATCGAATTCCTTAACTAGCATGCATAGTAATCTAAGCATAACGATATCATGAGAATACAAGTCAAAACTAATAAGCATAAACAAACTCAAGCATAACAAGTAGCATGTATAGACGAGTTTAAACTAACACATATAACTCACATAAGCGTAACTGATGGCACATTTGGTATTGTAAACACATTTAATTTTGTTTAAAATAAATTTTGTAATTTATACATGTTGCACCCCAAAATGCATTAAAGTGTAAAAAGGGGGTCGAGTATGCTCACAATTTTACAAAGTTTCCTTTGGTGATTCCGTGAAGAGTTGGAGGTTGGAGCTTCAAAGCTTCCTTTATAACACTTAGTGTTTTATTTTAGAATTCTTAGAGTTCTCTTCCTTGCTTGGAATATTTGAGAGAAATAGAGAGGTTGAGAGAAGAATGGTTGGAATACTTAGTATCCTTTTAGAATTCTTGATTTAGAGATATTGAGAGAATTAGAGAGATGGGGAGAAGAATGGTGTGAATAAAATGGTAGAAGGAGGTTGGTATTTATAGGTAGAGAAGGTGGAAAATGGTGAAATATAATTGGTTAAAAAAGGTGGAAGAGGATTGAAAAGTTGATTGGTGGAGAAAGGAGGTGGAAAAGAGTGAAATATAATTGGTTAAAAAAGGTGGAATAGGATTGATGGGGTGGAAAAGATGATTGGTATATTTCTTGGTATTTCTTGAGTATATATTATGTAATTGAGTATATAAAAAGTATAAAAGTATAATTCAAGTATTGAGTGTCACACCCCGACCCGCAGCGAAAAGGTGATCGGGGCATGATTGGGTTTTCATCAAAGCTCATGACATTTATTATAACGTTTCATATTTATTATTACAATTTAAAGGGAATCATACAATCATAATTACAACATGTTCTACACATCTTTCTAGACTTCATTATTTTCTTCTAAGGCATTTCCTATGTTTTCCTTGCTTCATCCTGTTCACCTGTATCATGTGTAAAAATGGTTTTTGGATCAACAAAAAGTTGGCGAGTGAATCCTATGAAAAACATTTGAACAAGTTTATTGAATTGATTATAAAATAAAGTGCATAACCACATATGAGTAAATATAGATGTAAACTTATTCACAAAGCACTTAATATTAAATAATGCACACACATACAATAATAGATAGTTTTGAGGCACGCGTTGTTCAACTCGTCTCCCACGAGGAACTGATGGGCCTAATGTATGAGTTTTGAGGCACGCGTTGTTCTACGAACTGATGGGCCTAATGAATGAGTTTTAAGGCACGCGTTGTTCAACTCGTCTCCCACGAGGAACTGATGGGCCTAACAAATAATTTGCATACAACTTGACAATATGTAATACATAACTACAAACAATATTTACATTCTAAGTTTAGATCATAATATGGTATAGCACGAGTTTGAATTAACGAATTAGTTTAAGCGACACATGATACACCCCAAAGCGTGAATAAAAAGGGGAGTTTGTAAGAATTCACTCACAGTGGTTGCGTTTCTTGGATTGATGATGAATGCGCACGAAATTGGATTTAACCACGAGAGAAAACTAACCTAGATAATAACATAACGGTTCGGTAAATAAGCGGATTTTATTAATCAATTTTAGTAGGATTTTTGGATATATTTTTGTGAGTTTAAGGCTATTTTCTAACTTTAAAAATGCTATTTTTAAGTATTTATAATTGATTTTTAATTTAAATAAATAAATAAAAATAATAAAAAAATGTTGATTTTTGACCATTGATCGTTTTGTTGACCGGTTCGGTCGGTTATATGTGTGCGCTGGGTGAGACTCGAACCCGTGACCTCCCGTACGCGTGCACGCAGCTCTACCAACTGAGCTACGTGTCTAACCCGAAATATTTATGTTTTTAATTATATTTATACACTAATTAAGTTAATCCGAAAATCATTTATTTTAAAAAGGATTTAATGTATCGACTCGGTGCTCTCCACAGGTCTCGAACCCGGGACCTGTGGTTTAGTTTGGCACACAGTCCACCGCTAGACTGTGTGTCTAACTTGGTAAATATTTGGTTTTTATTATACTTAACATCTTACTGTTGTGGATCCGGTTCAGTTTAAAAAAAAGGACATTTTATTACAGCGAAGGTGCGTGTGTCAAGGATCGAACTCGGGACGTATGCGTATTGTTTGCACACATTCCACCGCTGGACTGTGTGTCTAACCCGTTTATAATACCGATTTTAATTAATCTTATAATCACACTAGACTTCATCTTCTTCGTTCAAAACACAGACAACGGTTAACCATGCTGTTACTTGATTAATTCGGTTAACGAATAATATGAACAATTGAAAAGTATTGAACAGAAGGGTTTGGGGAAAGAAAGTACCGAACAGATTGTCTTCTTCAGAAATCCGGCAACGATTCGTCGGCTCTGTTTTGGTGACCTTCGGCTGTTAGGATCAATTAACAGTTTGGAGGGATTAGATGTGAAATTGAACTACTGAGTAACGATTATCAGTAGGTTTGAATGATCATACCGGTTAACAGCGAGTTTCCGAAAATTCCAGAAGTTTTCCGGCGAAAACAGAAAATCCGGCAACGTCGTCTGGGGTTGATTCTGGGTGATGGAGTGATGTTAGAATTTGTCTAATAATGGAATGAAAAAGAAAAGTCGAGGTAATTACCGTGTAGATGAAAGTCTCGGTTTTCCAGCGACTTGCAGAGAATTCCGGCGAGTGAAATTTCTTGCGACAGAGATTATTCAGGGGTTTAAGGTGAGTGTGGGTGATGTCAGTATGAACTCTAAGATCTTATTTTTGGGTAAGCAGACGGGATGGAATGAACTCGGTTTTCCGGCGATAACTTCCGGTTAATTTGCAGAGAATTCCGGCGACTGCGGCGAGGTTTTTCTGAGCGAAAATGGAGAGTGTAAGTGAGATAACTCGTTAGCACAACTGATGAATAAGGTATAACTCGGATTGAATTATGTTTTCAGTTTCGAACAGGGATTATTGTCCATGAATGAAATTGATTGGATTTTTCGGTTATAACCGATGTTGCTGTAAATGTAACCGTTAAATCCAAAAGAAAACGGCAAAGTTTGACGAATTTGTCGGGATTTCCGGCGAGATTGATTTGGGGCGCGCTGAGTAGTTGGGTTTGATTTCCAATTTTATTTTAAGTATTAATTGTTTCAAATAATCAACAAGAAACACAAGTGGCGGAGTGGTTGGGCGAGTGTGAGTTAAATTGCTAAGCTTATATCTGGCTGACCCGGGTTCGAAACCCGGCTTCAGCATTTTATTTTTATTTCATTATTTTTAATAGATTTTCAATTATAAATTTTATATTATAATATACTTATTAATTATGTATCGTTTAAAATTAATTTGAGCATTAAATATGCAACGAATTTTTTTAACTGGTTGTTCGGTTAATAAACGAAGCGGGTTTGGTTAATCCGGTTTTTGACGGATGTTACATTGAGGATGTGCGTATAAGTATTTATACGTATAATTGTATCGGTTTGCGTATAAATACGTATTTAAATGATCGGTCGTGTGATTAATGAATATGTAATAAGAGATATATGCAATATATATATATATATATTATTATGATTAACGCCTCGAATTACGATATAAAAAATAAGGATACTAAAATACGAGGCGTTACAGTCTCCTCTACTTTAGGAAATTTCGTCCCGAAATTTATTCAAGAGGAAGTCTTTAGAAAAAAAGAAGATGGTATTTCGTATATGTGTGGGTAGTAGACGAGTATTATTTCTTGAGCGATCAAAGTTTGTATTCAATAGTAGAGAACCACCGAATTTCTCATGGCACGTTTTTACGAAAGTTCGGTAATATGGTAGGAACACTTATATATAGGAAGTACCAGCGGCGTATCAACCATGTTCATACCATATTACGTTCGTTTCGCTAATCGATGCCATGTTACGTTCCGTGTCACGATCAGGGTTTATTAGCATATTATGAGTGAGAATGATAGCGTATATATATATATTATTATTAACGCCTCGAATTACGATATAAAATATAAGGATACTAAAATACGAGACGTTACATGTCATGTTGCAGGGGGTTGGAAATAGTCCTGGTAATGAGTGGTGGCGGGCCTGCGTCTTACGGGTGTGAATTAGCCGTCTGTTGTGAAGTTCACCTGTCATATATATGTATATATATATATATATTGAAAGGAGTAAATTATAAAATTTTATATTATGTGAAGAAGTAAATTATAAATTTTTATATTATGTGATAATCAGTGTTGCTAAAAGGCTTTAGGTGAAGAAAAAGTGTTACCACGTAAATATAAAACTTTCACATTTCATAGACCTGGCGACCAACGCCCCTCCTCCTTTCCATCGCATGCTAATATGTCCTGCAATTGAAAAATAGCTTTATAAATATGCATATGTGAACTTAAAGCCGGTTTTATATGGAAAGTGTTTGTTGCTAAACAAGTATCACGCGGGTTGTGTGACTTCCACGGATTAGGATCAAATACAAAATCTCATAAAAATAAGAAGTCGTAAAAATGGTATCAAACGGACTCCGATTGAGCTCATTCAAACAACATTGGAACGCTCTCATCGAACTCTACGATATGAGATTTTAGGTTTTCAATTTTGGATGTTTAGCGTGTAGATTTTAGAATTTTTGTTTAGATCACTGTGTTTTTTTATTTATAATTGTGTCTTTTATATTTTTGCGTCACTATGATTTTTTTAGGACTCATTGTGACTTTCTTCCTCGACGTTGTGTTATATTTTTCAGCATTATGTTATATTTTACAACTTATTGTGTTTATATACACTTTTAAACTTTATAGAATAACTTTACACTCGTATCTATAACCTTCACATCAAATTTGTACAATCACACTGGTGGTAATGTGTTAATGATTCTGTCAAAATTATTAGATGGACATTTATTAATATTATATTCAAAGTGAGTTTTCTATTAAAATATCCATGCGTTTATATAATTGATAGCGATAAATTGTAGAAAGATAGCCCACATCTTAATTGAAAGGTAAAGTTGTCCAATGATACGAATTAGTGAAGCTTTAAATATACCCACGCAAACCCATGTGTTCTTATTTTGTGTGCAACGAGTTATGCAACAACATGATGTAGAACAAGTTGATAGAAGCTACGAATATCATAACATATGACTTAGTTCTTTCAATAATACAACTAGGTTTATTCTACTCTCGCGTTGCGGGTGGTAAGCCGAATATTTCTCAGTTTTATAACATGTACACAGGTGGGTCTGATATGTGTACATACTATTCATAACACGATTTTAATAAAAATTACATCAAGATATAGATAAAAATATGATCGGCAAAGATTATTTTTTTAAACTAAGTTTAGGAATTGTAGAGTAACTTTATTAAAGTTTAGGCTTAGCAGCGGTTGTCCACTAACAATGTCAAAGGATAGGGACTAAACACACATTTACACAAAACTAACAACAAAAAGAAAGTTTTTTTTTAATAGAGGGGCTAAAGAGTATAGTAGCGACGTTGAAGGTCTAAAAGTAAAATACAAAATAATTAAAAGAAAAAGGCACGACAAATGAGAAAATGCCAAACAACTGCCTTGCCTGACATTATTCCCGACCATGCCTTTTAAAATACAATACAATACAAACTAAGGATACTCTTTAGAATAATAACTATATTTTGACGTCGGTGTTGTGCACGCAAATTAAAGTAACTCGAATTTACATAGTCAAATATTTGAAGCATGGAACCGTTGATTGCAACAACCAGACGTCGCTATCTTGAGTCTCGACCATGTGACTTGTGGTCCGCCACGCTGGCTTGATGATCAGGGAAAATCACTCAAGCTATATTATGTGTGATTGTGTGCCTTTTAAAAAGTTATATACAAAAAATGTGTATCACTCTGTTTCCACAAGTTAGGATCCTAAGCAAAAAATATTTTTATTTACAAAAAAGACCTTAGACTTTAGAATCTACTTTATTCTTACAGTTTACATATGTTTGGCAAAGTGTGCAACTTCAAAATATATGGAACTCAATGCATTGTTTCTTTGAAAAGTAAATTCTTGTATACCAAATGAAACCAAGATATAAATGGTTATTTCGTCTAAACGCGTTCATTTTCGCCATTACAATAGGGTCAAGGCCCACAGTTATTTATATACAATGACGTGAAATGTGAAATGCGTAAGCCATCCTCCTTTCGAAGCTTAAACAGCGACTTGTGCAGCAGCTAGCCTTGCAATAGGAACCCTGCACAGCAACAAATGAAAAGAAGACCCATAAACAATTATGCAAAAAATAACACTAACATCCCAAGCCCAAAATGATGCTAGCACAATAAGTCCAAACTGACACTAATATCCCAAGCCCAAATTGATACTAGCCCAATAAGCCCAAACCATCACCACACCATAACTAGTTGTCATATTTGGTTTCTTGTGATATGAGATGTTATAAACTCAACACTACTATTTGTCATCTTTAAACCAGATGTGACAGTTTATTATACTTGCAAATAAACATGCATATGTGTGTACATTAATGCATACATACGAGCGTACATACGTACCTAAATGGAGAACAGGACACGTAATCTAGTCCAACTCCGTCAAAAAATGCTACAGAAGAAGGCTCCCCACCATGCTCCCCGCATATCCCAACCTGCGTATCCATCGTTTAGTGCTTGATCCAATGAAAGAAGTTTACATTCAATTATAACTAAAGATGACAATTTTGACTCATTTAAGGAAAAAAAAAACGGGCCGATCGGGGTTGTAGTTTGGCCCGTAACAGGTCAAATGGGCCAGGCAGAAAGTCACCCAAAATGTATTAAAAATACATGTGACACTGTGACCTCCTAAATCATTTTACAAAGCTAAATAGGTAAAACTTAAATTGTATAATAGGCAAAAATGGGCTGACCACGTTTAGTCACCGAAGTTTATTAAAAAACTTAAAATCTTCTAAATCATTTTATTTTAAAAAATCAACTTACAATGGTAAGTTCTTAATCATATTCACAAGCGTAAGCTGACCCGTTTTAGAAGCATATATTTTAACCTTTTATTCAAGCCACCCGCATCGTATAGTGACCTGTGCTCACCTTTAACTTAGGATTGGCCGCACGGCCCTTCTCAGTCGCCATCTTGATCAATTGACCCACCCCTTTTTGGTCAAGAACCTACGAACCATCAAATGATATTAATGTCAATAACATTTACTCAGAATATCCACAATCTGTCTGTAATTTGTATACTATAACTCTTGTTACTTACCTCAAATGGATCATGTTGTAAAATTCCTTGGGAAAGATAAATTTGTAGAAACTTGCCAACATCATCTCTACTGTACCCGAACGTCATCTGTGTGAGATCGTTGGTTCCGAATGAAAAGAACTCGCTTCTTTTGCGATCTCATCAGCGATTAGCGCAGCTCGAGGAATCTCAATCATGGTGCCCACCTTATACTCCAATGTCAATCCCATCTCAGCAAAAACATTCGTTGCTACACCGCGAATGACACTAATTTGATGTCGAAGTTCCTGCGATAGAGTTTATTGTTATATTATTATTACCATAGTTTGAAGACATTTATTTAATAGTTTTTGTAATTATACAAAGGTATCTCGGTATATAGTTGATTAATAATACATAATACTTTACATGCGGTTTTCATTATTCTATACAATAATGTGGTTTAAGAGATTGAAGTTTATGAAAAGTATCGTGCCTGAGGTGTTCCGACTAACGGAACCATGATCTCTGGAATAACTTTATGGCCCTGGTTGGTCATAGACACAGCAGCTTGAAAGATGGCCCGAGCCTGCATCTCCGTTAGCTCCGGATATGAAATCCCAAGCCTGTGATCATAAAAATGGAACATGAATCAATAACATCATGCAGATAAAATGGACTGAATCGTGTATTAGTTACTATTGAAGATCTTAAGTGCTAAACGAGCGTGTAATCTGCCCCTCCTAACTTATATCGATGTTTATTTCGATTTATTGTATAGTCTAAAGTTAATCATATTATACTATAATGAATATGATACCAAAATCACTAATGGAATCCGCACCTGCAGCCGCGAAAACCAAGCATTGGGTTCACTTCAGATAATTTTTCGATCCTCGAATAGATTTCATCCTCAGTCATGCCTGTATCCACTGTAAGTTCACTAACTATGTGATCTAGATCACCTTCGGGTAGAAACTCATGGAGTGGAGGGTCTAAAAGGCGGATTGTCACCGGAAGTCCTGAAATATTCAACAAATTTGATTATATGTTTCGGAAGTTATAAAATGATCCACAAATTGGTGTTAAGAATGCTGAAAAAAAACTACCATCCATTGCTCGGAAAATGCCCTCGAAATCGGATCTTTGGTAAGGCAGTAAGAGGTCCAGAGCTGCTTTTCTTTGCTCCAGAGTCACGGCCATGATCATTTTTCTTACAGCTTTTATCCTCTCATCGGAAGCAAAGAACTGATAAAAAAAGTTCGAAATAACCCGAATCAAATATGTGTTAGTGAATAGTGATTATCATTGATGTGAATATGTTAATATAAAAATAAGACCATTGAAAAGATTACCATATGCTCGGTCCTACAAAGTCCGATCCCTTGAGCACCATTGTTTCTGGCTGTTAAGGCATCATTGGGTGTGTCTGCATTTGCCATTACCTGTTCAAAAACCACCAAGTGACAGCCCGTCATGTCAATAACTCTATACTACGTGTGTGGCAATTTCCGACATGACGTTATGGGGTCATATTTAGTCCTTTTAATAAACGAGTTTTGTTTAGGTTGACCTACTTAACTGAACATGTCGTGTTCTGGTTGACCTGTTAAGTCCGTTTAATTAAACATGTCCACCTGCCAACCCGTTTAACTCATTTATTACAACCCACCAACTCGATTAACATGTTTACAGTTTGATTACTCCCTTTTGACCCTGTTAAAAAATTGGGTTAACGAGTCATGTTCAAGTTGCAAGTGTGCCTGGGTCAGGGTTGATGTTTTTGACATGAATGGAGGCGCAGGATTGTAGGGGCGGGGAGGGGCGCCCGCGCCCCCGAATTTTTCGCTCAGTAGTGTTATATATGTAGTTTTCGTATAGAAATTTTTGGGTATACACGTTTTCGCCCCCCGGTTCTGTAGAAATTTTTGGGTATATACGTTCCCCCCCCCCCCCCCCCCCCCGGTTTTTGACGGCAAGCTTCGCCACTAGACACGAATAAATATTTGCGTTGTGTTCGGGTTGAACAGTTCACCCTGACAACCCGACACGACTTGCACAGTTATAGTTTACTAAACGCATTAAATACTCATGAAAGGTTTCATGTGATCTTGAATTACTTCAGTTTTGGTCCATACCTTGAGACGTCTTACTTGATCAGCCCACGACATGAATATTTCTAAATCAGTGCTCATCGCGGGTGGAGCAAGTTGCTGTTTACCCAATATAACTTCACCGGTTGAACCATTAAGTGAAATCCATTCACCTTCTCTAATCACATGGTCACCTATCGTAAGAACCTGCACAAAAGGTCCGTTTATCGTTAATCTTACAATCTTGGTTACTTAACTAAGGTTATAACTGTAACGCTGTCGTTTATAGAGATTGACCTTCTGGTCATCATTCACACGAATATCAGCACAACCAGAAACACAACATTTCCCCCACCCACGGGCCACCACTGCTGCATGTGACGTCATTCCTCCTCTAGCCGTTAAGATACCCGTTGCTGCATGCATACCACCAACATCTTCTGGGCTGGTTTCGGTCCTTACCTTCACTTTGCATCAACATATTTACGATATCACTTCATTTTTTAAAAGAAAAATAGTCGAACAAGCGAATAGCGTATGATGCATACCAAAATGGCACTCTTTCCTTGTGCATGCCATGTTTCTGCATCCTCTGCACTAAACACAACCTGGCCCACAGCTGCCCCGGGGGATGCGGGCAAACCGGTTGCTACCACTTGGCTTTTGTAAGCAGATGGATCTTCAAACTGGACCACATATACATAATCAGAGCTAAAAAACAATATAAAAAAATGGACAAAAGAGTGTTTTGTAGGTTAACCCAACTGGACCCAGCCCATACTAAATAGTGACCTGGTTCAACCCAAGCATGTTTTGACCCTTTACCAACCCGAACAGGGGTGCAGCTTCTTGGTGGCCTGGGGATGCCCCGGCCCCCACTGATTTTTCGCTTGTAGCGTTATTCTACCAAAAAAAATTGAATTTTTTTTGTAGTGTAAAATATTGGGTTTTTAAGAGTCCGGTCCCCACTGCTTTGGATTTTCAGGTTTCTGACCCCACTGATTTTTCGTTCAAGCTCCGCCACTAAACCCGAGGACCCACTGATTGTACCTGTGGATGAAGAAGTTGATCAGATGTTGAGTTTCAACCCTCTTAATTGCCGTTTGAGTATCGATTAACCCTTCATTCACCATTTCTACTGCAATTCTCACTGCACCTTTGCCGGTACGTTTCCCTGTCCGACATTGCAACATCCAAAGTCTGTTTTCTTGAACTGTGAATTCGATATCCTGTGCTCATAGCACCAAATATATTGTTACATTTTCCGATCTTTAAACACATTTTTTTAAAAGATTATTTTTTATGGTTACCATCATATCTTTATAGTGCCTCTCTAAGATCTCACAGTTCTCGACAAGCTCTCTGTATGCGTCCGGCATGCAAGTCTCCATGGTCACTAAATCTTGTGGTGTTCTGATCCCAGCAACCACATCCTCTCCCTGTTCAAAAAAGTTCAGAACATTATAAGAAAAATGTAAAAAAGTGTTAGCGGGTCAACACAACCCAACATGTACTAAAAGCCAGTTTTGACCTATTACCCAACCCGCCCATCTTTCCACCTATAATCAATATAAATGTTAAAATGAGAAATTTTGACTTTTACCTGAGCATTGATTAAAAACTCCCCATACAGCTTCTTCTCACCGGTGCTTGGGTTCCTAGTGAAAAGAACACCGGTTCCTGAAGTGTTCCCCATGTTGCCAAACACCATGCATTGGATGTTAACCGCGGTCCCTTTTAACCCGGTTATCTGGTTAATACTCCTGTACTTATTGGCCCTCGGGCTGTCCCACGAATCAAAAACCGCATTCACCGCCAACTCAAGCTGTTTCTTTGGATCTGCAGAATAAAAACACTCATATAACTTTAACACAAAACTATATTTATGTAACGGGTCGAAAAGGGTTACCCGTTCTCCTTTTTGCTATTTTTTATCTGACCCGTTAGGGATAAACACTCATAAAACTTTAACACAAATCTATTTTTATGTAACGGGTCGAAAAGGGTTACCCGTTCTCCTTTTTGCTATTTTTTATTTGACCCGTTAGGAATAAACACTCATAAAACTTTAACCCATATATAGAAACCTTATATTCATACCTGTAGAAACTTTTCACCCTTTGCTTCAACGTACACGTCCTTATATTGCTCAACAAATCTTTAAGATCAGCTGCAGTGAGATCGGTGTCGAGGTGAACCCCTTTTTCAGTTTTCAACTGTTCTAACTTTTCCTCAAATAATGCATGTGGGATACCCATGACCTTCATAGATTATCTCCACAAAGTTAATGCCAAAGCGATACACGTTATAAATGATCAAGTAACTTATAGATAAAGAAATGAAAGAAGCACTTACAACATTGCCAAACATATCTAGAAACCTTCTATACGAGTCGTAGGCAAACCGGGCTCCGCTTTTGCCAGCCAGACCAGCCACGACCTCGTCGTTAAGCCCAAGATTCAATACGGTGTCCATCATACCAGGCATCGATATCTAAATTCAAATTAACAATACAAAAAATAGCTGTTTGATGTGGCAAAATGCACATAACATGGTTGGGTAACTGGTTGACCGGGTCAAATTCCAGTAGACGTTTAAACGGGTTGGGTTGACCCGCGAACACCTTTCTTATCCATTTTTCAATCTGATTTATATATAACTAATGCGCTAACTATAATTACAATGATAGTTAAAATGTTTCAATAGCACAATTTAAGACTTAAGACTTTTGTTGACTTCTAACCCATTCGAACCGTTCTCCATTTAGCTAAATCTTTTTCTGTCATGATGGATAAGATATATAGCCCAAATCGACCCATTCTAAGAAACCGGGCCAGACTTAAGGAAATGTGTATGCATTATAGGTTGCAGAATACGTACGGCAGCGCCTGAACGGACCGAAAGGAGGAGAGGCTTAGACGGGTCGCCGAGCGATGCACCCATCTCTTTCTGGACAAACTGCAAGCCTTCCAAAATCTCATCCCACAAACCTGGAGGCAGTTTTTTTCCACTTTGTTGATATTCATCACATGCTTCAGTTGAAATAGTGAGCCCAGGAGGAACTGATAGACCAATGCTTGCCATCTCAGCAAGATTTGCTCCTTTTCCTCCCAACTGTATTCATTCCAAATGTTTAATAAGTGATAACAAAATGAAATCATCTATAATATTACCTTGTTATGTTACAGTATATTACACGCATTTTATTTTGTTACATTACTACGTTATATTGTATTATATTATATAATATATTATTGTTTTTATTAGTTTGATATTATTTATTATTCTGTTATTTTGTTTGTTAATTAAATACTCACACTATAATACTCAAAATAATTCAAACAAAATCTTTGTCAACCATTGTAATAACAATAATAATTATTATAAGTAAAATTACGTGTCTAATAATATATATTATAATAAATTTATTCGTAATTAAGTATAACTTATTTATTTAATAAGTTATTGTTATCGTTTTATTCACCAAACCGGCTATTATTATTATTGTTGTTGTTGTTAATATTATTATTATTATTATTATTATTATTATTATTATTATTATTATTATTGATGTTGATAATATTTTCGCTTCATTCCAATAAGACCAAAAGTTTAAAAAAAACCGTCAAATTATATGTTCAATTTTTTTTGGTTTAAATTTTTATAAATCATTACATGATAATATCAAGCACCATTATTTTACCTTATTTATTCCGCTCCAAACTTAAGAATAATATTTAATACCTTTTCGTTTTGGGTTTTGTGCCTGTTTCGTATATCCCTTAAATAATATTTTAACAGCTTTGTATATTATCCGTTAAAATTTATATTTAATAAAATATCATATTTTCCCTTAAAATCTTCACACTTACTAGTTACTAAGTTGTTTAACTAAAAAAAGTAATTTTGTAAAATCATTTTCACAATCATACCAATTATATTATCGTTATCAAACTAATTAACATAAGTTGACTAACTTAAATTAAGAAGAAAAAGAAAATATTGATTTGCTTACCAAGGATTTCATGTCCTTGTTACCTTCACTTCGTCCTTTACCAAAAGTGAAAACTCTCTGCATATTCAACCAACACACAATTACATGTTGTTAAAATCAATCTTTCTTTACAAAACTCCTACTCAATATCGACGATGACGAAAATGATTATGTTGTAGAGTATAATCATACAATTATGTAACACATACAAAGTCGGTAACTATTACGTCTTACAATACAATTATACAACACATGTAACACATACGCTATAAAATATCGGATATGTAAATCAATATACACACACAAAAACAAAGAAAAGGGGGGAAGGAGTAGATTTAACCTTTGCCATTGTGTAATGACCTTGAACAATATTTGTGTGGACTTGAGCACAATTTAAGTCTTGGTGCTATTTATAAGCTATGTATATACAAGGACTTACATAAATGGTCCTTCAACTATCTACCAATTTATGGATTTGGTATAATAAATGAGGTGACGTTTACATGCATTTTAGTTCCACTGTCCCAGCTACGTTAACAAGGGATTAACAATATTTAACAGGTTGTAATATTTTTTTTTCTAAATTAAAAAAAAAACATATTTTTCCATTTAGATCTTTCCTTTTTCTTTGTGTTTTATTAATTAAAACGTAAATCATAAAAATAAGTATATTTCTTCAAAAGCACAATACTTTTCCACTTTTTAAATATATTTATATATTCTGGATACATATAATTTAAAAGAAATGGTTTAAAAATTATTTGTGTGTATGTGTCTATATCTACTTTCGATTATCCGTTTTATTTTCATATATTTATATATATACATGTGTGTGCTTTTAACGTTAGAAAAAGGGTGATGATACAATAAGTAAACTAGACATAAAGAACAGTATGTAAAGGTCAATATACTGGAATGTAAACGAGCCGAGCTGATTTGGGTTCACACTACCATGATTAGGCTAGAGTGCGGAAAGATTAACCCCATCCTTAATTTTCAGATTCATTAACTATACCAAAATACATTGAACTTGAAAGAAAAACACTAAGACTACCCGGTATGGGGGCCGGCATATGCCTGGCGCCGGACCCCACACCGCCCCCTTATGCCCATCCCGGCCAAATGTTGCCGCTCAAGCCGTGCTTATCCCACTCTCACACATCTATACATACATACACATATATATAAAGGGGTTTATCCCCCCACCCTCTAGGTCCATCTTCTTTAGACCCTCCCACATATCCTATGTGACGACCCATCCTTCCAAAGATGAGCCTAACCATACCCACTAGTCTAACTATATGTATTAAGTACCGTACGATATTAATTTTGACGTCAATTTGCATGTATTTAATAGTGACACGTCAATCTACGTGGCAATAGACAAAGACACGTGAGCATCTTGGAACGCTGAAAACTGCACTCCTTTGTCTCTATATTTGTTAGAGCCTTGTACGTCTTGTCTTGGAGTATAAATTGTGAGAATTATTTTCCATTTATGGATTGATAATTCAAATTTTGTTTTATTCCTGTCTTGGAGTATAAATTGAAAACAAATTAATAACAATTAATTATGACGTTATACAATAGATACGCTTGTCTATTTATGTTAATATATGCTTGTAGTTAGTTCGATCGTTTAAAATAAGATAGATATATGCTTGTAGTTAGTTCGATCGTTTAAAATAAGGTAGATAACGCACATCACCTATGTTACGGAGATCCAAAGCTAGACCGATAAGTTGTTTTGCTAGTAAGACCTTAGATCGGTATCTTAATTTACCTTTGGTTGGATGTTATTAAACAATTACAAGTTGGGGTTGTTGGAAATAACTGGATCAAAATCGCAATACACAAGGATTTTATGATCAACTAGATCACGACTCTTTCTTCTTTATTAATATCGAACCGAAACAAAACAACCAAATATTTACATACCCTAACACATCTGTTTATGCTAAACTAATTACTTGCTAAAAAACGCAATCCTAAACCAATACTAACTCTAATTCTTAATTAACCAATAAATAAAATAAGAAGATAAACCTATTAATTCAAATTAATAATTTTCTCTAAGCAACAAACTAATATTTACTATTTTCTTCTCTTTATCCGCTCACCCATCTTTATCTTTTCCTTCGGTTTATCTCATCCCACTATATTACCCGAACCATTAGGATTAACTCTTCAGCGTACCATACGAACGCTAACCAATACATCCCCTATGGCCCTATGTCTCCATTTAACCAAACTCGTAACTAGTAACTATTAAAATGTTATAAGTAAATTGTTTCAATAAACTATCCTTAAATTCATACAAAATGATGGGTACTTTTACAAAACTATGGTTAAATTTGATGATGTGAATGGTAAAAGAAGAGGGGGAGAGAGAAATGAATATAAAAGTAAGTATGGAGAGAAAAAAATGAAAAGAAAAGAGAGAAAAAGCATGAAAGAGAGAATGGGATACAAGTTGAGCAACGTTGGCGTGAAGGTGAGGTGGCGGATTTAATCGACTTGGCTCTGACGTGACCAGCGGTAACGCCTTGGACGTTTCTCAATTACACACTATTAGACCCGGAGACAGTTTAATTAATGATATCAATGTCAATTTGTTATCTTCAATAAGTTAGATTGTATTTCATATTGATATGAAATTGAAACATGCTTGTATATTTTTATTTTTTAATATATCAATTGGTGGAAGACTTGTATTTTTTTAGCGGTAAATTTGGATTATTGACGAACTACTAGAGTAGCATTGTGTCACAAGCAGAACCACCTGATCATATCCATCTACACCAATTCAGGAGTAAACCCAAAAAATTTGAGAAAAAACCCTATTTGTGGGAATCGAACCCATGACCTAATGGGCTCTAAGCCTTGACCTAATAGGCTCTAAGTCTTATCTCATCCTCAAGATGCCACTAGACTATAAAGCCATATGCCGGAAGGCTTGCGTTTCTATTGGGAGATGCAGGTTCAATTTCCACTTGGTGCAGAGTGAGACACTGGTGAGCAATGATAGAAGACCCAGGGAACCTGAGTTCAATCCTTAAGTGAAACGGGGTTTTACCGATAATTTCATCGTCATGTCTATGGGTGGGTGGGTTACCGAGTTTTCGTTAGAATTGGTGATAGACTCAGGTTACTCTCGGAGTACTCCGTTTGGTCCAACGGGTGCCCTGAAAGCGCTCATGATTGATTCTATTGGTTGTTAAAAAACAGATGTATTTATGGAAATCTTAATTGAACTAATGTAAAAATAGAATTACAAAACCCGTGACATTATCTCAAGTCTTTTTTTAATTTTGTAAAATAGTCAATTAGTCAAAACATAGTTTTTTATTTATCATAATATAAATTCCCTAATATATGGATTGGTTGATTTTAGTTTAATTGATTTGTAACACCCAACCCAATGGTACGTGATTCATAACTCATTTTACAAAACTTTCTCAAAGATGGTGGCCCTCCTTCGTGTCGAGCCACACGTACCTCACCATCTTCTCTTTTCCACCACGTGGCTCAAAAACGGCTCTAAACACGACCATCGGAGATATCGAACACTCTAAAAAGTTACTAGATAATGGTGTGCACGACACGTGTTGGATATCCACATAGTGTCTGCATGTAATGATGTGGCATTTTCTACTTTTCTCTGCGAAAAACAAAAAAACATTTGTATCTTCTTGTAGACATGTTCTTTTTACATTAAGCTGTGTGATTTGAATAACTAACTGAACTTTGTATAATATATTAATATGATATGCTGAGGCTGTAAAATAAGAAGTAATTTATCGCAATATTTCAAACTATTCATTTATGTGCTGATATAATGGTTAAACATTATACAATTATTCAAAATTTATCATTTTGTAATGACTAATGTGAAACATTTTATTGAGTAGTCAAACCAATTGTTATCGAACGATCAAGCTAATGTGTATTCAATGTTAGGAATGGAATTAATAATCTGTAATTTGAAATGAATTTAAACGAATTCGGATTCTGGTTTCAAATTCGGTTTTCGGATCTTGTTAGCAATCTATTCGAATACATATTTTGTTTTTCCTTTCGAATTCGAATTTGTGATTTTCTAATTCAAACATCTGAATTCATATAATATACGAATATATTTATATCAATTATATATATATATTATATATATATATATATATATATATAGGTTTAGGATCCTGTAAAAAATCATTTTTTGTGAGAAGTGTGAGAAGGCATAGGAATTGACATGTAGGTATCATGTTTTGGACTTAGGCATGATGTTTTGGTTGTTTTGGCAAGAAAAACATCAAACATAACAATTTAAGACACAATACAATGAATTCTACGCTTAAAACTTAAAACACCATGCCAAGAACGTTAAGTAGTGTGTTTTATGTGTTAAATAGTGTTTTTTAAATTGTGTGCCTATATTACATTACATTGTGTTTTAAATTGTTATGTTTGGTGTTTTTCTTGCCAAAACAACCCAAACATGAAGGCTGCATCTTAATTCCTATGCCTTCTCACACTTCTCACGAAAATGGTCATTTTTACAGGAACTTCACCATATATATATATATATATATATATATATATATTTAAATTGGGCTCAGTTTCAGTATGACATATGTATACTCTGTAATTTCGCATTCAATAAAACTGGTCTTCTCACTTCAAAACAATAAGTGGGCCCTCTACCACCGACACTCGACATAAATCATAAAGTCCCGAACCAAGTCGCAGTTGTCACGACACACAAGTCACAATTCATCTCAATACTTAAATCGAAGCATGGTCTTTTGCTAATAAGTATGTCCTTACTCGAACTGAACCAACCTGAATTCGAATTTTCAAATTTAAATCGCTTTCTCTAAAACCTAATTCACGTTCACCTTCACCAACTCCAAATTCAGGATCCGAATTCAATCAAATCAAAACCCAAAATTCAACCAGATAAACACCTAATAGCCACAGTTAAAGAAAGGAAGTCCTAAACCTCCTGTGGGAGCTCGTATTTTGGTAATTCAAATTACGGCTATAGTCCTATCGTATCGTTACATAGCACAGTAACAAAATAAATAAGTGGGGCTCGTGTTTTGGTAATTCAAATTACGGCTATAGTCCTTACTGTTCCATAGCGCAGTAACAAAATAAATAAGTGAGACTCGTTTTTTGATAATTCAAAGTCCTTACAGGTCCATAGCGCAATAACAAAATAAATAATAACGATATATATATATGCATCAAACATACCTTTTTAGTCGTTATAACCGGTGGAGACACCGGATTAAGAACCACTCGAATCGGAACCGAACCACCACCGGCATGTGACTCTAACCCGCCACAAACCCACCGTACAAAAGGCGGTTGACGGTGGTGGTTTAATCTCCGGTGATCACCCGTCCGCCGTTGTTTCAATCTCGTCGATAAACACGACTCATCAGCTGATTTTAGAATCATCCCCTTAACAAACAACGAACTCATCTTCCCCCTTACACAAATTCAAAACACTCGTCACGCAAAATCAAATACAAATAGATCAAACAAATAAAGAATCAAACGTACCGAATTCGACAATATCGTGAGATTCAGTTGATGAATCAAAGGGTATTTGCAGGTTATTACTAAGTGAAGAAGATATGAATTATGAGCATTTGGGCGGTTAAGTGATATTTGCAGGTTTGACTATAAATGGATACAATAATAATAATAATTATAAGTTGTGATCATACTGAAGCCTTCATTTTCGGGGAAGACGACATGAGGAGATGTATGGTATTCAGCCAATGACTAAAAGTTACTCCAAGTGTTGAGGATTGGATATGGGTGTACCATATCACATTGCAAATGGAAAACGACTATTTTTTTCAAATATTATTATTATTTTTTATATTATTGTGGAAAATGCCAGAAAATATGAGTGGGGTTGTAGCCGTGTGAATGTGTCATGGTATGGGTCTTCTTTTTTTGTGAAAATATGATTGGAAAAATGATTAAGATGTAAAAAGGGTTGTAACTTTATGAGTGTTAAAAAGATTTAACTTTTTAAGAGACGAAGTTATGGTATAATCCACTGAAGGCATTAAATTTGTAAGAGCCTGAATTGTTACCACTAAATTGTCTTAAATAGTATCTTTGATGGGATTACAATAGTAACACCATTGTGGTGAGTTTATGACTTGTGGGGACTCGGTTGTAGTTAAAATGAACTTCGGTGGAATAACTTTGGGTGCAGGTAGGGTTGTGCAACGGTTTCGGTTCGGTTTGGAACCGGGTTAAACGATTCTTGTCGAACCGGTTGTCAAATAAATCCTAAAATTAACAACAAAATAAAAACAATTAAAACAATCAACCCCTTTAAAACATATAATTAAAAGTTGCAACATGTAAAATTCAAACCAATAAGAGTAAAAGTAGCAACATGTAAAATTCAAACCAATAAGAGTAAAAGTAGCAACATGTAAAATTCAAACCAATAAGAGTAAAAGTAGCAACATTAAAATGTTTCAAACCATGAAACGAAATTATACAATGTAAAAAACAAAAGTTAACTAAAAAAACTTGTAGTTAACCATCATAAAAACTTCATTCAAACATTATGTAAAAACTATTTTTTATATTTTTAATCTTAGAAACATTTTTTTAAATATAATATTTAAAGTATAAATTTATTAATATGGTTTTTAATATATTATATAAAGTTTAAACCCCTACCTATTCTTTAAACGGACCCGTCGGGCATTATCGGAACCGAACCGGGAACCGTTTTCTCCCAACTTTAAGAAACGGAATCGCACCCGAAATACAGCAGTACGGTTCAGATCCAGCGTTTTCGGTTTGGTTCCCCGTTCTAGCGGTTCAGGATGAGTTAGTATTCGAGAAATAACAAAGTCACATGGGGTACAAAATGCCGCATGGGTTAATGATGTTGTAGGACTTGTTTCATGAAATGTCTTGATTTTGACAATCAAGTAATTTTTCAAGCCTAGATGGAGAAGGGTTATAATTATAGAGGTGTCGGATCCTCACCATAGCGTAAGCGTGTATGAGTGAAGTTGTGGATGTAATGCGTTAATGTGAAAGCATTTGAAAGACTAGAGGTGTCGGGTCCTCACCATAGGGTGGGCATGTATGAGTTGAATTATTGAGGTAATTGGAAAGTATGTGTGATCCTGTGGATGTGTCCTTAGGGGTAATGGGACAGGATTGATGATGAGGTTAAAAAGTTAGTGGTTGTTTAGAGTTGGTGTGTCCTAGCCAACTTGTGTATGTGTGTGTCTAGGTGTTTTGTGAATAATGAAGCACCCTTGAGGTGTGTAAACATTAACAAACATGTAAGCGTGTACCATATGGTATAGGTTCGGTTTTGATAGTACAAAATACCGGAATCAAAAACTACAGAAATGGATATGTGTAACGATATCGATGGTCAGGGGAGTAGCTTCCTTTAGGCCCAGGGTGCCGGCCCCCACCACTTTTTTGCTCATAGTGTTAAATTTACCGAAAATGTTTTAAAACTATTTCTTTTGTAGTGTAAAATATTGGATTTTTAAGAGTTGTTTCTCATCGATTTATATTTTGAGAGTTCGGCCCTCACTGAGTTTCAGTTCAAGTTTCGCCACTGCCAATGTCGTTTGGTTAATGTTTGTTTGGTACAACACCAGTATTGGATCAAAATGTTTATCTTTTGTTTATGATCTAAAAAATCTATATCTTGAATACAATTTCGTTTATAATAACACTTTTTTATTTTTCTAAATATAAATTATATTAACAACTAGTGGGATTTACCCGCGTGATGCGACAAGAATAGTTTCGGTCGGTATTGATTTGTTTTGTTAGGGTACTGATACAATACCAACGCTCGTCGTAAAAATAAAACATAAAACAAAAAGTCATGATATACGCTAAGGCATATTAAGTAGTCTTTTAAATGAATTGAGAACTAAACAAACGAATAAAGTGTGATATGCTCAAAAGCAGGGTCGGCAAAATAAAAATAAGTCTACTTTCTACCCTATAACCAGTGTTTTAAATACCGGTTCATACCGGCCAGTTAAACCGGATACCGAACCCGTGTCCGGTACGATAAGGGTCGGTAAAACCCAAATACGGTATGTCGTATGTACCGGCGATAAACCCGGTTCTACCGATTCAACCGTTAAACCGGTTTGCATTATCTTGGAATTTGATTTTTGAGTTTTAATAAAAATATGAAATTAAGATAATATTGACCTTCCATATTTACGGTAAGAGTTAAATTATATTTTGCTCCCTGTGGTTTGGTACAAATATCTATTTTGCTCCAATAGTGTCGATTTGATTTTTTTTGCTCCTTGTCGTTTCTTAATTGTTTCAATCTTTTCCCTTACACTCACACCTTTAAAATTAATTTTTGAGTAAAGTTCTATTTTGCTCCATGTGGTTTGGTTCAGATATCTATTTTGCTCCAATAATTTCAATTTGATTTTTTTGCACCTTAAAATTATTTTTTATAAGGGCAAACAAGTCTTTTGCGTATGGTGTAGGTTTAAATTACTTAATTATATCAGTAATTTTTTCATAAAGTTTAATTACATATACAATTTGTATACGCAAAAACGAGGTATATCCATTTACCTTAATCTAATTTCCTATTAAAATATGCAAATTTAAGTAATTAAAATTTTTTATACACATATTTAGTGCAAAGATATTTATGGTAAATGAGTTCTCATTTTTCTTTATCTAATTTCCTTTTAACATATGCAAGTTTAAATATGTAAATCTTTTTCATATACTTTTTATATGACAAATCTATTTGATACAAAATTATATGATAATGTGTAGTTGTACTAGCTGAAAATGTAACACGTACTCAAAAAAAATATTTTTCATATTATAAAATCTAATAATAAATCACGGTTAATATTATACATTAACATACAATAACTAATGTGTTTTTTGGTGTACATGATTTTATTTATTCATATATGAAGTTTTGGATAAAACAATTAGATAAAACAATCATATACACGAAAAAACACATTAGTTATTGTATGTTAATGCATAATATAAATTGTTATTTGTTGTTAGATTTTATAATATGAAAAATATTTTCTTGAGTACATATCACCTTTTCAGCTAGTACCAACTACACATTATCATATAAATTTGTATCAAATAGATTTGCCTATATAAAAAAATTTACATATTTAAACTTGGATATCTTAAAAGAAATTAGATAAAGGAAAATGAGTACTCACTTATCATAAAAATATATTTAACAAGATATTGCGCGTTAAATATGCATATACAAAGATTTACATACTTAAATTTGCATATTTTAATAGGAAATTAGATTAAGGTAATTGGGTATACCCCTTTTTACGTATACAAATTATATATGTAATTTGAGTTTATAAAAAAATTAACTAATATAATTAAGTAATTTAAATCTACACCCTACGCAAAAGATTTATTTGCCCTTATAAAACAATAATTTTAAGGTGCAAAACATCAAATTGAAACTATTTGAGCAAAATAGATATCTAGACCAAACCACAGAGAGCAAAATAGAACTTTACTCAAAAATCAATTTTAATGGTGTGAGTGTAAGGGAAAAGATTGAGCTAATTAAGAAACCACAAGGAGCAAAAAAATCAAATTGAAACTATTGGAGCAAAATAGATATCTAGACCAAACCATAGGGAGCAAAATAGAACTTTACTCTTACGGTAATAACCTAGTGCCTTCCATTCCAATATATCATCACTGTTAAAAACTGTTTTCTACGTTCTACAATGCAATATTGTTTATAAGTAATAAAAATGTTCTTAAAATGTATAAGTGATAAAAATATTATTAAAATGTTTAATATTTTATAATAAAATAATTATTTTTTAGATAAAACTATAATCAGTTACATAAATCCTAATTGAGATTGGATTGTTTTTTGAGATAAGTTTGTATTATATGGAATTATATGGTTAACTAGGAACCTGGTTCAACCGCCCGATACAACGCGGTTCAACCAGTTAAACCTTTTTTAGAGCCCAACCTGATATGATTTAAAAACCGATTTTTAAAATATTGCTTATAACAATTACAATATAAACTGATATTTAGATCATTTACAATATGAGGGAAAAAATACACCTAAAATGTTGAACACACGTTGATAGAGTATCATAACTGACCGGATAACACAAAGCAAGGGTTGTAAAAATGTTGTCCGTCTCTGCAATCTTCGGTGTCAAAGTAGCCGCCGTCTCCCTCCGTCAATCACCCACAGCCACAGCCACGGCAGTTGGTTACGGCCATGGAGGGTTAGTGATAGAGTGTTCATCGAGGCCCCAGAAGAAGGCGACGGCCCACCACAGGAAAAGCAGACCGAAGAAGACTCAGCCCTGGGATAAGAACCGTGGGCCCACCGTTTACCCACCGCTGCCGGAACTTCCTTCCGAGTGGAGTTTTGCTACTGAAGAGGGTGGTCCACCGTTGCCGTCGCCGTCTGAGTCTCAGTAGGTGTTTTACTTTTGTTCTTGGATGTTTTTGTTAATTGTGTTGTTGCTTGCTTTGAGATGAGATGAGACTATGTTGTTTTGTTTCTGCTGCTGCTTATGTTTATCTTGATTTGGTTTCACTTGTTGTGTTGCAAATTTTGTACCAAAGGCAGGGTGTTGAACGGTGACTTTCTTTTTCAGTGACATAATGTTATGCTGGCTAAACGGCAGCTTAGTCAAGATCTGTCCAGACTACGTTGTCTTACCTGGGCCTGCGCTGGATTGGTCAGACTTGGTTACGGCGTTTCTCCGGAAACCGTCCTGCCTCCGCAGAGTTGCCTCGCTGAAGTAACAGTCAGCCGGATGAAAACCAGAGTACGGCTCAGGATCGAACCCCCCTTAGTGGGTTTGTCACCATCATTGCCCAACCATTATTAGGTTATAAATAACTTGATTAACTATTTATAATCACACAAATAATCATCCACCTCCTGAACCATGGTTGTGCCGGGTACATACGGCACCAATTTGGGTGGCATACGACTATATACGACCATATACGACACCAATTTGGGTGGCATACCATACGACGATATACGACCATATACGACACCAATTTGGGTGGCATACGACGATATACGACCATATATGACCACCAATTTGTAGACGAATGAACCGACGTATTGTAACTCTACTCTGCCCATAGCAACCATTATTCACTCCCCTTCTTGTGTTGGGTTTATCACCCGTCAAACACCTCAAGTATTGCTCCAAAGTTCTATTAACGACTTCCGTTTGTGGATGGTAACTAGAGTCTAGAACTCATACACAAAACCGCACCTTGTAGCTTAAAAAGAGACTGCCAAAACGAACTAATAAATATGGTTTATGGAAATCCATGTGACTAACAATCGAATGCACGAACTCACGAGCAACTGTTGCTACCGTAAACAGGTGTTGTAGAGGAATAAAATGTGCATACTTTGACAAGCGATCTACCACCACCATTATAACCGAAAACCCATTTGAATTCGGTAGTCCTATAAAGTCCATGCTTATGTCTGCCCATACGCGTTCGGGTACCGGTAACGGCTGTAATAATCCTGCGGGTTTCAAACTATCCGTTGGCACGTTTGACATTCTTGCAAATACCGAAGACTTTAATCCGACCCACCAAAAATTGCTACACACCTTTGCTAATGTGTTGCTACACACCTTTGCTAATGTTATAGATGAGATTATACTGTGTACAACTGATTTATTACTCGGGTACTGGTAACGGCTGTAATAATCCCGCGGATTTCAAACTATCCGTTGGCACGTTTGACATTCTTGCAAATGCTGAAGATTTTAATCCGACCCACCAAAAATTGCTACATACCTTTGCTAATGTTATAGATGAGATTATATTGGGTACAATTGATTTATTAATATATTTTTACTGATTCGTTGTGTAGCGTGTACATAATATTTTTTTCAAACCTCATCTCCAATTTGAAACCAAGTTTGAATCAAAACATAATTGTCCATTCAAACACCAATAAAACTCCCATTCAAGCCATCAATCGACGTATTTTAATGGGAAAAGAGAAATGGTATGATCTCATTTAATTTGTAATTTCTGAATCGTCTATACAATTTTATTTATATGTTAAAAACAACAGTCACTTGATAAGATGTGCATTTTTTTTAAACGCCAACGAATCCTCTAAATCGGCTACTGGCGAAATTCATCACATCGGGATACACTCGCCTTCGAACCGGGGAAAACCTCACCTAGGGGCGAAGCCCGTGAACACTCGCCCGAAGGCACGACAGTTCGGTGAGGTAAAACCCGCTCAGTTCAAGGATCGAACTAGTGATCTCCACCTATTCGCCTAGTCTCCCATCATCACCAGGTGCCGCAGAAAATAACAGGGGGAGCACGAATTGACCATTATGAAACACTAGTAGGGAACCCACGCGTTGCGACGGGGCTTACAAATTACAACGCAGCTCACGGAACAAAGCTATAAGTGATATTTAATAGATCCATTCATAATCATCTAAAAAACATTAACCGAAGGTAACTGAGAAAGGTCTTCAATGTTTACCTACATATATAATCAAATTAGAACAAAAAACATTAGAACCATGAGAACCTTGAAACTAAATAAAATCATACGTTATTTACTATGATATAGATTTAAATATATAGACCATGAAGGGAAAAAAAATAAAGATTAAATTACATATCCATATTGCTTATATGTGAATGGGTCAAATACAGTCTGTTTACAAACACGATTAAAAGATCGAGTCAAGTCAAACTGGTTCAGTATGACCCGTTACCCAAAACCACCAACACGTCCACTGCTTTAACAGAATCAACAACATTCAACTAATCAACAAAATCAACAACCATCAACTCAATTTTGGATCATGTAATTAGGAAATCATCATACTGAGTTTTGGATCTATGATTAAGGGTATAAAAACTATATAAGTGATTTGAGTTGCATGCTATCAATGGGATCTCAGGTTAGATGTAAGACACTTAGACTCATCAATATTCAGAGATGGGTCAACCCACCCAACCCGGAGACCCACCCATTTAGCCAGTGTTGTATCAGATCTGTTAAGAGTAGAAATAAAAAGAAAAAAGTAAAAACTGAAATGATCCTTGCCGCAGCTACCTGCATTTTCCTTGACAGTTCCAGACCAGTTTACAATCATATAAACCGCAAGAACAATAGCGCCAATCGGGTCGACTGCAACAACTAATCCAACTACATCTGTTGGCAATGCACAATTGTATTAGATACTACTCGATATCCGCATTCATCACTGACACGAATAATCTCGTTTCCTGACCCAAAGCATGTTCCAATCGGTTGCTTTATATAGTACTAGTGGGGAACATGCGCGTTGCGGCGGAGTCGACATTTTAATTTTACATTAAACGCTACAATTTGCAACCCGATACTTGTTTTTGTTAGCTTAACAACCATCTCTTGATATATATTGTATAATCACAAAGTTTTAGATACTCCGCAAAATCAAATATAACCACAAATAACTCATATATACAAAGTTTGAGATGCTCTGCACAATCAAAATCAAATATAACCACATATGTTAATGTTCAGACTCAGATAAGGATAACACTTTGATGTCGCCAATTATCTTATCTATCTTGATAGGTTCTTCCGAGAATATGAATTTGTTGTTGGCACTACACATACACCAGCAAGCCACTAACAAGATAGCATGAATCGCCTTCTTCTTGGAGACAATCCCCGGTATGTGCCTATGAACATTCAGAAGATTGCTAACGTTGAAAACGAATATGGGAGAGATATTGCGCCAGCTACTGATGTTTTACCATACCACTGCAGCTACAAAACATCCGGTAAACAAATGGTCTGCTGACTTTGCAGCAACCCAACAGGAACAGCAAACATTAGGGCCCGTTCATACTACAACCTGATTATCCTTTCAAATAATATAGAAGATTACGGGCAACAAAACTAATAATCTTGACTCTGTTGCTAGCCTGCCAAGGTTTTTAACATAAAGCTGAATATTATATACGAGAAAAGATCAAATACAAAGGAATGTTATTCTAAGAAGGGTAAGAAGGATTCTGGTCCATAGATCTTAGATTTGGAGGGTTGAGATTAATCTCAAGGGAAAAAAAGGAATGAAAGGGTATAAAAGGAATCTCATATTTATTGACCCTCTCTCCACATGCCAATTCCCCCATCGATTTAAAACGTCCATAACTTTTTCATACAACATTTTTTTTTTAAAAAACTTCACCATAATAACCAGTGTTTTTTTATCTTTAATATGAGCACCATAATGTCATATAAAAATAAAATAAAAATTTTCATTTTTACTGGTTTTTTTTTTTTTTTTTGCATTTTGTTAAAGGTTCACGTCATTGTGTCTTTTAACTGGGTCTTAGGGTGGGGTGGGGGGTGTTAGGTTTTTGGGGGGGTGGGTGGGGGTTAGGTTTTTGGGGGTGAGGAGGTGTTTAGGTTTTTTGGGGGTTTAGTTTTTAGCATTTTAGCTTGGGTTGGGGGTGCTAGGTTTTTTTTTTTGTGGGGGGGGGGGGGTGGGGGTTTAGGTTTTTGGGTTGGGGTGGGGGTGGGGGTGGGAGTAGGAGGTTTAGGTTTTCGGGTTTTTGCATGTGTATGTTTTATAAGAACCTATAACACAATATACGACACAATGAAGATTACGTTATATTTGGGTTTTCTATAAATTGCGTTATTTGTTCAGGTCATTTTTAATTTCTTATCCATTGTGTTTTAGTTTCTTGTTAATTGTGTTTTAGTTTGTTGTGTATTGTGTTTTTAGTTTGTTTTCCATTTTGTTTAATTTGTTATCAATTGTGTTTTAGTTTCTTGTTAATTGTGTTTTAGTTTGTTGTGTATTGTGTTTTTAGTTTGTTTTCCATTGTGTCTTCATATGCTCTTCATTGTGTCTTTTATCTGTTATCGATTATGTCTTTTATCTGTTGTCATCAATTGTGTTTTTTTAGTTTGATACTTATTGTGTTAATTATGGCCATTGTGTTATACGTCAAGGTCATGGTCATTATGTTTTAATCTGTTGTCCATTGTGTCTTTATCTGTTGTCATTGATTGTGTTTTTCCTCTACTTTACATTGTGTTTTACGTCATGTCCATTGTCTCATACATAACTGGGTTTTTGAATTTTTTTTTGAAAAATATAACAATATGGTACTTATATTAAAGATAAAAAACGCTTGATTTTATGGTATAATTTTTTTAAACAAATTATGTATAAAAAAGTTACGGACGTTTAAAAAATTGGAAGGGAAATAGCATGTGACTTGCATGTGCATATTCTCTCTCCTCTTGTAGACAAAATTACCCTTCCCACTTGAATCCTCCTAGGACACTTGTCAATCTCTGATGGCTTCTTACATTTCTTACAATTAGAAGCCTTTGTTGAATAACTTAACCCTATTATATACGTGATCAAATAAACCGAGCGCAGATTAATTGGAGTTTGTAAATCATCCGTTCAAAAAACCCCGACAAAGCCCAAAGTGCATTCCCCACAATGGGATTGTTATGCAGTTGATTAGGGCTGGAAAAGATAGCATTATAGGGCTAAAAAAATGGGATTATAATGTAGTGGTTTACGGTCGGAAAATACAGAGGTACCACTTGTTATACAAACGTATATGGCTAAAACTAAACAACTGCATAGGGTTGTGAACTAAGCGTTTACACGGCTGGGAATACACATACATAAGGCTTGGCATATGCTCATATTACTATGATACATCAGGAAAAAAGAAAAAGACATTTTAGCATCACAGATGTTATAAATAAATGAACTACCAAGTGGTACCTCAAATTCAAAAGAAAAGGCTCCCCTTGTAACCACATTATGTGTAGGTAATGAATATCTATTTTGGTACGGGTCATTCTAAATACACACCCCTTAATTACTAATTAGACCCTCCACCTATAAAAACATCACATCAATTAATAATTTTATTTTGTTTTTAGTCTATTTTGTCTTTTAGCTTTTTTGTCTTTTAGTTGTCTTTTTTAGAGCATGTTTCGCTAAGCCTTTTGAAACAACTTATTGACTTATTGGCTTTTTGAAAAGTCATAAGTTCCAAAAAGTATGTTTGGCAATGAGGTGTATGTGAGGGGAAAAAACCAATAAGTCAATAAGTCACTCCATACTGACTTTCTCAATAAGTCAATAAGTTGTTTCAAAAAGCTTAGCCAAACATGCCCTTAATATTTTATTTAGTGATTAGTTATATATTACTTATTATTATTATTATTATAACTAGTTATTACTATAACTAATTATTTATCTAATTACATTTATAGTTAACAGAAGTTATAAAAAATTAAGTGCATTCTTACAAAATTATATCATTAAACATTTTACATACCGAGCTTTAATCTACAACATAATGTGTAGCAGGTTGTGCTATCCAAGAAATTATACATATTTTGACGTGATTCAAATATATTCCCCCAGCCAGCCGCATCATTTTCTCTCATTAATGTCCATAGGTTGTTTGTGCTGGCAATTGGATACTCTCCTTGCAACTCTACCATTATAAAATGGTTACCATTCACGTGTGCAATTGAAACTATTTTTTTTTTCTGGGAACTGGTGAGGGCCTCTCCAAAGCGAAAAACAAGTCGAACTATTTCTTTTTTCTTTAGATAAAAATTGAACGATTACGTTAAACTTATTCGCAATCAAGAATCCTTCCTCTGGCATAATCATCCAATGTTTTTTTGGTGCAACCCCCGACCCTGACCAAGCCAATGACGAACACGTTTTCAAATGAGCCACAAAAAGCTTTAGTGTACTTATTTCTAAATTGTAGTAGCTCTTCCAACAGTGATCTTCGGATAAATTGTAACGCCTCGCGTTTCCGTAAAATTTTATTTTAGGACATACGTGTCGTACCGCTAAATTACCTATTTATCTATTTTTTATCATTGTTATTATTATCTATTTGCTCATTCTTTTTATAAATAATAATAATAACAGTAAAGATAACAATAATAATAATAATAACAAATGAAATAATACGTCATTTATATGAAACTCGCGTTCGAACACGGGGCTCTTAACTTGACCGGGCCGTTCGTGTATCCTAGAAACTAGCTAGCGGGCCTTAGCCCAACACAAACCTAACCTAAATCCTAAAACCCTAAATATATTACACACACAACAACACTCACTTCAGCCGCATACACCCACATCTCTCTCTTACCCTCATCTCTCACCCTAAAAACCCTCACTCTCACTCTCGGTTCTCTCTCCTTCAAGTCACCTGTCACCCGCCCCGCCACACCGGCCGGCCGCCGGCGACGCTACCTCACCGGCACCCACACTTACTCTCCTTTCCCTCTTTCTTTGTTCCTCTCTCCTCGATAAACAACAATAGCGGCAGTACCATCTCAAGGGCAACATGCGGCTGCAGAGACAGAATAGAGAGAGACGGCGGTATGGTGGTGTTCGAGGACAATGTCGACGTCAGCCAAAACGCTGCTCACGGCGGCGATGGTGGCGAGTTTGGCTCGAGTTGGGATCGGACTCAGGTTCGGAAGTGGTGGTCACGACAGAGGCGGTCATGGCAGTGGTGGTGGCCCAGTTTCGGGTTAACTCTTTCAGGTTCGAGTTCGGTTCAGGACCATCACGGTTCAGGTATGAGTTGAATCCCTTCAGTTCAGATTCGAGTTCGGGTAGACCCGGGTCAGCGTTGGTTCCATTTGGGCGACGTTTCAGTTCAGTTTGAGTTCGGTTTAGTGTTTGTTCGCAAGATTCGAGTCAGGTTTTGCGACCGAGTCAACTCAATGTAACCTGGTTCAGTCGTGGGTCGGTTAACATAGTCAGATTCAAGTTGTTCGTGTAACATTTGTGTAAATCGGGTTTCGAAAACCCGCCCCAAATTATCAATCAAAGTGTATTTATTTATGTCGTTTGGTTATTTTATTATTGTTTAAAATATTAAAATGTTTCATATATAAATAATCGATGTTTAAATAACCGTAATGAAATGATAAATAAATAATCAATTAAAATAATAAATAATAATATTAATAAATGATTTAAGAGGTAATAAAAAAAGGGTAAACCGGGATCGAACCCGGGTCCCTCCGGTAAACACACACCACAACCACCACTGAGGCACGCAAACTAATTGATTAGAAATCCAGATCAATTTATTTATAATCAAACTTGGAAGGATGCTGGCGAGTTCAAACCAGCGAACCCGCCTGACTAGTCCCTGTTCTGGAATCCGGCTGGCAATCCGCGTAAAAGCTTTCCAAACCTGTATCAATCCACCTTAATTGTGCGAAATCAATCAGTTTTGTTTCTAAAACCGGAATCAATCACTTTACTCGGTTTCTAAAACCAAAAACCGAGCACCCTGTTTCAAATCTATAAATACTAGTCGAACTCTCAATCAAAACTCGCTCATTCTGTTCGCATTGTTCCTCTGGTCACACCCCCTTGTTCGCCAGAAAAACACAGTCAGCCGCCGGAATTCAACCTCCGGAAATCGCGATCCTCCACTTCTGTTCTACGGTAGACTCCTGCTCTTTTCCTTTGAATATTACTCAATTAACATCGCATTATGATGGTAATCAGAAGTGAATCAGATTTAAACGGGCGGGTACAGATTTGGTTCGAATTCAAAATGAAGAAGATGAAGTGAAAGTCGTGTTTTATGTAATTAAATCAGTTGTTTCAAACGGGTTAGACACACAGTCCAGTGGTGGACTGTGTGCAAACACATGTACACGTCCCCTGTTCGAACCCGATTCACTACCGTACCTCTGTTATATAAACAGTTTTGTTTTTGTTACATCATGTCTAGCCGTAGTATGTATATAAGTATAATTGAAAAGCAAGTTTTGACGTGTTAGACACCCATCCCAGTTGGTTGGGCTGGGTGCAAAACCGGCTCCAGGTCGCGGGTTCGAAACCCACTCTTCACGCAAACCGATTGGCTTTTCAAAACCTTTTTAATTAAATTAATCAGGAATTACTTAATAAGTATATAAATATAATAAAAATCCAGTATCTAACGGATTAGACACGTAGCTCAGTTGGAAGAGCTGCGTGTAAGCAATCGCGGGTCTTGAGTTCGAATCATGTCTCACGCATCCAATTTCACATAAAAAAACCGGTCAGATCTAACTGTCAGATCTGACAGTTTTTTTAGTTTATTTTATTTTTTTATTTTATTTTTCTTTTATTATTTTATTCCATGGTTTATATTAAAGGAGAAATCAATTTAAAATGCTTAAAATATATGATTTCAAGGGTTTAATTATATCAACAAAAATCACCAAAAATACCACAAAAATCTAAGCCTAGATTTTAACCGAAACGTTAATTTATTTATCGAGTTATTACGTTATTATTTTAGGTTAGTACTTCCTCGTCGGTTAAATTCCCAAACTCGTGCGCTCTCTCTTCCACTCAAGAATACGCACCCAAGGTGAGTGAATCTCTACAAATTCCCCGTTTTAATCACGTTTTGGGGTGTATCATGTGTCGTATCATTCCTTTATTTTATTTAAACACTTGTGCTTATATCATTTCGTGATCAAATGTGAATTGCTTGTTGTGTGGTTTATATGTGGATTCAATTTATCATTTCAGTTCACTCATTTCATTAGACCCATCAGTTCCTCGTGGGATACGGGTTGAGCATCAAGTGCCTCATTAGATCGGCTCCGTTTGATTGAACCTTGATCTCAGATACATCATCATTCATGTCATATATTCATCCAATGTGGTTTGTGATTTGTTACATATATATATTTGCTCACATGTGATTTATGCACAATTTTCTTTAATAAACAAAATAAGCAATTATTTAAATGTTTTATCAAGGTTCACTCGCCAACTTTTGTTGACCCAATCTCCTCTGTTTTACACATGATACATGTGATCAAGTTGAGGAAAGAAACACTTAGGATGGCCTAGAAGAATAAACAAGTTATTGCGTTGGAAAAAACATTTAGATTTTATTGTATTTGTACAAAATTTTTGTTGGATATTTGAATTTAATAAACTCTGAAATTTCTTAGTAAACATCATGAGCTTTGGTGATAACCCAATCATGCCCCGACTTTTATTCCGTTGCGGGTCGGGGTGTGACAGTTCGGGTCAGTTTCATGATGGTTCGGATCAGATTCAAGTTAGTTCGGGTCACGTGAGTTTCGGTTCGGTTCCAGATGCGTGTCGGGTCAAATTGTAGCTTGGATTACGGCGTGATGCTCAAGTCTCAGTTCGGATGCAGTCGACTTGGTCAACTCCAATCAACTGAGGTCAAACTCGGCCAACTCTAGACTCGGTAAAATTTAAATAATGTAAATTCTGTTATTTCGTTGGTATCTAATATGAACTAAACTCAAATGACGAATCGAGACGGAATTTTATTAGTTGTGTAATATAATCGGTTTGTACTTACCTAATTACCTTTTGGCACTAGACGAAAGTTATAAATTGATAATACATTATTTATTGCGCTTTGACACATTTAAAACGGCAACTTGTGTTGTCGGGATAGTCCCGAAACAGAGGAAACTCTACCGTTTTTCGTCAAAACATATATATGTGGTTAATATATTTTCGTCAAACTAAATATCTAAGCATATATACATCTATTATGTGTCCGACAAAAATACATACATGTAATTATTTTCGGCAAATATATGTATCTATACCATACCCTTCGACAAAATATATATATACCTATTATATTTTTTTTACAATATATATACATGTCTATTTAAAACTTACGACAAATACTTATACATCTATTACCTCTTTCGACGAATACTTATATCAACTGTGTTTCTCGTTAAACTGAATGTGTATAGATATATGTGTGTGTATTCACTTCTTTGATGAACGTATCAAGACTCAACGAAGTTTACGAAATAAGTATTAAAGTGTATAATTATTTTCCTTATAACACTCCAATAACTTTCTTTAACCGTGCGAGGAGACTTTGGAATCCATCTTTCGACCCTCAACACTTCGCGGAACACTAAAAGACGCTTCGCAAAAAGTGAGCATACTCGATCCCTTTTTACACTTTAACGTATTTTGGGGTGCAACATGTACAAATTAACAAATTTATATTATACGATATTAAATATGTTCAAACTACCAAACGTATTACCAGTTATGCTTAAGTGAGTTATACGTGTTAGTTCAAATTCGTCTATTTCATGCTATTTGTTATGCTTGATCTGTTTACGCTTATTTTTCTCAACTCGTATTCACATGTTATTATTATGCATAAGATGCCATGTATGCTAGATAAAGAATTCAGTTATATGCTATCATTATGCGAAAGTCGTCTACATATATGTGCAATTTGATTTGAACATACACTTGTCGTGATTAAAACAAAGTTTTATACTTATAATTATTTTCAAACTTGTATGCTCGCCAATACTTTTGTATTGATCCATGATTTTAATACATGTTGCAGGATTGCTGATGATGCAAAGAATCTAGTAGGATTGCCTAGAAACGCATTAAAAATTCTAAATACTTTTGTATCGTATTTTATTTCAACATGTTGTATTTGTTTCGAAACCATGTATTAACTGTTATTAATGAAATGAAATTGTATTCTTTTTTTGTGACATGATAAAATTTCGTATTATCTGATTTAAAGCGATGTAGAATGTAATTATTAAACACTCGACACAAATAGCGTTATGAAGACTCTTGCAATCTCGTTTTCGTCTTATCCCGATGTATCCGCCATCGGTTGGGGTGTGACAGATTGGTATCAGAGCGAGCCATAACTATAGGGAATTAGGTAAAATTGCCATGTTCGACCTAGTCTATAGTTTAAGTACCATACTCTTGACCATTTGTGATACTTGTCTAAAATGTTATTCTTTCTATCATGCTCCTCCCCCTTTTGGTCTTAAAACTTACAATATGTCTTTTCTAAGACATGAAACACAATACACATTTTTTAGAATATTCTTGTTCCACAATCGAAATAACTCATCAAAACATGGGTGATTCCCGCCATTGGTGACAAATTTCAATCCACTCTACATGTTATTTTGTGCGAAATTCACCATCAAGTCAGGAGTGATATCCATATGTTGATGTGAGTTTCTATTTCATAATCTAGTGGATCTTTATTGACGATTAAAGATTATATCTTGATACGTTCAATAAACCACAATTTGGGGACGAAATTGTCAAGTCAGGATTGGCATCCACACCTTGATGACTGGTCCCGCTCCTCAATTTTCGATCTCGCCAAAGTTTCGTATTTTCGATCACATTAGGGACATGTACTAACTGGAAGGGTAAAGTACCGTTAACCGCTTGACGACGAGAGTATTATACCTATTAGGTCAAATCATGTCTCCCTAATTCGAAAGGACTTACGAGTCACTTTGGAATAGTCGAAGTTTCTAAAACTGAAACACTCCAACATTTTAACAAGCCTCTCTTATGCTATCTTACATTTTATGCTATATAATTCTTATTCTTTCATTTTTATTTCAATGTCACACTATACTAAAAATCGAATTTATGCACGACAAAATTCGCATTTATACTAAATCTATTACACAACGATTCTATAGGTGCATACTAAACATCATACTTGATTTGGGATTACAGAAACGTTATATGTGATAAACTCGTTATAAAACCACACCTTAACATGTATAGTACTATGCGTAGTACTATAGGAGTAGCGCACCGCCCTTGAGACTTGGGGTCATGTTAAGTAAACTATTTCATACTAAGTAAACTATTTTACACTATGTTTCGACAACATTGACTAGTCAACATTGCGTACACGATAGTTTGACTTGTTTATTCACATGTTTATGTGGTAGACTCGTCATTAACTTTGATCAAGCCACACCTTAACATGTATAGCGCTTGTGTAGCGCTATAGGAGTGACGCCCGCCCGTATTCTTGAGGTCATGTTAAGTAAACTATTTTACACCCTTTTCGTTTTAACGATGATGGGTAGTCTACATTGCGGGACACGATGGTTTGACCTGTTTATTCACATGCCAGTAATCCGTTAATCTTGGTTAACTAAAATATATCATTTGTATTATACACGAATGTGCATATACGCACACTTACACTTATACACTATACTCATTCATACGAAATTACGATCATACTTATAGGTTTATATACCTATACGCTATCATTCTCACTCGTAATACGCTAATAAACCCTGTTCGTGACACAGAACGTAACATGGCATTGATTAGCGAAACAGACGTAATATGGTATGAATACGGTGGATACGCCGCTGGTACTTTATATATATATATGTTAATGCCATATTACCAACGTTTCGTAAAACGTGCCATGAGAAATTCGGTGTTTCACCGCTATGTTTAATACAAACTTTAATCACTCACTACTCGTTTCTTGATTATACCCATACATACTTCGAAGTGCCATCTTCCTAAAGCCTTCCTCTTGAATGAATTTCGGGACGAAATTCCCTAAAGTAGGTGAGACTGTAACGCCTCGCATTCCGTAAAATTTTATTTTAGGACATACGTGTCGTACCGCTAAATTACCTATTTGTCTATTTTTTTATCATTGTTACTATTATTTATTTGCTCATTCTTTTTATAAATAATAATAATAACAATAAAGATAACAATAATAATAATAATAATAATAATAATAACAAATGAAATAATACGTCATTTATATGAAACTCGCGTTCGAATACGGGGCTCTTAACTTGACCGGGCCGTTCGTGTATCCTAGAAACTAGCTAGCGGGCCTTAGCCCAACACAAACCTAACCTAAATCCTAAAACCCTAAATATATTACACACACAACAACACACACTTTAGCCGCATACACCCACACCTCTCTCTTACCCTCATCTCTCACCCTAAAAACCCTCACTCTCACTCTCGGTTCTCTCTCCTTCAAGTCACCTGTCACCCGCGCCGCCACACCGGCCGGCCGCGGGCGACGCTACCTCACGGGCACCCACACTTACTCTCCTTTCCCTCTTTCTCTGTTCCTCTCTCCTCGATAAACAACAACAGCGGCAGTACCATCTCAAGGGCAACATGCGGCTGCAGAGACAGAATAGAGAGAGAGACGGCGGTATGGTGGTGTTCGAGGACAATGTCGACCGCCAGCGGCGGTTCTGTCAGCCAAAACGCCGCTCACGGCGGCGATGGTGGCGAGTTTGGCTCGAGTTTGGCTCGAGTTGGGATCGGACTCAGGTTCGGAAGTGGTGGTCACGACAGAGGCGGTCATGGCAGTGGTGGTGGCCCAGTTTCGGGTTAATTCTTTCAGGTTCGAGTTCGGTTTAGGACCAACTCGGTTCAGGTCCATCACGGTTCAGGTATGAGTTGAATCCCTTCAGTTTAGATACGGGTTCGGGTAGACCCGGGTCAGCGTTGGTTCCATTTGGGCGACGTTTCAGTTTAGTTTGAGTTCGGTTTAGTGTTTGTTCGCAAGATTCAAGTCAGGTTTTGCGACCGAGTCAACTCGATGTAACCCGGTTCAGTCGTGGGTCGGTTAACATAGTCAGATTCAAGTTGTTCGGGTCAGTTTCATGATGGTTCGGATCAGATTCAAGTTAGTTCGGGTCACGTGAGTTTCGGTTCGGTTCCAGATGCGTGTCAGGTCAAATTGTAGCTTGGATTACGAAGTGATGTTCAAGTCTCAGTTCGGATGCACGACTTGGTCAACTCCGATCAACTAAGGTCAAACTCGGCCAACTCTAGACTCGGTAAAATTTAAATAATGTAAATTCTGTTATTTCGTTGGTATCTAATACGAACTAAACTCAAATGACGAATCGAGACGGAATTTTATTAGTTGTGTAATATAATCGGGTTGTACTTACCTAATTACTTTTTAGCACTTGACGAAAGTTATAAATTGATAATACATTAGTTATTGCGCTTTGACAAATTTTAAACGGCAACTTGTGTTGTCGGGATCGTCCCGAAACAGAGGAAACTCTGTCCGTTTTTCGTCAAAACATATATATGTGCTTAATATATTTTCGTCAAACTAAATATCTAAGCATATATACATCTATTATGTGTCCGACAAAAATACATACATGTAATTATTTTCGGTAAATATATGTATCTATACTATACCCTTCGACAAAATATATATATACCTATTATATTTTTTTTACAATATATATACATGTCTATTTAAAACTTACGACAAATACTTATACATCTATTACCTCTTTCGACGAATACGTATATCAACTGTGTTTCTCATTAAACTGAATGTGTATAGATATATGTGTGTGTATTCACTTCTTTGATGAACGTAACAAGACTCAACGAAGTTTACGAAATAAGTATTAAAGTGTATAATTATTTTCCTTATAACACTCCAATAACTTTCTTTAACCGTACGAGGTGACTTTGGAATCCATCTTTCAACCCTCAGACGCTTCGCAAAAAGTGAGCATACTCGACCCCTTTTTACACTTTAACGCATTTTAGGGTGCAACATGTACAAATTAACAAATTTATATTATACGATATTAAATATGTTCAAATTACCAAACGTATTACCAGTTATGCTTAAGTGAGTTATACGTGTTAGTTCAAATTCGTCTATTTCATGCTATTTGTTATGCTTGAGCTGTTTACGCTTATTTGTCTCAACTCGTATTCACATGTTATTATTATGCATAAGATGCCATGTATGCTAGATAAAGAATTCAGTTATATGCTATATTTATGCGAAAGTCGTCTACATATATGTGCAATTTGATTTGAACATACACTTGTCGTGATTAAAACAAAGTTTTATACTTATAATTATTTTCAAACTTGTATGCTTACCAATACTTTTGTATTGATCCATGATTTTAATACATGTTGCACGATTGCTGATGATGCAAAGAATCTAGTAGGATTGCCTAGAAACGCATTAAAAATTCTAAATACTTTTGTATCGTATTTTATTTCAACATGTTGTATTTGTTTCGAAACCATGTATTAACTGTTATTAATGAAATGAAATTGAATTCCTTTTTTGTGACATGATTAAATTTCGTATTATCTGATTTAAAGCGATGTAAAATGTAATTATTAAACACTCGACACAAATAGCGTTATGAAGACTCTTGCAATCTCGTTTTCATCTCATCCCGATGTTTCCGCCATCGGTTGGGGTGTGACAGATTGGTATCAGAGCCATAACTATATGGAATTAGGTAAAATTGCCATATTCGACCTAGTCTATAGTTTAAGTACCATACTCTTAACCATTTGTGATACTTGTCTAAATTGTTATTCTTTCTATCATGCTCCTCCCCCTTTTGGTCTTAAAACTTACAATATATCTTTTCTAAGACATGAAACACAATACACATTTTTGAGAATATTCTTGTTCCACAATCGAAATAACTCATCAAAACAGGGGTGATTCCCGCCATTGGTGACAAATTTCAATCCAATCTACATGTTATTTTGTGCGAAATTCACCATCAAGTCAGGGGTGATATCCATATCTTGATGTGAGTTTCTATTTCATAATCTAGTGGATCTTTATTGACGATGCGAGATTATAACTTGATACGTTCAATAAACCACAATTTGGAGACAAAATTGTCAAGCCAGGATTCGTGTATCACTTGTGATTTTTGATCTTGGTTCAACCCCATGAAATCATAGTGCGGCACACTTGTAGAGTTGGCGAAAGAACTCTGTCCGACAACATCTTGGTTTAACCCCATGAAATCATAGCCCGATGTGTTTAGAAGGCTGGTAAAAAAAACCTTGTCCATCAGTATCTTGGGTCATGAACGGACTTGGTTCACCAGTAACTTGGTAGTTCACAAATGGACTGGTCATCATACTCTTTGAACGGTTTTTTTTCCCTTATTATCTTGATTTATGAATGGACTTGGTTCAACATGCACTTGGTAGTTCACGTATAGACTGATATAACCAACATAATCATTCTAGTCCTTTAATGAACTTTGTGTAGCAGTCTCTGGATACCAAATAAACTATGCCTCCAAAGATCTTGAGTGTCATCATACTCTTAGAAGTTCACAAATGAACTATGCCTTGAAGGCTCTTGAGTGTAATCTTTCTCTTGATAATTTATAAATGAACTATGCCTTGCAGGCTCTTTAGTGTAATCATGCTCTTGGGAGTTCCTGGAGACGGTGCCGGAGTTGCAGGTTGTGCCGGAGACGGTGCCGGAGTAGCAGGTTGTGCCGGAGACGGTGCCGGAGTTGCAGGTTATGTCGGAGACGGTGCCAGAGTAGCAGGTTGTGCCGGAGACGGTGCCGGAGTTGCAGGTTGTGCCGGAGACGGTGCCGGAGTTACAAGTGTCATTTTGGACAAAAACGGCAAATGTGCCCAAACCTCATGGACGAAAATGGCAATTTACTCTTTAAAAAATAACCCATCTAATGTTATAAAGTAACGAGGTTAGGTATTTGGACGAAAATTGCAAAAAGTTACAAACGTGGGGGGCAAAATGGTACCAAAGTGTCATTTTGGACGAAAATGGCAAATGTGCCCAAACCCCAGAGACGAAAATGGCAATTTACTCAATTACTAAATTATATATAAAATTTGTTTTTCATTTATCTTTTATAACAATTAATTTTACATAAAATATGGTTTTCTTTAATAACTTATTAACAATGTACTTTAAAAAATCTGAAAACACAGCCTTGTTTTACTTTTTTTTGAACATTCAGATAAGTTTTATTAAAAACCGTATTCGTTCAAAAAAATTTTAATAAATATTTTTTATTCAAATAAATATTTTCAAAATAATAATAATTACTGTTATAGTAATAATAAATGATAGGTTATTAAAGAAATTAATTGGTTATTAAAGAAATTAATTGAAAAAGAAAATAAAAAACACAAAGACATAATTCTTGATTGCGAACAAGTTTCATGTAGTCATTCATTTGTATTTGATGAAAATAGAAACATTTCGACTTGTTTTTCGCTTTAGAGAGACCCTAACCAGTTCCCAAAAACAACCTATAGACAATAATGAGAGAAAATGATGCAGCTAGCTGAGAAAATATATTTGAATCACGTCAAAGTATGTATAATTCTTGGATAGCACAACCTGCTACATTTTCTATTAAAGATTAAACCCCGGTATATAAATTATTAAATGATGATAATTTTGTAAAATGTATTTATTTTTATATAGTTTTTGTTAAAGCTATAAATATAATTTTATAAATTATAACGACTAAAGACTAATAATGAATAACTAGTATTTAACAAAGCGGTTCGCGGCGATGTCGTAATTTATGGTTAATATTGAACATAAGAAAAGAAAAAAAAAAGAAATCTTAAAAAATATTTGAAAATGAAAGAAAACAAAAAGGAAATGAAAGAAAAAGAAAGAGAGCTTGAGCTTAAGGAAAAGAATTTTAATCAATTATTTACCTTGATGTTAGATAAGTAATAAAAATGACTCATTTTGGAATTAGTACTCTTCACAATCTTCTTGCTTATTATATAGAATATATCATAACTAATAATAATAATAACTAAATATATATATATATATAAATAATAAGTGCATACTTCAATTACTATTTAGTTATAATAATAAATTCTAAACAAATAACAAATAACTAATAATTTAATAAAAGATTAAAAAAGACAATTAAAGACAAAAAAGGCTATAAAAACAAAATACAAATCATTGATGGATGTAATGTTTCTATAGAAAGTGGAGTGTAAATAGAATAAGCCTAAAAAGATCAACACAATAATTAAAAAGGCCACCCCAATCAGCCCACATAAACATTCTCACCCTGAACAATACAAAAAAAAAGATAAACATAAACATTCTCACCCTGAACAATACAAAAAAAAAAGTTAAATGCTATTTTAGTCCCTGTGGTTCGGACAATTTTGTCAGTTTAGTCAAAAGGTTTTATTTTTCGCATGTGGGTACAAAAAAGTTTCATACTTGCCATTTTAGTCCACTGGGTTAACTTTATCAATTATTTCTGTTAACGAGAAGGGCAATTCAGTCATTTTATATGGCCGAATTGCACTTCTAGTTAACAGAATTACATATAAAATGACCGAATTGCCCTTCTCGTTAACAAAAAAATGGACAAAGTTAACCCAGTGGACTAAAATGGCAACAGTGAAACCTTTTTGGACCCACGTGCAAAAAATGAAACATTTGGACTAAACTGGTAAAATGGCCCAAACCAAAAAGACTAAAATGACATTTAACTAAAAAAGCATTTTGTAGAAATATCCTCTCACACACTCACAACATCATCATAATATTTTGTAAATTATTATTTAATAATTATATCACTCAGATTGTAAAAAAACAATATTAAAGATAGGTTTCCTTACTGCCTCAAACTGGTGTCGCAAGGCAAGCTTTTAAGCTTTATCATTTTTAGTAAGCCTTTCCAACCTAGAAAATCAAGAAAATATCAAGATTAGTAAATCTTTTGCATTCATTACATTAAGGATCCATAACTCTACCTAACTCAATTTTTTTGTTTAAGTTTCAAACAATTAACACATCCCAACTTTGTTCAATTAGAACTCCACATCTGCTTGCTTTCTTCTAATTCTAAAATACAACAAAAGAAAAAGAAATTAAATTGGAATTTAATTACCAAAAAGAAATAACTAAACGGATAAGAGAAACCATAACTGAAGCGTTGCCGACATGTGAAGGTCTTAAATCTAAATCAACGGCTTAGACAGTTTTTCTAACAATCGTCGGTGTTGTTGATCGACCAAACTGTGTGTTAGGTTCCCTCATTATGTGCTTTATTTGTTGTGCTAGTCAAACTGGTGGGTGGTTGTGTATTGGATGAAGGATGTCAATCTAGTGTTGTTGTGGTTCGTACTAAGGAATGCCTTGTATGATTTGAGAAGTGTATGAAAAAGTTGTCGCACTTAACGACAATTGAGTTATGAGACTCAAAGAGGGGTTGTGTGTAGGTCTTACGAGTTAGAGTTAGAGATCGGTGTGGGTGATGGGTTTTGAGTCAGTGGTTACGGGTCAGGGTGTGGAAGAACTTTATTATTTTAAATTTAACTGGAAGTCTTGTGTTGAAATAAGTATTTTGATGTCAACTTTGCTATTTTAAATTTAACTAGAAGAACTCACTTAGGGTAGTTTGGTTTTGCAATATATTTTTCGACTTTAGTTTGGTTTTGCAAAATTTTATTTTTCGACTTTAGTTTGGTCAAATCTATTTCAACTTAGTTTCAATATAAAACCTGGTTGAAAAGACACTGCTATACACTACACTAAACTTTCTATGATCTTTTTTATCCTCGATTTCAAGGATAATGGATAATTGGGCAGATAAATCGAGTTGGGCAGCAGCTAAAGACGGTACATTCTCGGTAGCATCATCTCGAGGGGGTGCTGTTAAACAGAGACGCTACCCCGTTTTATCCACTTGTATAGGTCAAATTGATTCCAAAAAAGGTAAACATTTTTGTGTGGCGTGCAGTTCAAGATCGCTTAGCAACTATGAAAGGTTTAAAGAAAACAGGAATTATATCGGGCACATCGGTATGTAAACTGTGTAATGATCTTGAAGAAGACGCCGATCATCTTTTTACAGGATGTTATGTGGCTGTGCAAATATGGCAAAGGATAAGTACATGGTGTAGGCTTCAACAGATTCATGCGACTAGTACAAAGGACCTGTTGAACTTTCATAAGAAATAAGAAAAAATTTATACAAGTAATTTTTTTGGCAACCTATTGGGAGATTTGGAAAGCAAGGAACAAACACATCTTCGGTGGGAAACGAATAAACTTAGAAGCAATCTTCAGGGAGATCCAAGCAATTTCCTTTATGTGGGTAAAATTTCAGGCGAAACGGATAAACATAGAATGGGGAAAATGAGTGATGTTCAAAATTTGGGGAGATAAATAATCAATATACTCTTTTCGATTGTATGTAATCTTATTCTGTTCTAGGCGTTGCTGTAAAGGTAGTTGGCTTAGTAGCTTACTAACCATTGTATTGTCCGAAAGTTTGGTGATGAGTAAAGTGTTGTTTTTTTTTTTAAAAAAGTTGTTATTTCTTTTAAAAATTCAAAATCGTTGGTTTTTATAACTTAGCAATTAGCATAACTACATATTATGGATGAGCATTTGGTACAACACCGATACCATTTTTCCTGTATTTGATACCGGTATAATATTCATTTTCTCGTTTCTTGGTACCGGTTAGGTAATGGATCCGGTATGCTCATCCCTACTACATATTCAAACAAGTAAAAATAATAATTAACAAGGGCTCCATCGTTAGTCTTTCTTCCCTGGAAGTGGGATTCCTTCAAGAATGATAACATCAGTCCATCCATGTTACTAACCTCCCTCAAACAATCATCAACTCAACACAATCTATCAAAAGCATTCAACACTTTCTCTCTTATCCTACAACACACCCACAATCGCAAAACCGAAACATTGCTACAATCACTGGCTTCTCTCTTTGCGTGTTGCTCACAGATCAACGCAATCTCACAAGGTAAACAGCTTCACGCATTCGCAATCTCTTCCGGCCTCTCAACATCCCCTGTTTTGGTCCCAAAGTTAGCCACATTTTACTCTGTTTCAAATCTTTTAAACGATGCATACATTGTCACTGAAACTTCAAATATTCTGCACCCTTTGCCTTGGAATGTTGTTATTTCTGGGTATGTTAGAGCTGGGTGTTTGAAAGATGGGTTGTCTGTGTATAGAAAAATGGTGGGTAAAGGGGTTATACCTGATAAGTTTACATATCCGTCTGTGTTAAAGGCTTGTGGTGAAGATTTTGATCTGGGTTTTGGTAGGGAGGTTCATGATTCGATTGTGAAGGGTTTGGAGTGGAATTTGTTTGTGAGTAATGCGCTGGTGTGTATGTATGCGAAATGTGGGGAATTGAATGTTGCACGCCGGGTGTTCGATGAAATGCCTGTGAGAGATTGTGTTTCTTGGAATTCGATAATATCGGGGTATGCGTGTAAGGGCATGTGGAGGGAAGCGTTTGAGCTTTTTGATCGTATGCGGGATGAGAATATGGAAGTGAATATGATAATTTGGAATACTGTTGCTGGAGGGTACTTGAAGACCCGTAACTACGTACAGGTGCTGAAGTTGATTTCTGAATTGAGGGCGTCTGGTGCTGAATGGGATTCATTGGCTGTGATTAATGGGTTAGGTGCGTGTTCGCATATCGGTGTGCTAAAAATAGGTAAAGAAGTTCATGGTCAGGCTATTCGAACATGTTGTCATGCGTATGATAATGTTAAAAACGCACTGATCACAATGTACGCAAGGTGTAAGGATCTTAAACGTGCGTATATTGTATTCAATTTGGTTGAAACTAAGAGCGTGATCCCTTGGAACTCTATAATATCCGGTTTTGCACACTGGGACAACTCAGAGGAAGCCACCTTTCTTTTTCGTGAAATGTTAAATTCCAAAACTGAACCCAATTACGTTACGATAGCAAGCGTACTTCCTGTATGCGCTCGAGTGGCAAATCTGCAACACGGTAGAGAATTCCACTGTTACATTACAAAACATGACGAGTACAAAGATTATTTATTATTGTTTAATTCACTTATCGACATGTATGCAAGATCCGGTAAAATCTTGCTGGCTAAAAGACTGTTTGATTCTTTAACCAGTAGAGATGAAGTGACCTACACTTCACTCATAGCTGGTTATGGAATTCAAGGCGAGGGTCAAACGGCTGTTGACTTATTCGAAGAGATGATTCGGTCAAACATAAAACCGGATCATGTGACCATGGTGGCGGTTCTGTCAGCTTGTAGTCATTCGGCTCTAGTCAACCAAGGTCAAACTTTATTCAAAAAGATGTACTCCGTATATAATATAAAACCTCGTTTGGAGCATTTTTCTTGTATGGTTGATCTTTACGGGCGGGCTGGATTATTGGATAAAGCCGAACGAATAATAAGTACAATGCCTTATGACCCGACACCTGCCATGTGGGCCACTGTTATTGGAGCATGTAGAATACATGGAAACCGGGAGTTAGGGGAATTTGCAGCTGAAAAACTGTTGGAAATGAGACCTCGGAATTCGGGATATTACGTGTTGATGGCGAATTTGTATGCGGATTATGGGTGTTGGGAAAAACTAGCTGAAGTTAGGGTTTTGATGAGGGAATTGGGTGTGAATAAGGTTCCTGGTTGTGCTTGGTTAGATGTAGGGTCTGGATTTACCGAGTTTTTAGCGGCAGATACTAGGAACATTAAGGCAGTTGAGATGTATAATTTATTGGATGGATTGAGTGAACATTTGAAAGAAGCTGGTTACATCATGTCTTGTGATAAAGATGCACTTATGGAGGCATAGGCCATTGAATGATGGTGATCGTATATTGGAGTTGTAGAACCGAGCTGTAAGTTTATCTTCTTTACTACATATATAGTCTTGAAATATCACCAGAGTGCAAGAATTATATATGGGTGGGCCGAGCAGGTTGAGTACCGGGTCAAAAGGGGTCATTTGTTACATTGGTCAAAATGGCTTTGGCTGCGTTGACTTCTCAAGGCTTAAATGCCTAGTTTTTTTTACAAGTTATTAATGTTCTAAGTATATTTAAAAAACTGTGTAATTTAAATAGTATAGTTATATCCAGATAAAATTGATTTAGGAGGCTGTAAACATCCGAATAACACTACTTGGCATCTTTCAACTCAGTTGACCCGTTTCTTTTAGAATGAAGTATTTAAATTTGACCAACTGGAGTTAAAACATTACCCAAATCAACCTAATTTCGTGTGAATGGGTTGAAATCGCTACCTCTATACTGTACTGTAATTCCGCAAAATTCCCTGGATATATTTGCATTATTTGGCAAATTGATGCTGCTTCCATGACGTGTTTCTTTTGGTAGTTTAATATTAAACTGCCATCTGCTACATGAAATTCTTGATATTTTTTGTTACTATTATCTTGTTACTAGTATATAAATGAAGAATTTAGCCTCTGATACCAATCTGTAGTAAACTTTGATTCGGTTATATCTCGTTAAGTACTTTTTTCATGGTTCCCAATTTCTAATGCTACGACTATTTTTGTCTTTTCAGACAATGTTCTAAAGTTCTTAATTTCTAATGCTATGAACTCTATATTTCTTAAATTTCATCAAGATTTTGCTATCTTCGTTGCATTTATTAGAACATAACGCTTTCCATAACCAAATCGTAATTTTTTTTTATAATCATAACTGATTAATTGAAACTTAACTTGGATTCTTGAATTATTGAACTGGTGCAATTTGCATTATTTGGTGGGGATGGTAAGTTTAAGTTAATGGTCAAAGTTCGACGAAAATGGTCAAACAGGTCAAAACCCATAAATTGTTATGTATGGGATCGAAAACATGTTCATTTAGTTAAGTGTACATAATTATTATGCAGTTAACAGTTTGAGCTGGAAATATAAGAATAATCAAACTTGTAATATATAGGCATTGAAGAACATCTGACTTTGAAAAATTATGAAATCTGTAGGTGATCTTCAGAAGCTCTCAGTTGACATTGAAGGTAACATAAAGGGTGTGCTAGGAAATGGAGAAGCAATTTCGTTTTGATTGGAGTATTGGACAAGCGGTTAGATCAGGGTGCGATTATGTGACCTGTGCCCTGCATTATACTCCGTTAAAGTAATAAAATTGTGCCTACTGGGGGCGAGGCTTAAAAAACGATCAGAACTTGGAGTTTTTATGGAACCGGAAACAAATCCATCTAGCTGAAGAACTGCACTAACCTCCTCAAAATTGTCATCATCTCAGAAACAAAGGATTCATGGCTGTGGATGGGTTATACTTCGGGCGAGTTCAAGGTGAAGAAGGCGCGGTAGGAAAATCGAAAGCAACAGTTTCCAAAAGCAGAGGTATGTTCATAACTAAGTAAGCTGGATATTTTCGCTTGGAGGGTGGCTATCGTTAGATTACCTACTCGAAGCGTGAAACTACAGCTATGTTAAATTCAACAATAGTTTATGATCAAATTTGTAATGCTCTTGGTGGAAATATACTTTGTGAAATTTGTTGGTTGTAAGGAAGCAACTATACATGTCGGGATGCACGTAAAGGGTGCTATCTCGATTGTTAAATAACATGCTCATCCATTTGTCTTTGTTTACATATGTCTTTGTTTACATATGTTTGTATGCATATAAGGATTTCTAATTTAGTAGTTGAGTTGTGAGTCCATTTAAATTAACTGGGATTCTCGAATTATTGAATTGGTGCAACTCGCTAGATAGCAGGAATGACATGTTCAAGTTCAAGTTCAATGGTCAAACTTTTGATGAAGATGGTCAAACGGGTCAAAACACATAATTGTCATGTACGGGATCAAAAACATGTTATGTTCATTTAGTTATGTGTATTATCATTTTGGATTTAGCAGTTTAACTTGGAATATAAGATCAACTAAATTTGGGAAGTAGACACGGCTATGTGATTTAGCAGTTTAGCTTGGAATATAAGATCAACTAAATTTAGCAGTTTAGTGGTCAAAATATTGACGAAAAATGGTCAAACGGGTCAAAACACATAATTGTCATGTACGGGATCAAAAACATAGTCGTGCCATATCATGTTAATATTAATTTTTTTTTAAGTTTTCGGGTCCATTTTGTTTTTCACAAGTGTGAATCACTGTCTGAAATATAACTAGGGGTATGAGATAGAGAATCTGAAAAATAAAACAAAAACTTGAACTTTTGTCATACTGATAATACTTTGTACTTAAGGCTGAGTAACTAATGTCAAGATAAATAAGTAAAATATTGATTAAATATAACTTTAGTATGAAATGTAAAGATTTTGTTGAATGTTGGGATATGATTATGTGTTTTTCATGTACTCTAAAAAGTTAAAATTTGTGTTAAAAGTTGGAAATTCAATTTGACATAATCGTGTAAAGCTTTGAATGTTCTTAAAAATGTTACAAATTGTTAAAAGAAGGTTTCAAAATAGTACACAGTTACATCGAGTTTTCTTTTATAGTCATGGGATAAAATTTCGTTTATATTGCATTTTTAGAGTAAAGTTCTGGTACAAATAACTTTAACGTACTAAATATACGAAAGACATGAAAAAACCAAAAAAACGCGGTGACATTTTCGTAATTATTTGGTCGTAGGGTAATTATCAAAATTACTCTACAAATGATCTTGTAGAGTAATTTTGTAAAATTTTCTTGTAAAGTAATTTTGATCTTGTAGAGTATAATATTTACACTACAAATGATCTTGTATGGTAATTTTGATCTTCTAAGGTAATATTGTAGAGTATCATAATTACTCTACAAATGATTTTGTAGAGTAATTTGAATTGTATGTTGTTAGTAATTTTGATGCAAAGTAATTTTGATGCAAAGTAATTTTGATACACCTGTAGAGTAATTTTTGATAATTACCTTACAAGATCAAAATTACTCTACAAGAACATTTTACAAAATTACTTTACAAGATCATTTGTAGAGTAATTTTGATAATTACCATACTACCAAATAATTACGAAAATGCCACCGCGTTTTTTCAGCAAAACCTTCAGTTCGTACGTTTTGTACGTTAAGTTATTTGTATTTGATCTTTTGTCTATATATTTAATTTTCAAACTTAACTCATTTTTTACTTGGGCGTAATAAATATGGAGTGAGTGGCGGAGCTTGAACGAAACTCAGTGTGGGCTGGAATCTCAAAATCCAAATCGGTGTGGGCCGGACTCTTAAAAATCCAATATTTTACACTACAGTTTTTTTTCCTGAATTTTTGGTAAAATTAATATTACGAACAAAAAATCGGTGTGGCAGGGCACCCTCCAACCCTAATAAAGCTCTGCCTATGCATAGAGTCATCGTATATATTAGGTATTGTCGTATGTGATGCGTGATTTCAGCCTTACTAGTGAAGTTTCATAAAAAAACTAAAATATAATAGAAGATTATAAGGCTTATCAATTATTTTAAAAAGACTAGTGCAAATAAAAACATATATCGACCATCCTCTAATTCTCCTTGTTTCTTTATTATTAGAGTACACGGGGCGCCCACGTTATACACCACCGCCACTCGTTCTATGATGTTGTGCACCACCGCCACGTATGTTCATCACGCTGGATGTGGAAACGCGTTGTGATGAACACGCATGGTAATTCAAAAATGCGAACGTTTTCTTTTTGACCGTTGATGATTTTGACCGTTATTCTTTATTTGTTTTTATATAAATTCAAATCTTTTTATAAAAACCAAATACAATCTCCAACAAAAACATATACATTCTTTCAATCTCCAAAAACCATAAAATACAATCCAACCCAAAATAGAAGGTTCAAGCAAACGAGGTTTGGGTTCGAAGAAAAAACATGTACGACCAAAGGTTCTAGCTAATCTTGACGAGCCGGTGAGATTTCGGTTGCGAGCCGGCGAGATTTCCGTTGCGATGTTTATTATTATTTTTTTAGTTTGTAATTTAGGATTTACTAGTACTTAGACCCGCGCGCATTGCTGCGCGGGTACATTGCAAACATCGGACGAATTAGTACAGGCGTTATGTGATGTGTTAACGATATGAAAACATGCATTTTCACGTATCCGATTTAAATCAACGACATAACATATTCACATGTAACCTAACTCATACATAAAAAATATGAAACATAATCAAGACCTATGACGGAGTCCCACTAATTTTAAATGAAATTCGGTTTATTCTTTTTAATTATATCTTACGATTTGACTAAATTCATAAACTATTTTATTATTTTTAATTATTATTAACGATTTGACTAAATTCATAAATTGTTGTTATTATTTTAATTATTATTAAATTTGATATAACTAGTATAGAGCCCCGCATGTTGTTGCATAGAGGTGGGGATTAAATCGTGCCAACTAACACCAATGCTACCACTGTCAGTGGCCACCAACACCGAAAACATGAGTAAAACAATAGAAATAAAAAAGAAAAAAATAACCGAACGAAAAGAACACGTAAAAGTGTTGAGCCACGCACGCGCGTTGAGACGTGTAAATGCATAAAAATCAGACTAAAACGTAAAACAATAGGAAAGAATAATTAAGACGATCTAGGCCCCACGTGTTGCGACGGGGTCGTTAAACGAGAAAAATAGACGTAACAATGATGAACCACACACGCACGTTGAAGCGTGTTGACTTGCAAAATTTAGACTGAAACGTAAAATATAGAAGAAATTAATTAAGACGATCTAGGCCCCACATGTTGCGACGGGGTCGTTAAATAGACGTAAAAATGTTGAACCACACACGCACGTTGAAGCGTGTTGACTTGCAAAATTTAGACTCAAAACGTAAAAGAAAAAATTCTAAATGATGAAAAGTATGAGGGACCAAAGTTTAAAATGAAAAGTGTTAGAGTTAAATTACAAAAAAGATAGAAAAAAGTATAGTAATTAAAAGTAAAAATAAAATAAAATTAGAAAAGATAACATTCACAAAGCATGATGTACTACCATGAATGCATATCAAATTTTCGATATTATCGTAACTATAATTAAGCACCCATGTGTTGCGGCGGGGGCCTAAAACTATGTTAAATAACATCAATATCACACTGTGGTAGCAAACACAACACTAAAGTTGTGGCGTGTTATGCGAAGAAATAAGACTGAAACATATAAAAAATAACTATGTCGATTTAGGACCCATGCATTTTGCCGATCTTGTTAAATGAAAAAATAGACATAAAAACATTGAACCACACTCGCGTTACGCCGTGTTAACTCGCAAAATAACATAGAAAAGAATATCTAAGTCGATGTAGGATCCGCCCGTTGCGGTGAACTTGCCAAAGGGGGAAAATATACACGTTGTGACAAAACTGTCAAACGTGAAAAAATAGACCAAAAACGTTGAACCACACATGCACGCTGCGACGTAATAACTCGCAAAATTTAGAACGAAACGTAAAACGAAAAACTTGCGAAAGATAAAAAGTATGAGGGACCAAAGTTCTAAATAAAAAGGTTTTAGGTTAGATTACAAAAGATGCTAAGTTTTGGGTTAAAAGTAAACAAATTAAAAGTATTAAAATACAAAAGATAAAAATATTTAGGTTAAAAGTGAAAATCAAAAAAAAAAAATTATGTTGCTAATTTATATTATGGAAATATATTCTTCATTAAAAAAAGTCAAGTTAATCGTGTATGCTCTTTCATTGGTAAAAAAAATTTATTTAGAGCCCATATCGATTTGCTTGATATTCTGGATGCTTTAACAAGTTCAGATGTTTAATCATCACATTTTCTATGCTTCATAGCCCAAATGCTGCAAAACCCAATGTCAAGTTAACACTGAAACCTATCCCCAAATCACATCTTCAACCTATCACTCCACCACGTATACACACCAAATAAACGCATAGACCGTTTGGGTTTCTCTCATTATTATTGAGCTCCGATATAATGTTTCTCCCATCGTTGGGTGCTGCTAAGACTATGCCGCACAACCACCGCCTCCACATGTCGTAGTTTTGCGGACAACTTCACATGTCGTAGTTTTGCCGGACAACTTCACATGTCAACACCGCCACGATATTCAGGCGCCGGCTGAGGCTACTCTCACTTCCCCATTACAACCTCATTCGTCACCGTTTTTTTCGGAGGAGCCGGCCACTGTGCCACCACGTGATATCTGGTTGTCTGTTCCGTCACTACCACAACACCACCACCTAGATTCGTCGTAAAACAATACCGCCGTTAGGAGATGGCACCCGAAAGCTGATTCTTGTAGGTGCGTGATGTTTTCTACGTGGTTCCATTGGCGGTTTGTTGGTACCATTTGTCGGTTTGTTTAGAAGGCTGAAAAAAGGAGAGTATCACTGGTGGTACCTTTGTGTAAAAGGCTGAAAAAAAGGAGTACTACTTGTGAAAATACCACCGAGATTTAAGTTTAAGATATATGATAGAGTTAATTACTGTTTTCGTCTCCGTGGTTTGTCAAAAATCACTATTTCAGCCCATTAGTTTAAAATTGCGATTTCAGTCCCTGTGGTTTCACTTTCGTAACCATTTCAGTTCCTGTACTTACAGAATAAATGGATTGAAGTGGTTACGAAAGTGAAACCACAGGGACTGAAACGGTTACGAAAGTGAAACCACAGGGACTGAAATCGTAATTTTTAAACTAATGGACTGAAATAGTGATTTTTGATAAACCATAGGGACGAAAACGGTAATTAACTCTATATTATAATAATAATAATTTAAATGAAATTTATAATTTAAAATTTTATTGTTAATTTATAAATAAAATAAAAAATAACCCATCACCAGTGATGGACACCTTATTAAAATCCATCACTAGTGATGGAATTTAGCTCGATTACGTGTCGTATGGTGATTGAATGTTGTGAGTGATGGAATTCTATCACTAGCAAAGCGCCCCTACCCCCTTATATGTTCATAGTTCACACAAATCTAACTAGCTTTACAACTATTGCAAGTACGCATCACTGTCTCGTCATTTGCTGACTAAAATTGGTTACACACCACGTTTTTCTTTTGATGATCACTCTCCACTATAGTAACATTCAAAATTTGAGGGTTAAACCATAACATTTACAACAGGGCAGACCTAGCATGTTACTGGGGGTATCCCCGTTATCCCTTGACGCTCCGACAATATTGTAAATTTCGAAAAAGTTTAACGTTCTTTCGATTTCTTTACCCCTTTTTATATGAAACGTTTCCTCTATAAAGTTTTATAGATCCGCCAGTGATTTACAATACGCTAAATCTAAAGTTAAAATAAAATATGCAAACACACGTCTAAAGATATCCCAAACCACTATAAACAAGGAACATTGGATTATAATAATCATAACTATTCGTTGTTGGCCGCCAACAGTCCCAACTTAAAAAATAACCACTGACAGTCCCAACTATTAACATATTGGCCTTCAATGGACCATGGACTAACGAACCCTAACGCCGGAAAAACGTTTTTGGCGAAAAACTCATTTTTGGCCGGAAAACTCAACATTTTCATCTCAAACCTCTTTGTAACCTTATTACGGACCTTTAGGAACTTTTTTATAGTAAAAGTCCCAATTATTGAAGTCGTCGGAAAAGTTATTTTTCACCGGAAAACTTCTTTTTGGTCGGAAAACTCAACCTTTTGGCCTGAAAACTCAACATTTTCGTCCCAAACGTCTTTGTAACCTTAGATCGGACCTTTAAAAACTTTTTTTTTTGGCAAAAAACGGTTTTCGGCGACTGAAGACTAACGACGTTAGGGTTCTGTTAGTTAAGGTCCATTGGTGATCGATATGTCAATAGTTAGGACTGCCAGTGGTTATTTTTTAAGTTGAGACTGTTGACGGCCAACGCGACTAGTTGAGATTATTAAAATCCAATATTCTTATAAAAAAAAAAAGGACTAACATTACAAAAATCGATACTCAAAGGACTAAACGTAAACTTTGTTGCCTAAAAATAGAAGCAATAATTGCTATACAACGGTGGGCCCTAAACAATCAGAGATATGTTTACACAGACACATACATATACATACACATTATATAAACAAGTAGACACCATCTCTGCATCACTTCGTCTGCACCGTAAAGCATACTACCACCACCAACGGTGCTCTCAATCAGCAACTCTGTGATCGTTTTCGTCTTCATCGTCTGATCAAACTACTGATCGCCGTTCACGTCTCCGTCACCGGCGACCGTCTAACGGTACTTCACTCTTTTGACCACTCGATCGCACGCAAACTATGTTCAATTACTTACACTCGATTGTTTATGTTTGAGTAGTTGTAGTTTTAGGTTTGAGAAACAGCGTTTACTTCCGATTGCTGCGTGTGCGCATGGTATCAAAACCCTAACTCTGAGAATTGGGCGTCTGTGTGGTCTGTACGCTATTTCATTTCTGAATTCTGATTCACTTTTTATTGTGGAATTATACTGCGGTTTTAGAAGTACACAATTGTAAGATTTGAAGTTTGACTTTAGTGTTGGGTTTAGGGTTTAGGGTTTAGGGATTAGGGGTTTTCTGAGAACAAAGTAAGAATAGCTGCAGCTCCTCATTTCTAGAAATACACAAACATAAAAGAACTAGTTTAGTGTTATGCGCTAAGAATTTTCGGAGAATAAACGAAGAATAGTTGCAGATGTTTTGAATGTTAAATTTTGTATTCTTCGGTTGCAAAATTAATAGGTTTTGATGTATATCTAATACCAGTACTACTTAACTTTACTATTTATATAGCATTTCTTTATCTGTACCAATACAATTCATATTAATTTTGAAGGTGGAAGTTATAGAAGGGTGGGGTGAGTGAGTCAGTTTTGAAGTTTAGAGCCTAGGAACCATGTGAATTGGAAGGGAATGGGTTACTTGATTATTTTGTTTGATAGTTTTTTAATCAAATACGAATTTGTGTGGCAAACAGACTTAGATACATGATACAGCTAATCATATATGTACCGTCATAAGGAAATATTTACTCAAGGAAGCATCATAAGAGTATATGAACTCATCTGAAATGATCTGTTGAACTACTTACTGATCAAGTTCTGTTGTGATGTCATATTTTATGAATACAGACTACTGGCCTTGAAGTAATAAGAAAGTTAATGAAATGGAATAAAATAAATAGAACTAGAAGGGGTTTGATAAAGTCATAAAGTAAGCACCAAAGGATATAGTTGAGAGTTTAGCATCTAACCATTAGATTCTTTTGATTGATTTATATAAAAACTAGGATGTCAAAACTACCTGATGATTCTGATGGGATGAAATATAATCCTCTTAGTTGTAGTGATACTTTATATAAAAAAAATATATATTTTTGGTATTGGAAGCATTGGTATGCGTGAAACATGAAGTAAAATGGTAAAACAAGTGCTTCATATTTGGATGTCGACCTTTTGGACATCTCGAGCTTAATGAAAAATAGTATCATGCAAGTAAAGTACATTGTTTCAGTAGGTTCTATTGTTTTTCAGTTATTGTGTTGCTAACTGGCCTGGTAAAAGGAATTGCTATGTGTTCAAGTCCTGTGTTGCTAAGCTGTACTGCCCAAAAAATATGATTCATCTTTATGAATTTTATTCTTATAATATATATATTTTTTAATTTAACTTACACAACAGGATTGAAAATCAATCATCTAATAGAAGATGGATACGAATAATTGGAGGCCTACTCAGGGTGCAAATGGCGCCATTGGTGACCCCACTATGGAAACTGGTGATTGGAGGGCTCAACTGCAAGCAGATTCACGGCAAAGGATTGTGAACAAGATGTATGTACTTGTATCCTTCTTTTTAGCTGTTTATCGTTTATTTTATGCTCTAATAATTGGGTATGCGGACCTGCTTGAGTGTCATTTTCTTGGTATTACTGGTTCGCTAAACTATCTGTTTGGAAGATGATGCTTTCCTTCCGAATTTCTACTAAATATCTGGCATTGTTTTGACTGACATGTGTTGACTTTGTTTAGAATGGATACGTTGAAGAGGCATCTTCCATTCTCCGGACACGAGGGACTACAGGAGCTTAAGAAAATAGCTGTGAGGTTTGAAGAGAAGATTTATACTGCTGCTACAAGCCAGGTTTGTTGTGTTCTCTATATCATATATGGTTTTGGGTTGTCGGCCTTAAAAGCATGTTGATTTTTGGGTTTGCAGTCTGATTATTTACGGAAGATATCTTTGAAGATGTTGACTATGGAGACTAGATCACAAAATCCCATGTCGGACCCCATGCAGTCAAACTCTACTGCGAATAGTGTAAACCCCTCTGATCCAGGTATCTCATAATACAATATCATTCGATGTTGGTCATTATTTCTACAAATATATTGCTTTTTTAGTAATTAATTAATGTTTTTTCAATGGATTGGTTCTCAAGTGAACAACCCAGGGCAACAACTTCCTATTCCGGTTCCATCTAACATTGGTTCAACTGGAATGCAAGAGGGTTTATCATCTGCATTGCCACCTGGCAGTGGCTTACAACAACCCCCCATGGCAAATATTGCTGGTCAAAATTCAAACTTGCAGAACATGCAAAACATGTCTAGTGTTCAACAAAATACTGTAGGAAACACAATGGGGAACAATAATTTTGCAAATCAAAGGCAAATTCCAGGACGACAACAACTTGTTCCGCAACAGCAGCAGCAACAAACACAAACTCAAAATTCACAGTTTCTTTATCAACAGCAGTTGCATCCAATGGCAAAACAAAAATTGCAACAACCGTCAATGCAACCACACATGCAGCAGCATCAGCAACAGCAGAATAATATGTTACAGCCAGGTCATCTGCAGCAGTCCCAACAATCTGTTATGCAACCGACAATGATGCAAACATCTTCTCTCTCTACAGTTGTACAAAATCAGCAGCCTGTAGTACCGCAATCCTCACCACCGTTAATGAACCATCAACAATCGGTTCTAAGACCACAAAGGCAGCAACAAGGACAACCAATTCAGCAGCAACTACAACCAACACAACAGAATTCAATGGGGCAACAGACAAATGCGACAAATATGCAACAAAACCAGCTTATAGGGCAACAAAACAACTACTCTGACATGCAACAGCAGAGGTTGATAGGCCAGCAAAATAAGCTTTCAAGTCTACAGCAGCCTCAACAGCAGTTAATTGGTCAACACAACAATCTTTCTAGCATGCAACAGCAGCAATCTGGTCAACAGCAACAGTTGCTTGGAAATCAATCCGGTAACACCAGCATGCAGACCAATCAGCATTCGGTGCAACAATTGTTATCTAACAAGATGCCAATTCAGCAACAGAATCAGCAGAATTCAGCGAATTTGTTGCCAACACAAGTTCAACAATCGCAACCGCAGTTACAGCAGCCGGTGATGCCACGCATGCAATCACAACCACAGTTACAGCAGCAGCAGGTGGGTATGCAACAACAGCCAAATCTGCTGCAAAATAATATGCAACAAAGGCTTCCAACAACAGGTGGTTTTCAGCAGCAAAACGTAATTGATCAGCAGAAACAGTTATTTCAGCAACAGAGAGCTATGCCAGAGGCTTCATCAAGTAGAGTTTTCAATTTTTTTCTAGCATCTGTTTCTTTTTCAAATATTGAACGATATATAATGAGCTAATGCATGAAACTTCTGCTCTTCTGTAGCATCGTTAGATTCTACAGCTGGCAATACAAATGGCGGAGATTGGCAAGAGGAAGTGTATCAAAAGGTTTTGTATATTATATTACATTTCTTTTGAAGCAGTGAAAGCATCATAATTCGCATTTGAGTTTAACAAAATCATCACCATTATTCTCAACCAAAGTTTACTTTTGCTTTTCTTTGCATCAATTTAAAAGTAAATTTCATTTAGACTTGGAGAAAGAATTGTTACTGTAAAATATTAATCAAATGTTCGGAGTGTATACAAGTTTTTTTTGCCTGTAATCATCCATGCGTTGACATTCTCTTGTTTATGAAGTTTGTACTATTTTATTTGAATAGCATTGTCTCCATTATGACCTAATTTTTTTTAAAATTTTGCTTACAGATAAAAGCTATGAAGGACATGTATCTACTAGATTTGAATGACATGCACCAGAAAATTCTTTCCAAATTGCAGCAGGTTAGTCAGTGTCATAATTTAATTGGAAATTTTTTCAGCATAAGTGCATGTAGAATTATTTAAAGATTATATGTTATCTTGCAAAAGCATACAGTGAAAGGCAATCTTTTCCTTCTTGATTTAAATGTTTAATAATAATATTTTGTTGTCCAGCACGATTCTCTTCCTCAGCAACCAAAAAACGAGCAACTCGAGAAGCTGAAAGTGTTCAAAAATATGTTGGAGCGTTTCATGCAATTCTTACAAATCCCTAAGCATGGAATATTACCTAATTATAAAGAGAAGTTGGGTACTTACGAGAAGCAGATTATTAACGTCATCAATTCAAATAGGAGGAAACCAGCGGCCCCTCAGCGGCAAGCACAATCACAATCACAAGCACTTCCTCCACAACATATGCAATCTTTGCAGCAATCACAACAAACACATTCTCAATTGACACAAGCTCAGTCACATGAGAATCAGATGAATTTACATGGTTCCATGGCACCAATGCAACAGAACAATATGGGAAATTTACAGCAAAATCCTGCCGTTTCTCTCTCAGGGGGTTCCAATGCTCAACAGAACATGATGAATTCCATACAGCCCAGTTCTAATCTTGACCCGGGTCAGAATACCAGTATGAACTCCTTACAGCATGTCTCGAATGGCTCTCTTCAACAAAATACAGTGAGTGGGACCCAACAAGTAAACATGAACCCTATGTCACTACAGGCGAACTCCAATATGCTTCAAAATCAGATATTAAACAGCAGGAACAACTGCTTCAAAGCCAGCAACTGAAGCAGTTTCAACAACGCCAGTTGCAGCAACAGTTTTTGCATAAACAGCAACTAATGCAACAGCAACAACAATATCAATTTCACCAACAAACAAAGCAGCAGCTGCCAGGAAATCAATTATCTCAGCTTCCTCAGATAAGTGACAGTGGTGATATTAAACTCCGACAGCAGCAGATGAATGTAAAACCAGGTGGTTTACAGCAGCATCATGCAGCGGCGGTCGCCGCCCAGCGGTCAGCTTATTACCAACAGTTAAAGCCAGGTGCTCCGTTTTCACCACAACTCCTTTCGGCTGCTTCTCCGCAAATGTCACAACATGCATCTCCTCAGATTGACCAGTCAAACATGTTCAAATCTGCCAACTTACCGTTTGCTGTACCGTCTCCTTCAACTTCCTCTGCATCTCCTCTCCCAGGGGAGTTTGAGAGAATAAATGGCGTTTCTTCACTATCTAATGTTGGTAACATCGGGCATCAACAACAACCACCCAATCAAATTGGTACACCTGGCATATCTGCATCCCCTTTACTTGCGGAATTCACTAGTCCAGATGGAAATCATGGTGTTCTGCCGTCAATGGGACCCGGAAAGTCCACTGTTACAGAACAGCCTCTAGAACGCTTACTCAAAGCGGTCAGTTTTTAATTTACATTTTGTATATAAAATAATAAGGATCATGGGTTGAACCAACTCAGGTTAGAACTGAATGGGTAAGGGTTTAAAACTAAGCAGTTAATGTAGTAAAAAATCGGATATCGGTCAAGGACTGATATATGAGATATAGGTTATCACGGTGGGATATTGGTAATTTTAATATCATGTAGAATTCAAATATATAGCAATTTTAACACTAACAATTGAGTATACTCTCCTACCATTAACAAATTAACCTTTTGCAACTTGCAGAACACTAACAATAGCAAGTAGGAACTGATTAAGACTTAAAACACTAACGTTTAACACTAACAATTAACAATTAAGACTTAAAACACTAATAGCATCAATAAGAAGAAAGGCGAATGGTAGAACTAAGAAGAAAGGTACCGATGTCGGGAAAATCAGTGATATATCAGTCGACATCGCTGATAATTTCGGTCCCGATATTTTACATGTGGGCCGATAACTGATATATCAGTGATATATCACCAATATTAACTGCATAGATGCCACAAAACAGATTTTCAGCGTACCTGTAACCTGTTTGTCCTGCTCCCCTTATAGCTGAATTTCTTATTTGACCCGCTTGAGATTAAACACTACCAAAACTCAATACATATTTGAAATAAATTGGTCGAACTTGTCACCAAGACGTGGGTTTTAGATGCTTATGGCCATTGGCATAAGGTATAGACTAACATCTTGTACTTATTTATCTTCATAGGTGAAATCGATTCCGCCTACAGCTTTGAGTGCTTCAGTTAGCGACATTGGTTCAGTTGTCAGTATGATTGATAGGATTGCAGGGTCAGCACCAGGTAACGGGTCAAGAGCTGCAGTTGGTGAGGATCTGGTTGCCATGACAAAATGTCGTCTTCAGGCTAGAAACTTTGTCACTCAAGATGGAACAAATGGCATCAGAAAGATGAAACGATTTACAAGTGCGATGCCATTAAATGTTGTATCATCTGCTGGCAGTGTAAATGATAGTTTTAAGCAATTGAATGTTTCTGAGACTTCAGAACTAGATTCAACTGCATCTTCTGCGATCAAAAGGCCCCGGACTGAGGTACTATCTTTGCAACAACTTTTGTATTTCTCTCTACCATATGCATGCAGGAGGCTAGAAACCAATTTGTACTATCTTTGCTCTCTCCCTGGATCACACACTTTACCCCATATCTCCAATTAGTGGTGCAAACGAGCCGAGCCAAGCTGGATTGTTATGAGAGCTCGGCTCGTTGGTAATTTATCGAGCTCGGCTCGGTCGTTATGTATTAATTAAAATATTGAATAAATATAATATAAATAATAGGCTCGTTAGGCTCGCGAGCAGCGACCTCGATAAATGAAGCTCAGGCTAGCGCTCGTTTACTAAACAAGCTTATTTTTAGGTTCAGTCTCGGCTCGCAAACAACTTTAAATAAGGGGTAAATGTTATTAACCAGATATTAATAAAAACTAATATTACACTAAGGCTCGATAAGGCTTGGCGAGCCTGACAAGCTTTACATGCCAGGCTCGAGCTTGGGCTCGATAAATAAACGAGCTTTATTTTAGGCTCAAGCTCCGCTCGTTTCAAGCTTTTTCTCGAGCCGATCTCGAACAGCTCGCGAGCCGATCTTGAACATCTCGCGAGCCGCTCGGCTCGTTTGCACCCTTATCTCCAATTTCAATTCCAATTCTGTTAGTTGTGCATGATAAATTCAACTTTATATCTTATTGGTTATTCAAATTCTATTCTATTTTGTATATATTCGATGTGTTTACCATGTATATTTTTTAGGATTATTAATATATATTTTTTTATAAATATACAATGAACGAATGGGGGCGTTGCTATAAATTTATAGCGGTCTACTTATATCTTGTGCATAATTGATAATAACCATAACAATAATGATGATAGTATCACGACTATGGTTGAAGATTTATATTTTGAACTATGAGTTGACAATTATGATGTATACTTTATCCCGTTGTTATTTTAACATTTTTACTTGATAAATGAAACCTGGAGATGAAGGTTTTTTTTGTACTACAGACTAATCATGCTCTTTTGGAAGAAATAAAGGAGATAAACCGGGGACTCATTGATACTGTTGTAGCTGTTAGTGAGGAAGATGTTGATCCGGCTGCAGCCAATGCAGCTTCAGAGGGCGGTGACGGCACTGTGGTGAAATGCTCCTTCAGTGCTGTAGCTCTTGCTCCAAACTTGAAGTCACAATATGCTTCAGCACAAATGGTGCGTAATTAACTCTATGATAACATTTAGTGTTTGGTTATATACTTTATTGCTCTTCATGTTTCATGCTGACATTTTTTCTTAAATATTGTATAGTCGCCTATCCAGCCATTAAGGCTGCTTGTTCCTGCAAATTATCCAAATTGCTCCCCAATGCTCTTGGATAAGTTCCCCGCTGAAGTCAGGTAAGTCATTTGGTGCAAAAACTAAACATAATATACAAGCTTTGCACTTGAAAGTGAAGAACATAAGAGGCAGTTTTTATGGGATGGCGTCAAAGTGAGGGTTATAATTGTCTCTTTTTTTTTTTTTTTTTTGTTTACAGCAAGGAGTTTGAGGATCTTTCAACAAAAACAAAATCAAGATTCAGTATTTCTCTTCGAAGCCTTACACAACCAATGTCACTTAAAGACATTGCAAGAACTTGGGATGTTTGTGCACGCAGTGTAATCTCAGAGTATGCTCAGCAAAGTGGCGGTGGTACCTTCAGCTCTAAATATGGTACCTGGGAGAACTGCTTAAGTGCTGCTTAATCTTATCTTCTTTGGAAGTTATGTTACCACCAAGTATAGTTGCTGTCTTCCATGCTTTTACATTTGCATATTTAAACAAAATTGTTATCTGAACTTCCGTATTGTATGATAAACCCGTCATGTATGTTTATAAACTTTTGTCGTTTGGGAATTTCGCATGAGCTTTTTGCATCTTTATTTTTTGAGTTAAATGTTTGGTTGGTCCCTGCGGTTTGCAAATATTGCAGTTTTGGTCCTAGTGGTTCAATAATTACAGAATTGATCCTACTGTTTGTGATTTTTGCACTCATGTGGTCCTTATCACTAACTCATGTTAGATTTCTCAGTTAAATGCGTGTGAAATGACATAATTGCCCCTAAGATTAAAAAAATCCTAAATAAAAAATGAAATATTATATCCATTTGGGGCACACTTCTTCTACTTCAGCAAGTATCAACCAACAGTATCATCATCCTCACCCAACCATCTCTACAGACCACCCCCACCACCACACATAACAACCATTAACCATTCAAGCATCAACATCCATTTTCTTTATTCTCACTGTTCTCTTGCATCACCACCGTCTCCCTTGCCCTCTCTTGTTTCATCACCACCCACCTGAACAGATGACATGGATTACTGGCCAAGAATTTCAGGCGGTGGCACGGGTCTCGAAGCATCGTCGAACATGGATCTGGAATGAGGAGGTGATGGAATGTTAAGATAGAGGCGGTGGCACCGGTCAACGTGTCCTACATTATCCGGCGACGTCGATCTGATGTCATCCGAATCATGTTTCGATCTGAATACACGTTTCCTAATTGTGTCATTTGATCATTTGAATACACGATGAAGATCTGATGTTATCCGAATTTTGTTACGCCCGGATCCAACCGTCGGCCAATGTTTATTCAGATTTGACCGGAGTGGAGGTGGTTTTCAGGGGATGTGGGATCAAATTACGATTGTGGTGGTGGTGGTCTGCTGGTGGTGGTGGCGGTAGAAGTGGAGGTGGCTTTGAATGGTGGAAAGAGAGAGAATGAAGATGATAGGTTGAGAGGGAAAAGAGGTCCTTAATTCTTTTTTTAATTTTAGGGGCAATTAAGTCATTTCACACGTATTTAACTGAGAAATCTAACATGAGTTAGTGATAAGGACCATACGAGTGCAAAAATCACAAACACCAGGACTAACTCTGTAATTATTGAACCACTAGAACCAAGTCTGCAATATTTGTAAACCACAGGGAGCAATCAGGCATTTAACTCTTAATTTTTTTTGTCCTGTCATGAAAATTGTGAAATTATGTTGTGTTTTACTAAATTTTGTAGTAGTTTGTTTACGAGGAGGTTTGTTTTTGGAGTTTGACAACATTGGATTTGTAAGGCTATCTCCAACGCGCACGTATTTACCCCGCCCGTGCCACGCTGGATCTGCCCTTGGCGTTGGAGATCAGCGCCCGATTATGTCCGTATAAGAGAAGCCCGTGCAGAAGGACCTTACTTTACCTCGGTCTAAACCATGGGGTGGGCCCAACTCCAGCGTATACTTAAGGGAACGAGAGGTTTTTTAATGGATGTTTGTGAGAAAGACAATATCTCATCCAACTCCAGCGATTTTGATTTGTTAATATGCCGATGAAGTTTGCGAGAAAAAGAAAGTTGAAGTTGCAGGTGTAAATGGCGAGAGAAATTTTGTTTTTGCAGAGGGTAAAATGGATGAAGAAGAAGCAAAAGTCAAAATATATTAACTAATTAATTTAATAATTTAATGTTATGCCGTCCAAAAAATTAATTAAATGCTATAATTCTAAACTAAATTAATATTTAAAACATATATTTATGATTTAAGTATTTAAAGTAAAAGTAAAAATTTGTGATGAGGTGGAAAAAGTAAGGATCTTTACAGGGTTGGAGATGAAAGTGAGGTTTTTAAGGGATTTGTAAGGATATGATGTGGCGGCTGACTAGGCGGCTAAGGACAGCTAAGGACGCCCTTAGCAATGGAGATAGTCTAATTGATGAAAGAAATTGAATTTTTTTTTTCGCTTGGTCCATAAATAGATAGAGTTGTTCATGAGCCGAGCCGAGCGGAGCCGGGCCAAGCTCGGGCTCGGCTTGGTTTTAAACCGAGCTGGGCTTGGTTTGGCTCGATTTTATAAGAAAAATTAATATATACCCCTTAAAATTCAGTAGCCTAAAATAATATTTAATATTTTAAAAGAATAAATTCAAAATAAGTTACATCTAATACATTACAAACCAAAATCAAGTTCAACAACGCAAAATAAGTTTTAATTTCAATGAAATACAATATTCGTTCATTAGTATGGTAGTCAACCTTCAAATATGCCATAGATATCAAATTACAAACCTATATACTTGTAAATAGTAATAAGTTTTTTGGTAATATATTATAATGTATATAAAATTAAAATTTATTATAAGTAAAATAATCCGAGCTAAACCGAGCCGAGCTACAAAGCAAGCCAAACCGAGCCAGCTCGGCTCGTTACGAGCCGAGCCGAGCTAGGCTCACTTTCTAACCGGTCCGAGCCGGCTCGGCTCACTTTTAAACCGAGCCATATCAAGCGAGCTTTTTCCAAGCTAAATCCGAGCGAGTTTCGAGCAAGCTCCGAACCGCGAGCTTTTTGACCAACGCTATAAATAGATCATATTTGGTTACATAATATTATAAAGGTAAAGATTTAGCTTTGAGGTTGTGTGGTGAGGGAATGGGAGATTTCATTTCATATGGTTTAATTCTTTCACAATTAGATTTCCTTTTGAGGGATTTGTGGGAACTAACTCATTCTAGTTTTAATTCTTTTTGTTCTTCAGATAAGCATAACATAACATGTTATCATTTCCATCCTATAAATTAGTAAGCCACGGAGAGTTTTTCAAAAAAAAAAAGATTTTTTTTGATGTTTCACTTCTAACCCAAATGTCTTCGTCTTTTGTATTCTACCATATTAATTTTTCTTTTTACTTTTAACCCAAAGCTTTTCATCTTATTTAAATTAACCTTAACACTTTTTTTTTATTTTCAACTTTGGTCCCCACACTTTTCATCTTTCGGCAAGTTTTTCGTTTTACGTTTCGTTTTAAATTTTGCGAGTTAACACGACACAACATGCGTGTGGGGTTCAACGTTTTTTGTTTGTTTTTCCCGTTTGACAGGCTCGTTGCAACGCGTCTATTTTCTCAGTTTGACAAATTCGTCGCAACGTACAATTCGTCGCAACGTGCGGGTCATAGATCGATGATTATTTTTTTCTACGTTTTTACTTTTCGATCAAATTTCTTCACATCACGTCGCAACAAGCGTGCGTGGTTCAACGATTTTACTTATCGGTGTTATTTTTTCTTTTTTTATTTCTTTTATTTCTACAAGCTTTTGCGCTATGGGTGATAGCTGGCAATGTTGTGGTATTGGTGCAACTTGGCACAGTTTTACGAATGTTTTAACGTATTAAGTTTTTTTTACTGGTAGTTTGTTTTGAGCTTACCCCTGTACTTTCTTTACTTAAAAAACTAATTTTTTACGTGCATATGTTTATGTACGTGTTGGTACAAATTCGATTTGCTATATGTTTCGACGTAAAAGTTTTCTGGAAATGAGTCAGGTCAAATACAATAAATTTTCGTTTAAAAAAACATTTTTACATGCATATTTTGATGTACGTTTTGGTATAAATTCGAGTTGGTCACCTTTTTGAGCTATATGGTTGTTGTACCCTATGCATGAGGAGTTTTTTTTTAAAATGTTTTTTCACTTCTAACCCAAATGTTTTCATCTTTTGTATTCTACCATATTGATTTTTCTTTTTACTTTTAACCCAAAGCTTTTCATCGTATTCATTTTAACCCCAACACTTTTTTATTTTCAACTTTGGTCCTCACACTTTTCATCTTTCGGCAAGTTTTTCGTTTTACGTTTCGTTTTAAATTTTGCGAGTTAACACGCCACAACGTGCGTGTGGGGTTCAACGTTTTTTGTTTGTTTTTACCGTTTGACAGGCTCGTTGCAACGCGTCTATTTTCTCAGTTTGACAGATTCGTCGCAACGTGCGGGTTATAGATCGACGATTATATTTTTCTACGTTTTTACTTTTCGGTCAAATTTCTTCACATGAACACGTCGCAACAAGCATGCGTGGTTCAACGATTTTACGTATCGGTGTTATTTTTTCTTTTTTTGTTTATTTTATTTCTACAAGCTTTTGCGCTATGGGTGATAGCTGGCAATGGTGTGGTATTGGTGCAACTTGGCACAGTTTTACGAACATTTTAACGTATTAAGTTTTTTTACTGATAGTTTGTTTTGAGCTTACCTCTATACTTCCTTTACTTAAAAAACTAATTTTTTACGTGCATATATTTATGTACGTGTCGGTACAAATTCGATTTGCTATATGTTTCGACGTAAAAGTTTTCTGGAAATGAGTCAGGTCAAATATAAACATTTTACATGCATATTTTGATGTATGTTTTGGTATAAATTCGAGTTGGTCGACAATTGAACGTAAACTTTTTTGGAAAACGAGTCTAGTCAAATATAATATGTTCGTGCTTAATTTATGGATGTTTCGTGAATTTTATTTTCAACCGGGTGGAGTAAAATTGTTTTTTTTTTCTTTTTCAAAAGCTCTAATTAATCTCTTTCGATTACATGTGGACCCATCATCCATTTCCACTAATTCTAGCTTGGAGGGGCATCATCCCTGATGTCCCATGTGACGCTTACGTGGAGGGTCATCCTTCAAAGCAGGCTCATCACCATACCATGTAGCCTTAGGTTGTGAAATTTGTGGGATCGACCTGTAAACAGTCTGTCGGGCACGTGTCATTGTATAATTGGCTTAAGTTTAGATGATTATATTGCAACGTTAAAGTGTAAGATATTTGGTTCCTGAGTCAATATTCATAGTTAATTACATACTTTTCCTTTATATCCGTTATGTTTTCTATGTATGAGTTGGGTCACATATATACGTTAGATTGTATGATATAAACTCGATTTACTTTACGTTTGGATCCAATCACAATGCTTATATATGTTAGGGTTATTACATTGAGTTCAATCGGATGCATCGAAACACACGTTTTCATATAGTTAACGCATCACATAACATTTGGATTAATCAATTCGATGTTTACAATGGGCACACGCCGTAATGCGCGTAGGTCTTATTAATAGTTTGAATTTAAGTTTTAACTAGCCTCGCACGTTGCGGAGAGGGTGTAAAACCATGCCGAATAGTATCAATGTTGTACCACTGTCATCGACCACGATTATAGATGTTTAATTCAGTGTTAAATTTACAATAACCCTTCTATCACATTAGTAGCTATATCTTCATCCTATTGTTGTTTAACTAATAATCGAATTTTATTGTTTTCATTTTCATACTAGTGATTATCAACGTTTTGGTGCTTTATCTTGTTGTACCCCATGCATGGGGTCTTTTAAAAAAATTATTTCTAACCCAAAGATTTTCCTATTTTAAATTTTAAGCTTTTGATATATCTACTTTTAACCCAAAGCTTTTCATCTTTTGCAATTTAACCCCAATAATATTTTATTTTCAACTTTGGTCTCCCATACTTCTCATCTTTCACAAGTTTTTCGTATTACTTTTCTTTCTAAATTTTGAGAGTTAGCATGCTGCACGTGCGTGTGGGGTTTAACGTTCTTTCTTCTGTTTTTTCCCGTTTGACAAGTTCGTCGCAACACGTCTATTTTCCCCGTTTGATAGGTTTGTCACAACGCGTGGGTCCTAGATCGACTTAGTTGTTCTTTTCTATGTTTTATGTTTCGATTTACTTTCTTCACATTAACATGCCGCAACGGGCGTGCGTGGTTCAACGATTTTATGTATGCTTTTCGTTCGGTGTTAACATTTTGGTGTTTATGGTGTTGTACCCTATGAAGGGGGAGGGGGGTTTAAAAATTGTTTTTTGACTTCTAAGTGTTTGATTTTTTTTCATTACTTTTAACTTGAAGCTTTTCATTTTTTGCAATTTAACCCACACTTTTTATTTTCAACTTTGGTCCCTATACTTTTCATCTTTCGCAAGTTTTTCATTTTATGTTTCGTTCTAGATTTTGTGTTAACACACCGCAATGTGCATGTGGGTTCAACGTTTTTTCATCTTTTTTTCCCGTTTGACAAGTTTGTCACATCGTGCTGGTCCTAGATTGACTTAGTTATCATTTCCTATGTTTTACGTTTGGGTCTAATTTCTTCGCATTAACAAGCTGCAACGGGCGTGCGCGTTTTCAACGATTTTACGTATGTTTTTCATTCGGTGTTATTTTCCTTTTTTATTTGTTTTGTTTTTACGAGCTTTTCCGGTGTTGGTGATCACTGTCTGTAGTGTGACATAGATGCTACTTGACATGATAAAATAAACGAACTTTAACATTGAAATATCTATTTCTCATTTAAACTATTTTATGTATAAATATATCTTAACAAATGAATAACAGGGTTTAAACAGAAGTCAACTAACGATGTATAATAGGGTTTAAAGCATTGTATAACATGGTTTAAAGCATTGTGCAAAAGATTAAAGACAGGTTAGCTACTATAAGCATGAGATTAATCTAACCTAAAGTCTTCGAGAACTGATACTGCCATTTCATGTGGATGGGCTATAAATAGCCAGTGTGTTTAATGTTTAAGCATGAATGAAAATGTTAGAAAATTGTTGCAAATGTTCTTGTTCTTCATCTTAATTCGCTTGATCCACTTAACGGATTTCTATCACTTAAGGAACCAACTACTTGGTAAAGTTGAGGATGAATGATCTATGTAAAGAAAATGAAAAAGGTGGGTGGGCGGGTTAGGAATTGGGTTTATGGAGCACGTGATTTCTGCATTTGGGGGAATAAAAATAGAAATGACCAAATTGCCTTTTGAATTTGATGGTAAAAGACACATTTGTCCTGGTCAAATAATTGTTGACTAACAACAAATGTTAGCAGGGGTGTTATTGATCCAAACTGACAATCACAGGGACTGGAATGGTTGAAATTGACAACCAGGGGTTGTGTGTGCAATTTGATGTAAACCACAGGGACGAGAATTGTACTTTACTTTTTAATATTTGTTAATAACTTGTAATAATTATACTTTTATTTTCTTTTCCTTTCAACTCGATAACATATTTATTAATAACTTGAAGTACACGAATTATCTATATGGTTGACCAAAATTTTGAATTTAGTCTCTAGTTTTTCAAAACTACATGGATGATCCATGTGGTTTGAACTTTGTAATACATTTATGTAACGCCTCGGTTTCGATACTTTCTATTTATGGCAAGCTAGAGTTGTAGTTCTATTTTGGGAAACCCTTGTATTCGTATTCGTCTTTTCATTATAAACGTTGTAATCGAGACTTGATTCGTAATGGAATAAACATGTTTATCATCATACTTGTTACACACATTCATACTTATTATACTTGTTCATACAATACATACACTTGATACTCATACTCGAATACATGACATACTCGTTTATACGCGACACTCATACGCTACACATACATTATACCTAATATTTATACTCGATCTCAATCATATTATACTTGCTCATACACTTAAGACATGTTACATAGTCCTATAATACAATAACAAGTCCTAAAAATGCCTTAGAAATGTATTAAACCCGTTACAATTGAACAAAACACAAAAAACAAGTTTTTACCCGGACCAGACCCCCATGCGGACCGCATGGGGGAGGGGATGCGGTCCGTATCCCTATATGGGCGGGTAGAAACCATTTTGGCTCGCGAAAATGCACGGATCCACACTTTCTTGGCTCACCCAATGGCCTTGCTGTAACACCCCAAAAACCACGTCAACATTTAAAGAGCGGGTAAAATACTGTTAGTGGTAAAGGTGAAACCGTAAACAAACTAACTAGGAATAAATTAACCTAGTTAGTAACATGAAATAGCAATAAAATAATGAGTTGTAGCTCTTTAAAAATAAAACCTCAAACATGAGGGACCAAAAAAGAAAAAGATGAAACTTTAATATATAAAATTAAAAATAAAACACAACACATACAAAAGGTGTGTGTGTGTGTGTAACGACCAAGAGCAAGACAAAGGGGGGAAAACCCTAGTTCATCTCAAATCATCAAATTGGAGGTCAAATTCGGATCTTCAAATCGTGCATGAACTAAATTATCGATCACCCAAGCTAGGGGATCATGAGGTATGTCGAATTTTGATGATTTGTGAAGTGGTGAAATTTGAGGAAACATCATAATCGCGAATTATGTATGGATTATAGAAGCTATAGCTGAATTAGTGATGTATACTTGCTTAGGAACAAAACCCTAAGTGAAAATTATACATATGAAGCTATGAATTGAATGTTTAGATGATTTACCACATTAGGATAAGTGAGTTTTGATCATATGATGAAATTGATGATATAATTGTGTTTAGAATCGTCATACATGATAGTAATAAGGAGCTACTTGAACAAATTTTGTGTTTGAGTATATAATCATACTTACTATGAAATGGGTTTTGTATGATAAAATGAAAATGGTGATAGATTAATGTTAAAACGATGTTTGATATCATCATGTGCTAAGAATGATTGATGTAATGATAACATAATAAGTTATGATTTCGATAACTTGATTTAATAAGTAGCTAAAACGGTAGCATAAGAATAATGCTTACCGGATATTTGACAATGTACTTAAACGAGTAGTTGAGCTACATCGTGTAAATACTTATGTTAATAGGCAGTTTGACTTGACCAATGATATGATCGAATGATAAATTCGATATGAAATCGTAGGATGGAATAGTCGTGAATGATTATGACTAATCTAACCATCTTACAAACTACAATGATAGTTTGACGCTTAACAAGCTAGGTTGAAGCTTGGGAAGGAAGCGGGTCAAAAAATCGAGTGTGAAGGAAAAGCATAATTCGGATGTAAGGTAAGTAAAGCTTACACCCTTCTTATAGAATACTCATTATTGTATGGGTTATAAATATGAATAAGGAAAATTAATATTCCAATATGATCTTTCGACGAAAAAGGATATGGATCGGAACAAGTGAAAAAGATGAAAAACCATAATTGATGGTAAAAATGGTAAAACGGTGATTTAGTCATGAAATGACGAACATACAATGAATTTTTGAAATGTTATGTAACTCATATTGAGAAGAATGGTAAATTGGTAAATTAGTCACGTGTTGACGAATGTAAATTGAGACTAAAAAGGTACCCTATGACGTAAGCCGAGATGGGTTAAAAATGTCAGAAAAAGGATTTAAGAGATACGACCTTATGGTGAAAATCCATAATGGGTCAAATGTGTGTTTTGGTAAATAAATATCATGTGGTTTATGAATATAAAATGTTTGGTCATTTAGACCAAACGAGTCAAATGGTGATGTTGACACCATTTGACAATAACAACTAATAAGTGCTTGTCGAGTCTTATGCTCATAGGGTAAAACAGCATATGGAACTTACGTTGTTATTAGTTAGCAAATTGTCAAGGCACGGTATTAAAACGGGTCAATACTTAGACCCGAGCCAGGTATGTGTAAATTATATTATAACTAGATGGTGCGATTTTGGTCAAACATGTCAATGAAAGTCCTTCGTCGTAAAAGGAGGGACTAAAGTGACCAGAACGCCCTTGCTCGATAAATAAAGCAAACGGCCCTTATGGGTTGTTTAGAAATAAGTCATTTGATCAAGTAAATACTTAGGATAAGTATAAAAGCGAAAGGTATGATTCTTGTGAGTCAAATGCCTTAAAATGCGTCTTGTCGTAAAATAGTAATATGAGGGATAAAACTCGAAACAAATAGTTACCACATTAAAAATCCACCACAATTATAGTTGTGATGGAAGATTATTGATAAGAAATGTGGTAATCTAATGTTAGAAGCGAATGAAAGTGAATTATGCGGAAAAGTGCTCAAATATCCTTAACGGGTCAAAATAAGCATCTAAGTAAAAACGAGTTTAAGAATGTATATAAACTCGTGAACTGAACCCAGTATGATAGATAACATTGAAATTAAGAGGTTCATGAGAAATTGGGATCGAACAAACATGTTTGTTTGATAAATACATGAACGGATCAAAATTAGTAAATATAATTAAGTCGAAGGCTTAAAAATCTCAAATTTTGGTTAATCCGGATGTCGGGTTTTGACTCCACATGATGGGAAATCAAATTACGATCGCGTAGAAAGAACCAGATCGTAAAACGGATAAGAAACGAGGAAGTTATGGACGTTTTCATAACAAAGATTGAAAGGGGTAAAAGCTGAAACTAGGCTGCAGCGTGACATACGGTTCTAGACCGTGGCTCACAGTCCAGACCTGCTATTTTGAACAGACCAGGTGAACCGTGACCCACGGTTCCCAACCGTGGCTTACGGCAGACCTTTTAAAAAGAAATTTGTTTCTTGTTCGTGTTGATATACGAACTTGATTTAAACATGTTATAAGTTTATATGACTAATCATTTCATGGTTTATGAAATGTAGGAATATCTCGAGATGCCGGATGACGATCAAGCTCAACGAAGAACCGAACACAATCAAGATACAAGCTTACGCGCTACGTTTCGTCGTCATTTTAAATGACGAACTTATAGATACGATGTTGAAATGTTTTAAATTCTTAAATGTGTTAATGAACCTGTATTTTCAAATGTATGTGTAAACGTAATTACACCGTTATGGTCGAAACCATACGAAAATTGTTGAATATAAGTAAGGGTCTTACACTTGCAAGCTCATTTAACATCCCCCTAACTAATCCTAATGCTCCCTCTATATAAACCAAGCTTCCCCAAGCCTCTAACACTTTCCAATCTTCATCTAAACACTCTCAAGCACTCTCAAATTGTTGCAACATCAGAATTTTCAGGCAGATTGTATAAGCTTCACAAAAGTGAGCATAACTTGCTCAAAACTTGGTCTTTTCACTTGATTCTTCTTCCTACTTACTTGGATAATCTTTAGGTTGAATTCCTAGGGTTCTCCATGGAGAATCTAGACCTGGAAATGCCCAAAAACATCCACAAACTTTCTGTTTGTTTTTAAAACTATTCAAAACTTGTTTATGTTCATCCAACTTGAGTTTATCTCATCTCAAACCTATGTCCGAATGCTTACAACACTTCTTGTGGTTGGTTAGGCTTAAAAACAAGGTTGAGACATTCAAACAAGAGGATTTATCCTCACAATAATTCTGTTTTCATAGAGCTTTAGCTCACAAGTGATGCAAGTTCATAGACTTGTTCATGTGTGTCCACCAAGGTTAGCTTTGGCTATCCTAAACATTGAGACCACACATCACTTGATGATTTTCATCATTATCTCAAGTAGTTTGCTAGTTCTAGAGTGTCACAACCCCGCCAAGCCGTTGACATGTGTCCTCGTGTGCTCTCCGGGTTGTATTCATTTGGTTACTTGATATTATGGTGGCACGCTTTACAATTCTTGTCATTTACATTCTTGCTTAGATTATTCATTCATGACCCTCCTTGTTGTCTATGACAACTCGTGTAGTGGTGAATCATATAAAGATGTTAAATGGATGTTTATCACCCTACCTCCATGCTTAACTTACTTGAATACTTAAGAGGTACCAAAGTGGATGTTCATCCTCCCACCTCCTACATGATCTTATATGACTATGTATCATCCATTGAGTTATTAAGTTTATCGCTAAAGTACGTAGTTTCTTGTCACGATTCTAATAGGTCTCGAACCTATGAAACCATATTAACCCATTTCGGGTTATCATAGTGTCAAGAACACGTGCTATGGATCGACTCATCAAGTTCCCATTGAAATAGGATCCACACAAGGAAAAGCACATAATACTTTAACTCTTATTTCCGTAATCTCGCTCGAATACTCCAAATCTACCATTAACCCGTTACTTATACGCCCTCGTTTCCTCTTGTAGGATAACTCGGCGTTCCTCCCACAAATCAACCACCTTCACGGATTGTCAAGTGTAGAAAAGACTAACAAACCGTGAGTACACTCGACCCATTTACCGCTTAAACCACTTTTGGGTTGTAACATGTTCCCTTATCAAAATACACAATACACGAACTCATGCTTTTTTTACATGCTCAATCCTTATACCTGAATGCTTGATATGCCATGATTCATACTTGATATACCTGCTTGATCATTAACTTAGCTAGCCCAAACTTATCATATATAGCGCTATAGGAGTAGCACACCGCCCGTCGGGTTATGTTAAGATTCTCATACACATTTTAGTCTTGTTGCTTCTGTGACAAGGGAAGCTCATTCTCGTAAAACTTTTGTGGAAACTCGGGGTTTGATCTAGTATTGCATGCCTAGTATATTTCTTGCTTACAATATTCATGTGGATTTGAGTTAGCTTTTCTTCACACTTATGCTATGTATGTATTAAACTTGTGTACTCGCCTTTGCTTTTGCATTGAACTCGTATTTTAAACATGTTATAGGTTGAAGATATTCTTGTTGATGGAAGCAAGTAGGGATGCTTAGATACACATTTAGACGTTAGGCTAAAATGTTGTATAATTTTGGTTGTATGCTTATGTTGTACTTATCTTTATCTCAAATTGTTGTAATTGACTTGATAATGTATTTGACAATGTTATCTTTTAAATTTGAATGAAATATGGGTTTTATTTAAATATTGTCACGAATAGTGTTATGAAGTCTCTTGCAATCTCGTTTACGTCTCACTCTGATGTTTCCGCCATCGGTTAGGGTGTGACAATTTAGTCCCCAACTTTTTTCAAAAGTACACAGATGGTCATGTGATTTGCACTTTGTAACATATTTAGTCCCTGACGTTTAGTGACTAAATACATTACAAAGTGCATACCACAATGATCATCCATGTACTTTTGGCAAAAGTTGGAGACTAATGCGCTACAAAATGCAAACCACAAGAACTATCCGTGTACTTTAAAAAAGTTGGGGATTAAATCTAAAATTTTGGTTAACCATAGAGACCATCTGTGTACTTTACTCTATACCTTTATTTTCTTTTTCTTTTCAACTCGGTAGAGAAAAATGCCCGGATAGTCCATGTGGTTTGCTTCATTTCGCCTATAGCCCCTACACTTCTAAAATTTCAGCTATAATTCCCAAGTACATTCGTTATCAGATAGTTCCTAGCGTGGATGGGGATTAGTTTTTGATGTTAAGTGGGTGTGATGTTACTAACATGCCCTTACTGTTAAATTAATAACTAAAAAGTTAAAATAAATATAATTAACCTGCAGATCTGCAAACCTGCAACCACCTGCAACCATCTGCAATCTGGATCGCGTCTGAACAACCTGCAACCTCTGCAATCTGGATCGCGTCTAAAAAACCTGCAAATCTGCAAACCTTTTAATCGTGTCCGACAACCTGCAACCTGGTGGAATTGCAGCTGCGGACGTTTATTCCGATGATGATTTTGTCATAGATGAGGACTTTCAACCTGCAACCTACAAAATCAACATTCTTTCACCTATTTTCCAATTTGGTCACTAGACTTTAAAGAGTCGTTAATTTGGACGGAAGGTCGCCAGAGAGGTAACAGGTCAACGAGTTTGTGGGAACCTATTATGACAACAATGTGGTTATGGTGGAGGGTGGCAGTACGGTTGAAGCCTGCAGTTTATGGTGGTTATGGTGTTGTTTTTGTCGGTTAAGAGGAGTTGGATGTTTTCGCCGGTGAAGAGATTGTTGCAGTTGTACGTGGTGAAGAGGATGTGTGGGTGGGGCCCACAAGGGTTTTTAAAAAAAATCAATTTGTTATTATTTTTTAGGTGTTGTTTAATTAATGGTGCGCCCTACTTGAGTTTATATTTTAAGAGTATGGGCATGTTAGTAATTTCATACACACTTAACATCAAAAACCAACCCTCATCCACGCTACAAACGATCCGAGAACGAATATGTAGAAGTTGAGAACTATACCTATAATATTAGAAGTGTAATAACTATAGGTGAAAATGGAGTAATCGACATGACTCTAAGACCACCCGTAGTGGGGTGCGATTTGCGCTTTTTTCGTTCAATCGCGCCCCAAACCGTGCCAACCCCGACTACACACCGGCGCCATTGGGCGCGATTTTCCAAAAAAATTGAATTCGCGTGATTTAAATCACGCTGTGAACGAGGAAAAGACAAAAAAAATATGACCGTTGGCCCAAATGGTAACTTTTGATTTATTTTTATTTTTTTTAATTTTAACCTATATATAAATACCCACTATTCCCCTTAATTTTTATAAAAAAACACAATATCCCTCAACCTTTCTCTCAACTTTTACCACACTTTCATCCATTTTTTATAAAAAAAACTCATCCTAATGAACGACCCCCGTTTGGTGTTCCGTTACGACCCGGGAACCCAAATTTCACCCAACTGCAACAAAATATTAGAGATGGACCCGAACATGTTACTTACGTGGCTTACTTGAGCGGCGTGAACCCCTTCCTTCCAAACCCTATCGGCTTTGCTCCACCAGGCGGATCGCAAGCCACACAAGAACAAGGCGAGCTCGAGGTCGAGACGGTGCCGGAGACGCATCTGGATTCCCAACCGCAACCCGATACATCTAACGCGGTAGAAGGTCACATAAGAAAAAGGACCCGACCGCTCCTCGTCGTAAACGTAGTTACCTTATTTGGACGAAGGACGAGGAGTATGCTTTGGCTCGGGCGTGGCTTGACGTTTCTGAAGACCCCGGAGTTGGTTAGTATTATAAATGTGTTTCGCATTTTTTTTACGTGTTACTAATTTTTTTTTGTAGCCAACTATCAAACCGGTCCAATTTTCTGGAATAGAATCCGTTAACTGTTTTTCAACGCGATGGGAAAAGGTGGATATCGCGACTTGGATTCGGTATCCGGCAAATGGACCGACATCAACAACAAATGTCACCAATTCCAAGAAGTTTACCAACAAGCTAACGATACAAGGACAAGCGGTGAAAGCGACGTCGGTGTGCTCACGAGAGCAATGCAAGAGTACGAAAAAACGAGAGGCGTTTTCATATACCTCAAATGTTGGGAGCTTATTCGAAAAAGTCCAAAGTGGGCTAACGTTGTACCCATGGCGTCTAGTAGTCGACGAAAGGCTAAACGGTCGAAAACATCATCTTCGGTCGACCCGGAAACACCGACTTCCGATGCACGTACGATCGATTTAAATATTAATTTGGACGATGACGAGGACGTAGTAGAAGAGTTGGAGCGGCCGGAAGGTAGAAGAAGATGGAAGAAAAACGGGAAAAACCGATAGAGTGTCTTCCGATAATTTGGAGCTAAAGGGTGAATTCGAGGAGATGAACAGACGTCTCCAAGATATTCGGGATCTTGGTCACCGGCATTTACAAAGTATCGACGAAATAAACGCCGAAAACAAAAGTTTGTCGTGATCCAAGAATCGAGACAAATGGAAAAAGATATCGAATTTATGGCTAAACCCATCGACCATCGCACCGGGGACGCGTTAATTCTAGCTCGGATGCTTCGGGAACAAATCCGATAAAAATATAATCTCTAGTTTTTTTGTTTTTTATTTTTAGAATGTAATCTTTTAAATTTAATGAATTTTATTTAATTTAAAAAAATAATTGTGTAATGATTGACGGAGAGTTATTACCACTACGGCACTTTCTGAAAAATGTCCCTTGATGACTAGACTGTCACGTGACAGAAAATGCCGAAGGATCTTCCCCTCCCTCTACAGATTGTCTAACTCGATAACATATAATACTATCATTTTCCTTTTCTTGGAAGTTGAAAAGAAGAAATGATAACTTTCCTTCCTCTTTCCTTTATAATTTGATGGATCACACGTAAATTCTTCTTCCAATATCGTTGACTTTTTGGTTTACGTCCGATTCATTGCTTCAGCTACCAAAACCCTAACTCCGTCAGAATCCGGCATCTCATCTACTCATCTGGTATGTATGTATGTATGTATGTATGTATGTATGTATGTATGCTCTGCTAATCATACTGCCATTTTTGAATATCTTAGTGTTATGGACCTTTTCTGCAATCATAAAACTAGTAATTTACTGTTATCAACATGCAACTACGGATTCTTTACGGAACACTTGCAGTTGTTTTCGTTGTTAGCTCTTTAATTGCATTATTGATTCGATTCGATTTGATTTTTACTTAAAAATTGGTATGATAAGCAAGTTCCATTGTGACGTCATCTTCTACAGCAAAAGTAAATAAACAAAAGAGTTTTGATAACCCTAGCCCTAAAGGATGTGGAAATGAAATCAGCAAATACAATAAATGTCATAAGTATTTATATTTTGTGTCTTCTTAGTGAAATAATTTCATTTTAGACTGTCACAATAGGATTGATAATCGAACATCAAATAGGAGATAGATACGAGTAATCGGAAGCCTACTCAGGGTGCAAATTGCTCTGTTGTCATGGAATCTGGTGATTGGAGGGCTGAAGTGTCAGCAGATTCACGGGAAAGGATAAGATACAAGATGTGTGTACTTATATTGCTCTTAAGTTTCTTGTTTTATTTGTGCGATAAAAACTTGAAACGTGCTTGAGTGTCAATTGCTTGGTTGAGTTCTCTGCACTCTTGATTTAACAAATACTGTTTTGCTCTCTGCAAAATATTTGCATCGACGTGTGTTGATCTTGTGTAGAGTGGAAACCTTGAAGAGGCATGTTCCATTCTCTGGAGACGAGGGACTAGAGGAACTTAAGAAAATAGCTGTGAGGTTTGAAGAGAAGATTTATACTACTGCTACAAGCCAGGTTTGTAATTTGTTGTGTTCTTTAATTAATATTATATAAATAGTTATATGGTTTTTTGCTTTTTTATATTCTTTGTGGAATGAAGATTTTGCAAGTGTTTGTGTACAGATGATTTGAAATAACACAAGAAAGTGATATCATGTTTCATAGTGGGACCTAAAGGGCTAAAATCGTGTATGTTATGTGGTTTGCAGTCTGAAGATCCATGTCGGACCCCATGCAGTTGAACTTTGCTGCTAATGGTGTCAACCCACCGATCGTATTTCATAATACACCATCATTCAATAGCCAGAGTGTAAGTGGCGCTGTTGGTGACTGGAGGGCTCCACTGGAACGGGAAAGGATCGTCAACAAGATGTATGAACTTATATTTTTCTTTTGAATTTCTAGTTTATTTGTATTCTAAAATTTTAGTTATGCTGATCTGCTTGAGTGGCACTGTGTCAGTTGCTTGGTGTGACTGGTTCGGTACACATTTCCTTTCTGAAATGATGTTTTCCACTTAATATTTGTGCTGAATATTTGCTTATTTTGACTGACATGTGTTGACCTTGAGTAGAATTGATTCCCTGAAGAAAAATCTTCCTTTCACTAGAGATGATAGACTACAGGAACTTAAGAAAATAGCTCAGAGGGTTGAAGCAGAGATTTTCACTGCTGCCAGAAGTCAGGTTTGTTGTGTTCTTTAATCTTTATATAATTTAGAGTAAGATGTCATTTTCGTCCCAGAGGTTTAGCCAATTTAGAGAAAATAGCTCAGAGGTTTGTTTTTCTGCATCTGCATCCAAAAGGTTTGAAATCTTGGCATTTTCATCTGGCTTGTTAACTCCATCCATTTTCTTCGTTAAGTCAGAGGTATTTCCGTCTTTTTGTTAACTTAAAGGGCAGTTTGGTCTTTTTTAGGGGTATTCGGTCTTTTTACATAGGGTGAAAAAGATCGAATTCCCTTTAAGTTAGCAAAAAAGACAGAAATATCTCTGATTTAATGGAGAAAAATGGATGGAGTTAACGAGCCGGATGAAAATGACAAAATTTCAAACCTTTTGGAATTTTGAACGAAAGTCGAAAATGGAATTTTACTCTATAATTTAAGTAGTTTTTGGTTATTGTCTGTTTGGCTTTTGTGGATCTGAAGCATTTGCAACCAATGATGCACTGGGACGGGTACGGGTACGGGCACGGGAAACGGCAAAACTAAAAAATTCAAGAAGCGGGGACGGGACGGGTACGGGAATAAAAACATATAAAAAAATATATATATCAAAGATAATGTAACACAAAACCCCAAAATAGTTATATGTTGATGTAAAGCTCAAAAATCCCATATCTTCCTAATCTAATCAAACGCTAACAAGCAAATCGCTTTCAAGTTCCGGTTCATCTAATGAAAGATCAGCAAACTCCAAACATCCTACATCTTCCATCGAGTCAAAAGCATCTCCACCCACATCCCACATATTTCCAAGTTCCTCCAGAACCTTGCTTTTCTAGTTTTTCCACATAATCCCACAATGGAGGTTCATCTATAGATGATGATGATCCTTATGTTTCCTCATTAGAAGCCATAATTTTGGAGTTTGGATAGGAAAAGAGAAGAAGAAGAGGATCGCAGAGGGATTGTATGCCTGTATGGTTGGAAACAGAGAAGAAGAAGAGGATCGCAGAGGGCTATAGGGTTGGAAAGGTGATCGTCGATTGGTATAACTGATTAGGATCGGGCGCTATTTTAGAATAGGATTAAAAAATCTTTTTTTTTTAAAAACCAAAAAAAATAAACCGGAACTTCAGGGAAACGTTTCCTGCACGTCCCCAAACCCCGTCCCCTTCCGCAGCGCGTTTCCAGGCCGTCTCCAACAAGCCGGGGACGTTTCCCGGCCGTCCCGGTGCCGTTTCCGTCCCCTAGCAGTCCCCGGGACGGGAGACGGCACCTCATAGGCGTTTCCGTGCTTCCGAGTTTGCAACTCTTTATGACACGGAAGCGATATCATGTTTGGCGTACGCTGTAAGGTGTTTCTGGACCTAAAATCATGTAATTTATTTGGTTTGCAGTCTGAATATTCACGGAAGATATGTTTGAATATGCTGACTATGGAGACTAGATTACAAAAATACCTGTCAGACTCCATGTACTCAAACTCTGCTGCCTTAAGTGTAAACTCCTCTGTACCGTTTAATACGACAGCAAATGGCGGAGATTGGCAAGACGAAGTGTATCAAAAGGTGCTGTATGTTATCTTACATTTCTTAGAAACTGTGAAAACACCTGACGTCATAAATGGCCTTTGAGTTGAATAAAATCATCACCATTAGTATTAATTAAATTAATTAATTAATTATTAATTAATATATATTAAAAGGTGTAGGTCGATGAATAGTGCCCTTTTTTTCATTTAGTGATTTTTCATTTTCACCCCTGTAGTTTACTTAGCTTACTTTTTACACCTTAAACTTTAATAAAGTTATCAAACAGCCCCTAAACTTCAATAAACTTTTATTTCCACTTTGTTTTTGTGTTTTCTCTTTTGGTTGTTATACCGGGTCCTTTTTTGTCATTTAGTGATCTTTCACTTTCACCCCTTGTAGTTTACTCAGCTTAGTTCTTACACCCTAAACTTTAATAAAGTTATCAAAAACTCCTAAACTTCAATAAACTTTTCATTCAACTTTATTTTTATGTTTTTCTCTTTCGGTTATACCGGGTGCCGGTATCGTATCGATACCGTAATGAACCGAACCGATGTCGACCAAACTCCTGCCGCAAAGCGCGGGTGATTTTACTAGTTGTACTATTAGTTTTAGTAGCATTGACATTATGACTAAAAATGATAAGGATTAAAAGGGGAATCATGTATTCTTACTAGCGTTTTTGATGAACTGTGAGTGGAACACTAATCTTTTTCCATTTACTGGCTCTATGACCGTGATCTTTTTTTCTTCTGATGACAGATAAAAACTATGAAGGATCTGTATCTACTAGATTTGAGGCCTACTCTGGGTGCAAGCGGTGCTTTTGGTGAGCCCACCTTGGAACCTGGTGATTGGAGGGCTACAGTGCAAGCAGATTCACGACAAAGGATCGTGAACAAGATGTATGTACTTATATTCTTCTTTTAAATTTCTTAATTTTTTGTGCTCTAAAAATTGGTTATCCTCCTAATATTTTTGCCAACTTTTTGCATTATGTTTGACTGACATACATTGACCTTGTGTAGAATGGAGACCTTGAAGAGGCATGTTCCATTTGATGGACCCGAGGGACTACAGGAACTTATGAGAATGGCTATGAAGTTTGAACAGAGGATGTATACTGAGTGCACAAGCCAGGTTTGTTGTGTTCTCTATATTATTAATAATTTCGTGAAAATAACGTTAAAAAGAGAGGGACGGTTAATCATGCATCATGTGGTGGCGTTGCTAGCCGAAAGACAAGGGGTACATGCACTGATCGGATTTTGTCCCAATTGTTGAGTGATATGTGCCTTATGTCCAAGGCTTGATGCAAAACTACTATCGAGCCGGGGGTCTCACTGGAAGCAGCCTCTCTACTCCTACGGGGTAGAGGTAAGGTTGTCTACATCTTACCCTCCTCAGACCCTACCTTAGCGTTGCTATTGGTGGGATTTACTGAGTATGATGATGATGATATGTACAGATGATTTGAAATAACACATGAAAGTGCTATCATGTTTCATTGTGGGACCTAAAAGGGCTAAAATCATGTATGTTATGTTGTTTGCAGTCTGATTATTTGCGGAAGATATCCTTGAAGATGCTGACTATGGAGACTAGATATCCTGCTGCTAATAATGTAAACCCTCAGATCCATTTATTTCATAATACACAATCATTCAATGTAATGACATTAATTTCTATAAATATGATTTTTGCAGGTATAAGTTTATAAAAAATACAGTGAGTGTGCTCTAACAACTGCACTTTCATATTGTATGATATCTTGGGTAAGCTGCTTAATTTTGTTATCATTTGAAGTTCTGCTACATTGGGTGGTAAGAAGTGTAGTTATTTTCTCTTTTGTTACATGTGCATATTTCAATGAGAACTTATCAATCACTTATCTAAACTTTCATCTTGTAAGATATCCTGGGTGTACGTGATGAAAGTCGCAATATTTATGTCTGTAGATGTATTTGCATTTATCGTGAAATGCAATTGCCATATTGAAGCTTGCTTTAAAAGCTAGGCTCATTTATGGAATGGCCACTTGGGTTATATGTAAAGTTCTTGATTGCTTGTTATGTGCACAACATTTGTCGTGCGATTGTGGGCACTATATTCGTTTAGTTAAACGTGACATTTGGGTGCACCCCCGGTTCCCACTAAGTTGCGCCATTGGGTTTGAGATTTTTGAAGTGGGTTTTGTGAAGAGGTAATTTTGAAATTGGATGTGATGGTTCTTGAATTTGGGTACCAAGAATTGATGATTTCTGGTTATATAATAGATGAATTATTGGTTATCATCTAGATTTTGGGCTTTAAAAGATTTATTTGCAGATTACAATATTTGATTTTTTGAGTTTGAACATGGAGTCTCACCGTTAGTTGCTGAGAGAGGAGAGAGAGAGAGAGAGATTTTAGTGAGAGAAAGAGTGTTGTGAGAGGGAGAGAGTGTGTTTTTGTTTTATTGTGTATTAATAGGTTGCATATATGTAATCTTATATAATAAATAATAAAAAAAGATATATCTTTTAAAAAACATATGTATTACATGGGGTTGAATCCCACTTTTATGATACATTCAAATTATAAGATACAATGATTTTAGTTTGTTTTATGCACCTTCATGCTTATTTGTTTATTTTATTCATAAAACACGCGTCTCAAATTTGTATTAAAGAGAGTTTATGGTACAAAATGGTGGAGATCGATCGTCACGTTTTTTATATTTCATCATTTGTATGAACCATACTGTAAATTCAAGAATGAAATTCTCTTTTAATGGAGTATAGATTTGTTATATTTAAAAATTGTGTTCTTTCTAAATGTTAATGCAACATGCGACAAATGATGAGTTTAAACCAATTATAAAAGTACACGCAACATTACAAATGTGAAACTAAGTTGTCTAGGTTTGACATTTGAAAGAACAATGTGACTATAACAGTGTGACCTAGAATAATTATTTAATTCTAGTGAAAATAAAAACAATAATACAATTATTATCAAGTATATATTAAACGGGAACCTTTGATTCCTAATTTACCATTATTTCAGTCACCGAACTACAAAGTTTATCCTTATCTAAATTTTATGATTATATATCTACTCATAATACTCTGGATATAACTTTATGATTATATAAAAATCAAACGTTTATCCTTATCTAAATTTTTGTTTAAAATTATATTTATTTTTATCTAATTTTTGTTTAAAATTATTATTATTAGTATTATTATTATTTAATATACAAGATAAATAGGAAAATAAGGTGGGAAAACACCAGAAGGTGACACGTGTCTAAAAAAGTTTTTCATTTATTAGTATAGAAAGATATTATTCTTTTTGTTTTTTAATTAATATTTTTTAATTAAATAGCTAAAATTACAAAAGTACCCTCACGTGACATGCACATGTTGTGTTAAAAACAAACTGAGTTAGGCATAAAGGACAAATCGTGCAACAGACTATACCATAAAGTACAAAACTCATTAATTATAAAGGTTAATGACACTCCTTGAAATAGGTTATAAAGATAAAGGACAAAGTTTGCAATTCACTCTTTCTATTATGACCAAGTCTCGATTTACAAAAAAAAAATAAAGATAGAATACGAATTAAAATAAAATAGGAAAGGAAGAAAAATACGAAATGTTACATGATGTCATATGAGAAACAGGGTTTCGAACTATAACCCTAGCTCGTTCAATACGTTCATTGATCCTTCGTCGTACGAAGAGGCCGTGCTCAAATCGTTAGACGGTGTTTAATCAAATCAAATCAGCGAACACAATGATGTCTCCATGTCAGAGCCATCTGTAGGTAACTACTATTTGAGAATTTCAATTAGGGATCCACAGAAGAAACATGATCTACCTTAATCAGATGACTCGATTGTTTCAATGTGCTAAATTGTAGATGATGATGATGAGTTAAGTTGTGGTTCGTGTTTTAGTGGTGGTGGTGGAGGAAGGGTGGCTATGGAGACGACGAAGATGTAACTCAGATTTGGATCTATGGCTTTTAAGATAAATAAGTAAATAGACCAAAATGACCTCAATCCTAAATTTTTAAAAATACACATGTCAATACCATATAGCTTTTTACAAAAGAAAAAACGAACTTCCTATTTGATCATTGCCCTTATTCTGGATATAAAAACCATATTGAGAGACAAAAAGAAAGTCAAAAGGAAAAAAATAATACAACGAAACATTATATTATATATTAGGTTATAGTCCCGTGTATTATACGAGTTGAATAATGAAAATTAGTTGTTTGCAGAGCATAAAACCATACTTAGACTTTCACATTGGATTCTTTATCCGCATTCATATAATTACACTAAAAATCACTATTTTTCTCTCTTCTTTTAAATTGAATAAATTTTTTATACATTTATATTTTCCTTTTCTCTCCTCAACTCACAACTACCTTTAAAAATATTAAAAAAAATCATAAGGATGAACAATGTTTCCATATATTTATAGATGAACAATAAAATTCCCATATATTTTCTCTCTCATTCACTCACAACTATTCCTTATAATATAACTAACTCATTCACATAATATAAGAGGTCCATTGTAAATGCTCTTAAAAGTTAAAATAACAATCATCCAACAAAATTAGTTTTTACAAACATCATCACTCATCTATACTATATTATAATGCACGAGTGAAGGACATTTTAAGATGCCCAAAAGTATACATTTTTTTAGTTTAATGCATAAGACACAACCCATAATCGAGGAGAAAATAGTCTTCAAACACTAATTACATTTTAGTCCTCATCTTTAACCAGATTATGGATAATTATTTAATATTTACATTTTTCCCCTTATAAAAAATTATCTATCCTTATGAATTTTGAACGGCAATAACTTCTTCGTATGTTAATATTATTTAAAAAAAAGTTACAAAAAAACAAGCATTTTATCCTCCTTATAGTATAACTATATTTTTTTTAAATTAAGAAAATCTATGTGTTACGTGATTAACAATGTTTATGAGTGCGCAATAACTGAATCGTTAACAAAAAACATATGAAACCAAACCGGAATCAACAAAAAATTGAATTAACTGAAAACCGGTTAGTCGAAAAACCGAATTAACCAAAAACCAGCTATCAATTTTGTAAGCTCGTTTAACCAAAATTAACCCAAATTAACAAATTATTCATACTTTTATATATTATCTAGTTCATGTATTTCATACTTTTATACATCCATTTCATGTGTCTACACCTCAATTTCATGTATTTTTAAACAAAAGTTTCAAACCAAGTTTGGTATTGGCTATTGACTTTAAAAGAACAAAATTGAAAACCGTCAATCTAACCGAATAAACCGAACTGATTAATCGAAAACCGATTGGTTAGTAAAATAAACTAATTGATTACTTCAGTTCAGGATAATAACTGAACCAACCGAACCATGCACACCACAATGAGATGGACTAACTCATGACTTAGCTTATGGTGTATATCCACACAATAATGCTACAATAAATATTAGACAAATAAGAAAACTACTATAAACGAGTACCGCAATATAAAGTGTTGCCGTAAACTACCATAAAGTCGTGACTGGAATCCACATATGTGCATCTTTATGGAACAGAGTACCAATACGTTCTCCATTTAGAACATTTATGATGTTATTAGGAGCAACTTATTAATAAAGTTGAGGGTGAATGATCTGTGTAAAGAAAATGAAGAAGGTGGGTGGGTTTGGAATTGGGTTTATGGAGCACATGATTTCCGTATTTGGGGGGTATAAACATGGAGATGACCAATTTGCCTTTCAGATTTGATGGTAAAAGACACCTCTGCACTGGTCAACTAACCTTTGACTAACATCAAATGTTAGCATGGGTGGTATTGATTCAAATTGACAATCACAGAGGCTGGAATGGTTGAAATTGGCAAACAGGCTGTATATGCGATCTGGTGTAAACCATAGAGACAGAAATGGTACTTTACTTTTTAATATTTATTAACAACTTGTAATAATTATAATTTTATTTTCTTTTCCTGGACATCCGATGCAGTGGCCATGATTTATGGTTATTCAACCGTGAATATGCATTATCCACGGGATGGACAAAGGATTGTCTAAGCCACCTTTACTATATTAACTATAATCATCGACTAGTGCTTTATTATTTTAATTAACTATAATCAACGAAATTTAAATTTAATGGTATTTTAACTAAAACGTACTTAACTAAATATATATTTAAACTCAATGGTATTATTTTAACTATAACTACCGTCTTTGTGTATTGTCTTTGTGCATATCATGTCGATTTTTGTGATTTCTACGTTGAATTGTCTGTTTGATTTTAAAGTCAACTTTAACTCATCATTTGATTATGTACGTCAAACATAATTTAGGCGGGAAACATAACCATTGCTTAAATTTCTTATATGTTGGACCAGGGGTGTAAACAAAAGGGTAGAATAGTGTCTTAATCCTGGTTCAGGGACCAAAGTTTTAGACTTATTAGAAACACATGGTATTAGAGCATTCACAATAGATCTCATCGTGTGAATGTAGCATTTATATTTGTGAAAAGTGGTTGCAAATTTTGTGAGTAGAAGAGAGAGAAAAAAAGAAGAAAAAGTTATTGTTCAGAGTAAATTTGAAGAATATATTGTTCACCTCTATAACTTTTTTTAATATTTTTTGAAAGTGGTTGCGAGTGAAAGAGAAAAAAAAAGTAATGATAAAAGTATAAAAAATATTATTTGATTGAAAATGAGAGAGAAAATATAATGTTTTTTAGTGTAATTATTGAGATGAAGTAAGAGGTTTGATTGTGAATACTCTAAAAAGAAAAGGGTAGAACAATTATTTCATAAATAAACTAACAGAAACATGATGTCAGCACACGACAAGGTCCTAGATTGATGCAATTTATCTGACGCGGGTTATAAGGCCATTGGGTATACTTTCACGTCCCTTAACTACACGTAAGTGTCACATCACCCACTTGGTCGTCTTCCACTTCGCCTCACACCAAGTAAAATGGTTTAACCTCCATTAGCGGCCCTTAAATTAATTAAAATACATATTTATAGCATGTTGTGTGTGTGTAAATTTTTTAATCCTTGATTCCCTCCTCTCTCCCAGTTAACTTCTTAACACGGGAAACTTTTAATGTCCCTTAACACTCTCTAGGAGTGGTAAACATAGTTAACGGATACCAACCAAGATTAACACATATGAATGTTAGACCCCCTGTAGTGGGGCGTGATGTGTGGTTGTTTTTGGCCCATAGCGCCCAATGGCGCCTAGAACACCACGACGAAGGGCGTTATGACTCAAAATATTCAGCGCTATCTCCTTCGCGGCGTGATGTCTTTCCCTCCACTACACACACATATATACATACATATGTATGTATCTTAAGGGGTTATTAATTAATTGGGTAATGATAAGGTATGGGCTTTATGACTACGGCCTTAAGTGACATAACGCCCCATAAAGCCCCTGTGTGACAAGGGACGTAGCTACATAGAGGTATGGGTTCGGTCAACCCGTACCAATTTTTTAAAGTGTTAAATATAGGTATATTTTGACATCGTACTTATAGAAATTTCGCCATCGAACCCATAGTATCCTCTAAATCGGTCCATGGGAAATTTTCGAACCCATAGAAAAAAATTTCTAGCTACGCCCTTGTTAATGTGACGTGCCACGACACATGTCACACAATGCCCGCAATGAGGTTTTATGACTCCAGATGACCTTAGAGTATACCACGTATCCTAATATATCAAAAGATAAAGATGGCAACCCATGGTGTAAAAGTGTAGTTTTGGAAGCTGAAAAGAAGAAATGAAAACTTTCCTTTCTCTTTCCTTCCTTTATAATTTGATGGATCGCACGTAAATTCTTCTTCCAATACCGCTTACTTTTTGGTTTACGTCCGATTCATTGCTTCAGCTACCAAAACCCTAAGTAATTCGGCATCTCATCTACTCATCTGGTTTTATTGTATGTATGTAGTTGTATGTATTATGCTCTGCTAATCATACTGCCATTTTACAATATCTCAGTTTTATGGACCTTTTATGCAATCATTAACTAGTAATTTACTGTTATCAACATGCAACTACGGATTCTTCACAGAACACTTGCAGTTGCACTTGCTTTCATTTTTAGCTCTTTAATTGCATTATTGATTCGATTTAATTTGATTTTTACTTAAAATTGGTATGATAAGCAAGTTCCATTGTGACGTCATCTTCTACAACAAAAGTAAATGAACAAAAGGGTTTTGATAACCCTAGCTCTAAAGGATGTGGAAATCAATTCAAAAATTAAAATAAATGAAGGAGATGAGAGAGAATATCTCATGTTTGTGTTGCTATATCCTTAAGATGACATATAAGTATTTAAATTTTGTATCTTCTTAGTGAAATAATTTCATTTTAGACTGTCACAATAGGATGAAAATCGAACATCACATAGAGATAGATACGAGTAATCGGAAGCCTACTCAGGGTGCGAATTGCTCTGTGGTCATGGAATCTGGTGATTGGAGGGCTCAACTGTCAGCGGATTCACGGAAAAGATAACATACGAGATGTATGTGCTTATATTCTTCTTAAATTTCTTGTTTTTTTGCACAATAAAAATTTGAAACCTGCTTGAGTGTCGATTGCTTGGTTGAGTTCTCTGCATTTTTTATTTAACGAATAATGTTTTGCTCTCTGCTAATTATTTGCATCGTTTGGGTCAGGGGAGCTCTAACGATGGGCAATGTGGTGCTCGGCCGGGCACGTTTTTCCAGAGGCACAAAATTTTAAAAATCCTTGGTTATATATAGATGTTTATTGCTATAACTTTAATGATTGTTTAAAAAATAAAAAAATTACATTATTTATTTTTTTAAGGCCTAAGGGTAGGGGTAGATTTTTTTTTATCCGCCGGGCACCTGAAAGTGACGTGTGTTTGATCTTGTGTAGATTGGAAACCTTAAAGAGGCGTTTTCCATCATTCTGTGGATACGAGGGACTAAAGGAACTTACGAAAATAGCTGTGAGGTTTGAAGAGAAGACTTATACTGCTGCCACTAGCCAGGTCTGTTGTCTTCTTTAATATCATATCATAAATATTATGTAGTTTTTGCTTTTTTCCTCTTTTGTGGAATGAAGATTTTGCAAGTGTTTGTTTATGTACAGATGATTTGAAATAACACAAGAAAGTGATATCATGTTTCATTGCGGGACCTAAGCTTATGTATTTTATTTGGTTTGCAGGCTGATTATTTACGGAAGATATTCTTGAAGATGCTGACTACGGAGACTAGATCAGAAGATCCAATGCAGTCAAACTTTGCTGCTAATAGTGTCAACCCACCGATCCATGTATATCATAATACGCCATCATTCAATAGCCAGGGTGTAAGTGGCGCTGCTGTTGGTGACTGGAGGGCTCCACTGGAACGCGAAAGGATCGTCAACAAGATGTATGAACTTATATTTTTCTTTGAATTTCTTAGTTTATTTGTATTCTAAAATTTTAGTTGTGTTGATCTGCTTGAGTGGCACTGTGTCAGTTGCGTGGTGTGACTGGTTCGGTACACATTTCCTTTCTGAAATGATGTTTGTTTTCCACTTAATATTTGTGCTGAATATTTGCTTATTTTGATTGACATGTGTTGACCTTGAGTAGAATGGATACCTTGAAGGAAAATCCCTTCCTTTCACTAAGTATGATAGACTACAGGAACTTAAGAAAATAGCTCAAGGGTTGAATATGAGATTTATACTGCTGCCACAACTCGGGTTTGTTCTGTCCTTTATATTATATTATATAAGTAGTTTTTAGTTTTTGGTTACTGCCTTTTTGCTTTTGTGGAACACGGGAAGCGATATCATGTTTGTTGTACAGCGTTAAGTATTTCATGTATTTTTGGTTTGCAGTCTGAATATTCACGGAAGATATGTTTGAATATGCTGACTATGGAGACTAGATTACAAAAATACATGCCAATCTCCATGTACTCAAACTCTGCTGCCATAAGTGTAAGCTCCTCAGTACCATTTAATACGACAGCAAATGGCGGAGATTGGCAAGAGGAAGTGTGTGAAAAGGTGCTGTATATGTTACCTTACATTTCTTTTAAAGCAGTGAAAGCAGCTGACGTCATAAATGGCTTTTGAGTTGAACAAAATCATCACCATTAATATTGTACTATTAATTTGAGTAGCATTGATTTGACATTATGTCATTTTACTAGTGTTTTTGATGCACTGTGAGTGGGAACACTAAATATTTTTCCCTTTTCTGGCTCTATGACCGTGATTTCTTTTTTTTCCTGATGACAGATAAAAAGTACTATGAAGGATCTGTATCTACAGGATTTGAGGTCTACTATGGGTGCAAGCGGCACTTTTGTTGACCCCACCATGGAATCTGGTGATTGGAGGGCTCATCTGGAAGCAGAGACACGACAAAGGATCGTGAACAAGATGTATGTACTTATATTGTTCTTTGAACTTTCTTACTAGAGTAAAATGCCATTTTCGTCCCTGAGGTTTAGCCAGTTTTGCGACTTTCTTCCAAAGGTTTGTTTTTCCGCATCTAGATCCAAAAGGTTTGAAATCTTGCCAATTTCATCCGGCTCGTTAACTCCATCCATTTTTCCGTTGAGTAGGGTATTTCCATCTTTTTTTGTTAACTTAAAGGGCAATTCAGTATTTTGAATACTTGTACATTATGCAAAATGCTTGTACATAATATGAAAAAACCGAATTGCCCTTTAAGTTAACAGAAAAGACAGAAATACCCTGACTTAACGGAAAAAATGAATGGAGTTAACGAGCGGAGCCAGATGAAAATGACAAGATTTCAAACCTTATGGATGGATCTAGATGCGAAAAAACAAACCTTTGGACGAAAGTTGCAGACCTGGCCAAACCTCAAGGGACGGAAATGGCATTTTACTCTTCTTATTATTTGTGCTAACAAAATTGGTTATCCTCCTAATATATTTGCTAACTTTCTGTATTATTTTGACTGACATTGACCTTGTGTAGAATGGATACCTTGAAGAGGCATCTTCCATACTCTGGAGCCGAGGGACTAGAGGAGCTTACAAAATAGCTGTGAGGTTTGAAGAGAAGATTTATACTCTGCTACAAGCCAGGTTTGTTGTGTTCTCTGTATTATATTACATTAATCTATGCAGTTAATATTGGTGATACATCGGTCCCCTAGTAAAATATCGGTACCGATATTATCGGCTATATTGACCGATATATCACTAATTATTACTGTTAAATTGCTATATATATATATATATATAATATAAATTCTGCATGATATTAAAATTTACCGATATACTCACCGAGATAACCTTTATCTCAAATATTGGTCCTTGACGATATCCGATATTTTTTACCGCATTAATTGCATAGATATTAATAGTTTGTAATATATTGTAGGACAAAAATCATGTAATTATTATTTGATTTGCAGCCTGATTATTTACGGAAGATGCTGACTATGGAGACTAGATCATATAACGCTGCTGCTAATAATGTAAACCCTCAGATCTAGGTATTTCATAATACACAATTATTTAATGTTATGTCATTAATTTTAGTAAATCTGATTTTTGCAGGAATAAGTTTATATAAAAAATAATGCAGTGAGTGGGTCCCAACAATTGAAGTTTCATGTTGTTTACTATCTTGGGAAAGGTGCTAATTTTGTTATCTTCATCATTTGAAGTTCTGCTACCTTGGGTAAGAAGTGTAGTTTTTATTTTCTCTTTAGTTAACATGTGCATATTTCAACGAGAACTTATCAAGTTATCAATCACTTATCTAAACTTTTATCTTGTTACATACCAAACGAGAGAACTCAACCCAAAAGACTAGCCTGTGGGTGAGGGAGCCCATTTGGTATATAAACCCCACATTGATTGCCCATACAACCCGATTTGGGACAAGTCCCATACCTTGCAGTGGTTTCGGTCCATAACATATCTTGTCTATATCCTGGGTGTACGTGACGCAAGTTACAAACGTTCTCTTTATTGTGAAATCCAATTGCCATATTGAAGCAGCTAGGCGCTCATTTATGGAATGGCCACTTGGGTTATATGTAAAGTTCTTGATTGCTTGTTATGTGCACAACATTTGTCGTGCCTAAATAGTGTTGTGGTTAAGAGGTAATTTGTTGATTGTGGGGATTCTTTTCGTTCAATTAAACCTAACATACAACTAGGGGAGTTTAAGAGCGAGTGTATTGCACATCGAAGAATTTCTAAAAAATTAATAGATGGGAAAGAAGTGCTTATGGGTTCTGCCTGGCCCGACCCATTTTGTTACACTTTAATTGTAATAGAGGGGTCAAAAGTGTAAATAGGGGATATGTGAGGGTCTTATGAGTAGTTGTATAGTTGATAGGGACTATGTTGTAATTGTGTAACGAACTGGCAGTTAAATAACGACTTAAGCTGTCATAACAATCAGCTTAGTCTTGGATTGAATCTTTCTCTCTCTCTCGTTATTCTGTTCTTTCTAATTCTAAGCCTAACAGTGGTATCAGAGCTCCAATTCTCGGCAGCTATGTGTATCAATTCATCCGATTTCGTTTCGATTCACATAATTGATCAATTGTTCGATCAATTTCGCTCGTTTTTTTTCAATTCTCATCTGATTTCGTTTCGATTCATAGGAATTGATCAATTGTTCGATCAATTTCGATCGTTTTTGTTCAATTCTCATCTGAATTGATCTTCGTTCGGTCAATTCTTCATTCAGTTCAATTTGATTACAATTCGCTCAAAGATGACGACAACAACAAGAAATCAAGAATTTGAAAAAACAATCAAAGAACATGATTCTACTCTCAAAAGGTTAGAGATATCAACTAATCAAAATCTGTCGGAATTGATTGGTATTAAAGCAGCTACTGAAAAGAATTCAACAGATATGGATGCTATGAGGTCAAAGATGGATGCAATCTTGAAGAAACTAGATTTGATGAGTGACACAGGGGGTAGTAATACTCATGATGATGAAATTGAAGGGAATCATAGGGATCATAATATTGAAAATAGGGGATTCAGAAGTAATAACAAGTTTCAAAGGTGGAATTCCCTAAATTCGATGGTAATGATGTAGAGGGGTGGCTGTATAAGTGCGAGCATTTCTTTACAATAGATGAAACACAAGAACGGTTCAAATTGAGGTATGCAGCAGTACATCTTGAAGGGAGGGCATTACAATGGCATCAATCATTCCTTAAATCTAGTGGTATGACATTATCACAAATGCCTTGGAATGAGTATTCCAGATCTGTGTCTGCAAGGTTTGCCGCAAATTTAGTAGAAGATGCAATGGGGGCCTTAAAAGCTTTAACACAAACAGGTACTCTTGATGAGTATTGTGACAGTTTTGATTTGTTATTGAATAAAGTGACCTTATGTCAAGAATATACTGTGAGCATGTTTATAGAGGGTCTAAAACCTGAAGTCAAGTGTCATGTGAAGTTGTTTAAAGCAACAACTCTAAGAGAAGCATACACATTAACTAGACTACAAACTCAAGCCAATGTAACCTTATATTCGACCAAACCCACTTACCAATCTAAATACTCTGCACCAGTTCATAAAACCAGCCCTACTACAAACGCATTCACTAATGCCACCAAACCTCCTTTATTGCCAACACCAATTCATGCTAACCCTATCAATTCTTATAAACCACCTACAAAAATGATTACAAGCAAAGAGATGAGTGATAAAAGGGCAAAAGGGGAATGTTTCTGGTGTAATGAGAAGTTTACACCAGCACACAAATGCAAGTTTAAACATCTGTTTTCAATTGAAATACAAGGAGACTATAAGAATGATGATGAGGTTGTCACTGAACTTACATTAACAGAACCTGTACAAGATCAACCCCATATATCTTTGAATGCTATAACAGGCATTCCTTCATTTTCTACTATGAAAATTGTGGGAACAGTTGGTACAAGGACATTACAGATTCTCATAGATAGTGGGTCTACACACAATTTCTTGAACAAGCATATAGTTGACAAATTGAAGTGTCCTACTCATGATATTCCTGGAATGCAAGTCACTATTGCTGATGGAAAAAGTTACCATGTATGCAGACATGTAAAGACTTTCAATGGGCCATGCAAGGTAATTGGTTTAAAGCTGATATGTTAGTTGTTCCTTTAAGCAGCTATGATATAGTTTTGGGAATACAATGGCTGCAAACCTTGGATCATATTTTGTGGAACTTCAAAATGCTAACAATGAAGTTCAAGGTTGGGCAAAATACAATTGAACTAAAAGGGGTTGGTTCTGAGGGGGTTAGTTTATGTTCAATGGACAAGTTAACTGAATTGTTGAATCAACAAAACACTGTTATTCAAGCTCAATTACTCAGCTTACAGTTGAATGATAAAGCAGAGTTTCAACATCAACCAAAAATAAAAGAAGATACCACCCATTCTTCTATAGAGATTCTGTTGGAACTTTTGCTGATATCTTTGAAATACCTAAAGGATTACCTCCTCCTAGAGCCTGTGATCATAGAATCAAGTTGAAAGATGAAAATATTGAGCTCAATCTTAAACCTTATAGATATCCTGCTGCTCAGAAGAATATTATAGAACAAATGACACAGGAGTTGATGGATTCAGGAGTGATTAGAGACAACAACAGTTCATTTGCTGCTCCAGTGGTTCTGGTAAAAAAGAAGGATGGCTCTTGGAGGATGTGTGCTGACTATAGGAGATTAAACGAAGCCACTATTAAAGATTGTTTTCCTATTCCGTTAATAGAGGAATTGTTGGATGAATTGGGAGGGGCTAATGTTTTTTCTAAATTGGACCTTAGATCTGGTTACCATCAGATTAGAATGCATGAACAAGATGTCCATAAGACTGCATTCAAAACACATCAAGGGCACTATGAATTCTTGGTATTACCATTTGGTCTTACCAATGCTCCTGCAACAATCCAGTCTCTAATGAATTCCACTTCTAAACCGGTATTTAGAAAATGTGCATTGGTATTTTTTGATGATATTCTAGTTTATAGCAAAACCATGGATCAGCATGTTCTAGACTTACAAGAAGTACTACAGTTAATGAGAGCTAATACTTTGAAAGCTAAGAGATCTAAATGCTCTTTTGGAGGAAACAAAGTGGAGTACTTGGGTCATATCATCACTAGTTCCGGTGTGGCTACTAATCCAGCAAAAATCCAAGCTATAAGAGACTGGCCAGTGCCTACAACTGTTAAACAACTAAGGGGCTTCCTAGGGCTAGCTGGGTATTACAGAAGATTTATCAAGGGCTTTGGTACTATTTCTCGACCTATGAACAATTTACTCCAAAAGGATGCTTTTAGTTGGAATGACGAAGCTCAGCTGGCATTTGACACTTTAAAGAATGCTTTATCTACTGCTCCTGTTTTAGCTCTACCGAATTTTTCTAAGGTGTTTGTAGTAGAAACTGATGCATCCGCCAAAGGGTTGGGAGCAGTTTTGATGCAAGATAACCATCCTATTGCTTTCATTAGCAAAGGATTGTCTATTAGACAACAAGCTCTCTCTGTGTACGAAAAAGAATTACTAGCTATTCTATTGGCGGTGAAGCAATGGCACCATTACTTGATCGTGAAGCATTTTGTGATCAAGACTGATCAGCAGAGTTTAAAACATTTGTTATCTCAGAAGATTATAACGCCATTGCAGCAAACCTGGCTGTCTAAATTGCTAGGTCATGATTATGAGATTTGTTACAAAAAAGGCAAAGAGAATTTGGCTGCTGATGCATTATCAAGAGTACAGGGGATGACATTTTTTCAGATGGCAATCAGTTCTATCCATCCCCTATTATGGCAAAGAATACAGGATGCTTGGCAACAAGATGTTGATAGTCGAATCCTGATTGACGAGTTGAAACAAGGGAAGATTATAAAAAACAAATCTTGGGATGGTAAGGCTTTAAGAAGGAAAAACAAATTACTCATTGCTAATGACCTATTGTTAAGAACTGAGATTCTTAAGCATTGTCATTCTTCTGCTGTTGGGGTCACTCAGGCTTTAAACCTACTTTATTGAGGTTAAAAGAGGCATTTTATTGGAAAGGTTGTGCAAAGGATGTTTATGCTTTTGTTAAGAACTGTTCTATATGTCAGAGAGCAAAGTATGAGCCATTAGCATCTCCAGGGCTATTACAACCTTTGCCTATACCAAAGAGTATTTTTCAGTGACATCTCCATGGATTTTATATCAGGCCTACCTAAGAGTAACGACAAAGATTCTATATTGGTGGTAGTGGACAGATTGACCAAATTTGGGCATTTCATACCTCTAACTCATCCTTACAATGCTGCTCAAATTGCTCAGGTATTCTTAGACAACATTTTCAAGATTCATTGATGTCCTGCTACTATTGTTTCAGACAGAGATCCAATTTTTATCAGTAAATTTTGGCAAGAATTTATGAAATTACAAGGTATATCTTTAGCTTCTTCTACAGCGTACCATCCACAAAGTGACGGCCAAACAGAGGTCTTGAATAGGTGTTTAGAATCGTACCTGAGATGCATGACTATGGACCATCCTTCACATTGGTCAAGATGGATTTCTTTAGTCCAGTGGTGGTATAATACTACTTTCCACTCTGCCATTGGCATGTCTCCATATGAGGCTTTATTTGGCATTAAACCTGCAGTTCATATTCCATACATTTCAGGAGATACCAATGTCATGGCTGTAGAAGAATTATATAGAAACAGGGAGATCATCATTAAGCAATTAAAAATTAAAAAATCACTTACAAGTAGCTCGAAATCGTATGAAGCAAGTTGCAGATGCCCACAGATCTGAAAGAACTTTTAAGGTTGGTGATTGGGTATACCTTAAGCTGCAACCTTTTGTGTAAACCTCTCTCAAATTCCACAGGAATCAAAAATTTGCTCCCCGGTATTATGGACCGTTCTTAATCATTGAGAAGGTAGGAAAAGTGGCTTACCGATTGGATCTTCCTTCGGATTCTCAGATTCATCCGACGTTTCACGTCTCACTCTTGAAACCAGCTAATGGTCCTGCAGTTCAGTTACATCCGCTTCCATCTGCTCCTCGGTTTCAATATCAACCTCGCTCGATTATTGATCGAAAACTTGTTAATCGGTGGGGTAAGGCAGCAATTATGGTACTGGTCCATTGGTGTGATCTACCTTTAACAGAAGCTACTTGGGAATTTCTTGATGAACTGAAATGGCGGTTTCCCTCTTTTAATTTTTGAGGTCAAAAATCTTAAATAGGGGGGAAGTATTGTTACACTTTAATTGTAATAGAGGGGTCAAAAGTGTAAATAGGAGATATGTGAGGGTCTTATTAGTAGTTGTATAGTTGATAGGGACTATGTTGTAATTGTGTAACGAACTGGCAGTTAAATAACGACTTAAGCTGTCATAACAATCAGCTTAGTCTTGGATTGAATCTTCTCTCTCTCTCGTTATTCTGTTCTTTCTAATTCTAAGCCTAACACATTTGACCCATAAAAAAAGTTCCTCTTTAAGCTGTTAATGAATTATTTTGCCACCCATGTAATGAAGTAGGAGAATGGAAAATAACCCAACCTTTTTTTATTATTCCAAATTGGTTCAACAAACTCAAGTATTATGAAGTTTATCGATTTAACAAATCAAATATTGGGTTTTAGTTATAATTTTGACTTCTTTGTGCTCTTTATTTGGTTTATTAATATGTTAAGAGTAAATTGCACAAAACGTCCTTTAAGTTTCATCAATCTTGCTGGTTTATCCTTAATCTTTAAAAGTTGCCAAAACAAGCCTTTAAGATTAAATTAGTTACGGGTTTCATCCTTTATCACTAACCCGGTTATTAGTTCATGTTAAATGGCCTCACATGCATGACATGTGAGGGTAAAACCGTCTTTTTCATACATGTGAGCTTATATAACCCTAATAAAATCCCACCATTTGTGTTCTTTTTTTCTACCTAACACAATTGCACATTGCAAACCCTAGATTCTAATCCCAACTTCAATGTCATCTGTTTATTGTTTGTGTGGGAAGGAAGCAATCTTACGAACCTCTCGGTCAGATAGAAACCCAGGACGACTGTATCACTCGTGTCACTTCAAAGTAAGTTTTCCCCAAATTCACCATAATTTGAAAATCAATGTTTAGTGTATGTTGTTTTGTTTACAGGCATCACTGATTTGTAAGAATTTCATTGGATGGGCTGAACCAAAGGCTGATGAAGAAGCACAATATACCATTCCAAGATTACTAAGGACTAACAGTGAACTTATGGATTCAAATCATGAGCTTCATGCTAGAAACAAGAAAGTTGAAGAACATTTGAAAGACAGCAGAGCTGAATCAAAAAAATGGAAAAAGTACATAATTCTTAGTTGGTTGATGCTTTTCACTGTTGTGTTTTCTTAAAATAGTTAGTTAGGGAATGAAATCTAGTATGATCTTGATGTATTGTGTTTTGTAGTTGTGAATCATGTTAAGGCAATTATATATTTTGGATATTATTAATGGAATGTATTTTGGAAATTCGATCATATGGATATTGTTGCAGTTGTTGTTTATGTCATGTTTGTATAGTCGCGTACATAACAAAGTGAACGCATAAGTGTCCGCGGACATAACAAAGTGAAAGCATAAGTGTCAGTGGACATAACAAAGTGAAAGCATAAGTGTCCGCGGACATTTGACACTTATCATCACCTAACAACCTGCATTACCTAACAACTTGCAACCCTTAACAAACTGCAACCCTTGATAAACTACAACCCCTAAACAATCTGCAAACAGAACCACTCGTAGAAATTTTAACCTGCCCCTTAACACCCTGCATTAACTGTATAGCATATAACACCCTTAAATCATTAAATGGCCGTATAACATATAACACCCTCAAATCATATAAAGACAATAAAAACATGACATACCATAAAGAAAATACTGTCTAATACAAAACATAACAAAAGTCACCAAGTCTACATAGTTTTCAAAGATAATTAAACATGACATAGGTTTTTAAGACCAAAAGAACAACCATGTAAACATCCTAACACAAGCAAACATAAACAATTATTTTGACTTTTTCTAAGATTTTGCCTTTGCCCCTGCACCATTCTTGACAGCACGAGAGCCTACACCTTTCTTCACACCACTGGAGCCTGCACCCTTCTTTACACCACTAGATCCTGCACCCTTCTTGACACCACTAGAGCCTGCACCCTTCTTGACACCTAAAGAACCTGCAACATTCTTGCATGTCCTGCTATTATGACCAAGGCCCTTGCATTTTCCACATTTTACAGAAGCATCCTTCTTTGATAATTTTCCACCTTTGGACATATCCTCTATCTCACTTACAGACCTTTTCCTTTTCTTTTTTGGCCTTCCAGCTTGCTTGTGGTAACTTGGTGGTGTTATAGTAGTTGGCACCTGGGATTTGGGCCATAAAGTTCTACCATTGATAGGAAATATCTTGAAACTGTAAACATGCTTCCATGATTCCAACTTGTACAGTGGGTGCACCCAATTTTCTGGTATATCAACCTGTATACAACAATTATTGTTCAATAACAAATCAAAATGAATGTTATATAAATAAAGACAACCTGGTGACCATGGCTGGCCATATTCCAATTTGCTGCTACTGCATGCTTGCAAGGTATCCCTGTAATCTCCCACCTCCTGCAACTACATGTTTTCTGAACTGCATTGACCACACAATGGTCAATACCATGAGATACCTCAAAGTGTTCATCCCCATTCCAACTAACTGAATACTTTGCAGCATCTTTCTTTATGTTTGACAACTGATTGGTAGCATATGGTGTCAACAAACCATCAATTTTATCAATAACTTGGAAGACATTAACTATCCTTCTCATAAGGTATTCCCTTATGTATTCTAAAGCTGTAATTATGGGCTTATCTCTCCCTTGTACTATTTTGGCATTAAATACCTCACACATGTTGTTTAGAAGTACATCAGAGTGTGCCCTGCCTGTTCACAAAATATGTAGCACAAATTCAAAAACTTACAAGTGTAATAGTCTACATATGGAATTTAATATTTTAAATAATTGCAAGTGTATTACCTGAAAAGTGAGATCTGGTCCAGTGTTTTGGTGGGATCTTTGATAACCAAACATGCGCATCAGAGTTCAAAGTCTTTAGCTCATCCATAGAAGTCTCAAACTGTACAACTGTTGTAGCACTTGCTATTTTCCAAAGCATGTCTTTGTACTCCTTCCCTTTATAAGATAATCTCATGTTCTCATGGATATGTCTGAGACAGAATCTGTGCTCAGCATTTGGAAATAAATTTGAAACTGCATTCTGAATTCCCTGTTACACATTAAAAAATGCATAAGTATGATAAACCAACAGATTAATAATGTAAAACATGTACCTTTTGTCTATCACTCATGAATGTGAAATTTGAATTGCTTGCAAGTTGTAAGTCATCACCAAGACATTGAAGAAACCAGGTCCATGAGTTAATGTTCTCAGCTTCAACAATTGCATAGGAAAGAGGATAAATCATGTTGTTGTTGTCAATTCCAACAGCTGTGAGAACCTGACCAGGAAGAGGTCCTTTCATAAATGCACCATCAAGCCTTACCAAATGTCGCAGTCCCCGACCCCACCCCGGGAGTGGGGGCCGCGGGACACAGAGCTGTGGTACCGATGTTTATTAATTTGGTAGCTGAATTACGTCATCGGGATCGTAGTTAGAAAATAAATATAAGAGTTTCAAAACACCAGACTTTTATATTAAACAAATGGGGTAAAACCCATGTTTTCATTACAATACATATTTTTAGGGACAGACCCTAATTTATGGAAAACATAAACTCCTTTTTATTTAGTTAACTTTTATAGCCACTTTTCTAAGCCTTCAGTGCTCTCCAGCTGGCTTCTGTTAGCTTCACATTAAGTTACCTGAAACGCGTCTTAAAAACATTTTATCAGCAATAAATACTGGCGAATCCATCTCAGTTTTATCAAAACAAGTGATTATACTTTACAATTATTGAGGAGCATCCGCATTTACAATGTTTATATCTACATAATTACTCAATCAGTACTGTCAATCCTGACTTGTGGGTCATATTACTTGGGCCCTGTCGCCCAACAGTAACGGTTCCTGTCACATTCCCGTGACTTTGGACTAGCAATGTATACAAAACCCCAACATACCGGCAGTAATTATAGAATACATATACTCAATCACTGTTAAGCATAATTAAAACATCTGAGGTTTTGCTAACACATTTTGACTCACAAAAAGATTTACGAAAAGAGAATGTACTTGCCTTGAACACTTTAAGTATTTCTACGGAGTTCCTGGTGATAGTTCTTGATTACTTCCTGGGATTTCTATTAAAACATACAATGCACATGTGTTAGTAAGTTAACCCAAGTCACTTTAACCATACAACAATCGACAGAACTCCACGAACGTAGTCGGGCAGAGCCTAGACATGCGTTGGCGATTCTAGATCGATTGGGTAGGGTGTCCATATAACACTCGACAGAACTCCAACGAACGTAGTCGGGCAGAGCCTAGACATGCGTTGGCGATTCTAGATCGATTGGGTAGGATAGTGAATTAGTGATCGGGGGTTAAGTTACTTACAGCGGGCAGCGCTTCGCCGGTTTAGGGGGTGTTGCATGAAACAGAGATCCGAGAGTATACGTTCGATTTTATCGATCGCAATTGAGCACTGGACTTCGTCCCAGACTGCTCTATTTATACCCGAATTTGACCTCCCCCGCGCGTCGCGAAGGGATCTGGGTTCCCTCTCGCGTGGCGCCTGAGGTGCCTAGCTAGGCTAGGTCAGCCTGGTCACAAGTGTAGGGTTGCCAGATGGCGCGAAACGGTGACGTCACCGGGATACCTCCCGTGCGTCGCGACAGAGACTGTGTCTCTGGCGCGTGGCGCCTGGACAGTCCATGTGGACCTGTCTCGTTTTGTGTGCCGTGTCTAGATTTGCGTGTCTGGTTTTACGTTTCGGTAATTTTCTGGGTGTTTTAAAGAGTTGTTACATCCTCCCCACCTTGTTTTAAATCTTGAAGAGGTATCACCAATGATTCGTCTGCTAGACATTTCTTGAGATTGCATATATGAAATAAATCATGTATTCCTGCCATTTCCGCTGGCAATTGTAGCTGATAGGCTACTGGCCCTATTCGTTTGACAATCTTAAAAGGTCCAACATACCTTGGGCTTAGTATTCCTTTCTTGCCGAATCTTACAACTCCTTTCCAGGGTGAGACTTTTAACAGCACTTTATCTCCGACTTGAAATTCCAAGGGTTTACATCTGTTATCTGCATAACTCTTTTGGCGATCTCGGGCTGTTTTCAGTCTTTCCTTGACTTGAATAGTTTTGTCAGTTGTTTCTTGCACAATTTCAGGACCTGATAGTTGCTTTTCTCCAATCTCTGCCCAGCATACTGGAGTTCGACATTTCCGCCCGTAGAGGGCTTCAAATGGTGCAGCATTGATGCTGGTATGATAAATGTTGTTGTAGGAAAATTCTATCAAAGGCAAATTTTTCATCCCAATTTCCTCTGAAATCAATTACACAAGCTCTAAGCATGTCTTCCATTGTTTGAATTGTTCTTTCACTTTGACCGTCTGTTTGAGGATGATATGCCGTACTCAGATTTAGTCTTGTTCCCATTGCTTTTTGGAAACTTGTCCAAAAATGGGAGGTAAAACGGTTGTCCCTGTCAGATACAATGGATAAAGGAATTCCATGTAATGAAACTATTTCTTTTACATATAATTTAGCTAACTGTTCCATACTGAACGTATCCTTCATTGGTAAGAAATGAGCAGATTTGGTTAACCGGTCTACAATCACCCAGCTTGTATCATTACCTTTTCGTGTCCTGGGTAGTTTGGTAACAAAGTCCATTGTTATCAATTCCCATTTCCAAATAGGTATTTCCAATTGTTGCAATAGGCCTGAAGGTTTTTGATGTTTAGCTTTAACCTGTGAACATGTTAGGCATTGGGCAACGTAGCTTGCTACATCCTTTTTCATTCCTATCTACCAGAAATTCTTTCTCAAGTCTTTATACATATTATCGCTTCCAGGATGCATTTCTTATGGGCTTCCTCTAGTATTCGCATTCGTAGATCTCCTTGGATAGGATCCAATTTCTGTTTTTATGGAATCTCCAAATTCCATCTGTTCCTTTTTCTAATTCTTAATCATTCCTTTTAATCCTTCAGCATCGTCCTTGATTGCTGTTTCCTGTGTTTGTTTAATTTGCTATTTAAATCTATCTGCAGGTTTAGTCTAAGAGAGCGTACTCTTTTTGGCTTCTCATGATATTTTCGACTTAAAGCATCAGCTACTACGTTAGCTTTTCCTGCATGATACTGGATATTGCAATCATAATCACTAAGGATTGCCATCCATCGTCTCTGTCTCATGTTTAATTCCCTTTGTCCAAAGACATCTTAAACTCTTATGATCTGTGAATACTACAAACTTACTACCGTAAAGATAGTGTCTCCAAATCTTAAGGGCAAAAATTATTGCTCCTAACTCTAGATCATGGGTCGTATAATTCTCTTCATGCTTCTTGAGTTGTCTAGAGGCATAAGCAATAACCTTTTGACGTTGCATCAGCACACATCCATAACCTAACTTAGACGCATCACAATAGACTACGAAGTCTTCAGTTCCTTTTGGAAAAACGAGTATAGGTGCGTTGGTTAACTTTTGCTTCAAAATTTGAATGCTTCTTCCTGCCTTGGTCCCATTCAAACTTAACCGATTTGCAAGTTAGCTTGGTTAACGGGATGGCTATTCTAGAAAAATCTTGAATAAAACGTCTATAATATCCTGCCAATCCAAGAAACTTCTTACTTCCTTGGTGATTCTGGGACCTCCAATTGGTAATTGCTTCGATCTTTGTGGGATCCACATGAATTCCTTCATGATTCACCAGATGTCCAAGGAATTGTACTTCTTGTAACCAAAATTCGCATTTGAGAATTTTGCGTAAAGCTTTTCTTTCCTTAGTAATGACAGGAGTATATGCAAATGCTCTGCGTATCTTCCTTACTTTTGGAGTAAATTAGAATATCATCTATAAAAACAATTATGAATTTATCCAGGTGTGGTTTACATATCCTGTTCATCGTGTCCATAAATGCAGCTGGGGCATTGGTTAAACCAAATGGCATGAAGTAAATTCATAATGATCGTACCTGGTTCGGAAAGCTGTTTTAGGAATGTCCTCTTTCTGTACTTTCAACTGATGATATCCTGAGCGTAAGTCGATCTTAGAAAAGAATCGGGCTCCTTGGAGTTGATCAAACAGATCATCGATTCTCGGTAGTGGGTACCGATTTTTAATTGTAATCTTATTCAATTCTCGTAGTCAATGCACTTACGCATTGATCCGTCTTCTTCTTGACAAACAACACCGCGCTCCCCATGGCGATGAGCTGGGTTGTCTGAAACCTTTTTATAGTAATTCGTCCAGTTGTTTCTTCAATTCTTGCATCATCCGTCGGTGCTAGACGATAGGGTGCTTTGGCAATCGGTGCCGTTCCTGGTATTAGGTGAATTCTAAATTCAACCTCTCGATCTGGCGGTAATCCAGGCAACTCTTCCGGGAAGACATATGAGAAATTAGATATTACAGGAATATCCTTTAATTCTTTTCCTTTAGTGTTACTGATTACGGAAATCATATACACTATTCCCCCTTTCCGTGCATAGCTTGCAGCTTTCATCACAGAGATGAACTTTGTTGATTTTGTCGACTTATCTCCTTTAATTGTGATCCTTTCCCCAGATGGCACATTTACTTCTACAGACTTTTGATCACATATTATTCGTGTCTGATTGGCTACCAACCAATCCATTCCTAACACGACATAAAATCCGGCAAGATCCATTGAAAAAGGTTAGCAGAAAAATTATGATTTAAAATTCTATCTTAGCTCCTCGCAAGATTTTGCTTATTTGGATAGAAGATCCATTTGCCATCTCCACCAGACAGTTTTGGTGAAGTTTAGTTAATGGTTGATTAAGAAAATTTCAAAAGGAAGTATTAATAAAACTTTGGTTTGCACCAGAGTCAAACAATACTTTTGCATAAACATCATTAACTAAAAACGTACCGGCAATCACATCCGGAATCATTTGGGCTTCTTCGGCAGTCAGCACGAATGCTCTGGCAGTCTTCTTGGGTCCTTCCGTCGTCCTTGCTTTGTTGTTTGCTCTAGTTTCATTAGTTCTATGACCAACTTCCATCGCAATGGTAGCATAGCCCATTGCTAACTTTCTTCCTGCAGTCTTTTTCCTTATGCCCTGGGAATTTACAAAAATTGCAGTATGTAGAGCATTTCCCCGAATGTCTCCTTTTGTAGTACTTACACGGGGTGAAGAAGAACTTGCCCCTTTTCCCACGGTTGGAATTTCCATAACGTAGCTCCTGTGTGATCTTTTGAGCTAGGTTCCTTTTCTGGTTTTCTTCTTGCGTACGTACCAGTTCATTGTCAAAGTGTTTGCTAGCTCTACTACTTCTTTATGGTTTGTGGTCTAGCTGCTTTGACTACATGTCTGATCTCACCAATTAAACCCCAGATGTAACGGGAGATTAATACTGGTTCTGGTGAGGCCAGGGTTGGTACAATCCTTGCATATTCAAAGAATGTGGTAGTATATTCCCTGCAATTTACCCCAGTCATTCTATGATTTAGGAATTTATTAGCAATCTGCTCATTTTCATTAGGAGGGCAGAATTTCCTTTCAACTATTTCCTTGAAGTTGTTCCATTCCATACTGTAGACTCTGTCATTTCCTTTGGACTGAAGAATGGTATTCCACCACTCTAAATCTGCATCTTTAAAAAGATTAGAAGCATACATGACTTTATCTTCATTTGCACATTTACTTATCTTGAGGACGACTTCTGTCTTTTCTATCCAGTAAGGCTAAAATAGCTCCTTCATTACCTGAGAATTCTATCGGTTTGCATGATAAGAATTCTTTATAAGAACAACCATATGAGATGGTTCTTCTTCTTCTTGGAATTGGAGCTTGGATTAACAGTTCGGGATTTCCATTCACGCTGTGATTAGCTTCAGGGTACACTTTATTTCCGTTTATGGAATCATTATTTCCTGCCTTTTTAATGGTGTCGATAATATAGGGCATCGCATCTATGATTCCTTGGGCCAGTCTTCGATAGCACTTTTATCCATTTGATTCCCGTTATTATCATTATTCTGGTTTCCTGATTTACTTCGTCTGACATCTGAATTATAAACATTTAGCAGGTATTAATATCACATAATAAATTAAATAATAACTACACCAACACAGTGAACCAAAATCGTCGAGCATTGCGACTTTTACTCTTTTCATACATATGCATCTAGTACAAGCATAACTGAAATTCAAATATTACTAGCCTATGCATCGATATATTTATATAAGTGATATTACTTTTTTTTAACGTTACAAAATACACACACATATATATTATATATAAAGCTATGGCTTCCTTAAAACTGCATTTCTCGCTCGTCATATTTCCAGACGAGCTTCTCTCCGATGTGGCGAATTCGGTTTCATTCCTCCACAAATTCATCTCCAAGTTGGCGGAGTTCTTCCACATGTTCTCTGGGTAGCATTAGGGCTGGCACTGGTTCAGTGTAAGGTGGAACTGGTTCTTCATATGGGATTGGGTTTTCAAGCAGGTTCTGAATTGCCCAGGTATCAGCTCACCATGGATCTATAGGGTTTGGGGCTGGAATTCTAGGTATATCATTGGGGTCAAAGGCTGGTATTAGAAATTGATTTTCCTGATTCTGTTCTAGGTTTATGGGTTGGTTAGGAAATAAGGGAAGCACCGAGGGTTCTGGATTTGCTACTTGATTGAAATTGGGTTCCCCCTCTGCATTTCCAATCATGTGAAAATTTGCTAGCTGCCTATCCAATTCTTCCTCCACAAGGGTCTAACTTTGGGGTTTCGGGTGTTTCTCTCAGTTCTTGCTGCTATGGCTCGTTCTTGTACTTGTCTCAGTCTTTTCCTTTTCTCTATTTTGGCTCTAGTAAACCAATTCCTCTTTTTAGGGGAAAAGGCTCTACAGATTTAGCTTTGAAAACAAAAACATCTTCGGAATCAGCGGTGTCTGGGGTTGGCTGGGATGTTCCTTCATCCATCAGAGAATGAGGTAGGTGACGATAAACGTCAGAAGTACCCTGATCACTCATTCTATAAACTAAAGAAGTTAGTAAAATAATACCAAACAACATATACATATTTATTTAAAATTTAGGTATTTCAAAAGAACACCTAAATGGCTTAAACCAGTGGCATAACTCTGATACCACCTTCTGTCGCAGCCCCCAACCCCACCTCGGGAGCGGGGCCGCGAGACACAGAGCTGGTGGTACTGGTGTTTAATAATTTGGCAGCAGAATTACGTCATCGGGATCGTAGTTAGAAAATAAATATCAGAGTTTCAAAACACCAGACTTTTATATTAAATAAATGGGGTAAAACCCATGTTTCCATTACAATACATATTTTTAGGGACAAACCCTAATTTATGGAAAACAGAAACTCCTTTTTATTTAGGTAACTTTTATAGCCACTTTTCTAAGCCTTCAGTGCTCTCCAGCTGGCTTCTGTTAGCTTTACATTAAGTTACCTGAAACACGTTTTAAAAACATTTTATCAGCAAGAAATACTGGCGAATCCATCTCAGTTTTATCAAAACAAGTGATTATACTTTACAATTATTGAGGAGCATCTGCATTTACAATGTTTATATCTACATAATTACTCAATCAGTACTGTCAATCCTGACTTGTGGGTCATATTACTTTGGGCCCTGTCGCCCAACAGTAACGGTTCCTGTCACATTCCCGTGACTTTGGACTAGCAATTTATACAAAACCCCAACATACCGGCAGTAATTATAGAATACATATACTCAATCACTGTTAAGCATAATTAAAACATCTGAGGTTTTGCTAACACATTTTGACTCACAAAAAGATTTACAAAAAGAGAATGTACTTGCCTTGAACACTTTAAGTATTTCTACGGAGTTCCTGGTGATAGTTCTTGATTACTTCCTGGGATTTCTATTAAAACATACAATGCACATGTGTTAGTAAGTTAACCCAAGTCACTTTAACCATACAACAATCGACAGAACTCCAACGAACGTAGTCGGGCAGAGCCTAGACATACGTTGGCGATTCTAGATCGATTGGGTAGGGTGTCCATACAACACTCGACAGAAATCCAACGAACATAGTCGGGCAGAGCCTAGACATGCGTTGGCGATTCTAGATCGATTAGGTAGGATAGTGAATTAGTGATCGGGGGTTAAGTTACTTACATCGGGCAGCGCTTCGCCGGTCTAGGGGGTGTTGCATGAAGAAACCGAGATCCCGAGAGTATACGTTCGATTTTATCGATCGCAATTGAGCATTGGACTTCGTCCCAGACTGCTATATTTATACCCGAATTTGACCTCCCCCGCCCGTCGTGCGAGGATCTGGGTTCCCTCTCGCGTGGCGCCTGAGGTGCCTAGCTAGGCTAGGTCAGCTTGGTCACAAGTGTAGGGTTGCAAGATGGCGCGAAACGGTGACACATCACCTGGATACCTCCCGCGCGTCGCGACAGAGACTGGTGTCTCTGGAGCGTGGCGCCTGGACAGTCCAGGTGGACCTGTCTCGTTTTGCATGCCGCGTCTCGATTTGCGCGTCCGGTTTTATGTTTCGGTAATTTTGGGGTGTTTTGGAGAGTTGTTACACCAAGTCCCTCCCAATAGCTTTGAATCCTTGCTTTAGTTAACCAAGACAAATGTAGATTCTTTTGAATTTTCTTGTAGGCTCACTAGGCTCTGCTGGTGGTTCCACATCTAACTTGATAGTGGTTCCTGGATTTGTCCTAAGCAATTCATCAAGGTATTGTCTAAGTAGACCATACCGTGAACTATAGTGACCATGTAGCTGCTTCTGAGCTTTAGCTTTGGCCCTAAAAGCTGTCCATTTAGAAACTGAAACTTCATGTTTTCGCTGAAACTGTTCCTGTACTGCTTTGATAGGGATGCCGGGGTTATCTTCGATTTGTTCCATCAGTTGTTGTGCTAAGAAAGTTGAACTACAGTGATAAATGTTTCGGCTCTCTAAACATTTGTGTTCATCTATTAGAGTCTTAACTATCCAACTCTCTGTCACTGAATCCATAGACACCAACAACACAAAGGGACATACAAACTGCTTAGGGTTTTTCTTTTTCCTCTTCCCCCAATGTGTTTTTTTTTCTGGACCTCCTTCATTCCTATCATTTCAATTTCAGTCCCTCCTTCTTTCCCACCATGTTCAATTTCAGTCCCTCCTTCAACAGAAATGTCCCCTTCTTTCTGGTTCTTTTTAACTTTTTTCTTTTTTGGCCTCTTAACAGGTTCCACCTTTTCAACACCAGGAATATCACCTGCACATGCCACCCTTACCATATCCTTATCATCCTTTACTATTTTTAACAACCTTCTAGTCTCCACTGTGTGTTTTTTTAAAACTTTTTAACTTCAGCCTTATTTCCAAACATTTGACCTATGTAGAAGTTGTTATCATTAGCGTGTGCCCATTTATATGTTTTAAGGTTCTCCTCCTAACATTCCTTATATTATCCTCAATATCACTAGCACTATCAAAGTTTTCATTGTCCAAGACCTCTAAATCATCAACCACTGCCTCATCGTGAGTTTCATCTTCCTCTTCATCATCAATCATGAACTTATAATCTCTCATGTCAATATCACTTTCATCCATATCATTCTCCTCATCAACCATATAATCACTATCTTGGTCACTATCTTCTTCTATATCATTATCATCCTGATTACTCTCATCATCCTTCCTATCATTAACCTCATTAGTATCCCTATCATTAACCTCATTAGTATCCCTATCATTATCATCTAAGAAAGGGTCAAAAGCATTCATAACAGAACTAGTCATTCCAATATCATGAATTGCAGCACTAGGTACCTGAGGAGTAACAATACTAGAGTTTCCAATATCTACTACATATGTTGCATTTTCAGTATCACCTTCATGTGCTTTGTTCCACATTCCACACCTCCATTGTTTTCATTTGATGATTCATTCCAGGTCAATGCTAGTCCCTTTGGGTTGTTCCTTTTACTATCAATCATTTGAGCTTCAACTTCACTAACTTCTTCTAGTACCACACTTGATTGTGAGGGTATCTCCACTAAGATAATATTAGACATCCCATGCTCAATGTATATATCAATAAACCTGTTCCCCTCTTGTTCTAACAACTACAAGACATGGGAATCTTCAGCCAATGGATGAATCCCAGATTCCAAATCACCCCTTGGCTCAACATATGGTAAAAGGTAGGGACATCAAGATCATACCCTAACTCTTTCGTCATTAGGGCCAATTCATAAATCCCAAATTTCTTGTCTTCTACCAAATCAACGAAACTTAACAAACCATTTACATACTTACGACCTGGATTGTTTGTAAATGATCCCCATGATGCATGTTGATTGAGAAGAACATTGGATAAAGTTCTGCATTTTAAAGATAAAAAATCTAAACTTTAAACACATACATGAAATGGATCGAAGTGATAAATATGATAAAATTGAACTTTGAACTTTACCATGAAGTTCATCGACATCATAACATCATCATCTTCTCCGCGTATATGAAATCCACCTCCTCTGTTAGCCATTTGGGGTTTTGAATGATTTTGGTTTAAAGAGAATTGTAAGTGTTGATCGGAATAGTGTCTGTTCCTGATCGGAACACTGAATGTGCGATGACGGTTTTATGTGAATTGTGAGTTTGAAGACGTCTGGGATTTAATCAGTGTTTTATGGGTTTTATAAGCTCACATGTATGAAAAGACGGTTTTACCCTTACATGCAAGCATGTGAGGCCATTTAACATGAATTAATAACCGGGTTAGTGATAAAGGATGAAACCCGTAACTAATTTAATCTTAAAGGCTTGTTTTGGCAACTTTTAAAGATTAAGACTGAAACCAGTAAGATTGATGAAACTTAAAGGACGTTTTGTGCAATTTACTCATATGTTAACTAATCTTCAATGTGTTGTTTCAAATAGTTTGATTAGGGTATCAACGAGTTGAGCGCAACCCATTTCTTTAATTTAAATGGGTTTATGTATAGATTTGTTCCCTTTGGTATGACGATATCTACCGTAATCCTTACATATACAATCTAATGTTTTTAGGGCTCTGCAGAAATACAGTATTATGATGGTCAATGATTACAGTGAAGACCACAAAAATTGACGTGGACAAGACAGTACACGATAACCTTATGATACGAGTGGAACAAGCCTAATGGCTAACACATCCCCCAATCCTTAACGTCAATTGTATGCCTACAATTCATCACACGTGAGAATTCAATGTGTTATCTAGTACAGAGTTAGTTCAATTTAATAAGGGTGATACTAAATACACCCCCTATTTACCTTTTACACCCTCTTATCTCACAAACTTAGGTGTGGGATCCACCATCTTTTCTCTCACAAGGAGGGGTGTAATAAGTAATATGGGGTGTATTTAGACAGAGCCTTTATTAAAAGTCATGAAGTTTAACGAAGGCTAGGCTAGTGACATCCAAAGAAGCTCCAGGTTAACCTTCATGAGTTGTTCATCACTGGTTGCCCCTTGGTCGTGCTGGAGCCACCGAGCGGTGTAAGCTATGGCACCCTTCATTTTCTTCAAGCTGGAACGCCGCATTTATCTTCTTGATATTGTCATTATGTACATCAATTCCTCCAATGCATTTAATGCATCCACTCTGTACCTGTATGCACAGTCCTCAAGTTCATACCTTTCATCATCTTTTACAATCTTTTCAATCTCTTCCTTAAATAGTCTTCCATTTGCACTGGTTATTACTAGTTTCTTTGTCACACCGGTCGATAATATCTCAGCCGTGACTGTAAAGATACCATCAGCGTCGATTTCAAAGATTTCCTTCAAACTTGGAAACTCCTTTAGGAGCGCATAGTATTCCAGAAACTCTAAACTTTTCCAACAAATGGTTATCTGTAGATCTTGCTCTTTAACCTTGATATTTATAAAAGTTTGGTCATCTTTAGTTGTAGAATAAACTTGCACCTCCTTTGTTGGTATTGGAGTGTTTCCCGGGATCACAATGTTCATTAAGTTTCCAGTCGTGTTCACACTGTGTGGCATCTAACAACAACAAATCTGTATGACTGTCACCACTTAAATTTGCAGCCATTATGGCTGCCCCATATGCGTTAGCCTCATCAAGGTTCACACTCCTGCATAACTCCTTCGAGTCGAAAATCTCCTGCAACAAACACTGGACCTTTGGTATCCTCCTCGAGCCACCAACAAGAATAATCTCATCTACATTTGATTTATCAATGTTTGCATAATCTAAACATTTCTCCACAATCTGAATGCACTTGTTGACACAAGTCCATGTCCAGCTCTTCAAACTTAGTGCGCGTAAACTTTAAGGAAAAATCAATCCCCTCGTACAAGAAATCTAGATCGATGACGTCTGCGTGGTGCTTGAGAGAATCCTTTTCGCTTTCTCATACGCAACTCGCAACCTCCACAATGCTTTCGAATTCGTCGTCAAATCTTTATTCCATCTCCTCTTGAACACCTGAACACAATGATTCACCATACAGTTATCAAAATCCTCACCTCCCAAATGGCCAAAATGTGTGTCACCCGCAACAACTTTAACTTCAAAAGCACCCTTTTCGTCGATAGTCAATAGAGAGACATCAAAAGTACCACCACCCAAATCAAACACAATCACATTCATCTTCCTTGTAATAACAAACTTCTTGTCTGGACCGTATGCAATCGCAACCGCTGTTGGCTCGCTGATCATGCAAGTGGATGATGTTTAATCCAGCAATAGTGCCTGCATCCTTTGTTGCTTGACGTTGTGAAGCGTTGAAGTAGGTTGGGACCGTTACAACAGCATCTTTCACCTCTTTTCTGAGGTATTCTTCAGCAGTCTCTTTCATCTTGCCGAGTATAATGTCGAAATTCCTTCGTTTGACCTTTGTAGGAGACGACGAACTTTGGTGTGTCGCTAGACCCCGTGTCACCAAGGTGCAGATGATTCTTTTGCTTTTATTGTGCATGTGATGTATGATATTTGGATGTTTTTTTTTCTGTTAATGTATTTTTATAATGTTTGTCAGGCAAGCATAACCAATATGAATTGAGAATCATTCCTTTTTCTGTCAAAAATAAAATCATTGCCTGTTTCTTTTGAAACATAATTGAATTTGCTCCCTGGCAAGTTATAGTCTTACTATTTTCATAAGATGACAAAACATTGAATTGTCACATCAAAGTTATCAAGACCCCAAATAATTGTAAAGTCATTTTCACTTATATATGGGGTGCATGCATCCTTACTAGCATTCACACTACTCTAGTCAAAGAAAGCTTTTCAATTCTTGTTTGTTGAAGGACCATCACATTTGCAATTTTTGTTTGTTCAAGGATCACCACATTTTTAATTCTTGTTTGTTCATGGACCACCTCATTGCAAATTTCGTTTGTTAAAGTGTTTCATATTTTAATGTGAGTAGATCACTTTTTTTACCTCACCAAATTTTTGTTCTAATAATTTGTTATTCCACTTTAAAAAAACGAGTCTACATCTAAATCCCGGTCCGCTTAACCATGATGTATTATTTCTTAGCAACGAAGACCTGGCCTTTAATGTTTTCAAATACGGATTGGTCGATGAACCCCCATTGTACGTTCGATGCGGTGACCAAACATTTTGGAGCTTATCAAGAATCGTTGGCTTGGTCCTAGGGTTAGAAATATATTAGACCATGGTACAACGATTTACCAAAAAGAGTGTTGAGACAGTTTAACATGGTACAACCAATCACTCACCCGGTTGTACGTTCGTGTAGTTTTTATCACCCACACATGTATAGGTTATATCAGCAATATATCTGTAGGTTATATACATAAACGAACAATCGATCAAACTTAATTTTTTTTCGTATCTTTTTTATTTTGAATTTTAAGAGAGGCGTGAGAAACAATAACCCCTACATTTAAATCCTTTTCATATATTTTTGAATTTGTTAGTTTTGGAAAAACCGATGGTTCATACAAGTCGCCCCAGAATCTGAACTTTCAGATTGTATGGTACCTTGGGGAGCTAATTTAGGTGCTGCAGTGCTGCTTAATCTTGTCATCTCCTTTGAAGTTATGCTACCCTGCCAAGAACTAGAAGTATAGTTGTTGTCTTCCATTTGAATGAAAACTTACTAATCAATTATCTAAACTTTCATATTGGATGATATCTTGGGTGTACATTATGAAAACTACAATGTCTATGTTGTACAAATCTGTTTGTTACATTCAAATTTCCAAAATGAAGTTTGATTTAAAAGTTAGTCTCAATTATGGTATGACAACTCTGGTTTTATGATCATATCTATGATAGCTTGGTATGTGCACAATATTAATCATGCCTGAATAGTGTTGCGGTTAAGAGGTAAATCGTCATTACAATGCTGACATTGTTGATAACGAGAATTATTTTCATTTGGTTATAATCAGTTAGAAGCTTCTTTTAGCGCTTTTCATTCGGTTACAATTATATGATGGTTGGAAGTTACTCAACTGCAATCACTAGGCTTATGGTTATGAAAACCTAACATACAAGTATACAACACCATAACATATAAGGGTTATGTCAAGGCCATAGGTACGTTGGGTTCTACCCGTGACCTAGTTGTATGCTTTTTCCCGTGTGGTTCAAATCCTTGCAAAATGAAAGGTTATATGGTATTTAGGTGTAAAAAAATGGTTAAAAAAAGAGATGAATCAGATGATGGGTTTTGGGCCTTTGGCTTAGAAGCAGGAACTCAAGCGACAAGAAGTGGTGCAAAATAGCATTTAACCATGTCTTTGGTTGCTACTTTCAAACTTATCTCGCTGCCAAATACAAGAAAAGAACATGAACATTACACTATATTAATAATATAATTACACTATATTATTATTATATTAATAATACAATTATTATTATTATTATTAATTTTTATTTATTTTATTTATTTTTATTTTTATTTTTATTTTTATTTATTTAATACAAGCCAATGAATAATAATTTTAATAATATATGTTGTTTTTTTAATACTTTTATTATTATACTGTTATAATAATAATAATTATTTTCCTATATTAATAATACAAGCTCAACGAATAGTACTTTTAATATTTTAATAATATATATAATTTTTTTATACTTTTATTATTATAATGTTATAATAATAATTATTATTTGCCAATATTAAGAATATAAGCCAATAGATAGTAATTTTAATATATTATTTAGTTTATAGTATCATCTCCAGTTTCATAATTATATCTAGGAACAGAGGTGACAAAATGGATCGACTGGATAATGGGTTAGAATAACTTTCTTTTATATGTACCAAAATTTTAATTTTTTTCTACATATATATAATTTAGGATTTTTTTTGTTATATTAAAAGTATTAAAATAATTACTTTATTTCAAAATAAATAGATTATTAATTTTGTAAGATGGTCAATGTTATTAAGAAAAACAATATACAGATCGGATCAAAGAATTAGGGGGGGGGGGGGGGGGCATCTTTATTTATTTTAAATTAAAAAATAACTTTTTTAAAGAACTCATAATAACTGTATCAGAATTTTAAAGAATTCAAATTGAACTGTGTATTTAGAACTTTTAAAAGAGTTAATTATTACAATTTATTAAAAAAATAAAATTAGACATTGTTAGAAAAAAAATAAAAAAGTTAAAATCAATAACCAATAAGACCATGTCAAGTGCCAAAGATGCCAAGTATCAAAGAGTTCATTAAAAATTGACCTACTTAGTGTTTAAAACCCCACTATCGGTAAATGATTTAAATCCTGTAAAATGCAAATTTTGATAGTTGATAAGCAAAATTTGATGGTTAATAAGATTATAGATTAAAAGTCATTGAAAAAATTGTGGTATTTTTTGGAACAACTATTATTTTTTTGTGTTAGGCTATCGTACTCTTCAAATTTAAGAGCCTAGTTGCTTCACTCCAGACTATGTTGTCTTAACCGGACCCACACTGGCTTAAGAGTCTGGCTTGACGTTCCCCCTTAAAATCATACCCAGACTGACACTTGACAGTCATTGTGCCCGTCACAAGAGCAGAACTCTCTAGCGTGACACACGGTGAGACGAAAACCCGGGTGGGCTTTGGGTTCGAACCGACAACTTCACATAAGGCTTAGCTCAAATCCTTTATTGAATTAATCCACCAAAAATAACACAAATGAGGATTAAACTTGAGTCTTCACTAAATAACTCAAGGCTCTTACCATTATGCTACAAGTGATGGATAAAAAAATGTGATTTAAATCAGTGGCGGACCCAGGAATTATTTACTGGGGGTGCGAACGTGGGTCTTAACGACATTTCAAGGGGTGCGGTCAGGATTTTTACCTATAAAATACACTAAAATTTTCTTTTCAAGGGGTCCGTCCGCCCACCCAGACTATAACCTAGTTTCACCCCTGATTTAAATCCTACAAAATAAAAATCGTGCTGAGTTGCAACTTGCAAGGCAAGGCAAATCCCATTTATTATTATTATTATTATTATTATTATTTTTTAATTTTATATGCAGACCGACCGACTAAAAAGAAACGAAGGTAGAAATAATATTAAAAAAAACATTTAAATATAATATTAGATTGTTGTTTATAACTTGTACTTCTGTACAAATGCTGCTTCCATCTTCCTTGCACACGATCACAATCATACGGAAACGGAGAAACAACGACCACCACCAATTGCTTCGTGTGCACCGGCTAACGAAACCCTAATTTAGCCATGTGATAGCTATGTTCATACTTGCAGTTGCTTTCAGTGTTAGCTCTTCATTTGCACAATTGATTTGATTTTGATTTCAATCTAATTGCAAAATATAAAATTCATCAACTTCATTTTATAATAAATGTTTTATAATAATTTCATTTTAGATTGTCACATTAGGATTTAAAAAATCATCTGATAAAAGATATGGATACGAGTAATGAGGGTGCAAGTGGTGCCGTTGGTGACGTCACCATGGAATATGGTGATTGGAGGGCTGAAGTGCAACGGGAAAGGATCGTCAACAATGTATGAATTTATTTAGCGGCGCAGCTTGTTGCCCGTTTACCTTCTATCTCGATATAATTATTATCTTTTTATTAATTTATACTATAGAATCAAGCAAGCAAAAACTCCGGTAGCCTATTATTATGATTTGTTATTTCAAAAATTTTGTTCTGTTTTTCCTTAGTAACACTATATGTTAAGCGTATATGTGTATATATATGTAGACCTTGTAAAAAATAAGATTTTTCGAGTCATCCTGTCGGGGTATTAATCGGAGCAGCCTCTCTATCTGCTGACACTAGGTTGCTATAGGTGGGATTTCTTTGGGTATGTTGTGTTTCATTTAGAGAGCTTTGTAATCGAGCCGAGCCAAGTTGAGCTCGAGCTCGAACTTAAACGAGCCAGCTCGGCTCGTTTATTAAATCAAGTTGAAAAGTCGAGCTTGAGCTCGGCTTGTAAAATGTTCGTGCCAGCTCGGGCCGGCTCGTTAATCTTTTTATTTTTTTAACATATTTTGATAATAGAAAAAGAAGGCACATATATCTATATGTATTATTTTTCTTTTTTTTAATATTTTAAAGATCGAAAGACATAAAATATTATATGTATAATTTTTGTTTAGTTTCCTACATTTTTATATGTTATTAATTAGTTAAAATTAAAATGCTAACACTTTAACCCCTTTCCACATTTTTATTTTATTTTAATACATTTAAAATTAAGATTAATCTATATAAAATAAATAATCCGAGCTGGCTCGCGAGCTCACAAGCTGAGCTAGGCCTAGCTCGAGCTCGGCTCGTTTACAACTGAGCTTTTTCTGAGCGAGCTGCGAGCTTTCTGAACACCCCTAGTTTCATTATTTATTTATTTGTGCTTTAAATTTGATTATGGTGATCTGCTTGAGTGTCAATTGCTTGTTGTAACTGGTTCAATACACTTTTATTTTCTGAAATGATGGTTTTTCTAATCTGAGATTTGTGTTAAATATCTGCATTACATTGGCTGACATCGTGTAGAATGGATACCTTGAGGAAATATCTTCCTTTCTATAGATATGATAGACTACAGGAACTTCAGAAGATAGCAGAGAGGGTTGAAAAGGAGGTTTATACTGCTGCCACAAGCCAGGTTTGTTCTGTTCTATATATGTGTGTGTATATATATATATATATATTATATTGTATATAAGTAGTTTTGTAGTTTTTGGTTATAACCCTTTTGCTTTGGTGGAATGAAGATGTTGAACTCTTTAGGACAAGGAATTGATATCGTGTCTGTCGTTTACGTAAAGTATTGCCTTTACTGGACCTAAAGATAGGGACCGGTCTGTGGGGACGCCTAGTGGCGGCTTACACCATACCACTGGACCTGAAATCATGTGGTTTTTTTGGTTTTCAGTCTGAATATTCACGGAGGATATGTTTGAATATGCTGATTATGGAGACCAGATTACAAAATCGCATGTTGGACCCCACCTCAGTGACATTAGCTACGACAACAAATGGTGGAGATTGGCAAGAGGAAGTGTATCAAAAGGTGCCGTATTTTTACTAATGTTTTTGGTGAACTGTGCCATCGTAAATAGCTTTTGAGTTGAACAAAGTTGTCACCACTAATACTGTACTAGTTGAATAAATTGAATTATTGATATAATGACTTTAAATGATAAGCAACTAAAGGGGAAAAATGTATTTTTACTAATGTTTTTAGTGAACTGTGAGTTGGAATACGAATATATTTCCAGTTACAGGCTCTTATGACCGAGTTTTTCATTCTTCCGGTTACAGATAAAACTATGAAGGACCTGTATCTACTAGATTTAAGGTTTATGCATATTGCAAGGGGGACTGTTGGTGACGCCATTATGGAATCAGATGATTGGAGGGTTCAACTGCGGGCAGATTCACGTCAAAGGGTCGTGAACAAGATGTATGTACTTACATTATGTTGACTGACATGTGTTGACCTTGTGCTGTTGAGTGTTGATGTGACTTTTCTTTTCTAGAAAACTTGTAATTTGGAAAATGATATTTTCCTCCTGAGATTTCCGCTAAATATTACATTATGTTGACTGACAAGTGACATGTGTTGACCTTGTGTAGAGTGGATACCCTGAAGAGGTGTCTTCCATTCTCTAGACACGAGGAACTACAGTATATGGCTGTGCTGTTTGAAGAGAAGATTTATACTACTGCCACAAGCCAAGTTTGTTGTATTCTTTATATTATATTGATAGTTTTAAAGTTTTTGTTTTTGTTTTTCCCTTTTGTGGAATGAAGATTTTGCATGTCGTCGTGTACAAATGATCCTAGTACTTCAAAATAAGACAAGGATGTGACATCGTGTTTGTCCTATACCGCAATGTATTGTGGGACCTAAACTCATGTCTTTTATTTGTTTTGCAGTCTGAATATTTACGGAAGATATCCTTGAAGATGCTGACTATGGAGGCTAAATATGATCCAGGTATTTCGTAATACACTTATCATAGTATCGTTCAATGTTATGCCATTAATTTTTATAAATATGATTTTTTGCAGGAAGAAATTCATAAAAAATACAGTTAGCTGTTAGTTGGCCGCAGCAAGTGCGCTTTCTTGGGAAAGCTGCTTAATTTTGTTATCTTCGTTTGAGATTTTACCGTCCTGGTAAGAAGTATAGTTATAATTTTCCCTTTTGCTACATTTGGATATTTCAACAAAAACTCGTCAATCTCTTTATCTAAACTCTCTTAAAGTCGTATCGTATGGTCGTGTAAATTTATTTGCTTTCTTTTATGTGGCATCCAATTGCCAAGTTGTAGCTTGATTTAAAGTTAGGCTCATTTATGGAATTACTACTCGTGTTTTGTGTTCAAATTATTGGTTGCTTGTTATGTGGGTAACATTCGTCGTGCCTGAATATTGTTGTGGTCAACTGTTAAGAGGTAAATCGTGCATTACAATGTTGATTATGAGAACTATTTTCATTCAGTTAAAAATTGTTAAAAGCTATTTCAGCGATTTTCACTCAGTTACATCATATGATGGTTGGAGGTTACTCCCTTAACCAACAATGGTAAAGCTAACTTACAACACTGCAAACATAAAAAAATCATTAATAAGATTGACAATAGTGAAATTATGGATGAATTCAAATAAAGATGAAAGTTATATATTTAAAAAGCTGATATACCGACCGAGTTCTCGTCGCAGCTCACGAGATGACTAATGTTAAAACTCCACTCTCTCATTAATATTAACATCTGATTTAATTTAGGTCCACCAAATATCTAAACTATCTTTTAACTAAATCCATTTACCCATTTAAATTATAGTTTTAAGCCTAATAAAAAAACCAAATCCAATGGTCGACAACGCATTACGCAAATTAGAATTTTTTAGGGACCCATTTTTATACTCGTTCAGGGCCTCGATTTTTTTGAGATTCTTAGAGACGGCCTTGTGTTCTGATGTAAATATAACTTGGCATTCGTATACAACGATGGTAACTTTTCCGTGACTTTCAAATATATCGTCGCGACCTGGTTTATTATCGTCACGTTTGCAATTTCCTTATGTTTATCTACATTTTAAACCCACAAGTTCACAAACAATTTTTGAAGATAAGATAGATTAAAATTTATTAGTATAGTACCCATCGTTTAAATTTAAATTAATCGGTTGGATTTATAGAAGACCTTAGTTTATAAAATAAAAATTTATAAAAAAAAACGAAGTATAGTTGTTGTTCTTCCTCCTTTGATAATTGATATAGTTTCCAAAATTAGTGTAACAATCAATCCCGATTTCACCGGAACGTCGCCTATATCATCGTCCTAAACCCTATTTCTCTTTTGCTTGACCTTTTCCGGCAACCACCACCACCGTCCATCTTCTTCGCCACTGTACCCACGCTAACAGTGCCCCGCATTGCCTTCAGTTAATTTATTGCTAAATTGTATGTTTATAATTTATACCACCGATATATGCATCTTATTGGTTATTTTTTATTTTTAAACTGTATGTTTTTTGTACATTGGTGGATCAGTGTTGTCTCGTATGAATTTTTTTTGTTATTTTTCTTTTTATCATAATTGTAATGTTTAACTATTTGCACACAGTGAACAAACAAGTAACAACCAATATATGTGAATTAGCACTCACCGATGGTTCACATGTGAACCGGATTAAATATAAAATAACATTTTATTTTTTTTTTAAATATAAAATAACATTTGATTGAATTATTTTACACAGTTAAAATATTTTAATCTTGAAAAAAAATTCAATAAATGTATGGCAAGTGGGTTTTTTTGGCCTTTTATTGGGTTTCTCTTGAGAGATTTTTGGCTTATAAAGTTCAGATCACAATTTGATTGATGGTGGGTGTGTTTGTTTATTTAAATTTTGATTATATAACAAAGGGGTGACGACGCAGCTTGTTGCGCGTCTACCTTCTGTGTTGATGTAACTTGACAAGTTTTCTGGTGAAATAAAATTATATTCAATGAGCAAAAAAATAAGATTTATATTGTTTGTGTTGTTATATGCATATAACATGTCAAGTATTTAAATTATATATCTTCTGGTGTTGGAAGCCTTGGAATACTTGAAACTTGAACTGAAAAATGATAGAAGTAGCATCCATTTTTATTAAAACTTGTATAATAATTTCATTTTAAACTGTCAATCATCAAATAGAAGATGGATACGGGTGATCTGACCTCTACTCGGGATGCACATCACGCTGTTGGTGACCCCAACATGGAATCTAGTAGTTGGAGAGCTCAACTGCAATGGGAAAGAATCGCGAACAAGATGTATAAACTTGTATTATTCTTTTTAAATATCTTGTTTATTCGTGCTCGTAAAATTTTGTTATGCTACATTCCTGTTTTGTAAAATGTTGTTATCCACCTGATGTTTGTGCTTATATTTGTATTTTTGTTTACTAAACTTGTGTAGAATGGATACCTTGAAGACACATCTTCCGTTCTCAGGATACGAGAGACTAGAGGAACTTAAGAAAATAGCTCAGAGGGTTGAAGTGGAGATTTATACTGCGGTCACTAGCCAGGTATGTTGTGTTCCTTATATAATGTAATCAGTCTTGTAGTTTTTGGTTATTGTTTTTTTTTACTTTTGTGGAACGACGATTTTGCAACCATGTAGGAGAAGGAAGTGATATGTTGCCTTACAACGTAAGGTTTTACTGGGCCTTAAATCATGTATTTTGTTTGGTTTGCAGTCTGAATATGCACGGAAGATATGCTTGAATATTCTGATTATGGAGACTAGATTATAGATTCGACAGCTCAGACTCGCAAAAAAGATGGTGGAGGTTGGCAAGAAGAAATATATCAAAAGGTGCTGTGTATCATCTTACATTTCTTTTAATGCAGTGATAGGCACCTGATATCACAATATGCTATCTAGTATTAAAATCATCCCTGTTGATATTGTTCCATTTGAAACTCATTGACGTTTGACTTAAAGTTATAAGCAACTCAAGGGGAATCATGTATATTTACTTTTGTTTTAGATGAACTGTGAGTAAGAATATTAATCTCTTTTCTATTACAGGTTCTATGACCTTGATTTTTTCTTCTTCTTACAGATAAAAGCTTTGAAAGACTTGTATCTACTCGATCTGAAAAACCTGTATCTACTCGATTTGAGGCCTACCCGGTGTTCAAGTGACACCACTATGGAATCTGGTGATTGGAGGGCTGAACTGCAAGCAGATTCACGGGAAAGGATAAAAAACAAGATGTATGTGCTTATATTATTCTTTTATATTTCTTATATTTTGTGCTCTTAATATTCGTAGAGGATTCAAGTGCTTGTGCGAGTGGTTCTCTTACACTCTTATTTTGTAAAAAGATGTTTTCAACCTGAAATTTCTGCTAACTATTTGCATTATTGTAAGTGACTTGTGTTGACCTTATGTAGAATGGATACCTTGACAAGGCATCTTCCATTCTCCGGATACGAGGAACTACAGGAAGTTAAGAAAATAGCTGAAAGGGTTGAAGAGGGGATTTATACTGGTGTCACAAACCTGGTTTGTTGGTCTTTTGGTTTTTGTATATTGCTTTATCTCCTTTTGTGGAATGACGATTTTACAACTCTTTTAAGGAGAAGGAAGTGATATCCTGTTTGTCGTACAACATAAGGTATTGCAGCACCTAAAATCATGTAATTTATTTGGTTTGCAGTCTGAGTATGCACGGTTGCTATGCTTGATTATGCTGACTATGGAGACTAGATTACGAAATTTCATGTCAGATGCAGTCAAACTCTGCTGCGAATAGTGTAAACCCCTCAAATCCAGGTAATTCGTAATACACTATGGTTTAATGTTCTGCAATTAATTTTTATAATTAGGTTTTCGTATATATAAGTTTATTTATTATTTATGTAATGAGAAACAAAATGATGTAATATATCTAACTATATTGTATACTAGTTTATAACCCTGTGTATTACACGTGTTAAATGAATTTTTAACTTTATATATTAAGTAATAAAAAACTTACATCTTTAAAAATATGTGTATTGTACGAGTTGAATAAACACGTGTATTACACGGGTTGAATAAATATATATAATCGATTAACACATACAATCGACAAGATACGCTTTTGAAAAAAAATAAACCTTGATGTATTATAACATTTTACTTTGTTTTTCATTTATTTATTATTAGGTTAGAAACTTGTGTATTATACAAGTTATAATATTTTACTTTATTTTATTTATTTACTTATATGTTAGAATCTTGTGTGTCACATGGTTAGCTAAATAAAATATCAAATTAAATAGTTATTTATAAGGGGAAAAAGTAAAAAAAAGGTTTAAGAAAAGATATTAAAATTTCCAATTTTCATGTGATGATGTTATAGTTTTATTGTCGTATTGTTTAGGTTAGTTTAGTTGTCATATTTAGGTTAGTAGCAAAGAAATTAATAAAATAAGTTTGTATTTTTTACAATTTTTGTAAACTAATTATATTCTTGTTTGATTGGAATTTGAAAATAATCCGTTGGTTATCATATATGAAATAAAGATAAAGAATAACAAAGATAAAAGATTATATATTAATAATATAATCTAGATATAATACGATATAGATTAATTTGATGTATTAATATTAACTAATAAATATTATAATATTATTAATAAAATAAATTGAAGGAGAATTTGACACGTGGCATTAATTGTAGTCTTTTATTATAAGTTAGATGTTTTGTGTGTTTTACAACATAGAGGGGACATGTATATATAGAAGGGGAACTAACTTTAAACTAAACCCTAAGACCCACTGAGCTGCACGGCTAATAATAAGCTGATATATATGTGTGCGTGTGTGTGCGCGCGCGCGAGAACTACCAAATCTCACCAAGCAAACTACGAAGTGAATAGTTTGCGCCATATGTGCACCTGCAGGATCTTTTTCCTCTTTTTGGGCTTTTCTTATTAAAACTAATTTTAGACATTTTTTTCATTAATTGCTAGAAATAATACAATATACAAAGATTTAAAAGGTCACTAATTTCTATAACTAGTTATATTAGTTTTTAAGTTTCTATAAACCTGCTAGGCTGCTATGCATACTTCATTTTTTTATTGCAGTTTTCGTGTGTTGGACTTTTGCTTCTTCTTCTTCTTTTTTTTTTTTTTTTTTTGCAAAGGGTAAAAATTAACTCTCTCTCACTTTCTCTTTTTATCTGGTTCTCACAGTTGACAACATTGGTTTTGAAAAGAATCCCCTCCTGTATGTATATTTAGCATAACAATCTTTAATGTTTTTTTATGGTAATTATATAATTTTTCTCCAACGTATAGGTTCTGAGGTGATGCAACAAGTGGACAACCCGCAGCAGCTCCTGCAACCGCAAAGGACAACAGCCCAGGAAAATCTACTTTCAAGTCTACCGCAGTCATCACAGAAGTTTATTGGTCAATCCACCATGAAACATGTTTTTGGTCAAAATTCGAACATGAAGAACCTTCAAAATATGTCTGGTGGTGTTGGTGACCTCACAAAAGAATCTGATAATTGGAGGGCTCAACTGCAAGCAGATGCACGGGAAAGGAGCGTGAAAAACATGTTTGTACTTATATTATTATTATTTATATTTTCTTATTTTATGTGCTCTAAAAGAATTGGTTATGATGACCTTGTTGAGTGCTAAACTGCTGATTGCTTGGTGTGACTGGTTCACAACTTCACTCCACTTTTATTTTGTAAAATGATGTTTTTTTTTTTCTGAAAAATATTTGCATCGTTTTGACTTACATGTGTAGAGTGGATACCTTGAAGATGCATCTTCCATTCTTTGGATATGAGGAACTACAATAGAAAATAGTTGAGAGGGTTGAAGAGAAGATTTATACTGCTGCCATAAGCCAGGTTTGAAGAGTAAACAATTTTGTGGTTTTCGCCTTTTCTTTTGTGGAATGACGACGATCTTGCAAGTCTTTATGTACAAATGATCTAAGTATTTCAAATAAGACCAGGAAATGGTATCATGTTTGTCATTGTGGGACCTAAGATCATGTTTTTATATTTGGTTTGCAGACTGATTATTTCCGGAAGATATCGGTGAAGATACTGAATATGGAGAACAGTTCAAAAAGTCCCATACAGTCAAACACTGTAACTAATAGTGTAAACCCCTCAAATCTAGGTATTTCATAATATACTACGACGCATGTTTGAAAAACCACAATCACGCATGTACGCTGTGAAATTACGCAGCTGTAAAACTCAAAACCCTAATCACGCATGTTGAAAAACGATATCATGCATGTACGTTAAGGAATTATTGTACGTTAACTGGCCTTACTTTCTATGTTTATCCGGTTCTCAACATTGGTTCGAAAAAAGGCCCTCCTATATGTATATTCAGTCTAACAATTTAACGCCTTTTTAATGGTAATTATATGATTTTTTTTCTCCAATGGGTAGGTTCTGAGGTCATGCAGCAAGTGAACAACCAAGTGAAACAACCTTCTATTCCTGTGCCGTCTAATAATACTCAACAAGTGATGTCAAAGAACATACACAGTAACATCGGTGTAGCTGGGATGCACGACTATTCTGGTTTATCTTCTGCATTGCCACCTGGCAGTGCGTTACAACAACCCACCATGACCAATGTTGCTGGTCAAAGTTTAAACATGCAAAATATGTCTAACACTCTCCAGCAGCAGCGTCAGCAACTGCTGATGCTGCAACAGCAGAGGTTGATGAACCAGCAAAATACGCTTTCAAATCCAGTGCAGCCATCACAGAAGTTAATCGGTCAATCCACCACGACAAATGGTGCTGGTCAAAATTTAAAGATGCAGAACATTCAAAATATGCCTCAACCGAACCAGTCTATTGGACAACAATATAACTTATCTGAGACGCAGCAGCGCCTGCAATATCACCTCATGCAACAGCAGCAGATCCAGAAACAGCTGCTCTTGCGACACCAGCTCCGGCAACAGAGTTTCACAGGCCAGCAAAATGAGCTTTCAAATCCACTACAGTCATCACAGCCGTTAATTGGTCAATCCACCACGACGACAAATGTTGCGGGACAAAATTTAAAGATGCCGAACATTCAAAATGTGTCTCCAATGCTGCAATCTATTAATATGCCAGTTCAGCAACAAGCTATGCAGAGTTCAGCAAATGTGTTACCGACGCAAGTTCAACAATCACAGCCACAGTTACAGCAGCAGGTGACGCCACCACACATGCAATCGCCGCTTGGGCTGCAGATGCAACAAAGTCTTCCAACCGCAAGTGGTTTTCCGCTGCAAAATGTGATTGATCAACAGAAACAGCCAATTCAGAAGCAGAAAGTTATGCCAGAGGCTTCATCAAGTAGCGTTATTTTTGTTATTTATTTTGTTATATCTGTTTATTTTTAAACATCGAGCTATAATTTTAATAAGCTAACCACAAACTCCTATTTGTCTGTAGCATCATTAGATTCGACAGCTCGGACTGGCAATCCTAATGACGGAGATTGGCAAGAGGAAGTGTATCAAAAGGTGCTTTATATTGTATTACATTTCTTTTAAATCAGTGAAAGCACCTCACCATTATTCTAAGCAAAGTTTACTTTCACTTTTTTTCGCACTGATTTTAAAATAGAAAACCAATGTGAGTAAAAAAATAAATTACTGATAAAATGTCAATCAAATGTTATAAGAGTGTATACAATTTTTTTTTGCTTGTAATAATCCTTGTTTTGCCAACTTTCTGAAATTAGTAATGCTCCACTTGAATAACCTTGATGTTATGACTTAAAATGATGATATTATTTGCGATGAACTTTGATATTATGACCTATTTTTTAATCCAATTACAGATAAAAGCTATGAAGGACAGGTATCTACAGGATTTGACTGACATTCACCAGAAATTTGTTTCCAAATTGCCGCAGGTAAGTTAGTTGCTCATATCGAAGTGGGATATCTTTTCTGTTTTAAAGCATGTGAGAATCATTTAACGATGATATGGTATCTTTTATTTCTTATTTTAATGAGAACCCTTTGTTGTCCTGTACATTTCTCTTCCACAGCGCCCAATAAATGAGCAAACCGAGAAGCTGATTGTATTTAAACATGCGTTGGAGCGTTACATGCAATTCTTACAAACCCCTAAGAATGGAATATTAGCGAGTCATAAGGACAAACTGGCTACCTATGAGGAGCGGATTATTTGTCATCAATTCAAATAACAAGTGCAAGAAAAATATCCTCGACAGACACAGCTTCAATCGCATGAAAATCAGATGAATTTAGAGGGTTCTATGGCACGAATGCAACTGAATGATATCATAAGTCTGCAGCAATCTACCACCGCTTCTCCCTCAGAGGATTCAAAATCTTCAACAGAAAATGAATTTAAGCTATCCTGGCAACAAGTATAGTTGTTATCTTCCTTGCTTTTACATTTGCGTATTTTAAAGAAAACTAATCAAAACTTTCATGTTCTATGATAAAACTGTGGTTTATGTTTGGACTCTTTAGTCGTTACACTTTCTTTTTTCTTTTGCTTTTGAGTCGGGAGTTTCGCATCTTTAATGGTTGTCTTCTCATGAAAATTGCAATATTTATGTCGCGCTTAAGTATGTTTTGTCGCATATATATTTTTGGAAAGTTTTAATGGTAAGATTGTATTTTTGTAGTCTGATGTTGCATATATGGTATTTCAAAACAATGCAACTTTGTAGATGTATATTAGTATTTATTGTTAATGAAGTTGGTATCACAAAGTATTAAAATCTCTGCCAAATTAACACAATGTGCTAATTCATGTAGGCATCATATCTGGTAAACTTATTTTGTATTCTAATACAATTTATTTCATTTTTCTAAAAGTTGGCCTAAAATTTCCAAACTAAAAAATTTAAATTGTTAAGAATGATTTTTTAGCTTTAATTTCTCAGTTTTAACATGACCACCTTTCAAAATTCACCATCACCTTCCATGTGAAGTTTTAAGTACAAAAACACTTATGGAGGTACAATCGTTCAGTTGAAACTATATTTAACCAATTTAGTCTCATTTAGCAAATAGCTGTTAAATCTAGGTACAAGATCAGAGAGACAAATACAAACGAGATTTACAAATTCTATTAATTTTGTGTGAATGAATAAACTTGATTACAAGGACTCGGTGTTAAAGACTAAACATCCTAGACTAACACGAATTCTATTTCTTTTCTGACTCAAATCCTAACAATACTTATCTAAACAATAATAATAAAACTTATACTAATAGATAACTCAAATTAAATACATCTAATTACTATTTTACTCGTCTAGTCCTTCGACTTTAGATCTCCTTCAAACCAACCCATTAAGATCAACCTAACCTCCATGTTGATGTTGTAATTTTATCAATAGCACGACATGACTATGGACCTTTTGGTCCTAAAACCTTATCAACTTTAGATCTCCTTCAGACCAACCCTTTAAGATCAATCAAACCTCCATGTTGATGTTGTAATTTTATCAATAGCACGACATGACTATGGACCTTTGGTCCTACAACCTTATCAAACTACATTACAAGACACGACTATGGTATTCCAACCGCACAACATTGCATGACATGTTTTCAAGTTTCCACTAAACTTAAAAAATTTATCAATATTTCAATCAAACATTCTCACCATGTTTTAATCATTAAAAAATTAGGTTTCTAAGTTGTTGGAATAAACTTGGATGATGTGTTAGTTTCTAAAAATTGAGGATTGAGTTCATAACTCCATTTAGAAACAGTCAAAAAATAGAAAGGGAAGATTTGGAAGCTCATAAACACTAGTTTTCTAAAAATAAAACTAGTTAATCCCTACTACTCATTTCCAAAGATTAAACCTTCATCCTTAAAGACGTAGGAATTAAATAGAACAAGACGGTAGGATTTCTGTGGCTTAACAGTAGATCAAAATCTATAAAGATTAGTTGGGAAGATCGGTGTAAATTTGTTAATATGTAATTTCTGTTGTTTGTTTTGTGTGGCCGCCTCGGTTTGAGGTTTGGCGTGTTTTAATAAGTTTACGTTTCAAAAAAAACCTTCATCCTTGATTTCATCCAAAACACACTATTTAATATTTATGAAGTTTCTACTCCATCAAAATGAATGCATCAAAGGAGCAAAGTATATATCTAGGGTTTTTTAACGGCTAACAACATTAATCATGGGCACTTTTGGGGCACCTACTGGACCAAATAGAGTACTCCTCCAAGAGTAAGCCGAGTCCACCACCAATTCCGGCGAAAACCTGGTAACCCACCAAGCGATAGGCACGACAGTGAAATTACTGGTAAACCCGTTTGGCTCAAGGATCGAACCCAAGTTTCTCTGGGTCTCCTATCATTGCCCACAAGTCCTCACTCTACATCAAGTGAGAGTTGAATCTGCATCTCCCAAGAAAAATGCAAGCCATTTCCCCCACATGATCTAGAGATCATTGACAATCTAGGTGTTTTGTAATTGTGTTTTTCTTGTGTTTTAATAAAATCGACTTTTTCTTGCTAGTGTTTTAATAAAGCGCCATGTAGGCAGGGTTTTGTTCAAATTTAAAATAGACTTTAGTGTTAAAAAAATTGTTGAGGGACTTTGTGAAAAAAAAACATAAAGTATGTTGTTTTCTTACATGCAAAAAATTGTTAAGAGACTTTTGTGAGAAAAATAAAAAAATATATTGGTTTATTATGGTATTTGCCTAAAAACATATTAAAAACCTATTCAAATTTATTAAGTTATGTTCAATTTCGGTTTATCAAATCCGAATCAGGTACCCTGTTGTAGTGTGGCGATTTTGTAATGTACAAAATTAAAAAATAAACTGTGAAACAAATTATTTACATTATTAATAGAACTTTTATATCAAACCAACTAATAGTAGTCTTTAAAGGACATGGTATGATGGTAAGGTGTCTCTTCAGCCTCATCCATGAAGTCGGTGGAGGGGGGTGTTAAATCATACAAAGTGTAAGTTTAGGAGTATATTGGTAAAATAAGGGCTCTTGCCTCTTAGACCACACGGTGTAGAGGGGCTTGAAAAATGGGCGTGGTTTGACACGTGGACGACACGTCACGCGTCAGTAAAGTGACGTGGTACATAAAACGGAGGGGTTGAAATGGGCGTGGAAGAGTGGCGTTACTCGACACGTGGCACACACTTTTTATTATTATTTATATTAATAAATTATATAAACTCTATTAAATTTAAATGAAACCCGCTTAATACTAATTAAAGATTACATAATTCAACATTTAAAGATTACATAACTTAAATATTCAAACATTACATAACATAAAAAAATAAAAAATTACATAGCTTAGACTAAAACGTTAACCTAAAACGCATTATTTGCCACGCTGCGTAGTGTCTGAAGTCACAGCTGTACATGTTATAGTACTCGACGCAAGTGATTTGGTAACCAAGTTTTAAAAACTCATGATAGAATAGTAACTAAGCTTTAAAAGTGTTCCAATTAGGTCTGTCAAGTTTTAAAAGTGTTCCAATTAAGTCACTCAACATTCATTTTTCGTTAAAATAAAGGGGTTTTCATCCATTTCATAGGTAACCTTTGTCATGTGGATTTTTATTTCTTTTTTCACTTTTATTTGATGCTAATGTCGAGTGTTGACGTGAGTTTTACCTTGTTTTTTTAATTTTTAATGTAATTAATTTTTTTTATTTTTAGTTAATATAATTTCATATATTAAAATAATCGACCCCAGTATCTTAGCTTCATTTTTTCTTGACACATGGAAAAAAGTACTGACTCGATTTGAATGTCAAACTAAAATACTTTTAAAACTTGGTTCCTATTATGTGACATTTTCTTTTTTTTTTTAATTAAAAACTCTAGATGAAGTGGCATAAAATATAAAAGATGGAGTATACAAGATAGAGATGGTAAGGTTTTTGGTATAAAAATGAGGGTTATATAGGATTTGAAATTAAAATAATTGAATTTTTTATAATTAGCCATTATTCAACGCCGCAACGGGGGTCACAGCCATGTAGGCTCCCCGATTAGGCATCCCAACTCACACCCCTAAGCCTTAGTGGGAGGTCTTGGGTTCATCCCAAGCAAGGAGTAAATTAGTATTTATTTGATATAATTTAGGAGTATCTAAGTATTACCATTAAAAAAAATAAAAAAAAAACCAATAATAGTAAATGGTGCCACTTAACTGCTATTAATAGTTAAAAAAAAACATTTAATCTTATAAATTGCTTCATATATGCAGCATTTCTTACCACCCCATTACTACAAACAGTCCTACTACCTGGCGGAGAAAATAAGACTACGTCCATTTGCTCCGGCTACCAAAACCCTAATTCCGATATTTGGCATCTGTGTCACTGGTATGTATCCTGTATACTCACTTTTTTCACAATCATGTTGAGCCTTTAATTAGTATCATAAAATACTACATATTTTTTATGATCAACTTGTTTTAATATTTTTCACAGATCAAACATTTAAACCAAGAGTAGTAACAGTTGTTTTAAATGTTATATCATGCACTATTACAAAATGCATATGATTATATGATTTTAATCTAATACCTATTACACTATTCATGCAAAATATAAATATGATCAACTTTTGTTGTTATGTCATCTTTGACAAATAAAAAACTATTAAGTGATTTTATGTTAGATTGTCACAATAGGATTGAAAATCAATCATCATAGAAGATGGATACGAGTAATCGGAGTCCTACAAAGGGTACAAGTGGTGCTGTTGGTGACACCACCACAGAATCATATGATTGGAGGGCTCAGCTGCACCCAGATTTACGGAAACTAATCGTCGACAAGATGTATGTGATTTTATTGTTCCTTTAAATTTTCTTTTCTTTTTGTGCAGGGTCGTCGTTGAGAATTCGGGCCCTGTGCGATTAGATTAAATGGGCCCTAAAATATAAATATAAACTTGTATATATAAAAAATCAAAATACGGCGATAGTTATTTTTTCTTTGCTACCAACGTTATTATTAGTCGACTTTAGTTTAAAACATATTTGGGTAATGTATTTCAGTTAATGGGTTAAGTTGGCTAATTGGGTTTAATTGAAAAATGCGTTTAGTTGTTTAACGGGCCTAAACTAAATCAAAAGGTTAATGGGTCGAACAAATATGTTGGGTTTTTTAAATCCAATTACAGGCTTTTGTTTATAAAAAAATATAAATATATGAAATATATTTTTTTTTTTTAAATAAATTGTTGGCCCCTAGGAAAGTGGGCCGTGGGCGGTCGCCCACTTTGCCCCTTCCATGAGCCAGTCTTGTTTTTCTGATCTGATAATTTGGTTATGCTCACTACAAGAAACTACCACTTTTAGCGGTGACACCATTAGCGGCGCCAAATCAGGGGAATAGCAGCGACACCTGGCGTCGCTAAAGGTGCCAATTTCTTGTAGTGGCTGACCTGCTTGAGTGGTTATCTAAATTTGTAAAATGATGTTGTTTCTGAAATTTCTGCTAATTATGTGCATTATTTCACTCACGTGTGTCGACCTTGTGTAGAGCTGATACCTTTAAGAGTCATGCTCCATCCGCCGGACGCGAGGAACTTATGGAAAAAGCTGTGAGTTTTGAAAAGTCGAGTTACATTGCTGCCACAAGCCAGGTCTGTTGTGTTCTAGATTATATTAAAGTTTTGTAGTTTTTGCTTTAGTTGAAAGAAAATATTGCAAGTCTTTTATGTATAGTTGAGCCAATGTGTACTTCAAAATAGGAAAAGAAAGAGATATTATACATATGTGGTATATCGTAACGTATCATGGAACCTAACGTCATGTAATTTATTTGGTTTGCAGTCTGAATATATACAGCAGACATCACTGAAGACAGCAACTCAGACTAGCAATCCAAATAGTGAAGATCAACAGGTGTTATAATCTTCATCACAAGTCCCTTATTCTAAATCAGAGTTTACTTTTGCGTTTCTTTACACTGATTTGAAAGTATAAAATCTTTTTGTAAAAACGCGTTACTTACTAAATACCAATCAATTGTCAAAAGTGTACACAACATTTTTGCGTGTAATCATGCTTGTGTCGCCGTTCTCTTGCTTATACTAGATTTGCGTATTTAATATTGTTCTGTTTTAATAGCATTGACATAATGACTTGAAATGATAAGCAACCGTGAGTCGGAATGTTGATGATCTCTTTCCATTTACAGGCGTTCTATGACCTTGATATTATCTTTCTTTCCAATTCAGGGATCAACTGACTGTGTCGGTGACCCTACCTTAGTATCTAGTGATTGGAGAGCTCAACTGGAAGCAGATTCACGACAAATCTTCGTGAACAAGATGTATGTACTTACATTATTCCTTTTGATTTCTTCTCTTTTTGTTCTCCCAAAGTTTGGTTATGCTGACATGCTTCAGTGTCAATGATGTTTTCCTGTCCGCTAAATATTTGCATTGTTTTGACTGACATATGTTGATCTTGTGTAGAATGGAAACCTTGAAGAGGTGTCTTCCATTCGCCGGAGATGAGGAACTACAGGATATAGCTGTGTGGTTTGAAGAGAAGACTTATACCGTTGCCACAAGTCAAGTTAGTCGTGTTCTTTATACCATAATAATAGTTTATATTTGCTTTTTTTTCTGTGGAATGAAGATTTTGCAAGTCTTCATGTTCAGATTATCCGAGTACTTCAAATAAGACAATGAAGTGATATCATGTTAGTCATTGTGGGACCTAAACTCATGCAATTTAATTGGTTTGCAGTCTGATTATTTACGGAAGTTATTCCGTGAAGATGCTGGCTATAGAGCCCATGCAGTCAAAATCTGATGCCAGTAGTGTAAACCTGTGGGTATCGTTAGATTCGACAGCTCAGTCTGACAATCCGAATTGCGGAGACTGGAAAGAGGAAGTGTATCAAAAGGTGTTGTATGTTATCTTGTGTTTTTTAAAGCAGTAAAAGCACCTTACATCTCAATTTGCATTTGGGTTGACGAAATTCATCAATATTACTCTAAACCAAAGTTTAGTTTATTTTTCCGCATGAAGCAACTATAACGAAGAGGTGGTGGGGGGGGGGGGGGGGGGGGGGGGGTTATGTGTTTTCTACGATATTTTTTTATAAATCGTGAGTGGGAATGATTCAATATTTTTCCAATTATAGGCTATATATATTGTTGGGGTAGAAAGCTTTAAATTCTCACTCAATCTGAAAGATAAACTCACGTACTAGAACTTGTGTTTTACTGCTTCAAAACCCACTTTCATTAATTGCCAAACTTACCTATAAATACATGCACATGCTACGTAAATAAAGGTAACAACTAACCTACTACTTGACTCGATCAACATGACCACAACCACTACTTACTACAAAACACAACAAACATGTGACTAAATAACTAAAAATCTGCAACCCGTTTGACCCGTATTCATGACCTGAACCGGACCCGTCAAGTTTAACCAACATATATGACCTGGATCCTTTTTTTACCGGTTACAGATAAAAGCTATGAAGGACCTAGTATCTACTAGATTTGAATGTCATGCACCAGAAATCCCTTTCCAAATTGCTACAGGTAAGTTAATGTCTCATTTCAAAAATGGAAATCTTTTCGGTTCAAAAGCATGTATAATCCTTTAAAGGATAACGTGTGTGATTTACAAAAGCATACAGAACAGTCATTTGATGAAAACCTTTTGTTGTCCAGCACGATTCTCGTCAGCAGCCAGATAACGAGCTGCTTGAGACACTGATAAAGTTAACGCACATATTGGAGCGTGGCATGGAATTCTTACAAACCCCTAAACATGGTATACTAGCCATTCATAAAGACAAGCTGGATGCTTATGAAAAGGCTATTATTAATGTCATCAATTCAAATTGGATGAACCCTCAGCAGCAAGCACAAGAACTTCCTCCACCACATATGCAATCTTTGCAGCAATCTGAACCGACACATTCTCAACCGACGCAAGTTCAATCACATGAAAATGAAATGAGCGTATACATTCTTAATTCCATGCAGCCGAGTTCTAATCTTGACCCGGGTCAGAATAGCGATATGAAATTCTTACAGCAGGTCTTTATTGGTTCTCTACAACAAAATTCAGTGAGTGGGCCCCATGTCCCCAACAACTGAACTTGCATATTGTATGATATCTTGGGATATTAACTAATTATATAAAGACAATCTGGGTACTTATCATAGTTGTGAAGTGTTGATTTTACATTTCTATATCCGAACGAAAACCTATCAATCCCTTATCTTAACTTTCATGAAAATTACTTTTTTTCGTGTGGATCTATTTGCATTCTTTATTGTGACATCCAATAGCAAATTGGAGCTTGAGATAAAAGTTAGGTTCATTAATTCATGGAATGACCACTCGGGTTTACGCTCAGCTTCTTGATTGTTTATTATGTGTGCAGCACTTAGCAAGATACTTGCCTTTTTGTAAAGATAGTATGAAGTGTGTTGCGTTAAATGGTAAAATATAATAAACGGGTCTTTATGCTGTATGCATTACAAAGGTGAAGGTTTTAAGCATGTTACTATACATGCCCAAAAGACATCCATGTATTAGTTTCAGCTCTAAATATGGTACCTGGCCGAATTGCTTACATGGCGCTTAATCCGGTATCTTAGTTGGAATCCTGGCAACAAATATAGTTGTTAACTTCCATGCTTTTTACATTTTTGACTTAAAAAACTTATCTTAATTTGAATGTTATTTGGTAAATATGTCGATTATGAATAAAAACTTTGGTCATTAAAGTTTCTTTTTTGAGTCGGAAATTTAGTTTTGCATCTTTAAAAATGTCCTGTCATGAAAATTCGATAATTATGTGTTGTTTAAGTAGAGTTTTTTCATAGTTTTTTTAAAAAGATTTATTAGTAAGATTGTTTTATGTAGTCTGTTGCGTGTTTGTTTAAATTTGACCTGACCCTTTAACATACATCCAAGTTTTGTATATGATTCCCAAAATTTTCATGTTTAGAACTTATTTAATAACACAAACACCACTAACATGAAGTTAGAGGTGTTTCATGCACCATTCCATCAAGAACTTGACAAATGACCCAAACAAAACTCTCCTTTATTGATAGCTTAGAAGATTTGAGAATGATAGAAAATACGGGAGTTAGAATGGTGTATTTGGATTTTAAAAGGGCAAAACGTCACTTTGTATGGATTTAATACTTTTTAACATTTGTTACACATAATTTCAAGCAACTTAACGTTTAGCAAACAACAAAATCAAATCCATAATTTAGAAGAAAAAAAACAATAAATCATAAAACATACATCCTACCATGTAAAACAAAACCCATGACTATTATGGCGAGATTGGCAAGTTGGTGAGGGGCTTTTGTAACGTATTTAATGAAAAACATAAGTCAGTTTATTATATTATTTAAAAAATATTCCTTCAATCAATGATATAACAAAAATGCCACGTAATTAGTTAAACAGTTACAATTCCAAATATGAAACGGAGAGAAAGAGGGAGAAATAAAATTTAAAAAAAAAACCATTTTTTCATATAATATTTCCTTACAAATGCTGCTTCATTCTTCCTACCACCATATCACAAATTCACAGTCATACGTGATTGTGATAAAAGTATCATCTATTTTTATTAATTCTTATCTTATATAGTAATTTCATTTTAGGGTGTCACAGTGGGATTGAAAATCAATCATCAAACAGAAGATGGATAAGAGTAATGAGGGACCTATTCACGGTGCACTTGGCGCTGTCGGTGACAGCTTCAACGGAAAAGGATCATCAACAAGATGTGTGTACTTATATTATTTATTTGTTCTTTTTAAATTCTTATTTTTTTGTGCACTATAAATTTTGGTTATGCTAACCTGCTTCAGTGACTGGTTTTCTACACTTTTATATTGTAACAAGTTGTTTTCTACCTAAAATTTGTGCTTTGTAGTTGCATAAGTTTGACTGACATGCGTTGACCTTGTGTAGAATGGATACCTTGAAAAGCATCTTCCTTTCTCTGGATATGAGAGACTTTAGGAACTTAAGAAAATAGCTAAGAGGATTGAACAGGAAATCCATACTGCTACCACAAGCCAGGTTTGTTGTGTTCTTTATATATTTTATATAAGTAGTTTTGTAGTTTTTGGTTATTGCCCTTTTGCTTATGTGGAATGAAGAATTTGCAACTGTTTAGAACATGGAAGTGATATCATGTTTGTCATACAGCGTAAGGTATTTCTGGACCTAAGATCATGTAATTTATTCAGTTTGCAGTCTGAATATTCACGGAAGATATGCTTCATGATGCTGACTATGGAGACTAGATTACATAATCACATGTCATACCCGGTGCAGTCAAACTCTACTGCTATAAGGGTAAAGTAAACCCTCAGTACCATTAGATGTGACAGCTCAAACGAACAATCAAAATGGTGGAGATTGGCAACAAGAAGTTTATCAAAAGGTGTTGTATGTTATCTTACATCACAAACTGCTTTTGACTTGAATTAAATCATCACCACTAATATTGTTCCATTTGAAGGCATTGGTGTTGTGACTTTTTTTTTTAGCATAAATAGCTAAATGCTTGGTTGGTCCTGTGGTTTGCAAATATTGCAGATTTGGTCCTAGTGGTTCACTAATTACACACTTTGTCCCAATGGTTGTAATTTTTGCACTCGTGTGGTAATTATCACTAACCTACGTTAAGTTTCTCAATTAAATATGTATGAAATTACTAGATTGCCCCTAATCAGTTAAAAAACTAAAAAAAAAGAAATAGGTCCACCATTCATCTTCTTCATCCTCTCCTCTCTTCCTTTAAGACACACCACCACCTCCACCTTTAACCCACCACACCCACCTTCAACCACCACCCACCTTCAACCGTCACCACCACCTCCGGTTCCATTTTCATCCCTCTCTCCGTTCCCGTTCCCGTTTCTTATCATGTCCAGAATCGATGATTCCAATTCCAATCCAATCGTCGTCTTCCCTTTGTCTTTTTCTAACAACCCTCAATTTCTTCACCTTCGTCAACACTCATATTCTTAGTTGTCTCATCACTATAAATAAATCCATTTGTCTGTCACACCCACATTCACTCATCTCACCACTCTTAATTTCCACCAATTTATCCAATCAACCATGGTTGAACCGGAGACCAAAAAACCGAATACCAAGAAACCGGATCACCAATCCCAAACAATTCAGTTTTCGGGTTCAACTCACCATTAATCCAAGTAATCCTAATCGGGCTGGTCTATTTCTGCTGCCCATGAATATTCAACGCACTCTCCGGCATGGGCGGCGGCGGACAACTCAACCACAACGTCGTAAACAACGCCAACACCGCCCTCTACACCACCTTCGCCATCCTCGGTGGCGGTAATTTGATATCTGTTTTGCGGCTAATTTTTTTTGTTAAATAAAATAGAAATATGTAAAGTTTATTTCCTTTTCATGTAGCACGACGAATTTGATTTCATATATGTCAGTTGCAGCTTTCTGTATCTCAATCTGAAAGCAATTATCCTTCTGTGACAGTGGAGGTAGTAGTGGTCGGTTGAAGGTGGAGTTGATGGTGATAAGTTGAAGGTGGAGGTGGTGATGGTGGTGGGGTTGAAGGTGGAGGTGGTGATGGTGGTGGGTTAAAGGTGGAGGTGGTGAGTCTTAGAGAGAGAGAGAGAAAGGGGGAGGATGAAGAAGATGAAGGGTGGGTCTATTTCTTTATGTTATTTTTTTATTTTTTTAATTAATCAGGGGCAATCTAGTAATTTTGCACATATTTAATTGAGAAATTTAACATAGGTTAGTGAGAAGGACCGCACGAGTGCAAAAATTACAACCACTAGGACCAAGTGTGTAATTAGTGAATCACTAGGACCAAATCTGCAATTTTTGCAAACCACAGGGACCAACGAAGCATTTAACTCTTTAAATATAAATTAATAAGTTCTAATAAAAAAAAACTTGTCAAGTTACATCAAAACAAAAGGTAGACGGGCAACAAGCTGTGGCGCTACCCTCTTCTGAATTGCAAACCCTAATCTTTCAAAGACAAACCCCTGCCCCATGGGAATGAACAATTGTTGTGGATGACCCGTTGAACCCTAATAAAGAAGTGGATAGCTTCTGGTGCTAGGGAGCCAAATATATCAAAAGCAAAAGGGACAAAGACATGTTGGTTCTCTGCGCAAGTTTTAGCGTGCGTATCCACTTTCTTTGATTCTGCTTTTCTAGATGCTTGCCCAGCTACAAACCCGTTTTTCCTTAAACCAACCAAAGGGGAAACCCCCGTGAGGTCCACACAAGCATGTTTCCCCCTAGCTCAGCCAAAGACGAGCAGATCCGTTGGTCGCAGAGTAGATCTCCCTTCCATAGGGTTCGTGAGGAAATTCACATGAGCCTCTTTCTTAGCAGAAATCCCAGCTCTTCTCAAGATGTCGCACAAAACATCCTGCACCCAGTCATGCCGATATTTGAACCCAGAGGAGCTCTTTACAATGGACTGCGTGCTCCCCATATTCATCCATACAAGCTTTACGACATATTGGACATGTTTCATCTTCCGGGTACATAAGGATTATCAACCAGTATTTGAGAATGGCTTTGTATTCTTCTGCATACATGCATTGCCCCAACTGCTCAATCGGGATAACGTTAAAAAAATCCTGAGCATTGGGGCCCTTCAAGCACTCAAATATCGCTTTCTGGCGGGGTGACAAATTAAAAACTTCTCCCAGGCTCTGAGCGATTTTGCTAAACAGAGAGTTCGCCAAAGTTTTTTGTGGCTTCAAGGGGGCTGTGTCCTTATTAGAGAAACCGCCAATACCAAAGTTCGGGAGAAAGATATTTAAGCGTTCAAGCGCCTGCTGATAGTCCGGGTCGAGCCCGATAACCCCACTATTTTGAAGGATATGATCTTGTAGTTCCCAAGACTAAGCTCTAGATGCTACAAAGGCATAAGCCCCAACATCTCGAGCTGAGAGAAGGCCCAACCCACCTAGACGCATCGGTAGAGATGCTAGACGCCACTGCCGATCACCAAAGAAGGGGCCACCACACACGACTATGTCTTCTATAGCCTCCCGGAGGCCATCATCGAACCGAGATGCCGCATCCACCATCAAATGGGGTTGACAAACCGCAACCCAAAAAGTAACTTTGCAACCCCGTTCACGACCTTAGTAGAAGAAGTTCACATTGGGGATCCCTAAGGCAGGGCAATAGTTTCATGAGGCCAACCGCCCCTGAGGCCCGCCGCCCTGCCAACTCCCCAATAAAGCTAGGATCACGGCTGACAGCCCCACCAAGGAGCTTAACCCCCCTCTCTGGTCTACCAATACCTCTCGGGAAAAGCCAGTCCTGAACTTTCAGCCTGTCGTACGTTCCAAAAAACCTATGTTTTCTTAATGTTGAGGTAAAGCCCTAGAGATGGCCCTTCCTCGTTTATTATATCTAAGGCCTTAGCCACCTCAGAGCGTTACTGATAATTATCCATCATCTAAGTACCAAGCATGAAACGGGAGATTACATGGTCCTGAACCTGCAGAATAAGGGAGTGTAAGGCAAGGGCAAAGAGAAGGGGCCCCAATGGATCTCCTTGTCGCACTCCGGTAGTAGCCCCAATACACTCGTTACCAACATACAACCTAGTAGGTTGGGCGTAAAGGAATTGGACCCACGATAGATTGACGGGCAATGCTGATGAACCTCTTGAAGAAAGGTTGTGCGGTCGACCGTGTTAAAGGCATTGGAGAAGTCCACAAGAAGCAAGGCCAAGGAAACATCTGCATGAAAGGAGTGGAGAAACCTGTTCGCACTGTGAAGCACCGCCTCTGCCCATTTTACGTCCCCACTCCAAATTGAAAGTCCCCCAAGTACTGGGCCATGTCTTTCCCGACCTGCTTCATCGCAACCTTGGAAACCAACCTTCGCCAAATACCCCCCACAGCAATAGGTCGAATTCCTTTATCGGGCTTCAATAAGGGGGTAAGTGGGGTCGAGGCAACAAACTCAGCAAGCACCTTAGGGCAAGATCCTCCAAGCCATAAGTTGACAACTTCAGTAATGCTCATAAGCAAACCAGAGGACGTCACAGAGCCCTCCCCACCAATAGCATCTAGCAAGTGTTGGGCCTGCATCCCGTCCCTACCACAAGACGTCCCTTTAGGGAAGGATCGGATACATTTGAGCACGCACTCCCCATCAACAAAAAGAGTGGGTTGGGCCAAAGGGTTGGAAGGCAGGGACGGGGGAGGCACCACTGGTTGTTTATCAATAAGTGCTTTTAATGTCGAATCACCTAGGGCAACTCCACTAGAGCATAAAACCTTAACCGCAACCGTGAAATGTCTATCCCTGACTTTCCAAAGACATTGCTTAATATTAGGGTCACTTTCTTTGTCTTCCACCCTCCTGCATTCTCCCTTAGGAGCCCCAGCCTCCCCGACGCTATCCAATAAGGAAGAGACAAAATCGTTAAACCCCGACCCATCTTTCCAAACTACAAGTGCATACAAGATGTTACTACATTGCAGAGATTTCTTGTTCCCTGATATCCGCCCTTGTCTAAAGGATGGCCTAACCACCCTCAAGGTGCAACACGGTAGCAAAAGCAATTGGACCCAATTGTCAACCGATCCTGGTGATGCCACCACTTTGCGCAAAGCACCTATTAAGACCTGAGCGAACGCCAGACGAAAACTGGGGGAATGCTTTTAACAGTCTGAATATGGATGGAAAAAACACGCTGAAGGAGGTTAGCATCACTAACCAGCCCTGTTGGGCGACGTGGGTTTGTGTCAACCACCACTTGACATGGTTTCTAGATCCCAACAATGAAATCTTCAACATCCCCCGAGACCATGGCAAACAACACGACCTCGTCATCATGCTTGCACCCCCTACTGAGTTCATGCATCACCATGCACCTCCCACATAACCATTTATCTCCTGCCCTAAGAACTTCTGCAACATCCAAAAAAGGTCCAAGTCCTTGGAGATAGCCTCCTTCAAAGATAGCCTTCGGTTTTCTGTCTTGAGGTGGGTGCTTTGCATGTGTTCAAGTAGGCGGAAAATTCCCCAGACCCTGGTTTTCCATCTTTACATTCGTGGAAAAATTTGAAGGGGCGGGTCCTTAAACCAGTAGTAGAGCCTTGCACATGGCCTCTTGACTTAACGTTCCGACCCCTCCTTGTAGGAGCCATATGCGTATGTTAGCTGCCACTAAAGAACAAACACACAAACGGTAGAATGAACTCGAGCTGAGTTGTAGGGGTAGAAAATCGATGAAATAAGAACCCTATACAAGACGAAAGAGGATAGCAACCGCGAGTTGCCCACCCTCTAAATAGTACCCCACGTAACCCCTTACCCATGGATGGTGTTAATATAAATATAGATTAAAAAAAGAAAAGATATGTTCATTGAGACAATTTCACAAACCCCTTGTGTGCACTTACAAAACCTAGATTTGGAAGATTTGTCTCTATGCCCTTTCCCAATAAATTGAAAAGTTGCCTTTTCAAGCTGTAAAAGTGTACGGATTCATCGGTTCAAAGCAGTGTATCGTGGCATAGTTGACTTAAATTGTACGTACGGTTGTGAAAAGCTCGTCATGATACACCTGGCATGATGAACTAAACAAGCCACCTAACGGGTAAAAATGTATTTTAACTTATGTTTTAGATGATCGGTGAGCTGGAATATTAATCACTTTCCAATTACAGGCTCGGTGACATTGATTTCATTTAATCCGGTGCGTCTTCTACCCAAATTAGGTGATCCGCAGAGTGAACTACTCTTGCTTCGATCTTGTATGGGCATTGCCAAACTTTTCTTTGGCTTGAGGACATGCCAACCTGTACAATGAAAGATGAAAGCGTTGTTCTTTGTGGAGGTCCTTTCTTTGGAGACTTACAGTGGCGACTTGCTTCCTTACCTATTAGGTTTGGGGGTTTAGGGTTGTATTCGGCTGTAGAGGCTTCATCCTATGCTTTTGTGGGCTCGAGGGCCCAATCGTGGGTGCTACAGGACCACATCTTAAGAGACAGTGGCATATGTGGTATGGATTCTGATTATGTTTGTGCTTTGGCTTGTCTTCGTGATACGATTCCAAGCTTTGACTTCAACGGTTTCACTAATAAGGACATCGCCCCTAAAGCCCAACATGCATTGGCGAGTGCTCTTTTTAGTAAAATTGTCCATGACATAGAAGTACAGTTCGACTTGACCGTTAGACAAAAAGCCGTTTTTGAGTGTCTACGGGCACCACATGCACTAGATTTTCTTATTGCTATACCTATAGGTGGGTTAGGCCAGCATATGTCACCGGGGGAGTACCGTACTATCCTTTAGTATCGCCTCAGGATTCCTTTATTTCCTGTTGATGAGGTATGCCCTATTTGTCATAAGGCGTGCTTGGATTCTTTTAGGGAGCATGCAGTTCATTGTAGAGAGCTCCCGAGGTTCAAATATCGGCATGATTTGGTTAGGGATGTCCTTTTTGACACATTCAGGCACCCGTTAATTTCTTAACTGACCGTTGGAAGGGAGATCTACACTTCGACCAGCCAACATTCTGGTCTTTGGATGGGTAGGAGGAAAACATGCATGTGTGGATCTAACTGGGGTTTCCCCGCTTGTGGGCTTAGGGGGTAGTGCTTTCACGGTGGGTCAGGCTGCTTTAAAGGCTGTTTCGGGTAAAGTGACCAAACATGAGAAAGCATGCCTTGACAACCAGCACGTGTTTATCCCATTTGCTTTTGATACTTTTGGTTTCCTGGCGCCAGAGGCTGTGGACCTTCTTAGTCGAGTTCAAAGGGTCATGCATAGTAATGTTATGACCCCGAGATCTATGGACGTAGTTTTTAAAAGGCTTAGTTTTGCTATCCAAAAAGGGGTAGCTGCGCAGCTTGTTGCCCGTTTACCATCTATCTCGATGTAAATTCTTATATATAATCATCTAATTACAGATAAAAGCTATTAAAGAGCGGTATCTACTGGAATCTGGTGATTGGAAGGCTCAATTGCAAGACTCTTCTAGTTTATCTTCTACATTGCCACCTAGCAATGCCTTACAACAACCCACCTTGACAAATGTTGTTGGTCAAAATTTGAACATGCAGAACATTCAAAATATGTCTAGTGGTCAACAAAACCCGCTCATCGGACAACAATATAACTACCTTGTATCACAGGACCACCCCTTGTACAAGGAACAACTCCAGCAGCTCCTGCAACAACGGATGCTGCAACCGCTGGTGTTGGAACCGCAGTTGCTGCAACAGCAGAGGTTGAGGCCTACTGAGGGTGCAAGTGGCGCTGTCGGTGACACCACCATGGAATCTTATGATTGGAGGGCTCAACTGCAAGCAGATACACGGGAAAGAATCGTGAACAAGTTGTACGTACTTATATTATTCTTTTACTTTTCTTATTTTTGTGCTCTAAAAATTAGTTATGCTGACCCGGTTGGGTGTCAATTGATTAATGTGACTGGTTTGATTAACATGTGTTGATCTTGTGTAGATTAGATACCTTGAAGAGGCATCCTCCATTCCCTGGACATGAGGGACAACAGGAACTTACGAAAATAGCCGAGAGGGTTGAAGAGGAGATTTAGGGTATGTTTGGCAAAAGTAGTTGTTATAGTAGCTGGAAGCTGGTAGCTGGAGGCTAGAAGCTGGTTAGCTGTAGCTGTTGCTTTTTAGATATATTTAGGTGTTTGGCAGAGTAGCTGAAGCTTTTAATAAAATGTATAAAATGACCAAAATGGACATTAAAAAGTTGGTGCATTAAAAAGTTTATTATCTTTAGAGGTTAAAATAGTCTTTTTTTTTCCTAAAAGCTTGTAGCTCCATCTAAACGCTACTAGTAGGAGCGTTTAACCAAAAGCTTCAAGATCCTAACCTAAAAGCTTCAAGCTTCTTCAACAAAACAAGGCTTTTTATTGAGTTGGAGCTTTTTCTTAAAAGCTTAAAGCTTGAAGCTCCTAAAAGCTTCTAAAAGCTTCATGCCAAACATACCCTTATACTGTTGCCACAACCTAGGTTTGTTATGTTCTTTAATGTTATATTAAATGTTTTGCAGATTTTGATTTTTTTTCTTTTGTGTATTGTTCTTTAATGTTATATTAAATGTTTTGCAGATTTTGATTTTTTTTCTTTTGTGTATTGAAGATTTTGCAAGTTATATCATGTTTGTTTTAAACCTCAATGTATTGTGACACCTAAACATGTAATTTGTTTGGTTTGCAGGCTGATTATTTACGGAAGATATCCTTGAAGATAATGATTATGGAGAATAAATTACAAAATCCCATATCAGACCCCATGTAGTTAACAGAACATGATGAATTCCATAGAGTCCTTTTATAATCCTGACTCGGGTCAGAATAACCGTATGAACTCCTTACAGGAGGTCTCAAGTGGCTCTTGACAAAAGATACATTGAGCAGGTCCCCGTGTAACATTTGTGTAAATCGGGTTTCAAAAACCCGCCCCAATTTATCAATCAGAAAATATTAATTTACGTTGTTTAATTATATATTTATTATTTACATTATTATAAATTAATAATTTAAGTTTAAAGAAATAATATAATCCTTTAATAAGTCAGCTAAGTAATTGTTATTTACAATAAATCAAAAAGAAAATAAAGGAAAAACGGTTTTAAGAAAAAATAAAAGGAAGGAACCGGGATAGAATCCGGGTACTCTCGGTTAACACACACCACCAACACCACTGCGATACACACAGCAGTTGTGATAAATTTGGAATATCTTTACTCATATAGAATTCCGTGAGAACCCTGTATCAACCGCAAGATTTTCCTCGCCGGAAATCTCGGACCGTCTGCGCGTTTTCTTCAAATCACCAGCTGGCCGAGTTATTTTCGATAAACCCTTTTGATGGACCATTCTGGCAATCAACCCAAAGACCGAAATTCAAGCTCTCCAACACCCTATAAATACCAGGCCATAACCCCCATCTAAACCCACTCCAATTCTCTGTTCGCACCTTATCTCAGTCGCCGGAGATTTCCTGTTTCCATCAGAATTCAACCGCCAGCGTTTTTGGTATACCCTTATCCCCTTTTATGTTTTTGTGTGTCATCTACATTATTCACTGTCGTAATCAGAGGGGGTTGAACTAATATCAAACGGGCGGGAACAGTTGGTTCAAATACGCGATGAAGAAGACGATATGCAGTATTTATATATATTTATTATAATTAAGTTTTCAGTCGGGTTAAACACCCAGCCCAACTGGTTGGGCCGGGTGCAAACCAAACCCACGGTCGTTGGTTCGATCCACGCACACACCCGGTTCAATTGATTTAATCACCTTTTTAATTTCAGGACATTATGATGTACATATCTAGTATATAAGTATAATTAATTTCTAGTTTAATCGGGTTAGACACCCAGCCCAGTTGGTCGGGCTGGGTGAAATTTACAGCCGAGATCATGGGTTCGAAACCCTTGGTACGCCTCCGGTTTGAATCGTTTATTCCCTTTTTAAAATTAATTAAAATTTAATAAACCTAACTTGTGTATAAATATAATTAAAATCAGGTTTCTTTCGGGTTAGACACGTAGCTCAGTTGGAAGAGCTGCGTGCACGCAACCGAGAGGTCCCGGGTTCGAGCCTCACACACGCATGCTTACAACACTGAACGAACCGGTTCTGACACGTGTCAAACAGTCGTTTTTTTATATTATTTTATTTTTTTATTTTATTTTCAGTTTATTTCTATTTTATTTTTACTTTTCTTTTATCATTTCATGGTTTTATTAAAAAGGGATTATTTTTAAAACACTTAAAATCACATAATTTCGAGGGCATAATTATATCAATACAAATCACAAAATTAACTTAAAACCTTAAATATTAGTTTATTTACTTATCACATTATTATTTTTAGGTTAGTACTTCTTCGTCGGTTAAATCCACAACTCGTGCGCTCTCTCTTTTCTACTCAAGAATACGCACCCAAGGTGAGTGAATCTCTACAAATTCCCCGTTTTAATCACGTTTTGGGGTGTATCATGTGTCGTATCATTTCTTTATTTTATTTAACACTTGTGCTTATATCATTTCGTGATCAAATGTGTATTGCTTGTAGTGTGGTTTATATGTGGATACATTTTATCATTTCAGTGCACTCATTCCATTAGGCCCATCAGTTCCTCGTGGGATACGGGTTTAGCATCAGGTGCCTCATTAGATCGGCTCCGTTCGATTGAGCCTTGATCTCAGATACATCATCATTCATGTCATATATTCATTCAATATGGTTTGTGATTTGTTACATTATACATTTGTTCACATGTGATTATGCACAATCTTATTTAAACAACGATAAAATTGATTTACTTAAATATTTTATCAAGGTTCACTCGCCAACTTTTGTTGACTCAAAATTTCCCCTGTTTTAAGCATGATACAGGTGATCAAGTTGAGGAAAGAAACACCTAGAATGACCTAGAAGAATAATCAAGTTATTTCGTGGGAACAAGCATTTAGATTATTATTTGTGTTTGTATGAAATTTTGTTGGATATTTGAATTTTAATTTGAATTTAATAATTATGAAACTTGTTAGTAAATATCATGAGCTTTGGTGATAACCCAATCATGCCCCGACTTTTATTCCGCTGCAGGTCGGGGTGTGACACCCCGAGTGTAAATTTTCTAGATTGTATGATATCTTGGAGAGCTGCTCAAATGTTACTTGATCTTCTTATCTTCCTTTGAAGTTATTTTACCAAGTGTAGTTGTTGCCTTGCATGCTTTTACATTTGCATATTTCAACAAGAAAAAAAATATCTAAACTTTCGTTTTGTATGATAACACCGTCGTTTATGTTTATAAACTTCACCCGTTACACTTTCCTTTTTAAGAGTCTAGGAGTTTTGTTTTGCATCTTTATTGGTATACCACATAAATTGTTGGCGGAAGCTGTTATCATCATCTTCATGTTGGGATTCAAGAGGGTTTGCAGCGGAATTAAAGGAGTTAATTGGTTTAACATCCATGATGAACAAGAAAGTGTAGTAACAGTGAAACGAATGGAAGAAAAACAACATGAGTGAAAGGACAATCCGAATGAATATTCTGAAAGTCTTGGTAGTCTCCATTGTTACAGGAGGTTACTATATATTACATTATCATGAGGAACGGTTAAACGGTTATATTTGGCGGGAAAAACTGTCAAATGACAGTTTAACGATTCCGGCTATAACCAACATACGGTTACATGTTTATAAGTTCTACAAAGTAAACATAATTATCCTAATTACACTTAATACATATCAGACATATAAGTTTGCATAATGAATACTAATATAATTAAGTTTATATATATTTCTAACACAACCCCCTAAACTTGATTATGCTTTGAAGCATACGTCAGGACACTCCGGTTAGCTTCGTCCACGGCTTTCTTGCTTGATTGAAATCAAATCTACGGTGTTTCTTCTGTATCTTCATTGCACCTTCCCAGTCATTTTCTGCGAATAAGGCATAGTGTGGAAGGGCTTCTTCGTTTTGAACATCTCCGTCACTCTTCCTCCTTTCATGGCAAACTTCCGACGGACCCGCATTTTGTTCAACCACCTCTTTATCTATCACCCTTCCTTGCACCCTCTTTAACTTGTGATAGTAAACTAGAACATCGAGATACATCACATATATAATTCTCATGAATTCACCATCGTGATATTCATAGCCCATATCCTTCGCAACAACAGCCCATAGATTGTTATCGGTCACATTCATGTACCCTCCGTCACGTTTAACCACCATGTATAAACCGAGCAAGTCCACTTTCCTGTTACCAGACGCGTATGGTGGAATTGGTCGTGTAGTAATTCCCAGTTTGACATTGATGAACCATGTTAACATTTCTTCGAATTTTTTCTCCAATTCATGTTTATACTTAAACACAAATTCTCCATCCTCCATCATTTCAAGCAGTGACTTGCAGTCGGAAAAATCATGGAATTCCATAGCATGAATAATCATTTGACTCCAATCGGGTTCTTGTGTGGATAAATTCATATTTTCAAAGTAAGAATTAAGATAATTCTCCTTGTGTTCATCATTCATTGCACTTAAATCGATCACCCTTTGTTTCTCTTTCAAACCGATTTCTTCCTCTTTGTTTAAACCATTTAAATTATTCACCGAATTAATGATCGGTGTAGAAAACATTGGGTATATCTTGCATGTATCGCCGGATTTTTTAACCGTATAACCTTGTAATGTTAACTGATCAAGACTTAATACATTTCGATCTAATTCCGGTGAATAAAACACACTTTGTATTCGTAACATTTCATTACCAGATCTGATTTCCACAGCCCCAATTCCCTGAATAAACAGAAAGTTATTCTCCCCTGATTTCGTCTCCACCCCAACCAAATGTTTGATTCGTTTAAACACGTTTAGATTACTAGCAAAGTGATGATTAAACATTGAACTGACATACCAGATATCACCCCACTGACCACCTTCCATTCCGGTAACGATCATCTCTTGACGGTTGACTTCTTCATCTTCATGTCTCTGAATTCCAGTGTTGATCGCTTGTTTGATTAATTGAGTGGCTTCGTCATGTTCCTTTGCTTTGCACGAATAAATCTGATGGCCGGGTTGATGACAGTAATAACACAGCCTTACACGGGGTAAATTCTTCTCTTTTTCGTGTTTTCATCAAAACAATGTTGGCATGGTATCGTCGTCGCCGCGGGATGAATTTCTGCCTTCTTTGAAACCGTGGCTCTGATACCACTATGTTGGCGGAGGCCGTTATCATCATCTTCATGTTGGGATTCATGAGGGTTTGCAGCGGAATTAAAGGAGTTAATTGGTTTAACATCCATGGTGAACAAGAAAGTGTAGTAACAGTGAAACGAATGGAAGAAAAAACAACACGAGTGAAAGAACCATCCGAATGAATATTCTGAAAGTCTTGGTAGTCTCCATTGTTACAGGAGGTCTACTATATATACATTATCGTGATGAACGGTTAATAACGGTTATGTTTGGCGGGAAAAACTGTCAAATGACAGTTTAACGATTCCGGCTATAACCAACATACCGTTACATGTTTATAAGTTCTACAAAGTAGACATAATTATCCTAATTACACTTAATACATATCGGACATATAAGTTTGCATAATGAATACCAACATAATTAAGTTTATATATATATCTAACATAAATGAGAACAAAGCCATAAAATGTGTAACACTAAAAAAAGCAATATGAAGAATATTGATTGAAACAATTTTAAATTTAAGATCTTAGTTGTAACTTTTTTCTTGTCTATTATTGAGGCTTTTAGCCTTCAGAGGGCAGCCGATCACTTGTATAATACTGTTCAAAATTCGGTTATGAGTAAAAGCTATACTCAATGATAAGATAAAGATAATCATGTCGTAACCACATTCTCTAAATTATTTTAAAACAATGTATATTAAAAGTTAAAAAGAAAACAATAATATATTATAAAATTACAAAATAATATTATAATAACAATAATAATGGTATGATTACAATAACAATAATAATGGTATGATGATATTACCATTTATCTTAGATAAAGTAACCATGACTATTATGTAATCTTTCAATATCTTATATGTTAAGAAATCATGCTACTCACCCAATAACTTATTAGGGTATGGTGGGGCGGGGTTTAGGGCATGGGTTGACATGTGGACAGTGTGGGCTTCACTAGCAAGACCTAAAAAATCGAGGGTATAGTGGGGTTTGGGGTGGCTTGGCCAAATTCCTTTAATTTTTTTTTTTTTAAATTAATGGATAATATGGGGTAGGGTGCACCCAATGTCCACCCGTCAACTAAGATGGGTAGCCCCGCCCAACGCCGGGGCTAAAACCCACACTAAAAAGGCCACGCCCAAACCCAAACTCACCCAAGGTGATCACACGGGCGTTTCCTCCCAACCCACGCCAAACACCCGCCCCATACCCCATAGCCTAACCGGTGACTCCTGGTGCTTGAGTGGTTGACTCTTCATAATACCCGATCACACACAAATGCTTACGATTTCTTACGCAATTTGCTCTTTTTTGCCGGGTAACAAATCGGAAATAAACCAACGGGTTGTGATTGTATTAAATTGTAAATTGATGTGATTCGGATTACATGAGGTGAGCCCACCACGATGGAATCTGGTGATACAAGAGCTCAACTGCAACGGCAAAGGATCGTGAACAAGATGTATGTACTTATATAATTCTTTAAATTTATTTATTTATGTTTTAGTATTTTGACTTCATATGCTGCTTGAGAGTTGAGTGTCAATTGTATGTTGTGAGACTGTGACTGGTTATCTACACTTCAATTTTGGAAAATGTTGTTCTCTGTTAAAGTATAATCTTTACTAGTTATTATTATTATTAGGGTTCACCTGATATTTGTGCTACATATTTTGACTGGCATATGTTAATCTTGTGTATAATGGATACCTTGAAGAGGCATCTTCCATTATCTAGATATGAGAGACTACAGGAACTTAAGAAAATAGCTCAGGGTTGAACAAGAGATTTATACTGCTACCAGATGCCAGGTTTGTTGCGTTGTTTTTATTATAAAGGGGAATTGGCCTGTAATAATCCCAACTAGACGTCATTGGCCATTGCCGGTCCCACCTTTGAATATTTACCATGCCAGTCCCACCTTTCACTTATTTTTCCTCCACCGGTACTCAGTTACAAGCTGACGTTTTAGTGCTTTTGATTAGAACGAGGATACAAGTCGAATGATGTAAAACTTACCTTTAATTGTGCTCCAAACGATGAGATTGGTACGAGGATACAAGTCGAATGATGTAAAATTTACCTTTAATTGTGCTCCAAACGATGAACACGGTGCTTCAATTCGGGTGTTTAAACTTCCAATTAACAAAAATTAAGTCGTTTGGAGCACCGTTTCGAGGTAAGTTTTACATCAATAGACTTGTGTCCTCGTTCTGATCAAAAGCCCTAAAACGTTAGCTTGTAATTCGAAAAAAAACTTAACGACCGGTGGATGAAAAATATGTGAAAGGTGGGACTGGCATGGGGAATATTTAAAAGTGAAACTGGCAATGGCCAATGACGTCTAGTTGGGATTATTACAGGCCAATACCTCTATTATAGAAGTAAGCTTGTAGCTTATAGTTATTGCCAGCTATTTTGATGTTCTGAAATGAAGATTTAGCAACTCTTTAGGGCAAGGAAGTGATACCATGAGTAAAATCATGAAATTTAATCGGTTTGCAGTCTGAATATTCACGGAAGATATGCTTCATGATGCTGACTATGGAGACTAGATTACAAAATCACATGCAGTCAAACCCTGTTACTTTATACAACAGTGTAAAACCCTCAGGACCATTGGATTCAACAACAAATGGTGGAGATTGGCAAGAGGAAGTGTATCAAGAGGTGCTATATATTATCTTACATTTTCTTTGAAGCATCTGAGACCAGGCTATGCTTTTCAGTTGGAACAAAATCATCACCGTTACACGAAATAAAAGTTATTTTTGCTTTTCTAAAATCTGCTTGTAGAAAAAAAAAATTGTTATCGATAAAATATCAATTAAATGGAGGGTGTGATCATGTTTGTGTTGCCATCCTCTTTTATATACTATGATTTTGCAATTAACAGTTTAACAATGCTTCATTTGAATAGCATTTACATCATGACTTCAAAATTAAAATGATAAGCAACTAATTGGGGACCATTTTTTTACTAATGTTTTCCGATGAACTGTGAGTAGGAATATTAATATTTTCCCGATTATAGGCACTATGACATTGTTTCTTTTCTTCTGATTTTAGATAAAAACTTTGAAAGGCCTGTATCTACTAGATTTGATAGCTCAGAATCCAAATGGTGAAGATTGGCGAGAGGAAGTCTATCAAAAGGTGTTGTATGCTATCTTACATTTTTTTAAGCAGTGAAAGCACCTGGCATCTTCATTCGCTTTTGAGTTGAACGAAGTTCATCATCATTAATCTAAACCAAAGTTTACGTTTATTATAATTTTCAAATATTCTTAAGATTTAAAAGATCGTTACCGGTAAAATATCAATCAAATTGTCAAGAGCGTATACAACTTTTTGCAGTTATTACGAATACCATTAAAGCATTGTCACAAGTGTTTTTTGATGCACTGTGCGTGGGAATATCAATCTTTTTCCAATTATAGGCTATATGACCTGGCTTTTTTTTCTCTTCTGTCTACAGATAAAAGCTATGAAGGACCTGTATCTACCAGATTTGAATTACATGCACCAGAAACTTCTTTCCAAATTGCAGTGGGTGAGTTTGTGGTTCATACAAAAAATTGGAAATCTTTTCGGTTTAACATGTAGATGCAAAAGCATACAGGTAAGTCATTTGATGAAAACCTTTTGTTGTCTAGCACGATTCTCATCCTCAGCAACTAGAAAACGAACAAGTTGAGAAGATGAAAAGATTTAAAAATATCTTGGAGCGTTTAATGCAATTTTTACAAATTCCTAAGCATGGAATAATAGCTAATTATAAAGAGAAGTTGGGTACTTATGAGAAGCAGATTGATAGAACCCAAAATCAAACAAAACTAACTAATAGATTTTATTGTTGTAAACTGAAATACTACAAGATAGAAGACCCGATTCGAGATGGGTTAATCTCCAAGAACAAAGGTATAGATACCCAATTAGATAATAATTATTGACATCCTCCCCAAAAACTAGAACAAAGATTAAATAAGCAATAATAGCAGTAAATTAACTGGAGCTTCCGTTTACCCATCAGTTTCCCTTTTCAATAATTGCTTTGACCCATTAATAAATCTGACGCTAATACCCACCCGTATAGGAATCGGGTTTGTATCAATACATCCTGCCCCGATAATCGACTTGACCTCAAGTCGAAACGAAGGTAATTGGCACACCAAGCAATAAGCCATTCAATTGTAGGCTGACCACCTTCATGGACCCATCTATAAGTTAAAACTTGTGTTTTCTCGGGCCCGAATTTAGGTGCAGCCCAGAAAGAATCCTGTGGATTAGAATTTGGAATTCGAAAGTCGGTATGATTGATGTATGTTAGCTTTGCTGGCCAATCTTCTTTGTCATCCATCCAACCCTTGATTGCCTTTTGAAACGACCAGTCAAGCGGTTTCTTATCCGTCTTAGTCTTCGTGTGATCCTTGTGTGAGTAACCACAGAGTGACTTCAGGACGGCATCCCTGCTGAATAAATTTTGCTCTAATTCTGCATTCTTCGTCTCTCCGTGATTCTTGTGTTCCTCCTCTTCTGGACTGGTCTGAGCATCTGTTTCATCTGCAACTTCTAGCATTTTTTTCTCCAAATCTGAAATTAGAGGGGACTGGCTTTCAGTTTGTGTGGTAGTTATAGGTGTTGCTCTAGGCATGGAAACGTCGCAAGGAATTTTCTCCATTCCCAAATCTGTCACTGGATCCTGGTTTTCATACTCAGCTTCCTTTATTGCATATGTTCGTCTTTCTAGCTAAGCTTCCTTGATTGCTGCTATATCCTTCTTCAAGGCTATCAAAGAATCAAGCTTAGCAATAATGGCTACCAACTGGTTAGCGATTAGGTCTAGATGAACACCGCCTTCCTTCTGATTATTCCTGGTCGGCTCCATCTTTGATGTCCCGGCAACGGAACCAAATGATAGAACCCAAAATCAAACAAAACTAACTGATAGATTTTTGTTGTAAACTGAAATACTACAAGATAGAAGACCCGATTCGAGATGGGTTAATCTCCAAGAACAAAGGTATAGATACCCAATTAGATAATAATTATTGACATCCTCCCCAAAAACTAGAACAAAGATTAAAGCCCTTCAGCTTCCGTTTACCCATCAGTTTCCCTTTTCAATAATTGCTTTGACCCATTAATAAATCTGACGCTAATACCCACTCGTATAGGAATCGGGTTTGTATCACAGATTATTCATATCATCAATTCAAATAGGCGCAAACAGCGGCCCTCAACAGCAAGCACAAGCACTTCCTCCGCAACATATGCAGTCTTTGCAGCAATCACAACAGTCCCATTTACAATTGACACAGGTTCAATCACATGGAAATCAGATGAATTTGCAACGTTTCATGGCACAAACGCCGCAATCTAATAAGTTGCCACTTCAGCAACAGAATCAGCAGCGTTCAGAAAATTTGTTGCCAACGCAAGTTCAACAATCACAACCACAGTTACAGCAGCCAGTGATGCCACACATGCAATCACAGCCTGGCCAGTTGCAGCAGCAGCGGGTGGGTATGCAACAATGGCGTTTACAGCTGCAGTATGTGATTGATCTGCAGAAACAGAGAACTATGCCAATGGCTTCAAGTAGAGTTTTTGTTTTTTTTTATTTGTTTGTGTTTAAATATTCTAGTATATTCTCAGCGAGCTAATGCATGAAACTCCTGCTCTTTCGTATCAGATTCAACAACTCAGACCGATAATGCAAATGGTGGAGATTGGCAAGAGGAAGTGTATCAAAAGGTGATGTATATCTTACATTGTTTTAAAGCAGTGAAAGCACCTGACATCTCAAATTTGAATAGCATTAAGCAACTAAAGGGGAACGATTAACTTTTACAAATGTTATCAAACAATTGTGAGTATGACCATATTTTTATTTTTAATTTTTTTTTGTTATAGATAAAAGCTATAAAGGGCTTGTATCAACTAGATTTGATTGTCATGTACCAGAAAACTCTTTCAATATTGCGGCAGGTAAGTTGGTTTCTCGTGTCAAATTAGGGAATCATTTAAGTTTAAATGCACATTTAAACATAATATGTAAACATGCAAAAGCATACAGGGAAGGCATTTTGATGCAGGGATATCTACAAGTTGGAAGCAAAGATTATTTTTATTAATTATTTAGATTCCAATTTCCTATTTTATCGTATTTGTTTCCTGGTTATTTTGATTCTACCCTATAAGTACGGATCTTTCGTTTCTTGTTTAGTTACTTTTTGAGTTTTGATTATCATTAAGAAAGCCTTTGAGGTTTCTTTGAATCATTCGGTTCTTGAGGCTTTTGATTTAATCATCAAGTTATCTAGCCATTTACTGCATCACATTTAATGAATATTTTTTATTGTCCAGCACGATTATCTTCCTTGGCAACCGAAAAATGCGCAGCTAAGCATAGAATATCAGCCGATCATAAAGACAAGCTAGGTATCTATGAGAAGCAGATTGTTAATCTTATCAATGCAAATAGACGGAAACCAATGGCCACACATCAAGCCTGATCCGTGTCATAATAGTTGTATAAACTCCTTATAGCAGGTTTTCAGTCGCTTTCAACAAGAAAATACGGTTTGTTGGCCATTTCTATTGAACTTTCATATTGTATGATATGTTGGAAGAGCTGCTTAATCTTTCATATTGTAAGAAAATAGCTGAGAGGGTTGAGCAGGAGATATATACTGCTGCCACAGGCCAGGTTTGTTGTGTTCTTCGTATTATATAAAATAGTTTTTGTAGTTTTCTATTATCGCCTTTTTGCTTACGCAAAACGAAATCTTTGCAACTCTGAAGGAGAAGGAAGTGATATCATTATCATGTTTTTCGTACATTGCAAAGTTTTGCTGGACCGAAAACATGAAATATATTTGGTTTGCAGTCTGAATATGCACGAAAGATATGCTTCATGATGCTGACTATGGAGACTAGACTACAAAATCCAACATTAGGCCCCATGCAGTCAAGCTCTGCGGCTTTTTTGGTGCACCCTTAGTACCAATAGATACAACAGCTCAAACAAACAATCCAAACGGCGGAGATTGGCAAGAAGAGGTTTACCAAAAGGTGTTGTATCATCACTAAATGCTTTTGACTTAAATTATATCATCGCCGCTAATATTATATCATTTGAAAGCATTGGTGTTATGACTTATAATTAAAGGGTAAACATGCATTTTTACTTCTATTGTTGATAATTGGTGTGCTGGAATATTAAATTCTTTTCAATAACATGCTATGAGATTGATTTTAATTCTTCGGAATATTGGATTTTAATAAACCCAACTATTTACTGTTGGCCGCTAACAGTCCCAACTTCAAAAATAACCACTGTCAGTCCCAACTATTAACATATTGGCCTCCAATGGACCCTGACTGACAGAACCCTAACGCCGTCAGTCTCCGGTCGCCGGAAAAACGTTTTTGGCCGGAAAACTCAACATTTCCGTCCCAAACCTCTTTGTAACCTTATTATGGACCTTTATGAACCTTTTTCTAGTAAAAACCATAATTATTGAGGTCATCGGAAAACTTCTTATTGGCTAGAAAAGTCAACTTTTTTGCCGGAAAACTCAACATTTCCGTCCCATACCTTGTTGTAACCTTAGATCGGACCTTTAGGAACATTTTTCTAGCCAAAAACGTTTTTTCCGGCGACCGAAGACTGATGACGTTAGGGTTCTGTTAGTCAGGGTCCATTGGAAGCTAATATGTTAATAGTTGGGACTGACAATGGTTATTTTTTAAGTTGGGACAGTTAGCGGCCAACGGCGAATAGTTAGGATTATTAAAATCGAATATTCCTAATTCTTTTGATTGCAGATAAAAGCTATGAAGGAGTTGTATCTACTGGAATCTAGTGATCAAAACCGAAACATGCAAAATATTCAAAATACGTCTAGTGTTCAACTAAAGCAGCTCACTGAACAATATAACCACTCTCTCACGCACCAACAGCAGATCCCGGAACAACTGAAGCTGATGCTGGAACAAGAGAAGCTGACGCTACTGCAACAACATATGCTGATGCTGCAACAGCCGAGTTTCATAGGCCAGCATAATAAGCTTGAAAGTCTACTGCAGCCATCACAACAGTTTTTTGGTCAACATACCATAACAAATGTTGCTGGTCAAAATTTAAACACGCTGAACGTTCAAAACATGTCTAGTGTTCAAGGAAAGCAGCAACATCTGCAGCTTTTCCTACACCAACAGTATCGGCAGCTCTTGAACAAGCGTCAGCTCCTGCAAAATTTGACTCTGCAACCGGTGGCCCTGCAACAGCAGATGCTGCAACAGCCAATGGTGCAACAGCAGATGATGGTACACCAGAAAAATCAGTTTTCAAGTCTACAAGATACGAGTGACGCTATTGGTGACCCCACCATAGAATATGGTGATTGGAGGGCTCAGCTGCAAGCAGATTCACGAGAGAGGATCATGAACAAGATGTATGTACTTGTATTATTCTTTTGAATTTCTTTTTTATGCTCTAAAATTTAGTTATACCAGCCTGGTTGGGTGTCAAATTGTCAATTGCTTGGTCTGCCTGGTTCTCTATACTTCTATTTTGTAAATAGCGTTGTTTTGCTTGACATCTGTTGATCACTTGATCTTGTGTAGAATAGATACCTTGAAGATCCATTTTCCATTCTCCGGGTACGAGGAACCACAGGAACATAAGAAAATAGCTGAGAGAGTTGAATAGGAAATTTATACTGCTGCCACAAGCCAGGTTTGTTATGTTTTTTTTTTTTGATATTATATTAATAGTTTTGTAGTTTTTGTGTAACACCTCAACTCGGCTTGGGCTAACGTGTCACTATTACATATATCAAATTCAAAACTAACTCCAAAGTTTATAATAAAAAGACCCTAATTACATTTTCATCACATTACTGAAATAAAAATAAATCTTTATCTTCATGCCACTCTTCTCTTATTCCCCACGTTTCCCATATTACATGTCAAACAATTACGACAAACACAAAAAGAAAAAATATGGTTGAGCCAAAAAGTTGCTCAGTAACGGAGAAATCAATAGTACATGTAAAGACGAACAAATGAGAACGAAACCCACATAACGGAAACGGAACTGAGACTGACATTGAAACCCATTTGAAACTAAAACCAATTTTTCCTTCTCTCAGTAGCTTTACTTATAATGTAATATTGTTTAAAAAATTAATATCCTTTAAAATAAGAGAATTAACGAAACTACTATATTATAATAAGCGTTTAGATGTAAATCAAAATCTAATGATAACTCGAGTTTCGTAACAAAACATTATTTGACTAAAACAATTATATTTCTAATTTTTAAAATATATTTTTAATAATAAAATAATTTAGATAAACTGAGTTTTGAAAACGTGATATTCTGATACTTGTAAAAATTATGTAAACCGATACTAGAAACAAAATTGTTCCACAACAAATACTGAGGCGGACACCGGACAAATGTTGAAAACAGAGACTGAAATTATGGCACTGAAACGGATACTTATGTAACTTGAATCCCAAAACTTATACTGAACAGGTACTGAACACATATAATCAGATGCATATAACATACAATTCAGAGCATACCAGATACAAGACATGCGTAACTACCCATAACAATAAATAAGTCACGTTAATATAGAAGCACCCACGAGCATAAACATGCATGGCCATAATCCATCCGCCGAGATGGTGCGTGCAGGTGCACACACGTTATTCCATCTCAACAGGAGTCAGGAGTCAGAGCTAAGATCGATCTATACGCCTCTAGGGGCCAGGTGCTACACAAGCACAAACTGGAGACGTCGTGAACTTTAGTTACGCACCGTCACGATGAATGCCATGTCGTTGACGCCCCAACGACAAGACTAAACATATAATTGCTCGGGTGACAGAGTACAAAGCCATATCAAAAATAACGTATCATAGGGGAACATGCAATAACGAGCACAAAATCTAAGGTCTATTGCATGCTACAATAAATACTAATCATATAGCAATACGAACCGAAGCATCTAACGAAAACATCCGTACTACAAAGTAACGGATATGAATAAAATACTATAATGACAAAGACAGGAATCCGTACCAACGAGTAACGAAAAATAAAGGTATACTACGATGAAAAGAAAACAGAATCCGTACTTTATTAGCAGGCAAAGCAAGAAAAACCAATTAATCAAGTCGACCTCGAAAAATCGAAAACCTATATTCCCGTTATAGCCCAAACAGTTATATTAACATTACTTGATTCGTTTAATAAGAAATTTCCGGCGACCAAGATCCAGATTTAATAATTACACGCAAGGCCTGATCATTCCAAGTTCGTGAAATAAACACTACTTATTTACAAAAGCATTTTTTTTTTTATGAAATGATTCCATGCACATGAGTTCTAATAAATCCCTTTCCAACCCTTAATAAATAAGTGAAAAATTATATATATAATAATTCGTACAGCGAACAATTATATATATAATAATTCATACTAAACACTAAAATTAAGTATTTTAATTATAAACATTATACCACCAAGTATCTATAATATAACTACAGCATTGCAAAATATACATTTTAAGAAAATAACACCTAGTGAAAGATGGAGAAAGTTTATAAGTTATCAGATTATAAAATGTTACCATAACCATTGAAGAAACTGAACTTCCATGCATGCTTAATTATATGAGACTTACATGGAGTATAAGAGAACATATTAACTCAGTTTCAAATCCGTATATAGTTAAATCAAAAGTAGGTTAGATAACCACTTAATATGTATAATTTCACACCCTCCATGTTAACATGTATAAAAAAAAGTCAGCAACTTCTGATAAACATGAAAATGACTTAAAATATAATATTAAACGAACAACTCATCGGACCCCATTAATGTTAAACGAAAAGACGTTGATCTTTCCGGTTATAATTCTGGAACAACGTTTTAAACCTTAACAACCATTCCATCTTTTATAGTTAGTCATAAAGGCGTATATATATTTTTCTTTAGTCGCCGGAAAAATCAAAACAAAAATGTCTACATACGAATCAGAATCAAAAGGGGTTTAATCTAGTACCTTAATAGTCGAACGGAGTTAACGGAAGACACATGATTAGCGCTTCAGATGGTCACACGAAACCGAACTAAGGAAACGGTAGTGGTGGTTATGAGCGTAGTCGCGATGGAGTTGTGGTGGCGCTACAACGGTTCCGAATCAGGGCTGGTTCACGACGACAACGAGCCAGTTCCCGGAGGCAAAAAGGCGGCAGTTGGTAGCGTTGAGGTGGCTGCTCGTGAATGTACTGATGACGGCTGATGAAATTGTGGGTTCATGAATAGAGAAGGAGTCTGAATAGGTATAAATTGGTTGAATGATTGAGTAGTCGCCCAAAAATATCGGTTGGTTAGTTTGAGTGAGATTAAATCTTACCGTTTGAAACAAGGTTTAACTGATATATATAGATGATGATGAATAAATATATGTGGCAAAACGAAAAGATCAACTTTTTTATCATATATTATATGTTTAAACATGCAACTAATTCACATGCATGCATTTTCTTCTTTTTAAATATAGTAATTCATTATAATTTATTTAACATAGAAAAATAAAGACTTAAATTTCGAAGATTACATTTCGCTTGTTTTCTTTTGTGAATTGAAGATTGTGCAAGTTATATCATGTTTCAAGTATGCTTCAATGCATTCTGATACCTAATTACATGTACTTTATATGGTTTGCAGCATATTTATTTACTGAAGATAGTCTTGAAGATGCTGATTATGGTCTACGCAGACTAGATCACAATATCGAACATATCAGACTCCATGTAGTCAAACTCTGCTTCTCAACAGAACATGAGGAGTTCCATACAGTCCTTTTATGATTTATAGCCTGACTCGGATCAGAATATGAACTTCTTACTGTTAAAAATAAAAAATATCAAAGATTGCGGGATCAGTCAAGCATCATCTCCCAAGTTAAGAGGGTCAAAGACAGCTAGTAAACAGCTACAAATCCAGCCGTAAACAGAGCTCATCTACTATATTTAGATTACGGTTTTGTGCTATAAATTGCATACCTTTCTTTGTAATGTACAATACAAAAATATACACATCAATTCAGTGTTTTTCAATCAACCTTTTAACATGGTATCAGAGCAGAGTTCACGGTTCTAATACCGACCTGCTCATCACTTACCCTGCTCATCACTTACCCGAATCAATCATCCTCTCAACCAAGCTGCCATGGCCGAAGCCGGTAACTTGGGAGAAGATCTATCAATCCAAATCGCCAATCTGCTCAAGAATGGCCTCAACCCACAAAATCGGAACCCAAAATTGTCCGATAACCTTCAAATAAACCTCAAGCTCAACAGCCAGAATTATGCTCTATGGACCCGGATGATGAGGGTAGCCATAGGCGGTAAATCAAAAGCCTTTCTAAACCATTTATCAACCAATCCACCAAACCAAACCAGCGAAGAATATGAACAATGGGAACAAGACGACCTAGTCGTCTTCTCATGGCTCATACAAAACATTGAACCAACCCTCGCCAGCAATCTAACCGAATTTCCGACAGCAAAATCGCTGTGGGATGCCCTGGCTATAACATATAGCAGTGGACGTGACAAGCTCCAAACCTTCAACCTACATGTCAAGGCGAATGAAATCAAACAGAACAATCTCTCCCTTGAAGAATTGTGGATTATACTCCAAGGAGTATGGGGAGAAATTGATCGGATTGACCCAAACCCGATGACCTGCCCAACAGATATCCAAGCATATCACAAAATCAGGACTGAACAGAAACTGTTTCAGTTTCTAAACGCTCTCAACCGGAAATATGACCCTATAAAGAGGGAAATACTCCGGTTAGAACCCCTTCCAACCGTAGAAACTGCATACGCCACTGTCCGCAAGGAGGCTGCTCACCAGAATATTCTGGGAACACCTCTCAATGACACACAGGGTATCACAGTGGGTTTAATGGCCTCTGAAATCGAAGGGTTAGGGCTTGCATCAAAAGGCTACCGACGGATCGATGGAAAAAGAACCGGATCAGGTAACAAAGATGACAAAACTCACCTCAAATGTGATCATTGCGGCATGACAAAACATACCCAGGAACAATGCTTCAAACTCGTCGGGTATCCCGAATGGTGGTCGGATGGCCATAAGAAGAGCACAAAGGCTACGGTTAAAGAAAAAGGGAAATCATCCAGCACCGGCAACCAAGATGTCACCGGAGATGGAGGCCGAAGCAGGACTGGTTTCGGCGGAATGGCTGGTGCACATGAAGAAGAAGAAGACGCAACAGGTAACGGGTTTGGGGCGCAGCCCTCAAACCCTTGTGGTTTTAACCATGATAATAAACCAAATTTGTCACAATTAGTCCCTAGAAATAAGGGAAATGCTAATATGGCCCAAGAAAACCATAAAAAACAAAAACTATGGATCTTCGATTGTGGCGCGACCGACACAATGACTTATGAGCTGTAGGATATTATTTCAACAACCAAACCAGAAAAAACACATATTCAAACGGCAAACGGAGGAATAATGGATGTAAAATCGGGAGGGACTATTGAGATTTCACCCATAATAAAAATCTCTAATTGTCTTTATGTTCCCTCGTTATCACATAAACTGCTTTCCATCAGCCACGTCACAAAAGAACTCAACTGTATTGTCCTAATGTACCCTACGTTTTGTATTTTACAGGATATCAGGACGGGAGTGATCATTGGGCGTGGCACTGAAAATCAAGGGTTGTATTATGTGGATGAGGTGACTCAAAGTGGTGCTGTGATGTTGACTCATGGGACATCGGAACGAGAAGCTTGGCTATGGCACCGAAGATTAGGTCATCCTTCTGCAAATTATTTGCATATTTTATTTCCAAAACTATTTCCAGTTAATTCTATGTCACATTGTGAAACATGCGTTTTAGCAATGAGCCATAGGAAAACCTTTAAACCCAATAATACTAAGGCTGCTTTGCCATTTTCATTAATCCACTCTGACGTATGGGGTCCTGCCCCAGTTCTTGGGGGGCAAAACCTTCGTTACTTTGTGATGTTCGTTGATGATTGTACCCGAATGACCTGGGTTTATTTTTTGAAAAACAAATCCGAAGTCTTTGAAAAATTCACTATGTTTTACGCCATGATTCAAACACAATTTCAAACAAACATCCAAATATTCCGATCCGATAATGGCGGTGAGTTTGTTAATACCTCGTTAAAATTGTTTTTCCAAGACAAGGGAATAATCCACCAAACTACATGCCCAAACACCCCAGAACAAAACGGTGTCGCCGAAAGGAAAAATCGCATTTTGCTGGAAATGACACGAGCTCTCCTAATCGAATCCCAGGTCCTGAAATATTTTTGGCCTAAAGCCCTTGCTACCGCTACCTATCTTCTCAACCGACTCCCAACAAATATCCTAAAACTTAACACTCCGTTACACACCCTTTCAAAATTCTTCAAACTACCCTCAGTTCTTACTCTTCAACCACGAATCTTTGGATGTACTGCCTTTGTTCACATACCTAAATCAGATCGAACCAAACTTGACCCTTGTGCTGAAAAATGTGTCTTTGTTGGGTATGGAATGAATCAAAAGGGATACAGATGTTATAATCCAAAAACACGTCATATGTTCACCACAATAAACTGTGACTTTCTTGAAACCGAGTATTACTACAATTCCCAACTCAGTGGTCAGGGGAGAAGGAATGTTTAGACACACTAAGTTGGTTGAAATATGTTCCCTATGTACCAACTACAGAGTCACCAGAGTCCAATTTCAGTGCCACTGAAGGTCCTAATGTTCCTCCTAACCTGGTGTCCGAGGTAAGTAATACTCATCCTATTCAGTCTGGTGATACCTTTGAAGTTTCTAATGACTCCGAAGATACCAATACTTCTAACCATGAAACTGCCACAGAACAAGCTGAAAATTTGCAGGCAGATGAATCCAGACAAGAAGAACCACCATCAAGATATGTGTTACCCCCTAGAACAAACAGAGGGGTCCCTCCGAAATGGTATTCTCCTGAAAAAGAACCAAGAAGATCTAGTTATCCTATAGCTAGTGTGGCTAATGGAAATTTCACTAAGGAAGCCAAAGCATTTATCTCATCTGTTTATTCCGAAGAAACTCCTACAAACGTGGATCAAGCCTTAAAATCTAAACATTGGAAGGAAGCAATGAAAACAGAAATGGAAGCCCTAATCAAGAACAATACTTGGGAAAAGTGTACTCTCCCGTTGGGAAAGAAATCCGTGGGGTGTCGTTGGGTCTATACGGTTAAGTATAAACCCGATGGTACAATTGAAAGATATAAAGCCCGACTGGTAGCAAAAGGGTATACCCAGACACATGGGATTGATTATGCTGAAACATTCTCCCCGGTTGCAAAAATGAACACAATTAGGGTTCTTTTTTCGATAGCTACAAATGAAGGGTGGCCACTTCAACAGTTTGATGTAAAAAATGCCTTTTTACACGGGGACCTAGATGAAGAGGTATTTATGGATGCTCCTCCAGGATTCACAAAAGAATTCAAAACTGGAGAAGTTTGCCGTCTGAAGAAGTCTCTTTATGGTTTGAAGCAATCTCCCCGGGCTTGGTTTGGCAGATTTACGGTTGCTATGAAAAAGTTTGGATATAAACAGAGTAATGCCGATCATACTTTGTTTCTCAAAAAAAGAGGAAAATTCGTAACCTGCCTAATTATCTATGTAGATGATATGATCATTACAGGGAACGATAAAGAAGAAATGGTAAAACTAAAAGAAAACTTGTTTGCTGAATTTGAAATGAAAGATTTGGGCAGGCTTAAGTATTTCCTCGGAATTGAAGTACTAAGGTCAAAACAAGGAATTTTCATTAGTCAGAAGAAGTATGTCTTAGACCTGTTGGCAGAAGTTGGAATGATCGATTGCAAACCAGCAGATACTCCTATGAGTGTAAACCAAAAGCTTTATATGGAAGAAGGAGCAAAGTTAGCAAATAAAGAAAGATACCAACGGCTGGTGGGAAAACTAATATATCTCTCACATACTCGTCCAGACATCGCCTATGCTGTAGGGGTAGTAAGTCAGTTCATGCACCAACCTCAACAGTCACATATGGAAGCAGTTTGGAGAATTATTAGATATCTCAAAGGAACACTGGATCATGGAGTCCTGTTTCAATCACATGGACACCTAAATGTTCAAATCTATACCGATGCAGACTGGGCAGGAGATAAGGGAAGTCGGAGGTCAACAACAGGCTACTTCACTTTAGTTGGGGGGAATCTTGTTACTTGGAGAAGTAAAAAACAAAAGGTGGTTGCTCTTTCAAGTGCAGAAGCTGAATTTAGAGGTATAGCTCGAGGTTTAACAGAAGCCATGTGGATGCGAAGACTCTTAGCTGAGATTGGTTTTCCGTCAAAAGAAACAAGTAAGATTATGTGTGATAATAAAGCTGCAATTCAGATTTCAGAAAATCCAGTACAACATGATCGAACTAAACACGTGGAAGTTGATAGGAACTTCATCAAAGAAAAATTGGAAGATGGTACGATTGAACTACCGTTCGTTCGATCAAAGGATCAGCTCGCTGACATTCTAACAAAAGCGGTTAACGGGAAAATTTTCAGCGATTGTTTGGGCAAGTTGAATTTTGGAAATCCGACTATTCAACTTGAGGGGGAGTGTTAAAAATAAAAGATATCAAAGATTACGGGATCAGTCAAGCATCATCTCCCAAGTTAAGAGGGTCAAAGACAGCTAGTAAACAGCTACAAATCCAGCCGTAAACAGAACTCATCTACTATATTTAGATTACGGTTTTGTGCTATAAATAGCATACCTTTCTTTGTAATGTACAATACAAAAATATACACATCAATTCAGTGTTTTTCAATCAACCTTTTAACACTTACCACAGGTCTTAAGTGGTTCTTGACAATGAGTGGGCCCCGGAATCTATATTTTCAAATTGTATGATATCTTGGAGAGCTGCTCAACTGCTGTTTAACCTTGTCATCTTCCTTCAAAGTTATGTTAAGTATAGTTGTTGCCTTAATTCCATGCTTTTACCTTTTGCATATTTCCGCAAAAGAAGTTGACTAAACTTCAGTTTTGTATGATAAAACCGTCGTTTATGTTTATAAACTTTAGTCATTACTGTTTTTCTTTCGAGTCTGGGAATACCGATTAACATTTCAAAAATAAGAACCGACCTGCAATTTATTTATTTATAGTATAAGATATGTTAATCAATCTTCAATGTGTGATTGTGTTCATCTTTTTTCTAATACACTGTCATTACCACCATACACTCTACCAAAACCAAAACCCTTTGAATTAAAAATTAAACCAAAATCCATAGTTGTGTTAACTATAAAAAATGAATAACCCAGATGCATGCCTTCTTAATTGAACTTGTCCTTTTTAGCTTTTTGGTTCCAGGCACCATATGATAGATATTTCTTCTACTTATGGTCCATCTTATATAACTTCTATTTCTTTGTTTGATGTCGTTTTATAAACTTCTGTTATATAAATCTATCACAATGTCAAAAGCATTGATTTCATTATATCAAAACCATTCCATGGAAATCAACTGACAAAAAAATCACTTCAATGTAAGAAATGAGATGATCGATCGACCCAACGAAGAAATCAAAATCAGACAAACAAAACTACGAAAAAAATGATTAAACCGCCACTCAACAGGCATCAAACTATGACGTTGGTAGAAATAAAAAGTGGGTGTTACACGACATGTGGTAGCCACGTCAGCAAGCGTCAGAAAAGTCGCGTGGTGCAAAAAATGGAGGAGCGGAAGGGGCGTGAAAGGGTGGCGTTATTCGACACGTGGCACACACTTTTATTGTGTAGGGGGCGTTTGGGATAGATGAGTGAGCGGTTGTTGTTGAACTTGTATTTGTTGCGGAAACATAAAAGGTGATTCGCAAGAAGATGGTCGTACACCAATATGTTTGGATCGGGATAACGGGGCTGCGTCGGTTGAGGCGAAGTAGTGTTCGGTATTTCGCCTACATCATAGGGGTTGTTCGGATCGAAGGTGTGGTTGTGTGGATGCGTATTTTTTAATCAAAAGTAGAGAGATGTTATATATCTTTTGGGTTGGGTAAAAGAGAATGTGCTAAAATTAGTGGAATAGGTTGGGTTTTTTTATAAGGTGACTTAGTTATTTTTTTTTAAATTGAAAATCTTTTTATTTTTTTAAAATTAACCGTTAGGGTCCAACGGTTATAATCCAAACCAACTGAACCACGCCAACTCATCAAACAATTTCACTCCACGCCGGTGGAGATGTTGTCACCCCACACAACGCCGCCCTCCATGCCGTTCGCGGACCGGTGTACCCACCATTTAGAGGCCACAAAGGTGGTATTTCCAGGCCCACCCCGTGTTGTCTAAGAGGATGTTTAGGATTGCTTACTTAACACTTTAAATTTTTTTTTTTGTTAAAACTGCTTATTAACTTATAATTTTTTTAAATGAGTTTTAAAAAAAATGTTTGGATTAACTTTTGTGAGTGAAATAACTAAAAAGCATATTATAAGTTTTCATGTTTAGTTGCTATTTTAAAAGGTGAGGATTAAATTAGTAATTTATGTTTAAAAAACCAAAAATCATTTAAAAGGAGAGGATTTTATGGTTTTTAAAAAAAAAACCCAAAATCATTTAAAAAGAGACGGTTTTATGATTTTTGGAAAACAATTTTCACTCCTTTTAAAAACTATAAAAAAATGGCTTATGAATATCTGCTTGATTGAGTCTCCGATCACACGAAAACCCCTCTCATATCTTACATCCCCTCCAATTGCTCTGTGTTCGCCACTTACCGAAACCCTAACTCCGAGAATTCGGCATCTATGTGACTGGTATGTACGCTTTTTACACAATCATATTGCGTTTTATATTCATACCGGAGTTTTAGAGCATTTACATCACGCTATTTCGTTTTTCTTTATGCAACCTAATGCGGTTATGTTTATTAATTTTTGTCTGATGATAATTTCATTTTGAATGCCACAGTAGGATTGAAATTGAAACTTAATCATGAAATAGAAGATGTATACGAGTAATTGGAAGCCTACTCAGGGTGAAAATTGCTCTGTTGCCATGGAATCGGGTGATTGGAGGGATCAACTGCAACGGCAAACTATCGTATGCAAGATGTATGTATTATGTTATTACTTTTGAATACTTTTTTTGTGATTTAAGAATTTGATTATGATGACCTGCTTGAGTGTCAATTGGTTGGTGTGACATATGTTGTAAGAATTTTGTATAATAATGTATGAATTTTGTGCTAAATAACCGCATCATTTTGAGTGGCGCGTGTTGATCTTGTGTAGAATGGATACATTGAAGAGGCATCTTCCTTTCTCTAAATATGAGAGACTACAGGAACTTAAGAAAATAGCCGAGAGGGTTGAACAAGAGATTTATACTGCTGCTACAAGCCAGGTTTGTTCCGTTCTTTACATTGTGCAAGTAGTTTGGTAGATTTTGCAACTGTTTAGGATACCTAACTGATATCATGTCTGTTGTATACATGTGGATCTAAAATCTATTAGATATAAGATATTAGAGTTAATTGTCAATTTCGTCCTGTGGTTTGTCCAATTATGATAATCCAGGCCAAATTTCACATTCGTATCATTTCCGTCCCTGACATTCTTGAAATTTGTCAGTTCCGTCCAAAAACCTAACGGATATTAAAACCTGTTGTTTAATGAAGGGTAAAACGTCATTTTCTTTTTTATTTTCCTTTTGTCTTAGAAGGGGTGGGATTTTCAGACCCGGCTTTGGGCCTGTGCGGATGGGCCACCGCACAGGGCCCATAATATCAGGGGGCCCAGAATTGGTTAATAGATATATCTATATTTTATATAAAAGATTATTTTAGTAAATATCTGCAAAGATTGACTCTTTAGCGCAGTGGATGTGTTGCATGTACACATACTCAACCGTCTTTGGTTCGATTCCCTGCACTGTTTTTTTTTTTTCTTATCTACTTTGACCTTTCCATTTTTGTTTGAGCCCCAAAAGGCTGATTCATTTTATTAATTCCAAACTCATATTTTACTTTTTACTTTAATTTATTATGTTCCTTCTTTTTTTTTTTCTTATTTAACCATTTACATAAAACAAACTATACATGTTTTCTTGTTTAAATTTGACACTTTTTCTTGACTTCCCTTTCATGTATGTTTATGAAAAATTTCTTATGTCTGATTTTTTTTTTTAATTTATGTAAGCTTTATATTTATCGTGTAGCAGATTTTGGGTTTCAATCCACTCTTCACTACCAACCTCATATGAGTTTGGATTGAAGGAGGCAGCAACTCAGGTTCAGTTTCTTGGTCTTGATAGTATGTTGCTAAGTGATGATATCTTAAGAAAGCAATATCAAACAAAAAAAATAAAGAAACTAAAAAACACTCTTATGTGCAAACCACAAAAGTATATGGTTAAAAGGTTAGGCTGACTGACTTCTACTATTTAATGGTTAAAAATACAATCCAACATCATTTTTTATCTCTGAAAAACGCGGTGATTTAAAAAAGATTCATACTAAAGTTTACTGTATTATGTATTTCTAAGCTATGTAAGATATTAACAATTTAGACTATATGGTCTCAAAGTAACGATATTGATTTAAAAAAGATGCATACTAAAGTTTCCTGTGTTATGTATTATGTATTTAGATTTAGATTAGAAAACTATGCAAGATAATAGGATATCTCTGTTAGCTTAACTTGCTCGATCCGTCCATCACACATAAATTAACATGAACGAATAAACCGCAAAAACTCTACATTCTATAAACCACAAAATGAACAACAAAACCGGTTCACATTCCACCATCACAAAAGCCACAAATCTTTGTATTGTGGTTTTGGATATATAACTAATAAGTTTTTATTATAGGAAGGGGCCCGATTTTTTATTCTCGCACAAGGCCCAAAAGTTTTTTATCATTTTCGGAGACCGCCTTGGGGATTTTAATAGGGTTTTAAAAAGGAAAAATAAAAGAAAAATGGAAAATGACGTTTTTTTACTCCTCATTAAACAAGTTTTAACAGCCGTTTGTTTTTTGGACAGAACTGACATGTTTCAAAAATGTCAGGGACGAGAATGGTACAAATTTAAAATTTGGCCTGGACTAGCATAGTTGGACAAACCACAGGGAAGAAAATGGCAGTTAACTCAAGATATTAGTTAGGATAGGTTCTCTGTATAATTATCCTTATTGTATTCCTATATACAGTTAATTAATACTACATAATACCTTACAAGGTTTTCATAATAATTATATATAAAATCATGTAATTTATCTGGTTTGCAGTCTAAATATACACAGAAGATATGCTTTATGATGTTGACTATGTAGACTAGATTACAAAATCCCGTGCGGTCAAAGTCAAACACTACTATCTTTTATAATAGTGTAAACCCCTCAGTACCGTTAGATTCGTCAGCAAATGGAAATTGGCAAGAAGAAGTGTATCAACAGGTGCTGTATGTTATCTTACATTTCTTTTCTTTTACACTAGTTAAAGCACCTGAGATCACTTTATGCTTGAACAGATAACCACCATTATTCTAAACCAAAGTTTATTTTAGCCTTTCGTTGCACTGGTTACATATTTTACCAATCAAAGTCCAGAGTGTGTGTAAGTTATTTCTGTGTAATCATGCTTGTGTTTATTTTCAATAAAGTAGTTCCATTTGAATAGTATTGATGTTATGATATAAAATAATAAGCAACTAAAGTGGGATTAATTATTTTTACTAATGTTTTTGAGGAACTGTAAGTGGGAATATTGATCTCTTTCAGTATAGGCGCTATAATCTTCTGTCTTTCCTTCTGATGACAGATAAAAGCTATGAAGGACCTGTATTTACTAGATTCTACAGCTCAGACACAATTGGCGAAGATGTGCAAGAGGAACTGTATCAAAAGGTGTTGTATGCTATCTTATATTTTTTTGAAAGAAGTGACATCTCCTTTGGCTTATGAGTTGAACAAAATTCATCAGCATGGTTCTAACCAAAGTTTAATTTTGCTTCTTTTTTTCGCACTGATTACAATTTTTAAAATCTAAAGCTATTTGAGTAGAAAAAAAGTTGTTACTGAAAATATCAATTAAATTTCAATGGTGTATACAAGTTTTTGCAGTTACTATTGTTCCAATTAAATAGCCATAACAACTAGGGCTGCAAATGAACCAAACGTTCAGCGAACAATTCGTGAACCGTTCGGCGGGAAGTTCGTTTGTATTTGTTCATTTGTTAAACAAACAAACACGAACAAGAAATTTCGTTCGTTTAGTTAAACGAACGAACATGAACAGACGCCACGTTCGTTCATTTATGTTCGTGAACGTTCAGTAACGTGTTCGTTTGTGTTCAATAGTTCATTGGTGTTTTTAGTTTTTATATTTTATTTATAAACTTCAAAATTCTGACAAATAAAATACTTAATAAGTGTCGATGTGTCACATATTTTGTTCATGAATGCTTGTTTGTGTTCGTTTGTTCTCATTTGTCTTCATGAACATTAGTTTGTACCCATTTGTGTGCATCAACGTTCGTTGCCTAAAATTAACAAACAAAGACGAACAAGTTCATTTCCTTAACAAATGAACACAAACCATAGTTATCGATAGCGAAGATAGCGTTCGCTATCGCGCGCTTCGTAGCATATAGGTACCTCGTCCCTATTCACTATCGATAACTCTGACACAAACATAAAATCTAGTTCGGTAAGAGTTCATGAATAGTTCGTGAACACATATATTATTTAACAAACGAACACGAACAAGGTCTTGTTCGTGTTCATGCGGTTCGTTTGCAGCCCTAATAACAACTAAAGGGGAATAATTTATTTTAACAAATATTTTCGATGAATTGTGAGTGGATATATTAATCTTTTTTCAATTTATAGGGCCTATAGGTTATATGAACTGGATTATTTTTTTCTTCTTGTTACAGATAAAAGCTATGAAGGACCTGTATCTACTTGATTTGTTTGACATGCATCAGAAAATCGTTTCAAAATTCCAGCAGGTAAGTTAGTGGCTCTTATCAAAATTGGGAATCTTTTCAATATAAAAGCATGTAGAATCATTTGAAGATAATGTGTAATCTTGCAAATGCATACAGAAAAGGCAATTAATGAAAACGTTTTGTTATCCAGCTCGATTCTCTTCCTCAGCAACTAGAAAACAAGCGTCTTGAGAAGCTGAAAAAGTTTAAAATCATATTGGAGCGTTTCATTCAATTCAATTCTTACAAATCCCTAAGCATGGAATAGTAGCTAACTACAAAGACAAGCTGTGTACTTATGAGAGGCAGATTATTAGTTTCGTCAATGCAAATAAGTGGAGGAAACCAGGGGCTGCTCAGCAGCAAACACAAGCTTGACCCGGGTCACAATAGCTTTATAAACTTCTTATAGCAGGTCTCTAGTCGTTCGCCCCAACAATTGAACTTTGGTATTGTGTGGCTGTTTTAAATGCTGCTTAATCTTGTTAAGTTATGCCACCCTGGCAACAAGTATAGATGTCATCTTCCTTGCTTTTACATGTGTATATTTGAACTAGAACTTATTCAAATGTTTATATTATATGATGTCTTGGGTTCAAATAGTAACTTGACTTTGTATGCATTTACTGATTGGCAATTGATCTAAATGAATATGTGATTATCTCATACCATTTTTTGTTTTTCTTTCTTTATAGGATTAGTTTACAAACTACTACATTTTTCATAAGAATATTATCAGAAATGATGATATATTTTCCCCAAACTAATCTAAATAGATAGATCAGACTTTTATATTTTTGTTTTCTTTTTATTATAATTTGTTATAATAGTGTTTATGCTTTAAAACATGTGTGTTTATAGAAGTGTGTATTTGATAAGCCAAAGGCATTTTGGGTGTGTTAAGTTAAGATGCCTATCTCGGGTTCAAGTCTTGTCTATTAAGTGTAAAGTGTGCATGTAAGTGGTCGTGAGTGTAGGAGAGATAAAAGGTAATGATAAAAGTATAAAAAATATATTATTGAATTAAAATAAGAGAGAAAATGTAGTTGTTTTTAGTGTAATTATAGGGTAAATATGGTGGAAAAGATGTGAATGCTCTTAAAAGTTAGATATAAAACAAGGGCAAAATTTCCGTACAAACAGCCTTATCATATAAAATAAAACGTACGAAAGGCATGAAAAGGTTTAAAAAAAACGCGGTGACATTTTCGAATTATTTACTCGTAGAGTAATTATCAAAATTACCCTACAAATGATCTTGAAAAGTAATTTTGATCTTGTAGGGTAATTTTGTAAAATGTGCTTAAATTACCCTACAAGATAATTTTACAAACTTACCCTACAAGATCATTTGTAGGGTAATTTTGATAATTACTCTATGAGTAAATAATTACGAAAAATGTCACCGCATTTTTTCAGCAAAACCTTCTGTTCGTACGTTTTGTACGTTAAAGATATTTGTATTTGATCTTTTGCCTATAAAACAAATCATATTGAAATCAATAAAGTAGAACACACCTACTTGAAATGAATCGTAATAAAACTAAAAGTAAAAGGAAGTGATTTGTACATAATAACTTCTATTTTGCACACATGTTTAGAAAAGTAGCGGAATACCCGCGCTTCGCAACGGTCTTTCAATCTGTGTTATTTTCGTTTGGTACAGTACGGGATTAACACTCAATATAACAAACGAAAAAATATATGCATAAGAGGATATAAACATGTGTTTTAAATCGATCGAAGACCATGAAACAAATACCAATACCGATGTTGTTCGGTTGGTATCGGTTCGGTTCGTCACAGTACCATTATTGTACAAACACTCGCTATAGCTTACGGCACCAAGAAATACTCTATTGCGAATATCATACTACCACGTCAAAAAAACCATAAAAACAAATACATTGTTTAGATGGTAATTGCTTGGTTCCTAATGATAAAAATAATCAACTATATTTGGACCCGTCAAATAAAACTTTTATCGAATCGTATACATAAAATAACACGTCCAAATGGTATATTGAAAAAAAAGGTAAACGGCGGCAATTTACAAAAATAAATAAATAAATAAAAACTAAAGCGCAATTCACAACACGGTTTGAAGTAAAATTTATATATGTACGTAGATAAAATAAATATGTCGTAACGGAAACCTCATAATTTTATCATGTTTTAAAAGTTATAAGTGAAAAACAAAATAAACTTCAACAGTTGTATGACAACTTTATTAAAGTTCATGGGTAGAAACATATATTGGCTAGAAAAAAGAATTATAAAACTTCGATAACTTTATTAAGGTTTAGGGTATAAACATAAAGGTGCGTGCAAGCGTGATAAAGTCATTGGAAGCCAAAAAAACACTATTCGTCCCTTACTAAAATGTATATATATGTATAATATAATAACGATATGGTGACGAACTGAGTTGGTGTAGTAATATTTACAATGATTTTATTAGATAAATGTTGTATAATGTATATCTCAAAAAATAAAGTCATTTTTCATCGATCGAAATTATAAAAATGAATATCAATATTGTTTCTAATAACACTAATAACGCTACCGATATTGTTGGTCGTACCGACTTAGTTCATCAAAGTCCCATTGTTTCGGCAACAACATTGTTTTAAATAAAGGTTTATTGGATTTTAATAATCCTAAGTTTCACCTATTGGCCGATAATAATTCCAACTTTAAAATTTTCCTCCAACGATCCCAACTTGTAAAAGTTTGGCCCCCATTGATCATTTTCATACATATAAAAATTTTCCATCCTCAATAGATTCAAGTGCAATTGAAACTCCTTAATTGATTTAAGTACACCTATATTAGAAAAGGATCAGCGGGGGCCAAATTCTTACAAGTTGGGATCGTTGGAAGGAATTTTTAAAGTTGAGATTATTATCGGCCAATAGATGAAACTTAGGATTATTTATATCGGAATGTCGATGAAAAATTAAATGAAATCGCGTATTTAGTTTTTATATAAAAGACTAACGAATGAAAATTATAAGGAAAAAAATAAAAATATTGGGTTAAAAGCATATATTATTTATAGTATAAGGTGTGTAACTGAAATATAAAAGTTAAAAAAAAAAGTCAACATAACTATTAGTTGAACCTAAAGATAAAAAAGAAAAAAAAGCAAAAGGAGAGTTAGTGTTAATCCAACTTGCAAATGTATATATACTAGTTATTGCCCCGCCCGTGTTGTGAGGCAGTAAGCCAAATATTTTTTTCTTTCATAACATGTACACTTGTGTTTCGATTAATTGTACATACTATTCATAACACGTTCTCAAAAAAAAAATTACATCGAGTCAATTAATTAAAACAAAACACTACCATACCTTTGCAATAGAAAAAAACTAAAACTAAAACGATGGAAAACTATAATTTTAAACTTAGGGAAAGAATTTAATTTTTCAGGAAAAATGAGCGTGTGTCAGGCAGCCGCCCGACACGAATAAAAATTACACAGAGTCAATCAATTAAAGCAAAACACTACTATAGTTTTGTAAAAAAAAAACTAAAACGATGGCATGACTGTAATTTTACACTTGATGCAAAATCGTAATTTGATAGGGAAAAAAAATAGGAAAACTATAAATTTGAACTGAGGGCAAAATCGTAAATTGGCTAGGAGGGAAAAAACAAAACAAATGACAAAACTATAAATTTAAAGGGGGCAAAATCGTAATTTAACTTGAACAATGAGAAAGTGTCAGACAGCTGTCTGTCACTATTCCCCTCCATTATTTTCTCCGCTGCACGTTGCCGCGCCATTTTTGGCTATGTTTTAACCTTTTTTACTAACTGTATTTTAAAATTAAAATAATAAGTGTGATCATTATTTTCCCATACAATACGACGGAAGTTTGGACATCATCAGGTCAAAAGATAAGGTCAAAAGCCATAAAAGCAAACGACGATACTAAATACTTTCACGTAAATAGATTTTATAAACCATTTTCTTTTGTATATATTACTTTTGAACAACTAATATATCTTTATTAGATGTCATATATTAATTAATATTAACTTAATAATTCGATTTAATAAATTTAAAGTTAGAATCTTTATTATTTACATGATTGATTAATGTTTAAAAAAGAAAAAAAAGGTACTTGAGAAAATGACTTTATCCAGCTTTCAAAAATTTTGAAGTTTGATAATCTGAACCGATTTTTCTTTTTCTTAAAAAAAAGATCACAAACCAGGATACCCGGGATACCCCTTACGTTTCTAAAGTTTTGTATTATAGTAAATAAATAAATAAATGTATAATGTATAATTTCACTCAATACACAATTTTGACTCCTATTATCCTCCCATACACAATTTTGACTCTTATTTTCCTTCCTAACTGTTGTGTAAGGATAATAGGTCATTTAAGTTATGTAATCAATGTGTAGAAAACGATAAATCATAATATGGTTTATTTAATAAATCCATTGGCCAGTCTGATTATTCTGATCCATGGGCCCATCTGCTCTCCATTTAATTTAAGAAAATTCATTTGATTATTAGGCCCAAAATCATTGAACAAAATAGGCCCAAATTATATAAATCAATTAAGAGTTAAATGCTTGGTTCGTCCCTGTGGTATGCAAAAATTGCAGACTTGGTCCTAATGGTTTACTAATTACACGCGTGGTACCAAAACGTTTCTAAAATAAACTCGCGTTGTCCTTTGCACTAACATCAGTTAGATTTCTCAGTTAACATACCCCATGTGCATGTCACGTGAGGGTAATCTTGTGTAAATTTACTTATTTACCCTTAAAGATAAAAAAGAATATAAACCACCACCCAACATCCTCCCTTCTTCTTCTCCAGGCCATCAACCACCACCCATCATCCTTCCCAACCCTTCTTTGGCGATCTCTGAACCGACCAACCAAGAACTCAGGTCACCACCAAACGTACACTAACTTTCGAAACGGTTCCATTAAAAACAAACACTCACAGGAGAAACATTCCGATAGAAACTTTCGGCAGCAACAAAATGTTTTGGAAAAATCTCCGACGGAGGAGCGACTGCACGGCAGCACGGACTGCGATGGAATCAACGTCGGCCATATTGCTGCTGAAAATGGAGTATGTGATTTGCTGCTGAAAGAATATTATTATTAGCTGTGGAAAGGTACAAAATGTTGTGGAAACTTTGTTGTGAGATTCTCAAGGGATGGAGTATTATTATCATTAATTTGTTATCATTATTAGTATTGATTGTTTCTGTGTATTTGAATGGGTTGTTGCTGGAGAAATTGTGTGTGAGAGATAATTGGAAGAAGACACTTGTTGCTGGTGAGAGGTAGTGGGTTCGTTTTTTTTGGTGAAGGCGGCGGTTTGGTAGTGGTTTTGTTTTTCCGGTTGTTATGGTGGTGGTGAGTGGGAGTTCAGTAGTGGTTGGTGTTCGGTTGAAAGACCGGTAGAAATCATGGACTTCGGAGAGAAGCGTTTAAGGCGAAATCGTATTCCAATTGTCAGGGTACGTTGGGAGTCGAAACGAGGACCCGGGTTTACTTGGGAACGTGAAGACTCAATGCGCGAAAAATACCAGCATCTTTTTCCAGTTACCACTACTACTTAAATTTCGGGATGAAATTTCTAAAAGTAGGGGATACTGTAACATTCGTCGAAAAACGGGTTTCAAAACCCGCTTCGTTTATTAATCAAATATTTAGTTATATGTTCGTTGCGTATTTGTTGTTCAGATTATTTTTAAATAATACATAATTAATAAACATTTTAGAATTTAAAAACCATAATTGATAAATAATAATAATAAGTGAATAAAAAAATAAAATGGAGCTGCCGGGTCTCGAACCCAGGTCTCCCACAAACACAAACACACACCACACCACTCCGCCACACACTTCACTTGTGATAAACACTGAATCAGATAACACTTAAAGTAAAACCCGAAAATCAAAACTGGAAATCAGCGCGCCCAGAACTCGCAGTCGCCGGAGAAACCGAGATATCCGCAATTTTGGCTATTTCCTTTTGACTAAAACGCGTTAACTGATTTCGACATCAGTTATAACCGATGTCTAACCATCAATTTCAGTCATAACCGTCGGAGACCTTTGACCGCGAATCATGACCCAAATTCGAACCCAATTCAGCCTGTTCTTCCTTATAAATACCCACTCAAACTTCCTGTAAACCTTTTGCTCAGAACCGCACTCTCTTTCGAAGCTTTATTCCTTCCTAAGCTCGTCGCCGGAGATTTTCATTTTCGCCGGAATCGCTGATCAGAAAACCGCATTCGCTCTTCAGACGGTATAATTGTCTAAACCTTCCTGCTATCTCTTGATTTATAATTTAATTGTTCAAACCAATAATCGAAACTGTTAAAACAGTTCACTCAGCCGGAAATCGCAAATCAGAGACGACGAAATCTTGCCGGAAATCTGAAGAAAACTCTCTGTTTGGTATACCATATTACTTAATCTTTACCTTTCTATTCTATTTTCAATCAATTATAAGTTGTTAGTTGATTAAACAAAACAATCGGGTTTCACTGTTCTGTGTTCTTCACAGTGAAGAAGATGAAGTTGAACAAGTGTATTAGGGATGGGCCCCAAAAGGCTTTTATAATATAATAATTTTTATATATTTTTTTATCTTAAAGGGTAAATATGTAAATTTACACAAGATTACCTTCACATGACATGCACATGATGTGTGTTAACTGAAAAATCTAACTGATGTTAGTGTAGGGGACCAAGCGAATTTATTTTAGACAAGTTTTGGTACCACGCGTGTAATTAGTAAACCATTAGGACCAAATCTGCAATTTTTGCAAACCATAGGGACAACCAAGCATTTAACTCATCAATTAACCAATCCTTAAAGCCCAACTAAATACAAAACCAATGGACATACAATACCGAATTGTATTAGATTAATACGAGCATTCACTCTCGCAACTCCTAACTCCTTTATTATTTAATACAATCAACTTAGTCGATAGGTTAATTCAGATATCCAGTACAACCTAAATCCGTTGATAACACTAAAATTACTAATAAGTTAATACGTGTAGTTTGTATTTTACATATATGTAAACAAGGATATTCGTTATATATATGCAGATATAACAAGAAACACAATATATTATTACAGAAAGACAAACATAAGAATTAGATGATGAAGTGAATAGTCATAAAATTATATTATATTATATTAACACACGTTTATTCAAAAGCGAACAATACACAACTTTTTTAAAAACCAATTTTTTTGTCATTAAGTATATAACATTACATTTATTCAAGTCGTGTAATACACATAATTCTGTATTTTATATATATTAAAAGGTAATGATAATAAACATATTTGTTTAAAAATTTATATTATAATGATATTTAATTATCATTTATTTTATTTTTTTCTAATAACTTTTATTTGCTAACCTTTTAAAAATAAAATTAAAGGCAAAGTTGTGCTTGATTCTTTTTGTTAGCATTCCGATAAAGATTTTGAAATTGTATTAAAAATAAAAATTGGTATCATAAATTATACAGAATACCGGTATCGTACTGCTACATAAAGGTTATTTGAGGGCTCAACATTTATTGTTTTTAAACTTCTTGTTTTATTGTGATAAACCAACATTTATCAACATACCGAATAACCACAATCACTTGTTCTATTTTGTTTAAATATATATCGCTTGTATCATTAACTAGTAAGGAAAACTGGAAAACACATCATTACCAATATGGGTTAAATTTTTAATGGGTAACGGGTCTAGTGGGGTTAAGAGTTTACTTACTAGATTTTATTTGTTAATGTAAATGGGTCCAATAGTCTGTTACATTTTTAATACACCAAAAATTGTAAATTAAAATTTTATATAAACTTTTATTCTTGTGTCATTGGTCACAAAACAACATTATAGGTGTCGGTGTAAAAAAAACACTAAATGTCAATATTAACATATAAAAATCACGGCGTTAGTTCACACCCCTTCCACCACTCTCAGTTTGCTCCTGTGTGGAGCGGCACAAACGCCGACATCCACACATTGGCACAGGTTGGGGGGGGGGGCTGAATTTTTCGCTCAGTAGTGTTATGTATGTAGTTTTCGTATAGAATTTTTTAGATGTATACGTTTTTTACCCACGTTTTTATAAATTTTTTTAGGTATATACGTTTTTGACCTCCCGGTCAGAAATCTCAAGTTTCGCCACTGCTTCCACATATTAGCCATTGGTTTATAATATAGTGTTAACTTTTGTATAAACATTTCGTCGAAAAACGGGTTTTCCAAACCCGCTTCGTTTAACAATCAAGTATTCAGTTATAAGATTTTCGTTGCGTATTTATTGTTCAGATTATTTAAATAATACATAATTAATAAACATTTTAGAATTTAAAAACCATAATTGATAAATAATAATAATAAGTGAATAAAAAAATAAAATGGAGCTGCCGGGTCTCGAACCCCGGTCTCCCACAAACACAAACACACACCACACCACTCCGCCACACACTTCACTTGTGATAAACACTGAATCAGATAACACTTAAAGTAAAACCCGAAAATCAAAACTGGAAATCAGCGCGCCCAGAACTCGCAGTCGCCGGAGAAACCGAGATATCCGCAGTTTTGGCTATTTCCTTTTGACTAAAACGCGTTAACTGATTTCGACATCAGTTATAACCGATGTCTAACCATCAATTTCAGTCATAACCGTCGGAGACCTTTGACCGCGAATCATGACCCAAATTCGAACCCAATTCAGCCTGTTCTTCCTTATAAATACCCACTCAAACTTCCTGTAAACCTTTCGCTCAGAACCGCACTCTCTTTCGAAGCTTTATTCCTTCCAAAGCTCGTCGCCGGAGATTTTCATTTTCGCCGGAATCGCTGATCAGAAAACCGCATTCGCTCTTCAGACGGTATAATTGTCTAAACCTTCCTGCTATCTCTTGATTTATAATTTAATTGTTCAAACCAATAATCGAAACTGTTAAAACAGTTCACTCAGCCGGAAATCGCAAATCAGAGACGACGAATTCTTGCCGAAAATCTGAAGAAAACTCTCTGTTTGGTATACCATATTACTTAATCTTTACCTTTCTATTCTATTTTCAATCAATTATAAGTTGTTAGTTGATTAAACAAAACAATCGGGTTTCACTGTTCTGTGTTCTTCACAGTGAAGAAGATGAAGTTGAACAAGTGTATTAGTATAATTAAAATCGGATATTTAATCGGGTTAGACACACAGTCCAGCGGTGGACTGTGTGCAAATACAATACACACGTCCCGAGTTCGAATCACGCATGCTACCGACTTTCTAAAATAAAACCAACATTTTTAAAACCTATTCAGATCAATCCACAGAATGTATACAAGAGGAATATAATCCAGTAGTTAAGCAGATTAGACACACAGCCCAACTGGTTGGGCTGTGCGCACTCGAACCGAAGGTTCCGAGTTCGACTCCGGGTCTCTGCAACCGGTTCGGCCATATTAAATCATTTTTAATAAAAACTAAATAAGGTTAAAGTTAATTAGTATATATATATAATTAAAACAGAGAATATTTCGGGTTAGACACGTAGCTCAGTTGGTAGAGCTGCGTGCACACAAACGAAAGGTCCCGAGTTCGATCCCACGCGCCGCATAGAATAAACACAGTCTGACCGGTCAGACCCGGTCAACTGTCAGAAAGTCAACCCATTTTTTTATTATTTTTACTTATTTATTTAATTGAAAAAAAAATCATTTAAAAATACTTAAAAATAAGATTTTTAAAGTTAGAAAAATTTCCTTAAACTCACAAAAATAAATCTAAAAATCTCATTAAGAGCACTAATTAAAAATATTAATCTCAAATAAAATTTATTTATTTATCGAATCAATTCGTTATTATTTAGGTTAGTTTTTCCTCGTCGGTTGAATCATAAATTCGTGCGCATTCATCGTCATCAAAGAACGCACCCACTGTGAGTGAATCTCTACCAATTCCCCGTTTTAATCATGTTTTGGGGTGTATCATGTGTCGTACAATTCTTTTATTTTATTTAAACACTTGTGCATACATCATATCCGTGATCAAATGTGTATCAATTGTTGTGTGAATTATATGTAGACTGGATTTATCATTTTCAGTGCACGCATTTCATTAGGCCATCAGTTCCCCGTGGGATACGGGTTGAGCATCAGGAGCCTCATTAGATCGGCTCCGTTTGATTGAGCCTTGATCTCACGTACATCATCATTCATGTCATATACTCATCCAAAGTGGTTTGTGATTGTTTCTCTATATATGTTTGCTCACATGTGATTATTGCATGAATTTTCTTTATTAATTAAAACAAGAAATTAGTAAAAAATGTTTTATCAAGGTTCACTCGCCAACTTTTGTTGACCCAAATCTCCCCCATTTTACACATGATACAGGTGATCCAGCTGAGACAGGAAACACTTAGGAAGGCCTAGAAGAATAAACAAGTTTATGCTTTGGAATAATTATGTAGTTTCATTTTCTTGTAATTGTATGAATTTTGTTTTGGATATGTAAGTTTGTAATTTGAATTTAATAAATATGAAACATCTTAGTAAACATCATGAGCTTTGGTGATAACCCAATTATGCCCCGACTTTTATTCCGCTGCGGGTCGGGATGTGACAGATTGGTATCAGAGCTTGTGACTATAGGGATATAGGATAGGTTATTAGACCCTTAGAGCCTATACTATAGTTGATTAAATTTTAAATTGTTTATGCGTTACATACAAAATTCATGATGTTCATATGTTTTATGTTTATTTTCACACTCAATGTTATGCAAGCACGCTCACAAATGCATGTTATTATGCAATGCTCATCATGAATCATATCCTCATAACATATCATATCCATGAGAACACACACCTCACGATTCCCATGATTTTTGCAATGATTTTTGTATTTTTCAAATCACATCAAAGTGAGTTCTCATGACGGGCATGTAGTAACTAGAAGGGTACGAGTACCGGTAGTTGGAACGTCCTGTCTAGGCTTGGCATTCGTATAAATACAAAATAAAGGACCAGTTTGCCTACCTGGGGACTAACGATGAGAGTACGAAGGACCTATTAGGCTAAAGCATGCTATACCAAACGTCGCGTGAACTAACCCCACTTTGAGTTATCATTGTGTCTACACCTGGACACCCTCCTACCATACATCCCGCAATCATGTTTTACGATTTTCATTCGGGTGGTGCGAGTGTTAACCCGCCGACACCAATGTGAATCCTACCAAGCCCAATAGTCATGGGGCCCACATGACTACACAGGCAATGGTATGGGGGACATTGGAGGCCCAAACATGAGCAAACCCAAGACATCCTATGGATGTAGTTAAATTATTACCAATTATGTTGTTTTTCATTCTTTTTACGACACATGACACCTAGAAAATTCTTAAACTTACAATCTTCCTATGTATGTTTCTGTAGATGTCGGCTAGGCAACTACGTGGAGGTAAAAAGTCAGGAAGATCAAATGAACGCTTGGCCACACAAACTGCTAAACAAATGGTCGCAGTGCTTCCTGACATCGTGATTCAAGTTCAACAAGCTCTCACTGCAAATCCCACCAACCCTCCCAATCAAGAAGACCGGAGCATCGCCAACCCTCCTTCCAAAAAGTGCTCCTACAAACACTTCAAATCTTGCGATCCCCCAAAGTATGAAGGGACCGAAGGTGTTACCGCCCTCCTTCACTGGTTTGAAGAAATGGAGAACACTTTCCTCAATTGCGATTGTCCCGAGGACCGTAAGGTACGTTATGCAACTGAAAGACTGTTTGGGGTAGCCTTTACCTGGTGGAACACGGAAAAAGGTAAGCGAGGAGTTGAAGATGCCATGGCCTTAACATGGGAAGAGTTAAGGGAACTCACGACAAGACGCTTCTGTTCAAGAAGCGAAATCAAAAAGCTGGAAGACGAATTCCACTCACTGAAACAAAAGGAAGGATATCACACTTCCTATAATAAGAGATTTCTCGAGCTGAACCAGATGATCCCTAATTTGTTCACCCCCGTGTACCGCTTGGTTGAACATTACATTCGAGGTCTTCCCTCGAAAATTCAAGATTCGGTTTTAAGCACATCGCCTGCAACACTTGAAGCCGCTATGGAGTTAGCTACATAACTCACTGAAAACCGCATTCGGAACGGCAAATTCAAAGATGAAAAGAAGAAAGCACCCATGGAGACCCCAACTACAAACCACCCAGTCTCATCCTCAAAGTTTGCTGGTAAGAGGAAACGTAATGGCAAGAATTTCGCTGTCACTCAAACCAACCCTCTTATCACTGCTGCACCAATCACCCAAATTGCTCTTCCAGCTGCACCATTCAAAAAGCCATATACCGGCCCACACCCAAAATGCAACCGCTGTCAATACCATCACCCTCCCGAAAATCCCTGCCAACATTGCACGAGTTGTGGCCGTGCGGGTCACACCATCCAAACCTGCCGTACCCTTCAGCGAATGAACCGCAATCAACCTCAAACCCAAACCCAAAATCAGATGATGGGTCAAGCCCAACAACCCTTACTTCTACCACCTGCACAACACGTAGCCCAACCTTACTACCAACCCAACTACCCCATGATGCAACCCATGCGAGCCTGTTACAACTGTGGGGACCCAAACCACTTCAGGAACACTTGTCCACGCCTAGTGAACATTATCTATGCCCAAGCTCATGCAAACCCGGTAAACCAAGCTAATCAAGCTCCTCCACCTGCCAGAGGAAGAGTTTTCAACATCAATGCCAACCAAGCTAGGGCTGACAACAACGTGGTCAACGGTACGTTTCTCATCAATGGTAGTTATGCATCCATATTATTCGATCTTGGTGCGGATAAGAGCTTTGTGTCCTTAGAATTTGAACCTATCCTCGACCAACCTCGTGTTAACCTCATCGAGTCTCTAACTGTGGAAGTTGCTGACGGAAAACCCGTTTCACTAGAGTCGATTATACGCAATTGTACCCTCACCCTAAACGATCACGATTTTCCAATTGACCTTATTCCTATGAAGTTGGGAAGTTTTGATGTTATAATTGGTATGGACTGGCTCAGCCAGCATCACGCTGAAGTGCTGTGCCACGAAAAGTTCATTCGCATTCCTCTCACAGACGATCAGACACTACGTATTTTTGGGGAAACCCCTTCGAAAGGACTCAAATTAATGTCCTGTCTCCAAGCCCGAAGGTATCTCCGCAAAAACTATGTCGCATTCGTCAAAAAGGGAAACAAGGAAAGAAAACTTGAAGATATCGCAGTTGTGAAAGAATCCAATAAGTCTTTCCCGACGACATTTCAGGACTTCCTCCGGTGAGAGAAGTCGAATTTCGCATCGATCTTGTACCTGGCGCTACACCAGTCGCAAAATCTCCTTATAGGTTAGCCCCATCCGAAATGCAAGAGCTGGCCAGTCAACTGCAAGAGCTGACTGACAAAGGATTCATACGTCCCAGCTCATCGCCCTGGGGTGCACCTGTTCTCTTTGTGAAGAATAAAGATGGAACGTTTCGCATGTGCATTGATTATAGAGAACTCAACAAGTTAACGGTTAAAAATCGCTATCCACTACCTCGCATCGATGACCTCCTAGACCAACTTCAAGGCGCCCTGCTTTTCAAAAATCGACCTTCGTTCTGGTTATCATCAGCTCAGAGTGCACGGAGAAGATATCCCAAAAACCGCTTTCCGGACTCGTTATGGTCATTACGAGTTCATGGTCATGCCTTTCGGTTTAACCAATGCCCCCGCTGCCTTCATGGATCTAATGAATAAGGTATGCAAACCCTACCTCGACCGTTTCGTCATAGTCTTCATCGACGACATCCTTATCTACTCCAAGTCTAAATCCGATCATGAACGACACCTTCGACTCATCCTTACACTCTTAAGGACTGAAAAGCTCTACGCTAAGTTTTCAAAATGCGAATTCTGGTTAGGAGAAGTACAATTGCTTGGACATGTCGTCAATGACAAGGGAATTCATGTCGATCCTTCAAAAATCAAGGCAGTGCAGGAATGGCAAGCGCCACGTACCTTCAAAAATCAAGGCAGTGCAGGAATGGCAAGCGCCACGTACCCCTACCGAAGTTAGGTCATTTCTCGGTTTGGCTGGTTACTATCGACGCTTCATTGCCAATTTTTCCCGTATTGCTGTTCCGCTCACGGCCTTGACTCATAAAGGAAAACCCTTCATATGGGGACCTAAGCAAGAGGAGGCCTTCCAAACTCTAAAGCAAAAACTTTGTGACGCACCTATCCTCACACTCCCTGAAGGTTGCGATGACTTTGTAGTATATTTCGACGCATCAGGGCAAGGGCTAAGCTGTGTATTAATGCAAAGAGGAAAAGTGATAGCCTATGCCTCTAGGCAACTCAAGGTTCACGAGAAGAATTACACCACCCACGACCTGGAACTTGGACCCGTTGTTTTCGCTCTCAAGATATGGAGACATTACCTCTACGGTACTAAGTGTGAAATATACACTGACCACAAGAGTCTCCAACATATCTTCAACCAAAAGGAGTTGAATATGAGGTAACGAAGATGGGTCGAACTTCTCAACGACTACGACTGTGAAATTCGGTATCATCCTGGCAAGGCAAATGTAGTGGCTGATCCGCTCAGTCGAAAAGGTTATGCGAACTCCATTCGTCTTCTCTGTTCGCAAATCATAACCGACATCAAAGATCGAATCCGAGCAGCTCAACATGTTTCTGTAACAGAAAATCATGTACGCGATGAGCTATCATGTGGAGCTGAACTCAAAATCGAAACCAAATCCGACGGTATTCTATACTATTTAAACCGCATATGGATTCCTGATCGCGATAACCTTCGTGATTTCCTCATGAATGAGGCGCACAAAACACGATACTCTGTACACCCAGGAGCCGACAAGATGTATCAAGACCTACGATACACCTACTGGTGGCCTGGCATGAAAAGGGATATCGCTGTTTTTGTTTCCAAGTGCCTTATCTGTTCCAAAGTAAAAGCTGAACATCAAAGACCTTCAGGACTTCTAGTCCAACCCGAAATACCTGTATGGAAGTGGGAAAACATAACCATGGATTTCATTACCGGGTTACCTCGCACCTCCAGTGGGTATGACACCATATGGGTAATAATCGATCGTCTTACAAAGTCATCTCACTTCATTCCGATTCTCGAGGACTTCAAGAACGAGAAGTTAGCTCGTATCTACATCAGCGAGATCGTAAGCCGTCATGGTGTACCATTAAGCATCATTTCAGACCGTGATGGTCGTTTCACTTCACGAACATGGCGAGCCGTACAAACCGCCTTGGGTACACGATTAGACCTCAGTACCGCTTTTCATCCTCAAACTGATGGTCAATCTGAACGCACCATCCAAACCCTTGAAGACATGCTGCGAGCATGTGTCATAGACTTTAAAGGGAATTGGGACGCTCACCTACCATTAGTGGAATTTTCGTACAACAATAGCTATCATTCAAGTATCGGCATGGCTCCTTTCGAAGCTTTATATGGTCGTAAGTGCCGATCTCCAGTATGTTGGCACGAAATTGGGGAAGCGCAAATCACCGGTCCAGAATTAATTCAAGAAACAACCGACAAGGTCCTTCAAATTCGAAACAATCTTCTAGCGGCTCAAAGTCGTCAAAAGAGTTATGCAGACAAACGACGAAAGCCCTTGGAGTTTGACATTGGTGATCAAGTACTTTTAAAAGTATCACCGTGGAAGGGAGTGTTCGTTTTGGCCAGAAGGGCAAGCTAGCACCACGCTACGTAGGACCTTTCAAGATACTCGAAAGAGTAGGTCCTGTAGCATACAAGCTTGACCTACCAGAAGAACTCAACAGAATTCATCCCACATTTCACGTATCAAACTTGAAAAAGTGCCTCGCCGATGAAAAACTCCATATTCCTCTAGAAGACATTCAAGTCGATGAATCGATGCACTTCGTTGAAAGACCGGTAGAAATCATGGACTTCGGAGAGAAGCGTTTAAGGCGAAATCGTATTCCAATTGTCAGGGTACGTTGGGAGTCGAAACGAGGACCCGGGTTTACTTGGGAACGTGAAGACTCAATGCGCGAAAAATACCAGCATCTTTTTCCAGTTACCACTACTAGTTAAATTTCGGGATGAAATTTCTAAAAGTAAGGGATACTGTAACATTCGTCGAAAAACGGGTTTCAAAACCCGCTTCGTTTATTAATCAAATATTTAGTTATATGTTCGTTGCGTATTTGTTGTTCAGATTATTTTTAAATAATACATAATTAATAAACATTTTAGAATTTAAAAACCATAATTGATAAATAATAATAATAAGTGAATAAAAAAATAAAATGGAGCTGCCGGGTCTCAAACCCAGGTCTCCCACAAACACAAACACACACCACACCACTCCGCCACACACTTCACTTGTGATAAACACGGAATCAGATAACACTTAAAGTAAAACCCGAAAATCAAAACCGGAAATCAGCGCGCCCAGAACTCGCAGTCGCCGGAGAAACCGAGATATCCGCAATTTTGGCTATTTCCTTTTGACTAAAACGCGTTAACTGATTTCGACATCAGTTATAACCGATGTCTAACCATCAATTTCAGTCATAACCGTCGGAGACCTTTGACCGCGAATCATGACCCAAATTCGAACCCAATTCAGCCTGTTCTTCCTTATAAATACCCACTCAAACTTCCTGTAAACCTTTCGCTCAGAACCGCACTCTCTTTCGAAGCTTTATTCCTTCCAAAGCTCGTCGCCGGAGATTTTCATTTTCGCCGGAATCGCTGATCAGAAAACCGCATTCGCTCTTCAGACGGTATAATTGTCTAAACCTTCCTGCTATCTCTTGATTTATAATTTAATTGTTCAAACCAATAATCGAAACTGTTAAAACAGTTCACTCAGCCGGAAATCGCAAATCAGAGACGACGAAATCTTGCCGGAAATCTGAAGAAAACTCTCTGTTTGGTATACCATATTACTTAATCTTTACCTTTCTATTCTATTTTCAATCAATTATAAGTTGTTAGTTGATTAAACGAAACAATCGGGTTTCACTGTTCTGTGTTCTTCACAGTGAAGAAGATGAAGTTGAACAAGTGTATTAGGGATGGGCCCCAAAAGGCTTTTATAATATAATAATTTTTATATATTTTTTTATCTTAAAGGGTAAATATGTAAATTTACACAAGATTACCTTCACATGACATGCACATGATGTGTGTTAACTGAAAAATCTAACTGATGTTAGTGTAGGGGACCAAGCGAATTTTTTTAGACAAGTTTTGGTACCACGCGTGTAATTAGTAAACCATTAGGACCAAATCTGCAATTTTTGCAAACTATAGGGACCAACCAAGCATTTAACTCATCAATTAACCAATCCTTAAAGCCCAACTAAATACAAAACCGATGGACATACAATACCGAATTGTATTAGATTAATACGAGCATTCACTCTCGCAACTCCTAACTCGTTTATTATTTAATACAATCAACTTAGTCGATAGGTTAATTCAGATATCCAGTACAACCTAAATCCGTTGATAACACTAAAATTACTAATAAGTTAATACGTGTAATTTGTATTTTACATATATGTAAACAAGGATATTCGTTATATATATGCAGATTTAACAAGAAACACAATATATTATTACAGAAAGACAAACATAAGAATTAGATGATGAAGTGAATAGTCATAAAATTATATTATATTAACACACACGTTTATTCAAAAGCGAACAATACACAACTTTTTTAAAAACCAATTTTTTTGTCATTAAGTATATAACATTACATTTATTCAAGTCGTGTAATACACATAATTCTGTATTTTATATATATTAAAAGGTAATGATAATAAACATATTTGTTTAAAAATTTATATTATAATGATATTTAATTATCATTTATTTTATTTTTTTCTAATAACTTTTATTTGCTAACCTTTTAAAAATAAATTTAAAGGCAAAGTTGTGCTTGATTCTTTTTGTTAGCATTCCGATAAAGATTTTGAAATTGTATTAAAAATAAAAAAAATTTTGGTATCATAAATTATACAGAATACCAGTATCGTACCGCTACATAAAGGTTATTTGAGGGCTCAACTGGCAGGGAAGGGATGGTGAACAAGATGTATGTACTTGTGTTGTTTTTAAACTTCTTGTTTTATTGTGATAAACCAACATTTATCAACATACCGAATAACCACAATCACTTGTTCTATTTTGTTTAAATATATATCGCTTGTATCATTAACTAGTAAGGAAAACTGGAAAACACATCATTACCAATATGGGTTAAATTTTTAATGGGTAACGGGTCTAGTGGGGTTAAGAGTTTACTTACTAGATTTTATTTGTTGATGTAAATGGGTCCAATAGTCTGTTACATTTTTAATACGCCAAAAATTGTAAATTTAAAATTTTATATGAACTTTTATTCTTGTGTCATTGGTCACAAAACAACATTATAGGTGTCGGTGTAAAAAAACACTAAATGTCATATATATTAACATATAAAAATCACGGCGTTAGTTCACACCCCTTCCACCACTCTCAGTTTGCTCCTGTGTGGAGCGGCACAAACGCCGACATCCACACATTGGCACAGGTTGGGGGGGGGACTGAATTTTTCGCTCAGTAGTGTTATGTATGTAGTTTTCGTATAGAATTTTTTAGGTGTATACGTTTTTGACCCACGTTTTTATAAATTTTTTTAGGTATATACGTTTTTGACCTCCCGGTCAGAAATCTCAAGTTTCGCCACTGCTTCCACATATTAGCCATTGGTTTATAATATAGTGTTAACTTTTGTATAAACATTTCATCGAAAAACGGGTTTTCCAAACCCGCTTCGTTTAACAATCAAGTATTCAGTTATAAGATTTTCGTTGCGTATTTATTGTTCAGATTATTTAAATAATACATAATTAATAAACATTTTAGAATTTAAAAACCATAATTGATAAATAATAATAATAAGTGAATAAAAAAATAAAATGGAGCTGCCGGGTCTCGAACCCAGGTCTCCCACAAACACAAACACACACCACACCACACCACTCCGCCACACACTTCACTTGTGATAAACACTGAATCAGATAACACTTAAAGTAAAACCCGAAAATCAAAACCGGAAATCAGCGCGCCCAGAACTCGCAGTCGCCGGAGAAACCGAGATATCCGCAATTTCGGCTATTTCCTTTTGACTAAAACGCGTTAACTGATTTCGACATCAGTTATAACCGATGTCTAACCATCAATTTCAGTCATAACCGTCGGAGACCTTTGACCGCGAATCATGACCCAAATTCGAACCCAATTCAGCCTGTTCTTCCTTATAAATACCCACTCAAACTTCCTGTAAACCTTTCGCTCAGAACCGCACTCTCTTTCGAAGCTTTATTCCTTCCAAAGCTCGTCGCCGGAGATTTTCATTTTCGCCGGAATCGCTGATCAGAAAACCGCATTCGTTCTTCAGACGGTATAATTGTCTAAACCTTCCTGCTATCTCTTGATTTATAATTTAATTGTTCAAACCAATAATCAAAACTGTGAAAACAGTTCACTCAGCTGAAAATCGCAAATCAGAGACGACGAAATCTTGCCGGAAATCTGAAGAAAACTCTCTGTTTGGTATACCATATTACTTAATCTTTACCTTTCTATTCTATTTTCAATCAATTATAAGTTGTTAGTTGATTAAACAAAACAATCGGGTTTCACTGTTCTGTGTTCTTCACAGTGAAGAAGATGAAGTTGAACAAGTGTATTAGTATAATTAAAATCGGATATTTAACCGGGTTAGACACACAGTCCAGCAGTGGACTGTGTGCAAATACAATACACACGTCCCGAGTTCGAATCACGCAAGCTACCGACTTTCTGAAATAAAACCAACATTTTTAAAACCTATTCAGATCAATCCACAGAATGTATACAAGAGGAATATAATCCAGTAGTTAAGCAGATTAGACACACAGCCCAACTGGTTGGGCTGTGCGCACTCGAACCGAAGGTTCCGAGTTCGACTCCGGGTCTCTGCAACCGGTTCGGCCATATTAAATCATTTTTAATAAAAACTAAATAAGGTTAAAGTTAATTAGTATATATATATAATCAAAACAGAGAATATTTCGGGTTAGACACGTAGCTCAGTTGGTAGAGCTGCGTGCACACAAACGAAAGGTCCCGAGTTCGATCCCACGCGCCGCATAGAATAAACACAGTCTGACCGGTCAGACCCGGTCAACTGTTAGAAAGTCAACCCATTTTTTTATTATTTTTACTTATTTATTTAATTGAAAAAAAATCATTTAAAAATACTTAAAAATAAGATTTTTAAAGTTAGAAAATTTCCTTAAACTCACAAAAATAAATCTAAAAATCCCATTAAGAGCACTAATTACAAATATTAATCTCAAATAAAATTTATTTATTTTTCGAATCATTTCGTTATTATTTAGGTTAGTTTTTTTCTCGTCGGTTGAATCATAAATTCGTGCGCATTCATCGTCATCAAAGAACGCACCCACTGTGAGTGAATCTCTACCAATTCCCCATTTTAATCATGTTTTGGGGTGTATCATGTGTCGTACAATTCTTTTATTTTATTTAAACACTTGTGCATACATCATATCCGTGATCAAATGTGTATCAATTGTTGTGTGAATTATATGTAGATTGGATTTATCATTTTCAGTGCACGCATTTCATTAGGCCCATCAGTTCCCCGTGGGATACGGGTTGAGCATCAGGAGCCTCATTAGATCGGCTCCGTTTGATTGAGCCTTGATCTCACATATATCATCATTCATGTCATATACTCATCCAAAGTGGTTTGTGATTGTTTATCTATATATGTTTGCTCACATGTGATTATTGCACGAATTTTCTTTATTAATTAAAACAAGAAATTAGAAAAAATGTTTTATCAAGGTTCACTCGCCAACTTTTTTTGACCCAAAATCTCCCCCGTTTTACACATGATACATGTGATCCAGCTGAGACAGGAAACACTTAGGAAGGCCTAGAAGAATAAATAAGTTTATGCTTTGGAATAATTATGTAGTTTCATTTTCTTGTAATTGTATGAATTTTGTTTTGGATATTTAAGTTTGTAATTTGAATTTAATAAATATGAAACATCTTAGTAAACATCATGAGCTTTGGTGATAACCCAATTATGCCCCGACTTTTATTCCGCTGCGGGTCGGGGTGTGACATAAACCTAATCAAATCTAAAATCTAAGAACTCTAATATTTGAAATAGAATCAGCCTAAGAATTTGTTTATAAGTTACAATTTGTATGGAAAAATGAACATGTGTTTATACTAGTAGAAAATATTAACTATTACTCAAGACAACTCAAGATTCTGAACTCTTTTAAACAAGTAGCTAGGCGCCTCTAGGAAGACACTCATATTGGCAGCTACTTCAGCAAACCGTAGCGCGGTTTCTGCTTGAAACGAGTGATGATACTTTCGATTCTCGTCATGACAACACTTCCAACAGACGCTCATGTGGCTCCCTACCAACAAGTGACGAAATGAACCTAGTTACCCTTGGGTGGACACCCTCCTCAAAACAATGGACCGGATAAGTTAACATGTTGCCGCCTAACATGCGTGATGCAAACAGTACACATGCGGAAAGCAACACAACAATGCATAAAAATATACACGACGTATGAAACTTTCCTTATGTTCTTATATGATGTAGCGTAAGATACGATAACGAAGAACAAAACACGTTGATTCTACGAATACCCATGTTGATCTTCCCCAAACCCTCAAAATTCAACCCAAAGGGCAAAACTTTGAAGTGAAAACTGAAAAGTGGTTATTCTCAAAATTGAATTCTGGCCATTAGAATTACAAGAGCAATATATAAATAAAGACTGAAATTCGAAATAGGCTACAAAAGGCCATAGGCCAAACACAAGCCCAAAAAGAAAATACATAAAACATGGAAAAAAACATAAAAATGTCATGGCCCGATCTTCTACACTTGGGCTTGCATCATTATATCTTCAACATCATTACGCACCCTCTAGAGCGTGTTGTATTTCATTTTGTGCACCCTCTAGGGCGCGTTCCAACGCGCCCTGGAGGATTACCCCATTCCTCAATTGAAGGCCCTCAACCACAAGCTCATTTACATATAAGTACGCACGTTCCATTTCCTTGTTCAACATTGACCTAGAACGCACACTAACCAATTTAGGGGTTTTACGTTTCTTTGTACACCTTGTTTCTATATCTTGTGCAAGCATTTCCACAGCATTCACCCTATCGAACCAGTCAGCCATGATTTGATCATCTGTTGACTTGTGATTTGTCATTTTATCTCTCATGTCATCCCTTTGCGCACACAGCGCGCTCAATTTTTCATTCAGTCGTAAATGGTTCGCTTTCATACGGACCGAAAGGTCAGCACTTTGTTGGACACGTTGACTTGCTTTCATCACTAATGGCACCACTTTTGCTAAGTTCAAAATTCAAACAGTAACAACACATAGTTTTCGAATAAGTTCTCTAATATAATTAATCTAGAAAATAACTCAAAATTAAATGACCATAATCATAAGCATGATTAAGTTAGGGTGGAGGAGGCGCTCACCCAATTTACCCAAGTATTCAAGCTAACAGTTGGCTATTAGTTTTTTGCCACCTCATAACTACTCAAAGTACAAAATGTTGAAGGCCTTACCCAAGTACTCACCAAATTTTTACATTTTTTATGTAATAATATACAAAGCTAAATTTAAATATTAAACACTAATATATTTAAATTATTAAGTAAAAAATAAATAATTAAAATAAAAACTTAAATAATTATTTGTACTTAATTAAAATAAAAACTACATAATTAAAATTAAACATCTAAGCATTGGTTCCCTATCCGGGATGGCTTTGCAAAATTTGTCACGCCAAAATGTGATTAAATGTCTACACCACCACTAGCGATGGTTGCCGAAATCGCTTGCTTCTCCGTTATGTCGCCACCACAATCATCACCTCGTTATAGACAATTGGTTAAAACTATGAGCCGTGATATTGATTTCCAAAAACTTTGAATGAATTTCATGTAACCTTTCATCGGTTCCACCCAAATGTTGATGAAATTGTTCAAATGCAACAATCGAAAATGACATTGTTGTTGCCGGTGGTGGAAATCGCAAGGGCATAAACTGTAATAGAAAAATGGTAGTTTAGTTATTTACTCACTTTTTGGATGGTCAAACAAACGGTCAACTAACTACTGGAGGCAAAGTGTGATGATTTGCGGGCACGAAGAGCCATATGGCAAAATTTGGAAGATAAAGTGTCATTATGCAAAATGATCCAAACCATTCGTGGTCATGGTGGTGGTGTAGTAACAAAATCACAAGGGTGCAAACTGCAATAGAAAAACGGTAGTTTAGTCATTTACTCGCTTTTTAGATGGTAAAACAAACGGCCAACTGACGGCTATGGGGCACAGTGTGATGATTTACGGGCACGGAGAGCTATAAGGCAAAACCTAGAAAATAGGGTGTTATTCTGCAAAATTACCCAAATCACATAAAAGCAAATTGTAATTTACTCTTATATCTTTCTTGTTCTATCCTTCTCTCCTTAATTTCCTTTTATCATTTTTTTCCTTTTCAGACTGGAGGGGGTGGGGCGTGGGAAACCCACCCAAGCCCCCTACACTCCCCCTTGTGAGCTTGAGCATGGGCACTGCCTCTTTGGCGTGGGAATTGTCATGGGCGTGGGGCGGGCTTGGGCTTCGACGCGAAGGATGATCATTGGTTGTTGGTTTTGACTAGGGATGAGCATTTCGTATCGGGTACCGTACCGGGTATATTTGGTACCGGTACCCACTTTCCCCTTTTTTGGTAAAACACCGGTGAGTACCGGTACCTACTTTTCCCATTTTTCGGTACCGAACGGTACCGTGCTCATCCTTAGTTTTGACCGTTGGTAAACGACTATATTTAACAAAAATATATTATTTTTTATTTACTATCTATATAAATCAAACCAACCCAACCCTTTTACTACCATTCTCTACTACTACAATCTTAAATTTTATTAAAAAAAAACCTTCCATTTTTATAAAAAAAATGCAGCCGTACAACCGCGGTTTTAACCCAAGCAACCCGTATTCCTTCACCAAAACCCCGAATCCTAGTCCACCACCAAACCCGTATTCCTTCACCTTGTTTGAAACTAGAGAGTGTTGCTGTAACATTCGTCGAAAAACGGGTTTCAAAACCCGCTTCGTTTATTAATCAAATATTCAGCTATATGTTCGTTGCGTATTTATTGTTCAGATTATTTTTAAATAATACATAATTAATAAATATTTAGAATTTAAAAACCAAAAATTATAACTAACAATAATAAGGATAAAAAAAATAAATATTGGGGCAGCCGGGTTTCGAACCCGGGTCTCCCGCAAAGACAAACACACACCACACCACTCCGCCACACCCTTCTTTTGTGATAAATACTGAAACGAATAACATTTATAATAAAAACCGAAAATCAAATCTGTAAATCAGCGTGCCCAGAACTCGCAATCACCCGAAAAAAAAAATGAAACTCCGCGATTTTGGCTATTCTCCTTTGACTGAAACGCATAAACGGATCGCGACATCAGTTATAACCGTTGCCGGCACTCAATTTCAGTCAAAAACCGATGAAATCATTGATCGCGATTGTTGACCCCTAATTCAGACCCAATCGACCTGCCCCCTTATAAATACCCACTCAAAATCCTTGTAAACCTTTCGCTCAGAACCGCACTCTCTTTCCGAAGCTTCATTCGTTCCAAAGCACGTCGCCGGAGTTTTTCTGCACTCGCCGGAATATCGCCGGAATCACTGATCAGAAAACCGCAGTTGTTCTTCAGACGGTATAAATGTCTAAACCTCCCTACTATCTCTTGATTGATAATTTAATTGCTCAAATCAATGATCAAAACTGTTAAAACAGTTCACTCAGTCGGAAATCGCAAATCAGAGCCGACGAAATCCTGCCGGAAATCCGAAGCAAACTCTCTGTTTGGGTATACCATATTACTTAATATTCTTTTTCTATTCAATTTCAATCAAGTATAAGTTGTGGTCGATTAAACAGAACAGTCGGGTTTCACTCTTTTTTTTTTTTTAGTAAAGAAGATGAAGTTGAAAATGCGTATTAATATAATTAAAATCGGATATTTAACCGGGTTAGACACACAGTCCAGCGGTGGACTGTGTGCAAATACAATACACACGTCCCGAGTTCGAATCACGCATGCTTCCGACTTTCTGAAATAAAACCAACATTTTTTTAAAACTTATTCAGATCAATCCACAGAACGTATACAAGAGGAATATAATCCAGTAGTTAAGCAGATTAGACACACAGCCCAACTGGTTGGGCTGTACGCACTCGAACCGAAGATTCCGGGTTCGACTCCGGGTCTCTGCAACCGGTTCGGCCATATTAAATCATTTTTAATAGAAAACTAAATAAGGTTAAAGTTAATTAGTATATATATAATTAAAACAGAGAATATTTCGGGTTAGACACGTAGCTCAGTTGGTAGAGCTGCGTGCACGTATACGAGAGGTCCCGAGTTCGAACCTCACTCACCGCATAGAATAAACACAGTCTGACCGGTCAGACCCGGTCAAACCTGACAGAAAGTCAACCCAATTTTTTTATTTTTACTTATTTATTTAATTGAAAAATCATTTAAAAATACTTAAAAATAAGATTTTTAAAGTTAGAAAATTTCCTTAAACTCACAAAAATAAATCTAAAAATCCCATTAAAAGCACTAATTAAAAATATTAATCTCAAATATAAATTATTTATTTATCGAATCATTTCGTTATTATTTAGGTTAGTTTTTCCCTCGTCGGTTGAATCATAAATTCGTGCGCATTCATCGTCATCAAAGAACGCACCCACAGTGAGTGAATCTCTACCAATTCCCCGTTTTAATCATGTTTTGGGGTGTATCATGTGTCGTACAATTCTTTTATTTTATTTAAACACTTGTGCATACATCATATCCGTGATCAAATGTGTATCAATTGTTGTGTGAATTATATGTAGATTGGATTTATCATTTTCAGTGCACGCATTTCATTAGGCCCCTCAGTTGCCCGTGGGATACGGGTTGAGCACAGGAGCCTCATTAGATCGGCTCCGTTTGATTGAGCCTTGATCTCACATACATCATCATTCATGTCATATACTCATCCAAAGTGGTTTGTGATTGTTTATCTATATATGTTGGCTCACATGTGATTATTGCACGAATTTTCTTTATTAAATAAAACAAGAAATTAGTAAAAAATGTTTTATCAAGGTTCACTCGCCAACTTTTGTTGACCCAAAATCTCCCCCGTTTTACACATGATACAGGAGATCCAGCTGAGACAGGAAACACTTAGGAAGGCCTAGAAGAATAAACAAGTTTTATGCTTTGGAATAATTATATAGCTTCATTTTCTTGTAACTGTATGAATTTTGTTTTGGATATTTAATTTGTAATTTGAATTTAATAAATATGAAACATCTTAGTAAACATCATGAGCTTTGGTGATAACCCAATTATGCCCCGACTTTTATTCCGCTGCGGGTCGGGGTGTGACAGTTGCATCATATATAAGCGGGCATCTCTACACAAATTTTCCATATGACTACCCCTCCATTCCCAACACCATGCCGGAAACACAAGCGAAAAAAATATTGTTGGATTGTCGGTACAAAAGACTAAAAAGAGAAGTCACAATAAGAAAACGGATGAGAAGAAAGCTAAAGCCGCCGCCAAACGAACACATATAAAATGGTTGCCGAATGAAGAAATTGTTTTAACCAAATGTTGGATAAACGAATCGGAGAACTTGGTTCGAGGTATTTTTTATACATAGTATTTTTTTTATTAATTTTTGAAGATAATATATGTTGTTTTTTATTTTGTTTTATTGTTACATAAACTTGTCTAATATTTTTAGTAAACAACAAATAATCGACACAAAAACAAATTTTGGAGTGGAATAAACAAACAATTTCATACAACGATGCAACATGTGGAGTGAAATAAACTTGTCTAATATTTTTATTTTTGTTTATTGTTACATAAACTTGTCTAATGTTTTTATATTTTGTTGAAGTGGAGTGAAGTAAATAAAGTCATCATCGCGTTCAATGGTTTCTATCATAATGCCAAAAACGCTCCAAGAAGTAGTGAAACGGAGGGTGACTTTATATCGAACACATTTAAAGCTTATCGAGATGAAAAGAAACATGAGTTCAAGTTAATGCATTGTTGGGATGTGGCTAGGCACACTACAAAATTGATGAGAGTCCCGCAAGCGAATGAATCGTAAAAAAGGACGAAAACAAGCTCGTCTCAAACTCATTCAGATGCTCGTGATAAGGAGCTTGATCTAAACTTAGATGACGATGATCTAAAGTTCGAGGTGGAATTGAGCCGCCCACCCCGTAGAGATTTTATTTTTGTTTTATTGTTACATAAACTTGTCTAATATTTTTATATTTCGTCGAAGTGGAGTGAAGTAAATAAAGTCGTCATCGCGTTCAATGATTTCTATCATAATGCCAAAAACGTTCCAGGAAGTGGTGAAACGGAGGGCGACTTTATATTGAACACGTTCAAAGTTTATTGAGATGAAAGAAACATGAGTTCAAGTTAATGCATTGATGGGTTGTGGCGAGGCACGCTACAAAATTGCTGAGAGTCCGCAAGCGAGTGAATTGTAAAAAAAGACGAAAACAAACTCGTCTCAAACTCGTTCGGATGCTCGTGATAAGGAGCTTGGTCTAAACTTGGATGACGATGATCTAAACTTCGAGGTGAAATTGAGCCGCCCACCCCGTAGAGATAAGTCAAAAAAGAAGGCGCAAAAATCGTATATTTCGGGCTCGACGTCGGGTAAAGGTGCAACGTACACCTTGCGATTAAACGAGTTAAATAGTCATATTGTTGAATTCAATACCTTTCAACAAAAAGACTCAAGGATAGGAAAAGTATCAGGGAGGGTTTCGAAAAAAAATGAGTATGAAAGAAAAACGGGAGGATATGAAATTCCTCGCTATGCCCGTCAATCACCTTTCCAAACCTGAGTTGGAAAGACATTGCAAATGAAACGAGAAATAATGGAAAAATATAGCATGTAGTAGTTTTATTTTACTTGATGTATTTTTTATTTAATTTGATGTATTTTTTAGTATTATTGCCATTGTCTTTTTTTAAATTAATATAAATATCTTTTTATAAATTTAATATTATTTATTTTTAAAAAGAAAGTATATAAAAATAATAATATCACATGTTTTTCTAATGATAAGGTACGACGTGTCAATCACTGTATCACCAATGTTGTGGCCAAAACCCATATTACATGTGTTAAGGCTGTGGGGTATGGTGGTGCGGGGTTTAGGGCATGGGTTGACACGTGGAAAAGGAGGGGCACCGCCCCTGAAGCAGCCCAGCGGTGGGTATGGTGGGGCGTGGCTAGTCCGCGTGGCTAGGCCACGTGTATTTTTTTTAAAAATTTTTTTATAAATACACACAATATTAAGATAACCTAAAAATATTATTAAACATTCCTAAAAATTACAAAATTCTACAAAAAAAATTACAAATAAAAAGACATACTTATTAAACAAATAAAAAAACATACTTATTAAACAAATTAAAAATCATACTTATTAAACATAAAAAAAAAAACCTAAAGCGTTAGGTTGATCTTGAAGAGGGCGAGCTTGTCGAACGCCTTCTCCTCCTTGGACCGGTACTTGATGTTGGCTACCTCGACCCGGTCGTCGTGGCTTATGTCCCCTTCCGGGACGCTTTGGTAGTAGGCCTTGAACCGCTCGAATTTCGGCAGTAGGTCGCGTCACTTGTGTTGGCATGCATTTAGGTTGTGCCGATCGTTTCGACGTTATGCCGAAAGCTCGCGAAAGCCTCACGGGGGAAACGGGTTTTGCCGGCTAGCTTAAGTTAAGGAGCCCTCACAAGACACGTGTCATGCCAATCCCCTCCACTTATACATTTGTTCGAAGTTGAAATTTCCTTCTGTTTCCTTTATAATTTGATGAATCACACGTCAATTCTTCTTTTACTTTTAGGTTTCCCTCCGATTCATTGCTTCTGCTACCAAAACCCTAACTTCCACATAATTGCGCATCTCATCTGGTATTTGTGTATGCTCTCTTTTTATACAATCTTACTGCGGATCATAAATATACAATCATATTCGAATTTCACAACTACACAGTTATCAAAGAACTAATTTAGTTTTACCAACCGTTGCAGCTGTTTTGAACGTTCGATCGTGTACTCTTTAATAGCAAATTGATGTTTTTTATTTCAATCTTCAGGGCTATTGGGCGATGAATTAGATTGTAGGAGATGAGATAGTTAATATTATTCCTTTCAAAACCCTAATTACTTTCATTTTTTGTGCTACTATATGCTTAAGTTGTCAAAATTATTTACATTTTCTATATTTTTTCTGCTGTTGGAACACTTGAAACTGATAAATCATAAAATGATTGATTCATGTTAACATTTTGGGCATCTTGAATTTGATAATATTAGTAGTGTCTACCAAGTATATAAAGTTTGTTGTTTTCTAGTTATGTTATAGCTAACTAGCTTGGTAAAAGGATATATATGTGTAAAGAACCTGTATTGCTAAGTTGTATTATGCGCTTGAAACAAGTGGAATCCATGTTTATTACTTGTCTTAAAATAATTTCATTTTAATAGGATTGAAAATTGATTATCAAATCCACTTGAAGATGGATACTCAGGTTTCAAGTGGCACTGCCGGTCACCCCGCTATGGAATCTGATGATTGGAGGACTCAACTGCTAGCAGATTCACGGGAAGGGATGGTGAACAAGATGTATGTACTTATTATGTTCTTGAATTTCTTGTTTAATTGAGCGATAAAAATTTGGGACCTGGTTGAGTGTCAATTGCTCGGTGTGTGATTGCATATTTGATTTGGAAAATAGTGTTTTCCTCCGTGCTAAATATTTGCATCATTTTGAGTGGCATGTGTTGATCTTGTGTAGATTAGATACCTTGAAGAGGAATCTTCCATTCTCTAGACATGAGGAACTACAGGAACTTAAGAATATAGCTGAGAGGATAGAAGACGAGATCTATACTGCTGCCACAAGCCAGGTTTGTTTTGTTTTCTATGTTACATCAATAGTTTTGTAGTTTTTGGCTTTTTGCCCTTTTGCTGTTGTGGAATAAAGATTTTGAAACTGTTTAGGACAACAAAATGATATCGTGTTTGTTGTACACGTGGGGATCTATAATAGTATAATCTATTAGACATAGAGTATTGGTTAGGGAATAGTGTAATATATTTACCGTAATTGGGAGATATGATTTGATTAGGTTTTCCTTGTGATTATGCTTATTGTATTCTTCTTTTATGGTAGGATAGAGGCTTGTCTTTGATTGTATGTGCTTATCTTCATGTATTTATGACTGTATGTTGTTTGTCTCTCTATCCGTAGTAGGGTTGTTCATTTTTATCCAAAACCCGACCCAAAGTCAAAGCCACACGAACCCGAATTAGAGAATACACGAAAAACCTGAACCCGAGCAGCCAGAACTTTATATTTTCATAGAGAAATCTCTGATCAAGGATAGAACAAGATCCTTTTTGCATCATATCTAAGGGATTCCTTGGTTTGGGTCGAAGAAGCAATGTCACTCGATCCTTATCAAACTGACTGCATGTCCGTGAGGATCCCACCAGAGCGCCTTCCACTCCTAATAGGCCACGAACTAGACCAGAATTATTCTCAACGAGTCCATAAGGAGTGATCCCATTTTTTTCATCGGGTCCGGGTAGAGACCAATATCGGGTCAATTTTTCCCAGCCAAAAACCCGAACAACCCGACCCCGAAAAACCCGAACATTAATTGTCTTTTTTTATAGATGTGTTTTGGTTTGGATTCTCTAGTATTTGGAACTTTAAGTTTTGGGACTTTTGAATATTATAATAACATATTGTCATATGATGTTTGAATTCAGATGCTATTTTTTTGTAGCAATATGAACTTTGATGCTATTTTGTAATAAAAACATAAATACATTTTACATCTTAACCTTCACCAAACAACCCGACCTGACCCGAACTAACCCGAATAACCCAAACCCGACCAACCTGGACTTTAAATGGGTCAGTTATCGGGTCACCTTTTTACTAGCCAAAAACCCGAACAACCTGACCCACGAAAAACCCGAAACCCGAAAAAAAACCCGGATGAACATCCCTAATCCCTAGGGATAGAGGTAAGGTTTGCCTACGTCCCATCCTCCCAGACCGTAACAATAGCTTTGCTAATTCTGGATCTACTGGGTTTGGTTGTTGTAATATATTAGGCCTTACAAAGTTATCATTATTATAAAAAATCTCGTAATTATTTGGTTTGCAGTCTGAATATTCACGGAAGATGTGCTTTATGATGCTGACTATGGAGACTAGATTACAAAATCTCATGTCAGACTCCGCGCACTCAAACTCTGCTGCTTTATATAAAAGTGTAAACCCCTCATTACCATTAGATTCGACAGCAAGTGGCGGAGATTGGCAAAAGGAAGTGTATCAAAAGGTGCTATATATGAGATCACACTATGCTTTTGACTGTTTGAGTCGAACATAATCATCACCATTATTCCAAATCAAAGTTTATTTTTACTTTCTGTTGCACTGATTTCATAATATAAAATATCTTTGTAAAAAAGAATCGTTACTGATAAAATACCAATCATAGTCAAGTGCGTGTTCAAGTTTTTTACTAATGTTTTGAGGAACTGTGAGTGGGAATATTGATCTCTTTCAGTTATACGCATTATAACTTTTTTTCATTTTCTTTTGATTACAGATAAAAGCTATGAAGGACCTGTATCTACTAGATTTGACAGCTTGCAATTCAAATGGCGAAGATTGGCAAGAGGAAGTGTATCAAAAGGTGTTGTATGTTGTCTTACATTTTTTAAATGTCTAGAGCGTATACAACTTTTTGCAGTTACTACTGTTCCAAATGAACTGCATAAAACAACTAAGAGCATTCACAATCAATTCCTTTTCTCTATCCATATAATTACACTAAAAATCACTGCTTTTTCTCTTTCCTGTTTAATTAAATAATATTTGTTATACATTTATCATTACATTTTCTCACTCCTCCACTCACAACCATTTTCAAAAATATTAAAAAATATATAAGGGATGAACAGTGTTCCCGTATATTTACAGATGAACAATAACATTTTCTCACTCTTCACTCACAATCATTCTTTATAAAATAACTATCACACTCACAAAAAATAAGAAATCCATTGTGAATGGGAATAATGTATTTCGATGAACTGTGAGCGGAATATTGATATTTTCCCAATTATACGCTATATGACCTGATTTTTTTTTATCATCCGGTTTACAGATAAAAGCTATGAAGGACCTGTATCTACTAGATTTGAATGGCATGCACCAAAAAATTGTTTTCAAATTGCAGCAGGTAAGTTAGCGTCTCGTATCAAAATTGGAAATCTTTTAAGTGTAAAAGCATGTAGAATCATCTAAAGATAATATGTTATCTTGAAACACATACAACAAACGCATTTGATGAAAAAGTTTTGTTGTCCAGCTCGATTCTCTTCCTCAGCAACTAGAAAACCAGCAACTTGAGAAGCTGAAAGTGTTTAAAAATATGTTGGAGCGTTTCATGCAATTCTTGCAAATCCCTAAGCATGGAATATTGCCTAATTATAAAGAGAAGTTGGGTACTTATGAGAAGCAGATTATTAATGTCATCAATTTTAACAAGCGGAAACTAGGGTCTGCTCAGCAACAATCACAAGGTTGACCCGTGTCACAAAACTCCTTATAGCAGGTCTCTAGTTGTTCGTCCCAACAATTGAACTTTGGTATTGTGTGGCTGTTTTAAATGCTGCTTAATCTTGTTATCTTTGTTTGAAGTTATGCCACCCTGGCAACAAGTATAGATGTCATCTTCCTTGCTTTTACATGTGTAATGTTGAACGAAAACTTATTCAAACGTTTATGTTGTATGATTTCTTAGGTTCAAAGCATTCTTAAATCTTTGATCCGTCAATTATATAACTATTGTTCAACACGTTTTTTATCATTAACTTTAACTGTTAGCAGGGTAAATTACATTTTTCGTCATTTATGTTTATAGCGAGTTGTAATGGATAGTCTTTAACTTTAATAATTACAGTCACAATCCTTTATTTGGAAAGCTCATAACATCTTTCATCCTTTACCACTAAACAGATTAAAATTTTAAGTTACGTATGACATGTGTTTTGTATATGAGGGTATGTCAGTAATTTTACTTATTTATTTAAAATATATTTAATAAATATATCAAAAAGAGTTTTAAAGAATAAAAAGTACCCCTCTCTCTCTCTCTCTCTCTAACTTGAACCAAACCCCACCATCACAACCTCTGGCCGCCACCACTAGTCACCAAACCCCACCGTCACAATCTGTAACTGCCACCGCTAGCCACCAAACACCACCGCCACAATCTGTAACTTCCACCGCTAGCCACCAAACCCCACCGCCATAATGTCAGTGGATTTAAAGTTTCAATTGAATTGAAAATCAAATTGACATCGTCACAAATTCCTAATTATAACTTCATATGTTTCAATTTCAAATTATAAAAAAAAAAAAACAATTAAAACCCACCCTTTTCACCATAACTTCCAGATAGGTTTTGCTTACAAAAACCCACCCAAAATTTAACCAATTCTCGCCGGGAAACTTTAATTTTACCGACGACAATCCACTTCTATATTATAATTTCCAGGTGATATAATCGTTTTTATAGTTCAGATCTTTGTAAAATTATAGATTCGTTTTTATAACTTCGATCGAATGACATGAATAATGATGTATGTGAGATCAAGGCTCAATCAAACGGAGCCGATCGAATGAGGCACCTGATACTCAACCCGTATCCAACGGGGAGCTGATGGGCCTAATGAAATGCATGTACTGAAAATGATAACTTCAAACTAAACACAATTCACACAACAATTGATACATAATGGATACAAATTTGATCACGGATATGATGGATGCACAAGTGTTGTAAATATAATAAGGAATTAAACGACACATGATACACCCCAAAATGTGATTAAAACGGGGAATTTGTAGAGATTCACTCACATTGGGTGCGTTCTTTTGATAACGTTGGATGCGCACGAGTTTTGAGATTTGATCGACGAGGAAAACTAACCTAAAATAATAACGAATTGGTTCGGTGAATAAATGGATTTTATTTGAGATTAATCCTTTTAATTCATAATCTTAATAGGATTTTTAGATTTATTTTTGTGAGTTTAAGGACATTTTCTAACTTTAAAAATATTATTTTTAAGTATTTTTGAATAATTTTCTTATTAAATAAATAAAGAAAAAAAATATAAAAATGTTGACTTTTTGTTTTTGACCGTTGACCGGTCGGATTCAGTTTATTCATGCGCTGAGTGAGGTTCGAACCCGAGACCTCTCGTAGGCGTGCACGCAGCTCTACCAACTGAGCTACGTGTCTAACCCGAAATATTCTCTGTTTTAATTATATATATATATACTAATTAATTGTTATTTTATTGGGTTTATATTAAAACGATTTAAAATGGCCGAACCGGTTGCAGGGACCCGGAGTCGAACTCGGGTCCTTCGGTTCGTATGCGCACAGCCCAACCAGTTGGGCTGTGTGTCTAATCTGTTTAGTTCACGGATTATATTACTCTTATAAACATACTGCGACTTGTTCTGATTCAGTTCTAAAAATATTGGTTTTATTTCTGAAAGTCGGTACGTTGTGTGATTCGAACTCGTGACGTGCGTTTTATGATTGCACACAGTCCACCGCTGGACTGTGTGTCTAACCCGGTTAAATATTCAGTTTTAATTAAACTTATACACATTTCGACTTCGTCTTCTTCATTTATAAAGACACAGAACAAAGATGTCCGACTGTTCTTGTTTAAATCGGTCATCGAACATATAATTGATTGGAATGAATAAAATAAAAAAGGGTTACGGAGTTAAATGTACCGATCAGAATGTCTTTCTCAGATTTCCGGCAAGAGTCGTCGGCTCTGATTTGTGACTTCCGTCTGAGTGAATCAATTAACAGTTTTGATCAACGAGTTGTGAAATTAAGTTACTAAACAAGGGATATCAGGGGGTTTAGATGATTGTACCGATTCACAGCGAGACTTCGGAATTTCCAGTGATTTTCCGGCGAGTGTGGGATTTCCTGGCAGCGTAGTCTGGGACAGGTTCTGGTTGAAGGATTGAAGTTAATATATGTCTAATAATAGATTACAAGCAAAAGAGTCGAGAATTTTACCGATTTGAAGTAAGTCTCGGTTTTCCGGTGAAGGTCCGGCGACTGTAAAATATCTCCGGCGAGCGCTAAAGCTTCGAGAGTTTGTGCGATTTTGAGCGAAAAGATTACCAGAGGTTTGGGTGGGTATTTATAGGGAAGAAACAGCATGTATTAAGTCCGAATTTGGTCTTGATTCGTGGTCAAAGTTTCTCCGGCGGTTACGACCGCAACTGATTGATAGACGTCGGTTATAACCGATGTCGAAGTCGGTTATAACGTTATAGTCAAAAGGAAAATGGCTAAACTCGCGGATTGCCGGAATTTCCGGTGATTGCGAGTTCTGCCACGCTGAAGTCCGGTTTTGAATTCGAGTTTTAATTTAAGTATTATTTGTTTCAGTAATTACACAAAGGTGTCATGTGGCGGAGTGGTGTAGTGTTTGTTTGTTGAAACGGCTGACCCGGGTTCGAAACCTGGCAGCCTCCTTTATTTTTTTATTCTCTTATTTTTATTATTTATTAATTATGGTTTAAAATTCTAACAATGTTTATTAATTATGTATTGTTTAAAATTAAAATGAACAATATACACGCAACGAAAATTATAACTGACTAATCGATTAATAAACGACGCCGGTTTTGGAAACCCGTTTTCGACGGATGTTACACGCCCGAACTTGACTCACAACTCAGTAGAATAGTACAAGTTCGCTCGAACTTGCCTACTGTTCAAGCCAAACTTCACCGTTTCAGCTTTTCGGAGACCGATGTACTTCCGTTCGCGTATGCAGGCTGATCCGGCACTCTCCTCAACTCATCTCGGACCTCATCTCTAACCTAAACGCATTAACTGTGAGTATACTTGACCCATTTTCGCATTAACGCACTTTTGGGTGTAACATACGTTCTTAATCAAAATACAATGCACGCTAAACTAACTTATCACATGCGAATACCTGTTATACATATTGATACGTGATTGCTAGAACATATAAGCTAGGGCACTTTTCGTTATCTCCACCTTGGCTCGTACGGTACTGTAGAAGGGCTCTCACCCGACGTGGTTTAGCTAGGATGTACGCTTGAGCTCTCCGCGAGTTAGCATGATGAATTATCTTGTGAGTTTATGTGTTGTATGAATCATGTTTATGTATAAAGAATTCGCTACATTTTTATCTACTATGCTATTATATCAAAACCTGTATGCTCGCCAATACAATTTTGTATTGACAAATTATTTTAACGTATGTTGCAGGTTATTGAGATCTACTTGCTGCAAAACGGATTTAAGAATTATCTCTAGAAACGCATTGTAATAGAAAATCTAGGGAAGATCGAATTATGTTTGTTTGAGAGATGTTTTGATATTTGTAATAATTGTTTATGGATTATATGTTTGTTAGTATGGGATAATGAATGCTTAAATATTGTCGTGTAAACAGTTGTTATGGATTCTCTCGAGCAATCTGATTCGCCTAATGTCGCGCCCTGATGATTCCGCCATCGGTTGGGGTGTGACAGATTGGTATCAGAGCCATAACTATAGGGAAATTAGGTAGAATTTCCATGTTCGACCTAGTCTATAGTCAGGACACCAAATCAGACTGTTACGCATCGATTAAACGCCGAAACGAATACGAACAGCAAGTCCGCCCGAACTTGGGGTGACAAGTTCACTCGAAATTGATCAAGTTCGCCCGAACTTGATCAAGTTCGCCCGAACTTGACCTAGTTCGATCGAACTTGCCTGTCCCCTCTCAACCTATAACAAGTTCGCCTGAGATAGTCAAGTCCGCTCGAACTTGACATCAGTGTGATGCCAAGTTCGCCCGAACTTGATTAGGATCTTCCCACGAACTTCTAAACATTGCTTTTCCTAAAGCAACCACAACACACACTGAAAAACGCACATATCACACAAACGAGTCAATTCGTTGGGAATAGGTATGAAAACCGTGAAATCTCGACGAATCACTCACTCCGTGTATTTTCATCTGCACGAAATTGTCTGTTAAGTTAGGAGTGATATCAACATCTTAACGGAAATTTCCCATTCTATCCGGTGGAAACCTCCTGATGGGTCCGGGAGTTAAAACCACAATCAGGGATTCGAAGTTATCAAGTCTGGGGTGAAACCCGAACCTTGAAAACTCGTCCCACTCCTCGATTTTCAATCTCACCAAAGTCTCGATTATTTCCAACGCTTTGGGGCGCGTAGTAACCGGAAGGGTGATGCCGTTAACCGCGGGGCGGTGAGCGCATTTACCTATTAGGCCAAAGCGTGTGTCCGAACTCGGGGTAATGATCGAATTACTTTGGGCGTCGCTGTCTCAAAACCCAGGACGCTCCATTGATTTTAAGCCGCTATCGTCGATTTTACGCATCATCGCTTTTCAAGTGCTTCGCGCACGTTTTAACAAATTTTAAACTCATATGTTTTCGATTTGTCGCTTTATCGCTTTTATCTCTCTATGTTAATGCACAACTCGCACAACCATCGCAATAAAAAACAAGAGCTAATTCTCGCAACATAACTAAATCATAACGATTCTCTTAACCGCGTCCTCGCGTTATACCGCAATTATATATATACGTATCTAAATATCTATATATATCTATAAGTATGTAATTACACGCACTTATGTGAGTACGTGAGAATTTAGGAGATATGTGTTCTTCCTATTTGGCTCCTATGTGAAATACGTATTACTATAACAAGTTTTTAACGCGCTAAATCGCATCGCAATTACAAAATCATTATGATCGAATCTCATTCCAAATCTCTTTTGTTCAGATGTCTTCGAACGCTTCTAACTCTCGACGTTAAGCACGCAGGAAGTCCGACAAGAGGATCGCATCACTTGTGGCTAAGGAAATGGCCAAGGTCATTCCTCAAATCGTTACTCAAATTCAAGCCCTCAGCAACTCACAAACATCGGAAGATTCTAAGTCCAACGCACCGAAGTCTACTTTCTCCTACAAGCAATTTAAGGCCTGTGACCCGATGGTCTTCACAGGTGAAGGAAGTGTATCTCAAATGCTCCAGTGGTTCGATGCCATCGAGGTTACCCTTGGTCAGAGTGGGTGCCCTGAGCATTTCCAGACCACATGCACTACCGGAGTATTCCAATCCTGAGCACTTGACTGGTGGACAGCCGAGCGCATCAAACGTGGGAACGACGCAGCTTATGCACTATCGTGGGAGGAACTGAAGGAGCTCATGAAGAGAGAGTATTGCCCTTCCCACGAAGTCCAAAAGCTCGAGAACGAATTCTGGAAAATCAAGAAAATCGAAGGAGACAACGCCGACCTCACAGCTAGGTTCAAACAGCTTAGCATCATCTGCCCAAGCCAAGTCGACACTCCTGAAAAGGCTATCAAGAAGTACATACGTGCTTTGCCTGAATGCGTGGGCAATTTTGTCGCAGCCACAAGACCTGCTACCATCGAAGAAACCTATCAGTTGGCCGCGGAAATCAATGACAAGCGAGTCTTGGACGGATATTTCTCCAAAACTCCCGCCAAGAACCTGAATCAAGCTACTATCGAAGTTTCCGACGATTCCGACGACGATACCGACGACGACTCCGACAACACCTCATCGCAAGCTGCCGCCGAGCCCAGCCGCAAGAGAAAAAGCTCGAGCCTCAACTACTCCGCGACTAAGCCGCTCAACCCTGAACCTCTTCGAGCAGTTCCATTTTACCCAAGACGTAACTACACCGGACCTCATCCCCAGTGTCAGATGTGTACCTATCACCACCAAGCCGGAGCCAGCTGCCGTTATTGCACCAACTGCGACCGTTACGGCCACTTCACCGACAAATGTAGCATAGGACAACGACAGCAAGATGAGTCGACACCCCCGGAATCACCAACCCAAGCCGCAGCCCCAGCAGAGGAAGACGTAGACACCAACCTCGACCAGGCGCAGGACTACGTTAACGAAGGTACGACTTTCGACGTTAGTACTTATGCTTTATAATCATTCTATTGTTTGATATCGCTTCAACACACGAACAATGTATCTCTCTCTCGAATCCTCGCACTTAGTCTAAGCTCGCACACACTAGTTCTCACTACTAATGTTATATGGTACATCACGATATAATACATTTTCCTACCCCTACTACACGCCCTTAAAACAAGTTACGATAAACATGCAAACACCAAACTAATCACGGGTGCACACGGGATTATCTTTGGGTCTGCACGGGGATCGTAATGAGTTCTAACGGTACCTTATCGTTAAAAGCGTGGTTAAAACATGGTGGATATGTCGTTGGTACTTCCTATATATAAGTGCTTTGCCATGCTAACAAACTTCCGTGGAGATGTGCCGTGTATAGTTGAACGTTAATAGACCTTTTATATTATGATGAATATTTTCACACGCAAACTCCTCCGCAAGGGCGTACCATCTCATCGCTTTCTCGATCGCGCAAACGTCAGATGCCCCGCGAATCTACAGCAACGCGATCGCACTATTGCAGGGATCTACCTCGCCTCGCTTATCGCTTATCGTTTATCGCTTATCGCTTTAACGCTTATCACACCTCGTTCCTACCGCTTCGTTATTTAAATCGTCAACTTATCCATGTCGTGTTGGCACACATGACATCACTCCACGGGACGGAAGCAATATGGCTAAAACATGGTGGATACGCCGCTGGTACTTCCTATATATAAGTGTTTTAGCCGTATTCACAAACTTCTGTGCAAGGATGCCATGTGGGGTTCGACGTTATTCAAGCCTCAAAATTTCTTGGTTTCCCTTTTTACCGCGTGGACCAAGGATACCAGAATCTATCTATAATCGTGTCAACGCGCCTGACATCGCTCCACGAAACGAATGCGATATGGCTAAAACATGGTGGATACGCCACTGGTACTTCCTATATATAAGTGTTTTAGCCATATTACAAACTTTTGTGGAAAGATGCCATACGAGGTATTTTTTGATACCTTTAAAATTAGTTTTTACCGTTATGTTTTTGTAATTTAACGGGAAATCTTTCTAAGAATTTTTGAATATTTTTACGAAAATCTTTTAGGCAAGTAAAACACTTCTCACAATGGGGAATCGACCGCCTAGCGCCACGTTGTGAGAAGATTTTCATAAACCCAATTTCCTTTAAACGCTCTTTATGGTGGTTAACAATTTTTCAAAACTTAAAAGCATTTTCTTGATTGCTAGCTCGTGAATTATCAACCACGAGCCAATAATCCATTTTACTCAACAACCCTTTACACTTTCGAGACGCATTCACTCGCCAATCCTCGATCGACCGCTCGACCATCCTCGACTTACGCTAAACGCCTTATCGCTATCCATTCGTGTCAATTCCCAAGTCTTCCTATTGAATGAATTTCGAGACGAAATTTCCTAAAGTAGGGGAGACTGTAACAACCCACTTCCTCGCAAGCTCGTCACTCTCGTTACGCCTAGCACCAGAGATTCGGATCATAATGTAATCTAAATCGCTTATTACGCTACATCCAATATTTTCGCACTATATCACATCACAACGCATTACATCGCGCTAACACAACGCTTATATCGCACAAACTAAATACTATCAACTTTGCGTGGAATTTCCAAGGCTAACTGCTCGCTTAAACTGCAACGCGACTCTCGAAAGACTTGGGAACAAAGCTGCATACTTCATCGCGTATTTTCGAATAATTGTGAACTTTAAGTAAATATGACCGTTTAATACGCTTTATACTTTTCTATAACGCTTAAATGTAACTATATAACGCGATTACATCGCCGAACAATCGATAAACAATCGAAAAACAAAGAAATACAGAGTTTTTGGACAAGTTCGCTCGAACTTGGGTGACCCCAAGTTCGGCCGAACTTGACTGGCCACAAAACCCTCTCTTTCCCCTCAAGTTCGCTCGAACTTGCTTAGATTCTTCACAGAATCAGCAAGTTCGGCCGAACATGACATAATCCTCTTGAAAATCTAACTAGTTCGCCCGAACTTGACTCCCACCAGCTCACTTTTTGCCTTCACCTATAAATACTCAGCCCCATCCTCTCATTTGAGCTTGCTGCAACTTCGCCCAGAGCTCCCCTAACCCGAAACCCTCGAATCCTAAGTAAGAACCAACATGTTTTACGCAATCTCCAAAGGTTTACAACGATTTTGCACAAGGCATTGCCTTCGTTTTCATCAAATCTTCTCTGTTTATGAAAATCTTCATCTTTTAACATAAAACTTCTGTTTTTCACTCAGATCTATGCTTAGATCTGAGCAAAACCTTTTGAACAATGATTTTTACACAAAAAACGGACTTTTGATGATGTTTTATTCATTTTCTGATATGAAACGAAACATTTATCATTTAAGATCCCAGATCTGGAAGCACAAGAACGTTTATGTTGGTTTACACAAGCCGGACTAACCCGAACGAACCCCGAGTTCGCCCGGATTAGCCCACGCATTTGTAAAACGGCTAAAACCGCTCTAAAAGACCTCTCCGGCCTAAGTTTGCTCAGTAGCACAGGGTTGGGATGAACACTCGATTTTCTCAGCAAACAACGTGAAAACGCAAGATTTTGGACCCGAAAACATCAAGTTCGCTCGAGATTTAACTGATTTTTGTGCAGCACCTTAGTCAAGTTCGCTCGAACTTGACCTCTAAGGGTCAAGTTCGGCCGAACTTGAATCCAAACAACTCACACCTTTCATCAAAAACCCTCAAGTTTGCTCGAACTTGCAAAGTTTCTCAGGAAACTTCACAAGTTCAGCCCGAACTTGTCAATTCCTTAAACAAATCTTACAAGTTCGCCCGAACTTGACTCACAACTCAGCAGAATAGTACAAGTTCGCTCGAACTTGCCTACTGTTCAAGCCAAACTTCACCGTTTCAGCTTTTCGGATACTGATGTACTTCCGTTCGCGTATGCAGGCTGATCCGGCACTCTCCTCAACTCATCTCGGGCCTCATCTCTAACCTAAACGCATCAACTGTGAGTATACTTGACCCATTTTCGCTTTAACGCACTTTTGGGTGTAACATACGTTCTTAATAAAAAATACAACGCACGCTAAACTAACTTATCACATGCGAATACATGTTATACATATTGATACGTGATTGCTAGAACATATAAGCTAGGGCACTTTTCGTTATCTCCACCTTGGCTAGTACGGTACTGTAGAAGGGCTCTCACCCAACGGGGTTTAGCTAGGATGTACGCTTGAGCTCTCCGCGAGTTAGCATGATAAATTGTCTTGTGAGTTTATGTGTTGTATGAATCATGTTTATGTATAAAGAATTCGCTACATTTTTATCTACTATGCTATTATATCAAAACCTGTATGCTCGCCAATACATTTTTGTATTGACAAATTATTTTAACGTATGTTGCAGGTTATTGAGATCTACTTGCTGCAAAACGGATTTAGGAATTATCTCTAGAAACGCATTGTAATAGAAAATCTAGGGAAAATCGAATTATGTTTGTTTGAGAGATGTTTTGATATTTGTAATAATTGTTTATGGATTATATGTTTGTTAGTATTGGATGATGAATGTTTAAATATTGTCGCGTAAACAGTTACGGATTCTCTCGAGCAATCTGATTCGCCTAATGTCGCGTCCCGATGATTCCGCCATCGGTTGGGGTGTGATATCTACCACTCAGATTTTAGTTTGAAAGTTGTAGATTTGACTTATTATGTTATTGTTTTATAATTTTTAACTGGTTTTAATGTTACATTGGTTTTATATTATTTATTATTTTAATAATTCATAAAACTTCAATTTTATTAAATTACACAATATGTTGCGAACGAAACATTCAAAGGATTACAAACATTTCAAAAAAAAACATCGTATAAATAAAAGATCAACTGGATAAATATATAATCAGTTTTTTACATACAAAACAAAAGTGCAAGCTAATGTCTAATACAAAATAAAAACTAAACTAACACTAGTCGCCCTCCTGACGTGATGATTGTGGCAGTTGAAGTAACCACATGAGAGGCAAGGCATATTAAGGCCGGAGGATGTGGAGGTGCCACCGCTGCCACCTCACCTCCCATAACGCCCACCATCCACACCGCCATCTTCAAGGAGGGGGCGCCATCATACTTCCGCCAGCATGTTAACGAGCAAGGGGGGGGGGGGCTCCACCGAAGTTGATTGGCTTTAAAGGGGGCACTATAGTGGTAAGGAGGCTTTATACCACATCCTACGAATTAAAGGAAGAGGCTTTAAAACCCTTGTGTGACGTGACGGTGAGATGGCATGATAAAGCTCCTAGCCACACCCTCCGGACTAAGTATACGTTTAGCCTTGGCCTCTCTTTGTTTCGAGCACTATTTTTTAAATCTTTAGGTCATATTCAATAAATGGAGTTGGTGAAGTGTATATAAAAAAATTGAGACGGCTTGACAGAAGTCTTCAATTTTGTCCAATATATAATCTTACAGTCGATCGTTTACTTTAAATTACTTCTACTTTAATGACGGAGACTACTACGTCCGATTGGCTTCCTGTACCAAAACCCTAACTCCCACAATTGGCTTCTCATCTCATCTCATCTGGTATGTATGCAACTGTTGATCAACTCTTTATGCAATTGTGTACTCTGGCATAATTGATGTGATTTTGATTTCAATCTGTAGGGCTATGGGGCGATGAATTAGATTGTAGGAGATGACATAGATAATATTATTCCTTTTAAAACCCTTATTACTTGGAGACCATTAATTACAATAGTTCATTTTGTGTTACAGTAACATTTTGAATTTCTTGAATTTAATGAATAATAATAGTAACATGTACGTAAAATGAATTGTATGTGTTAAAGCACCCATAACAACACTGGTGAGCTTGCCACATCATTCCAAACCGCCACCACTCCAATCCCCTGCTTTTTCCTCCAACAATGAATCATTCCAAACCTTCACATTACACCCAACAATGAATCATTCCAAACCTTCACGTTACACCCCAACAATGAATCATTCCAAACCTTCGCCCCGCTTGCGGTATGCGCATATAATGTATATATGTGTGTGCGCTCGTGGGGCAAAAGTGAAAGTGCACTAATTTTAACGTTATTTTACTAATTCCATGAAAATAACATTAAAAGAGGGGGATGGTTAATCATGCATCATGTGGTGGCGTTGATAGCCGAAAGACAAAGAGGTACATGCACTGATCGGCATTTGTCTCAATTGTTGAGTGTTATGTGTCTTATGTCCAAGGCTTGATGCAAAACTACTATCGAGTCGGGGGTCTCACCGGAAGCAGTCTCTCTATTCCTACGGGGTAGAGGTAAGGTTGTCTACATCTTACCCTCCTCAGATCCTACCTTAGCTTTGCTATGAGTGGGATTTACTGAGTATGATGATGATGACGACCCACTTTTTATACTAAAAACCAAAAACAAAAAAAACTATTGTGAGCGGGGGGTCCCCACTCAATCCGAACCACACCTGTCCACTTGAGCGTAGCAGCTCCTCCAAACCGGTCCTAGTCACACACCTCCAACAAGCCTCGTCCGATGAGGGGACCACACAAGCGGGCGTCCCGCTAAGAGCATCTCCAAAGCTAAAGTTGGGTTTGTTTTCAGACCCTCTACCTCAACACGCCACATCATTCCAGACCTTTACCTTAAAATTGTTCATTTTTCCCCCAACCCCTAACCTGCTCTAACCTCCACCTCACACTCCACTTTTATATTAGAATGTATATTTTTTTTAAATGGTTTGTCTGTGTGGTCCCCTCAAAATTGGTGTCCGTGGGAGAGGTCTGAATTTTCAGACTTCTCCACCTAGATAGAGATAGCGATGGAGATGCTCTAAGATCCTTTATTGTTAATTTGTACTTGTGCCATAAACAAGTAGAATCCATCTTTGTTGCTTTTTGTTTTAAAATGATGTCATTTTTCGATTGTCACAATAGGATTGAAAATCGATCATCAAATAGAAGATGGATCCGAATAATTGGAGTCCTACTCAGGTTGCAAATGGCGCTGTTGGTGACCCCACCACGGAATCAGGTGATTGGAAGGCTCAACTGGCAGCAGATTCACGGGAAAGGATAACATACAAGATGTATGTACTTATAATGTTCTTAAAGTTTCTTGTTTCGTTTTTGTTATTAAAATTTGAAAGTTGAAACCTACTTGAGTCAGTTGAGTGTCGATTGTTTGGTGTGTGCTTGGTTCTCTGCACTTTTACTTTGGAAAATGATGTTTTGCTCTCTGGTACATATTTTCAACGTTTGAGTGGCGTGTGTTGATATTGGGTAGATTGGATACGTTGAAGAGGCATCTTCCATACTCTGGAGCCGAGGGACTAGAGGAGCTTAAGAAAATAGCTGTGAGGTTTGAAGAGAAGATTTATACTGCTGCTACAAGCCAGGTTTGTTGTGTTCTCTGTATCATAAACAATTTTGTGTTGTCGGCCTTAAAACCATGTCAATTTTTGGGTTTGCAGTATGATTATTTACGGAAGATATCGTTTAAGATGCTGACTATGGAGACTAGATCACAAAATCCCATGTCAGACCCCATGCTGTCGAACTCTGCCTCTGCTGCTAGTAGTGTAAACGCACAGATCCAGGTATTTTGTAGTACACTATCATTCAACGTTATGCCATTGGTTTTTATAAATATGAATTTTGCAGGAATAAGTTCGTATAAGAAACGCAGTGAGTGGGCCCCAACAACTCACTTCCATTATGTATACGAGTGTATGATATCTGCTGCTTAATCTTGTTATCTTCCTTTGAAGTTATGCTACCCTGGCAACAAGTATAGTTGTAATCTTCCTTTTTAGTAATTTGCGTATTTGAATGAAAACTTATCTATCACTTATCTAAACCTTCATGTTGTGTGATATGTTGGGTATTCATAATGAAAATCACAATATTTATGTGGTGTTTATCTATTTGCATTCTTTATCGTTATGTCCAATCACCAAATTGAAGTCTGATTTTAAAGTTAGGCTCAATCATGGAATGACCACTCAGGTGATATGCTCAAATCCTTGATACGTTGCTATGTGTACAACATTAGTCATGCTTAAATTATGCTGTGGTTAAAGAGGTAAATCACCATTACAATAGGGAGCTTTCATTCGATTACAATCAATTAGTTTAAGTTTAATAATGTTACCTTGTTTGTTTGGTCAAAGCTAAAACAATTGTTATTTTGTTTAGTTATAGCTAAAAAAATAATAAAGCAATGTTTGTTTGGTTAAAGCTAAAACAATTGTTATTTTGTTTAGTTATAGCTAAAAAAATAAATAAAGCAAGTCCTCGTTTATATACATCTAATTCATTTATGGATCTATTAGTTGTTATTTTGTTAATACTAGTACTATTCATTTATGGATCTATTAGTTGTTATTTTGTTAATACTAGTACTAAGTATCATGTGTTACAGTGGGGGTGTAAATCCACGTTAAATAGCATTTATGCCACATTATCGTGAGCGACCACCAACACTAAAGTTGCGGCGTGTTAATATGAAGAAGTTAGATCGAAACGTAAAACATAGAAAATAATAACTAAGTCGGTCTAGGACCCGAACGTTATGTCGAACCTGTCAAACGGGAAAAAATAGACGATGTAAAAACGTTCAACCACACGCGCACGTTGTGTCGTGTTAACTCGCAAAATTAAAACAAAATGTGGGGTGTTAACTCGCGAAATTTACAACAAAACGTAAAAACATTAAACCACACACGCACGTTACGCCGTGTTAACTCGCACAATTTAGAACAAAACGTAAAACGGAAAATTGCGAAAAAAATTAAAAGCATTGGGGACCAAAGTTGAAAGTAAAAATGTCGTGATGTTAAATTACAAAAGCTAAAAAGTTTTGGATTAAAAAAACAAATAGTTTTGGGTTAAAAGTAATTTGTCAAATACTTTTGGCTAAAAGTAAAAAATAATTTTTTTTTGAAAAACTCTTTAAACACTCTTTAAGCATTAGATACAACACATATATGCATAAATAAGGTGTCAATCTAATCTAATCTAAATACTAATAAAATACTATAATTAATGTCACATGTCAATTTCTACTTCAACCTCACAATTATACTTTTATTTGTATTTAAGAATTAAGAATATTTTATTATCTTTATCCTTATCCTCATTATTATCATAAAATCAAAATATTAATAAAAGACTAGCCACATGACAATCCCTCCTATCTTCCAATTTTATTTTTATTTTATTTAAATATATTTTTTGTTATCCTTATTATTTATTATAGGCTCTCTCTCAATTTTAATTTTTAATATGATCTAATCTAAACTCTAATAATTTTATATTATTATATTATTTTATATTCCAATTTCATAGTTAAAATAGTCACGGATACCAGTTAAGGTATATTATTAATTTATAAAATTTGAGAAACAATAACTTAGTTTTTTTTTTTCATTTGTTTCTTTTTTGTTTTTTTTTTGTATACTTTGTTTTCATTTTGTTTTTTTTTCTTTTCTATATCACCTTCTTTATTTTTCACCTGAAACTTACTTTGTTAACTTTTTTTAGAAAAAAAAACTTATTAAACGTCATTTTTATCCTTCGTGTTTTATTTTGCTTATTATAATGTATGGGTTGCTATAATTTCAAATTATTTTACGTTTTGACTTTTTTTTAAATAAGTCGGGTTAAATATAATACGTTTTCATGCTTATTTTTATGTACGTTTTCAGTTGGTCTATGTTTAAATGTAAATTTTTGTGTCGATACAAATTCAAGTTTATTTACGTTTCAACGTAAACTTTTTCTGGAATTGAGTCAGGTCAAATATAATATGTTTTTGTTTTGCATAATTTAGTGTTTACAATCAACCGGAAACATGTACATATCGTTTTGGTCATATAACGACTTTATTTTTTGAGTTTTCTTTTGTGGTTTCTATACCATGCATCGTTATTGTAACGACAGATTCATTTACCTATATGAATTTCATCATCATACATACAATTTTATATGATGAGGTTTATTATATCAACTTTCTAATCTTATCTTTTTTAATCGTAGGGAAGCTCGCCCAGCCTGGTGGTAATTTGGATATTTTTCTCATCTGTCATTAATGTCCTTATTATCAATTTTCTATGTTATCCTTGTAATTGTCACTAAATTTGTGGATCTTATATGAAACAGGATTGCATGACGTGCTTGCTAGAGCTGGTTTGGCTAGATTGTGCCACGCAATATCTAGAGCTAAGTAACGGGATGGCATGTGATATTGTAGGTACTCAGCTTTATGGTGTACAAAATAGCATCTGATTCGGGTCAAATTAATAAACATGCAAGAAAATAAGAAAAGCCACTGTAAAACAAAATTCCACAATACTTGGTATATATTGCAGTTTGTTTCCGTCTTTCGGAGTTATCACTAGCAATATGCGAAACTGTTTATCTGTAACTAGCAATATGCGAAACTGTTAGTTATTTGTACCCTGCCGCAACGCGGCGGGTACATCTACTAGTTTATAGTATTTAAATTAAATGTGTGTTGGTATCCATCTATCTTACCACCTTTAATCCGGTTACTAAGACGAAGATGCCGCCGCCAACAATACTCAAGATATGACTTTATGGGCATGGTGACTTCCTCATGATTCAAGGATTTAACCGCAAGCTATTTTTTGAAATGGTTTTAGCAACTACCGCTTTATGCTTCTTTTTCTTTTGTAGATAGTAGTATCATTATAGCTTTTAGCAGAAAAAAATCGATTAAATCGACATGAGGAAACTGGTTATAACCAATGGTCTGGTTAATTTTATTTTGTTAGTGAGTCGATCTAAAATTTGAAGTGAAGTCAAGGTGTTTAAGGTAATATTCATAGTTGAATATGTGCCCCATACGAGTTCATTTTTTTGATTTGCTTTAAAGTTTTGAACAATTCTAGTCTAGCTTCATATCACACTTGATCTTGTATCAAACAAAATCTTGTTGTTACCTTTACATTTAACGACACACACAGAGAAACATATCACACACAAGATGATTCAAACACTCTTAACATATAATTTAATAAGATGTATGTTAAAAGATTTGAGAATTAGAACCACCGCTCAAGAAAAAAAAAGAGATTTTCTCAACAAACTAAAGCCTACAATCGAATTAACTAACGAATACTAAATCACCATTTTTCGGAGATCAATCAGCTATTGCTTTTTATAACCGAAGTGTTTGATTATTGTTCGATTCAAGGCAATAACCGAAGTGACGCGTATGCTCACCCAAACTTATTTGCCTGGTGAAACGCCAACATCATTATCACTTGCAACTTCAACCAATCAAATATCCAACAAAATCCGAACACTTATCTCTTTAGTCAAAATCCTCTATTTCAATCATGATTTAAAGCTTCAAGCCATAACCTAAACTCATCAAAAAGCTATCATTCTTGACTCAATTTACATAAATTAGTATAGAGAAAAGTGCCCGGATAGTCCATGTGGTTTGCTCCGATTTCACCTTTAGTCCCTACATTTTCAAAATTACAGCTATAGTCCATAACTTTGGCAAATTCGTTCTCGGATAGTCCCTTAAACGAATGAGGGTTAGTTTTTGGTGTTAAGTTAGTGTGAAATAACTAAAATACCCTTATTGTTAAATTAATACTAAAAAGTTAAAAGAAATAAACTTAATATTTAAATATTTTTGTGGGACCAACCACCTAACCCACCCATTTCATCTTCCCCACAAGCTCATTTTTCTTTACCTGCGTGAAAACCACCGCCACCCATTATTCCGGCGACCATTGGTCGCCACATTAATCCGGCGACCACCTTCAACCGCCATGTCACCATTAAATCCAAATTGTGCTGCCAACCACCACCTGCACATTGTGTTACCATTTTTTTAATATGGATATCTTTTTAAGAATATTTACGTTAATATGGATATCATCATCTATAACAATCACACCTAAGCATCTTCAACCAATTTATTCCCTCGGGTACAGACAACATTTTCACCGGCGGAACAAACCGCTGCTACCACCACCACCTCTCCAATTATGTGGAAATACACATGGATCCCTATAATAGTAATATCTCTACATACTAACTTCACGAAACCAGAGCCGATCATCGGAATTGTTAGTCATCCTGGCGACTTTGCTTCCGGCAGACTCGGTAATACTACTAATGCTTCCTATATTGCTGCTTCCTATGTCAAGTTTGTTGAATCTGCTGGTGCTAGGGTTATTCCGCTCATTTACAACGAACCGATTGCTAATCTTCAAGCTATAATCTTTACATCCTACTGTTTTCTTTTGACTTTTCAGAGTAGATTTGTGATTTCATTTCTGTGTGTTTGATATTATTACTTTGAAGGTGGTGTTGGGTTGAAGGTGGTCGCCAGATTAATGTGGCGGCGGTTTTGGCCGGAGAAGAAAAGGGTGCAATGGTCGCTGGAATAATGGGTGGCGGTGGTTTTCACGCAGGTAAAGAAAAATGAGCTTGTGGGGAAGATAGAGTGGGTGGGTTGGGTGGTGGGTCCTACATAAATATTTAAATATTAAGTATATTTCTTTTAACTTTTTAGTATTAATTTAACAGTAAGGGCATTTTAGTCATTTCACACTCATTTAACACCAAAAACTAACCCCACATCCGCTTCAGGGACTATCCGAGAACGAATTTGCCAAAGTTAGGGACTATAGTTGTAATTTTAAATGTAGGGACTAAAGGTGAAATCAGAGCAAACCACATGGACTATCCGGGCACTTTTCTCATTAGTATAACAAACAACCCCACAAGCTACAAATATGGATTTTAACATGAATAAGTAAAATGCACATACACATCGTCAATTGGTGCACACATACATAGAGAATTAGGTTTCAACGGTGAATCAAACACATCTATAAAAATATGGGTTTCATACAAAATAAACTCCAAATTTGAGTTCCAATGCTGAATTAAACGAACACACACAACTTTGCAAAAAGCTTAAGCATAAGCACACATGACATGTAACCCTAAATCAAGGACATAAATTAATCACATATAGAATTTATAAGGGTTTGACAATGATTCTATTATCTCCTCGATGGTTGTGTTGGAGCGGTAACAAGACAACTAATGTAGTTACGCGATTCCCCTCTCAAGACAAGAAGTGACTTACAATAAAGGGTGAGGTTTTTGAAGACGAAGAGATGGAGAATTTCTATTAAAACTTAAGGCACTGTTATAATAAATAAAAAGGTTGTTTTAACGTGTGATTAAAAACTTAGGTCAAAGCATTGTGTAATTAATGATTTAGATTATAAAACCATAACTTTGGCTAAAAATCAACGGTTAAAATGTTATCCCTTAAACGTCAAATAAGTAAAATAAATACTTTTTCAAGCCATAAGATTTATAGCAAACTTAACAACTCCAAAAGCATCATTAAATAGCTATTTATAAATAGGGTTATGGAATTTTATCACCCTCAACTATTCGCTTTTGACCATTGTCACTCCCAACTTTCACTTTGGCTCCAACCACTCCCAACTTAACACTTTGTGTGTCCTGTCACCCCGTCGTTAACTAAACACTAACTTTGTTTGTTTTAGAATCCTACATGTCATTATCATCCAATGTGGCATGATGACGTGGAAATGGACCTTTATGCACCTTATAAAAACCCAGTTCACCACCGTTCACATCCACTCAAATCACCCCTCACCACCACAACCACCATCATTGTAACGACCGTCCACCACCACTACCCCTACCACTACCACAACCATAAAATCACCACCATAGGATACAAATCAAAAGAGATAATATAATCAATTTATAAATCAATTTCAAATCTTTGAATTCAAGTGTAGAAGATTCTGCCTTCTGATTGATTTTCACGCAATTTGAATTGTGTATATCAAGACAAATTAAAAGAGATAATATAATTCCGTTCACCGCCCATTTCTGCCAGCGAAAAAAAACCCATTTTCGACAGCAAACCTTAAATCTCCAGATCTATCATCATTGGAAACAGAAGAATCTGGATTTTATACTGATTTCGATTCGCCGCCGCACGACCTCCACCACAAAAACAACCACCACTGCACCACATCCACCATCTAACAACTGCCATCGTTGTGTCGGACCACCGAAGAAGAACGAGAGTAACACTGCAACCCTCGATTTGAGAGCACTACAACTGATTTTGATCCCGTTGGGTTGGACTAGGAATATCTGAAAATCTTCATATAAACAGGATATTTGAACTAGGAATATCTGAAAATCTTCATATAAACAGGATATTTGAACTAGGAATATCTGAAAATCTTCAGGAGCAAGCAAACTATTTCAGTGTAAATATTGTTGAGAAGGTATTCGATTATCCCTGCAATATTTAGTCATTTTTACCACACCGTCGCTTTAATTGACAGGTTATTAACAAAAAATTTGGGTTGTGACAGGCTGCTTCATGCATATCAATGGATTTAGCTTATGTATATGAACTGGTTAGTTATATTCAGTTGCAGCATAACAGAAAGATATCTGTTTCGTCCTCCTCTAAGTACTACCTTAATTTTATATATTTTGGATAAATGATTCCCGAGTGAGTTTAACAATTATTTTCTGATTTCTTGTTATATTTATAGGTAATTGGTGTTGTTGATGTGAACAGAAATAAATATAAAGGTTATGAGACAACTGTCAAAGATGGTTTTTGTGACGAGGTTTAGGACATTATCACTGGCTTTCTTAACTACCCGTCTACTTCGTTATGTGTCTGTTCCGTTCTCTTGACAAAACTTTTCTTCATAACAAAATGCAGCTGGATGAACTGAGGCAGAGATATGAAGAGTTGCCTGAATTCTTGGAAGAGGTGCTATTAATTCACATTACAATTTGTTTTCTGCTTATACAACTGTTCTAATTGAGGCAGCATTGTAACGTTAAACAAAATTATCAAGTAAATTTGTGTATCTATTGTGCTAATCTGATTATGCCACTGCTTTACAGGTGTCATCATTGGAACTTGCACGCCTTCCTTATATAAATCAGATGGGTATGCTACATGTTTTTACCGGGTTCGATCTTTTACAGTTTATTAGACATTAATCAGCGTGACTTTATGATCTTTAAAGGCTAGTTATATACTAAATAATAACATGCATTACTTAAGGTATGGATTTTGAGAGATGACAACTAAAGGGAAAAATTAACTCACAGTCCCACATCGAGTCTGTGAACAATACCTTGCTGAAGGCTGTGCCTATATAATGAGCGGCCCAGGAATGGAGAAAACATACCTTTCTCGGCCTTTTGGCTAAGATCAAGTGTAGTATCTGTTCTTATCAGTTTAATATCTGATACGTGGGTCATCGGCCCACTTGATATTAATCAACTTTTTTATGGGGAAAGGCCAATCACAATAGCTTGCTATTGGGGTCTTTGAGCGTCGCCTTGGTGTTGCACTACTGCCTTGGCCTGGCGCACCCCTACAAACACAAGTTCAGAATTTATGAATGAACCATAAATATTAGAGTTAAATGCTTGGTTGGTTGTTTGCAGATATGGTCCCAGTGATTAATACACACTTGATCATGACAGTTGTAATTTTTGTACTTATCACTTAGTTTTCAGGTTTTAGTGACCAAAATACCCTTATTTAAAAAACAATAAACAATAGAGTTTAATTAAAAACAATATACCACCATACTTCAACCACCAAACAATATACTAAACGATCTTAACACCCAACAAAATTAGTAATAAAAAAGGATGGATCGTTAGCAGTAGAGCGACAAGATTGGCTGCAAGACAAACCCATAGCAAAGCAGTCAATCAAGTGGCAGGCGAATGAATATTCAGATATGACAGTAGATCGGACGGTTGTGGTTTTCTTCGAAGGCAGGCGAATGGTGGTGAATCGTGAATCTTGATGGTAGTGGTGTTTCTCATCGGAGCTCACAGATCCGTTTTTCCGGTGACGTCCTCTGGTGGAGGGCGATGCTAGTGGCGTTGTGGTTGTGGCGGTGTGAAGTAGCAGGGGAGACGAGGCTGGTGTGGTGGTTATCGACGGTGGTGGTGGCCTGCCCGGTGGTGGAGGTGTTCGTTGGTGGTGGGTTTTGGTGTTCGGCGTGGAGGTGAGAAGTGGCGGAAGTGAGATGGTGGTGGTGGGTGTTCGGGGGTGAAGGTGAGAAGTGGCAAGAGGGGAGATGGTGGTGGTGGCGATGGGTGTTCAGTAGTTGTGTTGCTTGTCTGAGAAGAGGGAGACATGTGAAAACTTCTATAATTTGGTGGGTTTTGTTATTAAGTAAGGGTATTTTGGTAATTTATTATGGACTTAACTGGAAAACTTAACAGATGTTAGTGATAACACGAGTGCAAAAATTACAACTACCGGGATCAAGTGTGTAATTATTAAACCACTAGGAACAAGTCTGCAATATTTGCAAACCACAGGGACCAACCAGGCATTTAACTCTAAATATTATTTTGATTTATTCGTTATCTTAGTGGATTATTACTTATTACTGATTTGTTAAATAAATTTTAGTAAAATTAACCAAGTTTTGTAGTTGAGTGAACTGCTATCTATTGAAACACCTGAACTCGTCATTCATACTCTAATACCTGAAAATTTCCTTTTGTTTTAGTGAAATTATGTAATACATTAATACAATAATACCTGAAAATAGATCTTTTAGAAACTGTTGTAAAAGATCAATTAAAATCTAGAATTGAGTGACTATTAGCTTTTCAAACAAGTTGAGCTATTGTTTCTTAAATGTTGAGATTGAAGACGTCTTTTATGCTCTTACTTTCATTTAATATTTCAAAATAGGATATCTGATGTGCATCTTTGAAGAAAAGCTAGATGAACGCATTTTAGAGGAACTTCAAGACTATGAGTTCGCTGTAAGCTGGGTTATTTTAAGCAATGTCCTGCTCTCGAAACACTTTTTTCGGATCCAAATTTAGAAAACGCGTGTTCTGTTTCCAGTTCTCTGATGAAGATGGTGATGTTAAAAGGTTTTACTACCGCAATGCAAAGAGGAGACATATATCATAAAATCCTAGGTATTAATAAAAGAATATAACTTTCCCGTATGTTATTACAAAAAGTTGAATGCAAACAATAAGAAACTCTCTTTTCTGCAAACAATAAATGAAACCTTTTGAATTAAGTTGAGACTGCATGTTTTAATACGTTTTAATAAACAATTTATTGTTTCCCTTTTCTATTTACCCGATCCTTTCCAAACATAATAACATTAGTGCAAACTATCATTGATCACGAAAAAAACTGAATTAAGTTTTGGTCAATGTGTTGGTAGTAGGGCTGCAAATGAACCAAACATTTGCCGAACAGTTCGTTAACTGTTCGGCGGGAAGTTCGTTTGTGTTCGTCCGTTTAATAAATGAACGAACACAAACAAGAAATTTCGTTCGTTTAGTTAAACAAACGAATATGAACATATGTTGCGTTTGTTCATTTATGTTCGTGAACGTTCGGTAAGGTGTTCATGAACATTCGGTATGGTGTTCGTTTATGTTCGTTTGTTTGAATCTGTTTGTTTATTTGCGATAGTTTATTAGGGATATCAAGAATTATTTTTATTTAATACATCAAAATTAGCACAGATATATGATTTAATAAGTATATTATTTAATAAATAGTAATGTATTGGATATGTCATATACGTATTAAATGAAGACTTCAAGTTTAATATGATATTTTTTTGAAACATTATGGTAATTTTGTGTATCAATCTTACGTCAAATATGTTTGGATAATTGGTTAGTATATGTTGGGTGGATCTACGTCATGTTTGTGATGAAAGATTTGTGTTAGGTTTTGTTAATGAATGCTTATTTGTATTCATTTGCGCGCATTAGTGTTCATGAACGTTTGTTTGTGTTCAATTGTTTTCATGAACGTTCGTTTGTGTTCGTTTGCATTCGCATTTGTCTTACGCCTAAATTCACAAACAAACACGAACATGTCCATTTCCTTAACAAACAAACACAAACAAAAAAATCTCGTTCGGTAAGTGTTCGTGAACCGTTTGTGAACACCTATTTTCCTTAACAAACAAACACAAACAAGGCTTGTTCGTGTTCGTTTGGTTCGGTTGCAGCCCTAGTTGGTAGTCTATACATCCATACGCAAGTATCTTGTTTTCTTAAATCTCAATTCTCGGAAGTGAAATGAGCAAAATGTCGTTAGTATGATTAAAAAATAACTGATGAGGTTTTTGGAATAACGGTTTTTAGAGCAAGAACATCCTCATGTTGACCTCCAAAATTTTCCAGTAGTTATATATTTGAAATATCCCTTATTTACTCGGAAATGTGTCCAACTTTGGCAAAAAAAAAATAGCTAAAGATGTGGTAACAGACGTCACATCCGAATCGCGTTTGGCGTGGAAGAAAAATCCATAAGACACAATTATCCATGTATCGTTAGCTTGTTGAATCTTTGATTACGAGCATTGATCGTGTTAAATTATGAAACAGCAAATTAAAGCATCTTTTGATCTTTAAATGCCTGGTTGGTCCTTGTAGTTTGCAAAAATTGCAGATTTGGTCCTAGTTGTTTAATAATTACAGAGTTGGTCCTTATCACTAACCTCTGTTAACTTTCTCTGTTAAATGTGTGTAAAATAACTAAAATACCCTTGAGGTATTAAAAGAATAAAAAGAATTCCATCATCTTCTTTCTCATATATATCTCCAGAAGACTAACAACCAACAACACCATCAAACTCACCATCACCACCTTCAACCCACAACCACCGTCACCTCCAACCCACCACCACCACCTCAACCGTCCCAAACACTAATGCATCTGTAATTATTGAACCTGACCCGAAACCCGGAGCACGACACAACTGACCCTTCATCAAGTGCCTCCACCTGTCCACCGCCGACGAATCTCCGACAACATCCACCGGAGATTCAGCAGCGACAAAGCTTCCAACTGTCTCAAACTCCCGGATCTTGACAAACCGGGTTTGGGTTAGCCCGAATGGTGGTTTTGGTGACCTTTTCTTCTCCTTAACAGACCCGAATTCGGTGACCGACTTCGGCTCCGACCCGGTATGGGGCTCCGGTGACGTGATCTTCCCGGAGATAAACCTCGTACGACTTCCTCCTTCAATGTTGTGAAAAACCCATGCCTTTTCTCCATGTTTAAGGTAAATCCAGATGATATTTAAGGTTGGTTCAATTGATGAGTGATGATGAGTGAGAAAGTGGGTTATGAAAGAGAAATAGAGGAGGGTATGAGTTTCAGTTATAGTGATGACTGATAGTGAGAAAGAAGACCATGGACATTCTTTTTATTTTTTAATAGCTTAAGGGTATTTTAGTTATTTTATACACATTTAACTGAGAAAGTTAACAGAGGTTAGTGATAAGGATCACACGAGTGCAAAAATTACAAAGGGACCAAATGTGTAATTATTAAACCACAAGAACCAAATCTGCAATAATTGAAAACCACATGGACCAACCAAGCATTTAACTCTTTGTTTAGTTTTCAGTCATTTCACTATCATTAACATGTTTTTCCATCATTAGAAAGTCCATTCTCCCAAACTAATTCACATTATTAGCCCATTTAAACTAAAATTACTAACCTCCGATACTATTCTTCACAATAACCAAACTAAATCTGAGTCTTCCCAACACATCCTACTGTAACTTCTGCAGCTAAACTTAAACCTAACTTAAACCATACAACACAAATTCATCAACTAAACAACTAAAATATAAAACGTTCAAAAAAAAAAAGCTGAAGACTCACACTGAAAGAACGCAACGGGTGACTTGATTGCCTTTATCGAGGCATTTCTCAGGGTTAGGATCGTCTTTCTTGCACTTCAAAGAGGCGATATTTTGGCCTCTGCATTTACCGGCGATATGCTTCGACGCTGACATCAGCACCGCCGATGTCGGAATCGGTTCTCCGACGGCATCTACCGCACTTGCCATCTCAATTTGATATCGATAGGAAGCCCTATCAAGATCAGCATTAGTTAATGAGGACGTTGTGTTATGAAATTTGAACTAAAGAAATCAAATTGAATCGAAGATAATCACGAAACGAGATTTTGATTAGGGTTTCCTCACCTTTTGTGTGTGTCAACTGTTGCCGGAAAGTGGTGAAAGCGAGTAGAATGAGAAGGCAGGGGTGGATTTGTCAAAGAGGATAAGAAGAGGGGTGATCTATACAAAAAGAAAATCAAAAATAAACATTTACTTTTATATATTTTCATTTCCTTGTGGGCTACATATTTTCCAAGTTACATCATTTACTTTTATATATTTTCATTTCCTTGTGGCTACATATTTGCCAAGTTACATCAAAACACAAGGTAAACGTATAACAAGTTGCGCCGTCACCACTTTCTTAATTGCAAATCCTAATCTATCAAAGACAAAACTCTGCCCCCTGATGCTGAACAATTACTGTGGATGACCCGTGGACCCTGATCAGGAATTGGATAGCTTCTAACGCTAGGGAGCCAAATGTGTCAAAGGCAAAAGGGACAAAAACATGATGGTTCTCTGCACAAGCTGTAGCGTGCTTATCAACTTTCTTCAATTCTACCTTTCTTGCTGCTTGTCCAGCTACAAACTCGTTTTCCCTTAAACCAACTAGAGAGGAAACCCCCGTGAGGTCCACACAAGCATGTTTCCCCTAGCCCAACCAAAGACGAGCAGATCCATTGGTCGCAGAGTAGATCTCCCTTCCACAGGGTGCGTAAGGAAATTCACAGGAGCCTCTTTCTTAGCCGGAATCTCGGCTCTTCTCAGGATGTCCCACAAAACATCCGGCCCCAGTCATGCAGATATTTGGACCTAGGGTGCTCTTTACAATGCATTGCGTACTCTTCGTATTTATCCATACAAGCTTTACGGCATATCGGGCAGGTTTCATCCTCTGGGTACATAGGGATCATCAGCCGGTATTTAAGGATGGCTCTGTATTATACTGCTGACATACATTGTCCCAGCCCCTCAATCGGGATAACGGTCAAAAAATTCTGAGCATGGGGACCTTCAGGCACTCCAACACCGCCTTCTTGCGAGATGACAAATCAAAAATTTCTCCCAGGCTTTGAGCAGAAAAAAAAAACAAGAGCCAGTATTTAAGGAAGGCTCTGTATTCTACTGCTTACATACATTATCTCAGCCCCTCAATCGGGATGACAAATCAAAAATTTCTTCAGGCACTCCAACACTGTCTTCTGGCGAGACGACAAATCAAAAAATTCTCTCATAAGACGAGCATAAAAAAATGAAACATCAAAAGTGGAACATTAACTTCAAAAGGCGCGAGTTGGGTTAGCTGGTGCTTTCCATTAGAATCGTCGGCTTAGTTAGCGCTTTTTAGTATAAAGTGTATAATAAATCCTAGTCATCTAAGCAGGGTTGGGTTAGCTTAGCTGGTGCTTTCCATTAGAATCGTTGGCTCAGTATATATTTAAATTCTTGTTTTTACCTTTTAAGTACATTTAATGACACACGAAAGATGATTCAAACACTATTAACATATAATTTAATAAGATATGTTATTATAAAAGATTCTAAATATATATTGAGAATTCTATTAAGATTTTAAAAATTAGATTAAAAACTTAGGTTAAAAACATTGTGTAATTAACGATTTAGATTATTAAACGATAACTTTGGCTAAAAATCAACGGTTAAAATGTTATCCCTTAAATGCCAAACAAATACTTTTTAAAACCATAAGATTTAGATCATAAGTAATAGGCATTATAGGGGTGTGAAGTGGCTTGATAACACCCCCAACACCATCTTCGTGGGCTTTATAAGGGCATGAAGATATAAAGACATTTATAGTATAAAGCCATATAAGGAAAACAAAATTGGAAAGTTTGATAGAATGAGGGCATTAAGAGACGTTAACCATTACACATTTTTTTAAGGGACGTTATGATGCTGATGTGGCGGAAAATACCCATTAAAGGGCATTAACAATTACGAATGGCCTTATAGCAAACTTAACAACTCTAAAATCATCATTACATAACGATTTATTAATACTCGTTTTCTATATATATATGGCTCGGTTCAAATGAGAACCATCACGAGTTGTGAGAACCGTGAGAACTTTTTTTCCCGCGCGAGTTGGGCCAAAACTTTTTTGCACAAACGTAGATGAAAATTTTATAAACACATCTATAAAAAAAGTAAAAAAAATGTCGAGTCGGTAGTTTTGACTGATGCAAGTTTTTTTTACGCGCTAGTGTAAATTTTGTACGAAAATAAATATTTTTTACGCCTCATGTAAATGTGGCTATGAAACATTTTTATTTTATTTTTTGAGTTAATTACTGTTTTCGTCCCTGTGGTTTGTCAAAAATCACTATTTCAGTCCATTAGTTTAAAAATTGCGATATCAGTCCCTGTGGTTTCACTTTCGTAACCATTTCAGTCCACCTCGCAACCATTTCAGTCCCTGTACTTATAGAATAAATGGATTGAAGTTGTTGCGAAAGTGAAACCATAGGACTGAAATGGTTACGAAAATGAAACCACAGGGACTGAAATCGCAATTTTTAAACTAATGGACTGAAATAGTGATTTTTGACAAATCACAGGGACGAAAACAGTAATTAACTCTTGTTTTTTTTGTTGAAACAAGTGACTTTTGAGAAAAAAATCGGAAAAACCTTTTGGATCGTCTAGTTCTCACGGTTCGCACAACTCAAGGTGGTTCTTATATTAACCCATCCGTATCCATCTATATATATAATAAAAGAAATCATTGGGGGGGGGGCAAATGTCACCATGTGGTTTCACCTCAGATGGATTTTCCATAAGAGTTCAACAATTTCATTACGTAATTTGAACAATATCCATAATTTGTAGTTTTATTAACATTAACACTAGTAAATATACGTTACAAACTCGATACAAGTGGCGTAACTTTTCAGCACCATTCTCAAACGTAAAACAAATTGAAAAAGTACCGACTCACATTTCCTTCTTGTTTAAACCCAACGGTACTACAGTGGTTAACGTGGGCTGCAAGTTTTAAATCGCCATACCACCACTCCTTCCCAAACACACACACAACTCTCTCTCTCTCCCTCCCTCCCTCCCTCTCTCTCACACACACGCACACACACACACACACACTCTCTCTCTCTCTCGCGATCGCTTGGCGCCATGGAGGAGGTCGACGAGACAGAATCTGTGAATCAGGTATCTTTTCGACGACATTCAGTAGTTCTTAGTCTCGTAATCGGTATAATGTTCACTCGATCGGTTCGTTTCTTACTTGCATTTGCATATTCTGTAACCTAATTTTTCGCTGTTCCTTTTTTCATGTTATCGTTTGGTGATATCTCAATTAGGCGTTCTTCCTGCTGATGTTTGTGCGTCGTGATTTCATTTTCCATGTGTATATAAATTTGGATGAACTATTGCAAGTCGATTTCTGGTCAATTGCAGATTATTGTTATCATCGATAATTCACTAGAATAAACTACGAAGATGATGAGAGATGAAGGAGTAATAGAGAGAGAGAGAAGTTTTAATTTCATTAAGCTAATAAGGCCTTTTAAAAAATGGTCAAATTAGGCATTGCCACGTGGACAGGCACTACTAACTAACTTTCGGTTAATAAAATGATAAAAAAAGTTGTATTAATTGGTGAAAATCATAAGGATCAAAATGATGTTGTTTAATTCATGGATTCTCGCCAAAGAAAACTGTATTGTGTTTCCTGAGTGTTAATTTTGTGTAACGTTTAATAATTCAATATCATGCTTGTGCTTGTTTGACACTAATATGGCTTTTCCATGCAGGTCTACATGGCATGCCTCATGCATGGCCATAGGTAAGCTTCTTAGGCGAACACGCCTCAATATTCGGTAATCCTATTGCGATGGTATGCATGATCACTCTATAGTGTGATGTAATGCCGCAATTCTAGGTTAACCATTAGCATAATGTGCTCCAACTGCTAAGACTACCATCTTGATGAAATTTCAGTTTGTCATTATCATTGAATTGATATTTACATAATATTCTTGAAATTTACAATGTCCTGTAGTTAACTTAATATGAAAATCATGTTGTCAGAGTTGGAATTTCCTATTATGATAGTCTTACACGTGAACTCCATGTGCTGGGACTTTGGGAAGACGGTACTGCAGAGTTTCCTCTAATTGATATGGGTAAAAGATACTTTTTTTGTCCTCTTAGATACTATATTTTATCCGAAATTTGGAGCGAGTTTTGTTAGCTAATCAATAAAATTTGGATTTTCATTTCCCAATATTGGGAGGATGTGATAGCCCTTCTCCTTTTCAGTGTTAATATTGTTACCTCTTTTCACATAATGTAGGCAGCTTACTACAGTTTAAACAACAAAATGTTAATATCATAACTTTTTATGATTTCTTAGTCAAGTATCAGGTTAAGCCGGTGATCATATACATAAGTACCAAGAGTGAAGAATCTCTCTTAGCTGCTTTACAACAGAATAGTAATATCATAGTTTCCTTGTAGTCTTTATGCACATTGAACTTGTGAACTCTTTATGTACTCCTGTCAGTGATACAGATGGTGCAAGTGAGGCGCATACGGTGAAGCTTATGAAGAGTTCAGTATTTAGTTATGAACAAGCATGGCACAGGTGTAGTATACATTGAGAAAGTATTCAATTATACAATTCCACCTACTATTTAGTAGCCGCCACAATTTATAGTTGATGATAACTGCTTTTGAGGGTTGGGCAAACAAACTTGTCAAGTAAATGGTTAATAATTCTGTCTACCTTTTAGCAAATATAAACATCTGGATTCGATACTAACAGTTCATGGGTATTAGTAAATACTTTCTTCACTTATATTCATCATATAGCCAACGTTTCCTTATAACTGTCATTGTACAAGTTGAAACTCTATATACCTTTTGTTGTTTAAGTTGAAATATCCAGAATGTAATAACTCATAAGCTATAGTTCTTATGAGTAAGATAGTTGACTGTTCTAAGACAATAGAGGCAAAAGGTGAATTAATTTGATTACGGCCTTCTAGATGCATCTTTTCATTTTGCCTAATCGTAGACATACTCTAATCTTTCTGCTAAATACCTTTTTTGATATTATCTATCTTATTATATTAACACAGATTAGTATATCTCCGGGTAACTGGAATGGATGATGGGTTAAACGTCAAAGAAAGAATCTGCTTTGTAAGTTATCACATCATATTACCATGTCTTCTTTATCTATTTGATTTCTATGATAAGCGGATGAACTCACATGGATTGTATCATGATCTAAGTCATCATTTTACTTTTATTTAACTGTAGCTAAGTTCTATGATGGACATTGAGAGTGAAGTGCAAGTTCGTGCTAGTGGAGGGCTTCTTGCCATATTGGAGACCGAAAGAGTCGTGGACACCATTGAACAAAATGAGTGTGGGAGTGTATCAATTGCAATCAATTCTGTCATGCAAATTTCATTGTACCTTATCGTAATCTTCTCTTTGTTCATACTAGAATCTACTGGTTCCTGCTATAGTTTTCCCATCTAAAATGCAGAAACAAATTCCTTAAAGTTGACTCTGCTGCTCACGAGGCATTGCAGATATTCCAAACCGACAAACATCCAAGCCACATGGGAATTGGTAGAGCAAAAGAAGGGTAATCTTTTTAAGAGTAAAATGCCATTTTTCGTCCCTGAGGTTTGGCCAGTTTTGCGACTTTCGTCCAAAGGTTTGTTTTTCCGCATCTAGATCCAAAAGGTTTGAAATCTTTGACATTTTCATCCGGCTCGTTAACTCCATCCATTTTTCTCCATTAAGTCAGTGGTATTTCCGTGTTTTTTGTTAACTTGAAGGGCAATTCGGTGTTTTTCACTTTACGTAAAAAGACCGAAGGCCCCTGAAAAAGACCGAATTGCCCTCTAAGTTAACAAAAAAGACGAAAATACCCCTGACTGAACGAAGAAAATGGATGGAGTTAACTAGCTAGATGAAAATGGCAAGATTTCAAACCTTTTGGATCCAGATGCGGAAAAACAAACCTTTGGATGAAAGTGGCCAAACACTCAAACCTCAGGGACGAAAATGGCATTTTGCTCTTTTTTTATTCTAATTCTGTTCTTTCATGTCTCAAAAGTTAGTAGTAATATCTGTTCATTTTCAGGTTCTCTGTGTTTGGCATGATGAATAAGGTGTGGAGAATGCATTCTTCTTTTAAGTCTGCTTTTCCTTTAAATTTATTATCTGATCGATGTTTTCTAATTTAGTGTGTAACACCTATGGGTAAACGTCTTTTAAGGTAAACACGGATTTCCTAGTTAATTAATTTCAGTAATTAAACAACTTTACCTACAAGTTCATACTGTTGGTGATGGATAATTGTTTGTTTCTGTACCAGGTCATGGTTTCTCAGGCCCATACTAGACCTTGACAACTTGAACAGTCGTCTTAATGTTGTATCCTATCTTTTGTATAATATATCGAAGTTTAAGGATGACTATTACTCACTGTTCTGTGCTTTATTCAATATCCACAAAAACACTTGTTACTTGTTTCCTTTAATAGATTCAGATATCGTTCTTTGTTTCGTCTGAAGAACTGTTAACTTCTTTACGTGATACACTGAAATCGGTCAAGGATGTTCCCCACATACTGAAGGTGCAACACATCTTTTTCTGTTTGATCACTATAGCTAGTGTCAAGTCTATCAATATAATATAACTACAGAAGAATTATTCTTTCTGTATCTTTATCATGTATAATTTTCTCTTCATCGTTTTCATCTCTTTGTCATGGAAGAAATTCAATTCCCCAAGTTCAGTATGCACCTGTGGTGATTGGACTGCGTTCCTGAAGGTAATCTTTGCTCGTTATTTCATCCTTCGTTTAAAGTTCCGCTTACTAGTACTCATTAACTGAAAAGTGCATAGTATTCAACATATTTCCTTCGCTCTGGTGTACAATCTTGATGTTTTGGGCCTAAACACCTTATTATGTTAATATCTGCTTCTGCAGTCAGGAACTCATGTTATCTATCTTCGGTGTATGAATTATATAAGCAACGGGTTTGCATATATGCATGTGTTGTAGTTGTTGATTATTGAACTGAATATTAGATGACAACTTGTGATGCTTATACAGTATATGACTTTATCAGCAACTTTTATATAACCATATATGCTTTTATCTTGTAGAGCCTTTCTGCACTTCTGCATATCAACAAAATATTTGAACTAGGAATTTCTGAAAATCTTCAGGAGCAAGCTAGCTACTTCAGTGTAAATATTGTTGAGAAGGTATTGAATTATTTTCCCAAGCATGGTATCCCTGCAGTATTTAGTCTTTTTACCATACCGTCGTTTTAATTGACTGGTTATTAACCAGTTTTTGGGTTATGACAGGCTGCTTCATGCATATCAATGGATTTAGCTTATGTATATGAACTGGTTAGAAAGATATCTGTTTCTTCCTCCTCTAAGTTCTAGCTTAGTGTTAAGTAATGTGGATAAATGATTCTCGGTTGAGTTTAACAGTTATTTTCTGATTTCTTGTTATATTTATAGGTAATTGGTGTTGTTGATGTAAACAGAAGTAAAGACAAAGGCTATGAGACAACTGTGAAAGAAGGTTTTTGTGACGAGGTTTAGGACATGATCAGTTGCTTTCTTAACTACCCGTTTACTTCTTTATGTGTATGTTCCGTTATCTTGACAAAACTTCTTTTCGTATTTAAATGCAGCTGGATGAACTGAGGCAAATATATGAAGAATTACCAGAATTTTTGGAAGAGGTGCTATTGATTCACATTACAAATTGTTTTCTGGTTATACAAATGTTCTAATTGAGGCAGCATTGGAACTTTAAACAAAATTATCAAGTAACCTTGGGTATCTATTGTGCTCAACAGGTGTCATCATTGGAACTTGCACGTCTTCCTTACATGTCTAGAGACAAACTGCTTCCACAAGTTGTTTATATAAATCAGTTAGGTATGCTACATGTTTTTACCGCTTTCGATCTTTTACAGTTTATTAGACAATAATCAGCGTTACTTTATGATCTTTAAAGGCTAGTTATACTAAATAATAATATGCATTACTTAAGGTATGAATTTTGAGAGATGAGAACCAAAGGGAAAAATTAACTCACAGTCCCACATCGACTCTGTGAACAATGCCCAGCTGAAGGCTGTGCCTATATAATGAGCGCCCAGGAATGGAGAAAGCATACCTTTCTCGGCCTTTTGGCTAAGATCAAGTGTAGTATCTGTTCTTATCAGTTTAATATCTGATACGTGGGCCATCGGCCCACTCGATATTAATCTAATTTTTTATGGGGAAAGGCCCATCACAATAGCCTGCTATTCGGGTCTTTTAGCGTCGCCTTGGTGTTGCACTACTGCCTTTGCCTGGCGCACCCCTCCAAACCCAAGTTCAGATTAAATAAAAGAAATATGCATGCCTATCATAATAGCTTGCTATTAGGCACCGCTCCAAACCCTCGTTCAGAATTTATAAATGAAATATGCAGGATCATCATAATAGCTTGCTATGCGTTGACCTGTTTTTGCACTACTGCCTTGGCACCCCTCTAAACCCTAGTTCAGAATTTATAAATGAAATATGCAAGCCCATCACAATAGCTTGCTATTGCGGTCTTTAAGCCTTGCCCTGGTTTTGTACTACTGACTGGGCACCCCTCCAAACCCTAGTTCAGAATTTATATGCGTTCCGGCAGCGCTATATCATAAAATATTATTTTGATTTATTCGTTATCTTAGTGGATTATTACTTATTATTGATTTGTTATATAAATTTTAGTAAAATTAACCAGGTTTTGTAGTTGAGTGAACTGCTTTCTATTGAAACACCTGAACTCGTCATTCATCTTCTTTCCTTCTGATGACAGATAAAAGCTATGAAGGACCTGTATTTACTAGATTCTACAGCTCAGACCGGCAACCCAATTGGCGAAGATGTGCAAGAGGAACTGTATCAAAAGGTTTTGTATGCTATCTTATATTTTTTTGAAAGAAGTGACATCTCCTTTGGCTTATGAGTTGAACAAAATTCATCAGCATGGTTCTAACCAAAGTTTAATTTTGCTTCTTTTTTTCGCACTGATTACAATTTTTAAAATCTAAGGCTATTTGAGTAGAAAAAAAGTTGTTACTGAAAATATCAATTAAATTTCAATGGTGTATACAAGTTTTTGCAGTTACTATTGTTCCAATTAAATAGCAATAACAACTAGGGCTGCTAATGAACCAAACGTTCAGCGAACAATTCGTGAACCGTTCGGCGGGAAGTTCGTTTGTATTTGTTCATTTGTTAAACAAACAAACACGAACAAGAAATTTCGTTCGTTTAGTTAAACGAACGAACATGAACAGACGCCACGTTCGTTCATTTATGTTCGTGAACGTTCAGTAACGTGTTCGTTTGTGTTCAATAGTTCATTAGTGTTTTTAGTTTTTATATTTTATTTATAAACTTCAAAATTCTGACAAATAAAATACTTAATAAGTGTCGATGTGTCACGTATTTTGTTAATGAATGCTTGTTTGTGTTCGTTTGTTCTCATTTGTGTTCATGAACATTAGTTTGTACCCATTTGTGTGCATCAACGTTCGTTGCCTAAAATTAACAAACAAAGAAGAACAAGTTCATTTCCTTAACAAATGAACAAAAACCATAGTTATCGATAGCGAAGATAGCGTTCGCTATCGCGCGCTTCGTAGCATATAGGTACCTCGTCCCTATTCACTATCGATAACTCTGACACAAACATAAAATCTAGTTCGGTAAGAGTTCATGAATAGTTCGTGAACACATATATTATTTAACAAACGAACACGAACAAGGTCTTGTTCATGTTCATGCGGTTCGTTTGCAGCCCTAATAACAACTAAAGGGGAATAATTTATTTTAACAAATATTTTCGATGAATTGTGAGTGGATATATTAATCTTTTTTCAATTTATAGGGCCTATAGGTTATATGAACTGGATTATTTTTTTCTTCTTGTTACAGATAAAAGCTATGAAGGACCTGTATCTACTTGATTTGTTTGACATGCATCAGAAAATCGTTTCAAAATTCCAGCAGGTAAGTTAGTGGCTCTTATCAAAATTGGGAATCTTTTCAATATAAAAGCATGTAGAATCATTTGAAGATAATGTGTAATCTTGCAAATGCATACAGAAAAGGCAATTAATGAAAACGTTTTGTTATCCAGCTCGATTCTCTTCCTCAGCAACTAGAAAACAAGCGTCTTGAGAAGCTGAAAAAGTTTAAAATCATATTGGAGCGTTTCATTCAATTCAATTCTTACAAATCCCTAAGCATGGAATAGTAGCTAACTACAAAGACAAGCTGTGTACTTATGAGAGGCAGATTATTAGTTTCGTCAATGCAAATAAGTGGAGGAAACCAGGGCTGCTCAGCAGCAAACACAAGCTTGACCCGGGTCTTATAAACTTCTTATAGCAGGTCTCTAGTCGTTCGCCCCAACAATTGAACTTTGGTATTGTGTGGCTGTTTAAATGCTGCTTAATCTTGTTATCTTTGTTTTAAGTTATGCCACCCTGGCAACAAGTATAGATGTCATCTTCCTTGCTTTTACATGTGTATATTTGAACTAGAACTTATTCAAATGTTTATATTATATGATGTCTTGGGTTCAAATAGTAACTTGACTTTGTATACATTTACTGATTGGCAGTTGATCTAAATGAATATGTGATTATCTCATACCATTTTTTGTTTTTCTTTCTTTATAGGATTAGTTTACAAACTACTACATTTTTCATAAGAATATTATCAGAAATGATAACATATTTTCCCCAAACTAATCTAAATAGATAGATCAGACTTTTATATTTTTGTTTTCTTTTTATTATAATTTATTATAATAGTGTTTATGCTTTAAAACATGTGTGTTTATAGAAGTGTGTATTTGATAAGCCAAAGGCATTTTGGGTGTGTTAAGTTAAGATGCCTATCTCGGGTTCAAGTCTTGTCTATTAAGTGTAAAGTGGGCATGTAAGTGGTCGTGAGTGTAGGAGAGATAAAAGGTAATGATAAAAGTATAAAAAATATATTATTGAATTAAAATAAGAGAGAATGTAGTTGTTTTTAGTGTAATTATAGGGTAAATATGGTGGAAAAGATGTGAACGCTCTTAAAAGTTAGATATAAAACAAGGGTAAAGTTTCCGTACAAACAGCCTTATTATATAAAATAAAACGTACGAAAGGCATGAAAAGGTTTAAAAAATACGCGGTGACATTTTCGAATTATTTACTCGTAGAGTAATTATCAAAATTACCCTACAAATGATCTTGAAAAGTAATTTTGATCTTGTAGGGTAATTTTGTAAAATGTGCTTAAATTACCCTACAAGATAATTTTACAAACTTACCCTATAAAATCAAAATTACCCTACAAGATCATTTGTAGTGTAATTTTGATAATTACTCTATGAGTAAATAATTACGAAAAATGTCACCGCATTTTTTCAGCAAAACCTTCAGTTCGTATGTTTTGTACGTTAAAGATATTTGTATTTGATCTTTTGCCTATAAAACAAATCATATTGAAATCAATAAAGTAGAACACACCTACTTGAAATGAATCGTAATAAAACTAAAAGTAAAAGGAAGTGATTTGTACATAATAACTTCTATTTTGCACACATGTTTAGAAAAGTAGCGGAATACCCGCGCTTCGCAACGGTCTTTCAATCTGTGTTATTTTCGTTTGGTACAGTACGGGATTAACACTCAATATAACAAACGAAAAAATATATGCATAAGAGGATATAAACATGTGTTTTAAATCGATCGAAGACCATGAAACAAATACCAATACCGATGTTGTTCGGTTGGTATCGGTTCGGTTCGTCACAGTACCATTATTGTACAAACACTCGCTATAGCTTACGGCACCAAGAAATACTCTATTGCGAATATCATACTACCACGTCAAAAAAACCATAAAAACAAATACATTGTTTAGATGGTAATTGCTTGGTTCCTAATGATAAAAATAATCAACTATATTTGGACCCGTCAAATAAAACTTTTATCGAATCGTATACATAAAATAACACGTCCAAATGGTTTATTGAAAAAAAGGTAAACTCCGGCAATTTACAAAAATAAATAAATAAATAAAAACTAAAGCGCAATTCACAACACGGTTTGAAGTAAAATTTATATATGTACGTAGATAAAATAAATATGTCGTAACGGAAACCTCATAATTTTATCATGTTTTAAAAGTTATAAGTGAAAAACAAAATAAACTTCAACAGTTGTATGACAACTTTATTAAAGTTCATGGGTAGAAACATATATTGGCTAGAAAAAAGAATTATAAAACTTCGATGACTTTATTAAGGTTTAGGGTATAAACATAAAGGTGCGTGCAAGCGTGATAAAGTCATTGGAAGCCAAAAAAACACTATTCGTCCCTTACTAAAATGTATATATATGTATAATATAATAACGATATGGTGACGAACTGAGTTGGTGTAGTAATATTTACAATGATTTTATCAGATAAATGTTGTATAATGTATATCTCAAAAAATAAAGTCATTTTTCATCGATCGAAATTATAAAAATGAATATCAATATTGGTTCCAATAACACTAATAACGCTACCGATATTGTTGGTCGTACCGACTTGGTTCATCAAAGTCCCATTGTTTCGGCAACAACATTGTTTTAAATAAAGGTTTATTGGATTTTAATAATCCTAAGTTTCACCTATTGGCCGATAATAATTCCAACTTTAAAATTTCCCTCCAACGATCCCAACTTGTAAAAGTTTGGCCCCCATTGATCATTTTCATACATATAAAAATTTTCCATCCTCAATAGATTCAAGTGCAATTGAAACTCCTTAATTGATTTAAGTACACCTATATTAGAAAAGGATCAACGGGGGCCAAATTCTTACAAGTTGGGATCGTTGGAAGGAATTTTTAAAGTTGAGATTATTATCGGCCAATAGATGAAACTTAGGATTATTTATATCGGAATGTCGATGAAAAATTAAATGAAATCGCGTATTTAGTTTTTATATAAAAGACTAACGAATGAAAATTATAAGGAAAAAAATAAAACTATTGGGTTAAAAGCATATATTATTTATAGTATAAGGTGTGTAACTGAAATATAAAAGTTAAAAAAAAAGTCAACATAACTATTAGTTGAACCTAAAGATAAAAAAGAAAAAAAAAGCAAAAGGAGAGTTACTATTAATCCAACTTGCAAATGTATATATACTAGTTATTGCCCCGCCCGTGTTGTGAGGCAGTAAGCCAAATATTTTTTTCTTTCATAACATGTACACTTGTGTTTCGATTAATTGTACATACTACTCATAACACGTTCTCAAAAAAAATTTACATCGAGTCAATTAATTAAAACAAAACACTACCATTCCTTTGCAATAGAAAAAAACTAAAACTAAAACGATGGAAAACTATAATTTTAAACTTAGGGCAAGAATTTAATTTTTCAGGAAAAATGAGCGTGTGTCAGGCAGCCGCCCGACACGAATAAAAATTACACAGAGTCAATCAATTAAAGCAAAACACTACTATAGTTTTGTAAAAAAAAAACTAAAACGATGGCATGACTGTAATTTTACACTTGATGCAAAATCGTAATTTGATAGGAAAAAAAATAGGAAAACTATAAATTTGAACTGAGGGCAAAATCGTAAATTGGCTAGGAGGGGAAAAACAAAACAAATGACAAAACTATAAATTTAAAGGGGGCAAAATCGTAATTTAACTTGAACAATGAGAAAGTGTCAGACATCTGCCTGTCACTATTCCCCTCCATGATTTTCTCCGCTGCGCGTTGCCGCGCCATTTTTGGCTATGTTTTAACCTTTTTTACTAACTGTATTTTAAAATTAAAATAATAAGTGTGATCATTCTTTTCCCATACAATATGACGGAAGTTTGGACATCATCAGGTCAAAAGATAAGGTCAAAAGCCATAAAAGCAAACGACGATACTAAATACTTTCACGTAAATAGATTTTATAAACCATTTTCTTTTGTATATATTACTTTTGAACAACTAATATATCTTTATTAGATGTCATATATTAATATTAACTTAATAATTCGATTTAATAAATTATGCATTGAAAGTTAGAATCTTTATTATTTACATGATTGATTAATGTTTAAAAAAGAAAAAAAAGGTACTTGAGAAAATGAATTTATCCAGCTTTCAAAAATTTTGAAGTTTTGATAATCTGAACCGATTTTTCTTTTTCTTAAAAAAAAAGATCACAAACCAGGGGCAGATCTATATAGAAGCGAGGGGTTACCCGGAATACCCCTTACGTTTCTAAAGTTTTGTATTATAGTAAATAAATAAATAAATGTATAATGTATAATTTCACTCAATACACAATTTTGACTCCTATTATCCTTCCTAATTATTGACCCCTATTATCCTCCCATACACAATTTTGACTCTTATTTTCCTTCCTAACTGTTGTGTAAGGATAATAGGTCATTTAAGTTATGTAATCAATGTGTAGAAAACGATAAATCACAATATGGTTTATTTAATAAATCCATTGGCCAGTCTGATTATTCTGATCCATGGGCCCATCTGCTCTCCATTTAATTTAAGAAAATTCATTTGATTATTAGGCCCAAAATCATTGAACAAAACAGGCCCAAATTATATAAATCAATTAAGAGTTAAACGCTTGGTTCGTCCCTGTGGTATGCAAAAATTGCAGACTTGGTCCTAATGGTTTACTAATTACACGCGTGGTACCAAAACGTTTTTAAAAGAAACTCGCGGGTCCCTTGCACTAACATCAGTTAGATTTCTCAGTTAACATACCCCATGTGCATGTCACGTGAGGGTAATCTTGTGTAAATTTACTTATTTACCCTTAAAGATAAAAAAGAATATAAACCACCACCCATCATCCTCCCTTCTTCTTCTCCAGGCCATCAACCACACCCATCATCCTTCCCAACCCTTCTTTGGCGATCTCTGAACCGACCAACCAAGAACTCAGGTCACCACCAAACTACACTAACTTTCGAAACGCTTCCATTAAAAACAAACACTCACAGGAGAAACATTCCGATAGAAACTTTCGGCAGCAACAAAATGTTTTGGAAAAATCTCCGGCGGAGGAGCGACTGCACGGCAGCACGGACTGCGATGGAATCAACGTCGGCCATATTGCTGCTGAAAATGGAGTATGTGATTTGCTGCTGAAAGAATATTATTATTAGCTGTGGAAAGGTACAAAATGTTGTGGAAGCTTTGTTGTGAGATTCTCAAGGGATGGAGTATTATTATCATTAATTTGTTATCATTATTAGTATTGATTGTTTCTGTGTATTTGAATGGGTTGTTGCTGGAGAAAGTGTGTGTGAGAGATAATTAGAAGAAGACACTTGTTGCTGGTGAGAGGTAGTGGGTTCGTTTTTTTTGGTGAAGGCGGCGGTTTGGTAGTGGTTTTGTTTTTCCGGTTGTAATGGTGGTGGTGAGTGGGAGTTCAGTAGTGGTTGGTGTTCGGTTGTGGTGGTTTGGGGCACGGACCCATAAGTTTTATTGTTCAGTCATGTTAAGGAATTTATCAAACAAACGGCCAATATATGCAAGACTGTCCAGCCGGTGTCTACTGGTGTCATTGATAAAGGAGATCTTGGGGAAATTGTTACTCAACGGGAAGTGGAGGATAACACAGTGGGGGATTGGTGGAATTAGTGGTGGTGGTGGTGGGTTGAAGGTGGAGGTGGTGGTGATGATGGGTTGAAGGTGGAGGTGGTGGTGACCTGAGTTCTTGGCTGATTGGTTCAGAGATCACCGGAGAAGGGTTGGGGAGGATGATGAGCGGTGGTTGATGGCCTGAAGAAGAGGAAGGGGACGAGGGATGGGCCCCAAAAGGCTTTTATAATATAATAATTTTTATATATTTTTTTATCTTAAAGGGTAAATATGTAAATTTACACAAGATTACCTTCACATGACATACACATGATGTGTGTTAACTGAAAAATCTAACTGATGTTAGTGTAGGGGACCAAGCGAGTTTATTTTAGACAAGTTTTGGTACCACGCGTGTAATTAGTAAACCATTAGGACCAAATCTGCAATTTTTGCAAACCATAGGGACCAACCAAGCATTTAACTCATCAATTAACCAATCCTTAAAGCCCAACTAAATACAAAACCAATGGACATACAATACCGAATTGTATTAGATTAATACGAGCATTCACTCTCGCAACTCCTAACTCGTTTATTATTTAATACAATCAACTTAGTCGATAGGTTAATTCAGATATCCAGTACAACCAAAATCCGTTGATAACACTAAAATTACTAATAAGTTAATACGTGTAAATTGTATTTTACATATATGTAAACAAGGATATTCGTTATATATATGCAGATATAACAAGAAACACAATATATTATTACAGAAAGACAAACATAAGAATTAGATGATGAAGTGAATAGTCATAAAAATTATATTATATTATATTATATTATATTATATTAACACACACGTTTATTCAAAAGCGAACAATACACAACTTTTTTAAAAAACAATTTTTTTTGTCATTAAGTATATAACATTACATTATTTCAAGTCGTGTAATACACATAATTCTGTATTTTATATATATTAAAAGGTAATGATAATAAACATATTTGTTTAAAAATTTATATTATAATGATATTTAATTATCATTTATTTTATTTTTTTCTAATAACTTTTATTTGCTAACCTTTTAAAAATAAATTTAAAGTCAAAGTTGTGCTTGATTCTTTTTGTTAGCATTCCGATAAAGATTTTGAAATTGTATTAAAAATAAAAAAAAATTGGTATCATAAATTATACAGAATACCGGTATCGTACCGCTACATAAAGGTTATTTGAGGGCTCAACTGGCAGGGAAGGGATGGTGAACAAGATGTATGTACTTGTATTGTTTTTAAACTTCTTGTTTTATTGTGATAAACCAACATTTATCAACATACCAAATAACCATAATCACTTGTTCTATTTTGTTTAAATATATATCGCTTGTATCATTAACTAGTAAGGAAAACTGGAAAACACATCATTACCAATATGGGTTAAATTTTTAATGGGTAACGGGTCTAGTGGGGTTAAGAGTTTACTTACTAGATTTTATTTGTTAATGTAAATGGGTCCAATAGTCTGTTACATTTTTAACACGCCAAAAATTGTAAATTAAAATTTTATATGAACTTTTATTCTTGTGTCATTGGTCACAAAACAACATTATAGGTGTCGGTGTAAAAAATTCACTAAATGTCATATATATTAACGTATAAAAATCACGGCGTTAGTTCACACCCCTTCCACCACTCTCAGTTTGCTCCTGTGTGGAGCGGCACAAACGCCGACATCCACACATTGGCACAGGTTGGGGGGGGGGGGGGGCTGAATTTTTCGCTCAGTAGTGTTATGTATGTAGTTTTCGTATAGAATTTTTTAGGTGTATACGTTTTTGACCCACGGTTTTATAAATTTTTTTAGGTATATACGTTTTTGACCTCCCGGTCAGAAATCTCAAGTTTCGCCACTGCTTCCACATATTAGCCATTGGTTTATAATATAGTGTTAACTTTTGTATAAACCTAATCAAATCTAAAATCTAAGAACTCTAATATTTGAAATAGAATCAGCCTAAGAATCTGTTTATAAGTTACAATTTGTATGGAAAAATGAACATGTGTTTATACTAGTAGAAAATATTAACTATTACTCAAGACAACTCAAGATTCTGAACTCTTTTAAACAAGTAGCTAGGCGCCTCTAGGAAGACACTCATATTGGCAGCTACTTCAGCAAACCGTAGCGCGGTTTCTGCTTGAAACGAGTGATGATACTTTCGATTCTCGTCATGACAACACTTCCAACAGACGCTCATGTGGCTCCCTACCAACAAGTGACGAAATGAACCTAGTTACCCTTGGGTGGACACCCTCCTCAAAACAATGGACCGGATAAGTTAACATGTTGCCGCCTAACGTGCGTGATGTAAACAGTACACATTCGGAAAGCAACACAACAATGCATAAAAATATACACGACGTATGAAACTTTCCTTGTGTTCTTATATGATGTAGCGTAAGATACGATAACAAAGAACAAAACACGTTGATTCTACGAATACCCATGTTGATCTTCCCCAAACCCTCAAAATTCAACCCAAAGGGCAAAACTTTGAAGTGAAAACTGAAAAGTGGTTATTCTCAAAATTGAATTCTGGCCATTAGAATTACAAGAGCAATATATAAATAAAGACTGAAATTCGAAATAGGCTACAAAAAGGCCATAGGCCAAACACAAGCCCAAAAAGAAAATACATAAAACATGGAAAAAACATAAAAATGTCATGGCCCGATCTTCTACACTTGGGCTTGCATCATTATATCTTCAACATCATTACGCACCCTCTAGAGCGTGTTGTATTTCATTCTGTGCACCCTCGAGGGCGCGTTCCAACGCGCCCTGGAGGATTACCCCATTCCTCAATTGAAGGCCCTCAACCACAAGCTCATTTACATATAAGTACGCACGTTCCATTTCCTCGTTCAACATTGACCTAGAACGCACACTAACCAATTTAGGGGTTTTACGTTTCTTTGTACACCTTGTTTCTATATCTTGTGCAAGCATTTCCACAGCATTCACCCTATCGAACCAGTCAGCCATGATTTGATCATCTGTTGACTTGTGATTTGTCATTTTATCTCTCATGTCATCCCTTTGCGCACACAGCGCGCTCATTCAGTCGTAAATGGTTCGCTTTCATACGGAGCGAAAGGTCAGCACTTTGTTGGACACGTTGACTTGCTTTCATCACTAATGGCACCACTTTTGCTGCCGTTTTTGCAACAGCAAATATCTCCATCTGTAACATGAAACATGATCAGTTGATATTGATAAATAAAAATTTAATTTAACATGTGCATGCATACCTTTGTTGCTCAAGAATTTGAAAGGGAATATCTAATAAAGGAAAGATATGATATATGAAGACTGAGAATGTTGAACAAAATATATATATGATGATTGTTTGTGCATTCAGTGGACACTGATGAGCCACGAAAGCAAAGAAGTTGGTTGACTTTTTCATAGTTGACATTATGTAGTTACTCATAGTCCGACATTTTGCTGTTATTTTTAAAGAGATGACCGAGTCCTAGTTGACTGATGGGTCGACTCATCAATTCATCATAGCTAACTTTTTGCAGTTTTTCATAAAGGTTAAACTAAAACTTATTTTTCTGTTAAAATTTCCTGGTTAGGCTTTTGGAAAATGGTATTTGTGAAAACTTAGAATTAGAATTTTGATATGCTAACTCAAAAGTCTCAATCAAAATTCAAACAGTAACAACACATAGTTTTCGAATAAGTTCTCTAATATAATTAATCTAGAAAATAACTCAAAATTAAATGACCATAATCATAAGCATGATTAAGTTAGGGTGGAGGAGGCGCTCACCCAATTTACCCAAGTATTCAAGCTAACAGTTGGCTATTAGCTTTTTGCCACCTCATAACTACTCAAAGTACAAAATGTTGAAGGCCTTACCCAAGTACTCACCAAATTTTTACATTTTTTATGTAATAATATACAAAGCTAATTTAAATATTAAACACTAATATATTTAAATTATTAAGTAAAAAATAAATAATTAAAATAAAAGCTTAAATAATTATTTGTACTTAATTAAAATAAAAACTACATAATTAAAATTAAACATCTAAGCATTGGTTCCCTATCCGGGATGGCTTTGCAAAATTTGTCACGCCAAAATGTGATTAAATGTCTACACCACCACTAGCGATGGTTGCCGGAATCGCTTGCTTCTCCGTTATGTCGCCACCACAATCATCACCTCGTTGTAGACAATTGGTTAAAACTATGAGCCGTGATATTGATTTCCCAAAACTTTGAATGAATTTCATGTAACCTTTCATCGGTTCCACCCAAATGTTGATGAAATTGTTCAAATGCAACAATCGAAAATGACATTGTTGTTGCCGGTGGTGGAAATCGCAAGGGCATAAACTGTAATAGAAAAATGGTAGTTTAGTTATTTACTCACTTTTGGATGGTCAAACAAACGGTCAACTAACTGCTGGAGGTAAAGTGTGATGATTTGCGGGCACGAAGAGCCATATGGCAAAATTTGGAAGATAAAGTGTCATTATGCAAAATGATCCAAACCAGTCGTGGTCATGGTGGTGGTGTAGTAACAAAATCACAAGGGTGCAAACTGCAATAGAAAAACGGTAGTTTAGTCATTTACACGCTTTTTAGATGGTAAAACAAACGGCCAACTGACGGCTATGGGGCACAGTATGATGATTTACGGGCACGGAGAGCTATAAGGCAAAACCTAGAAAATAGGGTGTTATTCTGCAAAATTACCCAAATCACATACAAGCAAATTGTAATTTACTCTTATATCTTTCTTGTTCTATCCTTCTCTCCTTAATTTCCTTTTATCATTTTTTTCCTTTTCAGACTGGAGGGGGTGGGGCGTGGGAAACCCACCCAAGCCCCCTACACTCCCCCTTGTGAGCTTGAGCATGGGCACTGCCTCTTTGGCGTGGGAATTGTCATGGGCGTGGGGCGGGCTTGGGCTTCGACGCGAAGGATGATCATTGGTTGTTGGTTTTGACTAGGGATGAGCATTTCGTATCGGGTATATTTGGTACCGGTACCCACTTTCCCCTTTTTTGGTAAAACACCGGTGAGTACCGGTACCTACTTTTCCCATTTTTCGGTACCGAACGGTACCGTGCTCATCCTTAGTTTTGACCGTTGGTAAACGACTATATTTAACAAAAATATATTATTTTTTATTTACTATCTATATAAATCAAACCAACCCAACCCTTTTACTACCATTCTCTACTACTACAATCTTAAATTTTATTAAAAAAAAACCTTCCATTTTTATAAAAAAAATGCAGCCGTACAACCGCGGTTTTAACCCAAGCAACCCGTATTCCTGCACCGAAACCCCGAATCCTAGTCCACCACCAAACCATCCGCCTCAAATAAATTCACCTTGTTTGAAACTAGAGAGTGTTGCTGTAACATTCGTCGAAAAACGGGTTTCAAAACCCGCTTCGTTTATTAATCAAATATTCAGTTATATGTTCGTTGCGTATTTATTGTTCAGATTATTTTTAAATAATACATAATTAATAAATATTTAGAATTTAAAAACCAAAAATTATAACTAACAATAATAAGGATAAAAAAAATAAATATTGGGGCAGCCGGGTTTCGAACCCGGGTCTCCCGCAAAGACAAACACACACCACACCACTCCGCCACACCCTTCTTTTGTGATAAATAATTAAACGAATAACATTTATAATAAAAACCGAAAATCAAATCTGTAAATCAGCGCGCCCAGAACTCGCAAATACCGGAAAAAAAACCGAAACTCCGCGATTTTGGCTATTCTCCTTTGACTGAAACGCATAAACGGATCGCGACATCAGTTATAACCGTTGCCGGCACTCAATTTCAGTCAAAAACCGATGAAATCATTGATCGCGATTGTTGACCCCTAATTCAGACCCAATCGACCTGCCCCCTTATAAATACCCACTCAAAATCCTTGTAAACCTTTCGCTCAGAACCGCACTCTCTTTCCGAAGCTTCATTCGTTCCAAAGCACGTCGCCGGAGTTTTTCTGCACTCGCCGGAATATCGCCGGAATCACTGATCAGAAAACCGCAGTTGTTCTTCAGACGGTATAAATGTCTAAACCTCCCTACTATCTCTTGATTGATAATTTAATTGCTTAAATCAATGATCAAAACTGTTAAAACAGTTCACTCAGTCGGAAATCGCAAATCAGAGCCGACGAAATCCTGCCGGAAATCCGAAGCAAACTCTCTGTTTTGGTATACCATATTACTTAATATTCTTTTTCTATTCCATTTCAATCAAGTATAAGTTGTGGTCGATTAAACAGAACAGTCGGGTTTCACTGTTCTGTATTTTTTTTTAGTAAAGAAGATGAAGTTGAAAATGCGTATTAATATAATTAAAATCGGATATTTAACCAGGCTAGACACACAGTCTAGCGGTGGACTGTGTGCAAATACAATACACCCGTCCCGAGTTCGAATCACGCATGCTTCCGACTTTCTGAAATAAAACCAACATTTTTTTAAAACTTATTCAGATCAATCCACAGAACGTATACAAGAGGAATATAATCCAGTAGTTAAGCAGATTAGACACACAGCCCAACTGGTTGGGCTGTGCGCACTCGAACCGAAGATTCCGGGTTCGACTCCGGGTCTCTGCAACCGGTTCGGCCATATTAAATCATTTTTAATAGAAAACTAAATAAGGTTAAAGTTAATTAGTATATATATATAATTAAAACAGAGAATATTTCGGGTTAGACACGTAGCTCAGTTGGTAGAGCTGCGTGCACGTATACGAGAGGTCCCGAGTTCGAACCTCACTCACCGCATAGAATAAACACTGTCTGACCGGTCAGACCCGGTCAAACCTGACAGAAAGTCAACCCAATTTTTTATTTTTACTTATTTATTTAATTGAAAAATCATTTAAAAATACTTAAAAATAAGATTTTTAAAGTTAGAAAATTTCCTTAAACTCACAAAAATAAATCTAAAAATCACATTAAGAGCACTAATTAAAAATATTAATCTCAGATAAAAATTATTTATTTATCGAATCATTTCGTTATTATTTAGGTTAGTTTTTCCCTCGTCGGTTGAATCATAAATTCGTGCGCATTCATCGTCATCAAAGAACGCACCCACAGTGAGTGAATCTCTACCAATTCCCCGTTTAATCATGTTTTGGGGTGTATCATGTGTCGTACAATTCTTTTATTTTATTTAAACACTTGTGCATACATCATATCCGTGATCAAATGTGTATCAATTGTTGTGTGAATTATATGTAGATTGGATTTATCATTTTCAGTGCACGCATGTCATTAGGCCCATCAGTTCCCCGTGGGATACGGGTTGAGCATCAGGAGCCTCATTAGATCGGCTCCGTTTGATTGAGCCTTGATCTCACATACATCATCATTCATGTCATATACTCATCCAAAGTGGTTTGTGATTGTTTATCTATATATGTTGGCTCACATGTGATTATTGCACGAATTTTCTTTATTAAATAAAACAAGAAATTAGTAAAAAATGTTTTATCAAGGTTCACTCGCCAACTTTTGTAGACCCAAAATCTCCCCCGTTTTACACATGATACAGGTGATCCAGCTGAGACAGGAAACACTTAGGAAGGCCTAGAAGAATAAACAAGTTTATGGTTTGGAATAATTATGTAGCTTCATTTTCTTGTAATTGTATGAATTTTGTTTTGGATATTTAAGTTTGTAATTTGAATTTAATAAATATGAAACATCTTAGTAAACATCATGAGCTTTGGTGATAACCTAATTATGTGTCACACCCCGACCCGCAGCGGAAAAAGGTGATCGGGGCATGATTGGGTTATCATCAAAGCTCATGACATTTATTATAACGTTTCATATTCATTAATACAATTTAATGGGAAATTTACAATCATAATTACATCATGTCCTAAACATCAATCTAGGCTTCATTGTTTTCTTCTAAGGCATTTCCTATGTTTTCCTTGCTTCATCCTGTTCACCTGTATCATGTGTAAAAAGGGTTTTTGGATCAACAAAAAGTTGGCGAGTGAATCCTATGAAAAACATTTGAACAAGTTTATTTAATTGATTATGAAATAGAGTGCACAACCACACATGAGTAAAAATAGATGTAATCTTATTCACCAATCAATTAATATTAAATAATGCACACATGAACAATAATGGATCGTTTTGAGGCACGCGTTGCTCAACTCGTCTCTCACGAGGAACTGATGGGCCTAATGAATGATTTGCATATACTTGACAATATGAAATACATAACTACAAACAATGTAAACTAAATAATACACATATGAACAATAATGGATTTGTTTTGAGGCACGCGTTGCGCAACTCGTCTCCCACGAGGAACTGATGGGCTTAATGAATGAATTTCATATAAGTTGACAAAATGAAATACATAACCACAATCAATATAAACAATCTAAGTTTAGATCACAATATGTATGGCACAAGTTTAAATAAACGAGTTAATTTTTGGTGACACATGACACACCCCAAAACGTGTAATTAAAAAGGGAGTTGTAAGATTCACTCACATTGGGTGCGTTCGGTTGATGATGTTGAATGCACACGAAGTGGTTTTAACCACGAGTGAAATTAACCTAGATAATGGCATAATGGTTCGGTAAGTAAACGGATTTTATTAATCCATTTTAGTAGGATTGTTGGGTGTATTTTTGTGAGTTTAAGGCTATTTTCTAACCTTAAAAATGTTATTTTTAAGTATTTTTAATTGATTTTTAAATAAAATAAATAAATAAAAATAATAATAAAAATGTTGACTTTTTGACCGTTGACCGTTGACCATTGACTTTGACTGTTGACCGGTTCGTATGCGTGTATGTGTGCGCTGGGTGAGGCTCGAACCCGAGACCTCCCGTACGCGTGCACGCAGCTCTACCAACTGAGCTACGTGTCTAACCCGAAATATTTCTGTTTTTAATTAAATTTATATGCTAATTAGATTAATCCGGAAATCATTTATTTTTAAAAAGATTTTAATGCGTCGGACCGGTGCGCTCCACAGGTCTCGAACCCGGGACCTGTGGGTTGAGTTAACACACAGTCCACCGCTGGACTGTGTGTCTAACTTGTTAAATAAACTGATTTTTATTATACTTATATACAAACTAAATATTTTCATTTCTGTCTTAAATAAAAAGTTGGATAATTGTCCGGACCGGTGCGGTAGTCCGGACTCGAACTCGTGACCTGTGATTAAACATTCACACAGTCCACCACTGGACTGTGTGTCTATCTTGGTTATTATTTCGGTTATTATTAAACTTAACATCTATGCGAAATGAATCCGGTTCAGTAATAAAAAGGAACATTTTTATTAAAGCGAGGGAGCGTGTGACATGATTCGAACTCGAGACGTAAGCGTGTTTAATGTGCACACAGTCCACCACTGGACTGTGTGTCTAACCCGAGTTATTTCTTGATTTAAATTAAACTTATATACTACCGAACTTCGTCTTCTTCGTTGATTTTAACCAGAAACGATGACTGACTGATTCAACGATTTTAATCATGTTCTTTAGTGTGTTTCAGTCAATTACAGGTGAGATAAATAAAAGAATGAAAAATTAAGTGTTAGATATACCGAAACTGGACTCCTCTGTTTCTCCGGCGAAACTCCGGTGACAGCAGAAACTTCCGGCGACGTGTGTCCTGCGGCAGATAGTCTTCAGCAAGCTTGAAATGGATGTGGGTGACTTCGGTATAAGCTCTGGGGGTTCAGTAAGGCACAGAGGTGAAGGGTTCGGTTTTCCGGCGATGTGCAGAACTTTTCCGGCGAGTGGAATTACGTCCGGTAAAGGTGTGATTGTGAGCGAAAAAGCTAGCAGAGGTTCGAGGAGGTATTTATAGGGCGGGACATCGACGTATTTGGTCCGTTTTCCGACTTGATTCGTCGGTTAGAAACTTTCCGGCGGTTATAACTTGTGTCGCGGACTCAGGCGTCGGTTATAACCGATGTAGTGATTAAAGTTTACTTTATAACTGAAGAAACCGTAAATTATTGGCGAGTTATTCGGGATTTCCGACGACTGCAAATAGGCGCGTCGGTTTTGAATTCGATTCTCATGTTATGAATTAATTGTCTTCAATATTGAACAAGAAACGTAAGCGGCGCAGTGGTTGAAGGGTTAAGTGTTAAAGCTTTGTTGACTCGCAGGGTGACCCGGGTTCGAAACCCGGCAGCAGCATTTTATTTTTATTTTCTTATTTTCAATACTTTTTCAAATATAAATTATATTTTCCAATATACTTATTAATTATGTATCGTTTAAAATTAATTTGGGCATTAAATAAGCAACGAAATTTTTAACTGATTGTTCGGTTAATAAACGGAGCGGGTTTGGTAAATCCGTTTTTTGACGGATGTTACATTATGCCCCGACTTTTATTCCGCTGCGGGTCGGGGTGTGACAGATTGGTATCAGAGCTTGTGACTATAGGGATATAGGTTAGGTTATTAGACCCTTAGAGCCTATACTATAGTTGATTAAATTTTAAATTGTTTATGCGTTACATACAAAATTCATGATGTTTATATGTTTTATGTTTATTTTCACGCTCAATGTTATGCAAGCACGCTCACCAATACATGTTATTATGCAATGCTCATCATGAATCATATCCTCATAACATATCATATCCATGAGAACACACACCTCACGATTCCCATGATTTTTGCAATGATTTTTGTATTTTTCAAATCACATCAAAGTGAGTTCTCATGACGGGCATGTAGTAACTGGAAGGGTACGAGTACCGGTAGTCGGAACGTCCTGTATAGGCTTGGCATTTGTATAAATCCAAAATAAAGGACCGGTTTGCCTACCTGGGGACTAACGATGAGAGTACGAAGGACCTATTAGGACAAAGCATGCTATACCAAACGTCGCGTGAACTAACCCCACTTTGAGTTGTCATTGTGTCTACACCGGGACACCCTCCTACCATACATCTCGCAATCATGTTTTACGACACCAATGTGAATCCTAACAAGCCCAATAGTCATGGGGGCCCACATGACTACACAGGCAATGGTATGGGGGACATTGGAGGCCCAAACATGAGCAAACCCAAGACATCCTATGGATGTAGTTAAATTATTGCCAATTATGTTGTCTTTCATTCTTTTTACGACACATGACACCTAGAAAATTCTTAAACTCACAATCTTCCTATGTATGTTCCTGTAGATGTCGGCTAGGCAACTACGTGGAGGTAGAAAGTCAGGAAGATCAAATGAACGCTTGGCCACACAAATTGCTAAACAAATGGCCGCAGTGCTTCCTGACATCGTGATTCAAGTTCAACAAGCTCTCACCGCAAATCCCATCAACCCTCCCAATCAAGAAGACCAGAGCGTCGCCAACCCTCCTTCCAAAAAGTGCTCCTACAAACACTTCAAATCTTGCGATCCCCCAAAATATGAAGGGACCGAAGGTATTACCGCCCTCCTTCACTAGTATGAAGAAATGGAAAACACTTTCACCAATTGTGATTGTCCCGAGGATCGCAAGGTACGTTATTCAACTGGAAGACTGTTTGGGGTAGCCCTTACCTGGTGGAACACGGAAAAGGGTAAGCGAGGAGTTGAAGATGCCATGGCCTTAACATGGGAAGAGTTAAGGGAACTCATGACAAGACGCTTCTGTCCAAGAAGCGAAATCAAAAAGCTGGAAGACGAATTCCACACACTGAAACAAAAGGAAGGAGATCACACTTCCTATAACAAGAGATTTCTCGAGCTGAACCAGATGATCCCCAACTTGTTCACCCCCTTGTACCGCTTAGTCGAACACTACATTCGAGGCCTCCCCTCGAAAATCCAAGATTCGGTTTTAAGCACTTCGCCTGCAACACTTGAAGCTGCAATGGAATTAGCTACAGAACTCACTGAGAATCGCATCCGAAACGGCAAATTCAAAGATGAGAAGAAGAAAGCACCCATTGAGGCCCCAACTCCAAACCACCCTGTCTCCTCCTCGAAGTTTGCTGGTAAGAGGAAACGAAACAGCAAGAATTTTGCTGTCACTCAAACCAACCTTCCTATCACTGCTGCACCAATCACCCAAATTGCTCCTCCAGCTGCACCATTCAAAAAGCCATATACCGGCCCACACCCAAAATGCAACCGCTGTAAATACCATCACCCTCCCGAAAACCCCTGCCAACATTGCACAAGCTGTGGCCGTGCAGGTCACACCATCCAAACCTGCCGTACCCTTCAACGAATGAACCGCAATCAACCTCAAACCCAAACTCAAAATCAGATAGTGGGTCAAACCCAACAACCCTTACTTCTACCACCTGCACAACACGCAGCCCAATCTTACTACCAACCCAACTACCCCATGATGCAACCCATGCGAGCTTGTTTCAACTGTGGGGACCCAAACCACTTCAGGAACACATGTCCGCGTCTAGTGAACATCATCCATGCCCAAGCTCACGCAAACCCGGTAAACCAAGCTAATCAAGCTCCCCCACCTGCCAGAGGAAGAGCTTTCAACATCAATGCCAACCAAGCTAGGGCTGACAACAACGTGGTCAACGGTACGTTTCTCATCAATGGTAGTTATGCATCCATACTATTCGATACTGGCGCGGATAAGAGCTTTGTGTCCTTAGAATTCGAACCTATCCTCAACCAAACTCGTGTTAATCTCATGGAATCTCTAACGGTGGAAGTTGCTGACGGAAAACCCGTTTCATTAAATTCTATTATACGCAATTGCACCCTCACTCTAAACGATCACGACTTTCCAGTTGACCTCATTCCTATGAAGTTGGGAAGTTTCGATGTTATAATCGGTATGGACTGGCTCAGCCAGCATCACGCTGAAGTAGTGTGCCGCGAAAAGTTCATTCGCATTCCTCTTGCAGACGGTCAGACCCTACGTATTTTTGGGGAAACCCCTTCGAAAGGACTCAAATTAATGTCCTGCCTTCAAGCCCGAAGATATCTCCGCAAGAACTATGTCGCATTCCTAACTCACGTCGTCAAAAAGGGGACCAAGGAGAGGAAACTCGAAGACATCCCAGTTGTGAAAGAATTCCCACAAGTCTCTCCCGACGACATTTCAGGACTTCCTCCTGTGAGAGAAGTCGAATTCCGCATCGATCTTGTACCTGGCGCTACACCAGTCGCAAAATCTCCTTATATGTTAGCCCCATCCGAAATGCAGGAGCTGACTGACAAAGGATTCATACGTCCTAGCTCATTGCCTTGGGTGCACCTGTTCTTTTTGTGAAGAAGAAAGATGGAACGTTTCGCATGTGCATCGATTATAGAGAACTCAACAAGTTAACAGTTAAGAATCGCTATCCACTACCTCGCATTGATGACCTCCTAGACCAACTTCAAGGCGCCACCTGATTTTCAGAAATCGACCTTCGTTCTGGTTATCATCAGCTTAGAGTGCATGAAGAAGATATCCCAAAGACTGCCTTCCGGACTCGTTATGGTCATTACGAATTCATGGTCATGCCATTCGGTTTAACCAACACCCCCGCTGTCTTCATGGATCTAATGAATAGGGTATGCAAATACTTCGACCGTTTCGTCATAGTCTTCATCGACGATATTCTTATCTACTCCAAGTCTAAATCCGATCATGAGCGACACCTTCGACTCATCCTTACACTCTTAAGGACTGAAAAGCTCTACACTAAGTTCTCAAAATGTGAATTCTGGTTAGGAGAAGTACAATTCCTTGGACATGTCGTCAACGACAATGGAATTAATGTTGATCCTTCAAAAATCAAGGCAGTGCAGGAATGGCAAGCGCCACGTACCCCTACCGAAGTTAGGTCATTTCTCGGTTTGGCTGGTTACTATCGACGCTTCATCGCCAATTTTTCCCGTATTGCTGTCCCACTCATGGCCTTGACTCATAAAGGAAAACCCTTCATATGGGGGCCTAAACAAGAGGAGGCCTTCCAAACTCTAAAGCAAAAACTTTGTGACGCACCTATCCTCACACTCCCTGAAGGTTGCAATGACTTTATAGTATATTGCGACGCATCAGGGCAAGGGCTAGGCTGTGTATTAATGCAAAGAGGAAAAGTGATAGCCTATGCCTCTAGGCAACTCAAGGTTCACGAGAAGAATTACACCACCCACGACCTGGAACTTGGAGCCGTTGTGTTCGCTCTCAAGATATGGAGACATTACCTCTACGGTACTAAGTGTGAAATATACACTGACCACAAGAGTCTCCAGCATATCTTCAACCAAAAGGAGTTGAATATGAGGCAACGAAGATGGGTCGAACTTCTCAACAACTACGACTGTGAAATTCGGTATCATCCTGGCAAGGCAAACGTGGTGGCTGATGCGCTCAGTCGAAAAGTTTATGCGAACTTCATTCGTCTTCTATGTTCGCAAATCATAACCAACATCAAAGATCGAATCCGAGCAGCCCAACATGTTTCTGTAACAGAAAATGATGTACGCGAGGAGCTGTCATGTGGAGCTGAACTCAAAATCGAAACCAAATCCGACGGTATTCTATACTATTTAAACCTCATATGGATTCCTGATCGCGATAACCTCCGTGATTTCCTCATGAATGAGGCGCACAAAACACGATACTCTGTATACCCAGGAGCCGACAAGATGTATCAAGACCTACGATACACCTACTGTTGGCCTGGCATGAAAAAGGATATCGCTGTTTTTGTTTCCAAGTGCCTTACCTGTTCCAAAGTAAAAGCTGAACATCAAAGACCTTCAGGACTTCTAGTCCAACCCGAAATACCTGTATGGAAGTGGGAAAACATAACCATGGATTTCATTACCGGGTTACCTCGCACCTCCAGTGGGTATGACACCATATGGGTAATAATCGATCGTCTTACAAAGACATCTCACTTCATCCCGATTCGCGAGGACTTCAAGAACGAGAAGTTAGCTCGTATCTACATCAGCGAGATCATAAGCCGTCATGGTGTACCATTAAGCATCATTTCAGACCGTGATGGTCGTTTCACTTCACGAACATGGCGAGCCGTACAAACCGCCTTGGGTACACGATTAGACCTCAGTACCGCTTTTCATCCTCAAACTGATGGTCAATCTGAACGCACCATCCAAACCCTTGAAGACATGCTGCGAGCATGTGTCATAGACTTCAAAGGGAACTGGGACGCTCACCTACCATTAGTGGAATTTTCGTACAACAATAGTTATCATTCAAGTATCGGCATGGCTCCTTTCGAAGCTTTATATGGTCGTAAGTGCCGATCTCCAGTATGTTGGCACGAAATTGGGGAAGCGCAAATCACCGGTCCAGATTAATTCAAGAAACAACCGACAAGATCCTCCAAATTCGAAACAATCTTCTAGCGGCTCAAAGTCGTCAAAAGAGTTATGCAGACAAACGACAAAGGCCCTTGGAGTTTGACATTAGTGATCAAGTACTTTTAAAAGTATCACCGTGGAAGGGAGTGGTTTGTTTTGGCAAGAAGGGCAAGCTAGCACCACGCTACGTAGGACCTTTCAAGATACTCGAAAGAGTAGGTCCTGTAGCATACAAGCTTGACCTACCAGAAGAACTCAACAGAATTCATCCCACATTTCACGTATCAAACTTGAAAAAGTGCCTCGCCGATGAAAAACTCCATATTCCTCTAGAAGACATTCAAGTCGATGAATCGATGCACTTTGTTGAAAGACCGGTAGAAATCATGGACTTCGGAGAGAAGCGTTTAAGGCGAAGTCGTATTCCAATTGTCAGGGCACGTTGGGAGTCGAAACGAGGACCCGAGTTTACTTGGGAACGTGAAGACTCAATGCGCGAAAAATACCCGCATCTTTTTCCGGTTACCACTACTACTTAAATTTCGGGACGAAATTTCTAAAAGTAAGGGATACTGTAACATTCGTCGAAAAACGGGTTTCAAAACCCGCTTCGTTTATTAATCAAATATTCAGTTATATGTTCGTTGCGTATTTGTTGTTCAGATTATTTTTAAATAATACATAATTAATAAATATTTAAATTTAAAAACCAAAAATTATAACTAACAATAATAAGGATAAAAAAATAAATATTGGGGCAGCCGGGTTTCGAACCCGGGTCTCCCGCAAAGACAAACACACACCACACCACTCCGCCACACCCTTCTTTTGTGATAAATACTGAAACGAATAACATTTATAATAAAAACCGAAAATCAAATCTGTAAATCAGCGCGCCCAGAACTCGCGATCACCGGAAAAAAAAACCGAAACTCCGCGATTTTGGCTATTCTCCTTTGACTGAAACGCATAAACGGATCGCGACATCAGTTATAACCGTTGCCGGCACTCAATTTCAGTCAAAAACCGATGAAATCATTGATCGCGATAGTTGACCCCTAATTCAGACCCGATCGACCTGCCCCCTTATAAATACCCACTCGAAATCCTTGTAAACCTTTCGCTCAGAACCGCACTCTCTTTCCGAAGCTTCATTCGTACCAAAGCACGTCGCCGGAGTTTTTCTGCACTCGCCGGAATATCACCGGAATCACTGATCAGAAAACCGCAGTTGTTCTTCAGACGGTATAAATGTCTAAACCTCCCTACTATCTCTTGATTGATAATTTAATTGCTCAAATCAATGATCAAAACTGTTAAAACAGTTCACTCAGTCGGAAATCGCAAATCAGAGCCGACGAAATCCTGCCGGAAATCCGAAGCAAACTCTCTGTTTTGGTATACCATATTACTAAATATTCTTTTTCTATTCCATTTCAATCAAGTATAAGTTGTGGTCGATTAAACAGAACAGTCGGGTTTCACTGTTCTGTATTTTTTTTAGTAAAGAAGATGAAGTTGAAAATGCGTATTAATATAATTAAAATCGGATATTTAACCAGGTTAGACACACAGTCTAGCGGTGGACTGTGTGCAAATACACACGTCCCGAGTTCGAATCACGCATGCTTCCGACTTTCTGAAATAAAACCAACATTTTTTTAAAACTTATTCAGATCAATCCACAGAACGTATACAAGAGGAATATAATCCAGTAGTTAAGCAGATTAGACACACAGCCCAACTGGTTGGGCTGTGCGCACTCGAACCGAAGATTCCGGGTTCGACTCCGGGTCTCTGCAACCGGTTCGGCCATATTAAATCATTTTTAATAGAAAACTAAATAAGGTTAAAGTTAATTAGTATATATATATAATTAAAACAGAGAATATTTCGGGTTAGACACGTAGCTCAGTTGGTAGAGCTGCGTGCACGTATACGAGAGGTCCCGAGTTCGAACCTCACTCACCGCATAGAATAAACACTGTCTGACCGGTCAGACCCGGTCAAACCTGACAGAAAGTCAACCCAATTTTTTATTTTTACTTATTTATTTAATTGAAAAATCATTTAAAAATACTTAAAAATAAGATTTTTAAAGTTAGAAAATTTCCTTAAACTCACAAAAATAAATCTAAAAATCCCATTAAGAGCACTAATTAAAAATATTGATCTCAAATAAAAATTATTTATTTATCGAATCATTTCGTTATTATTTAGGTTAGTTTTTCCCTCGTCGGTTGAATCATAAATTCGTGCGCATTCATCGTCATCAAAGAACGCACCCACAGTGAGTGAATCTCTACCAATTCCCCGTTTTAATCATGTTTTGGGGTGTATCATGTGTCGTACAATTCTTTTATTTTATTTAAACACTTGTGCATACATCATATCCGTGATCAAATGTGTATCAATTGTTGTGTGAATTATATGTAGATTGGATTTATCATTTTCAGTGCACGCATTTCATTAGGCCCATCAGTTCCCCGTGGGATACGGGTTGAGCACAGGAGCCTCATTAGATCGGCTCCGTTTGATTGAGCCTTGATCTCACATACATCATCATTCATGTCATATACTCATCCAAAGTGGTTTGTGATTGTTTATCTATATATGTTGGCTCACATGTGATTATTGCACGAATTTTCTTTATTAAATAAAACAAGAAATTTGTAAAAAATGTTTTATCAAGGTTCACTCGCCAACTTTTGTTGACCCAAAATCTCCCCCGTTTTACACATGATACAGGTGATCCAGCTGAGACAGAAAACACTTAGGAAGGCCTAGAAGAATAAACAAGTTTATGCTTTGGAATAATTATGTAGCTTCATTTTCTTGTAATTGTATGAATTTTGTTTTGGATATTTAAGTTTGTAATTTGAATTTAATAAATATGAAACATCTTAGTAAACATCATGAGTTTTTGTGATAACCCAATTATGCCCCGACTTTTATTCCGCTGCGGGTCGGGGTGTGACACTTGCATCATATATAAGCGGGCATCTCTACACAAATTTTCCATATGACTACCCCTCCATTACCAACACCATGCCGGAAACGCAAGCGAAAAAAATATTGTTGGATTGTCGGTACAAAAGACTAAAAAGAGAAGTCACAATAAGAAAACGGATGAGAAGAAAGCTAAAGCCGCCGCCAAACGAACACATATAAAATGGTTGCCGAATGAAGAAATTGTTTTAACCAAATGTTGGATAAACGAATCGGAGAACTTGGTTCTAGGTATTTTTTATATATAGTATTTTTTTTATTAATTTTTGAAGATAATATATGTTGTTTTTTATTTTTGTTTTATTGTTACATAAACTTGTCTAATATTTTTAGTAAACAAGAAACAATCGACACAAAAAACAAATTTTGGAGTGGAATAAACAAACAATTTCATACAACGATGCAACATGTGGAGTGAAATAAACTTGTCTAATATTTTTATTTTTGTTTTATTGTTACATAAACTTGTCTAATGTTTTTATATTTTGTTGAAGTGGAGTGAAGTAAATAAAGTCATCATCGCGTTCAATGGTTTCTATCATAATGCCAAAAACGCTCCAAGAAGTAGTGAAACGGAGGGTGACTTTATATCGAATACATTTAAAGCTTATCGAGATGAAAAGAAACATGAGTTCAAGTTAATGCATTGTTGGGATGTGGCTAGGCACACTACAAAATTGATGAGAGTCCCGCAAGCGAATGAATCGTAAAAAAGGACGAAAACAAGCTCGTCTCAAACTCATTCGGATGCTCGTGATAAGGAGCTTGATCTAAACTTAGATGACGATGATCTAAAGTTCGAGGTGGAATTGAGCCGCCCACCTCGTAGAGATTTTATTTTTGTTTTATTGTTACATAAACTTGTCTAATATTTTTATATTTCGTCGAAGTGGAGTGAAGTAAATAAAGTCGTCATCGCGTTCAATGATTTCTATCATAATGCCAAAAACGTTCCAGGAAGTGGTGAAACGGAGGGCGACTTTATATTGAACACGTTTAAAGTTTATTGAGATGAAAAAAACATGAGTTCAAGTTAATGCATTGTTGGGATGTGGCGAGGCACGCTACAAAATTGCTGAGAGTCCGCAAGCGAGTGAATTGTAAAAAAGGACGAAAACAAACTCGTCTCAAACTCGTTCGGATGCTCGTGATAAGGAGCTTGGTCTAAACTTGGATGACGATGATCTAAACTTCGAGGTGAAATTGAGCCGCCCACCCCGTAGAGATAAGTCAAAAAAGAAGGCGCAAAAATCGTATATTTCGGGCTCGACGTCGGGTAAAGGTGCAACGTACACCTTGCGATTAAACGAGCTAAATAGTCATATTGTTGAATTCAATACCTTTCAACAAAAAGACTCAAGGATAGGAAAAGTATCAGGGAGGGTTTCGAAAAAAAATGAGTATGAAAGAAAAACGGGAGGATATGAAATTCCTCGCTATGCCCGTCAATCACCTTTCCAAACCTGAGTTGGAAAGACATTGCAAATGAAACGAGAAATAATGGAAAAATATAGCATGTAGTAGTTTTATTTCACTTGATGTATTTTTTATTTAATTTGATGTATTTTTTTAGTATTATTGCCATTGTCTTTTTTTAAATTAATATAAATATCTTTTTATAAATTTAATATTATTTATTTTTAAAAAGAAAGTATATAAAATAATAATATCACATGTTTTTCTAATGATAAGGAACGACGTGTCAATCACTGTATCACCAGTGTTGTGGCCAAAACCCATATTACATGTGTTAAGGCTGTGGGGTATGGTGGGGCGGGGTTTAGGGCGTGGGTTGACACGTGAAAAGGAGGGGCACCGCCCCTGAAGCAGCCCAGCGGTGGGTATGGTGGGGCGTGGCTAGGCCACGTGTATTTTTTTTTTTTATAAATACACACAATATTAAGAAAACCTAAAAATATTATTAAACATTCCTAAAAATTACAAAATTCTAAAAAAAAAATTACAAATAAAAAGGCATACTTATTAAACAAATAAAAAAACATACTTATTAAACAAATAAAAAATCATACTTATTAAACATAAAAAAAACCTAAAGCGTTAGGTAGATCTCGAAGAGGGCGAGCTTGTCGAACACCTTCTCCTCCTTGGACCGGTACTCGATGTTGGCCACCTCGACCCGGTCGTCGTGGCTTATGTCCCCTTCCGGGACTTTGGTAGTAGGCCTTGAACCGCTCAAGTTTCGGCAGTAGGTCGCGTCACTTGTGTTGGCATGCATTTAGGTTGTGCCGATCGTTTCCGAGTTATGCCGAAAGCTCGCGAAAGCCTCACGGGTGAAACGGGTTTTGCCGGCTAGCTTAAGTTAAGGAGCCCTCACAAGACACGTGTCATGCCAATCCCCTCCACTTATACATTTGTTCGAAGTTGAAATTTCCTTCTGTTTCCTTTATAATTTGATGAATCACACGTCAATTATTCTTTTACTTTTAGGTTTCCCTCCGATTCATTGCTTCTGCTACCAAAACCCTAACTTCCACATAATTGCGCATCTCATCTGGTATTTGTGTATGCTCTCTTTTTATACAATCTTACTGCGGATCATAAATATACAATCATATTCGAATTTCACAACTACACAGTTATCAAAGAACTAATTTAATTTTACCAACCGTTGCAGCTGTTTTGAACGTTCGATCGTGTACTCTTTAATAGCAAATTGATGTTTTTTATTTCAATCTTCAGGGCTATTGGGCGATGAATTAGATTGTAGGAGATGAGATAGTTAATATTATTCCTTTCAAAACCCTAATTACTTTCATTTTTTGTGCTACTATATGCTTAAGTTGTCAAAATTATTTACATTTTGTATATTTTTTCTGCTGTTGGAACACTTGAAACTGATAAATCATAAAATGATTGATTCATGTTAACATTTTGGGCATCTTGAATTTGATAAATATTAGTAGTGTCTACCAAGTATATAAAGTTTGTTGTTTTCTAGTTATGTTTATAGCTAACTAGCTTGGTAAAAGGATATATATGTGTAAAGAACCTGTATTGCTAAGTTGTATTATGCGCTTGAAACAAGTGGAATCCATGTTTATTACTTGTCTTAAAATAATTTCATTTTAATAGGATTGAAAATTGATTATCAAATCCACTTGAAGATGGATACTCAGGTTTCAAGTGGCACTGCCGGTCACCCCGCTATGGAATCTGATGATTGGAGGACTCAACTGCTAGCAGATTCACGGGAAGGGATGGTGAACAAGATGTATGTACTTATTATGTTCTTGAATTTCTTGTTTAATTGAGCGATAAAAATTTGGGACCTGGTTGAGTGTCAATTGCTCGTGTGTGATTGCATATTTGATTTGGAAAATAGTGTTTTCCTCCGTGCTAAATATTTGCATCATTTTGAGTGGCATGTGTTGATCTTGTGTAGATTAGATACCTTGAAGAGGAATCGTCCATTCTCTAGACATGAGGAACTACAGGAACTTAAGAATATAGCTGAGAGGATAGAAGACGAGATCTATACTGCTGCCACAAGCCAGGTTTGTTTTGTTTTCTATGTTACATCAATAGTTTTGTAGTTTTTGGCTTTTTGCCCTTTTGCTGTTGTGGAATAAAGATTTTGAAACTGTTTAGGACAACAAAATGATATCGTGTTTGTTGTACACGTGGGGATCTATAATAGTATAATCTATTAGACATAGAGTATTGGTTAGGGAATAGTGTAATATATTTACCGTAATTGGGAGATATGATTTGATTAGGTTTTCCTTGTGATTATGCTTATTGTATTCTTCTTTTATGGTAGGATAGAGGCTTGTCTTTGATTGTATGTGCTTATCTTCATGTATTTATGACTGTATGTTGTTTGTCTCTCTATCCGTAGTAGGGTTGTTCATTTTTTATCCAAAACCCGACCCAAAGTCAAAGCCACACGAACCCGAATTAGAGAATACACGAAAAACCTGAACCCGAGCAGCCAAACTTTATATTTTCATAGAGAAATCTCTGATCAAGGATAGAACAAGATCCTTTTTGCATCATATCTAAGGGATTCCTTGGTTTGGGTCGAAGAAGCAATGTCACTCGATCCTTATCAAACTGACTGCATGTCCGTGAGGATCCCACCAGAGCGCCTTCCACTCCTAATAGGCCACGAACTAGACCAGAATTATTCTCAACGAGTCCATAAGGAGTGATCCCATTTTTTTCATCGGGTCCGGGTAGAGACCAATATCGGGTCAATTTTTCCCAGCCAAAAACCCGAACAACCCGACCCCGAAAAACCCGAACATTAATTGTCTTTTTTTATAGATGTGTTTTGGTTTGGATTCTCTAGTATTTGGAACTTTAAGTTTTGGGACTTTTGAATATTATAATAACATATTGTCATATGATGTTTGAATTCAGATGCTATTTTTTTGTAGCAATATGAACTTTGATGCTATTTTGTAATAAAAACATAAATACATTTTACATCTTAACCTTCACCAAACAACCCGACCTGACCCGAACTAACCCGAATAACCCAAACCCGACCAACCTGGACTTTAAATGGGTCAGTTATCGGGTCACCTTTTTACTAGCCAAAAACCCGAACAACCTGACCCACGAAAAACCCGAAACCCGAAAAAAAACCCGGATGAACATCCCTAATCCCTAGGGATAGAGGTAAGGTTTGCCTACGTCCCATCCTCCCAGACCGTAACAATAGCTTTGCTAATTCTGGATCTACTGGGTTTGGTTGTTGTAATATATTAGGCCTTACAAAGTTATCATTATTATAAAAAATCTCGTAATTATTTGGTTTGCAGTCTGAATATTCACGGAAGATGTGCTTTATGATGCTGACTATGGAGACTAGATTACAAAATCTCATGTCAGACTCCGCGCACTCAAACTCTGCTGCTTTATATAAAAGTGTAAACCCCTCATTACCATTAGATTCGACAGCAAGTGGCGGAGATTGGCAAAAGGAAGTGTATCAAAAGGTGCTATATATGAGATCACACTATGCTTTTGACTGTTTGAGTCGAACATAATCATCACCATTATTCCAAATCAAAGTTTATTTTTACTTTCTGTTGCACTGATTTCATAATATAAATATCTTTGTAAAAAAGAATCGTTACTGATAAAATACCAATCATTGTCAAGTGCGTGTTCAAGTTTTTTACTAATGTTTTGAGGAACTGTGAGTGGGAATATTGATCTCTTTCAGTTATACGCATTATAACTTTTTTTCATTTTCTTTTGATTACAGATAAAAGCTATGAAGGACCTGTATCTACTAGATTTGACAGCTTGCAATTCAAATGGCGAAGATTGGCAAGAGGAAGTGTATCAAAAGGTGTTGTATGTTGTCTTACATTTTTTAAATGTCTAGAGCGTATACAACTTTTTGCAGTTACTACTGTTCCAAATGAACTGCATAAAACAACTAAGAGCATTCACAATCAATTCCTTTTCTCTATCCATATAATTACACTAAAAATCACTGCTTTTTCTCTTTCCTGTTTAATTAAATAATATTTGTTATACATTTATCATTACATTTTCTCACTCCTCCACTCACAACCATTTTCAAAAATATTAAAAAATATATAAGGGATGAACAGTGTTCCCGTATATTTACAGATGAACAATAACATTTTCTCACTCTTCACTCACAATCATTCTTTATAAAATAACTATCACACTCACAAAAAATAAGAAATCCATTGTGAATGGGAATAATGTATTTCGATGAACTGTGAGCGGGAATATTGATATTTTCCCAATTATACGCTATATGACCTGATTTTTTTTTATCATCCGGTTTACAGATAAAAGCTATGAAGGACCTGTATCTACTAGATTTGAATGGCATGCACCAAAAAATTGTTTTCAAATTGCAGCAGGTAAGTTAGCGTCTCGTATCAAAATTGGAAATCTTTTAAGTGTAAAAGCATGTAGAATCATCTAAAGATAATATGTTATCTTGAAACACATACAACAAACGCATTTGATGAAAAAGTTTTGTTGTCCAGCTCGATTCTCTTCCTCAGCAACTAGAAAACCAGCAACTTGAGAAGCTGAAAGTGTTTAAAAATATGTTGGAGCGTTTCATGCAATTCTTGCAAATCCCTAAGCATGGAATATTGCCTAATTATAAAGAGAAGTTGGGTACTTATGAGAAGCAGATTATTAATGTCATCAATTTTAACAAGCGGAAACTAGGGTCTGCTCAGCAACAATCACAAGGTTGACCCGTGTCACAAAACTCCTTATAGCAGGTCTCTAGTTGTTCGTCCCAACAATTGAACTTTGGTATTGTGTGGCTGTTTTAAATGCTGCTTAATCTTGTTATCTTTGTTTGAAGTTATGCCACCCTGGCAACAAGTATAGATGTCATCTTCCTTGCTTTTACATGTGTAATGTTGAACGAAAACTTATTCAAACGTTTATGTTGTATGATTTCTTAGGTTCAAAGCATTCTTAAATCTTTGATCCGTCAATTATATAACTATTGTTCAACACGTTTTTTATCATTAACTTTAACTGTTAGCAGGGTAAATTACATTTTTCGTCATTTATGTTTATAGCGAGTTGTAATGGATAGTCTTTAACTTTAATAATTACAGTCACAATCCTTTATTTGGAAAGCTCATAACATCTTTCATCCTTTACCACTAAACAGATTAAAATTTTAAGTTACGTATGACATGTGTTTTGTATATGAGGGTATGTCAGTAATTTTACTTATTTATTTAAAATATATTTAATAAATATATCAAAAAGAGTTTTAAAGAATAAAAAGTACCCCTCTCTCTCTCTCTCTCTAACTTGAACCAAACCCCACCATCACAACCTCTGGCCGCCACCACTAGTCACCAAACCCCACCGTCACAATCTGTAACTGCCACCGCTAGCCATCAAACACCACCGCCACAATCTGTAACTTCCACCGCTAGCCACCAAACCCCACCGCCATAATGTCAGTGGATTTAAAGTTTCAATTGAATTGAAAATCAAATTGACATCGTCACAAATTCCTAATTATAACTTCATATGTTTCAATTTCAAATTATAAAAAAAAAAAACAATTAAAACCCACCCTTTTCACCATAACTTCCAGATAGGTTTTGCTTACAAAAACCCACCCAAAATTTAACCAATTCTCGCCGGGAAACTTTAATTTTACCGACGACAATCCACTTCTATATTATAATTTCCAGGTGATATAATCGTTTTTATAGTTCAGATCTTTGTAAAATTATAGATTCGTTTTTATAATTTCGATCGAATGACATGAATAATGATGTATGTGAGATCAAGGCTCAATCAAACGGAGCCGATCGAATGAGGCACCTGATACTCAACTCGTATCCCACGGGGAGCTGATGGGCCTAATGAAATGCATGTACTGAAAATGATAACTTCAAACTAAACATAATTCACACAACAATTGATACATAATGGATACAAATTTGATCACGGATATGATGGATGCACAAGTGTTGTAAATATAATAAGGAATTAAACGACACATGATACACCCCAAAATGTGATTAAAACGGGGAATTTGTAGAGATTCACTCACATTGGGTGCGTTCTTTTGATAACGTTGGATGCGCACGAGTTTTGAGATTTGATCGACGAGGAAAACTAACCTAAAATAATAACGAATTGGTTCGGTGAATAAATGGATTTTATTTGAGATTAATCCTTTTAATTCATAATCTTAATAGGATTTTTAGATTTATTTTTGTGAGTTTAAGGACATTTTCTAACTTTAAAAATATTATTTTTAAGTATTTTTGAATAATTTTCTTATTAAATAAATAAAGAAAAAAAATATAAAAATGTTGACTTTTTGTTTTTGACCGTTGACCGGTCGAATTCAGTTTATTCATGCGCTGAGTGAGGTTCGAACCCGAGACCTCTCGTAGGCGTGCACGCAGCTCTACCAACTGAGCTACGTGTCTAACCCGAAATATTCTCTGTTTTAATTATATATATATATACTAATTAATTGTTATTTTATTGGGTTTATATTAAAACGATTTAAAATGGCCGAACCGGTTGCAGGGACCCGGAGTCGAACTCGGGTCCTTCGGTTCGTATGCGCACAGCCCAACCAGTTGGGCTGTGTGTCTAATCTGTTTAGTTCACGGATTATATTACTCTTATAAACATACTGCGACTTGTTCTGATTCAGTTCTAAAAATATTGGTTTTATTTCTGAAAGTCGGTACGTTGTGTGATTCGAACTCGTGACGTGCGTTTTATGATTGCACACAGTCCACCGCTGGACTGTGTGTCTAACCCGGTTAAATATTCAGTTTTAATTAAACTTATACACATTTCGACTTCGTCTTCTTCATTTATAAAGACACAGAACAAAGATGTCCGACTGTTCTTGTTTAAATCGGTCATCGAACATATAATTGATTGGAATGAATAAAATAAAAAAGGGTTACGGAGTTAAATGTACCGATCAGAATGTCTTTCTCAGATTTCCGGCAAGAGTCGTCGGCTCTGATTTGTGACTTCCGTCTGAGTGAATCAATTAACAGTTTTGATCAACGAGTTGTGAAATTAAGTTACTAAACAAGGGATATCAGGGGGTTTAGATGATTGTACCGATTCACAGCGAGACTTCGGAATTTCCAGTGATTTTCCGGCGAGTGTGGGATTTCCTGGCAGCGTAGTCTGGGACAGGTTCTGGTTGAAGGATTGAAGTTAATATATGTCTAATAATAGATTACAAGCAAAAGAGTCGAGAATTTTACCGATTTGAAGTAAGTCTCGGTTTTCCGGTGAAGGTCCGGCGACTGTAAAATATCTCCGGCGAGCGCTAAAGCTTCGAGAGTTTGTGCGATTTTGAGCGAAAAGATTACCAGAGGTTTGGGTGGGTATTTATAGGGAAGAAACAACATGTATTAAGTCCGAATTTGGTCTTGATTCGTGGTCAAAGTTTCTCCGGCGGTTACGACCGCAACTGATTGATAGACGTCGGTTATAACCGATGTCGAAGTCGGTTATAACGTTATAGTCAAAAGGAAAATGGCTAAACTCGCGGATTGCCGGAATTTCCGGTGATTGCGAGTTCTGCCACGCTGAAGTCCGGTTTTGAATTCGAGTTTTAATTTAAGTATTATTTGTTTCAGTAATTACACAAAGGTGTCATGTGGCGGAGTGGTGTAGTGTTTGTTTGTTGAAACGGCTGACCCGGGTTCGAAACCTGGCAGCCTCCTTTATTTTTTTATTCTCTTATTTTTATTATTTATTAATTATGGTTTAAAATTCTAACAATGTTTATTAATTATGTATTGTTTAAAATTAAAATGAACAATATACACGCAACGAAAATTATAACTGACTAATCGATTAATAAACGACGCCGGTTTTGGAAACCCGTTTTCGACGGATGTTACACGCCCGAACTTGACTCACAACTCAGTAGAATAGTACAAGTTCGCTCGAACTTGCCTACTGTTCAAGCCAAACTTCACCGTTTCAGCTTTTCGGAGACCGATGTACTTCCGTTCGCGTATGCAGGCTGATCCGGCACTCTCCTCAACTCATCTCGGACCTCATCTCTAACCTAAACGCATTAACTGTGAGTATACTTGACCCATTTTCGCATTAACGCACTTTTGGGTGTAACATACGTTCTTAATCAAAATACAATGCACGCTAAACTAACTTATCACATGCGAATACCTGTTATACATATTGATACGTGATTGCTAGAACATATAAGCTAGGGCACTTTTCGTTATCTCCACCTTGGCTCGTACGGTACTGTAGAAGGGCTCTCACCCGACGTGGTTTAGCTAGGATGTACGCTTGAGCTCTCCGCGAGTTAGCATGATGAATTATCTTGTGAGTTTATGTGTTGTATGAATCATGTTTATGTATAAAGAATTCGCTACATTTTTATCTACTATGCTATTATATCAAAACCTGTATGCTCGCCAATACAATTTTGTATTGACAAATTATTTTAACGTATGTTGCAGGTTATTGAGATCTACTTGCTGCAAAACGGATTTAAGAATTATCTCTAGAAACGCATTGTAATAGAAAATCTAGGGAAGATCGAATTATGTTTGTTTGAGAGATGTTTTGATATTTGTAATAATTGTTTATGGATTATATGTTTGTTAGTATGGGATAATGAATGCTTAAATATTGTCGTGTAAACAGTTGTTATGGATTCTCTCGAGCAATCTGATTCGCCTAATGTCGCGCCCTGATGATTCCGCCATCGGTTGGGGTGTGACAGATTGGTATCAGAGCCATAACTATAGGGAAATTAGGTAGAATTTCCATGTTCGACCTAGTCTATAGTCAGGACACCAAATCAGACTGTTACGCATCGATTAAACGCCGAAACGAATACGAACAGCAAGTCCGCCCGAACTTGGGGTGACAAGTTCACTCGAAATTGATCAAGTTCGCCCGAACTTGATCAAGTTCGCCCGAACTTGACCTAGTTCGATCGAACTTGCCTGTCCCCTCTCAACCTATAACAAGTTCGCCTGAGATAGTCAAGTCCGCTCGAACTTGACATCAGTGTGATGCCAAGTTCGCCCGAACTTGATTAGGATCTTCCCACGAACTTCTAAACATTGCTTTTCCTAAAGCAACCACAACACACACTGAAAAACGCACATATCACACAAACGAGTCAATTCGTTGGGAATAGGTATGAAAACCGTGAAATCTCGACGAATCACTCACTCCGTGTATTTTCATCTGCACGAAATTGTCTGTTAAGTTAGGAGTGATATCAACATCTTAACGGAAATTTCCCATTCTATCCGGTGGAAACCTCCTGATGGGTCCGGGAGTTAAAACCACAATCAGGGATTCGAAGTTATCAAGTCTGGGTGAAACCCGAACCTTGAAAACTCGTCCCACTCCTCGATTTTCAATCTCACCAAAGTCTCGATTATTTCCAACGCTTTGGGGCGCGTAGTAACCGGAAGGGTGATGCCGTTAACCGCGGGGCGGTGAGCGCATTTACCTATTAGGCCAAAGCGTGTGTCCGAACTCGGGGTAATGATCGAATTACTTTGGGCGTCGCTGTCTCAAAACCCAGGACGCTCCATTGATTTTAAGCCGCTATCGTCGATTTTACGCATCATCGCTTTTCAAGTGCTTCGCGCACGTTTTAACAAATTTTAAACTCATATGTTTTCGATTTGTCGCTTTATCGCTTTTATCTCTCTATGTTAATGCACAACTCGCACAACCATCGCAATAAAAAACAAGAGCTAATTCTCGCAACATAACTAAATCATAACGATTCTCTTAACCGCGTCCTCGCGTTATACCGCAATTATATATATACGTATCTAAATATCTATATATATCTATAAGTATGTAATTACACGCACTTATGTGAGTACGTGAGAATTTAGGAGATATGTGTTCTTCCTATTTGGCTCCTATGTGAAATACGTATTACTATAACAAGTTTTTAACGCGCTAAATCGCATCGCAATTACAAAATCATTATGATCGAATCTCATTCCAAATCTCTTTTGTTCAGATGTCTTCGAACGCTTCTAACTCTCGACGTTAAGCACGCAGGAAGTCCGACAAGAGGATCGCATCACTTGTGGCTAAGGAAATGGCCAAGGTCATTCCTCAAATCGTTACTCAAATTCAAGCCCTCAGCAACTCACAAACATCGGAAGATTCTAAGTCCAACGCACCGAAGTCTACTTTCTCCTACAAGCAATTTAAGGCCTGTGACCCGATGGTCTTCACAGGTGAAGGAAGTGTATCTCAAATGCTCCAGTGGTTCGATGCCATCGAGGTTACCCTTGGTCAGAGTGGGTGCCCTGAGCATTTCCAGACCACATGCACTACCGGAGTATTCCAATCCTGAGCACTTGACTGGTGGACAGCCGAGCGCATCAAACGTGGGAACGACGCAGCTTATGCACTATCGTGGGAGGAACTGAAGGAGCTCATGAAGAGAGAGTATTGCCCTTCCCACGAAGTCCAAAAGCTCGAGAACGAATTCTGGAAAATCAAGAAAATCGAAGGAGACAACGCCGACCTCACAGCTAGGTTCAAACAGCTTAGCATCATCTGCCCAAGCCAAGTCGACACTCCTGAAAAGGCTATCAAGAAGTACATACGTGCTTTGCCTGAATGCGTGGGCAATTTTGTCGCAGCCACAAGACCTGCTACCATCGAAGAAACCTATCAGTTGGCCGCGGAAATCAATGACAAGCGAGTCTTGGACGGATATTTCTCCAAAACTCCCGCCAAGAACCTGAATCAAGCTACTATCGAAGTTTCCGACGATTCCGACGACGATACCGACGACGACTCCGACAACACCTCATCGCAAGCTGCCGCCGAGCCCAGCCGCAAGAGAAAAAGCTCGAGCCTCAACTACTCCGCGACTGAGCCGCTCAACCCTGAACCTCTTCGAGCAGTTCCATTTTACCCAAGACGTAACTACACCGGACCTCATCCCCAGTGTCAGATGTGTACCTATCACCACCAAGCCGGAGCCAGCTGCCGTTATTGCACCAACTGCGACCGTTACGGCCACTTCACCGACAAATGTAGCATAGGACAACGACAGCAAGATGAGTCGACACCCCCGGAATCACCAACCCAAGCCGCAGCCCCAGCAGAGGAAGACGTAGACACCAACCTCGACCAGGCGCAGGACTACGTTAACGAAGGTACGACTTTCGACGTTAGTACTTATGCTTTATAATCATTCTATTGTTTGATATCGCTTCAACACACGAACAATGTATCTCTCTCTCGAATCCTCGCACTTAGTCTAAGCTCGCACACACTAGTTTCTCACTACTAATGTTATATGGTACATCACGATATAATACATTTTCCTACCCCTACTACACGCCCTTAAAACAAGTTACGATAAACATGCAAACACCAAACTAATCACGGGTGCACACGGGATTATCTTTGGGTCTGCACGGGGATCGTAATGAGTTCTAACGGTACCTTATCGTTAAAAGCGTGGTTAAAACATGGTGGATATGCCGTTGGTAGTTCCTATATATAAGTGTTTTGCCATGCTAACAAACTTCCGTGGAGATGTGCCGTGTATAGTTGAACGTTAATAGACCTTTTATATTATGATGAATATTTTCACACGCAAACTCCTCCGCAAGGGCGTACCATCTCATCGCTTTCTCGATCGCGCAAACGTCAGATGCCCCGCGAATCTACAGCAACGCGATCGCACTATTGCAGGGATCTACCTCGCCTCGCTTATCGCTTATCGTTTATCGCTTATCGCTTTAACGCTTATCACACCTCGTTCCTACCGCTTCGTTATTTAAATCGTCAACTTATCCATGTCGTGTTGGCACACATGACATCACTCCACGGGACGGAAGCAATATGGCTAAAACATGGTGGATACGCCGCTGGTACTTCCTATATATAAGTGTTTTAGCCGTATTCACAAACTTCTGTGCAAGGATGCCATGTGGGGTTCGACGTTATTCAAGCCTCAAAATTTCTTGGTTTCCCTTTTTACCGCGTGGACCAAGGATACCAGAATCTATCTATAATCGTGTCAACGCGCCTGACATCGCTCCACGAAACGAATGCGATATGGCTAAAACATGGTGGATACGCCACTGGTACTTCCTATATATAAGTGTTTTAGCCATATTACAAACTTTTGTGGAAAGATGCCATACGAGGTATTTTTTGATACCTTTAAAATTAGTTTTTACCGTTATGTTTTTGTAATTTAACGGGAAATCTTTCTAAGAATTTTTGAATATTTTTACGAAAATCTTTTAGGCAAGTAAAACACTTCTCACAATGGGGAATCGACCGCCTAGCGCCACGTTGTGAGAAGATTTTCATAAACCCAATTTCCTTTAAACGCTCTTTATGGTGGTTAACAATTTTTCAAAACTTAAAAGCATTTTCTTGATTGCTAGCTCGTGAATTATCAACCACGAGCCAATAATCCATTTTACTCAACAACCCTTTACACTTTCGAGACGCATTCACTCGCCAATCCTCGATCGACCGCTCGACCATCCTCGACTTACGCTAAACGCCTTATCGCTATCCATTCGTGTCAATTCCCAAGTCTTCCTATTGAATGAATTTCGAGAAGAAATTTCCTAAAGTAGGGGAGACTGTAACAACCCACTTCCTCGCAAGCTCGTCACTCTCGTTACGCCTAGCACCAGAGATTCGGATCATAATGTAATCTAAATCGCTTATTACGCTACATCCAATATTTTCGCACTATATCACATCACAACGCATTACATCGCGCTAACACAACGCTTATATCGCACAAACTAAATACTATCAACTTTGCGTGGAATTTCCAAGGCTAACTGCTCGCTTAAACTGCAACGCGACTCTCGAAAGACTTGGGAACAAAGCTGCATACTTCATCGCGTATTTTCGAATAATTGTGAACTTTAAGTAAATATGACCGTTTAATACGCTTTATACTTTTCTATAACGCTTAAATGTAACTATATAACGCGATTACATCGCCGAACAATCGATAAACAATCGAAAAACAAAGAAATACAGAGTTTTTGGACAAGTTCGCTCGAACTTGGGTGACCCCAAGTTCGGCCGAACTTGACTGGCCACAAAACCCTCTCTTTCCCCTCAAGTTCGCTCGAACTTGCTTAGATTCTTCACAGAATCAGCAAGTTCGGCCGAACATGACATAATCCTCTTGAAAATCTAACTAGTTCGCCCGAACTTGACTCCCACCAGCTCACTTTTTGCCTTCACTATAAATACTCAGCCCCATCCTCTCATTTGAGCTTGCTGCAACTTCGCCCAGAGCTCCCCTAACCCGAAACCCTCGAATCCTAAGTAAGAACCAACATGTTTTACGCAATCTCCAAAGGTTTACAACGATTTTGCACAAGGCATTGCCTTCGTTTTCATCAAATCTTCTCTGTTTACGAAAATCTTCATCTTTTAACATAAAACTTCTGTTTTTCACTCAGATCTATGCTTAGATCTGAGCAAAACCTTTTGAACATTGATTTTTACACAAAAAACGGACTTTTGATGATGTTTTATTCATTTTCTGATATGAAACGAAACATTTATCATTTAAGATCCCAGATCTGGAAGCACAAGAACGTTTATGTTGGTTTACACAAGCCGGACTAACCCGAACGAACCCCGAGTTCGCCCGGATTAGCCCACGCATTTGTAAAACGGCTAAAACCGCTCTAAAAGACCTCTCCGGCCTAAGTTTGCTCAGTAGCACAGGGTTGGGATGAACACTCGATTTTCTCAGCAAACAACGTGAAAACGCAAGATTTTGGACCCGAAAACATCAAGTTCGCTCGAGATTTAACTGATTTTTGTGCAGCACCTTAGTCAAGTTCGCTCGAACTTGACCTCTAAGGGTCAAGTTCGGCGAACTTGAATCCAAACAACTCACACCTTTCATCAAAAACCCTCAAGTTTGCTCGAACTTGCAAAGTTTCTCAGGAAACTTCACAAGTTCAGCCCGAACTTGTCAATTCCTTAAACAAATCTTACAAGTTCGCCCGAACTTGTATAATTTCTTTGGAAATTACACAAGTTCGCCCGAACTTGACTCACAACTCAGCAGAATAGTACAAGTTCGCTCGAACTTGTATGTTTATATACAAGTTCTCTCGAACTTGCCTACTGTTCAAGCCAAACTTCACCGTTTCAGCTTTTCGGATACTGATGTACTTCCGTTCGCGTATGCAGGCTGATCCGGCACTCTCCTCAACTCATCTCGGGCCTCATCTCTAACCTAAACGCATCAACTGTGAGTATACTTGACCCATTTTCGCTTTAACGCACTTTTGGGTGTAACATACGTTCTTAATAAAAAATACAACGCACGCTAAACTAACTTATCACATGCGAATACATGTTATACATATTGATACGTGATTGCTAGAACATATAAGCTAGGGCACTTTTCGTTATCTCCACCTTGGCTAGTACGGTACTGTAGAAGGGCTCTCACCCAACGGGGTTTAGCTAGGATGTACGCTTGAGCTCTCCGCGAGTTAGCATGATAAATTGTCTTGTGAGTTTATGTGTTGTATGAATCATGTTTATGTATAAAGAATTCGCTACATTTTTATCTACTATGCTATTATATCAAAACCTGTATGCTCACCAATACATTTTTGTATTGACAAATTATTTTAACGTATGTTGCAGGTTATTGAGATCTACTTGCTGCAAAACGGATTTAGGAATTATCTCTAGAAACGCATTGTAATAGAAAATCTAGGGAAAATCGAATTATGTTTGTTTGAGAGATGTTTTGATATTTGTAATAATTGTTTATGGATTATATGTTTGTTAGTATTGGATGATGAATGTTTAAATATTGTCGCGTAAACAGTTACGGATTCTCTCGAGCAATCTGATTCGCCTAATGTCGCGTCCCGATGATTCCGCCATCGGTTGGGGTGTGATATCTACCACTCAGATTTTAGTTTGAAAGTTGTAGATTTGACTTATTATGTTATTGTTTTATAATTTTTAACTGGTTTTAATGTTACATTGGTTTTATATTATTTATTATTTTAATAATTCATAAAACTTCAATTTTATTAAATTACACAATATGTTGCGAACGAAACATTCAAAGGATTACAAACATTTAAAAAAAAAACATCGTATAAATAAAAGATCAACTGGATAAATATATAATCAGTTTTTTACATACAAAACAAAAGTGCAAGCTAATGTCTAATACAAAATAAAAACTAAACTAACACTAGTCGCCCTCCTGACGTGATGATTGTGGCAGTTGAAGTAACCACATGAGAGGCAAGGCATATTAAGGCCGGAGGATGTGGAGGTGCCACCGCTGCCACCTCACCTCCCATAGCGCCCACCATCCACACCGCCATCTTCAAGGAGGGGGCGCCATCATACTTCCGCCAGCATGTTAACGAGCAAGGGGGGGGGGGCTCCACCGAAGTTGATTGGCTTTAAAGGGGGCACTATAGTGGTAAGGAGGCTTTATATTATATCCTAGAATTAAAGGAAGAGGCTTTAAAACCCTTGTGTGACGTGACGGTGAGATGGCATGATAAAGCTCCTAGCCACACCCTCCGGCCTAAGTATACGTTTAGCCTTGGTCTCTCTTTGTTTCGAGCACTATTTTTTAAATCTTTAGGTCATATTCAATAAATGGAGTTGGTGAAGTGTATATAAAAAAATTGAGACGGCTTGACAGAAGTCTTCAATTTTGTCCAATATAAATCTTACAGTCGATCGTTTACTTTAAATTACTTCTACTTTAGGGACGGAGACTACTACGTCCGATTGGCTTCCTGTACCAAAACCCTAACTCCCACAATTGGCTTCTCTCATCTCATCTCATCTGGTATGTATGCAACTGTTGATCAACTCTTTATGCAATCGTGTACTCTGGCATAATTGATGTGATTTTGATTTCAATCTGTAGGGCTATGGGGCGATGAATTAGATTGTAGGAGATGACATAGATAATATTATTCCTTTTAAAACCCTTATTACTTGGAGACCATTAATTACAATAGTTCATTTTGTGTTACAGTAACATTTTGGATTTCTTGAATTTAATGAATAATAATAGTAACATGTACGTAAAATGAATTGTATGTGTTAAAGCACCCATAACAACACTGGTGAGCTTGCCACATCATTCCAAACCGCCACCACTCCAATCCCCTGCTTTTTCCTCCAACAATGAATCATTCCAAACCTTCACATTACACCCCAACAATGAATCATTCCAAACCTTCGCCCCGCTTGCGGTATGTGCATATAATGTATATATGTGTGTGCGCTCGTGGGGCAAAAGTGAAAGTGCACTAATTTTAACGTTATTTTACTAATTCCATGAAAATAACATTAAAAGAGGGGGATGGTTAATCATGCATCATGTGGTGGCATTGATAGCCGAAAGACAAAGAGGTACATGCACTGATCGCATTTGTCTCAATTGTTGAGTGTTATGTGCCTTATGTCCAAGGCTTGATGCAAAACTACTATCGAGCCGGGGGTCTCACCGGAAGCAGTCTCTCTATTCCTACGGGGTAGAGGTAAGGTTGTCTACATCTTACCCTCCTCAGATCCTACCTTAGCTTTGCTATGAGTGGGATTTACTGAGTATGATGATGATAACGACCCACTTTTTATACTAAAAACCAAAAACAAAAAAAACTATTGTGAGCGGGGGGTCCCCACTCAATCCGAACCACACCTGTCCACTTGAGCGTAGCAGCTCCTCCAAACCGGTCCTAGTCACACACCTCCAACAAGCCTCGTCCGATGAGGGGACCACACAAGCGGGCGTCCCGCTAAGAGCATCTCCAAAGCTAAAGTTGGGTTTGTTTTCAACCCTCTACCTCAACACGCCACATCATTCCAGACCTTTACCTTAAAATTGTTCATTTTTCCCCCAACCCCTAACCTGCTCTAACCTCCACCTCACACTCCACTTTTATATTAGAATGTATATTTTTTTTAAATGGTTTGTCTGTGTGGTCCCCTCAAAATTGGTGTCCGTGGGAGAGGTCTGAATTTTCAGACTTCTCCACCTAGATAGAGATAGCGATGGAGATGCTCTAAGATCCTTTATTGTTAATTTGTACTTGTGCCATAAACAAGTAGAATCCATCTTTGTTGCTTTTTGTTTTAAAATGATGACATTTTTCGATTGTCACAATAGGATTGAAAATCGATCATCAAATAGAAGATGGATCCGAATAATTGGAGTCCTACTCAGGTTGCAAATGGCGCTGTTGGTGACCCCACCACGGAATCAGGTGATTGGAGGGCTCAACTGGCAGCAGATTCACGGGAAAGGATAACATACAAGATGTATGTACTTATAATGTTCTTAAAGTTTCTTGTTTCGTTTTTGTTATTAAAATTTGAAAGTTGAAACCTACTTGAGTCAGTTGAGTGTCGATTGTTTGGTGTGTGCTTGGTTCTCTGCACTTTTACTTTGGAAAATGATCTTTTGCTCTCTGGTACATATTTTCAACGTTTGAGTGGCGTGTGTTGATATTGGGTAGATTGGATACGTTGAAGAGGCATCTTCCATACTCTGGAGCCGAGGGACTAGAGGAGCTTAAGAAAATAGCTGTGAGGTTTGAACAGAAGATTTATACTGCTGCTACAAGCCAGGTTTGTTGTGTTCTCTGTATCATAAACAATTTTGTGTTGTCGGCCTTAAAACCATGTCAATTTTTGGGTTTGCAGTATGATTATTTACGGAAGATATCGTTGAAGTTGCTGACTATGGAGACTAGATCACAAAATCCCATGTCAGACCCCATGCTGTCGAACTCTGCCTCTGCTGCTAGTAGTGTAAACGCACAGATCCAGGTATTTTGTAGTACACTATCATTCAACGTTATGCCATTGGTTTTTATAAATATGAATTTTGCAGGAATAAGTTCGTATAAGAAACGCAGTGAGTGGGCCCCAACAACTCACTTCCATTATGTATACGAGTGTATGATATCTGCTGCTTAATCTTGTTATCTTCCTTTGAAGTTATGCTACCCTGGCAACAAGTATAGTTGTAATCTTCCTTTTTAGTAATTTGCGTATTTGAATGAAAACTTATCTATCACTTATCTAAACCTTCATGTTGTGTGATATGTTGGGTATGCATAATGAAAATCACAATATTTATGTGGTGTTTATCTATTTGCATTCTTTATCGTTATGTCCAATCGCCAAATTGAAGTCTGATTTTAAAGTTAGGCTCAATCATGGAATGACCACTCAGGTGATATGCTCAAATCCTTGATACGTTGCTATGTGTACAACATTCGTCATGCTTAAATTATGCTGTGGTTAAAGAGGTAAATCACCATTACAATAGGGAGCTTTCATTCGATTACAATCAATTGATGGTTGGCAGTTACACTATTAGGCGTAGGTAGGTTTAGTTGAGGCTCGGTAGTAGGGAGTGGTGCAAAAATACATTCAACCATGTCTTTGGTTACTACTTCCAAACTTGGAGTAGTAATTCAAGGAAAGAAGATGCACATTTGCACGTCGTATCTGGTAGTATAGCCGTTGTGATTGTGAGGACGGGTAGGGTACACTGGGTAAAGATACTATGTTATGTGGCGGAACAGGGATTTTCCTTGGTGTCAATTTCATGTTCTCTAGATATAAATATAATGTTTGTTGCATTAAATGATGCATATATCAGTAAATAGTACGGGTTTTTAATGATTTACCCTCACAAACAAGTTACAAAATACATTTTGGCTGGCCTGGCTTTTAACTTGTTTCCTTCTTAGTTTCATTTTACACATTTGAACCATTATAGAGCAAACACAACCTCATCTAATCTAGCACATAGATGGGTCGAAATTACCAGCTCAAAGTGCTAAAGAACAACACGGATGCGTGTTTACGAATACCCTACAACAAAGGCTGATCATTGCATCTCGTACCTTTCATTCATCCATCTTTTCAATAGTTTTTGGAGAAGTTTATACACAAATATGGTTTATTTGATCCAAAAGACAGTAAGACACTATGTAAAAGTTCCTTTAGTTAAGTGCATTTTCTCCTTTACTATTGAAACCGCAAAAACTTGATCTTCTATGGTCCTATGTTCAAAACATACTGCATATTGGGCTTAACGATTATATAAGTATTGTCAAAACGTTTTCTGATCCATTAAGACCAATTAATAACTAAGATTTTGATCAATTTATTAATTGGGCGATTTATCTAAGTGGATATTTTGATAATCTTAACCCATTTTTATATTACCTTTTTAGGGAAAACTAGCGACATGTTTTTATATTTTTAAGAAAAAAATAGCTAAAGTTTATGAGATATAACAGCCTATTCCCATCGAACTGATCTAAATAGATAGGTCATTTACGTTTTTATCATAATATTGTGTATCCTTGAAAACACTTTTGCTATAGAAGTGTATTTTAAAAAAGTTGAATTTATAAACCGCAGTAGTATGTAAGCTTATCATTTATGGAAAATGATAGCGTAGGAGACACCTGCTTCAACTAATGAGTCGTAGTGAAACTACCCAGGTGTTAAAACGGATAAAGAACGTGATTTGTACGTAATAACTTTCATATCGTGCACAATGTTTCACAATTTCAAGCCTATACACCCCATTCAACTATTTTTACCATTTGTTGTGCAAGGGAAATAGTCTTTTTAACATATAGCTATTGTGCGTAACCAAAAGTCGTGTGCATATCACCTCCCTTAAAAACCATCTTCGGTTTTCTTAATAACCGAGCCCCAAAAAAATATAACGTCCAATGATCTTGCCAAGAGAAATGTTAAAGAGAGTAATTGAAAAGTCACTCTATTGGCAGTAAATGTTTGTTGGCCAATGAAAAGAACATTCAAGGCAATGGCAGTTTTCACTCCATACAACAATGATCCACAAAATATTCAAGAAAATTTCAAGTCTTATTGTAATCGGAACGATGCAAAGGATCATTAGAACAATGCTCAAAAAGAGTTGCATAGAAAGTGTGGAAGTTTATTAAGGAGGCTGTGAAATAGAGTTACTCCTACCTGGTCAATTTAATGGACAAGCTTTCTCAAAATCTTTCTGCTCGTTGCGACATCTCTCAAATTCATCGGTGTTTTGATACATACAACCAGCATAAGCGTCCATTTCTTTCGTGCACTTCTGATGAAGATCTTTTAGCCTGCATAATCAAATTTCCAAATTAAATCACTAAAAACCTACAGATTTCCATATAAAGATAGCAACATGCAATTTATCGTAGTAGCAACTTCACAAGCTTCATCAGTAGAGTTATGTTTACAATGTCTATGAAGATCAAACAAACAATCCAATAGTTTCCACATAGGCATCGCAACTTTGAACATGATCCAAGTATCGTTCTGTCTATTTGGAACATCAATATGTTGATTTTTCATAACCCTCAACTTAACTTGATTGATTGCGATCAAACTTTTGTTTTCATATGTAGAATCCCTTAAATGTATCATAATTAACTTAATATTTTCCAGAGGTCCTTGACTACTGTTTATCCATCAAGCACAACCAAATTGGGTATATGTGCACTAATCGATACTTGAGAACTGAGATAAATTTTCGTATAAACATAACAGTATTCTTTTCTCAAAGCTAAGCTCTCAAAAGTAAAGCATAACATATTTTAAAGAAGCACTATCAGCTACCATAGTAGTCCAAAGATGATCAAATTGAATAAGTTGTGCAAAATATTATTAATCACAAATAAAATTGAATAAGTTGTGGTCGATATGCAAGTAGTCAATACACCTATACGCAAGAATCTTGTTGTTTTAATCTCAATTCTCGTAAGTGAAATGAGCAAAATGTCGATAGCATGATTAAAAAAAATGAAAGATGAGGTTTTTGGTATGGTTGAGAAAAAATATCCTCATGTTGACCTCCAAAAATTCAAGGCAGATACATATTCAAGATATCCGGCTATCCGCTGTTTACTCGGGAGAAGAACTTTGTTGGTAATAATGATGAAAATCAAATGTTTTAACTTTGGCAAAAGTAGCTAAAGATGTCTTAATAGAAGTTGCATCCAACTAGCGTTTAAGACAGGTTATCCATGTTTCTTTAGCTTGTTGAAGACTTGGTTACATTCAATGAATGGAACAAATTGTAAAATAACTTCAGCAACTTTAACTATCTTTTGATGTTTTGCTTTTAGTTTTTTAGTTATTTTAGCATTATTAAGATGCTTTCCTATCATTGAAAAGTCTATATTTTTTCCAAATTCATACACATTTTTTAACCATTTAAACAAAAGAACTGATCTCCTAGACTTTTCTTCACTGTAACCAAACGGTCCAAACCAAATCTGAGTCTTCCATAACAAAAAACTAGAGAATGATTAAGCTCTCTATAACAATCAAGATGGTAATCAATGCAAAGAATAAATTTAGTAGATCATGCATGATTCATGTATGTGACTAAGGCTAAAAGATGGACTCTTACCTAAGAGGTCTTTACATAGACTATAGTGTGGATCTTGGTTTTAAAAAGGAGCGCCTCAGGCGTGAGGCGATCAAAGCGGTTTGTAAAACGCCTTACATGAAGCGGGCCGGAGGTGGCATTTTTCGCCCGAGGTTCGACACTTATTCAATAAGAATGGTACATTCTACTGTTACTTCTGCAGCTAAACTTTGAGCATAACTTAAAGTCTTAAACTATATCATACAAGTTCATCAACCAGTAAACATAACTAGGGCTGTAAACGAACCGAACGAACACGAACAATGTGTTCGTTTGTTAAGAAATATATATGTTCACGAACTGACGAACTGTTCATGAACACTTATCAAACGAGATTTTATGTTTGTGTCTGTTTGTTAAGGAAATGTAGTTGTTCGTGTTCGTTTGTGTTTGTTTGTTAACTTTAGGCAATGGACGAAAACGAACGCTAACGAACACAAATGAGCACAAACTAATGTTCATGAACACAAACGGAAACAAATGAACACAAACAAGCATTCAAGAGCAAAATATTTAATACACTGACACTTATTAAATATTTTATTTGTCGGAGTTTTGAAGTATATGAATAATAAGATACAAAAACTAAATACACTAACGCACCATCGAACACAAACGAACACGTTCACGAACATAAATAAACGAACGCGGCCTCTGTTCATGTTTGTTCACTTAACTAAATGAACGAAATTTCTTTGTTGGAGTTTCGAAGTATATAAATAATAAGATATAAAAACTAAATACACTAATGAACCTTCGAACACAAACGAACACGTTCACGAACATAAATAAACCAACGCGGCCTCTGTTCATATTTGTTCACTTAACTAAATGAACAAAATTTCTTTGTCGGAGTTTTGAAGTATATAAATAATAAGATATAAAAACTAAATACACTAACGAACCATCGAACACAAACGAACACGTTGGCGAACATAAATAAACCAACGCGGCCTCTGTTCATGTTTGTTCACTTAACTAAATGAACGGAATTTCTTGTTAGTGTTCATTTGTTTAATAAACGAACGAACTTTCTGCCTAACGGTTCGCGAACTTTGGTTCGTTTGCAGAACTAAACATAATATAACTAATATTGTGTCATAAATACGAGATTCAAATATGCAAAAAGCTGAAGACTCACAGTGAAAGAACGCAACGGGTGACTTGATTGCCTTTATCGAGGCATTTCTCAGGGTTAGGATCGTCTTTCTTGCACTTCAAAAAGGCGATATTTTGGCCTCTGCATTTACCGGCGATATGCTTCGACGCTGACATCAGCACCGCCGATGTCGGAATCGGTTCTCCGACGGCATCTACCGCACTTGCCATCTCAATTTGATATCGATTGGAAGCCCTATCAAGATCAGCATTAGTTAATGAGGACGTTGTGTTATGAAATTTGAACTAAAGAAATCAAATTGAATCGAAGATAATCACGAAACGAGATTTTGATTAGGGTTTCCTCACCTTTTGTGTGTGTCAACTGTTGCCGGAAAGTGGTGAAAGCGAGTAGAATGAGAAGGCAGGGGTGGATTTGTCAAAGAGGATAAGAAGAGGGGTGATCTATTATTAATCAAACTTGAACAAACAAAAAAAAAATCAAAAATAGACATTTACTTCAAAAGGTGCGGGTTAGCCTGCGCTTTTCGTTAAAATCGTGGGTTTAGGCGTTTAGCTGACGTCTTTTACTAAAAAGTGTAAATTAAATCCTAGTCGTCTAAGCTGGCAGAGGTGATGTGTCACATTTTAAACTTTTAAAAGTTGAAAAACAATGTCTCTTTTGAAAGAAGAAAAAAGGTCATTTATATCTATTTTTGTATTAATATTTATCCTGATTTATTATATATTTGTTTTGAAATTAAAAAAAAAAGAGTGAATTATTATATGTTTGTTTTGAAGTTATAAAAAATAATAAATTAGAAAAAAAAAAACTATTGCCGAACTCTGTTAGTTTAAGTTTAATAATGTTACCTTGTTTGTTTGGTCAAAGCTAAAACAATTGTTATTTTGTTTAGTTATAGCTAAAAAAATAATAAAGCAATGTTTGTTTGGTTAAAGCTAAAACAATTGTTATTTTGTTTAGTTATAGCTAAAAAAATAAATAAAGCAAGTCCTCGTTTATATACATCTAATTCATTTATGGATCTATTAGTTGTTATTTTGTTAATACTAGTACTATTCATTTATGGATCTATTAGTTGTTATTTTGTTAATACTAGTACTAAGTATCATGTGTTACAGTGGGGGTGTAAATCCATGTTAAATAGCATTTATGCCACATTATCGTGAGCGACCACCAACACTAAAGTTGCGGCGTGTTAATATGAAGAAGTTAGATCGAAACGTAAAACATAGAAAATAATAACTAAGTCGGTCTAGGACCCGAACGTTATGTCGAACCTGTCAAACGGGAAAAAATAGACGATGTAAAAACGTTCAACCACACGCGCACGTTGTGTCGTGTTAACTCGCAAAATTTAAAACAAAATGTGGGGTGTTAACTCGCAAAATTTAAAACAAAACGTAAAAACATTAAACCACACACGCACGTTACGCCGTGTTAACTCGCACAATTTAGAACAAAACGTAAAACGGAAAATTGCGAAAAAAATGAAAAGTATTGGGGACCAAAGTTGAAAGTAAAAATGTCGTGATGTTAAATTACAAAAGCTAAAAAGTTTTGGGTTAAAAAAAACAAATAGTTTTTGGTTAAAAGTAATTTGTCAAATACTTTTGACTAAAAGTAAAAAATCATTTTTTTTTTGAAAAACTTTTTAAGCACTCTTTAAGCATTAGATACAACACATATATGCATAAATAAGGTGTTAATTTAATCTAATCTAAATACTAATAAAATACTATAATTAATGTCACATGTCAATTTCTACTTCAACCTCACAATTATACTTTTATTTGTACTTAAGAATATTTTATTAGCTTTATCCTTATCCTCATTATTATCATAAAATCAAAATATTAATAAAAGACTAGCCACATGATAATCTCTCCTATCTTCCAATTTTATTTTATTTTATTTAAATATATTTTTTGTTATCCTTATTATTTATTATAGGCTCTCTCTCAATTTTAATTTTTAATACTATCTAATCTAAACTCTAATAATTTTATATTATTATATTATTTTATATTCCAATTTCATAGTTAAAATAGTCACGGATACCAGTTAAGGTATATTATTAATTTATAAAATTTGAGAAACAATAACTTAGTTTTTTTTTTCATTTGTTTCTTTTTTGTTTTTTTTTGTATACTTTGTTTTCATTTTGTTTTTTTTTTCTTTTCTATATCACCTCCTTTATTTTTCACCTGAAACTTACTTTGTTAACTTTTTTTAGAAAAAAAACTTATTAAACGTCATTTTTATCCTTCGTGGTTTATTTTGCTTATTATAAGGTATGTGTTGCTATAATTTCAAATTGTTTTACATTTTGACTTTTTTTTAAATAAGTCGGGTTAAATATAATACGTTTTCATGCTTATTTTTATGTACGTTTTCAGTTGGTCTATGTTTAAATGTAAATTTTTGTGTCGATATAAATTCAAGTTTATTTACGTTTCAACGTAAACTTTTTCTGGAATTGAGTCAGGTCAAATATAATATGTTTTTGTTTTGCATAATTTAGTGTTTACAATCAACCGGAAACATGTACATATCGTTTTGGTCATATAACGACTTTATTTTTTGAGTTTTCTTTTGTGGTTTCTATACCATGCATCGTTATTGTAACGACAGATTCATTTACCTATATGAATTTCATCATCATACATACAATTTTATATGATGAGGTTTATTATATCAACTTTCTAATCTTATCTTTTTTAATCGTAGGGAAGCTCGCCCAGCCTGGTGGTAATTTGGATATTTTTCTCATCTGTCATTAATGTCCTTATTATCAATTTTCTATGTTATCCTTGTAATTGTCACTAAATTTGTGGATCTTATATGAAACAGGATTGCATGACGTGCTTGCTAGAGCTGGTTTGGCTAGATTGTGCCACGCAATATCTAGAGCTAAGTAACGGGATGGCATGTGATATTGTAGGTACTCAGCTTTATGGTGTACAAAATAGCATCTGATTCGGGTCAAATTAATAAACATGCAAGAAAATAAGAAAAGCCACTGTAAAACAAAATTCCACAATACTTGGTATATATTGCAGTTTGTTTCCGTCTTTCGGAGTTATCACTAGCAATATGCGAAACTGTTTATCTGTAACTAGCGATATGCGAAACTGTTAGTTATTTGTACCCTGCCGCAACGCGGCGGGTACTTCTACTAGTTTATAGTATTTAAATTAAATGTGTGTTGGTATCCATCTATCTTACCACCTTTAATCCGGTTACTAAGACGAAGATGCCGCCGCCAACAATACTCAAGATACGACTTTATGGGCATGGTGACTTCCTCATGATTCAAGGATTTAACCGCAAGCTATTTTTTGAAATGGTTTTAGCAACTACCGCTTTATGCTTCTTTTTCTTTTGTAGATAGTAGTATCATTATAGCTTTTAGCAGAAAAAAATCGATTAAATCACATGAGGAAACTGGTTATAACCAATGGTCTGGTTAATTTTATTTTGTTAGTTGAGTCGATCTAAAATTTGAAGGAAGTCAAGGTGTTTAAGGTAATATTAATAGTTGAATATGTGCCCCATACGAGTTCATTTTTTTGATTTGCTTTAAAGTTTTGAACAATTCTAGTCTAGCTTCATATCACACTTGATCTTGTATCAAACAAAATCTTGTTGTTACCTTTACATTTAACGACACACACAGAGAAACATATCACCACAAGATGATTCAAACACTCTTAACATATAATTTAATAAGATGTATGTTAAAAGATTTGAGAATTAGAACCACCGCTCAAGAAAAAAAAAGAGATTTTCTCAACAAACTAAAACCTACAATCGAATTAACTAACGAATACTAAATCACCATTTTTCGGAATCAATCAGCTATTGCTTTTATAACCGAAGTGTTTGATTATTGTTCGATTCAAGGCAATAACCGAAGTGACGCGTATGCTCACCCAAACTTATTTGCCTGGTAAAACGCCAACATCATTATCACTTGCAACTTCAACCAATCAAATATCCAACAAAATCCGAACACTTATCTCTTTAGTCAAAATCCTCTATTTCAATCATGATTTAAAGCTTCAAGCCATAACCTAAACTCATCAAAAAGCTATCATTCATGAATCAATTTACATAAATTAGTATAGAGAAAAGTGCCCGGATAGTCCATGTGGTTTGCTCCGATTTCACCTTTAGTCCCTACATTTTCAAAATTACAGCTATAGTCCCTAACTTTGGCAAATTCGTTTCGGATAGTCCCTGAAGCGAATGAGGGTTAGTTTTTGGTGTTAAGTTAGTGTGAAATAACTAAAATTCCGTTCATTTTAAATAAAAAAACATTTCACAGAAATTAAACTTTATCATATTAAAAAATATTTTATGTTGTTGGACCCCACTCCACACAACAACCACCATGCACCTCCACCAACAAGCTCATTTGTTCGACCACGGAAAACAAACCGCCACCCCATTTGACGAGCACTACACTATTTTTATCGCCGACATTATCGAAACCATTAACAACTAGAATCTGAAACTCTCATATAAACCAGATTAAACCAAATATTGAAACTTCAACCAAGCCAACTATTCATGTGTAAATTTTTTGAAAGGATTCGTTTTGCAATATTTAAGTCATATGTTACCACATCTATAAATTAACAGGTATTAACCAAAATTTGGGTTACAGGCACATTCAGCGAATCAAAGGATTGCTATGTATATCAACTGTCTAATTATCGTGGAAACAGAAAGATATTGGATCCCCTCTAAGTATACCAATTTATAATTTATAAATTTCCGAACTGAGACAATTATCGATTTGTTTAGTAATTGGTGTTTTGATTGAACAGAAGTAATACTATAAGTTTTATTTAGACAACTGTCAAGATGGTTTTGAATCGAGGTCTAGGATTATCACGCATTTCAACTATCCCGTCTAATTCTTATTGCTGTTCGTTCTCTGACAACTTTTCTTTGACAATTGCAGCAGTAGAGATATGAGATTCATTTCTGGTGAGTGTGCTATTAATTCACATTAATTGCTTTTGCTTATGCAACAGATTCTAATTGAGGCGCATTGTCCGTTAAAAAAATTATTCAGGTAAATTGGTGTATTTTGTTATCATATGCCAGGTAAAGAAAACTTGACGCTTCCTTGGATAGATGATGGGTGTGTTGGGTTCGTCCTTTTCATAATTATTTAAATTAATATGACTTTATTACTTTAGGGTATTATTTAACATGCATTACTTAAGTGGATTTGAGAGACTACAACACAAGGAAAATTAACTAACCACCTCTAACAATCCTTCAAGGGCTAATCCGAGGAACGATAATTTTGCCTAAGATTCAGGAAGTATGTTTTATATTTAATATTGTAGGGGACCAATGGTGCTGATAAATCAATTAGGCAACCACAAAAACTTGCATTGGGCTTAGCGCACTTTTCCTCATCTATTAGAATAAATCTCCCATAACATATAGTAAATGCGGTTTTAAACATGATTATGCACATTTGGTCCATGAATAATTAGTTGAATCACTTCCTACACTAAGATTCAGGTTGTCTATGACAAATCCCTTATTAAATAAAATAACAAAGGTTTTAAACAATATAAAATTCAAATTTAGTCCCCCAAAGCTATTACACTAATGAAACACACACAACAATTAGTAATAAAAAGGCTTAGCATAAGCACAAATTGCGCAAGACAAACCCTAAAATCAATACATCAAATTAAACACTATAAACGATTTAAAAGGGGTATGAATTTATGGTCATCATCTCTCACGATGGTTGTGTTGGAGCGGTAACAAGACAACTAATGTAGTTACGCGATTCCCCTCTCAAGACAAGAAGTGACTTACAATAAAGGGTGAGGTTTTTGAAGACGAAGAGATGGAGAATTTCTATTAAAACTTAAGGCACTGTTATAATAAATAAAAAGGTTGTTTTAACGTGTGATTAAAAACTTAGGTCAAAGCATTGTGTAATTAATGATTTAGATTATAAAACCATAACTTTGGCTAAAAATCAACGGTTAAAATGTTATCCCTTAAACGTCAAATAAGTCAAATAAATACTTTTTCAAGCCATAAGATTTATAGCAAACTTAACAACTCCAAAAGCATCATTAAATAGCTATTTATAAATAGGGTTATTGAATTTTATCACCCTCAACTATTCGCTTTTGACCATTGTCACTCCCAACTTTCACTTTGGCTCCAACCAATCCCAACTTAACACTTTGTGTGTCCTGTCACCCCGTCATTAACTAAACACTAACTTTGTTTGTTTTAGAATCCTACATGTCATTATCATCCAATGTGGCATGATGACGTGGAAATGGACCTTTATGCACCTTATAAAAACCCAGTTCACCACCGTTCACATCCACTCAAATCACCCCTCACCACCACAACCACCATCATTGTAACCACCGTCCACCACCACTACCCCTACCACTACCACAACCATAAAATCACCACCATAGGATACAAATCAAAAGAGATAATATAATCAATTTATAAATCAATTTCAAATCTTTGAATTCAAGTGTAGAAGATTCTGCCTTCTGATTGATTTTCACGCAATTTGAATTGTGTATATCAAGACAAATTAAAAGAGATAATATAATTCCGTTCACCGCCCATTTCTGCCAGCGAAAAAAAAACCCATTTTCGACAGCAAACCTTAAATCTCCAGATCTATCATCATTGGAAACAGAAGAATCTGGATTTTATACTGATTTCGATTCGCCGCGCACGACCTCCACCACAAAAACAACCACCACTGCACCACATCCACCATCTAACAACTGCCATCGTTGTGTCGGACCACCGAAGAAGAACGAGAGTAACACTGCAACCCTCGATTTGAGAGCACTACAACTGATTTTGATCCCGTTGGGTTGGACTAGGAATATCTGAAAATCTTCATATAAACAGGATATTTGAACTAGGAATATCTGAAAATCTTCATATAAACAGGATATTTGAACTAGGAATATCTGAAAATCTTCAGGAGCAAGCAAACTATTTCAGTGTAAATATTGTTGAGAAGGTATTCGATTATCCCTGCAATATTTAGTCATTTTTACCACACCGTCGCTTTAATTGACAGGTTATTAACAAAAAATTTGGGTTGTGACAGGCTGCTTCATGCATATCAATGGATTTAGCTTATGTATATGAACTGGTTAGTTATATTCAGTTGCAGCATAACAGAAAGATATCTGTTTCGTCCTCCTCTAAGTACTACCTTAATTTTATATATTTTGGATAAATGATTCCCGAGTGAGTTTAACAATTATTTTCTGATTTCTTGTTATATTTATAGGTAATTGGTGTTGTTGATGTGAACAGAAATAAATATAAAGGTTATGAGACAACTGTCAAAGATGGTTTTTGTGACGAGGTTTAGGACATTATCACTGGCTTTCTTAACTACCCGTCTACTTCGTTATGTGTCTGTTCCGTTCTCTTGACAAAACTTTTCTTCATAACAAAATGCAGCTGGATGAACTGAGGCAGAGATATGAAGAGTTGCCAGAATTCTCGGAAGAGGTGCTATTAATTCACATTACAATTTGTTTTCTGCTTATACAACTGTTCTAATTGAGGCAGCATTGTAACGTTAAACAAAATTATCAAGTAAATTTGTGTATCTATTGTGCTAATCTGATTATGCCACTGCTTTACAGGTGTCATCATTGGAACTTGCACGCCTTCCTTATATAAATCAGATGGGTATGCTACATGTTTTTACCGGGTTCGATTTTTACAGTTTATTAGACATTAATCAGCGTGACTTTATGATCTTTAAAGGCTAGTTATATACTAAATAATAACATGCATTACTTAAGGTATGGATTTTGAGAGACGACAACTAAAGGGAAAAATTAACTCACAGTCCCACATCGAGTCTGTGAACAATACCTTGCTAAAGGCTGTGCCTATATAATGAGCGGCCCAGGAATGGAGAAAACATACATTTCTCGGCCTTTTGGCTAAGATCAAGTGTAGTATCTGTTCTTATCAGTTTAATATATGATACGTGGGCCATTGGCGCACTTGATATTAATCTAACTTTTTATGAGGCAAGGCCTATCAAAATAGCTTGCTAATGGGTTTTTTGAGCGTCGACTTGGTGTTGCACTACTGCCTTGGCATTTATGAATGAACTCTTGTCATAAATATTAGTTAAATGCTTGGTTGGTGATAAGGACACTTGATTTGCAGATTTGGTCCCAGTGATTAATAATTAGTTGTAATTTTTTACTTGTGGTCCTTATCACTAAGTTTTCAGGTTTTAGTCTATGACCAAAATACCCTTATTTAAAAAACAATAAACAAAAGAGTTTAATTAAAACAATATACCACCATATGATCAAACTTTACCCACCAAACAATATTACACTAAATGATCTCAACACCCAACAAAATTAGTAATAAAAAAGGATGGATCATTAGCAGTAGAGCGACAAGATTGGCTGCAAGACAAACCCATAGCAAAGCAGTCAATCAAGTGGCAGAATCAAACCTTTTGCCATAAATCGATCTTGAAAAAGGCGGTAGAAGTTGTGGTCACAGTCTCACAGGCGAATGAATATTCAGATATGACAGTAGATCGGACGGTTGTGGTTTTCTTCGAAGGCAGGCGAATGGTGGTGAATCGTGAATCTTGATGGTAGTGGTGTTTCTCATCGGAGCTCACAGATCCGTTTTTCCGGTGACGTCCTCTGGTGGAGGGCGATGCTAGTGGCGTTGTGGTTGTGGCGGTGTGAAGTAGCAGGGGAGACGAGGCTGGTGTGGTGGTTATGGCGGTGGTGGTGGCCTGCCCGGTGGTGGAGGTGTTCGTTGGTGGTGGGTTTTGGTGGTTCGGCGTGGGAGGTGAGAAGTGGCGGAAGTGAGATGGTGGTGGTGGGTGTTCGGGGGTGAAGGTGAGAAGTGGCAAGAGGGGAGATGGTGGTGGTGGCGATGGGTGTTCAGTAGTTGTGTTGCTTGTCTGAGAAGAGGGAGACATGTGAAAACTTCTATAATTTGGTGGGTTTTGTTATTAAGTAAGGGTATTTTGGTAATTTATTATGGACTTAACTGGAAAACTTAACAGATGTTAGTGATAACACGAGTGCAAAAATTACAACTACCGGGATCAAGTGTGTAATTATTAAACCACTAGGAACAAGTCTGCAATATTTGCAAACCACAGGGACCAACCAGGCATTTAACTCTAAATATTATTTTGATTTATTCGTTATCTTAGTGGATTATTACTTATTATGATTTGTTAATAAATTTTAGTAAAATTAACCAAGTTTTGTAGTTGAGTGAACTGCTATCTATTGAAACACCTGAACTCGTCATTCATACTCTAATACCTGAAAATTTCCTTTTGTTTTAGTGAAATTATGTAATACATTAATACAATAATACCTGAAAATAGATCTTTTAGAAACTGTTGTAAAAGATCAATTAAAATCTAGAATTGAGTGACTATTAGCTTTTCAAACAAGTTGAGCTATTGTTTCTTAAATGTTGAGATTGAAGAACGTCTTTTATGCTCTTACTTTCATTTAATATTTCAAAATAGGATATCTGATGTGCATCTTTGAAGAAAAGCTAGATGAACGCATTTTAGAGGAACTTCAAGACTATGAGTTCGCTGTAAGCTGGTTATTTTAAGCAATGTCCTGCTCTCGAAACACTTTTTTCGGATCCAAATTTAGAAAACGCGTGTTCTGTTTCCAGTTCTCTGATGAAGATGGTGATGTTAAAAGGTTTTACTACCGCAATGCAAAGAGGAGACATATATCATAAAATCCTAGGTATTAATAAAAGAATATAACTTTCCCGTATGTTATTACAAAAAGTTGAATGCAAACAATAAGAAACTCTCTTTTCTGCAAACAATAAATGAAACTTTTGGAATTAAGTTGAGACTGCATGTTTTAATACGTTTTAATAAACAATTTATTGTTTCCCTTTTCTATTTACCCGATCCTTTCCAAGACATGGAGAGAGCTATCACAAGGGATTTGGTGTCACGTATTCTTGAGTTCTCGATGCATCTACTCAAGGGAATCAATTTTGCAGCAGAACTTGACTGGTCAGATACATTCTTAATTTGTTTATTCCTTATTCTTGCGTGACTATAATTGTTCATGGCTGTGTAGCTTTTTGTCATTGGCATTGGTTGCGTGTCAAAACAATTATGTAAGGCCCATACTGACTGCTGAAGCTGTGCTTGATATTCGTAACGGAAGGTCAGACTTTGGTATTATACCTTTTTCTCTTCAAAAATACAAATATGATATTCTTCAAGCTGTCTTTTCATATGCATTTAAGTAGGGAGTAACATTTAGCTGGTTCTAGACATGTTTTGCAGGAAATGACAGTTGACACTTTTATTCCTAATGATACAAAGATTATTGATCAGGGTATTGTTTCTTAGTTTATTTAGATTTAGAGATCGTTTTTCATCATAACATTTCTTATATGACTTTTTCATATTTCATTTTTCAGGGAATGTTCATATAATTACAGGACCTAATTATTCTGGAAAAAGCATATATATAAAGCAGGTTATATCTCTATGGCATACGTTTCTATTTTCATTTGTTTCATATAAACTTTCACATAAAGTCCTATGAAGCCCACTGAAAACGGCCATGGAAAATCAAAAGTTATCATGGTTGATTTTTTTTTTAATTCGCCAATCACATTGTCGTTTAAAAATTAAATTGCAGGTAGCACTAATAGTTTTTCTTGCCCACATTGGAAGTTTTGTTCCAGCATATGCCGCAAATTTGGGCTTAACTGATAGGTTAGGTTTTTTTTAACCCTTTTTATTCTATATGCGACTATAATAATCTTGAAATGAGTTTACCAATAGAAGATTGACCACCATAAAATGACAAATGATAGAATTTTCTGTGCTATGGGAAGCAAGCTTATGACTGCTGAACAATCCACATTCATGATTGATTTGCACCAAGTTGGAATGATGCTAAGGTATCTTTTTATGTATACTGAATGAGATCTCACCATCCAACCAATTTTTTTATTATTTTTCTTTGGAAGTTTATGCTGACGTTAAAAACTTTGAAGGCATGCTACTTCTCTGTCATTATGTTTACTAGACGAATTTGGCAAGGGAACTCTTACTGAAGGTTGGTCATTAATTTTTCCACGTTTAATCGATCTTGCATTGTACCCTAATCATGCCCATTTCCCCTTTCTAGATGGTATTGGTCTCCTTGGTGGAACTATTGATCATTTTATCTCGATGCATGCTCCTCCGAAGGTTTGTTACTCTTTAAACGTTACTCATTGATTGCAACTTATGAAGTATATCAGATGAGACTGTTCACTAGTTGTACTCATACTCTTATGCTGCAGGTTCTAATTTGCACTCACTTGACCCAGATATTTGTTGATAGTCATTTATCTCAGGTATGAAACACAAGAACTTGAAAGATTTACAGTTTCTAGATCATATCAATGTGTGACGAGTTAATGTTTCTGATCATTGATAAACACCAGTCGCATAAAGTCAAATACTACACCATGAGTGTGCTAAGACCTGACAACAATAATGTAGCCCTCGAGGAAATTGTATTTCTATATAGGTAAATCAGCAACGCTTTAGAACTTACTTTATTAGCATGTGCAGTTAATCTGACTTCTTGTATATGTTAGGCTGGTTCCTGGACATACACTCCTTAGTTATGGTGAGTTAGTATTTGTTATTCACTTTGGGAATCTCTGTTTTTTGTCACTCACTTTAATTATTTTTTTGCAGGACTTCACTGTGCTCTACTTGCCGGTATGTTTCAACCATGCTACATTAAAAAAAAATAAAAACTCGTGTAAATTTTATCCTCTCTGATATCATTTTACTAATTAATACGATATATTGCACAAATATTCTTCGTATATTAAGAAAGTGAAGAAAATCAGCTCGTTTAATAAATGAACCCAAGCTTCACTTATTGAACTCAAGTAGGCAGTAGGCTTGCTTATATTTTTATTATATATTTATATATAAATTTATAAAGCTAAAGAGTATATAATACGTTATATATAAAAATTATGATTAGAATTGTATATAAACGAGCCGAATACGATCCCAACTTATGAGAGCTCAAGCTCGGCTCATTACCCCCTACCTAGCGGCTGGCGCCACTAAGGGGGTTAGTGGCTGTCGACTCACCGACAATCTAAGTTCTCTATTTATAGGGTTTTCAGTGCCGCCATTTTCTTGTAGTTTGACTCCTCAAATTGTCACAGTAGAGTGGTTGAAGCAAATGCAAAAAGGTTTCTACTGTGACCCTAATTAAAAATTTCTTGTTCCTCCAGCCAAAGGAAAATGTGTGAATTTTGGTTTAGAGGTAACTAATTATTGTACGAGGACATTCCGTTTCTTCTTTTTATTGGGCCTGCGATTATACAATCTTGTAGGTGTCCCTCAAGAAGTAATTAAAAGAGCGGCGTTCATATTGGATGCTACCACTAAAGGCATACATATCGATCGAGCATGTGATGAAAAGATAATAGCTCAAGATGAGGAATATAAGGTACCATATTCATAAAGATTGTGTATTTGCTTCGAGTTGTCTCTGTTTGCTCATAATAATTATAGCCATATGAATCAAATGACAGAATGCTGTGGAGAAGATGGTAGCTCTCGATGCTATTAATGGCGACTTGACCGTGTTCTTTCAAGATGTGTCCTGGTCAACCATGATTTTTGTACCTCAAATCATATTTGGTACTGTTCAAAATGGTATGTAGATTTTTTGCTTAACTTTAGTCTCTTAGCACTATGATGGGGCAAACAAACAAACAAGAACAACAGAGGATTACCATTTAAGGTTTTACTGACATCGTTTAACAAAACATTAGGCGTAGATTCCAAAACTTATATCTTTAATGATTTGATGATGAGGATTGATTGTACCTGTATGTGTGACGGACCATGAGACATTGAGTGGAGGCACAACTGTAAGAGCACCCTGAAAGAAAATTGATACAATATCTAATGTTCAACTATTACATACGTCTCTCTTTATAGGATACATATAAATCAGGCGAGTCAAGCCCAAAACACAGGAATTAATTTGACTACCTAAACAAATGCGCAAGTTATTGCAATCAAATATCCTGTGTTTTACAACATAAAAATAATTGGAAATTGTAAAAATTAGGAAGAACTGTTTTTCCAACTTGGGGTTCCATATGATGAGATTAGGGTCCAACATTCTAGCCCAACCGTCTACGGCTGTTTTTTCCAACTTTAGTACTTACTGTAACTCCAACATATGTCATCCACTGCACACAAGAATGTACAAATCATTAGTTTTAGCAAAGTGATAAACTGATAATCGCCAAACACTTTTTACGCTAGTGAAAGCCTAACATGTCATAATCATACTATACAGTAATAAATGGGTGATTGGATATGCATTTTGAAAGTTATCATATGATATGGAATCAGTTGTTACAAACATACATTAAAGAACGGAAAAAGGAATAAAAAGGTCATTTTTGCAAAATATAGAGATGTTTTGTGGAATGGGAATGTAAGTCACTTAAATACTTTGTTGTTTGGAAGAGGCAAAAAGGTAACCACATTAACTTATCCTTGGATAATCAGTTTCACTTTTGTTGTGGCTAGTAAGAAACTGATTATCCAAAACCGATTTTAAGTCCCAATATAAAATAAATATAAAGGTGAGTATGTGGTTGGACAATCCATACCTTCATAAATAACCAGCACCTTTCTTTGACTAGAATAAGATGGTTTTTTGTTTCCAATCAGCCCACTTCACAGATCTGTTGAGATCTTCCTGTTAGGGCCAGAACTGTTAGGAGAATTGAGCCATACCATCTCCATCTAGCATAAACAAAAAAAACATATTAATTAGCACAAGTCTTTCATGTATCAAACATTATATAGGTGGCAAATGGGTATGTCAGTTGGGGTCGGGTAACGAGTTTGGGACAAAACAACAGGGAGCGGGTCAAAACGGGTTGGTCGACCATACCTCACCAATGATGACTGTATCACCTTCCTTCACACCGCGCTTAATTAACGACTTGTTAACACCGCATGCTCTAGCACATGCTGAAACCTTCTATCAGAATCCATATATCTGTAGCAGAACAAGTAAATTTCAGTATCATTACAATTCACAACAACATTAACCAAAAAAAAGCTTGGTAAAATACAATTAGAATAAACTTACCTCCAATTAGTCATTTGAACAAATCGTTGCACGTATTATTATCGTATCTGAGAGTATAGCCGTTATGAGGATGGGTAGGGTAACGGGTTAAAGATGTTATGTTATGTGGCGGAACAGGGATTTTCCTTTGTTTTTAAACGGCAAATTTGGATCACTGACGGATCACTGGGGTATAATCGTGCCACCAGCGGAACCACTCGATCGTATCCATCTCCACTAGGCAATAATGCTATACACCAGTTCAGGAGGAAACCCAACAAATCTGAGAAAAACCCAATCTTGGGGCGGCATAAGACTTAGGGACCATTAGGTCCTGGGTTCTCACACAGGATTTTCCTTGGTGTCAATTCCATGTTCTCTAGATATAGATATAATGTTGCGTTAAGTGACACATATATCAGTAAATAGTATGGGTTGTAATGTCTAATGATTCACCCTTACAAGTTAAAAAAAAAATACATAGGCTGGCCTGGTTTCTAACATGTTTGGACGTGTTTCCTTATTAGTTTCATTTTACACATTTAAACTGTTATAGAGCAAAGGCAAACACAACCTCATCTAATCTCACACATAAATGGGTCAAAATTACCAGCTCAAAGTGCTAAAGAACAACTAGGATGCGTTTACGAATACCCTACAACAAAGGCTGATCATTGATTTCGTACCTTTCATTCATCCATCTTTCAATAGTTATTAGAGAAGTTTATACACAAATATGGTTTATTTGATCCAAAAGACACTATGTATAAGTCCCTTGGTGCATTTTCTCCTTTCCTATCGAGCCGGGGGTCTCACTGGAAGCAGTCTCTCTATTCCTATGGGGTAGAGGTAAGGTTGTCTACATCTTACCCTCATCAGACCCTAGCTTTGCTATTGGTGAGATTTACTGAGTTATGATGATGATGACGACTATTGAAACCGCAAAAACTTGATCTTCTATGGTCCTATGTTCAAAACATACTGCATAAGTGCATATTGGGCCCAACAATTATATAACTATTGTCAAAACATTTTCTAATCCATTATATTATATTATATTATACTATATATTAAAACACATCCTTAGCTATAGTAGAGACAACAGTCTTAGTATTCACTGTTCATATTAATCACAAAAATGCCATGATGTATTAGAAGAGATTTATGTATGATTTTTATGAATAGGGGTATAAATATCCTATAAGAAAATAGAGAATGGGATCCATCCCCATCATGTATTCCTTTTTTTATTATGTTATTTTTTTTTATTTACTTCATTTAATTTTTTTGGTTTTTTTATTACAATAATGGTTAAAAATGAATTCTAATAATAAGGAAATAGATAAAAGGGAAAGTCAATATTGATTTCATTTAAAGCGGCGTATAGAACCTGCCTTAACTAATGAATCGTAATGAAACTACCCAGGTGTTAAAACAGATAAAAGAACGTTATTCGTACTTAATAAGTTTCATATCGCGCACAATGTTTCACAATTTCAAGCCTACACTACATCTAACTGTTTTTTTTAACCATTTGTTGTGCAAGAAGAATGATTTTTTTAACATATAACCATTGTGTGTAGCTAAAAGTTGTGTGCAAATCACCTCCCTTTAAAGACCATCTTCGGTTTTCTTAATTGAAACCGATCCCCCAAAAAATAAAAGTCCAATTTAAAAGAGAGTGATTGAAGAGTTACTCCAATGGCAGTAAATGTTGGCCAATGAAAAGAACATTCAAGGCAATGGCAGTTTTCACTCCATACAACAATGGTCCACAACAAATTTTACGACTTATTGTAAGCGGAACGATGCAAAGTCGATAGTTAGAACAATGCTCGAAAAGAGTTGCATAGAAAGTATGAAAATTTATTAAGGAGGCTGTGAATTAGAGTTATTCCAACCTGGTCAATTTAATGGACAAGCTTTCTCAAAATCTTTCTGCTCTTTGCGACATCTCTCAAATTCATCGGTGTTTTGGTACATACAGCCAGCATAAGCATCCATCTCTTTTGTGCACTTCTGATGAAGATCTTTTAGCCTGCATAATTAAATTTCCAAATTAGATCAATGTCACCAACAATGTTCAAAAGTCCGCTGGTCTTTTGAACAAGCAATAGAATTTCTATCCACTTATAATTAGGTTAGGTGCTCCCTCAACTAGTCAAATGAGTTGGATTGAAAACTTAAAATAAATGGCATATGGGTCGAGTTTCAGCACCCTGTAGTGGTCATTGGAAAAATCTAGCGTTATCCTTAAAATAGAGGCCATTTCCTAAAGAAGAATGTTGCAAGTCATATATTGCAAGGGTTCCTCAGGCTTTTGATAATTAAATTCAAGAATATAGCATGACCACTCATGTAGTAGCAACTAACATGTTTTGTCACACTATAAAAGCCTACAAAGCAATCTTTTACCGTGATAACAACTTCCCAAGCTTCATCAGTTATGATTAATGTTTACGATGTCTATGAAGATCAAACAAACAATCCAATGGTTGCCACATAGGCCTTGCAACTTCGAACATGGTGCAAGTATGATTCAAATATTCAATCTATTTGCAACTTCAAAGGTTTCAACTAACTTGATTGATTGCGATAAAACTGCGGCTTTTGCTATGTATAATCCTTAAATACGTCCTGCTTATTCTAATATTTTCCAGAAGTCCCTGACTACTTTTTACCCATCCTGCACAACCAGATTGGGTATATGTGCACTAAACGATACTTGAGAACTGAGATAAGTTTTCATCAGCTACCATAATAGTCCAAACATAATAACATTAGTGCAAATATCATTGATCACGAAAAAAACTGAATTAAGTTTTGGTCAATGTGTTGGTAGTAGGGCTGCAAATGAACCAAACATTTGCCGAACAGTTCGTTAACTGTTCGGCGGGAAGTTCGTTTGTGTTCGTTCGTTTAATAAATGAACGAAACAAACAAGAAATTTCGTTCGTTTAGTTAAACAAACGAACATGAACATATGTTGCGTTTGTTCATTTATGTTCGTGAACGTTCGGTAAGGTGTTCATGAACATTCGGTATGGTGTTCGTTTATGTTCGTTTGTTTCTGTTTGTTTGAATCTGTTTGTTTATTTGCGATAGTTTATTAGGGATATCAAGAATTATTTTTACTTAATACATCAAAATTAGCACAGATATATGATTTAATAAGTATATTATTTAATAAATAGTAATAGTAATGTATTGGATATGTCATATACGTATTAAATGAAGACTTCAAGTTTAATATGATATTTTTTTGAAACATTATGGTAATTTTGTGTATCAATCTTACGTCAAACATGTTTGGATAATTGGTTAGTATATGTTGGGTGGATCTACGTCATGTTTGTGATGAAAGATTTGTGTTAGGTTTTGTTAATGAATGCTTATTTGTATTCGTTTGCGCTCATTAGTGTTCATGAACGTTTGTTTGTGTTCAATTGTTTTCATGAACGTTCGTTTGTGTTCGTTGGCATTCGCATTTGTCTTACGCCTAAATTCACAAACAAACACGAACATGTCCATTTCCTTAACAAACAAACACAAACAAAAAATCTCGTTCTGTAAGTGCTCGTGAACCGTTTGTGAACACCTATTTTCCTTAACAAACAAACACAAACAAGGCTTGTTCGTGTTCGTTTGGTTCGTTTGCAGCCCTAGTTGGTAGTCTATACATCCATACGCAAGTATCTTGTTTTCTTAAATCTCAATTCTCGGAAGTGAAATGAGCAAAATGTCGTTAGTATGATTAAAAAATAACTGATGAGGTTTTTGGAATAACGGTTTTTAGAGCAAGAACATCCTCATGTTGACCTCCAAAATTTTCCGTAGTTATATATTTGAAATATCCCTTATTTACTCGGAAATGTGTCCAACTTTGGCAAAAAAAAAATAGCTAAAGATGTGGTAACAGACGTCACATCCGAATCGCGTTTGGCGTGGAAGAAAAATCCATAAGACACAATTATCCATGTATCGTTAGCTTGTTGAATCTTTGATTACGAGCATTGATCGGGTTAAATTATGAAACAGCAAATTAAAGCATCTTTTGATCTTTAAATGCCTGGTTGGTCCTTGTAGTTTACAAAAATTGCAGATTTGGTCCTAGTGGTTTAATAATTACAGAGTTGGTCCTTATCACTAACCTCTGTTAACTTTCTCTGTTAAATGTGTGTAAAATAACTAAAATACCCTTGAGCTATTAAAAAAATAAAAAGAGATCATCTTCTTTCTCATATATATCTCCAGAAGACTAACAACCAACAACACCATCAAACTCACCATCACCACCTTCAACCCACCACCACCGTCACCTCCAACCCACCACCACCACCTCAACCGTCCCAAACACTAATGCATCTGTAATTATTGAACCCGACCCGAAACCCGGAGCACGACACAACTGACCCTTCATCCAGTGCCTCCACCTGTCCACCGCCGACGAATCTCCGACAACATCCACCGGAGATTCAGCAGCGACAAAGCTTCCAACTGTCCCAAACTCCCGGATCTTGACAAACCGGGTTTGGGTTAGCCCGAATGGTGGTTTTGGTGACCTTTTCTTCTCCTTAACAGACCCGAATTCGGTGACCGACTTCGGCTCCGACCCGGTATGGGGCTCCGGTGACGTGATCTTCCCGGAGATAAACCTCGTACGACTTCCTCCTTTAATGTTGTGAAAAACCCATGCCTTTTCTCCATGTTTAAGGTAATTCCAGATGATATTTAAGGTTGATTCAATTGATGAGTGATGATGAGTGAGAAAGTGGGTTATGAAAGAGAAATAGAGGAGGGTATGAGGTTCAGTTATAGTGATGACTGATGAGTGAGAAAGAAGACCATGGACATTCTTTTTATTTTTTAATAGCTTAAGGGTATTTTAGTTATTTTATACACACTTAACTGAGAAAGTTAACAGAGGTTAGTGATAAGGATCACACGAGTGCAAAAATTACAAAGGGACCAAATGTGTAATTATTAAACCACAAGAACCAAATCTGCAATAATTGAAAACCACATGGACCAACCAAGCATTTAACTCTTTGTTTAGTTTTCAGTCATTTCACTATCATTAACATGTTTTTCCATCATTAGAAAGTCCATTCTCCCAAACTAATTCACATTTTTAGCCCATTTGAACTAAAATTACTAACCTCCGATACTATTCTTCACAATAACCAAACTAAATCTGAGTCTTCCCAACACATCCTACTGTAACTTCTGCAGCTAAACTTAAACCTAACTTAAACCAAACAACACAAATTCATCAACTAAACAACTAAAATAAATAAAACGTTCAAAAAAAAAAAGCTGAAGACTCACAGTGAAAGAACGCAACGGGTGACTTGATTGCCTTTATCGAGGCATTTCTCAGGGTTAGGATCGTCTTTCTTGCACTTCAAAAAGGCGATATTTTGGCCTCTGCATTTACCGGCGATATGCTTCGACGCTGACATCAGCACCGCCGATGTCGGAATCGGTTCTCCGACGGCATCTACCGCACTTGCCATCTCAATTTGATATCGATTGGAAGCCCTATCAAGATCAGCATTAGTTAATGAGGACGTTGTGTTATGAAATTTGAACTAAAGAAATCAAATTGAATCGAAGATAATCACGAAACGAGATTTTGATTAGGGTTTCCTCACCTTTTGTGTGTGTCAACTGTTGCCGGAAAGTGGTGAAAGCGAGTAGAATGAGAAGGCAGGGGTGGATTTGTCAAAGAGGATAAGAAGAGGGGTGATCTATACAAAAAGAAAATAAAAAATAAACATTTACTTTTATATATTTTCATTTCCTTGTGGGCTACATACTTTCCAAGTTACATCATTTACTTTTATATATTTTCATTTCCTTGTGGCTACATATTTGCCAAGTTACATCAAAACACAAGGTAAACGTATAACAAGTTGCGCCGTCACCACTTTCTTAATTGCAAATCCTAATCTATCAAAGACAAAACTCTGCCCCCTGATGCTGAACAATTACTGTGGATGACCCGTTGGACCCTGATCAGGAATTGGATAGCTTCTAACGCTAGGGAGCCAAATGTGTCAAAGGCAAAAGGGACAAAAACATGATGGTTCTCTGCACAAGCTTAGCGTGCTTATCAACTTTCTTCAATTCTACCTTTCTTGCTGCTTGTCCAGCTACAAACTCGTTTTCCCTTAAACCAACCAGAGAGGAAACCCCCGTGAGGTCCACACAAGCATGTTTCCCCTAGCCCAACCAAAGACGAGCAGATCCATTGGTCGCAGAGTAGATCTCCCTTCCATAGGGTCCGTAAGGAAATTCACAGGAGCCTCTTTCTTAGCCGGAATCTCGGCTCTTCTCAGGATGTCCCACAAAACATCCGGCCCCCAGTCATGCAGATATTTGGACCTAGGGTGCTCTTTACAATGCATTGCGTACTCTTCGTATTTATCCATACAAGCTTTACGGCATATCGGGCAGGTTTCATCCTCTGGGTACATAGGGATCATCAGCCGGTATTTAAGGATGGCTCTGTATTATACTGCTGACATACATTGTCCCAGCCCCTCAATCGGGATAACGGTCAAAAAATTCTGAGTATGGGGACCTTCAGGCACTCCAACACCGCCTTCTTGCGAGATGACAAATCAAAAATTTCTCCCAGGCTTTGAGCAGAAAAAAAAAACAAGAGCCAGTATTTAAGGAAGGCTCTGTATTCTACTGCTTACATACATTATCTCAGCCCCTCAATCGGGATGACAAATCAAAAATTTCTTCAGGCACTCCAACACTGTCTTCTGGCGAGACGACAAATCAAAAAATTCTCTCATAAGACGAGCATAAAAAAATGAAACATCAAAAGTGGAACATTAACTTCAAAAGGCGCGAGTTGGGTTAGCTGGTGCTTTCCATTAGAATCGTCGGCTTAGTTAGCGCTTTTTAGTATAAAGTGTATAATAAATCCTAGTCATCTAAGCAGGGTTGGGTTTAGCTTAGCTGGTGCTTTCCATTAGAATCGTCGGCTCAAAAAGCTATCATTCTTGAATCAATAAATACATAAATTAGTAAAACAAACAACCCCACAAGCTAAAAATATGGGGTTTAACATGATCAATTGGTGTAAACATTCATACACATCATCAATTGGTGCAAACATTCATAAAGAATTAGGTTTTAACCGTAAATCAAATAGATCTGTATAAATACGGGTTTCATACAAAATCAACTCCAAAATTGAGTTCCAATGTTGAATTAAACGCGCGCGCACACGACTTTGCAAAAAGCTTAAACATAAATACACATCACATGTGTACCTAAATTAAAGAACATAATTTAATCGCATATAGAATTTATAAGAGTGTTTGTCAATGATTATACTATTCCTTCATGGTTGTATTGGAGCGGTAACAATTGATGTAGTTACCCTATTCCTTTCTCAAGACAAGGGGTGACTAACAGTAAAGGGTGAGGTGTTTGAATAGGAAGGGATAGAGAAATTCTATTAAGATTTAAAAAATTAGATTAAAAAATTAGGTTAAAAACATTGTGTAATTAACGATTTAGATTTTTAAACGATAACTTTGGCTAAAAATCAACGGTTAAAATGTTATCCCTTAAATGCCAAACAAATACTTTTTAAAACCATAAGATTTAGATCATAAGTAATAGGCATTATAGGGGTGTGAAGTGGCTTGATAACACCCCCAACACCATCTTCGTTGTCACACCCCGACCCGCAGCGGAAAAGGTGATCGGGGCATGATTGGGTTATCATCAAAGCTCATGACATTTATTAAACGTTTCATATTCATTAATACACTTTAATGAATAATTACAATCAATGTTACAACATGTCCTAAATATCAATCTAGGCTTCATTGTTTTCTTCTAAGGCATTTCCTATGTTTTCCTTGCTTCTGTCACACCCCGACCCGCAGCGGAAATAAGAGTCGGGGCATAATTGGGTTATCACCAAAGCACATGACATTTACTATTATGTTTCATAATTAATGAAGTCAAAGTTACATTTTCAAACATCCAAACATGTTCATTCAATACAAAGGAAAATAATCAAAAGGTAACAATCCAAGAACTAAATCGATTTATTCTTCTAGTCCAGGTCCTATGTGTTCCTAGCTGCTGCTGGTTCACCTGTATCATGTGTAAAATGGTAGGTTTTGGGTCAACATAAGTTGGCGAGTGAACTTTATTAGATAAACATTTGATAATGATTTTATGGTTAGTTTATCAATAAAATATTGTGCATAATCATAAAAGAGCAAATGTAAGTAATCAAGCATTGGCAAAAAGCAGTTACAATTATAACATACAATAATACTTGATAGCATACATGAACATACAAATATCATACGATAACTAACATAAATGAACTGTGCGATCAAGGCTCAATCAAACGGAGCCGATCGTATTGCATGAACTGGAAATGTAAATTGAACTGTGCGATCAAGGCTCAATCAAACGGAGCCGATCGTATTGCATGAACTGGAAATGTAAATTGAAATGACCGATCAAGGCTCAATCAAATGGAGCCGATCGTGCGGGCACGCCACAGTTCAACCGCATAATAAAATGGGGAACAAGCTCAACCTCATGGATGGGGAGCTGCGGCCTCGGCAAATGCATGTACTGTAATAATAATTTGCATCCAATAATAACTACCTAACAGCAACAAACTAATACACATGTCATGATATGATGTATGCACAATAGTTTCGTTATAATATGTAAATAAACAAAGACACATGATACACCCCAAAAACGTGATTAAAACGGGGAATTTGAAAGGTTCACTCACATTGGGTGCGTTGAATTTGAGATGGTGAGATGCGCACGATTTAGATGAGCGAGTCGACGAGGAGTACTAACCTAAATAATAATGGAAAAATATATTAAATGGATGGATGTTATTAAGGATTTTAATGAAATTTTTAGATAAATTTTTGTGAGTTTATAGCTATTTTCTATCTTTAGAAATGTTATTTTTAAGTATTTTTAATTGATTTTTAAATTAAATTAAATAAATAAATATATAAAAAAATATTATTTTTTTACTGTTGACCGTTGACCGTTGACCGTTGACCGGTTCGGTCAGCGGATATTTCTGCGCCGGGCGGGATTCGAACCGGCGACCTTCCGTTCACGTGCACGTAGCTCTACCAACTGAGCTACGTGACTAACCCGTTATAAACTCAGTTTTAATTATATTTATATACTTATTTGAATTAACTGAAAATTCCTCTATTTACAAAAACGTTTTAATTCAACTGGACCGGTGCTCGTGACAAGGTTCGAACGCGCGACGTGAAGTTCATTTTGCACACAGTCCACCCCTGGACTGTGTGTCTAACCCGGTTATATTCTTGGTTTTTATTATACTTAACAACTACCTGTTTTAACCCGGGTTAGTTCATGATTAAAAAGGAATGTTATTACACAAAGTGTGCGCGTAGCAAGGATCGAACTCGGGACGTGTATGTGAAATTTGCACACAGTCCACCGCTGGACTGTGTGTTTAACCCGTTTATAATCCGGATTTTAATTACTCTTATATTCTGTTACAACTTCATCTTCTTCACCGATTACACAAGCAACAATAACTTGACTGATTTTGATTGATTAGGGATTTACAAAGTTCTCCGACATCATCAGTAACTCATAAGTAAAGAATGGAGAGAGTTTAAGGAACAGAATATACCGCTTGATGTTATTCACAGAAATCCGGCGGAGGTTCGTCGGTAATGGAAATGAACTCCGGCTGTTGATCCAATTAACAGCGTTGATCGATTACTCATAAAGTTGTGTCACTTAAACAAGGTTTAAAAGAAGTTTTGGATATCATACCAGTTCACAGTGGGATTCCGGCAGTCTCAGAAACTTTCCGGCGAAGATAAGATTTCCGATAAACGTTGGCTAGAATCGATTCTAATGATGGAGTTGTGTTAGAGACTAACTAATCACATGTTTTAAACAGAAAGAGTCGGAGGAATTACCGTGAGAATGTGAGTCCCGGTTTTCCAGTGACTTGCAGAAAATTTCCGGCGAACTGTTTCAGATGATCTTATGGTTCACAAATGCGACGAAAATGAAATTGGATATTGTTGTGATAGTTCTGAATCGTGTAAATGATCTGGAGCTCGAAATAAATCAGAACTTGATGAAATTTTCGGTTTCAAAAGCCGAAATGATAAAGCTTAATGTTCAATCAATTCTGACTTAATTAGAAACCGTCGCATATCGGTTATAACTGAAATTGTGAGGTAAACAATCGATTGGACGATTGGTTTACCGATTACCGGTTTTCAGATGGTAATATTGATTAAACTGAGTTTGTGTATAAGTTTCTTTTGTTTTCATATAGTTAACAGAAAATACATTGTGGCGGATCGGTTTGGGGAAAGGATGTTAAGTCTTGGCGACTCAGCTGACCCGGGTTCGAGTCCCGGCAGCTTCACTTATTTTTTTATTTGTTTTTTTTAACTTTTTATCAAATATGATTTTTATAGTTTAGTTCATTTATTAATTATGTAATGTTTTAACTCAAAATAACCATAAATAATTAATGCACTTTCATAACTTGGTACTTGATTACAAAAACGGAGCGGGTTTTGGAGACCCGATTTTTACAAATGTTACAGTATCCCTACTTTTAGGAATTTCGTCCCGAAATTTAAATAGTTGAAGTAGTAGGAAAAAGATGCGGGTATTTTTCACGTATTGAGTCTTCACGTTCCCAAGTAAACTCAGGTCCCCGTTTCGACTCCCAGCGTACCCTAACAATAGGAATGCGACTTCGTCAAAGACGCTTTTCTCCGTAGTCCATGATCTTCACTGGTCTTTCAATAAATGCATGGATTCATCAATCTGAATATCTTCCAGTGGAATATGGAGATTCTCATCAGCGAGGCACTTCTTCAAGTTCGACACGTGGAATGTGGGATGAATCCTGTCGAGTTCTTCCGGTAGGTCAAGCTTGTATGCTACAGGACCTACTCTTTCGAGTATCTTGAAAGGTCCTACGTAACGTGGTGCTAGCTTTCCCTTTTGACCAAAACGAACTACTCCCTTCCACGGTGATACTTTTAAAAGCACATGATCACCAATGCTAAACTCCAAGGGCTTCCGTCGTTTATCTACGTAACTCTTTTGACGACTTTGAGCCGCTAAAAGATTGTTTCGGATTTGATGAATCTTATCTGTGGTTTCTTGGATCAATTCTGGACCAGTAATTTGTGCTTCCCCAATTTCGTGCCAACAAACAGGAGATCGGCACTTTCGACCATATAAAGCTTCAAAAGGTGCCATGCCGATGCTCGAATGATAGCTGTTGTTGTACGAAAATTCCACTAACGGTAGGTGGGCGTCCCAATTTCCCTTGAAGTCTATGACACATGCTCTAAGCATATCCTCAAGAGTTTGAATGGTGCGCTCAGACTGTCCATCAGTTTGAGGATGATAGGCGGTACTGAGATCTAATCGAGTGCCCATAGCGGATTGTACTGCTTGCCATGTTCGTGAGGTGAAACGACCATCACGATCAGAAATAATACTTAATGGTACCCCGTGTCGGCTTACGATTCCGTTGATATAAATACGAGCAAGCTTTTCGTTCTTGAAATCTTCTCGAATAGGGATAAAGTGAGCTGTTTTGTAAGTCGGTCTATAATCACCCATATAGTGTCATACCCACTAGAAGTGCGAGGTAACCCGGTAATGAAATCCATGGTTATATTTTCCCACTTCCATACAGGTATTTCCGGTTGGACTAGAAGTCCTGAGGGTCTTTGGTGTTCAGCCTTCACCTTAGAACATGTGAGACACTTGGAAACAAAAACGGCAATATCTTTCTTCATTCCAGGCCACCAATAGGTGTACCGTAGGTCTTGATACATCTTATCGGCTCCTGGGTGTATAGAATATCGCGTTTTATGAGCTTCATGCATGAGTGTCTCACGAAGATTGATGTGGTTAGGAATCCAGATACGATCTAGGTAATACAAAATACCATCAGATTTAGTTTCAAGTTTTAGCTCGGCTCCACAGGACATCTCTTTTCGTACATCTTCCGCTGTTATTGAAACGTGTTGGGCTTCACGAATTTGATCTTTAATATTGGTTATAATTTTCGAACATAGAAGATGAATGGAGTTCGCATAACCCTTTCGACTAAGTGCATCAGCCACCACATTTGCTTTACCAGGGTGGTATCTAATTTCACAGTCGTAATCATTTAGGAGTTCGACCTATCTTCGTTGCCTCATATTTAACTCTTTTTTATTGAAGATATGTTGAAGACTCTTGTGGTCAGTGTATATTTCACACTTGGTACCATAGAGATAATGTCTCCATATCTTAAGAGCGAATACAACGGCTCCAAGTTCGAGGTCATGAGTGGTGTAGTTCTTTTCATGTGTCTTGAGTTGCCTCGAGGCATAAGCTATGACTTTTCCTCTTTGCATGAGAACGCAACCTAATCCTTGGCCTGACGCGTCGCAATAGACTACAAAATCATCACAACCTTCAGGAAGAGTGAGAATTGGTGCATCACAAACTTTTTGTTTAAGAGTTTGAAAAGCTTCTTCTTGCTTGGGTCCCCATAAGAATGGTTTTCCCTTATGGGTTAAAGCCGTGAGTGGCACCGCAATGCGAGAGAAGTTTGAAATGAGCCGACGATAATAGCCAGCAAGTCCAAGAAAAGACCTTACTTCGGTTGGTGTACGTGGAGCTTGCCATTCTTGAACTGCTTTGATCTTTGATGGGTCAACATGTATTCCTTTGTCATTGACTACATGCCCGAGAAATTGCACCTCTTTTAACCAGAATTCACATTTAGAGAACTTGGCATAAAGCTTTTCCTTTTCTAGAAGTGCAAGAACGAGTCGAAGATGACGCTCATGATCAGCTTTAGATTTTGAATAAATAAGAATATCGTCGATGAAGACTATAACAAATCGATCAAGGTAAGGTTTGCAGACTCTGTTCATTAGGTCCATGAAGACAGCTGGTGCGTTGGTTAATCCAAACGGCATAACCATGAATTCATAGTGACCATAACGAGTTCGAAAAGCAGTCTTAGGGACGTCTTCATGCACTCTAAGCTGATGATAGCCAGATCGTAGATCGATTTTTGAAAAGCAACTGGCACCTTGTAGTTGGTCAAGAAGATCATCTATGCGAGGTAAAGGATAGCGATTTTTGATGGTTAAGTTGTTGAGCTCTCTGTAGTCGATGCACATACGAAAAGATCCATCTTTCTTCTTTACAAAAAGGACAGGTGCACCCCAAGGCGATGAGCTGGGACGTATGAATCCCTTGTCAGTCAATTCTTGCAATTGACTGGCTAGCTCTTGCATTTCAGAGGGGGCTAACCTATATGGAGATTTTGCAACTGGTGTAGCACCAGGTATAAGATCGATACGGAATTCGACATCTCTGATTGGAGGAAGTCCTGAAATGTCGTCAGGAAAAACTTGTGGGAAATCTTTTACTACAGGAATATCTTCAAGTTTCTTCTCTGTGGTCCCCTTCTTGATGATATGGGCTAAAAACGCGACATAATTCTTGCGAAGGTATTTTTGAGCTTGAAGACATGACATTAAGTTGAGCCCTTTCGACGAGGTTTCTCCAATGATTCGAAGAGTCTGACCGTTTGAAAGAGGAATACGAATAAATTTTTCACGACATACAACTTCCGCATGATGTTGACTGAGCCAATCCATACCGATTATGATGTCGAAACTTCCCAGCTTCATAGGAATAAGGTCGACTGAGAAATCGTGATCGCTTAAGGTGAGTGTACAGTTGCGTAAAATAGAGTCTAATGAAACTGGTTTTCCGTCCGCAACTTCCACCGTTATGGATTCCGCGAGCTTATCCCGATTTTTGCTTAAGATAGGTTCAAATTCTAATGACACGAAACTTCTATCCGCACCAGTATCAAATAACATAGAGGCATATCTACCATTTATAAGAAACGTACCGTTGACCACATTGCCGTCAGCTCTGGCCTGGTTCGCGTTAATATTGAAAGCTCTTCCTCTAGCAGGTGGAGGAGCTTGGTTCGCTTGATTCACAGGGTTGGCTTGGGCCTGAGCATGAATAATATTGACCAGCCTTGGACATGTCTTTCTGAAATGACTTGGGTCGCCGCAATTGAAGCAAGCCCGCATAGGTTGGCCCATAGGGTAATTGGGTTGATAGTATGTTTGGGCTAAATGTTGGGTGGGTGGAAATGGTAGTTGTTGTTGTGCTTGACCCATTAGCTGTTGGTGGGTTTGGGTTATAGGTTGGTGGTGGTTTGTTCGTTGAAGCGTGCGGCAGTTTTGAACAGTATGTCCGGCGCGACCGCAGCCGGTGCAGTATTGGCAAGGATAATCAGGGGAGTGGTGATACTGACAATGGTTACATTTTGGTAATGGGCCTGTGTAGGGTCTTTTGTATGGCGCGGGTGGAGGAGTGACTTTAGTGATGGGTGCAGCAGGAATAGGGTGTTGGTTTGGGTGACTGCAAAGTTCCTGGTGTTACGCTTCCTCTTGTTAGCAAACTTAGAGGAAGGATTGGGGTGGTTTGAGGTTTGTCCCTCAACAGGGGCTTTCTTCTTTTCTTCTTTGAACTTCCCATTGCGAATTCGGTTTTCGGTCAGTTCCGTTGCCAACTCCATGGCAGCTTCGAGTGTTACCGGTGAAACGCTGAGAACCGAATCTTGGATTTTCGAGGGAAGTCCTCGAATGTAATGTTCGATCAGACGATAGGTTGGAGTGAATAAGTTTGGAACCATTTGGTTCAACTCCAAGAACCTCTTGTTGTAAGTAGAGTGATCACCCTCTTTTTGCTTTAAGGCATGAAATTCATCCTCCAATTTCTTAATTTCACTTCTAGGACAGAAACGCCTAGTCATGATTTCCCTTAACTCCTCCCAAGTTAAGGCCATCGCATCTTCAGTTCCCCTCTTTCCTTTCTCAATATTCCACCAAGTGAGAGCTACACCAAGTAGTCTCCCGGTGGCGTAACGAACTTTGCGATCCTCAGGACAATCGCAGTTTAAGAAAACGTTTTCCATCTCCTCGAACCAATGTAGGAGAGCAGTGACTCCCTCAGTCCCTTCGAATTTTGGAGGATCACAGGACTTAAAATGTTTGTAAGAGCATTTAATGGTAGGAGGGTTGTCGATGTTCTGGTCCTGTTGTTGAGGAGGGTTAGTAGGATTTGCAGCAAGGGCTTGTTGTACTTGTACCACGATGTCAGGCAATATCGTGGCCATTTGATTCGCGATATGGGTGGCCAAACGTTCCCGAGACTTTTCCGATTTCTTACCCCTCCGATGCTGTCTAGACGACATCTACAGGATCATAAAATGAGAAGATTGTGAGTTTATGGTGTCTTTTTAGGTGTCATGTGTCTTTAATAAAATGAAAATAACATAAATATCAATAATGCAACTACATCCGTAGGATGTCTTGGGTTCGCTCATGTTGGGCCTCAAATGTCCCCCATACCTTCACCTACATAGTCATGTGGGCCCCCATGGCTATTGGCTTGGTAGGATTCACATTAGTATTGGCAATTTAACACTCGCATCCCCCGAATGCAAACCACAAAATATGTTCATGAAGTGTTTGGTCGGAACGTGTCCAGGTGTAGACACAATGACAACTCAAAGTGGGATTAGCTCTCACGACGTTTGGTATAGCATGCTTTGGCCTAATAGGTACTTCGTACTCTCATCGTTAGTCCCCAGGTAGGCAAACTGGTCCTTTATTTTGGATTTATACGAATGCCAGCCTAGACAGGACGTTCCGACTACCGGTACTAGTACCCTTCCAGTTACTACATGCCCGTCATGAGAACTCACTTTGATGAGATTTGAAAACACGAAAATCATTGTAAAATCAATCATGATGTGGTGTGTGCTTGCATGGATGTGATATGTTATGATCATATGATTTCATGATAGGCATTATTTGGTAATACATACTTATGAACATGCTTGTACAATATCAAATGTAACATATAACATAAACATATAAACATCATGAAATTTGGCATATAACACACAAAATTCTTATAAGTTTCTAATCGACTATAGTATAGGCTCTAAGGGTCTAATAACTTATCCTATATCCCTATAGTCATGGCTCTGATACCAATCTGTCACACCCCGACCCGCAGCGGAAATAAGAGTCGGGGCATAATTGGGTTATCACCAAAGCACATGACATTTACTATTATGTTTCATAATTAATGAAGTCAAATTTACATTTTCAAACATCCAAACATGTTCATTCAATACAAAGGAAAATAATCAAAAGGTAACAATCCAAGAACTAAATCGATTTATTCTTCTAGTCCAAGTCCTATGTGTTCCTAGCTGCTGCTGGTTCACCTGTATCATGTGTAAAATGGTAGGTTTTGGGTCAACATAAGTTGGCGAGTGAACCTTATTAGATAAACATTTGATAATGATTTTATGGTTAGTTTATCAATAAAATATTGTGCATAATCATAAAAGAGCAAATGTAAGTAATCAAGCATTGGCAAAAAGCAGTTACAATTATAACATACAATAATACTTGATAGCATACATGAACATACCAATATCATACGATAACTAACATAAATGAACTGTGCGATCAAGGCTCAATCAAACGGAGCCGATCGTATTGCATGAACTAGAAATGTAAATTGAACTGTGCGATCAAGGCTCAATCAAACGGAGCCGATCGTATTGCATGAACTGGAAATGTAAATTGAACTGTGCGATCAAGGCTCAATCAAACGGAGCCGATCGTATTGCATGAACTGGAAATGTAAATTGAAATGACCGATCAAGGCTCAATCAAACGGAGCCGATCGTGCGGGCACGCCACAGTTCAACCGCATAATAAAATGGGGAACAAGCTCAACCTCATGGATGGGGAGCTGCGGCCTCGGCAAATGCATGTACTGTAATAATAATTTGCATCCAATAATAACTACCTAACAGCAACAAACTAATACACATGTCATGATATGATGTATGCACAATAGTTTCGTTATAATATGTAAATAAACAAAGACACATGATACACCCCAAAAACGTGATTAAAACGGGGAATTTGAAAGGTTCACTCACATTGGGTGCGTTGAATTTGAGATGGTGAGATGCGCACGATTTAGATGAGCGAGTCGACGAGGAGTACTAACCTAAATAATAATGGAAAAATATATTAAATGGATGGATGTTATTAAGGATTTTAATGAAATTTTTAGATAAATTTTTGTGAGTTTATAGCTATTTTCTATCTTTAGAAATGTTATTTTTAAGTATTTTTAATTGATTTTTAAATTAAATTAAATAAATAAATATATAAAAAAAATATTATTTTTTTACTGTTGACCGTTGACCGGTTCGGTCAGCGGATATTTCTGCGCCGGGCGGGATTCGAACCGGCGACCTTCCGTTCACGTGCACGTAGCTCTACCAACTGAGCTACGTGACTAACCCGTTATAAACTCAGTTTTAATTATATTTATATACTTATTTGAATTAACTGAAAATTCCTCTATTTACAAAAACGTTTTAATTCAACTGGACCGGTGCTCGTGACAAGGTTCGAACGCGCGACGTGAAGTTCATTTTGCACACAGTCCACCGCTGGACTGTGTATCTAACCCGGTTATATTCTTGGTTTTTATTATACTTAACAACTACATGTTTTAACCCGGGTTAGTTCATGATTAAAAAGGAATGTTATTACACAAAGCGTGCGCGTAGCAAGGATCGAACTCGGGACGTGTATGTGAAATTTGCACACAGTCCACCGCTGGACTGTGTGTCTAACCCGTTTATAATCCGGATTTTAATTACTCTTATATTCTGTTACAACTTCATCTTCTTCACCGATTACACAGGCAACAATAACTTGACTGATTTTGATTGATTAGTGATTTACAAAGTTCTCCGACATCATCAGTAACTCATAAGTAAAGAATGGAGAGAGTTTAAGGAACAGAATATATAGCTTGATGTTATTCACAGAAATCCGGCGGAGGTTCGTCGGTAATGGAAATGAACTCCGGCTGTTGATCCAATTAACAGCGTTGATCGATTACTCATAAAGTTGTGTCACTTAAACAAGGTTTAAAAGAAGTTTTGGATATCATACCAGTTCACAGTGGGATTCCGGCAGTCTCAGAAACTTTCCGGCGAAGGTAAGATTTCCGATAAACGTTGGCTAGAATCGATTCTGATGATGGAGTTGTGTTAGAGACTAACTAATCACATGTTTTAAACAGAAAGAGTCGGAGGAATTACCGTGAGAATGTGAGTCCCGGTTTTCCGGTGACTTGCAGAAAATTTCCGGCGAACTGTTTCAGATGATCTTATGGTTCACAAATGCGACGAAAATGAAATTGGATATTGTTGTGATAGTTCTGAATCGTGTAAATGATCTGGAGCTTGAAATAAATCAGAACTTGATGAAATTTTCGGCTTCAAAAGCCGAAATGATAAAGCTTAATGTTCAATAAATTCTGACTTAATTAGAAACCGTCGCATATCGGTTATAACTGAAATTGTGAGGTAAACAATCGATTGGACGATTGGTTTACCGATTACCGGTTTTCAGAAGGTAATATTGATTAAACTGAGTTTGTGTATAAGTTTCTTTTGTTTTCATATAGTTAACAGAAAATAGATTGTGGCGGATCGGTTTGGGGAAAGGATGTTAAGTCTTGGCGACTCAGCTGACCCGGGTTCGAGTCCCGGCAGCTTCACTTATTTTTTTATTTGTTTTATTTTAACTTTTTATCAAATATGATTTTTATAGTTTAGTTCATTTATTAATTATGTAACGTTTTAACTCAAAATAACCATAAATAATTAATGCACTTTCATAACTTGGTACTTGATTACAAAAACGGAGCGGGTTTTGGAGACCCGATTTTTACAAATGTTACAGCTTCATCCTGTTCACCTGTATCATGTGTAAAAGGGTTTTTTTTTTATCAACAAAAAGTTGGCGAGTGAATCCTATGGAAACCATTTGAACAAGTTTATTTAATTGATTATGAAATAAAGTGCACAACCACACATGAGTAAAAATAGATGTAAACTTATTCATAAATCAATTTAATATTAAACAATACACACATGAACAATAATGGATCGTTTAGAGGCACGCGTTGCTCAACTCGTCTCTCACGAGAAACTGATGGGCCTAATGAATGAATTGCATAAACATGATAATATGAAAGACATAACTACAAACAATATAAACTAAATGATACACACATGAATAATAATGGATTGGTTTTGAGGCACGCGTTGCTCACTCGTCTCCCACGAGGAACTAATGGGCTTAATGAATGAATTTCATATAAGTTGACAAAATGAAATACATAATCACAACAATATAAACAATCTAAGTTTAGATCACGATATGGTATGGCACAAATTTAAATAAACGAGTTAATTATTTTGTGACACATGACACACCCCAAAACGTGTAATTAAAAAGGGGAAGTTGTAAGATTCACTCACAGTGGGTGCGTTCGGTTGATGATGTTGAATGCACGCGAAGTGGTTTTAACCACGAGTGAAATTAACCTAGATAAATAGCATTATGGTTCGGTAAGTAAACGGATTTTATTAATCCATTTTAGTAGGATTGTTGGGTGTATTTTTGTGAGTTTAAGGCTATTTTCTAACCTTAAAAATGTTATTTTTATGTATTTTTAATTGATTTTTAAATAAAATAAATAAATAAAAATAATAATAAAAATTGATTTTTTTGCTACAGTTGACCGTTGACGTTGACCGGTTCGCTTGTATAAGTGTGTGCGCTGGGTGAGGCTCGAACCCGAGACCTCCCGTACGCGTGCACGCAGCTCTACCAACTGAGCTACGTGTCTAACCCGAAATATATCTGTTTTTAATTATATTTATATACTAATTAGATTAAACCGAAAATCATTTATTTTTAAAAACGATTTAACTGAATCGGACCGGTGCGCTCCACAGGTCTCGAACCCGGGACCTGTGGGTTGAGTTAACACACAGTCCACCGTTGGACTGTGTGTTTAACTTGTTATATAAACCGATTTTTATTATACTTAAATACAAACTAAGTATTTTCATTTCTGACTTATTTAAAAGGTAGTTAATCGTCCGAATCGGTGCAGTAGACCGGACTCGAACTCGTGACGTGTGATTAAACATACACACAGTCCACCACTGGACTGTGTGTCTAACTTGGTTATTATTCCGGTTATCATTAAACTTAACATATATCAGCGGTGACTCCGGTTCGGTTAACAAAAAAAAGACATTTTTATTAAGGCAGCGTGCGTGGGACAAGATTCGAACTCGAGACGTTTATGTGTTTATTGTGCACACAGTCCACCACTGGACTGTGTGTCTAACCCGAGTTATAACTTGATTTTAATTATACTTAAACACTACAGAAACTTCGTCTTCTTCGTTGATTTTAACCAGAAACGATGATTGACTGGTTCGAAGTTTTTAATCATGTTCGTTAGCGTTTTTCAGTTAATTACAGGTGAGATATAAATAAAAGAGAAGAGAAATTAGGCGTAAGGTATACCGACTGGACTCCTCTGTTTCTCCGGCAGAACTCCGGCGACAGCAACAGGTTCCGGCGTCGTGTGTCTTGCAGCAGCGAGTCTTCAGAAAGCTTGAAAAGGATGTGGGTGATTTCGGTATAAGCTCAGGGGGTTCAGTAAGGCTCAGAAGTGAAGGGCTCGGTTTTCCGGCGAGATACAGAAGTTTTCCGCCGAATGGATTTATGTCGGGTAAAGGTGGGGTTTTGAGCGAAAAAGCTTGCAGAGGTTCGAGGAGGTATTTATAAGGCAGGTTATCGATGAATTTGGTCCAATTTCCGACTTGATTCGTCGGTTAGAAAATCTCCGGCGGTTATAACTTGTGTCGCGGGTTCAGGCGTCGGTTATAACCGATGTGTGTTTAAAGTTTACGTTATAACTGAAGAAATCGTAAATTCTCGGCGAGTTAGTCGGGATTTCCGACGACTGAAATATGGCGCCGGTTTTGAATTCGGGAAAAACATGTTATGAATTAATTGATTCTAATAATTAAAAAGAATCATCAGTGGCGCAGTGGTTGAGTGTGTGCGCGACAAAACTGTTGACCCGGCTGACTGACCCGGGTTCGAAACCCGGCAGGGCTATATTATTTTTATTTTCTTATTTTTAACAGTTTTTCAAAAACTAATTATATATTCCCATATAATAATTAATTATGTATCGTTTAAAATTATTTTGGTCATTAAATTCGCAACGAAATTTTTAACTGATTGTTCGGTTAATAAACGGAGCGGGTTTGGTAAAATCCGTTTTTGACGGATGTTACAGTATCCCCTGCTTTTTAGAAATTTCGTCCCGAAATTTAAATAGTGATATATTTGACTAAAAGAATGATGGTGTTTAGTTTGACAGTTACATGCTTAGAAAAAAAGTAAGGGTTTAAGTTTTTGTTTGAGGCAGTAACGTCCCTTGTAAGGGTTAAGTACCCTATTACAGGAATCGCTTTTTGTTGCCTACTGTAAAAGTATGGATAAGCAGAATTGATTCGCTAAATATGATATCATGCATAAGAGTTTGGATATGTTTGGAAAGATATGGTTATATCCTAAGGCAAAACTTCTAATACTACAACCTACATGGAACTTCTCATAACCATCTAACAATACCTCTGGTCCTTGACAAGAATACTTATATATAGGAAGTACCAGCGGCGTATCCACCATATTCTTGTCAAATTTTCATTGGTTTTATCAGTAAGTTATGATTGGTTCTATGACTAAAGAACATAAATAAACACAACAACTAATATTTGAATCCACATTCTGATAGCATATATGTTTGAATGGTGACAGTTCCTCTCTCGTTTGTTATGATGGAGAGGTTAGTTTATGTAGAAATGGAACACAATCCAATTTCTTTAAATAGCGAGATGATATAAATGTAACACAAATTTTAACCCAGGGCAATACTAAATCCTACATGGAACTTCTCATAACCGCCTGATAATGCCTCTGATCCTTTGGCAAGAATACTTATATATAGGAAGTACCAGCGGCGTATCCACCATATTCATGCCAAATTTTCATTGGTTTTATCCACAAGTTATGATTAGTTACCAAGAAACTACTAAATCCTACATAGAACTTCTCATAACCGTCTGACAATGCCTCTGATCCTTTGACATGTAACACCCCAACCGATGGCGGAAACATTGGGATGAGACGAAAACGAGATTGCTCATTGCTCACAACATTATTAAGTGACAATAATTAATTAAACCATATTTCATTTCATAAGAATTGTCAAATACATCAATGTAACAAAACAAAGAACAATCTAACATTTGCAAAGTCATAACAAAATTGATACGTCGACATTAAACCTAACGTCTAATTTGTGTGTATCTAGTCCTTGCTATATTGTTTTCATAGCGTCATCTCCTTCAACCTGTAACATGTTTTAAAATAAAGTCAATGCAAAAGCAAAGGCGAGTACACAAGTTTAAGCATAGCATACGTATACGAATAAAGTTTTAACAATCCTCATGGCAACTAAATCTATACAAGAGCAATATCAAGGCATGCAATGCTAATAATCAAACCCGTAACGCAATCACGATGTTTTAACATGACCTCACGAATAACACGATGGAGGTGGATGCGTGAATTCCTATAGCGCTAAGCATGTCAAACAAAGGCTAAAAATAGTTAATGACTAAAGCACAGCACAACGTTTATCCCTAGACAAGCAACAAGTATACGATTCAAGTAGTCATGTGTATAGGATTGTTTGTGCGTTTCATAAAGTTTAAGTGTTTGTGATTTTTGTATATGGAAACATGTTACACCCAAAAAGTGATATAAACAAATGTGGGTCGAGTGTACTCACAAAATTGCTAAGTCTTCTTTGAAAATTCCACGACGAGTTGATGAGTGGGAGAAAGGGACACCAATGCCACCTTAAATGACAACGAACATGGATGAATAATCGAATCGGAGTTGAAGATACATGTACGTTTAGCACGGAATTTGTGTAACGACTCTAAAGTTAAATTCGTCAAAGGTGTCATAGAAGTGTTATCAAAATAATACAATAGATATATGTATTTTTAGCGAAAAGCGTATTAGGTAATTATTTATATTTTGACGAAAAGTATATTAAATATATATATTATTTTTTTTTTCTTTAAAGTATAATATATATGTCTTGTCGACAAGGGAATGATATACATATATGTATATTGCCTTTTAGATAAGTATAGGTATACGAGGGTTTAATAATTTATTTTGACGAAGTATAATATATAGGTTTATTTGATGTCGTTTAAGAAATATGCTTCGCCGGAAAGTGCAATAAATATATATACGTATGATTTGACGAAAAACGGGCAGAGTTTCCTCTGTTTTTAGACGATCCCGACAACACAAGTTGTCGATATATGTGTCAAAACTCAACAATCAACGAAGCAATATATTTATACAAATTACGTAACGAAAATATATATATTTATACAACTTACAAGGACACGTTTAGTGTACAAGTAAGTAATGTTTTACGATTAAAGCGATAAATAATATAAACAATAATAATAAAGGTTTTGCGCCGCTTAAGATTTTTACCCAGTCTCGGGTCGACAATTGACCAGCAGTTGACCGGTTGACTTTCGTTGACCAAGTTGACCAGGTTTGACTTTCGTTGACCAAGTTGACCAGGTTTGACTGAGCACCAAACGAGACCCGAACCGAAGCCAAAACTTTCATTGACTCACTGCTGACCCGAACCTCTGCACCGAGACCCGAACCCGCTGAACATGAGCCATGAACTTGACTGAACCGAGATTCGACCCGGAGCTAACCCGAGTTGACCGGCAGTTTACTGAGTTGACCGGGACTTGAACCGTGCAGACCCGAACAGAATTTGAATCGAACAGGTGTATGACCCGAGCCGACTCAACCCGTTCACCACTGCCGTGTTGAACCTGAAACGAACCGAACAAAGACCGACTGAATCGAACTGACCGGAGAACGAATTAAATAACCTTAAAACTTTACCTGAGTCAACACGAAATCGGAACCCGAAACTCGAACCGACACGAATCAGAACCGAGTTTGAATTCGACGTGCACCCGAGCTATCCCAAAACTTGAATTTGCAACTGAACCGGAAGCAACAGAATTTCTAACCAATACCACCACTACCGCCGCCGTCCGTCGAGACGGACAACCGCAGCTACACCGCTGCTGTTGTCGCCGCTGAGGCACGGCGACTGCCGCCGCCGCTGGTCCGATGCATCGTCGCAGCCGCGACGCTGCTCCGCCGCCACGCCACCGCACCGCCGTCGCTCTATCTTTCGTTTGAATCACCCACCACCACCGTCGCCCGCTGGAGGTGACGGCTGCTGCCGCCATCGATCGAAACCCCCCCCGGAGCCGTCATAGTCGCGCCACCACCACCACCTACCTTCTCTCTATCTCGTCTCTCTCTCCTCACAACTCTCTCTCTCTCTCTGTCTGTCTGCCTGTAAGTATATATGCGGGTGTGTGTGTGTCGGGTTTAAGAGATCGCAGGGGTGTGTGAGTGTGAGGGGTGTTACCGGAGAAGAAGGGCGCCGCCAGATACGGCGCCGGTCGCCGAAAAACGCCGAGGAGGGGGGTGGCGGCTGGTGTTGAGAGGATGCATTAGGGTTAGATGATGAAGATGAGGGTTAGGGGAGGTTTATGTAGGTAGGTTTAAGTGGTAAGGGTTTGATAGGTTGGGTTTAAAAGCCTGAGAGTGGCCCGAACGCGATTCTGAAGCCCATTTCTGCGCCCGAGCGTTATGAAATAGCGTAAAATGTTATTTAAGTTTTAAACACGGGAATTAAATGTAAGACATCAAAAATATCGCGTTCGGTTGTCGTTTCGTTAAAAACACGTAAAAATGCGTTGTTTCCGTTTTTACACCGTTTTTCGATCCGATTGTAGTTGCGACTCAGGAAATAGAAAACGAGCGCGAATTTTTATAAAAATAATAAATATTGGTGACAGTTCCTCTCTCGTTTGTTATGATGGAGAGGTTAGTTTATGTAGAAATGGAACACAATCCAATTTCTTTAAATAGCGAGATGATATAAATGTAACACAAATTTTAACCCAGGGCAATACTAAATCCTACATGGAACTTCTCATAACCGCCTGATAATGCCTCTGATCCTTTGGCAAGAATACTTATATATAGGAAGTACCAGCGGCGTATCCACCATATTCTTGCCAAATTTTCATTGGTTTTATCCACAAGTTATGATTAGTTACCAAGAAACTACTAAATCCTACATAGAACTTCTCATAACCGTCTGACAATGCCTCTGATCCTTTGACAAGAATACTTATATATAGGAAGTACCAGCGGCGTATCCACCATATTCTTGTCAAATTTTCATTGGTTTTATCAGTGAATTATGATTAGTCCTATGTGACTCTACAACCAATACAACAAACTCATAAATACTGAAAATAAAAAAAATGTATGTGCGATCAAGGCTCAATCAAACGGAGCCGATCGTATTGCATGTACTGAAAATGAAATTGTCTGTGCAATCAAGGCTCAATCAAGCGGTGCCGATCGTATTGCATGTTCTGAAAATAATAAACTTAATCTAAACAACAATCACACAAACAGCCTATACATGGAACCTCTCATAACCGCCTGATAATGCCTCCGATCATTTGACAAGAATACTTATATATAGGAAGTACCAGCGGCGTATCCACCATATTCTTGTCAAATTTTCATTGACTTTATCCACAAGTTATGATTAGTTCTATGTGACTCTACTACAAACACAACAACCACAACATACTGATAATGAAAATGTTTGTGCGATCAAGGCTCAATCAAACGGAGCCGATCGTATTGCATGTACTAAAAATGAAAATGTCTGTACGATCAAGGCTCAATCAAACGGAGCTGATCGTATGTGGGCACGCCAGGTTCAACCTCATAATGAAATGGGGAACATGCTCAACGCTCATAATGTAATGGGGAGCGGCGGCCTATGAAATTGCATGTACTGAAATAATAAACAATAATTACTCTAACGGTTTACACATGGAACCTCTCATAACCGCCAGATAATGCTTCTGATCCTTTGACAAGAATACTTATATATAGGAAGTACCAGCGGCGTATCCACCATACTCTTGTCAAAGTTTCATTGGCTTTATCCTTAAGTTATGATTGATTATGTGTGATAAAGAAAAACATAAAACTAAACGATTGGAGTTGATTCTGGATTTTCGGTGAAGAGGACTAGTTGGGTATCTTCGTTTGGGCCGTCATTATCTTCGACAGGATTGGCGTTGATGTTGAAGACTCTTCCTCTTGCTGGTGGCCTAGCGGTTGGGTTTTCTTGGTTTACTTGGTTAACTGGGTTTGATTGGGCTTGAGTGTTTATGATGTTAACCAATCGAGGGCACGTGTTTCTAAAGTGGGTAGGGTCGCCACAATTGAAACAAGCTCGAACATATGGGAACATGGGGTATTGGGGTTGTTGATAGGTTTGGACCATGTTTTGGGTAAGGGGAGAGATTTGGTTTTGGAAGGTGCGGCAAACCTTGCTCAAATGACCATAGCGTCCACAAGTTGCACATAGTCGACAAGGTAAGGTAAGGGGATGGTGATAAAAACAGGTGTTACATCGAGGGTGAGGTCCGAGATATGGTTTCTTATTTGGGTAAGTTGAGTTGGGTGCCAATTGGGTCATTGGGATAGCTTGGATGGGTATGGCATGTGAAATTGGTTGATTTCGTTGGATAGCAGCGAAAAGTTGCCCGTCTCTTTTTTCTCTTAGAATTGGGTTGAGAAGGGGATTCGGTTTGGGTGTAGTCGGAGGTTTCAGTCGATGCATTATCCTTCTTTTTCTCCTCCTTGAAGTCTTTGTTTCGGATTCGGTTCTCGGTGAGCTCTGTTGCTAGCTCCATTGCTGCTTCCAAAGTTGCAGGTGTGGTACTTATTACAGAGTCTTGAATCTTTGACGGAAGACCACGAATGTAGTGCTCGATCAAACGGTAGAGGGGAGTGAACATGCTGGGAACCATTTGATGTAATTCGAGGAATCTTTTGTTGTATGTGGTGTGGTCTCCTTCCTTTTGCTTCAACGAATAAAATTCATCTTCTAATTTCTTGATTTCGCTCCTTGGGCAAAATCGTCTGGTCATGATTTCCTTCAATTCATTCCAAGTTAAGGTCATAGCATCTTCCACACCTCGTTTGGCCTTCTCTGTATTTCACCAAGTAAGTGCTATCCCATATAATCGACCGGTAGCATATCGCACTTTGCGATCGTCAGGGCAATCGCAATTTAGAAAAGTGTTCTCCATTTCTTCAAACCAATGGAGAAGAGCAGTGACACCTTCAGTCCCTTTGTATTTCTGAGGGTCGCATGATTTGAAATGCTTGTAGGTGCATTTAGTGGTATTTGGGGGAGAGTTGATAACGTTTTGATCTTCTTGATTTACAGGATTAGCAGTAAGTGCTTGTTGTACTTGGATTACAATGTTGGGTATTACGGCAGCCATTTGTTGAGCGATTAGGGCAGCCATGCGCTCGCGGGCTTTTCCTGCTCTCATCTTCCTACGGGTGAGGTTAGAAGACATCTACAAGGAATACATGTCAAGAGTATGAGTTGGATGTTTTTGGGATCATGGGTCGCACTAGGAATGAACATTCATAAAATAATTATAGAAAAATAAATCTACTACATCCATAGGATGTCTTGGGCTTTGCTCGCCATTAGGCCTACATGCCGCCATACTTCACCTTCGTAATCATGTGGGCCCCCATGAATACCGGGTTTTTCATATGGTTCGCATGGGTTTGCCTGGTTGCGTACACTAAAACCCAGAGAAAATCGAGAAATATGTATACAACGTATGGTATTCGGAATGTGTCCAGGTGTAGACACGGTGACACCTTAAAGTGGGGTTAGTTCGAATGACGTTTGGTGTGGCATGCTTTGGCCTAATAGGTCCTTCGTACTCTCATCGTATATTGGATTTATACGAATGCCAACCTAGACAGGACGTTCCGACTACCGGTACTTGTACCCTTCCAGTTACTACATGCCCGTCGCAGAACTTACTTTGATGAGATTTGAAAATTGCAACAAAATCTTTGAATAATGAGAGTATGAAAATGAATTGAATATATGAACATTGATGTATGTATAATGAATATGTATATAAGTATGTATGTTTGACTGCAAGTATAAACAAATATGAAACAAATAAATATCACAAGTTTGTATGTAACCACCTAATCAATTAAAATTTAGGCAGACTATAGTATAGGCTCTAAGGGTCTAATAACCTATCCTATATCCCTATAGTCATGGCTCTGATACCAATCTGTCACACCCCGACCCGCAGCGGAAAAGGTGATCGGGGCATGATTGGGTTATCATCAAAGCTCATGACATTTATTAAACGTTTCATATTCATTAATACACTTTAATGAAGAATTACAATCAATATTACAACATGTCCTAAATATCAATCTAGGCTTCATTGTTTTCTTCTAAGGCATTTCCTATGTTTTCCTTGCTTCATCCTGTTCACCTGTATCATGTGTAAAAGGGTTTTTTTTGGATCAACAAAAAGTTGGCGAGTGAATCCTATGGAAAACATTTGAACAAGTTTATTTAATTGATTATGAAATAAAGTGCACAACCACACATGAGTAAAAATAGATGTAAACTTATTCATAAATCAATTTAATATTAAACAATACACACATGAACAATAATGGATCGTTTAGAGGCACGCGTTGCTCAACTCGTCTCTCACGAGGAACTGATGGGCCTAATGAATGAATTGCATAAACATGATAATATGAAAGACATAACTACAAACAATATAAACTAAATGATACACACATGAACAATAATGGATTGGTTTTGAGGCACGCGTTGCTCACTCGTCTCCCACGAGGAACTAATGGGCTTAATGAATGAATTTCATATAAGTTGACAAAATGAAATACATAATCACAACAATATAAACAATCTAAGTTTAGATCACGATATGGTATGGCACAAGTTTAAATAAACGAGTTAATTATTTTGTGACACATGACACACCCCAAAACTTGTAATTAAAAAGGGGAAGTTGTAAGATTCACTCACAGTGGGTGCGTTCGGTTGATGATGTTGAATGCACGCGAAGTGGTTTTAACCACGAGTGAAATTAACCTAGATAAATAGCATTATGGTTCGGTAAGTAAACGGATTTTATTAATCCATTTTAGTAGGATTGTTGGGTGTATTTTTGTGAGTTTAAGGCTATTTTCTAACCTTAAAAATGTTATTTTTATGTATTTTTAATTGATTTTTAAATAAAATAAATAAATAAAAATAATAAAAAAATTTGATTTTTTTGCTACAGTTGACCGTTGACCGTTGACTTTGACCGGTTCGCTTGTATAATTGTGTGCGCTGGGTGAGGCTCGAACCCGAGACCTCCCGTACGCGTGCACGCAGCTCTACCAACTGAGCTACGTGTCTAACCCGAAATATATCAGTTTTTAATTATATTTATATACTAATTAGATTAAACCGAAAATCATTTATTTTTAAAAACGATTTAACTGAATCGGACCGGTGCGCTCCACAGGTCTCGAACCCGGGACCTGTGGGTTGAGTTAACACACAGTCCACCGTTGGATTGTGTGTTTAACTTGTTATATAAACCGATTTTTATTATACTTAAATACAAACTAAGTATTTTCATTTCTGACTTATTTAAAAGGTAGATAATCGTCCGAATCGGTACAGTAGACCGGACTCGAACTCGTGACGTGTGATTAAACATACACACAGTCCACCACTGGACCGTGTGTCTAACTTGGTTATTATTCCGGTTATCATTAAACTTAACATATATCAGCGGTGACTCCGGTTCGGTTAACAAAAAAAAAGACATTTTTATTAAGGCAGCGTGCGTGGGACAAGATTCGAACTCGAGACGTTTACGTGTTTATTGTGCACACAGTCCACCGCTGGACTGTGTGTCTAACCCGAGTTATAACTTGATTTTAATTATACTTAAACACTACAGAAACTTCGTCTTCTTCGTTGATTTTAACCAGAAACGATGACTGACTGGTTCGAAGTTTTTAATCATGTTCGTTAGCGTTTTCAGTTAATTACAGGTGAGATATAAATAAAAAGAAAGAGAAATTAGGCATAAGGTATACCGACTGGACTCCTCTGTTTCTCCGGCGACAGCAACAGGTTCCGGCGTCGTGTGTCTTGCAGCAGCGAGTCTTCAGAAAGCTTGAAAAGGATGTGGGTGATTTCGGTATAAGCTCAGGGGGTTCAGTAAGGCTCAGAAGTGAAGGGCTCGGTTTTCCGGCGAGATACAAAAGTTTTCCGGCGAATGGATTTACGTCTAGTAAAGGTGGGGTTTTGAGCGAAAAAGCTTGCAGAGGTTCGAGGAGGTATTTATAAGGCAGGTTATCGATGAATTTGGTCCAATTTCCGACTTGATTCGTCGGTTAGAAAATCTCCGGCGGTTATAACTTGTGTCGCGGGTTCAGGCGTCGGTTATAACCGGTGTGTGTTTAAAGTGTACGTTATAACTGAAGAAATCGTAAATTCTCGGCGAGTTAGTCGGGATTTCCGACGACTGAAATTTGGGCGCCGATTTTGAATTCGGGAAAAACATGTTATGAGTTAATTGATTCTAATAATTAACAAGAATCATCAGTGGCGCAGCGGTTGATTGTGTGCGCGATAAAACTGTTGACCCGGCTGACTGACCCGGGTTCGAAACCCGGCAGGGCCATATTATTTTTATTTTCTTATTTTTAACAGTTTTTCAAAAACTAATTATATATTCCCATATAATAATTAATTATGTATCGTTTAAAATTATTTTGGGCATTAAATTCGCAACGAAATTTTTAACTGATTGTTCGATTAATAAACGGAGCGGGTTTGGTAAAATCCGTTTTTGACGGATGTTACATTCGTGGGCTTTATAAGGGCATGAAGATATAAAGACATTTCTAGTATAAAGCCATATAAGGAAAACAAAATTGGAAAGTTTGATAGAATGAGGGCATTAAGAGACGTTAACCATTACAAATTTTTTTAAGGGACGTTATGATGCTGATGTTGCGGAAAATACCCATTAAAGGGCATTAACAATTACGAATGGCCTTATAGCAAACTTAACAACTCTAAAATCATCATTACATAACTATTTATAAATACTCGTTTTCTATATATATATGGCTCGGTTCAAATGAGAACCATCACGAGTTGTGAGAACCGTGAGAACTTTTTTTCCCGCGCGAGTTGGGCCAAAACTTTTTTGTACAAACGTAGATGAAAATATTATAAACACATCTATAAAAAAAGTAAAAAAAATGTCGAGTCGGTAGTTTTGACTGATGCAAGTTTTTTTTACGCGCTAGTGTAAATTTTGTACGAAAATAAATATTTTTTACGCCTTATGTAAATGTGGCTATGCGGCATTTTTGTTTTATTTTTTGAGTTAATTACTGTTTTCGTCTCTGTGGTTTGTCAAAAATCACTATTTCAATCCATTAGTTTAAAAATTGCGATATCAGTCCCTGTGGTTTCACTTTCGTAACCATTTCAGTCCACCTCGCAACCATTTCAGTCCCTGTACTTATAGAATAAATGGATTGAAGTGGTTGCGAAAGTGAAACCACATGACTGAAATGGTTACGAAAGTGAAACCACAGGGACTGAAATCGCAAATTTTAAACTAATTGACTGAAATAGTGATTTTTGACAAATCACAGGGACGAAAACAGTAATTAACTCTTATTTTTTTTGTTGAAACAAGTGACTTTTGAGAAAAAAATCGGAAAAAACCTTTTGGATCGTCTAGTTCTCACGGTTCGCACAACTCAAGGTGGTTCTTATATTAACCCATCCGTATCTATCTATATCTATCTATATATATAATAAAAGAAATCATTGGGGGGACAAATGTCACCCTGTGGTTTCACCTCAGATGGATTTTCCATAAGAGTTCAACAATTTCATTACGTAATTTAAACAATATCCATAGTTTGTAGTTTTATTAACATTAACACTAGTAAATATACGTTACAAACTCGATACAAGTGGCGTAACTTTTCAGCACCATTCTCAAACGTAAAACAAATTGAAAAAGTACCGACTCACATTTCCTTCTTGTTTAAACCCAACGGTACTACAGTGGTTAACGTGGGCTGCAAGTTTTAAATCGCCATACCACCACTCCTTCCCAAACACACACACAACTCTCTCTCCCTCCCTCCCTCTCTCTCACACATACGCACACACACACACACACACACACACACTCTCTCTCTCTCTCTCTCTCGCGATCGCTTGGCGCCATGGAGGAGGTCGACGAGACAGAATCTGTGAATCAGGTATCTTTTCGACGACATTCAGTAGTTCTTAGTCTCGTAATCGGTATAATGTTCACTCGATCGGTTCGTTTCTTACTTGCATTTGCATATTCTGTAACCTAATTTTTCGCTGTTCCTTTTTTCATGTTATCGTTTGGTGATATCTCAATTAGGCGTTCTTCCTGCTGATGTTTGTGCGTCGTGATTTCATTTTCCATGTGTATATAAATTTGGATGAACTATTGCAAGTCGATTTCTGGTCAATTGCAGATTATTGTTATCATCGATAATTCACTAGAATAAACTACGAAGATGATGAGAGATGAAGGAGTAATAGAGAGAGAGAGAAGTTTTAATTTCATTAAGCTAATAAGGCCTTTTAAAAAATGGTCAAATTAGGCATTGCCACGTGGACAGGCACTACTAACTAACTTTCGGTTAATAAAATGATAAAAAAAGTTGTATTAATTAGTGAAAATCATAAGGATCAAAATGATGTTGTTTAATTCATGGATTCTCGCCAAAGAAAACTGTATTGTGTTTCCTGAGTGTTAATTTTGTGTAACGTTTAATAATTCAATATCATGCTTGTGCTTGTTTGACACTAATATGGCTTTTCCATGCAGGTCTACATGGCATGCCTCATGCATGGCCATAGGTAAGCTTCTTAGGCGAACACGCCTCAATATTCGGTAATCCTATTGCGATGGTATGCATGATCACTCTATAGTGTGATGTAATGCCGCCATTCTAGGTTAACCATTAGCATAATGTGCTCCAACTGCTAAGACTACCATCTTGATGAAATTTCAGTTTGTCATTATCATTGAATTGATATTTACATAATATTCTTGAAATTTACAATGTCCTGTAGTTAACTTAATATGAAAATCATGTTGTCAGAGTTGGAATTTCCTATTATGATAGTCTTACACGTGAACTCCATGTGCTGGGACTTTGGGAAGACGGTACTGCAGAGTTTCCTCTAATTGATATGGGTAAAAGATACTTTTTTTGTCCTCTTAGATACTATATTTTATCCGAATTTGGAGCGAGTTTTGTTAGCTAATCAATAAAATTTGGATTTTCATTTCCCAATATTGGGAGGATGTGATAGCCCTTCTCCTTTTCAGTGTTGATATTGTTACCTCTTTTCACATAATGTAGGCAGCTTACTACAGTTTAAACAACAAAATGTTAATATCATAACTTTTTATGATTTCTTAGTCAAGTATCAGGTTAAGCCGGTGATCATATACACAAGTACCAAGAGTGAAGAATCTCTCTTAGCTGCTTTACAACAGAATAGTAATATCATAGTTTCCTTGTAGTCTTTATGCACATTAAACTTGTGAACTCTTTATGTACTCCTGTCAGTGATACAGATGGTGCAAGTGAGGCGCATACGGTGAAGCTTATGAAGAGTTCAGTATTTAGTTATGAACAAGCATGGCACAGGTGTAGTATACATTGAGAAAGTATTCAATTATACAATTCCACCTACTATTTAGTAGCCGCCACAATTTATAGTTGATGATAACTGCTTTTGAGGGTTGGGCAAACAAACTTGTCAAGTAAATGGTTAATAATTCTGTCTACCTTTTAGCAAATATAAACATCTGGATTCGATACTAACAGTTCATGGGTATTAGTAAATACTTTCTTCACTTATATTCATCATATAGCCAACGTTTCCTTATAACTGTCATTGTACAAGTTGAAACTCTATATACCTTTTGTTGTTTAAGTTGAAATATCCAGATTGTAATAACTCATAAGCTATAGTTCTTATGAGTAAGATAGTTGACTGTTCTAAGACAATAGAGGCAAAAGGTGAATTAATTTGATTACGGCCTTCTAGATGCATCTTTTCATTTTGCCTAATCGTAGACATACTCTAATCTTTCTGCTAAATACCTTTTTTGATATTATCTATCTTATTATATTAACACAGATTAGTATATCTCCGGGTAACTGGAATGGATGATGGGTTAAACGTCAAAGAAAGAATCTGCTTTGTAAGTTATCACATCATATTACCATGTCTTCTTTATCTATTTGATTTCTATGATAAGCGGATGAACTCACATGGATTGTATCATGATCTAAGTCATCATTTTACTTTTATTTAACTGTAGCTAAGTTCTATGATGGACATTGAGAGTGAAGTGCAAGTTCGTGCTAGTGGAGGGCTTCTTGCCATATTGGAGACCGAAAGAGTCGTGGACACTATTGAACAAAATGAGTGTGGGAGTGTATCAATTGCAATCAATTCTGTCATGCAAATTTCATTGTATCTTATCGTAATCTTCTCTTTATTCATACTAGAATCTACTGGTTCCTGCTATAGTTTTCCCATCTAAAATGCAGAAACAAATTCCTTAAAGTTGACTCTGCTGCTCACGAGGCATTGCAGATATTCCAAACCGACAAACATCCAAGCCACATGGGAATTGGTAGAGCAAAAGAAGGGTAATCTTTTTAAGAGTAAAATGCCATTTTTTGTCCCGAGGTTTGGCCAGTTTTGCGATTTTCGTCCAAAGGTTTGTTTTTCCGCATCTGGATCCAAAAGGTTTGAAATCTTTGACATTTTCATCCGGCTCGTTAACTCCATCCATTTTTCTCCATTAAGTCAGTGGTATTTCCGTGTTTTTTGTTAACTTGAAGGGCAATTCGGTGTTTTTCACTTTACGTAAAAAGACCGAAGGCCCCTGAAAAAGACTGAATTGCCCTCTAAGTTAACAAAAAAGACGAAAATACCCTGACTGAACGAAGAAAATGGATGGAGTTAACTAGCTAGATGAAAATGGCAAGATTTCAAACCTTTTGGATCCAGATGCGGAAAAACAAACCTTTGGATGAAAGTGGCCAAACACTCAAACCTCAGGGACGAAAATGGCATTTTGCTCTTTTTTTATTCTAATTCTGTTCTTTCATGTCTCAAAAGTTAGTAGTAATATCTGTTCATTTTCAGGTTCTCTGTGTTTGGCATGATGAATAAGGTGTGGAGAATGCATTCTTCTTTTAAGTCTGCTTTTCCTTTAAATTTATTATCTGATCGATGTTTTCTAATTTAGTGTGTAACACCTATGGGTAAACGTCTTTTAAGGTAAACACGGATTTCCTTGTTAATTAATTTCAGTAATTAAACAACTTTACCTACAAGTTCATACTGTTGGTGATGGATAATTGTTTGTTTCTGTACCAGGTCATGGTTTCTCAGGCCCATACTAGACCTTGACAACTTGAACAGTCGTCTTAATGTTGTATCCTATCTTTTGTATAATATATCGAAGTTTAAGGATGACTATTACTCATTGTTCTGTGCTTTATTCAATATCACACAAAAACACTTGTTACTTGTTTCCTTTAATAGATTCAGATATCGTTCTTTGTTTCGTCTGAAGAACTGTTAACTTCTTTACGTGATACACTGAAATCGGTCAAGGATGTTCCCCACATACTGAAGGTGCAACACATCTTTTTCTGTTTGATCACTATAGCTAGTGTCAAGTCTATCAATATAATATAACTACAGAAGAATTATTCTTTCTGTATCTTTATCATGTATAATTTTCTCTTCATCGTTTTCATCTCTTTGTCATGGAAGAAATTCAATTCCCCAAGTTCAGTATGCACCTGTGGTGATTGGACTGCGTTCCTGAAGGTAATCTTTGCTCGTTATTTCATCCTTCGTTTAAAGTTCCGCTTACTAGTACTCATTAACTGAAAAGTGCATAGTATTCAACATATTTCCTTCGCTCTGGTGTACAATCTTGATGTTTTGGGCCTAAACACCTTATTATGTTAATATCTGCTTCTGCAGTCAGGAACTCATGTTATCTATCTTCGGTGTATGAATTATATAAGCAACGGGTTTGCATATATGCATGTGTTGTAGTTGTTGATTATTGAACTGAATATTAGATGACAACTTGTGATGCTTATACAGTATATGACTTTATCAGCAACTTTTATATAACCATATATGCTTTTATCTTGTAGAGCCTTTCTGCACTTCTGCATATCAACAAAATATTTGAACTAGGAATTTCTGAAAATCTTCAGGAGCAAGCTAGCTACTTCAGTGTAAATATTGTTGAGAAGGTATTGAATTATTTTCCCAAGCATGGTATCCCTGCAGTATTTAGTCTTTTTACCATACCGTCGTTTTAATTGACTGGTTATTAACCAGTTTTTGGGTTATGACAGGCTGCTTCATGCATTTCAATGGATTTAGCTTATGTATATGAACTGGTTAGAAAGATATCTGTTTCTTCCTCCTCTAAGTTCTAGCTTAGTGTTAAGTAATGTGGATAAATGATTCTCGGTTGAGTTTAACAGTTATTTTCTGATTTCTTGTTATATTTATAGGTAATTGGTGTTGTTGATGTATACAGAAGTAAAGACAAAGGCTATGAGACAACTGTGAAAGAAGGTTTTTGTGACGAGGTTTAGGACATGATCAGTTGCTTTCTTAACTACCCGTTTACTTCTTTATGTGTATGTTCCTTATCTTGACAAAACTTCTTTTCGTATTTAAATGCAGCTGGATGAACTGAGGCAAATATATGAAGAATTACCAGAATTTTTGGAAGAGGTGCTATTGATTCACATTACAAATTGTTTTCTGGTTATACAAATGTTCTAATTGAGGCAGCATTGGAACTTTAAACAAAATTATCAAGTAACCTTGGGTATCTATTGTGCTCAACAGGTGTCATCATTGGAACTTGCACGTCTTCCTTACATGTCTAGAGACAAACTGCTTCCACAAGTTGTTTATATAAATCAGTTAGGTATGCTACATGTTTTTACCGCTTTCGATCTTTTACAGTTTATTAGACAATAATCAGCGTTACTTTATGATCTTTAAAGGCTAGTTATACTAAATAATAATATGCATTACTTAAGGTATGAATTTTGAGAGATGAGAACCAAAGGGAAAAATTAACTCACAGTCCCACATCGACTCTGTGAACAATGCCCAGCTGAAGGCTGTGCCTATATAACGAGCGGCCCAGGAATAGAGAAAGCATACCTTTCTCGGCCTTTTGGCTAAGATCAAGTGTAGTATCTGTTCTTATCAGTTTAATATCTGATACGTGGGCCATCGGCCCACTCGATATTAATCTAATTTTTTATGGGGAAAGGCCCGTCACAATAGCTTGCTATTGGGGTCTTTGAGCGTCGCCTTGGTGTTGCACTACTGCCTTGGCCTGGCGCACCCCTCCAAACCGAAGTTCAGATTAAATAAAAGAAATATGCATGCCTATCATAATAGCTTGCTATTAGGCACCCCTCCAAACCCTTGTTTGGAATTTATAAATGAAATATGCAGGATCATCATAATAGCTTGCTATGCGTTGACCTGTTTTTGCACTACTGCCTTGGCACCCCTCAAAACCCTAGTTCAGAATTTATAAATGAAATATGCAAGCCCATCACAATAGCTTGCTATTGCGGTCTTTAAGCCTTGTCCTGGTTTTGTACTACTGACTGGGCACCCCTCCAAACCCTAGTTCAGAATTTATATGCGTTCCGGCAGCGCTATATCATAAAATATTATTTTGATTTATTCGTTATCTTAGTGGATTATTACTTATTATTGATTTGTTATATAAATTTTAGTAAAATTAACCAGGTTTTGTAGTTGAGTGAGCTGCTTTCTATTGAAACACCTGAACTCGTCATTCATACTATAATACCTGAAAATTTCTTTTAGTTTTAGTGTAATTATGCATTACATTAATACCTGAAAATTGATCTTTTAGAAACTGTTGTAAAGATCAATTAAAATCTAGAATTGAGTGGACTATTAGCTTTTCAAACAAGTTGAGCTATTTTTTCTTAAATGTTGAAATTGAAGACGTCTTTTATGCTCTTACTTTCTTTTAATGTTTCAAAATAGGATATCTGATGTGCATCTTTGAAGAAAAGCTAGATGAACGCATTTTAGAGGGACTTCAAGACTATGAATTTGCTGTAAGCTGGGTTATTTTAAGCAATGTCCTGCTCTCAAAACACTCTTTTAGGATACAAATTTAGAGAACGCGTGTTTTTGTTTCCAGTTCTCTGATGAAGATGGTGATGTTAAAAGGTTTTACTACCGCAATGCAAAGACACGAGAACTGGACAGCCTTTTAGGTGACATATATCATAAAATCCTAGGTATTAATAAAAGAATGTAACTTTCCTGTATGTTATTACAAAAAGTTGAATGCAAACAATAAGAAACTCTCTTTTCTGCAAACAATAAATGCAACTTTTGGAATTAAGTTGAGACTTCATGTTTTAATACGTTTTTATAAACAATTTATTGTTTCCTTTTTCTATTTACCCGATCCTTTCCAAGACATGGAGAGAGCTATCACAAGGGATTTGGTGTCACGTATTCTTGAGTTCTCGATGCATCTACTCAAGGGAATCAAATTTGCAGCAGAACTTGACTGGTTAGATACATTCTTAATTTGTTTATTCCTTTTTCTTCTTCATCTTGCGTGACTATAATTGTTCATGGCTGTGTAGCTTTTTGTCATTGGCATTGGTTGCGCGTAAAAACAATTATGTAAGGCCCATACTGACTGCTGAAGCTGTGCTTGATATTCGTAATGGAAGGTCAGAATTTTGTTTTATACCTTTTTCTCTTCAAAAATACAAATATGAAGCTGCCTTTTCATAATGGACTGCTTAAGTGAATTCATAATGGCATTGGTTCTAGACATGTTTTGCAGGAAATGACAGTTGACACTTTTATTCCTAATGATACAAAGATTATTGATCAGGGTATTGTTTCTTAGTTTATTTAGATTTAGAGATCGTTTACTACATCATAACATTTCGTATATGACTTTTTCATATTTCATTTTTCAGGAATGTTCATATAATTACAGGACCTAATTATTCTGGAAAAAGCATATATATAAAGCAGGTTATATCTCTATGGCATACGTTTCTATTTTCATTTGTTTCATATAAACTTTCACATAAAGTCCTATGAAGCCCACTGAAAACGGCCACGGAAAATCAAAAGTTATCATGGTTGATTTTTTTTAATTCGCCAATCACATTGTTGTTCAAAAATTAAAATGCAGGTAGCATTAATAGTTTTTCTTGCCCACATTGGAAGTTTTGTTCCAGCAGACGCCGCGAAAGTGGGCTTAACGGATAGGTTAGGTTTTTTTAACCTTTTTCTTTTATACAAGATCATAATAATCTTGAAATGAGTTTTACTAATCGAAAAATTGACCACCATAAATGACAAACGATAGAATTTTCTGTGCCATGGGAAGCAAGCTTATGACTGCGGAACAATCCACATTCATGATTGATTTGCACCAAGTTGGAATGATGCTAAGGTATCTTTTATGTAAACTGAATGAGATCTCACCATCCAATCATTTTTTTTGGAAGTTTATACTGATGTTTAAAAACTTTTAAGGCATGCTACTTCTCGGTCACTATGTTTACTAGACGAATTTGGCAAGGGAACTCTTACCGAAGGTTAGTTATTATTTTTCCATTTAACAGATTTTGCATTGTACACTAATCAAGCCCATATCCCCCTTTCTAGATGGTATCGGTCTCCTTGGTGGAACTATTGATCATTTTATATCGATGTACGCTCCCCCTAAGGTTTGTTACTTTTTAAGAATCACTCATTCATTACAACTTATGAAGTATATCAGATGAGACTGTTCACTAGTTGTACTCATACACTTATGCTGCAGGTTCTAATTTGCACTCACTTGACCCAGATATTTGTTGATACTCATTTATCTCAGGTATGCATCACAATAACTTTGAAAGATTTATAGTTTCTAAATCATATCCATGTGTGACGAGTTAATGTTTTTAATCATTGATAAACACCAGTCGGATAAAGTCAAATACTACACTATGAGTGTGCTAAGACCTGACAACAATAATGAAGCCCTCGAGGAAATTGTATTTCTATATAGGTAAATCAACAACGTGTTAAAAGTTACTTTATTAGCATGTGCAGTAATCTGACTTCTTGTATATGTTAGGCTGGTTCCTGGACATACACTCCTTAGTTATGGTGAGTTGGTATTTGCTGTTCACTTTGGGAATCTCTGTTTTTATATTTTTGTTTTTGTCACTCACTTTAATTCTTGTTTGCAGGACTTCACTGTGCTCTACTTGCCGGTATGTTTCAATCATGCTACATTACAATAAAATAAAAAACTCGAGTAAATTTTGTCCTCTTTGATATCATTTTACTAATTAATACGATATATTGCACAAATATTCTTAGTATATTAAGAAAGTAAAGAAATCATACTTTAATAGAAACTGTACTTAGGGGTGAAAACGAGCCAAACCGCTCATAAGCTATCGAGATCGGCTTGCTAAAAGCTTGAATTGAGCCAAGCTTAAACGAGCTCAACCATACCTCAAGCCTAAATATAAGCTTGTTTAATAAATAAGCCCAAGCTTCACTTATCGAACTTGAGTAGGTTTGCGAGCCTTATTTTTTTTTATATATTTACATAATGAAAATTCTTATATATAAATCTGTAAGAAAAATAGCTAAAGAATATATAATATGTTATATATATAAATTATAATTATAATTATAATTATAATTGTATACAAACAAATTAATAAAATAATTCATAAACTTTAAACGAGCTGAGCCCGAGCAAATGCATTAACATAATTCATAGTATAGTAGTCGTAGCAAATGCAAAAAGGTATCTATTGTGACCCTAACTAAAAATTTCTTGTTCCTCCAACCGAAGGAAAAAGTGTGAATTTTGGTTTAGAGGGAAATAATTATTTTACAAGGACATTCCGTTTCTTCCTTTTATCGGGCTTGTGATTATATGATCTTGTAGGTGTTCCTCGAGAAGTAATTAAGAGAGCAGCGTTTATATTGGATGCTACCACTAAAGGCATACATATCGATCGAGCGTGTGATGAAAAGATAACAGCTCAGGATGAGCAATATAAGGTGCCATATTCATAAAGATTGTATATTTGCATTCAAGTTGTGTTTATCTGCTTGCTCATAATAACTATAGCCATATGAATCAAATGACAGAATGCTGTGGAGAAGATGGTAGCTTTTGATGCTATTAATGGCGATTTGTCCCTGTTCTTTCAAGACATGTGTCCTGGTCAACCATGAACTTTGTACTCACAAATCAATTTTGGTAGACATGCATTTTACAACTGTCCAAAATGGTATGTATCATTTTTGCATAACTTTGGTCTACTAGCACTATGACGGGGGCAAAAACTTAGTGAACATCGTTTAACAAAACATTAGGCGTAGATTGCAAAACTTATATCTTTAATGACTGTTGGCGGTAATGAGGATTGATTGTATTTGTATGTAATGTTCAAACTATAAAAGAGCCTGAAAGAAAATTGATACAATATCTAATGTTCAAACGTAGAGTGCAGGCACAACTATAAAAGAGAACACTCTGAAAGAAAATTGATACACATCTAATGTTCAAACTATTACATACATCTCTCTTTATAAAATTATATATATATCCCGTTTCTACAACATAAAAATAATTTGAAATTCTAAAAATTAGGAAAAACTGCTGAGTTCCAACTTGGGGTTCCATATGATGAGATTCGGGTCCGACATTCTAGCCCGACCGTCTACGGCTATTTGTCACATTATCCGGCCCAAGTAAGACGTAAATATCAAGTACTTACTGTACCTCCAACATATGTCATGTCATCCACTGCACACAAGAGTGTACAAATCATTAGGTTTAGCAAAGTGATAATCGTCAAACACAATTTAAGCTAGTGAACGCCTAACGTGTCATAATCATACTATAGACCGTAACAAATGGGTGATCGGATATGCATTTTGAAAGTTATCATATGATATGGAATCAGTTGTTACAAACATACGTTTAATGGAAAAAGGAACAAAAAGGTCATTTTTGCCAAATAAAGAGATGTATTGTGGAATGGGAATGGAAGTCTCTTAATACTTAGTTTGGATTGGAAGGGGTAAAAAGATAACAATATTAACCAACTTCAGATAATCAGTTTTAGTTTTGTTGTGGCTAGTACGAAACTGATTAATCCAAAATCGATTTTAAGTCACGATATTAAAAATATATATAAAGGTGAGCATGTGGTTAGACAATGCACACCTTCATAAATAACCAGAGCACCTTTCTTTGACTAGAATAATATGGTTTATTGTTTCCAATCAGCCCACTTCACAGAATCTGTTGAGATCTTCCTGTTAGGGCCAGAACTGTTCGGAGAATTATGCCATACCATCTCCATCTAGCATAAACAAAAAACATATTAATTAGCACAGGTCTTTCATGTATTCAAACACTGTATAGGTGGCAAATGGGTATATGTCAGTCGGGTCGGGGGACAAAACAACAGGTACACTTTTGGAGTGGGTCAAAACGGGTTGGTTGACCATACCTCACCAATGATGACGGTGTCACCTTCCTTCACACCACGCTTAATTAACGACTTGTTAACACCACATGCCTCTAGCACATGCTGAAACCTTCTATCAGAATCCATATATCTATTGCAGAACACGTAGAGTTCGGTATCATTACAATTAACAACAATATATTAACCAAAAACAAAGTAAAATACAATTAGAATAACTTTACCTCCAATTAGTCATTTGAACAAACCGTTGCAAACCCGCGCCTTCAATATGCCATGTATTAGAGCTACTATCATGAGAGATCTCAAATTCATTAATGGGAGCCGTTCGTTGCTTTTTCACCATTTCAGCCACATGACTAAAATGCACGGGATCTCTCCAACCTACACGAGACAAAACTCATAAAAAATAAATTAAAGAAAACACCAAATGTTAAAAAGATGAAAATTGCTTACTTTCTTCTTTTTTATCTTCAACTTGTTGGCGTATAAGTTCATAAGCAGCAGTAATCAATTCTCTAGTCCCTTGTCTATTTATTGCACTGATGCAAAAAGGTTCAATCCCACGCGACTGAAGGTGTTTCTGGAATGATTCCCATTTTTCATACGCATCAGGGAGATCCATTTTGTTGTATGCAACTATATATGGTTTTTCAGCAATTTCAGGACTGAACATTTCCAGTTCAAGTCGAACTGCATCGTATTCATACTCTGGTTGTGGAGATGAGCCATCAACTATGTGTACCTAAGCCTCCATTTTTACGATAAGGTTATTAATTCACCATACTATCTTAAAATGCATCAAACAAAAAAGTTTTTTAAAATAACTAACTAGATATTAGAGGTAGCGAAACGGCTGGGTTGGGTCACAGGTCAAAACTGGTTTTGGTTCAATTGAGTAACTTATAAAGCAGGTGAAACGTGTTGGGTTGACCCGCAAACACTTTCTTATTACAATTTTTATATATAATTAATGATGTGAATATGACATGTTTATATAACGTAAATTGCAGGTAGTATGGTTAAAAAATACTTCGGTAACTTTCAACCCAGTTAACTCATCCAACCCATTTCATTTTCATCAAAACTTATTGATTTTACCGACCAGTTTGGGATAAAACATAACCCAAATCAACCCATATAAAACAAATTGGATCAAAACCGCCACCTCTATGTTGGTAATAAAATCAGTATTCTCTGCAGCACTTTTATTAATATGTAATAGACTTTAATAAAACACAATGGTGATCGAATAAACGTTTCAGGTTGAAAAGCAGAAAGAAACACATCGGATAGTAACACATGTTAAAGACTTGTGGGGTATAAAAGCCCAAGTGCAACCGTTTCAGCCATAATTCTCAAAATTTTAGAAATGAACACCTAGAAAGTGAAACAAAAACGTAAAATAAATACAGAAAAGAGGTATACCAGAGCCGAACATCTTTCGGTATGCCTAAGAAACTCATGGCCCAAACCAAAACCTCTGTGCGCACCTTCAAGTAAACCAGGAAGATCGGCTACAACTATTGTTGCATCATAATCAAATGAAACCACACCCAGATTCGGAAGCAATGTGGTAAAAGGGTAATTTGCTATGTTCGGTTGAGCAGCACTAATAACACTTAAGAATGTGCTTTTTCCTGCATTTGGAGCTCCCACTATTCCAATATCAGCAACTAATTTAAGCTCTAATTCCAACCACCTGGTCAAAAACACCAATCACATATAATTATTTAGGTTCAAATCCAGCTTCCACTGGCATTCCGCCTTAAAAAGATGTATTTTACAAATCCCATTAATTAGCGGGGTACTGGTGGGGTTCATGAGTAAGATAACGGGTTATATTCATTATCATATGTACTTTCGAAAATGCACACCCAAATACCCCCTAATTGACAATTAGGGCTGCAAACGAAGCGAACGTTCAGCGAACAGTTCGTGAACCGTTTGGCAGGAAGTTCGTTTGATTCATTCATTTAATAAATGAACAAACATGAACAAAGGCCATATTCGTTCATTTATGTTCGTGAACATTAGTTTGTGTTCGTTTGTTCATGAACATTCTTTTGCGTTCGTTGCCTAATATTAACAAACGAACACAAACGTTCATTTCCTTAACGAACGAACACGAACAAAAATCTCGTTCGTTAAGTGTTCATGAACAGTTCGTGAACGCATATATTTCCTTAACAAACGAACACAAACAAGGTCTTGTCCATGTTCATTCGGTTCATTTGCAGCCCTATCAACAATGTACATAAGAACGGAAACGCTGAAAATGCAAGAAAATGAACTCACATTTCAGGACCTTCTTCACCATTCTCTGCAATTCTCGGCACCTTATTAGTTCCCGATTTAAACGAAGCATTACCCCTGCCACCTCTACCACCAGGCAACAACAAAGCCCTATCACCAACATGTAACAACTCCAACAACACATCACCAGGAACCCCATCTTTTCCGGCCGCCCTGAACCACCGTCCCGGGCGGCACCTTCACGACAACATCCTCCCCTTTCGCCCCATTCATCTTACTCCCCTGCCCATGACCTCCCCTCCCAGCCCGAAAATGAATACTATTCCTAAATGGCAACAATGAATTCATAGAACTATCAACTTCCAAATACACATTCCCCCCTCGCCCACCGTCACCACCTGACGGTCCACCCAACGGAACAAACTTCTCACGCCGAAACGCCACCACACCGTTCCCACCGTCCCCTGATCGAACGTAGATTTTCGCCCTGTCAAAACATCTCATCACTGCAGGCACCCCTTTCTCCTTCTCCCTCACATCCTCTAACTCAAACCCTAATCCTAACTCTTCTTCCTCACCCTTTTGTTCATTTTCATTTTCATTTTCATTTTCAAACCCTAATTCATCTACAATATACTCTTCATCATCATCATCAAACTCATCATCTGAATTCACCTCAAACAACTCAAATTTCCCATAATCAAACCCATCATTTTCCAAATCACTCTCATCACTATCCAACTCTAAATCATCATCCTCTATCTTATAACTCTTATTAACAGAAACTTTCTTATCTTTATGGGTTGGTACTGCCACATCAGCAAGCTTGATTTCTGAAGATTGATCAGAGGGGATAAAGAAGTCATCTTTAGGGGGTAAGCGAGTAAAGGTGGTTGCTTGACCACCGGAAATGGAGGATAGAGGTGGGGTGCTAATGGGTTTAATCTTTTTTGGGTTAGGTTTTCTGGGTGTGAGTTGTTTTCTGGGTTTGTTGGTGCGAGCTTGAGCATATGGAGAGATGAAGGTTAGGGATAAGGAGGGAACAGAAGCCATTTGTGGGTGTTAGTGAAGTGGAGAGGTGTAATGGTAGGATTTAGTACTTGCAGGCAACAAACCCGGCCCAACTAGACCGGTTGAACCGGTTAAACGAAATATAACCAAAGTAAAAAAAAGGAGTTTAATAAGAAAGTCATTCTAGGCGAGAGAATAGGGGAGAAACATTATATAGATGAGGAAATTGTCAAAATCATTCGTGAAGTTTGAGTATGTTTGTCATTTTCATCCATAATCAATTTTTTTTATCCATATAGTCTTTCACTTTTAGGATTTTTTGTTATTTTTATCTAAACGTCTGACTTTTTTTGTCAAAATCGTCCATGAGATTTGAGATTTTTTTTGTCATTTTCATTCAAATCTTTGATAGAAAAAATAAAGCAAATTAGATGTTTGGATGAAAATGACAAAAAATCCAAAAGTGAAGGATTATATTGTAAAAAAAAACTGTTTTGGATCAAAATGGCAAACATGTTCAAACCTCAGGGACGATTTTGGCAATTTACTCCTAGATTTAAGATGTTAATTGAGGTGGTGAATTTAGGATTTGTGATGTAATCGTGTAACTTTTTTTTTTGTTTTTTGGAATTTTCACTTTTTGCGGGCCCCTGTTTCATTTATAGAAGTCTGTTGTTCAAAAAAAAAAACTAAAACCGAAGTTGATAAAGCATGAATAGGGCTTGGAGTGTTGACATTGGCAAGTTGACTATTGATGCAAAAGTGCAAAGTTAATTTTCATAGATGCCATGTTGTGTTGGTTGGTTAATGGAGATGTAGGCATGTTTGTGTTGTGGGTTGACCTTTGTAAGAGAGCGATGAAGATGGAAATTAACGGTACTCACGCTTTTAACAATCTAGTTAGTGTATATAGAAGAGTGGTTTTGTTGACTACGTGTGTGGTAATGTGTAGAGGGGTAATGGAGCCGAGGTCGGAGTATGTATTGAAACTTGAAAGAAAGCGAAGATGGGTATGGGAGACTAAATTGGTGAAGGGTTACTAGGAGATGGTCGTAATGGTATGAGAGTGTAATGATGTTTTATGCTTACTTGAGATCTTTTACTTGGCTAGGAGGAGAGGGTGAATGCTTCTCATGCACTCACATTGTTGGTGTGTAATTATAACTTGTAATTGTTCCATTAATGTAGGACAACATCCAAAATAGGTGAAGGGATTTTTTTTCATAATCGTTTTATATAGTTAATTGTCACTTCACGCATGACTCAAGACTCATTGAGGATCTCGGATACGCTCTTTTTTTTACATAGAATGTCTTGGAATATGCTTACTTCCTTGGGACAAGGCGTTAATTTTCGGAGTGATAGATCGTATAGTTTGTTGGGTTGTGAATCAAGAAGAATCCGACTGAGCACACTTCTATTCAATAACTCATAGGGGTTGGGGTCATGGCCGGCCATGGGGGTGGGCGGGGAGGACCACCGGCAGGGCCCGATTTTTCGAGGGACACGTTTTTTATGAAAAAAAACCTGATATGTATATGTAAAATATTTTTTAAAAGAGAACACCCATGGAAACACCAACATAGGCCCACTTACAAGACAATTCTTATGGTTTAGATTAGTTATTGACCCCTTTGGCATTAGGTTTAGACCTTTAGTGAGCCTAATACCCATTTTCGTTAAGGCCTAAGGGCATGTTTTTTCGAGCTCGAACAGGGTACGCGAATTCTCAGGGCCGGCACTGGTTGGGGTGACCTGTCCAAATTTTGTTTTATATTTTAAATTAAATACCTTAATTAACCTTATTATTTATGTTTTATGTTAAACAAGATGAAGTCATGAAGAGCAATGGATTATGAGTAAAATTTGTTTGATTATTGTAGAAAAGGTATATTCCAAAGTCATTTTTTAGCTAACTAGATTGACAATAAAGTACTTGAAGAAGATAGAAACTCGAAAAGCAGGTAATTTTAGTCACCACTCTACTTTACATTTGAATCACATTTTGGAACAACTTCCACCCTTTTATCAAATGTTTCGTAAAACAAGTATTTGCTCAAATTTCATGTTGTAAAATATAACTTCTTTATAATTCCTTAATTATCTATATGACAATAAAATAATAAAAGAAAATCATAATTCCATAGGGAAAACAATATGGAAATAACCAAAACTAGTTAGGAATGAAAGTGTAATTTGAATTGAATCAATAATGTTTTGACAAACAATCTGAATCAGTAAAATGTCTGAACCATTCAGATTTGAGACCATATAAAGTTCTAAAAGCCGAAAAAACCAGCATCCCTATGTATTCATGTACATGTGACTATAAAAGAAAAGGAAATCAAATGTGATTTGTAACATCAAGCATCATGTGTGGATAAAGGTTTCGGCGAAGCCTTGCAAATGGGACACCAGTTCTTGAGACCCAACCACTGGTTTATGCACGGAGTATGATACCCATGTCCGCATCCCAGCCTTCCTACTTCGTCTCCCCTCACAAATTCCTCCTGCAAAAAAAATAATAATAAAAATAAGAAATTACAATAATATTGACCCTCTATAAAATAATAAAATGTTAATCATCCAAATGAGGGTGTGGAAGTGGGGTCCATTTGTAAACGTATAGATGATTGCCATGTGGCATCAGGACGATGAGTACGAAGATTTTTGAAAGGGTATAATATTTTGCCACATATAGTTTATGCAGATGTAAAGATATGATAATCACCTGACAAATACTGCATTTGTTGTCGTCTGCACAAGCGCTACACCTCATTTTTCCATCCTCTGATGGTGAACATTCGTATATGCCTGTTTTGATGCATTTCGACAATTCCTCTTCAGATAACGCTGTGCTCACGGTACCCATTTTCTCTTCAAGCACGAGTAGTTCCTGCGAGAGAAAAAAAAAACAGAGCACAATTAAACATTTTTGGAAGTGGTTGCATGAATAGATTAAGTGCATGCCCTTGTCACAAATTGTAGCAAGATTCTGACTACTAGAAGGTGATGATTTACATAAAACCAGTAGAACGATAAAAGATGAATAATAAAATAAACCTCGTATGACATGTTATCAATATCCAGTCTCATGTCCCTATGTTGATCAAAGAAATTAAGCCCGCCAAAGAATAAGCTTGCTTCGAGTGATAGTAATTGCTGCAGATATAAAAGTAATGTTAGAACCATGTGCAAGTTTGACCTCATTCTTGCAACCTTACTTTCTTTGATTATGATAACGGTAGCTGAACAGGCAAGTTAGGTAACGGGTCGGCCCGGATTCAGCCAACCCACACACTATTTCATCTTTCTTCTGTTAAACTTCACATATAACCATGTGGTATATGCTTTGGTATATATAATTACAAAAACAATATTATCAAACGAACTTGTTTTAAGAAACGATTTATGAGGTTTTATACATTCGCAATATACTTTGGGCGACTTTAAGCCCCTCAACCTGTTTTTCATTTTAGCAAAGTTTTCTAAGCTTACCCATTTGACCACACAGAGATAGCATTTGATCGATTTACCCATAAATGGGTCAGAATTGTCACCTAAAATTTATAAAGACAGTAGACTAATTACCTCGTATGTTAACTCTTCATCTTGTCCGAACCTATTAAGTGCCAGTAGTACCTGCAAAGGACCACGTTAAAAAACACAACATTACTACATAACATATGACATCAAAATAAAAAAATTTAAAAAAAAAATCATATCCTTTGATCCCTTGAGAATTTAAAACAACAAACTCAGAGAAGTTACGTCGGTAATTCCATCAATGCTATAATGTCGCGTTCCATTATCACTCCCAAAGCCAACAACTGAACGATCTGTAGAAGTATCAGTGGTACTCTGATCACCATAACACTTAATTCTTGAGTTTGCGCATGTTGCAATAACATTACTCGACTGCTGACTATTAGATCCTTTAGAAGTTTCCAGATTCACCGTCTTTCGGGTCCTAACCGATGAAACACCATTTGTTCTAGAAGAAATCATATTTCTTGAGTTTTTCGAATCAGAAACACGCCCTTCATTCGTCGACACCCCAATAACCTTTTTACCTTTACCAGAAGAACTACTTTCTCCTTGAGTCAATCTTTTCTTCCTGCCAGTGTTCAACTCGCCGTTTTGAACTCTTAAACTATTGTCCTCCTTCCTAACTTCAATACTTTTCGATTTCAACTTACGGGCTTGAATTCCAGACTCATTTGGACCACTGCTTGATTCTATCTTAGAAGACACCCTTTTATCCGAATTTTCCACAGGTTTTAAGCATTTTTTGGATGAACTTCCGGTTACTACTTCCTTGCTAGACGACAAACGAACAGAAGGCTTCAAGGATTTTGGTTTTTCTAAGGCTTTTTTTTAGTACCTTTGTTACTATTATGATTAACTCTGCCACTGCAACCGATTCGATTGCATAATTGACCAGTCCCATCTCGAGCGCTAGCAGTATCTTTTAAACCAGCGATCGGTTTCTTTTTCGGAGCAGGAATCCCACTAACACCTCGTTTACTACAAGATCCATCCATATAACTGTCTCTAAAAATCCCTTATCTGCCATATATATATTTTTTTTTCTAAAATTAGATAAAAATAAAACCTTAATAAACCTTATCAAGTCATGTAAAACCTTAAACAACACAATATTATGCTATCCTAATCGCGAAAACAACGAAAATTAATAAATTATACACCTCTAATTCATTAACCCTTGATTAATATTTATATAAATATTTCAAAATTTAATCCCCTAAAACCCCAAATAGAAAGAATAACTCACCATAACATCACAAACCCTTAAAATATAATGAAACAAACAATTAGAAAATATAATCATGATTAAAATTAAAATACCCACGAATATTAATCATCTGCATGATTTTGGGTAATTATTATTCAATTTGTTTCAATTTATTACTCAGCGTACAAATCACAATCATTATCATAATAATATATAATCATCATGATCATAATAATATATAAAAAATCGATAATAAAAGATGAAAAACAAACCGTTAAATCTGTTACAGATGGAAGAAGATAAACCCTAATGGTATGATGAAGAAAAAACTTACGATTGATTATTGGGAATGAGAAGAAGGAAATGTGGAGGATTGAAAGAGATAATACGAAGGTGATGTGGGACTAATTCATATCCACAGTATAATAATAATGATAATGATAATCTGAAGAAGAATAATGTGGTGATGATGACGATACGAATGAAGAGAAAAAAAGGACAAAATATAAGGGGCAAAAATGCCGGCCGGCCTATAGAAATATTGTGGAAAGTCAACGACCGTCTTAGGTGGATCATAACCACATCTCTTCTTGTGATTCGGTTTACCAAATCTCGTATCCACATTTCACTTATCATCAGAGTTAATTACGTTTTTCATCCATTTGCTTTGTCAAAAATCACTATTTCAGTCCATTAGTTTAAAAATTGCTATTTCAGTCCCTGTGATTTCACTTTCGTAACTGTTACAGTCCACCTACTTAACACCGTCTAATTTACCGTTAAGTTTTTAATAAAATGTCTAAAATACCCTCTGTTAAAAACCTAACAAAACTCGTATCAACCTCACCACCATACCACACCACCGCCCACCAAATAGCCACCCTCACGCAAAAGCCATTGTCGTCTCCGGTCACGCACCCCGCCTCTACAACAACCGGACCTCCGGCTGCACACCGACGGACTAACTCCGGTTCGGTGGAGTTTCCTGTTGGGCTTCAATCCATTCTATATTCAAACCCATCCTCTATCCACATCCTAAAACAAGAATACCTAGTTAGTGACCAAAACCAAAAACCTAGTTCATCCATCACCATCGTGCTTCCAATCGAACACCATTACCTTCGTGTATCACCAGCTCACCAACATCATCCTCGTGTCGTTTTAGATCAGCTCGGTTTTGCCTCTTGTCTCTACTCCGTTTTCCAGCTACCCACTGCCATTAGATGTTCAGATCTGTAGTAATGATGACATGATTGTGTTGTTTGTAACCAGCGACGTGAAACGGAGTTACAGGTTTAATAACCGATTGAAAGGTAGTTGTTCTGAAATCAGAATTGCAGATTTCCGGTAAGAAATTAAACGATTTGGAACTGAGATAGGGCTATTTTAAAACCGGAGATGTGATTTGTGAAAGGTTGTTTACAAATCTGAAAAAGCAGCAGAAGGACTAAGAATTAGGGTTTGTTGTTTGTGTTTAGATGAAGAAGAAGAAGAGTGGCGGTTGATAACATATTTGGGTTTCTAGTGTTTACATGTAATAAATGAAATTGTAATTAAAAAAGGTTAATGTTAAACATGGGTAATTTGGTCATTTCATCAATACTTAACAGAATAAATGGATGGAGTTAACGGATGTAATCGTTACGAAACTGAAACCACAGAGACTGAAATGGCAATTTTTAAACTAATGGACTGAAATAATGATTTTTGACAAACCACAAGGACGAAAACCGTAATTAACTCTTATAAATAATTATGATAAGATTAAGTTATCATATCATATGTATATATAATATAAATAATTAATATTAAGGTAGGCTTGATCTAAATCCGACCCCCCCTCCCCCTCTTGCCAGTTATACACTTGTACCTTTGTTTGAGAGAAAAAATAGCGGCAATTATCTGGAAGTATGTGAGAGAAGGGGTTGTATTTAGTAGCACTCTTATGGTGTTATATATGATTAGACTCGTCATCGAGGCTTTGGTCCAGTGGTAGAGAGAAATTTCTCTGGATGTTTAGATATGAGAAGCTCATGAATTCAATATCTAGTGAGTGTAATATTTAACCATTTAAGAAAAAATATGATTAGACTTGCGTTGGTTTAGCATGGAAGGGGGCGTTAAAGTGACAAGTCATTACACGTAGACATTATGGCTTCAACAAACTTATACTTTAACTATCATGTTGTGGTTTAACTAGAAATTTAAAACGAAAAACTAAAAAAATGTGATTTGTTGCTTTTAAGTAGGCCCAACACAACACAATACAAGCCTATACGCTATGCGAAAGCCATGGCGGATTGGCGCCCCCGAGATCACTTAAGGATGACATAAGAGTATATGAATAAGATATTTGTTCTAATACGAAAAAAGTGTTCAAAGGTAAAGAGATTATTTGAAGATGACATAAAAGTATGGAGTTTAGTGTGCAAGAAATCATTTCGAGTTGGAGCGTGAAATATCGTTTAAATGGCGTGAGGTAACTTTTATGATTTTTAAATAATGCTTAAATGGATGGATTTTGCGTCCATTATGCCCCTCTAAAGCACTTTCATGATAAGCTTTCTAGCCGCTATATTAGTTGCATTACCATATTCATTGTCATGTGGAGTTTTGAAATTGCATATAGACTCAATAAGTTCGTAATCTTAGTGCAATTGATGAGTCATCCATCACTCAAAAGAATAATCATTAAAACAAACTTTATCATATAAAACTTAATGAAAAAAAAAACGTAATTAAGAAAAGAAAATAACATAATTCGTTTGATGCAGTTAGAATGTATTCTCGTTAGAAAATGAAAACAATTGCAACACGTATGTCCTACCTTTAATTATCATATCATTTGAGATCTTTAAGTTGACACAATCTAATCTAATATATTATGGGCATTCCTTAACTAAATGTTGTGGCATGGATTGACTTGGTAATTAAATATGATTGTTTTTTGCAACTCTTCATAAATTTAGGTAGTGTTTGGTATGCAGAAATGAAAGGGAGAATGAAATGAACCATTACGAGGGAATGAAGAAAAAAATGTTTGGTTGGTCAATGTAATGTAATCGCTCATTCCAAAATGCATTCCAGTCCCTCAAAAGCATTCCATCCCTCCCCTTTGTTTTTTTTCCATTCCATTCCCTCTTCACCCTTTAATAACAACACAACAACCCACTACCGTTGCCACCACCCGCCGCTGCCGCTGCCACCACCCGCCACCCACCACCACCACCCGTTGCCACCCGCCACCGCTGCCATCCACCTCCGTCGTCACCCACCACCACCGCTGTCATAACTCACCGCCGTCTCCGCCCACCACCACCAATGCCGCTACAACTGCCATCTATCACCACCCACCATCACGACCTATCATTGATCACCTCTATCCGATTTTATTCATTCGTCTTTTCACGCATACCAAACAACAAAAAGAAATGGTTCATTCCATTCTCACATGGTAACCAAACAAGACATGGAATGGTAATGATCAATTCCATTACTTCATCCATTCCATTACCTCGTTTATTCCATTCCTTCACCCATTCCATTCCTCAATACCAAATAGACCCTTAGTATAATACATCATGAATACTTTTTCTCTATTATAACCATAAACCATTGTTGTGTGATGTGATGACATATGTTCAATTTTTAATTTTTTAGAGTTTGTAATTAAATTTCAATTTTTAATTTTTTAGATATATTCAGTATCGATATTGATACTCATTTTTGCTGCTTTTTCGGTACCGGTATTTACAAATAAAACACCGGTAATGACCAGTACCGTATCCATATATTCGATACCGGTATCGAGTTTCCTCGTTTTTCAATACCGGTCCTATGTATAGAATCTGCACGATCTACTCTCTGCCATGATAGATTGGCAGAGGGCTTTCGATCTATAGACGAAACCGAATACAAAGCGTATAATTATTACCTCCGGGAACGAAAAATTACCGGTGAATGATGAGATCGGAGTTGTAGTGTTCCGGTGATAATCCGACGAGCACGCAGAGAATCGAAACAAGAAAATTGGAGTTTGGGGAAAGTTGCGCGTATGGTTATGAGGTTTGGTTATATAGTAGCTCGGTAATTAATGAATTTAATTCGAAATCGGTTACACACGGTTACGTCGGGGTTGGTTAATTCGAAGATTTGAGTGATTCTCTAAATCGATCAATTACTAACGTAATAATGATTTAAAACAATTACTCGCGTTAGTGTGATTAATTCGGTCAAACGTAACATACCATAGGTCGCCGGAGAGTTTGATTTCGCCGGAATAATGTTGGTGACCGTATTCAGCGTCATTCTAGGGTTGTTTTTTAAATAAAAAGAAACTTTCCTTTCAGCCCTTCTATTTAGGGTTATTGATACAGTGTGAGATCATTGGGGATCACTAAAAAAGTGAGGAACCGACTCAAATGAACTCCGATTGGGCTCATTCTAGCGACGTTGGAACCGGCTCGTCGAACCCTAACTAGGATCTCTTAACCCTAAACCCTAACCCATAAACCCTAAATATATTAGGGTTTTGATTTAGGGTCTTATATTATGGTTTAGCCTTAGGGTTTAGTTTTAGGGCTAATCATTAGTATTTAGGGTTTAGCTTCAGGGTTTAGGGTTTAGCTTTAGGGTTTAGGCTTTATGGTTTATAGCTTAGATTTTACGATTTAGGGTTTAGGGTTAAGAGATCCTGGTTAGGGTTCGACGAGCCAGCTCCAACGCCGCTGGAATGAGTCCAATCAAGTTCGTTTGAGTCGGTTCCCCACTGTTCCCCACTTTTTTAGTGTTCCCCAATGAACCTTCCCTATTGACATAATACTTAAAGTATGGTTTTTGTTATATAACTTTATAAAAAACTTTTATAATTTCTTTTTTTACACTTTAAAACAGAAGTTGTATATCTTAAATAAAAAGAATGAGTTGATGTATTATAAAAAGAGTTGAACGGGTTCGTTCGTATCGTGTTTTTGTGTTTGTCGAAGGGTCTGATTTTCAACACGCTCATGCCCGGTTTGTAGATTTCCTAGGCCCTATACAACTTGTAAAATGGCCCTTGAAAATTATATATATAAACAGTGTTCATTAGTAACACACTAATTGTTTACATTAGGGTTGTTTACGAGCCGAGCTAATGCGAGCTCAAGCACGACTCTACTTCTAACCGAGCTAGCTCGACTTGATTTTTAAACCGGGGGTAATATCTGAGCTCGGTTCAAGTTGTTTTATAAACCAAGCCAACTCACCTAGGCTCATTTTGTCTTGAGTTCAAGTACTAATTGAACTTGTTTAGCCTTTTTAATTTGTTTTTAAGTAGTCACTGAGAGATACCCAAGTTTTCAATTTATAGAGAGAACCTATCTCTTAGGTTTGTTGTTGCAGGGACAAAACAAGGGAAGACTTTTTTTCATTTAGCCGATGTGGGATAAGCAAAGCACAAATGAACAAAGGGGAGAGAAGTTCGTGGATGTGAGATGAGTAAACCACAAATGAAACAACGGGGAGGAGTGGTGAGCGTTAAAAAAGTAAGCCAATAGAACTCGTGACCTCGCCTATGGCTTGAAGGAGGTCTTATCATTTTCAGCGTCACTAAATTTATGTTTAAATTCTAGGTTAAATGATTAAACAATAGTTACCTTTTCTTTAAACATGTTAAACAAGCAAAAACAACCCCCCCCCCCTCTCTCCCACCGAATTTTGGCCCATGTGTGGTCACCGACCTGACACACCCTTGGGGCCAACCCTGACTAGCCTGGACGTATGACAAAAATACGCCCAAAATGATAAATAGAGTTATCGTACGCATACTATCTCCCAATGTAGCCGTACACTAAACCCATTTGTCAAATGAGTAGTTGCTTTTAGATAACTTACTCTGGTGTCTCAAATTGAGTCGTGTGTATACATTCATCTAAACTACTTCGATAGACGATAAAAAATGATCAAGTCTCAAGATGAGATCTAAACTTTAAACTTTGAATATGGCTAACACATCATGTTTTTACAAATCATGTTGTGGTTTCAATCAACACTATAATTTTCATAAATTGTGTTGATATATTTACAACTAGTAGTTGTCTGACATTGCAAACTCGTGAAGTCTTTCACTACATGGTTTTTTTTTATTCTGATAAAGTTGGGATTGGTTTTTCAAATATTACGATAAATGGTTTATAAATTTTGCCTATTACACTACTTGTTTAAGTAAAGTTGTTGAATGATATGTCAATCTACAAATATTGGTCTAGTAGTACCAAAGTGTTGAAAAGGATTCAATTCGATCGTATACAAAAGGTCAAGATTTAGAGGAATGAATAAAGTATATGTGAGTTAATCATTTAAAAATATATTACATTTCATGTGCAAGTCATGAGTGAAAATAACTTTGGTTGTATATTTGATTATGTCACATTTTATTTAACATCTTTAAAGTTGAGCAATGCTTGTTATAATATTCTTGTAAAAACGTATATTACTTCTCTTCTTGAGAATATACCACACCATCCACGAATTTTATAAAACTCCGTAAGTTTAAAATGCCACCACATTTGGACACTTATTCAATTGGAGATAAATCATTATGTATTGCAAAACCGACTAAGCCCACTTTGGATAGGTTTGTACAAAACTCCATAAGTTTGAAATGCCAACACATTTGGACAAATTCAACTTGAGATAAATCATCATGTATTGCAAAATGACTAAACCCACTTTGGGTAGGTTTGTACCATAAAGCCTCATGCCCTTTGAACATTAAAAATAACCATAATAGAATTTTTCACCGGTTCTACTGGATTCTTGTATGACGTGAAGTTATCCCTTTCAACCACTTTAAACTAAAGTAAGAAACTAGGCCGTGTATGATTGACAAAATCAAAACATTTATATACAACCAGTTAAAAAAACAAACTAGTAAAATTATCCGCGCTATGTTGCGTGGTTTTGGTCGATATCTATTTTGATTCAGTATACCAACGGAAAGAAATATGCTCAAAAGAATATCAAGACATGTTTTACATCGACCGAAAACCACGAAAATAAATTTAAGTTGTACAACGGGGCAAACCGATTCTAGATTAGTTGTAAATAAAAACGTAAACGCTATCTTAAATATAACTATAATGAAAAAAGAAACTAAAAAAGTCTAGAAAATAAAAAAACTCAAGTACGTCAAAACGTAGATCAACTGAAAACGTACATACTAATAAGCATAGAGCATATTATATTTAGCCCAACTTATTTTCGGGAAAATTTATGTTTCAACGTAAATAAAATTCAGTTTATACCGACGCATACATGATAATAAACACCTAAAACTCGATTATAAAGTCTTTAGAACGTTACGGGCTTGTAACTATCAATGCTAAAAATGAAATGTAAAAAAAAAGTACAGAAAAAAAAGGTATGTGAAAAAAAGATCACTATTTACCAAAGTCTATGTAATTTTTGTTAGTTAATTGCTCAAGGGGATTGTGAGTAATGAAATATGGGTTACGAAGTTTGAGTATAGCTGACTTATTAAACAAGGTCCAATTAAACTTGAGCTTGACTTAAGTTTTTTTCTATTTAAACTTTAAACAAGTTTTTTTATTAGATGGTTACGCCATAATGCTAACTAGTTTTGGATTTAACTATGGTTTTCACAGTTTTGGATTCAACAATGGTTTTCACACAAGTAAACAATTACCAGATGATGGCAAACATGCAATCAAGAAAATCGGCTTTAACCGACAGCTCCATCTCATAGTTTGTTTTATTCATTGTTTGTCTTAGCTATTCGGATAGCACATCTATCTGATCACGTAATTCATGTTCGGACAATTAGGATTTGAGCAAATAAAACATTCAAGCAAACGATCTAGTTTTATCTTGTCATCAAGGGCTCCATTATCCGCTCACCAATTCGACCAGATTTTGGTGATTTCTAATGTATGTATCTAATAGTGGGTGCATTAGTTTTTCACGCAAGTAACGTTGAAAACTTCTTACAATTTACGTTTGTAATAATATAGTTCTTTATTGTTTAAAGCGTCAAGGACACGGAAGCTTACAAACCTCCACTTTAACATGCCATATCAGATTTTAAACCTTCATAAAAAATCTCAATTTTCTCACATCACCAAACCTCTATCTCATCTTTCACTTTTTATATAAAAAATATAAAAATAATAAAGTTTGTGTGTGTGGCCCACCTCCTTTCTGCTAGACGTGATCCTTGGTTACGGACTCGCTCCCCAAACTTCCAAACGGGACCACACCTACAACTCCAAAATAAGGGAAGTTGTTGGAAGAGTAGTCCTTGAGTTCAGACTTTGCACTAAGGATGTGCAAAAAACCGAACTAACCGAAAAAAAACGAACCAAAAAGAAAACCAATAGGTCGGTTAATGATTTTCTAAAAACCGATATTCATGGGTCGGTTATGGTTTTTCATTGTTTCATAACTACCATAACTGAACCGACCTACATGTTATGGTTTTTATCATACCATTTTGGTTGAAAGTTTCTTTGAATTTATGGACTATATCATTTCGTTTTGTTTTTTTCGAATATTCGGTTAATATTATCGATCATATGTATTTTTTAATGCTATGGTTAAAAAATTCAAGCCTAGACTTTTAGGTCCAAATAATGCCCAATTATATTTTTGAGTTATTTTTAGTTAGGCTCAAATTTACGGTTTACCGACCATAACCGACATTTTAACCATCAAAACCGATTACCCATAACCACCATAACCAATCGGTTATGGTTATGATTTTCCTATAACTAATATCTCGGTTATGGTTATGGTTTTAGGTCAAAACCGACTCATGCACAGGCGTACTTTACATCACCTAACCATGCAACGTAGAGTATTCATAACATCAAAAATAACCAGTACAGAACTATAATTTCATCCAATTATAGATCTTAGTTTAACAATACAGAATTATAATTTCATCCAATTATAGATCTTAGTTTAACAACCTCAATAAAAGTATTACCTTTAAGTAAGGAGTAATATAATAATAGATCTTCGGAGTAATATAATAATAGATCTTAGTTTAACAACCTCAATAAACGTATACCTTTAAGTAAGAAGTAATATAATAATAGCCATTCAAAGAAAAAAAGTAATATAATAATTATATCTTACATTCATGATTCATACCTGTAAACATCTGAACGTGACATCTCTGAATTATGCAAATAAAGGCCCCTCCATCCATTCTGGCTAAGACCACGCCACATGTCACCTCCTTACTTGCTGCACACACTGTTCGGATAACTTTCCTGGATACCAGAGAGAGAACATGACAATGATTCCCAGCTACCAAAACCAAAAACCACAACCATAACGCCATAATCAAACATTCAAACCTCCATGAGAAAAGAAACCTGGACCATGGCTACAAAACTCTGCGACTCCTGCAAAACGACGTCGGCCAGCTTATTCTGCAGAGCAGACTCCGCCTACCTCTGCATCCCATGCGACGGCAAAGTTCACGCCGCTAACAAACTCGCCTCCCGCCATGAACGCGTGTGGATGTGTGAGGTCTGTGAACAAGCTCCGGCCACCGTCACCTGCAAAGCAGACGCCGCCGCGCTATGCGTCACATGCGACCGTGATATCCACTCCGCTAATCCGCTCGCTCGTCGTCACGAGCGGTTTCCGGTAGTTCCGTTCAACGACGCCGCCGCTGCGGCGGCGAAGATCGGCGGTGACGGAGACGATTTGGATGTGAATGTCGCCGGAATTGAAGCGGAGGAAGCGGAAGCTGCGCTGTGGCTGCTTCCGAATCCGAATATTAACAAAATCGGTGACGGATCTGGAGAAGATGATCTGAAAGTTACTGAATCGGAATCGGATTACTTGTTTAACGATATTGATCCGTATTTAGGTATAGATCTGAAAACGCCGGAGCAAAAACCTAATCAGTTTGTTCGTCGATATCAATCGCAAAACGACGGCGTTGTTCCGGTTCAAAACAAGAGCAATAGTATCCAGTTTCATCAATATCATCCGTATCAAATTCCATCACACACACATGCTTCTGAATATAATTCTTCAGATGTAGTTGAAGGATTACCTGCGTATGACGTCACTGGATCTAAACCTTTCATGTACAATTTCACGTCTCAGTCGATCAGCCAAAGCGTAAGTTTAATCCGATCAATACATCCTCAGATCCAGATCTCTCTCTCTCTCTCTCTATATATATATATATATACACACACACATACGTACTTCCAGTTTCAATGAATTTGTATCTGATACACATGCACACACACATATATATATATACACACACAAACATATATATACGTGCAGTTTGATTGAATTTGTATCTAATGATGAGTTGTTTATGATGATCAGGTATCATCATCTTCCCTAGAAATTGAAGTAGGTGTTGTACCGGATCACAAGGCAGCAATGAATGAGGTATCGAACAACAACAACAGCTCATCAGCGGATGTTTATCCAACACCGTTAGTCGGATACGATCGAGAAGCTAGGGTTTTAAGATACAGAGAGAAGAAGAAGAACAGGAAGTTTGAGAAGACGATTCGATATGCTTCGAGGAAGGCGTATGCAGAGACTAGGCCCAGAATCAAAGGAAGATTTGCGAAGCGAACGGAGATGGATGTAGAAGCTGATATCTCGCCGGAATCCTCATACGGCGTCGTTCCATCGTCCTAATGTTGTATCTCATCATGTATTTTGTGTTTTGATTATTAACCCATGTGTATATCTGTTAGGTGTAACGCTACTACTTACAATAACTTGAACCGGATTATAAATGTGTTTTTACCGAGCTAACTATGAACTATGTTACAAGCCACGAGTTGAACAACCGTATTACTTTGGACCAGAGCTATGGTTTTGCTAGTGGAGACACATGTTCAATTCTCGCTTTGCCCATTTTCAAGGAAAATCTAGGTGAAGGAACGAATCGGGGCTTTAATCTCGGGTTCGAACCTAACGGAGGACGAGGGTTTACAGATTCCAACCGGTTTCTGCGCATCAAGGGAGCACGAACTCATGGCGGTCGAGGAGTTGACCTTGGACATAGGCCCAAATAGGGTGAGTTTACACGTAAGATTTTTTTCCGTAAAAAACATGATGCTGATGAGATGACAACCCCCACCTTTTATATATTCGCGTAACAAAGCTATATCGCTTTTGCCCAATTGATTAACGATACGTTGTGAGTGTGGATACATCCTTTGGTAGATCTCTTTTTCAAGCATGGTTCTTTTAATCTAATCGACTTGTTTGTTTGTTATTTTCAATGGAATCAAAAACTTCGATGGAACATAAAGAGACGTGTAAGATTTTTTTTTTAAATTCTCAACCTTCGCTTCATGTTCTAAGAAAATTTTCATTTTCAAATTCTAATATAAAGAAACAAATTTTTTTTTCAAATTTTCAACCTTCGCTTCATGTTCTAAGAAAATTTTCATTTTCAAATTCTAATATAAAGAAATACTAAGAGCATTTTCGTCGTATCAATTTCTAATTTTAATAAATAAACTTATAAAATCATTTATCCCTAATTAACTTTACATTTTACCTAAAGTTATTTCTTCACGTTCTAGGAAAAAAAATATTTTCATATTCTGATAGTAAAAAATACTAAGAAAAGTTTTCATCATTTCATTTACACGTAAGATTCTTTGCCGTAAAAAAACGTGATGCTAATGAGATGACAACCCCCACCTTTTATATATTCGCGTAACAAGGCTACATCGCTTTGCCCAACTGATGAACGATACGTTGTGAGTGTTGATACATCCTTTGATATATGTCTTTGTCAAGCATGGTTCTTTTTATCTAATCGACTTGTTTGTTTTGTTATTTTCAGTGGAATCAAAAACTTCGATGGAACATAAAAGAGACGTGTCAGATTGTTTTTTTTTCAAATTCTCAACCTTCGCTTCATGTTCTAAGAAAATTTTCATTTTCAAAATCTAATATAAAGAAATACTAAGAGCGTTTTCGTCGTATCATTTTCTATTTTTAATAAATAAACTTATGCAATAATTTATCCCTAATTAACTTTACATTTTACCTAAAGTTATTATCTAAAGTTATAGTGGAGGGAGTGCCCCGAGGAGTTGGAGCGGGGAGTGAGTTTGCCGAGTGGGGAGGTGTTGCCAGTGGATGAGCGGTGAGTGGGAGGGAAAGGGGGTTAATGGTGGGATTAATCCTCATTCAACCAATCACAAATTTTTCTTTAAATTGTTTACCACTCTTTCCATGTGTTTGAGCATTGCTAGTGATTGAGTGTAAAATGAGGAGTGAATGAAGGAGTTGAAATGGCATGAGATCATTGGATAGTGAAAATGGGAGTATTTGAGTACTCCTTCCACCCTGAGAGAGTTTCCGTCCTATCATTTTCTAATTACTATATATATAAAAGCTAAACTTCTTAGCTACATATATAAAAGCTAAACTTCTTAGCTACAATAGAGACAAGATCCATGAGTTACATGTTAATTACAAAACTATCATCATGTATAGTAGATGAGATTTTGTTAGATTTTTATGACTAATGGTAGAAATGTCATGTAAAAAAAGTGTTAAGTTAAAGGTTCATTTTTTTTTATTTTCTTTTACAATTTCAAAGATACATGAGGCTAAACGTTTTGTTTTTACCTTTTTAACCTTCTAAAATTCTTTATTGTACTTTTGAATCCCCAACAATCATAAGTGTACATTATTTTCGGTACCTATTTTTGCAAATTAAAAAAGTCAAAGACAAAATTGTTAGTTATGCAGAGGAGAAAATTTAAGATTTGACCCAAAATTTGATTGAGAGCAAAAGTTAATTAGTTTAATTTAGGGCAGGTATAATAGTTTAATCTAGATTTTGAAAATTTCTTAAAATGGGAAGAGGTGGCCCCACTACTAACAAGTCAGGTATAATCAGTTCAATCATTTATCCCTATACATTTTGCCTTTGCCTAAAGTTATTTTAAATAAATCTGACTTGTTAGTAGTGGGGCCACCTCTTCCCGTTTTAAGAAATTTTCAAAATCTAACATAAAGAAATACTAAAAGCATATGTAACACAAATAAGACTTTATCTTTAGCATTCACATGTTCTTTCACATATATATTTTTAACAACTTTTACATCTATTTATTACATATACATTTTACCAAAACTTACATTAAATTGATAAATCTAAGATCACACGGAGTGCAATGATAAATTCACATCTACATCTTCAGACAACACACGGTGAATCGACATCTTTCATTCCTTGTGTAACATTTGTATAAATCGGGTCTCCAAAACCCGCTTCGTTTTGTAATCAAATACCAAGATACGAAATTTCATTAAGTATTTATGAATATTTTGAGTTTAAACGTTACATAATTAATATATAAACTAAACTATAAAAATTATTTTTGATAAAAAGTTAAAATAAAATAAATAAAAAATAGTTGGAGCTGACCGGACTCGAACCCGGGTCAACTGCCTCCAACGATTTATCTATCCGTTTCCAAACCACTCCGCCACAAGTTGTTTTCTGTTAGTATTATGAAACAATTAAATTTTATACGCAAACTCGGATTAACGGTTAACTGATATTTGAATAACGGAAATCGGTAAGCCAAATCGCCAGATCAGTTTTCGTTCGTTTAATTAACTTATAACCGACGCATATCGGTTTCTAACTAAAGTTTGGATTGAATGAACTTCAATTGTTGAGTTTTGAAACCGAAAGACATTCAAGTTGCAAATAATTCCGTCTCCAATCATATATATGATTCTGAACTGTCTCAAATACACTCAAAACCATTTTCGTCGCGTTTTCAAGTCATTTGAGCACAAGAAAACTGTCGCCGGAATTCTCTGCAACTCTCGCCGGAAAACCGTATTCAACATAAACCAGTAAGAATTTCCTCTCTTACTGTTTCAATCTATTGCTAGGACACTACTAACATTTTTCCGTCACTCAAAGTCAGTCACAGAAGACTTTGCTGGATTTCTGGTTTCGCCGGAGAAATTCTGGAATTTGCCGGAACCACGCTAGTTGACGGTAAACACATTCAATCGTGCTAATAACCCATGTACTCTGGTTCAATTTCAAATCTAACTCTTAAATTCTGTTGATTAGCCCTCTCAGCCGAAGTTTCAAAAACAGAGTTTTCTGTTCTCGCCGGACTTCCTGAAGAAGACGACCTGTCCGGTATTCCTTTCCCCCAAACTGTTCGGTTGTTCATTCAAACTAGTAGGCTTGATACTTAAGTAGTAGAACCATGAATCAGTTGTCTGAGTAAAAACCAGTAATTGCAATGAAGAAGATGAATCTAAAAACGAGATAAGAATAAATAAAACTCGGATAATTAACGGGTTAGACACACAGTCCAGCGGTGGACTGTGTGCAAAGTTTATATACAAGTCCCGAGTTCGATCCTTACTACACACACGCTGCGTAATAACATTCCTTTTTTTCATAAAACTAACCGGGTTAGATTGAGTAGTTGTTAAGTATAATATAATTCAAGAATATAACCGGGTTAGACACACAGTCCAGCGGTGGACTGTGTGCAACACAAACTGCACGTCACGCGATCGAGTCTCGACACAAACACCGGTTCAATAAGAATAAAACGTTTTGTAAAATAAAGGAATTTTCGGTAAATTCGAATAAGTGTATTAATATAATTAAAACTAGATTTCTAACGGGTTAGTCACGTAGCTCAGTTGGTAGAGCTACGTGCGCGTGAACGGAAGGTCACCGGTTCGAATCCCGCTCGGCGCAAGAATTACCGCTGACCGAACCGGTCAACGGTCAACGGTCAACGGTCAAACAGTAAAAAAATATTATTTTTTTTAAATAATTATTTGTTTTTATTTAAATTAAAAATCAATTAAAAATACTTAAAAATAACATTTTTAAGGATAGAAAATAGCCATACACTCACAAAAAATATATCTAAGAATCCCATTAAAAATCTTTAATAAAATCCATCCATTTAATATATTTTTCCTATTATTATTTAGGTCAGTGATTCCTCGTTAACTTGTTTCGTCTAAATCGTGCGCATCTCACCAATTCAAATCCAACGCACCCAAGGTGAGTGAACCCTTCAAATTCCCCGTTTTAATCACATTTTTGGGGTGTATCATGTGTCTTGTTCATTTACTTACTATAACTAAGTTATTGTGCATATATCATATCATGACATGTGTGTTATTTGTTGCTGTTAAATAGTTAGTATTGTTTGCAAGTTATTATTTCAGTACATGCAATTGCTGAGGCCGTAGCTCCCCATCCCTCGAGGTTGAGTTTGATCCCCATTTTATTATGCGGTTGATCAGGGCGTGCCCGCACGATCGGCTCCGTTGGATTGAGCCTTGATCGATTATTTATTCTCATTTTCAGTACATGCAATATGCTCGGCTCCGTTTGATTGAGCCTTGAGTACACAGATTTATTCTCATTTTCAGTACATGCAATATGCTCGGCTCCGTTTGATTGAGCCTTGAGTACACAGATTTATTCTCATTTTCAGTTCATGCAATACGATCGGCTCCTATTGTTAGGGTACGCTGGGAGTCGAAACGGGGACCTGAATTTACTTGGGAACGTGAAGACTCAATGCGTGAAAAATACCCTCATCTTTTCCCTACTACATCAACTGTTTGAATTTCGGGACGAAATTCCTAAAAGTAGGGGATACTGTAACATTTGTATAAATCGGGTCTCCAAAACCCGCTTCGTTTTGTAATCAAATACCAAGATACGAAATTTCATTAAGTATTTATGAATATTTTGAGTTTAAACGTTACATAATTAATATATAAACTAAACTATAAAAATTATTTTTGATAAAAAGTTAAAATAAAATAAATAAAAAATAGTTGGAGCTGACCGGACTCGAACCCGGGTCAACTGCCTCCAACGATTTATCTATCCGTTTCCAAACCACTCCGCCACAAGTTGTTTTCTGTTAGTATTATGAAACAATTAAATTTTATACGCAAACTCGGATTAACGGTTAACTGATATTTGAATAACGGAAATCGGTAAGCCAAATCGCCAGATCAGTTTTCGTTCGTTTAATTAACTTATAACCGACGCATATCGGTTTCTAACTAAAGTTTGGATTGAATGAACTTCAATTGTTGAGTTTTGAAACCGAAAGACATTCAAGTTGCAAATAATTCCGTCTCCAATCATATATACGATTCTGAACTGTCTCAAATACACTCAAAACCATTTTCGTCGCGTTTTCAAGTCATTTGAGCACAAGAAAACTGTCGCCGGAATTTTCTGCAACTCTCGCCGGAAAACCGTATTCAACATAAACCAGTAAGAATTTCCTCTCTTACTGTTTCAATCTATTGCTAGGACACTACTAACATTTTTCCGTCACTCAAAGTCAGTCACAGAAGACTTTGCTGGATTTCTGGTTTCGCCGGAGAAATTCTGGAATTTGCCGGAACCACGCTAGTTGACGGTAAACACATTCAATCGTGCTAATAACCCATGTACTCTGGTTCAATTTCAAATCTAACTCTTAAATTCTGTTGATTAGCCCTCTCAGCCGAAGTTTCAAAAACAGAGTTTTCTGTTCTCGCCGGACTTCCTGAAGAAGACGACCTGTCCGGTATTCCTTTCCCCCAAACTGTTCGGTTGTTCATTCAAACTAGTAGGCTTGATACTTAAGTAGTAGAACCATGAATCAGTTGTCTGAGTAAAAACCAGTAATTGCAATGAAGAAGATGAATCTAAAAACGAGATAAGAATAAATAAAACTCGGATAATTAACGGGTTAGACACACAGTCCAGCGGTGGACTGTGTGCAAAGTTTATATACAAGTCCCGAGTTCGATCCTTACTACACACACGCTGCGTAATAACATTCCTTTTTATTCATAAAACTAACCGGGTTAGATTGAGTAGTTGTTAAGTATAATATAATTCAAGAATATAACCGGGTTAGACACACAGTCCAGCGGTGGACTGTGTGCAACACAAACTGCACGTCACGCGATCGAGTCTCGACACAAACACCGGTTCAATAAGAATAAAACGTTTTGTAAAATAAAGGAATTTTCGGTAAATTCGAATAAGTGTATTAATATAATTAAAACTAGATTTCTAACGGGTTAGTCACGTAGCTCAGTTGGTAGAGCTACGTGCGCGTGAACGGAAGGTCACCGGTTCGAATCCCGCTCGGCGCAAGAATTACCGCTGACCGAACCGGTCAACGGTCAACGGTCAACGGTCAAACAGTAAAAAAATATTATTTTTTTTAAATAATTATTTGTTTTTATTTAAATTAAAAATCAATTAAAAATACTTAAAAATAACATTTTTAAGGATAGAAAATAGCCATACACTCACAAAAAATATATCTAAGAATCCCATTAAAAATCTTTAATAAAATCCATCCATTTAATATATTTTTCCTATTATTATTTAGGTCAGTGATTCCTCGTTAACTTGTTTCGTCTAAATCGTGCGCATCTCACCAATTCAAATCCAACGCACCCAAGGTGAGTGAACCCTTCAAATTCCCCGTTTTAATCACATTTTTGGGGTGTATCATGTGTCTTGTTCATTTACTTACTATAACTAAGTTATTGTGCATATATCATATCATGACATGTGTGTTATTTGTTGCTGTTAAATAGTTAGTATTGTTTGCAAGTTATTATTTCAGTACATGCAATTGCTGAGGCCGTAGCTCCCCATCCCTCGAGGTTGAGTTTGATCCCCATTTTATTATGCGGTTGATCAGGGCGTGCCCGCACGATCGGCTCCGTTGGATTGAGCCTTGATCGATTATTTATTCTCATTTTCAGTACATGCAATATGCTCGGCTCCGTTTGATTGAGCCTTGAGTACACAGATTTATTCTCATTTTCAGTACATGCAATATGCTCGGCTCCGTTTGATTGAGCCTTGAGTACACAGATTTATTCTCATTTTCAGTTCATGCAATACGATCGGCTCCTATTGTTAGGGTACGCTGGGAGTCGAAACGGGGACCTGAATTTACTTGGGAACGTGAAGACTCAATGCGTGAAAAATACCCTCATCTTTTCCCTACTACATCAACTGTTTGAATTTCGGGACGAAATTCCTAAAAGTAGGGGATACTGTAACATTTGTATAAATCGGGTCTCCAAAACCCGCTTCGTTTTGTAATCAAATACCAAGATACGAAATTTCATTAAGTATTTATGAATATTTTGAGTTTAAACGTTACATAATTAATATATAAACTAAACTATAAAAATTATTTTTGATAAAAAGTTAAAATAAAATAAATAAAAAATAGTTGGAGCTGACCGGACTCGAACCCGGGTCAACTGCCTCCAACGATTTATCTATCCGTTTCCAAACCACTCCGCCACAAGTTGTTTTCTGTTAGTATTATGAAACAATTAAATTTTATACGCAAACTCGGATTAACGGTTAACTGATATTTGAATAACGGAAATCGGTAAGCCAAATCGCCAGATCAGTTTTCGTTCGTTTAATTAACTTATAACCGACGCATATCGGTTTCTAACTAAAGTTTGGATTGAATGAACTTCAATTGTTGAGTTTTGAAACCGAAAGACATTCAAGTTGCAAATAATTCCGTCTCCAATCATATATACGATTCTGAACTGTCTCAAATACACTCAAAACCATTTTCGTCGCGTTTTCAAGTCATTTGAGCACAAGAAAACTGTCGCCGGAATTTTCTGCAACTCTCGCCGGAAAACCGTATTCAACATAAACCAGTAAGAATTTCCTCTCTTACTGTTTCAATCTATTGCTAGGACACTACTAACATTTTTCCGTCACTCAAAGTCAGTCACAGAAGACTTTGCTGGATTTCTGGTTTCGCCGGAGAAATTCTGGAATTTGCCGGAACCACGCTAGTTGACGGTAAACACATTCAATCGTGCTAATAACCCATGTACTCTGGTTCAATTTCAAATCTAACTCTTAAATTCTGTTGATTAGCCCTCTCAGCCGAAGTTTCAAAAACAGAGTTTTCTGTTCTCGCCGGACTTCCTGAAGAAGACGACCTGTCCGGTATTCCTTTCCCCCAAACTGTTCGGTTGTTCATTCAAACTAGTAGGCTTGATACTTAAGTAGTAGAACCATGAATCAGTTGTCTGAGTAAAAACCAGTAATTGCAATGAAGAAGATGAATCTAAAAACGAGATAAGAATAAATAAAACTCGGATAATTGACGGGTTAGACACACAGTCCAGCGGTGGACTGTGTGCAAAGTTTATATAACAAGTCCCGAGTTCGATCCTTACTACACACACGCTGCGTAATAACATTCCTTTTTATTCATAAAACTAACCGGGTTAGATTGAGTAGTTGTTAAGTATAATATAATTCAAGAATATAACCGGGTTAGACACACAGTCCAGCGGTGGACTGTGTGCAACACAAACTGCACGTCACGCGATCGAGTCTCGACACAAACACCGGTTCAATAAGAATAAAACGTTTTGTAAAATAAAGGAATTTTCGGTAAATTCGAATAAGTGTATTAATATAATTAAAACTAGATTTCTAACGGGTTAGTCACGTAGCTCAGTTGGTAGAGCTACGTGCGCGTGAACGGAAGGTCACCGGTTCGAATCCCGCTCGGCGCAAGAATTACCGCTGACCGAACCGGTCAACGGTCAACGGTCAACGGTCAAACAGTAAAAAAATATTATTTTTTTTAAATAATTATTTGTTTTTATTTAAATTAAAAATCAATTAAAAATACTTAAAAATAACATTTTTAAGGATAGAAAATAGCCATACACTCACAAAAAATATATCTAAGAATCCCATTAAAAATCTTTAATAAAATCCATCCATTTAATATATTTTTCCTATTATTATTTAGGTCAGTGATTCCTCGTTAACTTGTTTCGTCTAAATCGTGCGCATCTCACCAATTCAAATCCAACGCACCCAAGGTGAGTGAACCCTTCAAATTCCCCGTTTTAATCACATTTTTGGGGTGTATCATGTGTCTTGTTCATTTACTTACTATAACTAAGTTATTGTGCATATATCATATCATGACATGTGTGTTATTTGTTGCTGTTAAATAGTTAGTATTGTTTGCAAGTTATTATTTCAGTACATGCAATTGCTGAGGCCGTAGCTCCCCATCCCTCGAGGTTGAGTTTGATCCCCATTTTATTATGCGGTTGATCAGGGCGTGCCCGCACGATCGGCTCCGTTGGATTGAGCCTTGATCGATTATTTATTCTCATTTTCAGTACATGCAATATGCTCGGCTCCGTTTGATTGAGCCTTGAGTACACAGATTTATTCTCATTTTCAGTACATGCAATATGCTCGGCTCCGTTTGATTGAGCCTTGAGTACACAGATTTATTCTCATTTTCAGTTCATGCAATACGATCGGCTCCGTTTGTTGAGCCTTGATCTCACAGTTCAGTTATGTTAATTATCATATGATGTTGGTATGTTCATGTATGTTATCAGTTGTTGATGTATGTAACCGATGTTGCCATTGCTTGATTTTCATACATATGCTCTTTTATGTTTATGCACAATATTTTTATTGATAAACTAACCAGAAAATCATTATTAAATGTTTAATCTATAAGGTTCACTCGCCAACTTATGTTGACCCAAAAACCTCCCATTTTTACACATGATACAGGTGAACCAGCAGCAGCTAGGAACACGTAGGGCCTGGATTAGAAGAAATAAAATGATCTAGTGTTTGGATTATTATGTTTGGTTATTTTCCTTTGTAATGAATGAACATGTTTGAAGGTTTGAGAAATGTAACTTTGACTTTATTTAATTATGAAACATAATAGTAAATGTCATGTGCTTTGGTGATAACCCAATTATGCCCCGACTCTTACTTCCGCTGCGGGTCGGGGTGTGACACCTTGGGCCTCTGCAAGTTGTTGCAATCGGCAAGTGCGGTTTTTGGATTGCCTATGATACCGCAAGGTGTGTGCGAAGAGAGTAGAGATGTGGGCCCAATACCAAATCAACCAATCACATTTTAGTTAGTTCTTTTATTTTTAAAATAAAAAATTGGTTAAAAAATATGTTTTCAACAGGATTCAAATGACCTCTGGGTTGTAAAGTAGATTTTGAACCAGCTAGACTACCTAAACCTTTGTAAATTTAATTTAAATATTGACTATGACATGTGAAGCATGAGAAGCATATGTATTTTTTGTGGTTTGGCAAGTTGTGGCAACACGTTGATAAGTAGTGGAGAAGTTGATATAGCATTGACTTGGAGAAGAGAGGCGTTGTGACAAGTGTTGCATAGGAGGCAAGCATTCCTCGTGGCCTAATTGTGAGTAGTGGAGCACGTCCTTCGATTTTTATGCATACAGGATGAACCAAGCCATACATAGACTTAAGTCATTGTAATCCTTAACATAAGTCATTTTTTTTAAGAATGACAACACACTCTCTAAATTCTCGACCACCTAAAGTCCACTTAAATACCAAGTTAGGGATAATGGGGTTTGAATCCTCAACATTTTAGGTTAAAATAGGGAATTCACTAATGATATTTGGACAAAACGTCTGAATACAAATAGTCATTTGACTTCCTTGGAACATGTATTGCCAGAGGTGTAGCTTAGTGGGAAGTGGGGTGCCCCAAATGTTTCGGTTAGAAGTGTAAAATTTCCGATTTTTCATCCGAAATTTTTAAAATTATATAGGATCTTCTTCCCAGTTATTTTGCCTAAATATTTATACAATATATAAATTGGGTCCCATGACTTTCCGTCCCTTTGAAATTTTTGGTCAAGCTTCGCCACTGTGTATTGAGATGCTCTTACCTATTTCTTAAATGAGTTTATCAGGTATATATGAATCACTATATGAGATACGTGCCATTGTTGACTCGTTGTTAGTAAAATGGAATAAACACATTATAATTATAACTTGAATTTCGTTCACATATATGAACAAAACACATTACACATTTATACTTTCGTAATTATGACATTTGTATTATTATGTTATAATATTCATAATACTAACTCATATAAGTTATCAATAATCTTTGAAATATTTAACATTCTATGACTTATATTGTGATGTCACTCATTGTTATGTATGTAGAGAGACCATATAGATTAATTGTTTTTAAGTAAATTAACCCAAAATGATGTAATACATTAGGAAATTAGTATAAGATTGCCACAACTTATATTGTCTACATGACTATTTTTTATATTAGGGAAAAGTGAATATGAGGCTGTTTCACATCTAATGTTAGATACAAAATCATACAAAACTACGTAGTTTTGATAAAAATCTATTATTACTCTAAATATGACCATGTAATATATTCTAAATCTTTTTTTTAATTGGGAAAACCTAGAAATCCAATCCAACTAGAATCGACCGACAACTGATATCGACTGATTTCAATCGATTCGATCATCTTCCCTGAAACCTTATTCGATTAACAACCTCAACTAATATCTATTGATTTCGATCAATCCAATCCTTCTTTTTTTAACCCTTTTGCATTAACAACTTCAGTTAAATTTGTTCCAAAATCCATTGTGTTAAGTATTTCGTGTGTAAACAGGAATTAAAATTTAAAATTACAAATCAATCAATTGAATTTTAGGCAAGTAATTGAAGAAACTTTGAATAAGAACAATCATTTATAGATTCAAGCTAATGCCTCCATGACTATCAGATGAGAAACACAAAATTAATTGTTTTGAATTGATTTAAAACTGGAATTAAAATTAGGATTTGTGAGAAGAAACTAACGGTGAAGAACAAGAAGAAGATGCAAAATTGGAATAACAATTGGGATTAGATGTTCGAAACTGATGGAAATAAAAAAGGGGATATTTAATCAAAGCATGCCTACTTGACCGATTGTAATTGCAGATTGAGGGAGGAATAAGATTTGCATGCATGTCTTGGGAAGTCATTTGCTGGATGGTTCGACAATGGTGAATTCACAGAGACGAAACAAGAATAAAATAAGTTTATAATAGATTTTTATCAAAACGACGTAGTTTTGATGATTTCGCATCTAACCTTAGATGTAAAACAGCCTCATATTCAATTTCCCCTTATGTTATTAGCTATTTATATCAAATATTAATCGCACCTTCCCATACTCTTTTCATTAGTTGTTTTGTTCTAGATAACACCTTATAAATATCTTTGAATGAACTACTACAACTTATTATATGAAAATCTAATAAGCAAGTATGCTAATTGTAGTTTTAGTAATTTAATATAAGTGAGGTGCTAAACCCCGTCTGACGCGATGAGTTTTATAGGGTTTACCAAACGGTAATTAGTAGTTTAAACGAAAAGATTGCATCATATAGTTCTACCTATCTACTGCTAATTAAAAATATTGCACGTTTCATATGGTGGGTCAGGATACAATAGGAAGTTTCTATCACTAGGAAGGATAGGAAGTAATCTCGTTTGTCAAATTGCACTATCAACGGCCATGATTAAAATTTAATAAAAAAACTCTCATTTAAACAAGCGGTCCGGGCTTTGAAGGGTGTTATCGTCAAATTCCAACTACAACCGCTTTGAATCTACAGAGAAAACTTCTGAAGAAGTTCATTACGTTTTACATCCGATTGAAAAAAACACACACAGATTGAAATTAGTGATAATTAAAATCCGTTGAAGTTCATGGCATCTTTGAGAGATAATTTGAAGGTTTACTTTCGAGTTATTGATAAGAAATACGTATCGCAAAACCCTAAATCATCAAAGAAGCAACGATAAACTTCAGATGAAGAAAACAACGATAATGATACCAAAAAATACAGAAAAATCAACAACGAGAGAACACACTGGTAGAAAACGAAAAGAGATTTCTGATAATTCTATATATTTATGCTTTTTAAACTTTAAATTGTATTCATGTTACGTTTTATGAATTAAAAATAGCCTACTACTAGTAAGGTTGTTAACTATTGCAACTGTTAACAATTACGTTTTAAGTTACAACTGTTACCTATTTGCTTTTTATCTTACCATCGTATATGCATAGTAAGTTTTGCTGTTAAGTATTGCGTTTTATATTAAAACATTGAGTTACCCCTACTTTTTATCTTAAAATTGTTAACAATTGCGTTTTATATTAAACTGTAACCTAATAATTTTAAGGGTGTTATAATTGTTATAATTTTAGTAAGGTTCGCTGTTAACTATTGCGTTCTATACTAAAACTGTGAACTACCCCTACTTTTTATCTTAAAATTGTTAACAATTGCGTTTTATATTAAAACTGTAATCTAATAATTTCAAGGGTGCTATAATTGTTATAATTTTAGTAAGGTTTGTTGTTAACTATTGTGTATTAAATTAAAACTGTGAACTACCCCTACTTTTTATCTTAAAATTGTTAACAATTGCGTTTTATATTAAAACTGTAACCTAATAATTTCAAGGGTGCTATAATTGTTATAATTTTAGTAAGGTTTGCTGTTAACTATTGCTTTTTACTAACTTTTTGTATCATTATTATCTTTAAGATAAAACGCAACAAGAACAAATGAAAAGGATAAGAAAGAAAGTGGTGATTGAAACTTCAGAAGAGGAAGATTCTGTTTCACAAGACGAAAATACTGAGAGAGCTATAGTTCTGCATAATTCTGAAGAACAACAAATAAATTCTGGTAACATAAATCACAGAAAACATTATTTTATAATCAAAATATTTGTAGTTTTTAATACCCTACATTTGTATATATCAGATGATGATTTTGTTGATCCCCACCAAGAGTGAAAACAAGGAGATCATTCAGGATAGACAAAGCCCCAGAACAACCATATTATGAATACGATGGAAGTAAAATCATCATAAGATGTGCAGTCAATAATCTCCCAACGTATATCAAAACTTTGTCAAAAGATCAAAAGAAAATTGTGAGAGAAATAGGCTTTGGCAGTGCACTATCCATGAACTTGCATTCAGTTCCTCGGAAATTCGGTTATTGGCTTGTGAATAACTATGATGCTGAAAATGATATGATAAATACTGGAGAAGAAAACATTAAGATAACTGCTGATTTGATTCAAAAGGTATTTCAAATACCAAATGGCAAAATAAAGATTGAGGAAAAAAAGAGGCCCAAAGATAAAGACCTTATAATAAGGTTCCGGCGGGGGCAATTCAGTAAGCAACTTCTGAAGAAAATGTATATTGGAAATCTGATTAAATTTTTAAAGATTAGAAATGAACTTGGAAGAATGTTTAAATTGAACTTCTTGGTTATATTTTGTACCGTCATGGCAGAGGCAATGCAAAGCAGTAATGTAAACCAAAGGTTTTTGCCTTCAATGAAAAGTAATATAAGTGTCCAAGATTTTAGTTGGTGTGAATATATGCTGAATTGTTTACGACGTACAAGAAAACGATGGCCTGGAGGTGACAAGACCTTCTGTGGACCTATTGGAATGCTAGCGGTATGAAATCTGATCTTAATTTTATCATAAAACGCAATTTATATTATCTCTTATCTAAATTCTGAATGCTTTACATCATAAAATGCAATATATAGTTATTGTTATTTGTTATCTATCTTTATATCATAAAACGCAATATATAGTCATTTTTAATGATATCTTTACTTCCTAACATGCAATGATTACTTAATGCCCATAATATAAAAGTTGAATAAGGGATGAATAATATCTTTATAAAACGCAATGATTTATTCAGATTCTATATGCTTACAAAAAACAATGATTTGAGGTTTTGTTAAATCCTAAATACTTTATCTCATAAAACACAATATATAGTCATTGTTATTTGTTATCTATCTTTATATCATAAAACGCAATATATAGTCATTTTTAATGATATATTTACTTCTTAACACACAATATATTACTTAATGCCCACAATATAAAAGTTGAATAAGGGTGAATAATAACGCAATATATAGTCATTTTTAATGATATATTTACTTCCTAACACGCAATAATTACTTAATGCCCATAATATAAAAGTTGAATAAGGGGTGAATAATATCTTTATAAAACGCAATGATTTATACAGATTCTATATGCTTACAAAAAACAAGGATTTGAGGATAATGAAGAAAAATTCTCTCTAGATATGGTAAACTCTACAACTTTACAAGAATTTGAAGATGAATTAGAAATCGCTGCACAAAATGAAGGAAGGGTACTTGTAAAACAGAAAAATGTGGCGAAGAAAAAATCAAAGAAGAAAGAAGAGGAAATGGAATATTATGTTTATCCATCTGAATCCGAAAATGAAAATGAAGAAATTTATGATGCTGAAGAAAACAATGATGATGATGATGATGAAGAACAGAATGAACGCAACCAAAACAGCCAACCAGAGTTTGTTGAAGCAGAAGAACAAAACATCTTAGTAATTGCTGCTTTTAATTGGATTGCACTTGAAGATAGTAAAAAAAACCCAACATAAGCACCAACAGAAAGTGAAGGATCATGGGGACGTTTCTTCGAAAAACCTTCAGAGGGAAATAAAGAAAAACTGTGGGTTGACAGTCAATGTCGGTTGCGTAATTTCATACCATCACAAATGCATATTGAAACAACAAAAGGTCTTTCTGAAATGAATTCAACAAAAAGTGGTGATGAAATTCTAATAAGCGAAGAAGGTGAAAAATGAAATGAGCAGCATATTGTGTCAACCTTAGATGATCATTTCAAAAGCTTCGAAGAATCATTCCGAACAATCCAATCATGTATAGATGACGTTATTGAACAATATCCAAACAGTGAAATTGTTCATAACAAAGTTAATGAATGGTCATTATTAATGGAGAAATTGAACAACATAGCTAAAAAGCGTAACCAAGTTACATCTGATTCAAGAATGATCGAAACTCAAAGTGATCAACAAACACCATCATGCTACTTAAATTTGAACGAAAGCCAAAATGAAGAAAGAGAACAAGATATGCTAAGCCCTACATCATCTGCAAAATGCAATGAAGATACTACAGTTGTGGTCCAAATCTCATGTCCTAAAAAAAACAGAGAATCCGTCAAGTATTGAAAAACGCAATGAAACATCACCATTTAGTGAAGAAACTCCATCAATCATGATGGAGATGATCCAGAAAACAGATGAAGCAGAGAGAAGATCAAAACAAAAATCAATTGAAAATTATGAGGGACCATCATTTGATTTGAAAATTTCTCAAATTTCAAATGAGATAGAAATAATAGTGGAAGATACTACTGATCCTGCAAATCAAAAGGATGCATCAAGCAAAGAAGTTGAAACAAGTATTCAAATTACAGGAATACAAACAATGCTTGATATAATTGATGAGAACGTGAGTGACAAGGAAATCAATGATGTTATCATTCCTCAACCCAGAAGAAGAAAATTATGAAACACCAGCAAAATCAATTGATGAAAAGAACAAACGACGAAAATCAATAAAACAGAAGAGATAATTACAAAGATAGTACGACCAGAGTGTCAAAAAAATGTAGGCGAAGCGTTATGTTCACCATAATATCAAAGAAAAGTAGAAATGAATGATGTTAGAACGAAGATTGAAAACAACATATCTGGATATGCATTCCATGCAGTCGGCGACATAATGTACGAAAACTTTTATGTTTAAAAAGTCACACGCAAAAGCAAAAATCATATATAATTATTGTTATAATTTTTTTTGCATGGACAATCTCTTTATGATAACTGATCATGTATCTTTGCCAAGATGGGCTGTCGAAACAATGAGGCCAGGATTATACATAACAGGAGAAATAATAAATTCTTGGGCTTATATCTTGAACGGAGAAGAAAAAAGAAGATCAAAAGACAAATTAAAAGCAAGATTTTTCTGTAAAATTCAGATGTTGGTAAGATCTCTAAAACGCTTATTACTCTGTTTTATTTTGTTCTTCGTTTTGTATGAAGTTATTAGATCTTTTGTTGGTTCATATAATCTAAATATTGATGTATAAAACGCAATAACTTCAACACTAATGTTTGTTGATATAATTTATCTAAAACGCAAAAGAGTTTTAATTTGTTTATTTTAATGCAGGCTTACTCATTAGATAAAAGTGCAAAAGAGATGTTAGAAGAGTTCACAGAGAATATGACAAAAATTCTAAAAGGTTCAAAGATAAAAAGCATCGATGATTTTGATCTTATCCTTGTGCCAATACTCTATCGCGAGCATTTCTATGTGATGTCGTTCAATCTTTATGATCAAGAAATAAATATCATTGACAACAGTGCAACAGATGTTTTAAGTTCTGTGAAATATGGCAATGTGCCTCTGAAAACAGTAAGTTATGCTTTTAAAACGCAATATAAACAAACTAATGTTTATTAACCTGAAATTTAATTTATTTTTCTGTAAAGGAATGCTTTGGTTGCTTACCTTAAATCAGTTAAACATCCAAAAGCAAATAATTTGAAGAACATAAGGGCTAAAAGAATGGAGATGAGTTGGAGAACAAAGGATAACTCAATCGACTGTGGTATGTTCTGTATGCGTCATATGGAAAGTTATGAGGGTGAAAGTGTGGATAAATGGAACTGTGGATTTAACGACGAATATGATGAAACCCAAAAAAAACATCAAGAAACCAAGGGGACCTGTGAACAAACAGACCGCACAACTTGAGGATTTAAGGCGAAAGTATATCGCAAATATACTATTGCACAATCTCAATGAATGCAGAGATTATATTATTGAAGATTCAAAGAAGTATTACAGCCTCAGTCCACAACTTAAAAAAATAGATTATGACACTAGTTTAGAAAGGATTAAGAGCAGGCTTGCCAGTGCTGGTTTATAAACTTGATGTTCTAATACTTTGTTACAATATAACGCAATACATTATCTTGTTATTAATATTTGATGAAATAGCTTGTTATTTTAAAACACAATCTTTTGTTTATAATACTACCTTGTCTTATACTTTGTTGTTATAAAACGCAATGGAATGTCTGTTATGTATTCATGTGCTAACTAATAAAACGCAATGCTTATACAAAATTAATGACATTATAAATCATTATAAAACGCAATGATTATTTTTTGATCCCTATAAAAACTAAAAAAAACTAATAAAAAAGTAATTTAAAAATAAAACGCAATAAGAAAGACAAACAACAATGTGGTTACAAAAAAATAATTGTTATCAATGAAAATTAAAAAAGCCTTTTAGATTCCTGACAAAGGGAATAAATATCATTACTACATGTTTTATTCAATAAGGGAAACTACCTCATTACTACTACTACTACTACCACTACTACCTACTACTACAACTACCACATTTAATAACAGAATACCCATTATATAAGAACCAAAAACCCTAAATTATATTCACAATCTTCACATACAAAAAACCCCCAACACAAACACACAAATGACTAATCAAGAATTGTGAGTTTGGTGGTTTCAAAGAGGAAATTTCATACTACAATATCTTGATGACCATAAAATATGATATCATTCCATAGCATCAGTACTAGAAAACTACAACGAAAATGTATCGAGAAAAATGAATGAGCTAGGAATACCACCAGCATGTTACAGAGAAGAGACAAAACGACTATTCAAAATTCTGAACAAAAGGTATGGAAATCCAAATGAAATGGTGATTGAAGATCCAAAAGTTATATCTTGGGAGTGCATTGATGACATTTTCAAGGTTGCAGTAACTTGGGATGATGGAAAAGTTGATCTATTCGACCTCAAAGACATATCTTCCTGTGATGATTTAATCTTTATAAAGCAATTATCTGAGATTCCAATCATCAACAACTCTGGAAGCAAATTTGCAGAGAGACTTCAGAGTGCAGTGATTTCATAGATGGAACTATGGACCCAATCTGAAAGTGATGAAGAAATCCCAAATGGAAGCTTAGGATTTTCATCTGAAGAAGAGACCAACTTTGATCCATAATGTTGATTATTGATTTCCAGTAACTGTGGTTTGTTAATTTATCTTTCTGTGGTTGTTGTTTTTATTTGATGTTTTTATTTCTATGTAAGAATGCTAATGGTGGTAGTATGGTACTAGAATGAAGATGATAACAGTAATTTTGAGGTTTGTATGGATGGTGAACAGGTGTTGATGGTTGCTATGTTCATCATCTTTCATGTAACTTTTATTTTCTATAATTATAATGTTTAAATAGTCTTTTGCTTTTCATAAAACGCAATAAATACTATGCATTGTTCATAAGTATCATTTAAAGTATTGATTCACACCTAAAACGCAATTGTACAAAATAAGCTGAAATAATTGAAGGTATAATAAAACGCAATAAATACTATGCATTGTTCATAAGGAACATTTCAAATATTGAATCATACCTAAAGCGCAATTGCACAAATTAAGCTGAAAATAATTGAAGGCATAATAAAACGCAATATAAAAACAAGACCTGCTTTATTAGAATTTAAATTTTTCAATACAAATTTATTAGAAAAGAAAAAAAACAAAAGATGGAAAGTTACATTGTTTTATTTGACCGAACTGTACGACTGTTGTGTCCTTTACCACACATACACGACACGACTTCTGGATCTTTGAGGATTTCTGATTGCAATTTCACGATTAGTCTTTAACCTTTTCTGTACACCACATCCTTTTGTCCTTGTTTTGATCGGAACACGAATCGTAGAATTGGAATTTTCAATATCACCACCAATATCAGCAAACCTATCTTTACGACTAGGCGGTGGCGCAACAACCATACCTCATTTGCTTTATCTTTATAACTTTTGATATATTCTCTGTACCGACACAATTCATCTAAATCACCAACCAACCTATTAACAACATATTCATTTGCTACAATGATTTCACTAAAAACTCTATCAATTTCACTACTCCTACCAATCTCATCAAACCGAATATTACAGTCAATTGATTGTTTGAAACAACCTCTCTCATCCATCTTCTGAAAACATATCTTCTTGGAAACTCATTAATATTATCAAACCTTAGGACATAAAAGATATGGCGGCACAATACTCCAAATTGTTCAAACCGTTTGCATATACAACATACAGTTATACCATCTTCTTGTCTACTATATTCAACCTGTAATAAATATAAAAAAATAATAAAATGACAGAGATGTAATATAAAACGCAATAAATAGTCTCAAATATAATAACAAAAATTTAATTAAAAAATAATTTAATTTAAATTTCATAGTGATAAAACGCAATAAAAATAATGATATAATTATTTAATTAAAAAGTTCAGTTATTTTAAAAGTTTTAATAAATAAACAATTTTACTTAATACATAAAACGCAATATTATTTTAGATTATACCTTGAATAATGAAGTGCATGGCTGTTTAAAATCCTTTATCTGAAAAAATTGAACATCACCAACTGTATCATGAATCTTTGACACACATTTTGTAATGGCACCATCAATTTCCTTCTGAACATCTTCAAAAATTGTTTTGGTATATATTTCCGAAGCTTGTTTCTCTATTATGAAGTCACTCCAAATCTTAGACTCATGATCATTTCTCTTATGCTCATGCCTTTGAAATTCCATTGCAGTTTCAAGATGAGTGAAAAATTCAACAAGGGTACACCTTGGATTACAAAACTGTCCAAAAAAGTAATTCTCACTTTCACATCTAGATGTAGTACGCATAAGACCAACCAAATTCTCTCCACGGTAATAAGAGGGTATCCAATCAAATCGAAGATCATACATAGTCTTTAACCATTCATGGTTTTCTAATCCAAAAGTAGACATTATTGAATGCCACTCACTTTCAAAATCTTCTGGAATAATATTATCATTCCAAACTACATGAGTCATTCTTGTGTTGAAGTCAATGTTAGATGACAAAACAGGACCAACCTGAATAAAAAGCAATAAAATAATTTAATAAAAAAAAGATAAAACGCATTATGTAAAACTGGTTCTGGAATGTAGTTTGTATAATATATAACGTAATAATACTTTAATTTATAAAATTTATAGATTATTAGATAATATACTATAACGCAATAATATGCATTTGAATATAAAAAGGATTCTTCATAAAACGCAATGTAATACATTTGTCTTCAATTTCTCCCATATATGCCACATACATGGCCTATGCCTAGTTCTTGGAAGAACATCGATAATAGCTCTCTTCATTGCAGCATCTTGATCAGTAACAACAACTTTAGGCTCATTTCCAAAAGCATTAACAAAAGAACTTTAAAGCCAACGATAAGAATCTGCAGTCTCAGAACCAAGTAATGCACCACCAAATGTAACATTCCTAAAATGATTATCAATCCCAGTAAATGGTACAAAAACCAAATCACATCTACAAAAAAAATAGGTAGTGCATTAGAAATCATTAAAAATTTGATATAAAACGCAATAAAGTTAAAAAAGCTTACTTGTTGGATTTGTAAGTAGCATCAAAACCTACTATATCACCAAATACTGCATAATTATTTTTTGAATGCCCATCAGCCCAAAAAAGCCCTTTCAATCTATTATCTTCACTAATAACTTAATCACATGTATACACAGGGGTAGATTCTTTCTTCCTAATAAGACGCCTAACTACCATTTCCGCATCATACTCACCAATGTAAAGATTCAAATCTCTTCTATAGTTCTTACAATCAACTTTAATAGCACCAATTTGACCAAAACCATCATACATAGTTTTCATAATATTGAATGCTCTAACAGGGCCAACATTGATTGCAGACAACCCAGATATAAAACTTTCTGTAACATAATCAATACTTATGGCCGCAGGCAGGAAATGAACATCTTCATCATCAACAAAAAGATGATTATGTTCTTCTTCAAAAATGTTGATTTTAAACATATTATTGTCCTCTAAAATTAATTTCAAATGAGCATTGCATCCAACTCTTTTTGAACCTCTATTACGTCTAACAATCTTTTTACTATTTTCACCAACAGAACCATAGTCTATTGCTTTGCTAACATTAAATCCTTCTTTTGAACACACAATATACCTAATTTTTACAATTCCACCACTTTTCCAAGAGGTATTTTTTCTTGCAGAAAAACCAGCAGCAAGTGCATATCTCTGATAAAAAGCAAAAGCCTCATCAAAAGATTTAAAAAGCATCCCAAAAGAAGGTCTAATGGATTCACTGACTTTAGGTTTGTAAAACTTTCTTTCACTCTTTAAGCATACACGTTCTTCCCATTTTTAATTGAAATCTAAAACATTCAATAAATAACATAAAACGCAATACTTCTCATATAATCAACAAATTTTAATTAAAAAACTACAACGGAATAAAAATACATATTTATAAACTTCAAGTAGAAAATTAATTCATTAAGTAAAAAATAAAACGCAGTAGTTGTTTAATAAATAAAAATATTAAAAAAATTAAATAAAAGGCAATAGATGTTAATAAAACTTTATTATCATGTTGAAAGTGTTAATTCGAACATTATGTGATTTCTATCAATAAAGAAGTTAAAAAACCTAATAAGCAACAAGTTCAGTAAAACGCAACGACTTATAAACATTTAGTTTTCAATAGAACAATGATTAAAATGAACAAATTACTGTTAAATTATACAACATTAGTAGTTTATCATATCAAAAAGCAATAAATTAAAAGAAAACAACCAATTGCAGAACGTAATTGAATAAATTTGGGCAAAATAACAGAGTCTGCTATGATTAAAGGTAGAATTGACGTTAAACTTACCAACAGAGCCTGCAAAAGCCATTAAAGATCTCGAATTCACGATCGAACCTAGTTAATTGCTTAAAAAAAGTTGAATTTATGATCGTTTCGATTTAGGTTTATGAATCGCAATTCGATAAACTGAACCATGGTAACAACGGGTATCTACTATTAATATTAGAAAGATTATAGAACATATAAAATGACAAAAATACTCACGCCTGACAAATTCAAAAATTATAGATCGACGGCTGATATGACTTCCGATCCTTCCTAGCCAAACAAAACTTCCTATTGGATCCTCACCCTTCATATGATTACAAAAATACATATGTGTTATAGGGCTGAAAACACGTAAGCTACCACATCATTAAAATTGATGCATGCCATATATTTTTTTCATGGTATTAATTTTAAGTTGTTACTACTGGTGGTGGCGATATTTCATAGTATTAATTTTAAGTTGTTGCTACGGGTGGTGATGTTGTTGGTGTTGGTGTTGGAGTTGGAGTTGTTGTTAGATCATTATATTATTTTAAATTTAAGAAAAATTGTTAATTAACGATAAATATGTCGCCCTCACACCGCTTATCACGCACACCAATATTACTCTTGTCCTTCGACCACCCATCCCCCATGTACCTACCACGCCCTCACAGTCGTCCTCTTTATGTGTCATTATCACTACGTAAACCATCATTACCACCCCAGAAACTCAAATTTGAACCCCTAACAAAGATCCTACGATTGATTACGAACCATAGTGGTAAACATGCAAAAATCCTAGCCTAAAACAAAACCCTAACAATATACAACACACGAACAAAGATCCAAAATCCAATATGTAGCATACAGGAAAACCTAAACTACATATGACACAAACAAATAATATTGTCACATAACACATAAGGGAAAGTGTTGGTCAGAGATAGGGTGACGAGGATGTGATGATGTGTTGGTAGGTTGTGTCGTCGTGTCAAAGAGGATGGGTACTACATATGATGGTGGCGAATGCATATAGCAATGGAAATAGTATGGTGTATCACTAAAGGTATGATGATGGCGGCAAAAACACCAATTAGCGTAGGCTGGGTAGACAAATGCGGCGACGGTATGGGCAAAAGGAGCGGTGGTTCATGGTGGTAGTCCGGCGAATGACCACTTGTTTTGCTCAAACGTGACATTGCTTGTCATAAATGATAAAAATCATAAGAATATATTTTTATTGTTTTCTTTACATGAAACAATAAATCTTTTAAAAGCAAATAATTATACACGGTAAAAGCAATTGTTAAGCCGCTTTTAGAGTAGTTTAAAAAAACTAAATAACAGTGATTTATAAGTGTGATAGATCAGAAGCTATGTTTTGAAATTCATTACATACGTTACAATTTGAATAAACTTCATTATATTTTGTGCAATCAACATTTTTAAGGAAAAATAATACTCAATTGTAATCAAGTTTCGTAAGTGGTCAACAAAAGTCATTCAAACTTTGAAGTTTTAATCCAAAGAAAAAAAAACTTAGATTTAGAAAATATTGTAATGCTGTGAAATTTGATATATTTTACAGCTCATCAAGTTGCAAAGATGACAAATAAACTTTTGTTAATCTTTATATTTAAAAAACGACTCGACTAAAATGTTAGATAACGAATACTATGGGTACACGGGGTGAGTGTGAGGAATGCCGCAGTGATTGAGTTTACCGACATGGAACACCGCCGTTGTCCCTTGTCTACTGCATGGGGGAGTTGGATCTCGGTGATTAATCACCGCACAAGGGGAGAGGAGAGGAGAGGAGGGAAGAGCAGAGAGGGTGGTCGTGGGTTCGCCCCACGGTGGGCGCCAATGAAGAAACACGGATTCACCTTAGAGGGTTTTGAACCGCTTTCTCTGAGAGGATGGAGATTCACCTGAGGATGTAGAGATGGCCGGTAGGAGAAGAATCCCCTATTTCCAGCTACAAAAAGTGTGGCGACTCTATATCTTGTGCCCTAATAATGAGGTGAACACCTCTTTATATAGGAGACATGTGTCTCCCCTAACCTCAATGGGCCAGACCAAATTAGGGATTATCTCTACAAATCCCCAATCCAATGTAGCGTTGGGCCTCGCGGTTGGGTTAGTAAGCAACAATAATATTTAAATAATATAAAAGCGATAAGTAACAAGAGTGTCCGACCGCTCGGTCGGGTCCAATACCATACCCCATCAGGTTTATAGTGGGTCCCACTCTCTTCCAACCAATCACACGTATTTTTAATGGTTTTGGTGAACCACCCCTTGTGATTAAGAGCGAAAGGGAAGTTGACTGACATGACAAAAAATAATTGGGTGGGCGAAAAGTTTACCTCTATTAAAAGGTGACCAACCCTTATATACCCTAAATAATCCATGTTATTTCATTTTATCACAATATAGTATATTTTATTTTATATTGTATGAAAATATTTTTTTGTTATATATCGAGGATATAAAAATTAACGGGTCACTATTGATGGTTCATAATCTCATATACGGATGGGTTGGAGTGATTGTTATAGACTTATAGATACCATGCCTATAAAAGTGACACTATAAATGATATAATCAATTATATTAAAGAGCCAACTTGGTTTCTAAACGCGTATCAGAAACAAAATTAAATATCAATTATTTTTTTAATGCTCCTACAAAAAATATTAACCGAAATTATTAGAAAAACGTGTAAGGTCAACAACTGTTAAAATGCAAAACCAGTCGTGTTCGTTGCTCATCCGTGTATTTGCGACTCGTTTATAAAGTTTTTTGTTTAATTTACTTCTAGGAATAGTGGTAATTTAGTCATGGTTTTGATAGGTATAAAGTGGTGCAGTGAAATCAAAACACACACATATGATATAAACATGCAGAACAAAAAATAATAAATACGACACAAGAATTTTACGTGGTTCGATTTCAATGGATGACATACATCCACGGGCTGCAAGTAGGTATTAATTAAGCACAAACCAAAGATTCTAATACATGACTAGATATATATAGAGAATAGTTAGGTTAAGCAACTTATGGACCAAGGAAACTAAACCGAGCCTAGTCCATGTCTTCTAATTTCAAACCCCAAAAGCCCAATAAACCAAGGACTTTACCAACTCAACAGGGGTAGTGGGGTAGTACGTTACACACTCTCTTTTACTGCATTTTTAATTAACAAAATGGCATCAGAGCGCCTTCCTCCATGGTTGATCTTCAAGTAGTAAGCGGTGTGAAGAAACTCGACAACCAGAACTAAAACTCATGATCTAGTTGCATTGTGTTTTATTAGCAAGTCAAGATTTGTGGAAGGTTGTGAATGGTGTTGAGACAGCACAACCAACAATAAAAGACCAAAACGGACTTCTATGGAAGTTTAAGATAAAAGTAGGTAAGGCGATGTTCATTCTAAAGACTAGTACAGTAGTATCGAAGAAGGTCTATTGGAACATGGTAGAGATGGGGCAACCCCGAAGGTGGCTTGGGATACGTTGCCATGATACTGAATTTCAACTTTTGGAGAACGAACTCTATATCGTGACATGAACTATCATAAACTCAAGTCTCTGTGAAGACTGAAGAGAGATCACAGAACTTGATAGTCAGTTGCAATTCGGTGAACCTAGAATGAAGATAATTATCATCCATCGTTGTGGTGGACCCCATTTTTTTTGGGGGGGGGGGTGGGATTTTGGGGTCGGTCATCTATCACTATATATTAAAAAATGACCTGGGTCAAGTTGAGTAAAACTTGTTGCCTCGACAAAAACTAATATTTAATTCATTACCCTAATAATTAATCTAGCAACAAGTTTTAAAAAATCGTTTCATAATATTTATATTCCTTAAATAATTTTTAGTGCCTTTTTATTTACTTTTCATGACTTTGATACAATGAGCTCGATTTAAAAAGCCCAAAAAAACTAATCTAAAAACGAACCAATGCGGCATGAAGGTTCACATCTTCGTTTCTTTTCCTTTTCACAGCTAGCTGACAGACAGGGACGAGATCAAACCTATAACTAAAAATTACGGTTCAGTTTTGGCTATGTTTCGCTCTAATAACCAGACCAAAACACAACAACTTCAACTTGAACCAAATTATAAAACCCTACCGCCTCAAAGTTACATGTTTGAAGTAACCGACACCTCATAACAAGTTTGAAGTTATTTATGTTATACACACACAGAGGGGGAGAAAGTGAGAGAGAGAGAGTGTGTGTAAAATACAAGAGTGGTTGAAGCGTACGCGAGTAGGGGATTGTGTCGCGTGCCATTCTTTAACGTGTGTGATTAGGGTAATTAGGTATTTATCCATGCGTAATTATGTGATATATGCGTGATTATGTGTTTTCTTCATGCGGATTAGGGTTTGATTTTTCCAATATGCGTAATTTACTCTCGTACGCTTCGCACGTTAAAGCACACTTGTACGTTAACCCCTCTCTCTCTCTCTTTATGTATATATATATATATATATGTGTGTGTGTGTGAGGGGGGATGGATTATGAGCAAACTTATTTAAATGAGAAAAAACCCTAACCCCCACACCCCAAAAACCTAAACCCCCACCCTCACCAAAAAAAAAAACCACCTTAAACTTAAACCCCCAAAAACCTCCACCCCCACTATGTAATTTTCGATGTTTTTAAGCTTTTTTATAGTTTTTGAGTTTTCATTATGTAATTTTCTCATAATCCCCGGTATATATATATATAAAAGACATACGGTCAAATAAAGTAACAAATGCTAAATTAAAATAAAATCTAAAGTATAAATATATAAATAAAAAACCGTAAATATTAGTACCATAGTCATATTTGAAAAGCTTGAAAACGACTCATCAGTTGAGTCTTGTCCTATAGATGTTGAAACGGTAAAAAATGGTAAGTTATAATTAGATTAAGTTTTATATATTTAAAAACCACTTGTTTGAACTAATACCATTCTTGTCTACTAATATTCACTGTTTTTGTCAAATGGATCTAGCTTATTTGGTAGAGGTTCCTCCTATCTTTTAGTGGAAAGGAAGGGTGTATTATTTGTAAATATAGGAGTTTAGGGAGAGTAATATTAGCCGTTAGAAAAAAAAAAAAAAAAAAAGTATTTATGGTTTTCATCTCTTTACTCATAAACCACCATCCATGTGGCTGCACTACGTCACCCACCGGATTTTTTATGATCTTGTTATCTTCTTACCTCTTCCACTTCAACAAGGCCGCAGCCCCGACTCTTTGCTAGCAAACGCAATAGCACTCACCACCGGTGACTAACAGGGGGTAATTCTTCTCTAGTTCACCCTCCCTCTTGGTTTAGAAAGTTGTAGGGGCAATTTCAAAATTTTAACACATGTATATATATATATATTAACCTGTAGTTTTTTTTAACGGGGGGGGGGGGGGGGGGGTGCATGTGTCTATAGGTTGAAGTTGGAGCTCATAAACTTTATGGTTTCTATACAATGATGGACTAATCCCTAGTTAAGTTTGAGAATAATTTGGTAGGTCAAGAAGCTTTAGTAAAGCATATGGGTGAACTATCTAAAAATGTCCCACTTAAAAAATAAATAAATTAGAAGCTGGAGGTTTACATGTGGCAAAAGGCATAGGCAAGTTTTAATTCAAGTCCAACTATAGATACAGTCATGAGAACGATAAAAAGAATCACGGGTCTGAGAGAGGGAGTTATCTGGTGAAAGGAAGCAACATTATACAAGTAAGTGGTTTGCATTCAACTGTTACAATTGTGGACGAAAAGGTCACATAACCAGAAATTTTCGTTCTAAGTCATCAGATTAAGGGAACACGACAACGACACAAATTGAAAAAGCTTGGGATGATGAAATGTTCCTCACATAAGTAGAAGACGATGTTATGGCTTTCACTACAACAACCGAACGTCACGACAACAAGTTGGATGAATGGATTGTTGACTTGGGGTGTTCCAATCATATAACATGTGCTATACAACCCAACTCCAAGAATGAAATTTCCCATATTGGTGCTCAAATTTCTAACTGATTACAATCATTAAGAAGTAGCACTTAAGGATGTATATAGTGTACCACACATGAAAAAGAATCTTCTATCAGTGCCTTAGCTGACCACGATTGGATACTACGTTGTGTTCGAGCATGATGATGTAAAGATCTACAAACATGTTGAGACTCCACAACAGGCGATTTTGCACTAACATATAAAAAACTCACTTTAGTCCTCTATGTCGAGTCATCGTATGTTGAGAAGACCAAGAAGAATCAAAATGTTGATCTTTGGAATCTACGTTGGGGTGACGTACGATATGATAAGCTAGACTTGATGATGAGCAAGCAATTGGTCAATGGATTTCCACAACTTGAAATCCACAAATACCTTGTATGTGTCTAGTGTCAAAACAACAAAGCTCATTAACAACACACTTGACCTTTAAAACAGAGATCAGTTGGTGGAAGGGAACTCGATAATGCTACCATGTACCGAAAAATTATAGGTAGGTTAAATTATCTTACATTAATTATTGCTTTTGTTGTCGGGGTACTCAGCAGGCATATGAAAAGACCAAGAAGGCCTCATCTTATTGTTGTTCGTAGAGTGCTAAGTATGTCAAGGCAACAATTCGGGTATAGATTCGTCTTCAAGAGGGAGTTTGCAGTAAAGTTAAATCGGGTATTGTGATGTAGACTATGAAGGTGATCTAAACACTCGAAGATCAACAACGTGATATGTATTTTTGCTAGGTTTAAGTGCAGTAAATGTCAACCTATTGTGTCACTATTAACAACTGAAGCAGACTATCGAGTGACAATGGTGGCAATTCAAGAAAATGTCTAGCTTCTTCAACTATTGAAGGATTTGGATCAAAATGTGGACTACAAGATCAATTTTTATGTTATAATTGTTCATCGATTCAACTTGCTGTAAATCCTACCTTACATGCGCGAACTAAACACATTGAAGTTCGTTATCACATTATCCGTGAGACAGTTTTGAAGGGTGAAATCGGCCTAAACAGTGGCGAAGCTTGAGATATAAAACCGGGGGGGTCAAAAACGTATGTACCTAAAAAATTCTATACGAAAACGACATACCGGACACTACTGAGTGAAAAGTTCGAGGGGTCGCCCCCCCCCCCCCCCCCCCCCCCCCCCCCGCCTCCCTCTAAGCTACGCCCATGGCCTAAAGTATATGAATCCTAAGGATGAGGTTGTTAATATGTTTATCAAGAGTTTTTCTAGGACAACATTTCTTCAATTTTGCGACAACTTAAGTATGAGAGAAGTTTTCGTTGAGGAGTGTTAAAATGCAACACCAGTTGCCGCTCATTTACGAAGCTAGTTTTCCTTAGATCGTGGTTAGTTATCGTTCAGTTTATTTCATGTATTAGTGGGTCACTTAGTCATAGTTTTGTAAGACATTGCTTTGTAGGCATTTACTTTCCGAAGTAGCTATTCATATTCCTTGTTTTCATCGGTAACTTTGATCATTCAGGAAAAAAACATACAACCTTTGTGTGTGCACTTAGTATTATTTGTCTTTGAAATATTACCTACACACTATGTTTATTCCACTTTAAGTTATCAACAATTCAACATGACTATAAAAATCAAAGAGTAAAATGACTAAATGGTCCCTGAGTTTATGTTATTTTTGTCACTTTAATCCAAAAATAAAACCTTTTGTGTCTGGGTCCCTGAGATTTCAATTTTGATGTCATTTTCATCCAAATGACAAATTAGGTTAGTATTTTCTGTTAAATTCCATCTTTTTCATCGTCTTCCTCATGAAAGGCATATTCATCATTTTAAGTATGAATAACAGTTAATTATAATGAGGAATACTATAAAAAATGGAAATTAACATAAAATTCTAACCCAGTTTGTCATTTGGATGAAAATGACATCAAAATTGAAACCTTAGGGACCAAGATACAAAATGTTTATTTTGGACTAAAGTGGCAAAAATGATCTAAACTTAGGGACCATTTTGACATTTTACTCAAAATCAAAAGATTTTATAGCTTTATTGATGACAGGCTAATATAGTTATTTCACACGAATTAGACTGTATTTTTTAACGACAAACTAACCTATTTCAAAATCACTTTGCAGGATTTAAACTCTCCACCTCCTAACCAAATATGAGACACCTTACCACCACACAATGCCTCTTAAGAAAAATTTAACTAATTTTTTAACGTTCATTGGAGACGATAATCAATAGAAAACAGTAGAGACCAATGTTTTTAGACCCGGACCGGCCGGCGGGACCAGGAATCGGATGTTTGGTCGGTCTGGGTCATGGTATCGGACCGGAATAACATTGAACCGGAGGTTGAACCGGTGACCGTCGGTTGGACCAGGAAACCGGCCGGTCGAACCGGTTTTTAAAGGGGTTGACCGTTTTTATATATTTCTCAGATTTAACCCTATTAATTTTTATAATATTTACGACACCTCCCGTTCTTACATCTGGTCCGACTGATCTGACCGATCAGACCCGTGAACCGGTAAGAAGACCAACTCGACGTCCGATCTCGTTCTAAAACTACAACCTTTTACCAAAACCGTAAAACATCTTTGCTAGCATAACTAAATCTTTATATAATAATAACATGACCAATCAATTAAAAATCTAATCTTTCCACATAAATTTTCATTTAAAAACATAATGACGCTTAATCTAAACTATATATAAAGTATAAAGCAAGATGTTAATTGACACCATTGCCAACTTGCCAAGTATGATGTCAAGAAGGTGTTCTTAATCTTCATTCTTCACCAATCTAATTTGACCACAAGGTATCAGAATTTCTTGCAAAAAGATACACTTAAAAGGGTCTTCAAGCACGTGTACAAAATCTAAAGGGCACCATTGTCATATACTCATATATTCCTCAAGAAAATATTATTCAACACACCCACTCTCTTGTATTTGGCTCGTATGTCAACCTACCCACCAAACAATACTTGTAAACCCAAAACTCAAAATCATAAAAAACCAAAAAAAAGTAAAGAAAAAGTGTGCAATAACGATATATAAACATCCATTACAAAGATAATAGAAATAGAAACAAGAACAGAAACCCTTAAAAAACCTCTTTTTTCTCTCGACTTAAAGCCGGATCGCGGACCCCAAATTGAAAAGATTTGACTCTTTTGCACACTTGTGGAATCTGTGTGTATATTGTTGATAGATTGATTATATACATACACGTATTTATAAAGTTATTATTTTCGGATATATATATATATTGTGTTTGTGGCTTCAATGGAGATGCAGCAGTCGGATCGGGTCACGGAATGGAGCTCATCGGGTGATCAAATAGGGCTCGAAGGTAATTTAGTAATTTTACACTTCACATTTCAGGATTTGAAGTGGGATTTTGGTTTTAAGTAGTGGGTGTTGTTTGATTTGATTGAAAATGCAGAGCCCATGTGGCAATTAGGGCTAGGAAATGAGGGTGAATTGTATCCTGAACGCCCGGATGAGGCTGACTGTATTTATTATTTGAAGACTGGGGTTTGTGGGTATCGTTCGCGGTGTCGGTTTAACCATCCTCGTGATCGTGGCGGCTCGGTATGTTTTGTGGATTTCTTTTGTGGTGATTGTGTGTTTTGTGCATGTGCATTTTGTTGGTTTAGTGTGATCTTATGTGGGTGTGTTTGGATTTGATGATTTGGGTTGAGTTTGGGGAAATTTGTGTGAAATTGGGGAACTCTTGATCGGTTGATGGTTAGTGCAGGTTGTTGGAGGTTTGAGGGGCGGTGGAGGGGGGTATCCCGAGCGAATTGGTCAGCCTGTTTGTCAGGTATTCGCGTTATTAAATTTTGAAATGATGATTCTTGTTTTATGTGTGAAAAAGAAAGTAAATCATGATTGTGATTCTGTTTATGCTGCTCAAGAGATTGTCTTTTTTTAATGTTTTCCAACTTGAATGTCAGTTTGATAAGTTATTTTACTTCTTTTATGTTATAGAGATGTTTAGATTGAAGTTGATCTTTTTCTTTATTGCCAAATTGGAATGCTTTCTTTATATGCTTGTTCATCTCTTGGGAAAATGGCTACTTTACTATTGGCACGTGTAGCGTATATAAATTTTAGATTGTCTAAACTACTAACTTACGAAGTAACTTATTGTATCCCGATCAGCGAAATCCAAGCATTGGTTCATGATTTTCACTTCAGATTTGCTTCCATCTATATAAGTTTGGAAGTTGACATGAACAATGTAGATATGGTGTTAAGATCTAAATCGGTTGTGCATAAACTACTTCTGGATTTGGTTATTTTCAAGTATCACATACTTGACTCTGTTTAAGTTGTATTTTCCGTTTTAGTTAGTTTTTTTTTTTGGTTCCTTCCATCATATTTAAACCTTAAGTACTTACCCTGCTGATTTCATGATTTTTTTCATAGGATAAGATTGCTTAATCCTTGAGGGTTTTGAACAATGCGCGTGTGCTAAACTTTTGTATTACTAAAGTTTTACATTCATCTTTGTGATGTCTATTTATTCTTAGTTTGTCACTAAACTTTTGGGAATTAGAGGTTGCAATTTCAACCATTTACCTATAAATGGGTTGTCCTGGTTTATGTTTAACCTCTGACGGGTCAAATGGGTTACTTAAAAGATTTAACCATAGAGGAAAGTAGTCAGAAGTCATTCAAAGTGTATTTAAATGCATACAAACCTCCTAAATCGTTTTTATTAGAAAAGATTATTATTGTTACTCCCCTGGTCTATTAATTATTGTCCACTTCTATGTTTTCGTTTGTCCCAAAATAATTGCATGCTTCCAAAATGAGTTAATAGTTAATTCTATCCACAATTACGTTCGTCACAAAACTGCATTTACATTCCTAAAAGTATAAAACTGTTTGTTTTTCAAAAGGATATGAATGACATTCAACTAACCACAAAGTACCCAGTCATGTTTATTTTGCGATATACTGATATAGTTTTGTAATCATATTTAACACATTAATTATCTTGTAAAAATTGATAAATAGATTTAAAATGGTTCCTACATGACCCAACCCACTTTGACATGGACTGAACATTACCATTTCGACCCGTTATTAGACCTGAGCACCTACTCGGTTTATCTTGCAATATTTATATTTTATAATTGAAGCTTATACATGATAACTATTTGACATACATGATACATCCAGTATTATATGCGAACGGCAACGTGTAAATTTGGTGCATCTTGCAAATATCATCATCCTAGACAGGGGATCGAGTCATCAACAACAGTGGCAGTAAATGTATCTGGATATCCACTTCGTCCGGTCAGTTCTTCACCAGTTTATACATTTGACCCCCATATTAACCTTTTTTACCTCAAGATTAGTTTTTTTCCTATGCAGGGTGAAAAAGAGTGTTCATACTATCTGAAAACAGGGCAATGTAAGTTTGGTGTCACATGTAAATTTCACCATCCGCAGCCAGCTGGCATAATACCATCACCATCACCACCACCACCACAGCCGCTGTCAGGTGGACCGTTGTCTGCCATGCCTTCTGCTATGTACCCAAATGTGCAATCTCCTTCTGTTGTTTCTTCTCAACCGTATGGTGTATTAGCCGGTAACTGGCCCGTTGCTAGGGCTCCTTTTGTTTCTGGCCCGTATCTCCCTGGGACCTATGGCCCAATGCTGACCCCACCTGGAATGGTTCCGTTTCCAGGTTGGAATCCTTACCAGGTATTTTATCACCAATATGTTTTTTTATTTGTGTTTTAGAATTGATTATTTGATTATTATTTGTAAAATCCCATTTTCGTCCCTGAGATTTGGCCAGTTTTGCGACTTTCGTCCAATGTTTATTTTCCCGCATATGGACCCAAAAGGTTTGAAATCTTGCCATTTTCATCCGGCTCGTTAACACCATCCAAATTTCTCCGTCAAGTCAGAGGTACTTCCGCCTTTTTTTGCTAACTTAAAGGGCAATTTGGTCTCTTTAACTTTATCTAAAAAGACCGAATACCCCTGAAAAGACTGAATTGCTCTTTAAGTTAACAAAAAAGTCGGAAATACCCCTAACTGAACGGAGAAAAATAGGAGTTAACGAGCCGGATGAAAATGGCAAAATTTCTAACCTTTCGGATCCAGATGCAGAAAAAGAAACCTTTGGACGAAAGTCGCACAACTGGCCAAACCTCAAGGACTAAAATGGCATTTACTCTTATTATTATGACTTGATAATTTTTAGGGGGTGTTTGGATGCACCTTATAAACTTATTATCCGATTATTTTGAGTTGAATTTGTAATAGAATTTTGAGTGCTTGGAGTTATATATACGTGTATCTCGTGCAGGCACCGGTACATCCAGGAGCATCTCCTAATACACAGCCTATTTTTGGAGGGGGGGCCGCGTACACCATGACTCAGTTATCTCCTTCAGCCAATTCCTACCCTTTGACCAAAAGTCAAACTGAGCATGCATTCCCACAACGGCCTGGTGGACCTGAATGTCAGTATTACCTGAACACAGGGGATTGTAAATTTGGTCCGTCGTGTAGATACTATCATCCTCCAGAATGGACTGTACCAAACACAAACTTTGGCCTTAGCCCAATGGGCCTTCCTCTCCGTCCAGTAAGTATCCTTTAAATATTTAAGGCTGTTATTGTAAGGTGTTTTAATCTTGTGCCTCATGTTTCAGGGTGCACCACTTTGTTCGCATTATGCTCAAAATGGGGTGTGTAAATTCGGGCCATCATGCAAATTTGATCATCCAATGGGAACACTAAGTTATAGCCCATCTGCATCTTCACTTGCCGATATGCCAGTTGCACCGTATCCTGTCGGCGCTTACATTGGCACTTTAGCACCATCATCCTCTTCGTCAGAACTTAGGCCAGAGTTCACTTCCACCGCCGCGGCCGCCACAGACCGCCAGTGGACCACCATGCCGCCAAGTGGTTCTATTGGATCAAATCTCTCAAAGAGTAAGCAAATTTCTCAATCAGCTGGTAGCAGCAGTAGTACCACTACTCATGGTGGAAATTGAGTACAAAAAAGGCCTAACACTGTGTTTTTTTGTTGTGAAAATGTGATCCCTTTGACCCGTGTTCTTGTTTAGCCATTTGGTGGTTTGATGATGAGATCTTCTGGTTTAGCCGTGTTCATATACTTATATGGCATTCGTATGCATATTTGAATAAAGCCATATTCGGAACCATTGAAACATTTAGGAAACATTTTTGTAATGAAAAGATTCAACATTGCTTTTGTTTCTTATTATGAGCTTATTAGATTCGATCAATAAACGTAACTGTGTTCTCATGATGGTGACTGACTTGGTACCGAAGGGCAAGAGATCAAATTCTGACCTCAAGTTTGCTATGGGACTGGTCTGTGGGACCAAAGGTTGTAATAATCACGCCTAGTCTACAATTAGTCGCCAATTAATCGCTAATCGGAGGTTCATCGAGTAATTTTCATCTAATCGGCCAATTAATCGCTAGGCGGACGAACATTTGTCAAATCTGGTCCTAATCGGCCAAAAATTTAGCGATTCCAGCTATATTCCGACCAAAACCTGTAAATTCCGGCAGTTAATCCTATCTATTTCAAAATATGGATCGACGAAGGTGTTAAAACATGTCTGGTTAAAAAAATTACATATAAAAATATGTGTATACACATATAAAACTTAAAATTACATATAAAATCCCATCCTGATTAATTGTTAGTGGGCACCCACCGGTCGCCCATCACCTAGTGATTCTTACAACACTGGTGGGAACTTAACAATCAAGATTAAAACTATTGTTTTATATGTAAGTATTTGAGTGCAAATACAATCGAAGTCAAGCCCACAAACTAATTTCGAAACTAATACACCATCAAGTGAAAACAACCTGAAATATTGTAAATGATTATTGTCAAGAGAATTAAAATGTTTGAACCCTAATAAACCACAGGTAACATGTTACATCAATGATCCCAAAGACATAAATAAGGTATTACATTACACTTCATTTACATGCTAAACCTAGAAACAGTTACAAAGATGAGTCATCTATTTCACTTTACCAACAGCCTTATACTTGCTGTCATCTTTCTTCACCCAAATTGTTGATCGCGTTCTCTTCACATGATCTATAAAGAGGCGGTGTCTGCCATAAAAAAATATAAATAATTACCATCATATATGATACAAAACTATATACAAATGTAGTAAAAGTTTTAAATACAAATGGCGTGCAAAGGTACAAAGTGAGCAAGTAACATGTGTGATAATGTTTTATAACAGGCGTAATATTCATGTTTGATAGCATGCAGGATTTGATTTTTGTAACATACGAATTTTAAAACTGCACATGTGTAGTTTCGACTGTGCACTTCGTACGCCTCGCACGTTAAGGGGCTTTTGTATGATAACCCATCCCTATAAATGTAATATTTTAATAAAATGGTTTACAAGGTTATTTATAAAATATAGTTTACCTTTCATATTCCAGCCTCTGGGTAACAATTCCATTGAGAAGCAGCTCTGAACTATAAATTGCAGCTCCTGCATTCAAATAGAACATGAAAAGTTAACCGATATATAATAATTCTACAATTTAGTTACCAAAAAAAAGTATTTTATGATTAGTTATAAATACCTTTTTCAAGAAAAGGTAAACAGACTGCATAATCTTCTTCGCATGATAGAATCAATAACTCCTCGGGAATTTTGTCGTTGTTCCATAAACTTCGGCCCATCCGCTCAATCGCCTGAAATTTTTACTCATATCAGACTTGTGTCAATAATTAAAATAACAAATAAGCTGAATAAGTGAAAATTACATACCACGCCATGAACTGCTTTGACCAAGTTTGATAATATATCTTTACCGGGTTTTGTATTTGGTGTAATCAAGACTCTATGTCCCTGCATAAAATATTAATTTATTAATGAAAAAAAAACATATTGGCATAATAACATTGAATGAAACAAACTTAAAAAAAACGAGTTTTATTACTTTTAAAAGTGGATTTTGACGGGCACCGGCCAATGAAGCTGGAAGACTAAAACCAAATTCTTTCCCTTTTTTAGCGTCTCTCAGCATGAAACTTTTTTCATCAATGTGACGACAGGCTTGACCACAGCTTTCAAGCCAGTAATGTGTAAGTACCGGTTTCCCTAAAGCAATTGCTTCCAGCATGTTCTTGGTACGGACAAAATCGTCTGCTATGAAATGTGTTGCATCGGACATTGAAGATGATTCTGAAGCCCCCAATCGAGATAAAATCTGTGATGGTTATATCAATAACGCTTAGCAAAAAGCACACAACAGATAACATAAACAGATGTAACATAATTTACATAAATAGGAAAAAAAACCTTTTTTTGATGCTTGATTATATCTCCATCTAAATGGCGACTAAACAGAACACGGATCAAAGAAACGTCTTTCTTCTGCTGCGTATCTTTGTTTGGAGATTCAACTAATGATTTTGTTGGAGAAACGCTACAAACTTCTTGCATTAAGAATGACCTCCTGCGTGACTGCTTTAAATACTCATCTCCCATGCAAATTGGAGAAAATTCTTTCACAGGTGTTTGACGGCTTACAGGAGTAGCACAAACTTTTTCTTGTTCGGTCAAAGTAGCAGATTTTGACCTTGTTAGTCTAGAGGTAGACTGTGTACCGATTTCTTTTCTCATAGATGACAGCTTTTGACGAACTCTCTTGTCTTTTGGGATAGTTATGTCTTTGTCTGACTCACTATATCTCATTGATTGCCTCGTTCGCCGAGCAACAGGTGTAACATGTTGTATACACTGTTTTTTGACAGACATCTGGTCAACAGATGCAACTGGAGCCTCTACCGTATCAACTTCTCTTCTTTTCAATGACACCTTTCCTGTTCTTTTCACCACATCAGACACCACGTAATCAAAATTCTCACTCGTTCTAGCAGCTGACTTTGCCGGCATCACTTCTTTGGACTGATCACCCCTCATTTTTGACCGTGACCGTGTTTTCACCACATCAGACACCGCGTAATCAAAATTCTCACTCGTTCTAGCAGCTGACTTTGCCGGCATCACTTGTTTTGACTGATCACCGCTCATCTTTAACTGTGACCGTGTTATCCTGACTCCATTATTAGACACGGGCGGGAGTTGACCTTTACCGTAACTCTTTTGAATATGCTTGCAACCTGCGTTCGTTTTAGTAGAATCATAATCAGTTGCTTGCAACCCAAGGCACCAGTCTTTCGTTGCTACAGCAGCCATTTGAGTATTAATCTGAGCCTTGGTTTTTTCTTGAATATCCGTTGACTGCTCATCAAGTTCATTGATAAGATTTTTCCGAACACGTGACTCCTTCGTGACTGTTTCTAAGCTTTTATTCAATTTATCTTTTTCTTTGTTTTTACCTAACACCAATTTTGATTCAGACTGTCCCAATTTTCGGCCAACTTTAGAAGATATGGAAGATTTCGGCCGTCGACTGCCGCTAGCAAAGAACAGTTCCTTATTCTTTACAAAAAATTCACCTCCGCCATCATCTTCAAGATTATCATCCCAATCAAAAATTCGTCTTTTATCAATCCCGTTAATAAGATTAGCACTTTTAGCAAAAGCTTGAGCCCCTTTAGCACTTAAAACCGGCTTTGACTTACCTCCAGTTGACTTTCTTACATCACTTAAAACCGGCTTTGACTTACCTCCAGTTGACTTTCTAACATCACAATTATCGTCACCCTCAATATTAACCTTCAAAAAGTCATCCACAAAATCAAGTGCATTTGCTTGCGATGCCTCTCCAGGTTCTTGAGAATCAATATAACTTAATCCACCAAGGTCATAATTGTCATTTGCATCTTTAGTTTCAGTGGGGCCCTCATCGAAAAGTTTCCTAGCAGTTGACCTACCAAATCCACGCTTACTTCTGTCTTCTAGACAGTCGTTTGACTTGTTGATTTTCTCCAAGTCATGAGGATGACTTTTTCCAGATAGTATTCTTCTATGTTGGGTGTCGGGTTCGGAATTTAAACTGGGACATGATGGACTCTTACTATGTTTAGAAACGTTGTTGAGTGCTGCAAGACCGGCAGCCCTCATTGATGCTGCACGGAATGAGGTAAATTTCTTGAAACCAACTCCTGTAATGTAAAAAAATCAACATGAACGGGTTGATTCGGTTCATGATTTATCTCTAACGCATCAGGTGGCTAAAATAAATTAAAAGGTAGCAACTGAAGGGTGTTCATGGTTTGGCTTAAAACCGTGAAACCGTCCAAACCAGTCATCGCTTTGCTTTCAGGGTCGGTTTTTTTTATTTAACGTTCGGTCGGTCAGTTTAAAAAGTTTCAAACCATAATGAACGGTTTGATTTTCAGTTAACACAAAAAACGGTCATATAAAACCGAACCAGACTGCAAAATTTGAGTATATGTGATTTTTTAAATGTTATAAGTTGGCTTAATACTTTAAATAATACCATGTAGTTTAGTAGTTGAAGTCTAAGATGCTCAAAATCGTAACTGACGATTTGGTTTCGTTTTGACCTAAAAACAGTCAAAACCGACCGTGAACACCCCACTAGCAACAAACACTAATGGGTCAAATAGGTCATAAGACCCCAAAAATGTAGTTTAGTGCGGAAAACCTTCTATTTCGTTTTCATAAGAAAAAAATACTTGATTGTTAAAACAATATGATTTATGTAATTAAAACATCAATTGTTGATAAACAGTTTACAAACTTTGGACAATTATTGTTTATGATGAGCTGGTACTAAAAATGGCACGTTTCAACCCGACCCACCCATCTTTCCACTTCAAAAGTACACCAGCTACCTGAAGTATGCTGTTCACTCCTTCTACAGTCTATTTTTGGGTTGCATTCCTTTATATCTGCATTCCCCGGATGTATAATCTGTGTGTGCTCAATCCTACATGAATCTTCATCAGATAGCTCAGAGTCTTCCACTATTTCAGTCTTCTCACTTCCTTCTTGATCACTAACTAAAACTTCTTCAATATCGTAAGCGTTGAATATCTGAGTCTCATCAAGAGCGTCAATCTCTTCAAATCCGGTATCAAGGTTTACCACTTGGGTCTCACCACCAAGATTGACCTCTTCGGTTTCACAATCGGGATCCATCACCTGGGTTGGTAACTCGTATAACTGCTCAGTATCACCACCACATTTATTACCTGTTAAAAAATAAGAAAATATCAAAAAAGTGTTTGAGCTAAAAGTTTTAAAAATATCTTGTTGTAGCATTCATCTATGTACACATGATCATGTCAGCAAAGATGACATAGTAAAGAATTAAAATGTTCAATTTACTATCATACAAATTACAATAACTGCTCATAGTTCCTATGAAACCTAAACCAGAACAATATTTGCGAATTTCGAATTCATGAAATTAGCTTAACTTGCAACAATATTCCTGTAAACCAATCAAGTGACAAGAGTACCCAAATCTTGACAAAGCTATCCAACCCACATTGTCAAAAAACATATCACAATTCTCATTCTACAGGTCTCAAACCCTTATATCCTTCCGTCAAAAATAAAAATCAAAAGTAAAAAATAACAATTAAACCATGCCATTTTATACCATTAATTCTTTGTAATTACAATTACAAAACTAAGCCTCTTAAACTAACACGAAGAATTACATACCTATTATATTTTAATCTAACATCTACTTCATCACAAAATATGAACAAAGACAGTGATTTCACAATAAGGTATAATTTACCAGTCAAATAAACGATACAGTAATCAAAGTTTCACTTGAAATTTATCATATCTCTTGTGTGTCAAGAAACCCTAACTCCCTGAGTTATTTTTATCCGAAACAGAATAATGATCCACACAAACAAAAAGAATCAACAACTGTAATTAATCTTCAGTCAAACATGGAATAAGCATTTGGTACCGAGTACAGTAGTGTACCGATACAAACCGGTACTGTACCAATGTATGGTGTTTCGTACCCACTTTTCCAGAGTATTGGTATTTTCGGTACCAACACCACTAGGCCTGTAAATGAACCAAACATTCATGAACTGTTCGTGAACTTGTTCGGCGAGAAGTTCGTTTATGTTCGTTTATTAAATAAACAGACAAACAGAACAAAATTATTTGTTCATTTAATCAAACAAACGGACATGAACACACATGTTGTTCGTTCATTTATGTTCGTGAACATCCGTTTATGTTCGTTACTTTTTTTTAATAAATAAATACATTTGTGTTTTTTTGTGTCAGTTTATGTTCAATTACGTTCATGAACTGTTCGTTTAGGTTTTAAACAAACAAACATAAACGAACACAAATATGTTCATTTTCTTAATGAACGAACACGAACAAAAAAATGTGTTCTATTATATGTTCATGTTCAGTTAAAAGTAAATGAACAAACACAACATGCCTAGGTTCGTGTTCATTTGGTTCGTTTACGGGACTAAACACCACCAGTACGGTACCGATCTAACCCCTGAATAAAACTTACAAACAAGTAATTTTAATTAAACATCTCAAAGGGAAATTACATTTGAAATAGAAGGTAAACGGGCAACGGGTTTCTTGATTAGAAAACCCAAGTCTTTCAAAAACAACATTTCTAGATCTTGGGTCATAACATCAACCCTAAATTAAACTAAACTAGATAATTAAAAACCCTGTCTTCTTACCGAACGATGAAATTGGAGAATTACAAAACTGACTATCAAAGATTTGAGTGTCCTCATCGATGAAATCCCAGGTACCGCTATCCGAATCATCTGATTTATCGTTACCGTTATCATAATCACCCATGTTATCTCACCTGTAATCAAGATTACAAAAAAGTTTGTTAATTACACAATGCAGTTACAGAAACAAACACTAAAAGAAAAGAAACATTACAGAATGGCGACAAAACGATGAAACAGGAGTTCTGTTGTGTCTGGCAAAGATGAAGTCTGAACGGTGCTAGGGTTTATTTTTTGATTATTTGGAAATGGAGGGAAAATTGGGGGGAAAGTGGTGAAATTTGGGGGTAATCGAATGAAATTTTTAGAGGGAAAACCGAGCCCTAGAATTCATTTGCACGTGTTTAGACTTGAGATTAATATTTCCGTAAAATTTGTTTTTTCGAAAAGAAAAAATAAATTAATCGAGTGGGATCAGTTTTAGTTGGTATCAGTCCAGTCCGTTACGTTAAGATAGGGTTAGTCGAATAGTTTATAATACGAAGAGCAACTAATTAAAAAATGGATAATTCAATTTTTCTTCACAACCCAAGGTTGCCCATGTTCTTTTGCTACTCGTCAAAATTAGAGTGGTTTCATCTTCTAAATCTATTCCTTCAATAATTTAACTACTCAAATAAAATTTGTAATATTTAAACTTAACTACTTGTTCTCAGGCGCGCGTTGCCGCAGGAAACCAACCTTTTTTTAAAAACAAAAATAATCATAGCAATTAAAAATCTAGTTATTGACAACAATTTATGTTTCGGCTACAAATTTCCAATACAGTAACATAAATTAATATTATATGAAACTATATATAAAAAGATGGAACATGTAAAAAATCATGACGTCACAACGAAAATTCGTTTAAAATTTAAAGCGTAACGTTTTTAAAATTCAGGTTGTAGCGTAATGCGGGTTTAAAAGAGTAAAAATAACTTTATTAAAGTTAATGGGGCATGTGATAAATTTATTAAAACTCAGGAGATAAAAATATAAATTGATTTAAAAACTTAACAGAATTTGAAGAGGTCAAAGTGTAAGAACCAAACTCTTTATGGTCAAAACATAAAAAAAAAATAAAGTGTCTTGTAGGATGGTTACAAACGCCACAACAAAATTGAGTAAATTTCACAAACGCAATAAAAAAGAAAAGTTAAATACATGAGTGTCGATGGCATTATTTTAATTAAAAGCAAAATTTATACCAAAGCAACCATGTTAGTTTAGTGGTAAAACAAAAAAAAGTAAAAAAAAGTGTGGCTAAAAACAAAACATAAAAACTTTCTTGTAGCTAATGATGTGTTTTAATATATAGTATAATAGGATAAATAAATACATTGTATTTCTTAAAAAAATTCTGAACTTTACAATATAAATTTAAAAAAAAACAGAGTTCATTTGAAAAATATATTTTCTATTATAATATATATATCGACAAAAAACAAAGTTCATTTGAAAAAAAAAAGTTTCTTTTATATGATACTAGGTTATAACCCCGTGCATTACACGTGTTAAGTAAATGAATTTTATATATAAAATAATAATAAAACAATATATCTTTAAAAACTCCGTTTATTACACGAGTTGAATAAATGTAATTTTATATATTAAATAATAAAAAGTTATATCTATAAGAACCATATGTATTATACGGATTGAATAAATGTAATTTTATATACCAAATAATAAAAAGATTATACCTTTAAAACCATGTGTATTACACTGATTGAATAAATGTAATATTGTTTACCAAATAATAAAAAACGTTATGTATTTAAAAACCCATTGTAATACACGGGTTGAATACATATGATTTTATATACCAAATAAAAAAAATATATTTAAAAAACTAACGGATATACTCGGTATGCGGTAGATATGGTGATTGCGGAGATGATTATTAAAAAGAAGATGCAATGATCAAACATGTTATTTAAGAAGCAAATAAGCAGTCATGTGAGTGAGAAAATATATTTTATATTTAAAAAACCCGTAATAAATCTAATTATATATAAAAACTAATATTGAAAGTTATATACAATTTGTTTACAAATAATGTAATAAAATCGATATAATAATTTTTTAATAAAGAAAATAAAAATAAAGAGTATATTAATATAAAGTTTGGTTTTGGTGATAAATAATTTGGTTATTTAAAACTAACTTAAATTAACAATTTATATTTAAGGATAATAATTTATTAGAAAAAAAAAAGAAGAAGCATTCTATTCTACATTTAAAGTAAGATAAGATTTAATATTAGTTTTAAATACTTGGGAGGTTGTATGATGATAAATCAGTTAACTGTATGATAATGCCATATGTTTTTAGTTATAAATTTTTAATTATTTTAAAATAGTTAAGACTTTTTTATTGTTCTTAGTAAAATCAATGATTTTATTTTTGTAATTTTGTTTGGAATTAATTTATTAAAAAGTACATAATATTCATATAATTATATTATGTGTTAAGTTATTGATGGCATCCAATTTTTATTTTTTTTATTTTATGTCTAGCATTATATTTACTATGGTAAAATACAATTTATTAGAGATAATTACATCTGTAAATAATAAGGGTAAATATATATATATATATTACAAATAAAAAGTAGATGTATGTAAAAAGAATTAATAATTTGAGTAAAATAAACAAAAAATATAGAAAATCAAAAAACAATATTATAAATGAGAAATATATATTAAATTTAAACTAAATAATAATTATCTATAATTAGGTAGAAGATATTAAATTAAATAATATTTAGTAGGAGAGTTATCTATAATTAATTAGAAGAGATTAAACTAAATTATAATTATCCATAAGAGATTAATTAGAAGAGATTAAACTAAATTATAATTATTCATAAGAGATTCAAAAAATACAAGGCCTAATATAACGAAAAGTGTCCCCTAAATGATTTCTTTTATTATATAGTATAATGTATCGATTGTTTAACTTTTTAGTTTTTATATTAAAAATAAATAATTGAAATAGAATAATTGTTTTTAATATAGTTATTGTTAATACAATAAAAAACCAGGGGGGTTTAAATGATAATGTTAAATATCGTGAGAACCGTAAGAACAAATAAAAAACCACGAGAATTTGGTTAAAAACAATTCAAATTCAAAAAAAAAATCACTTATTATTATCATTCAAATACAATGTTATAAATTATTTGTAAATATTTAAAGGGATATTGATTTAAATAACCTAACCTTTCAGTTGGTCATTACACTCCCAACTTTCAATTTGTACGCCAGCACTCCCAACTTCCAACTTATTGGCCGATAACACTCCCTAACTGACTGGACCTAACCCAGTTAGTTTTTGCTCATTCACACCCCTAAGCACCTCACTTACTCAATTCATAAGCACCTCACTTGTTCATAATGTGGCATTTTTTATGACGTGGCAGCTGACATTACATTTTTGATGACGTGGCAGTTGATGTGGCGGTGACATGGCATTTTTTTATGACGTGACAGCTAACATCAGCTAACTGGGTTAGGGTTCAGTCAGCTAGGGAGTGTTATCGGCCAATAAGTTGAAAGTTGGGAGTGCTTCGAAAGTTGGGAGTGTTATTGGCCAATTATTAAAAGTTAGGGTTATTTAAATCCAATATCCCATATTTAAAATCTACACATGTATAAGTTTCTCATTTATATGAAATAACGTGTTAATGAGACAATCCAACCAATAATTACACAAATACCCAATCACAAACAAATACCACAACAATAAATGAAATAACAAATAATTGAGTCTCGAACCCAAAAAGGGTGTGACTAATGATGACGATGTCTTCATCCATAGTCCGAAGAAAGGGCCAAATGAATAAATGAGACAATACCCACATACCATGTTATGAAGAAAGGGTTAACTTACGAATAAGTGAGACAATACCCGCATTTCATAAAATATGGGGGAAGATCAACCGGGTGTAAATGAGCCTATGAATAAGTGAGGTGCTTATGAATTGAGTAACCATTGCATATAAATTAAATAGTCAACTAAACCAAATAACACATACCACATAACTTAGGGGTGTGAATCTCTGACACGAACCGAAAACTCGACACAAACCTAAAACGAAGTTTGCGGGTTTGGGTTTAGTCTAATCGGATTTGAATTAGTTTCAGGTCAAACCCGCGAACCCGTTTAGCTAAACGGATCGGTTCGGGTCAAAACGTCGGGTCGGCGAGTTGACCCGTTTAACCAATTTATATTTTATTTTTTCAAAATGTATTTTTTATGTTAAAGGTTAAATTGATTATGTATTTTATGTAATAACTATACCTTAATTGAGAACTTGACATAATATTTTATAAATAAAATGTAATTATTTCATATACATTTGTATTTTTGTTGTAATATTTAATTTTAAAATATTAATATGCGAGAGAAAAATATAAAAAAAATCGGGTTAAACGGGTCATGTTCGGGTTAACCCACGATATTCAGGTCGTGTTCGGGTTTAGATGTTTGACATGATTTTCGGGTTCAGGTCTGGTTCGGGTTCGTATAAAAAATTTCAGGTTCGGGTCGTGTTGGACCCGCTAACCCGCAAACACGACTCGTTTAGCACCTCTAACATAACTACACGATGCTTTGCATACTTTGATATTTTAGAATCATGAATAAGAGTTCGTGACACATGATACACACCAAAAACATTAATTATAAAAAAAGAAAAAAAGATAGATCTACTCACTGGTTTATGTAGCTTTAATCCACGAAAATATCGCACCAGAGAAAGAGATTAAATCCAAAAGACAGTCAACCTGAAACATATAATAAATAATCTATACAAATCGAATACAACTTCTACAAAAATTTAGTCCTAGTATTTTCGAGCTTTTGCACAAATTACCTAAACCAAATAAATATATATTTTGCAAAAATAAATAATTATCGTGATAAATTATAAAAACAAAGTATTTCATTTATTATTTCATGTATGTCTTTGTATTGTAAAAATCTCATGACATAAATATTTTCTGAAATAATATAATACTTTTATGTTAAAAATATGTATTTTCATATAATTTCCTATGTAATATAAACAAGATATATTAATCATAAATGCAATTAATGTCCAAAAATCCTAAAAAAAAATCCACGACTAACATAGATGCGATCATAGTATAAGTTTAAGTTCACCAATATACAATCTTACAATCAAAAGCTCTAAGTATAAGTTTAAGTTCACCAATATACAATCTTACAATCAAAAGCGCTAAAATTCATAAACTAAGAACCCTAAAATATCAAGGATTTAGATTTGTTAATGAATGCCCTATATCACATAAATTGATAGAGGGGTTTTGTAGTTCTCGAGAAATAAAACAAGTTAGCCTTAAGAACTACCTGATTTGGTTGACAATCAAAGGAGAATTCGTGAAGGTAAGTTTCAAGCCCTAGTTTTTTCTTGCTTTAAATTCACGGATAAGAGAAGGTGTTTGTATGATTTGAGGGTGGGGATTCGTGTGAGATAGGTGGAAATGTCGATTAGTTTTAGTATGGTGGTGGACGAAATTCAATATATTGGTTTTGATATTTTTCTATACATTAATAAAGATTTGATTAAGATTAAAATTAGGTAAATATAAAGGTGTATTTAGATGTGTTACTGGTGTGCATTTGTATCTAGACTTACTTAAGGTAAATTGGAGTGCCAAACATAGCGTATAGAAATGGATTGGTAAATAAAGGTCGGTTGGTTCGCAACTTAGGGAAGAAAAATCAACAGCGACATATCGTTTGCATGAAATGATGGTGCCGCCAAACAACATGGAGTGTCGTTTGGGTTTAAGGCCATTTCGTTTGGAAATGTTGAGGATGTCGTTTGTATTGTGAAATAAGGTCTCGAAGGGTAGGTACTCCCCGAATGCTCGCTACAAGGTAGGCTGCCGAGGCTAGAGTACTCTCCGCCTAGGCCGAGTACTCCCGGAGTACTCTCCGCCTAGGACGAGTACTCTCAATTCCGACTAGGAAGCGCCTAGTGACATTTGCAACTGATTATCCTTGTAATCATGTTTCTCATACCCTTCATCAAGATATTGATCTTAACTATGGTACACATTTTTTGGATAGTTATGTGCACCTTTTAAGTATTGAAAGTAACTTCTTCGTCCATGAAAGATTTTGTTCTTCTTCCTCTTAACTCGAACCGTGTTTTTGGATCATTGTCACGTCCCCCACACAATTCACACAAAAACTGCTCACTTGTATCTCTGATTCACAGAGACTATTGCATGTTTTACCAAATTAGTGATAGGATTTTTCTATAAACTATATCGTTTAATATGTTTTATCCTTGTATTCGAAATCTTCAAACTATTTACTTTCTTTATGAAACACTCTTTTGATGTAACTATATGTTTTATCCTTGTCTTCGAAATCTTCAAACTAATTACTTCCTTTATGAAACACTCTTTTGATGTAACTATAGTATACGGGTTAAAAAAAGTTAGTTTCAAGGCTTCCAACTTTTCCTCTTTATCTTTGATTTCTTCTATAACACCCAGGGGTGTCAATTGTGTCGGGTTGATGAGTTGCGGGTTGGTGGGGTTGAAATGTTCAATCCGAACCCAACCCATATAAATTCAGGTTAACCCGATCCGTTTAACCCATATTTTTAAACGAGTCATACAAGTTGACGATTTATAAGCGAGTTGATGTGTTTTAAGCGAGTTATCGATAACATGTTTAATGATGAGTATGGGTGTGCCAAATAATTAATATAATGTGTCAAAACTAACATTATTATAACTAACCATGTAAAACAGAAACTGAAAAAAAAACAAAAATATAATTTTTTTCTAAATAGTTAAACGGGTCCACTCGTTTTTTACGGGTCAACCCGGACCGACCCGTTTTTTAAAATGGGTCGTTTTAGTCGACCCAAAAGTGTTTTTTTTCGTTTCGAATTCGGGTTGGATTGGCGGTTCGTGTCAAGAATTGCCGCCCCTAACAACACCTTGATGATATTTGTTAATTTCTGCAAATTCTCCTTGAGAGTTGATTTTAGGGTTGTAGATTTTTCAAGTAGCCTACCCACTTCTTCCTTGTTATCCTCTGCATTTTGTTTGACAATTAACCAATGTTTTCAGGACCGGACAGGACCAGACCGGAGGTTGACCCGGTCACCGTACGAGGTTAAAGGTCGAACCGGTCCGACCGGATTTAAGACCTGTTAGTATGTTAGTATGTTGCTCTAATATCCATGATAATTGCTCTAAGGTTGGAACATTTTTCAATAAGCTCATTTACTTATTTGTTATACTCGTTAGTATGTTGTTGGATAATTCAATGAACGGATATCCTATTTTGCATCTCCATCACTGTAACGTGTTCACGCCAATTCTGTTTATATTTGAGTCCAATTTTTCATGTGCCATCATGACTTCAATCTCCTTCAAGCATTCCTTGTAGTGCTTTAAAAATTCTAGATTTACAAAATGAATATGTAACTATATATGTATATACATTATATATATAAAGGTCACGAAAAGTGAAAACACTACCGTCTAAAATGTCATTGATCTGATCATGATACTTATAAGCACTAACAAATGCATGTAGCTTTTCGAAATCCTTTCGAGGTGTGAAACCACATATTTGGTTTACTATTTTTTCTTGTTCTTTAACAAAGTTTACTTGTGTTTTCATCAATAGAAAATACAATCGTCCAATGCCTTCCACTTCATCTTTCATGAATTTCTTTGTTTTGTCGAAGTCAGATGACAAGTCAAAAAAACCCGGATCCTTTTCAAAAACATCCATCATTTTTTGTACCCGTTCTTCGAACACTTTGCGACATTCTTTGATGAAAGACTCCCTAAGTTTTTTTTTCTAATAGTTAAACGGGTTAACGGGTCCACCCGTTTTTATACGGGTCAACCCGGACCGACCCGTTTTTTAAAATGGGTCGTTTTAGTCGACCCAAACTTGTTTTTTTCGTTTCGAGTTTAGGTTGGATTGGCGGTTCGTGTCAAGAATTGCTGCCCCTAACAACACCTTGATGATATTCGTTAATTTCTGCAATTTTCTCCTTGAGAGTTGATTTTAGGGTTGTAGATTTTTCAAGTTGCCTACCCACTTCTTCCTTGTTATCCTCTGCATTTTGTTTGACAATTAACCAATGTTTTCAGGACCGGACCGGACCAGACCGGAGGTTGACCGGTCACCGTACGAGGTTAAAGGTCGAACCGGTCCGACCGGATTTAAGACCTGTTAGTATGTTGCTCTAATATCCATGATAATTGCTCTAAGGTTGGAACATTTTTCAATAAGCTCATTCACTTATTTGTTATACTCGTTAGTATGTTGTTGGATAATTCAATGAACGGATATCCTATTTTGCATCTCCATCACTGTAACGTGTTCACGCCAATTCTGTTTATATTTGAGTCCAATTTTTCATGTGCCATCATGACTTCAATCTCCTTCAAGCATTCCTTGTAGTGCTTTAAAAATTCTAGATTTACAAAATGAATATGTAACTATATATGTATATACATTATATATATAAAGGTCACGAAAAGTGAAAACACTACCGTCTAAAATGTCATTGATCTGATCATGATACTTATAAGCACTAACAAATGCATGTAGCTTTTCGAAATCCTTTCGAGGTGTGAAACCACATATTTGGTTTACTATTTTTTCTTGTTCTTTAACAAAGTTTACTTGTGTTTTCATCAATAGAAAATACAATCGTCCAATGCCTTCCACTTCATCTTTCATGAATTTCTTTGTTTTGTCGAAGTCAGATGACAAGTCAAAAAAACCCGGATCCTTTTCAAAAACATCCATCATTTTTTGTACCCGTTCTTCGAACACTTTGCGACATTCTTTGATGAAAGACTCCCTAAGTTTTTTTTTCTAATAGTTAAACGGGTTAACGGGTCCACCCGTTTTTATACGGGTCAACCCGGACCGACCCGTTTTTTAAAATGGGTCGTTTTAGTCGACCCAAACTTGTTTTTTTCGTTTCGAGTTTAGGTTGGATTGGCGGTTCGTGTCAAGAATTGCTGCCCCTAACAACACCTTGATGATATTCGTTAATTTATGCAATTTTCTCCTTGAGAGTTGATTTTAGGGTTGTAGATTTTTCAAGTTGCCTACCCACTTCTTCCTTGTTATCCTCTGCATTTTGTTTGACAATTAACCAATGTTTTCAGGACCAGACCGGAGGTTGACCCGGTCACCTTATGGGGTCAAAGGTCGAACCGGTCCGACCCGATTTAAGACATGCTGTATGTTAGTATGTTGCTCTAATATCCATGATACTTGCTCTAAGGTTGGAACATTTTTCAATAAGCTCATTCACTTCTTTGTTATACTCGTTGGTATGTTGTTGGATAATTCAATGAACGGTTATCCTATTTTGCGTCTCCATCACTGTAACGTGTTCACACCAATTCTGTTTATATTTGAGTCCAATTTTTCATGTGCCATCATGACTTCAATCTCCTTCAAGCATTCCTTGTAGTGCTTTAAAAATTCTAGATTTACAAAATGAATATGTAACTATAAATGTATATACATTATATATATATAAAGGTCACGAAAAGTGAAAACATTACCGTTTAAAATATCGTTGATCTGATCATGATACTTATAAGCACTAACAAATGCAGGTAGCTTTCCAAAATCCTTTTGAGGTGTGAGACCACGTATTTGGTTTACTATTTTTTCTTGTTCTTTAACAAAGTCCACTTGTGTTTCATCAATAGAAAATACAATCGTCCAATGCCTTCCACTTCATCTTTCATGAATTTCTTTGTTTTTTCATAGTCAGACGATGACAAGTCAAAAAAACTCGCATCCTTTTCAAAAACATCCATCATTTTTTGTACCCGTTCTTCAAACACTTTGCGACATTATTTGATGAAAGACTCGCTAAAAACCCCCCTTTTGTTCCGGAAACATTTGTAATGGTTCTTGAAACATTAGTGACTTTGACATTGTGATCACCTGCTAAAGGACATCACAAAATTATTCAAAAGGGCTAGACTTAAAATCTGAAGAATTACAAAAATAAAAAACAAGGACTGTGGCTTTTTTATGCAATTTTATTTAGAAGGGGCATGCAAAAATGCAAAAATTAAGGTGTGCATTAGACATGAATGGTTAGTGATTTTTAAATAATTGTCAAATAAATCAACAATGATAAGAATGGAAGTTCACAAAATCGGTGTTAAAAATCACTGAATATTTAAAAGTTTACTAACTTTAGTATTTAGTTTTTACATTTAAAATTTGTGCCGCCCATAATAAATATTAGGAAAATAACCAATATACCCATTGACCATTCAAACTTTCAAAAATAGCCAACTGAAGCAGCTCCACGAGCCGTTACAAACAGCTGAAACGGCTTAACGACCCACCAATCTCTGTATATCACGTGTCCGACAATTCATGAAACTTCTCAAATAGATATATTGAAAGTTCTTAGCTGAGCTGTTTCAATTAGCTTGCCCCATGAGCCGATACCGTGGATAGCTAGCCGATTGAAAGTTCTCGTTCGAGTACTTTCTACACGACTCAAGCCGTTTCAGCATTCCAAGCCGGCTTGAAAGGTCAAGTTGGTACACTGAAGTTGAGCCGTTTTCGTACACTTCTAAGCCTTTTCAATAAATTTCTAAGTCATTTCCGTACACTTTTACTCTTTATCTTTGATTTCTTCAATAACATCTTGATGATATCCTTCAATTTCTAAAATAAATAAATAAATATTGATACAAGACAAGACGTGTGAAGTTCATACTCATAGGCTTGTAGATTTTTCAAGTAGTCTGCTCACTTCTTCTTTGTTCTCCTCTACATGTTGTTTGAGAATTAACTCAACAAATATCCTATTTTGTGTATCCATGGCTATAACTTGTTCACACGAGTTGTCTTTATATTTATTGTATAGACATGAGTTCAACTTTTCATATGTCACCATGAGTTTGATCTCCTCCAGCCATTCATAGTAATGCATCAAAAATCTAGAATTTACAAAATTAATATCTAATTATCTATGTATATACGTGTATATAAGAAATTCAATAAAAATAAAAATCTTATCGTCCAAACTTTCAGGATCACAAAATAATATTTATAAGCAGTAACGTGTTTTCTGGATCGTTGTGTGCACCTCTTAAGTATTAAAAGTAGCTTCTTTGTCAATGAGAGCGTTTGTTTATCTTCGTTTGAACTTAGACCATGTTTCTAGATTGTTGCTAGGTCCACCTAACAATTCACACATTAACTACTCACTGATATTTCTTGTTCATATAAATTATTGCATATATCATTGAAATTAGCCGATAAAGTTTTTCCTGCCACTATATCATCTCATATGTTTTTTCTTGGTCTCTGAAATAGTCAAACTATTCATTTCCTCCATGAAATGCTATTTGGATGTAACTATAGTATCAACGTTAAAAAAATTGTTTCAAGGCTTTCGACTTTTACTCTTTATCTTTTATTTATTTGATAATACCAAGATGATATTCTTTAGTTTTCGTAATTTCCTCTTTAACAGTTGTTTTTAGGCTTGCACATTTTTCACTTAGCCTATCCACTTCTTCTTTGTTATCCTCTGTATGTTGTTTGAGAATGAACTCAACAAAATCCTGTTTTGTGTATTTATGGCTATTAAGTGTTCACGCCAATTGTCTTTATATTTGTCATATAAACTTGAGTTAAAGTTTTCATGTATCTCCATGAGTTTTAATCTCATTCATACATTCATAGAAGTTCATAAAAAACCTGAATGTACAAAATTAATATCCAATTATATATGTATATGAATGTATATATGAAGTTCAATAAAAATAAAAATCTTACCGTCCAAACTGTCGTCGTCATCATCATCGATTATAGCTTTTAAAACCACACATTAAGTTTATTGCTTTTTCTTGTTGCTCAACAAATGCCATTTGTTCTCGAATAAACGAAGTTATAATTGTCCAACGTATTCCAATTCTTTTTTGATGTATGTCTTTTTTTTCGTAGTCAAGACGATGACATGTCACTAAACCCCAGATCTTTTGTCAAAATATCCATTAGTTGTTCTAACCGCTCTTCAACCACATTATGACATTCTTTCATGAGAAACTTGCTATAGCTGCCTCTGGCTCCGGAAACATATTAAAAGTTGGTCATTTCGACATAGTTACCACTTGTTCATTAATGAAGATACAAATCCTAGTTGGGTGGTTTTTAAGCGTGTTCCCATATGTGAGTGAACTTCTCAGAAGATGACCTAAACCACACCTTGGCTTCACCGTCTCCATCCAAATCTGAAAAACCATGAAATCTCGTAAGAAGGGGTCAGGGACCGAGGTCGCTAAACCACCGTCCAATGCTGAAGTCAGTATTGGATTCGACAAGTGATATGTATTTGTGTGTATAAGAGTGGTTGTGTAAAGAGAGAGTTTGGGTAGGAGGAATAACCTTGCACATGTTGAGGATGAGTTATCTATTTATAGAAGTGTGGTGGGTCTAATCCTAATGGGCCACCTTCAACTTGGGCATGCCAAAATTGAGTTGCCGATCCCGAAAGACATGAAAAATGGGAAGGTACGATACAGATTCAAAGGTAAAAGCTGGGTAAAATACTGTACTAGTAAAGTATTGATCATGAAAATCGTAAAAGACGGGTACCATACTGAAAAAGCTTGCTATGGTATGGTACAAGTTTGGTTTCGATACCTGGTACCATTTATTCTCCGTACTCCCCTACTCTACAGGTATAAATCATCAAAGTTATCTTACCCTTTAGTTTTTTTCTTATAAATATATATATAGGGTAAGGTTCATGCGAGAACCCCCTTTATTGCGAGAACCGCGACAACACCTTTATTGCAAAATAAAATCTAAAAAAATAAAAAAAGCACTCAAATTTTATTTTTTTTACTATTTTTTTTAAATCTCTATATTTCTTACCCCTAAAAAACACTTTTTTCCGAGTAACAGTTATTCATGCACATGTGCATATGTATGATAACTTTGACAAATTCCGTAATACATTATCAGTAGTAGACAATTGCACTTTAATTTACAATACCATCCGTAATACAATACTTTTTACATTATCCAATATTCAAAATGGACATATGCATCATTTTGTATAACCATTATATAACGTGTTTTGGTGCAAAATGTTTGTGTTTTTAATGATGAAGTAGGCCCATATACATGTTTTTTTGTTAGTTATATCTAGTGGTTGATGATTTGGTTATAGTTGTCACTATATGATGTAATATGTTGATTGAATAGTATGAACGGTGATGATATACATGTAATAAAGTGAAAATATTGGTATTGGTATTGTATTATAGATGGTAGGAGGTAATGGTATTGTATTATGGATGGTAGGGGGTAATGGAAGTGTATTATGGATGGTATGATAGATGAAAGAAAAAGTGTATTCAAAGTAGTGTACCAAAACACCTTATTTCATGTTGATACATATGGATGCACACGTGCATTTCAAATTTTGGTAACGTAAACATTAGTGTATTACACGTGGTAGTGTAATGAAAATACAATTGTCCAATGTTTATAATGTATTACGGAATTTGTCAAATAATGATAAAAATGCATATGTGTATAGATAACCGTTACTCAATTTTTTTTTTTTTTTAATTTTTTTTTTTTGTTGACAAAATATAGCGATTTTTCAAAAAAAAAAATTTTAAAAATAAAAATTTTTTTTTTGGGTGTTTTATAGATTTTTTAGGTATTACAGTTTGTGTTTACATTGGTTCTCGCGGTTCTCACAATAAAGGGTGGTTCCTAACGGATCCTTATCCTATATATATTATATATATATATATATATATATATAATGTAAGTATATGAAGAAAACCCCTCTAAGTGAGAAAACTTAGGAAACTCTAACCTCCCGACATTTTTGATTGAAAAAAATCACACATGTAATATGCATGTTTTTAAGGGTTTTGAGAAAAAATAAAAATAAAAAAAGCGCCGAGAGGATATTTAAAAATAAATAAATAAGTTTTGTGCAACGCGACTGTAACATATGTTACATAAAAACTTGTTTATTCTTTTTAAAAATATCTGGTCGACACTTTTTTGATTTTTTTACTCAAAACCCTTAAAAACATGGTTTTTTTCAAGAAAAAAAAATATCGGAAGCTTAGAGTTTTCTGGGTTTTCTCATCACAAGTGGATTTTCTATATATCTTTTATATATATATATATATATATATAAAGTAACATTGTTTATCTTTTCTCATTATAATAATCTACACTATGTTATAATTTGAGGAGGACGAGATTGTTTTTTACAATAACTTTTAAAAGCTCTTATCTTTAGGATCTCTGGAGGAGAAACATACGTATCCGTCTTTGATGTCCCCTGGGACAAAATTATCTTTATGAATTTGACTGTCTTAATATATTTTATGAATAATATTGATCATAAATACCGTAAATTAGTTAAACTACAATTTCAAATTTGTAGTTATTACCATATCTACGGTATTCTTTTAGAAAATTAATTATGTAAACAACCAGAGCCGTCCCCGAGAATGATAAAAGAATTTTGTGCCTCGTGCGAGTCGAAAAAATTGGGCCCCCTCCCTATAATTGATATTCATCGAATCTTGGTTTCTTTTAATGAGATACGATATGGGTAGTCGGTATAAATATTATGCCCAAAAGGTTTTTATAAGCATAACTTTTGGGTTTTTATAAGCATAAGGGAAGTTTAATATACCAAAGTTGTAATATTATGTAACATTCTTATATTTTATTCATGCATTTTACGATAAATGTCACTTTTAGATGAAGGTATTCCTATAACTAAGTTAAAATGATAGAAAACTAATATAATAATATAAAAATATGAGTAACGTGCATATATCATTTGTTTTATTATCAAATACACTTGTAGATAATGGTAATGCTTTTGCATCATTTCCCCAAATTATATATATAGCTGCTATTTAATTAATTTAATTAATGTGACATTAATAAAAAAGGGAAAAAAGAATTTGACTGTACATATAGCTACTATTTAATTAATGTGGGATTAAAACAAGAAAAAAAAGGGTTGAAAAGGATTGGAGGAATTAAATAGGCCCTTACACAATATACGCAAGAGTAGGCCTATTCTATGTTTACATTTTAGAATTTTAAACCTTGAAAATTGAAAACAAAAAATTACATAAGGAACGAGAATCGAACATGGAGATCTCTTGGATTTAATACGACGCGCTTACCAATTGAACTATAGCAACAACCAGTAGAAAATATTTATTTTACGTTTAATATATAACATCTTTAAAAAAATTTTGGGCCTCTTGGACATTTGGGCTCGGGCCGTTGCCCGGCTTGGCCGGCCCAATAGCCGGCCCTGTAAACAATCTATTTACTTAACTAAATTTTTAAAAGCATTTTTATTTTATATAGTTTCATATTTACTTTATGAACTTTTATTAAACCTTCAAATCAATATGATATTTTACCAATTGGTAAATTATTCAGGCGTTTTAGCAATGTTTGTGTCTCGTGTTTTCCCTCATCGCACATGCACTCCTCTAATATATATAATGCGTTATATAATTTTCTTATAAATCGTTGCGACGTGCTTAATTTACCAACGTTTTAACAAGAGCTGAATTGAAAATCAAATGTGTCAAATATAATTGTGTTCTTTATCATGAAGAACCAAGCGTTCCAGTATCTCGTATCGGTATTTGTTTTTATGGGTTTCTCAACATTTAGAATAAATTTCATTGAAAATAGTTGTATCTGCACTGGTACTCGTTTTTATCACTTCCGGTTGCTACACGCTTACACTGAGTGCCTGTATCTTACCGTTGCCGGAACTAATCCATACCAACTAAAAGCCCACCCGAAACACGGAGAATCTCACTAGTTAAAACTAGTTATATAACATCGCTTGTTAACTGTAAAATTTATTATCTAAAAGATGAATTGCATGAGTGTTTGGAGTGTTTTAGAACTTTAGATGCCATTTTATAACTGACAGGATGCCCTGAATGTTTTTTGGTTAATCAATAATATAATTAATACGGCATTCCCAAATCCCATATAATGGTCAATTGCTTAGATTTAAGATGGGTTTGTTTTTTAACATCAACCACAATAATGTTTTTTCAACAAACCATTCTATATACTAACAAAACAAATTGTGAATAGTAGTAAATATTTATTTATTTCATTTTGATTTTTATTTACAATTATAGGGCAACAATATTAATATTTTTTAATTAATTTACATTTCTAACCCTAAAATTTAATTTAATAAAATTATTAAACGACATCTGAGCTCTAATATTATTTTATAAACGATTTATGTATACCCGTGATTTTTAATATATATTTATTATACGGAAGTTTAATAATAATTTTTATTTTATAAACAATTTACGTTAAAACCCCAACCTTAATAGAGTTATCATACGTCCCTTAATGATTAATAAAGTTAATTTTTTAACAAATTTTTGTTCTTTTATCTTTAACAAAACAAATTGTGAATAGTAGTAAATATTTATTTATTTCATTTTGATTTTTATTTATAATTATAGGGCTACAATATTAATATTTTTAATTAATTTACATTTCTAACCCTAAATTTAATTTAATAAAATTATTAAACGACATCTAAGCTCTAATATTATTTTATAAACGATTTATGTATACCCATGATTTTTAATATATATTTATTATACGGAAGTTTAATAATAATTTTTATTTTATAAACAATTTACGTTAAAACCCCAACCTTAATAGAGTTATCAAACGTCCCTTAATGATTAATAAAGTTAATTTTTTAACAAATGTTTGTTCTTTTATCTTTTTTATAAGTTTGATTCTTTTCTATTTTGCTTATTATTTATTTAACGTAATCATGTTGCTTGCTTAATTTTACTATTGTTTAAATTAAAGCTAACTTTTAACTCTAGATATGTTTACTTAACAGTTGACTACTTATTTTTAGTTTTTTACCGTCATTTAGGTTAAAGAATGCATGATCAATAATAACTCATCGACATATCATGTAACAAATATATCATCGCCAATACTGTCATACAACCCCACCGCAACCCTGTCGGCGGACTTCAATACTAGTTTATCAATAATTTGAAAATCGATCATAGTCAAAAGAATTACAAATATGAGTTGCCTCATTTCACAAAAACCACTCTATTATATAAATTATCTCAAGCAATATTAAGTGTTGTTGTTTCATATAATTTGGCGTTCCTTGTTAGGGATAAGCAGGTACCGAAACCGAACTGGTAACGTACCGGGACATTTTTGATACCAATTTGGAACTCACTTTTTGCAACTTTACTTTCGGTGCGGTATGGTACTGGTATTTTGGGTTGATTTACCTTTGAATACCGCATCGTACTTAGCACTTTCGGAACCAATGCGGTATCGAGCTCATCCCTATTCCTTGTTAGTTGATTCAGTCCTAGTAAGGCTAACGTAATGGAGATTAAGCGCCATACTACGAGTTTATAGAGATAAGCAGTGATATGATTCAATGGAATACGCCTAGGACTGACAAGACTGTGACTACAACAGGTGTTGAGGGTGGTGACAAGAATCGAGGTCTAGATGAGTCTCCGAAGGTCAGGAAACTACTTACACGAATAAAAATTGAATCGACTCAACCAACTAAAACAAAACATTACCATAATTTTTCTAAAAAAACTATAACGATGGCAATATCGTTATTTTTTAACTGAGGACATAATATTAATTTATTAGGACCAATGAGAGAGTGACAGACAACTGCGTATTACTATTAATGACAAGACTATAATTTTAAACTGATGAAAAAACTTAATTTTGACATCTAGAAACATACGTGTTGAAAATTATGCTAAACAGTAACCTGATACTATTGTGCGCATCCCTTTTGTAGTATATAAATGATACGACTATCAAAGAGTTAAATATTAAAATAGTTTTTTGACACTTAGAAACATACGTGGCCTAAATGGATGCTGATAAAGGTAAATATTTTCTATTCGAGATTTTTAATTCAAGTCTCACTCAAAACTAACAGAAACCCCTTCAACCCGTTTTTTTATTTTTTTCTCCTTAAGTTATATATAGATATAATTTGCAACATATTATAGTTTGTACCATATGCTTAGTAGATTGTATTCACTAAAGACAAAATGTGTATATATATATACCATTATGCTTAGCGGGTTGTAATGTTTTAAAAACCGGTTAAAACCGGCCGGTTGTACCGGTTGAACCGTCCGGTACACCCGGTTTAAACTGCCCGATACACCCGATTAAACCGTTTTTGAGCAAAATCTGGTACGAAAACATTGGTGGGTTGTATTCACTAAAGACAATTTGTGTATTTATATTTATATATATAGTAGTATAATTTGCAACATCGAAATAGAGATGGGCTCGGTACCAACTTGTATCGAAAATTCCCAAAAGTGGATACCGGTACCGAATATACCTGGTACGGTACGGTTCGGTACCGATATCGGTATGATAATGGTATTTGAGGGTAAAACCGGTACCAAAAATGTTAAAAGTCGATAATGAATCGGTACCGAAAATGTACTCGGTTTGGTAAATTCGGTACTGGTACCCGGTACCATTTGCTCATCCCTACATCTAAAGGCATAAGGATATTGTACACTTTACGTTAGTGTTTTTTCCTGCATAAATTTCTTGCATTATGGGTTTGATTTGATTGTAAGCTTTAAAATAATGGCCGCGTATTTGTTTCCTATCCAGTATTTATATTTGTTTGGCATCTGTTTCTTTGGCTCTTTAAAACCCTAATATCTCTTTCTCTCTCTGAAACTCTCTCTCTTAGTTGCAGACACTTTCCGACGAGTTTTTGTCTGACTATTTACGGATCTTACGCGGTCATATTTTGTAGAAAAAGGAACATCAATGGGTTTCATAGAGAGAGAAATAAATCGAGATGGGTGTTATCTTGATCTATAGCAAAAAGAAATTATAAAGTTAAATTTGACGTAATTAAAGGACCTTTCGATGTGAGTCATAATATCTTAGATTGGCACGCTTTTAGCCCCCCGCCGCAACGCGGGGGAGCTTACATCTAGTTAATATATTAAAATTAAAGTTTACTTAAAAAACACAAATATATATAATACAATACAATTATTTTTAAATTATAAAATCTTATGTTAATTTTTCTTTTTAAATTATAATTATGGCATAAAATTCACACCCCATTAATTTATAACTTAAAACATATTGTAAAAGTATATAGTAATATAATATAAATGTGTTTAAATGGGTCAACCCGCCAACCTGACCGGGTTGACCTGAACCCAACCCGGTTACCTAAACGGGTTTGCGGGTTCAACTTGAAACTAACCTGAACCCATTTAGACTAAACCCAAACCCGCGAATTTCGTGTTTGATTTGTGTTTTTTCGAGTTGTGTCAGAAATTTACACCCCTAGTTTGTTGGACTAAAAATCTGAAATGACACGTTTCAAAAATGTCAGAGGAAAAACGGTACAATTTTAAAATTTGATCTGAATTGAAAAAGGTTAACAAAACACATGGACGTATATAACGTTGAATTTATAACAACACGTATTAAAAAGTCAAGAGGGTAAAAAAACTTGAGGGACAACATGACCACCAAACACCATGTATAAATAACAAGTGATCAAGTTTATTATGCAAAAAAAGAAAAAGAACCATAAAAGAACAAACTATAAAAAAGACCAAAAAATCAGTATTGATCCTAATGTTATGAATTAATATATAAAGGTATATTAAAGAATTAAAATACTTAAATATTGTCAATAATCTATAGATCAAGTGGTGCAAAACTTGCATTTGGGAGATGCAATTCAACTCCCACTTGATGTAGAGTGAGGCACTGGTAGGTAATGATAGGAGACAATATCAACGCTATCACCGACTTATTATCCACCGAATTACTTGTTGGAATGCTTGGACCTACACCTTGTGCTCTTGTTAGTAGCTAGATGTGTGTCCAGCCTGAGGCTGTACATTGCAAGTATTAAGGGCTTGCTAATTAAGGTTATGATGCAATGTTGATAGGCCTCACTTATCAAATAAGTGAATCAAATTTTGATACTATAAATAAGAATCAATTAGACTTTTAAGGTACGCACATGCGTTTAAATACTTAAAGACACACACACGATGTTTTATTCCACTTTAATTAATAGATTGGCAGTGTGGGCAAAGCTATTAGACTTAACAAGTTACGCACAAGTTTATGAGACCCTTCACCGGGATACTCATGCACCGACTATTCGAACCACTGTTGAGTTTAGCATTACGAATCTGCCATGACTTAATGGGACATTGTTGAAATTCGAACGTGTAATGGTGAATTAATCGATAAGATGATTTAACCGTATAATGGTGAATTGCTTAGGGGAGACGGGCCACTCAGACTTATACTAGCGGGTACCCACTACCCGCTCGGGTTACGCCGCCGCGGTCTGACAGGTGGTGCCAGGCAGGTAGTGGTTTGGGTTGGCAGAAGCCGATGACGGTTGTTGATTTTGGGGTTTTTTTGGCAAAATTAAACACAAGGCTTTTATTTAGTCATATGTTTTATCGCCATGGCTAATATAACGGATTAAACATCTGTTTGTAATCCGTTGAGTTTTTTAACGGAGGACCGGTGGAGGAAAAATAAGTGAAAGGTTGGACTGACATGAGGAATATTCAAAAGTGGGACTGCCAATGACCAATGACGTCGTCTGCTAGGGATTATTACATGCCAAATTCCCTTTTAAAATTAACATTCTTAATTTATTTCAAAATAAAAACAAAAAAGAAAATAGCTGTTTAGGGTAGTGGTGTCACCAAATTAGATAGTTTATGGTAGTGGATTAGCTAAATGATGCGGGTAACGATCTAAGGATGTTAAGGTAGGAAGGGCAAGTGGCACTTCCCCTTTAGATTTAAAGTAAGGTTGGTTGTTTTTATCAACCTCAATAATGTGTTTTCAACAAATTATATGTATCAATAATCTGTAAATAGCTTATTTTCTATCATTTGATAAACTCTTTTTAAGTGTTTGGATTAGCTTATAGCTTATTTTTTAACATATGAGTAGTTACACCCTTGTTTCTTCAAATAAGCTAAAAAACCATCTTCAAATAAGCTTCTTCAAATTAGCTTATAAAAGCTAATAAGCATAAGCTTAAAAAGCTAAACCAAACATCAAATTAAGCTTATTTTGTAAAAAAAAGCTAAAAAAGCTATAAGCTTTGTTAAAAAAGCTAGGCCAAACACCCCCATAAAAAACTTTATTATAAAAAATCTCTCAAGCAATATAAAGTGTGGTAAGTTCTAAGGTAATGTGCCATTCAAAAAAAAGTTCTAAGGTAATCAAGATTAAGTGTAGTTCAGTGAGTTTGTAGAGATAGGTAGTGATATGACTCAATGAAATGACGACTAAGACCGACAAGATTGTAACTACAACGGGTATAGAAGGTGGTGAAGAGAATCGAGGTCGAGAGGAGTCTCTGCAGGGACCTAAGAGAAATTGAGGCACAAGTCAAATGTTTATACCAGCAACTAACGTGTTAGGATTGGGCGTCGTTGAACTAAGGGACGATTTCGACCCACTGACCCGTTCGACCCATTGTATGGGTAAATGGGTTAAAACTGCCACCGCATTATATCAACCTAAGTAAAATTTATATAGCGACAACTCTAGCAAGGGCATAAAACTCGCAAATGTTCAACTTATCTTCATTAGTTTCCGAAATCATCTGATATCTGACGGAGCAGTAATAATACACATCACCATCTCATTTGCATGCTCATCATCGTAGCGATAGGATCATTACCAAACTCTACAGGGCCCCATCACTTCCCACAAAGACAAGAATTTTCCGATCAGGACTGCAACACAGAACAACAGCAAGCGTGAATTCAGGCTGATGCAATATAGTGAAACTGGTCACATATCAAGATGCGCGGTTCTAACTTCTAAGCATTGCTTGTGTTGAAAATCAAAAGATGCAGAGAAACCTACTTAAGATAAAAATCTAAAAGGATCTGCAGAAACATCAAAAGACACCAATATCAATGATTCAACAAAATCTTCTACTAACTTCTAAACTGAAAAAGTAGCCTAAACCTAAAGGCTAAAACAAAATAGAGATAAATAATATATTCAAGTTGTCACAAAAATACCTCATTTAAATGGTTAACCTTAAATCAATCCATCTTCTGTCCATAACAAGAATTCTCTATACGTACGAAGAACAATATATACACATGCATGCATACATTATCTTTCAACATCTATTGAAACCATATAACCAAGGTCCACATCATTGATCTCATGTGCATATGACACTTTTGCCAGTGTGTCCAAACTAAAATAAACATCTTTCATTTCAGGATGAGAAGCATCTCCAACTAAAAACTCATGAATATTTCCATTAACCTCTATAGAACTACATCCAGGCTCCTTTTTAATTCCTGTTATTCTCATTTTACTTCTTACTTTCTTCACATCTTCCCATCTCCCAGCCGAAGCGTAAATATTCGCCAAAAGCGTATGAATACTCGAATCACCGTTTTCAATTTCGCTTAATCGGTCAGCTAAATGCTCACCCATATCAACATCGCCATATAATCTACACGCACTGAGTAAAGCACCATAAACCGGAACTAAAATATCATCTTTTTCTTTCGGGATATTGTTAATAACTTTTTCTGCTTCTTTCAATAGCCCAGCACGACCTAGCAGATCGATCAAACACCCGTAATGTTCTATTTTCGGTTCGATTTGATACAATGATTTCATGGATTCAAAATGCGTCCATCCTTCTTCCACTAAACCCCCGTGACTACACGCGTTTAGTACACCGATGAAAGTAATATCATCAGGTTTGAATCCGGATTCTTTCATTTGATTAAATAATTCAAGTGCTTTATTGGGTTTTCCGTTTAAAGAAAGCGCGCATATGATTGATGTCCATGAGGCTGTATCCTTTTCGTTTAATCTGTAAAACACATCTAAAGACTTCTCTATGCACCCGCATTTCGCATACATATCGATAAGCGCAGTACCACATACAGCGTCGATCGTGATTTTATGCTCATTCATGTATTCATGAATCCATTTCCCTTGTTCTAAAGCACCAACTTGTGCACAACCTGTTAAAAGAGCGACCACTGTGAATTTATCCGGCTTGATTTTATACATCTGCATTTGTTGAAATAAAGCCATTGCATCGTCCACTTGATTAAACTGCACGTATCCGTTTATCATAGCTGTCCAGAGAACAATATCCTTAACGGGACTTTTATCGAACAAAGATCTAGCATCCTCTAACTGCCCGCAGTTAACGTAACCGGACACCATGGTTGTCCAACAAATCACGTTTTTCTTCGGTAATCCATCGAAAATCTCGCGTGCTACCTCTAAACATCCGCATTTACAATACATATCTAATAATGCGTTACCAATTATAGTAGTAAACCCAATTTCATGAGTAACATAACGGTGTATCTCCTTACCGAGTTCCAAATTCTTTAAAGCAATACACGCCGAAAGAGTGCTTACAACCGTGGCCTCATCGGGCTTCACCGTTTTATCATCTCTCATTCGCAAATAAACGTCAACGGCATCCTCAAACTTCTTACACTTAACATACCCCGAAATTAACACATTCCACGAAACTATATCTCGTTCAGGCATTTCATCAAACACCTTCCGTGCATCCCCAACCCGACCCACTCACCATACATATCAATAACCGAATTGCAAACATAACAATCAAACCCATCCCCACATTTCACAACATACCCATGAATCTTTTCACCGATCAAAACTTCTCTTAAACACCCAACCGACTTGCACACAAACGGGTAAGTATAGTTATCAAGCCCTATCCCATCAACCCTCATCTGATCAAACAAACAAAGAGCTTTTCTGAACCCACCACTCTTTGTATACGCTTTGATCATCACATTGTACGCGAACAAAGATGGAGTTTCGATCCTGTCAAATATTCTTTGAGCGTAACACAAGTTTCCGACGGATGGGTCTGCTGCAAAAGTCATGATCTTCTTAATAGCATCCACATTTTGCGCAAGACCAAGAACGAATATTTGGGTCTGGATTTGCTTTAACTGGTTCATGGATTTGCAGTTTTTTAGTAGATGTATGCATGTTTTCTTGGTGGGGATCAAGAATTGTTGGGTAGTTGAGGAATATGAAGAGCTAAAAATTGAAAATTGGCTGGAAAGAAAGGTGAGCATTGAGTAAGTGCTTAGGTTAGAAGCCATGTATGAGTTGGATTCTGGTATTCTTCCCTCACAGCATATGTATACATAAATCAAGCTGATAAATAAATCCCACTGATGAACAAACCAGACCTGAATCACATAGCAGTTAGTCACCACAATGATGAAATTCTTGAATCATGAACACATTTTCACAAGTCATTTTTATAGTTTGGCATGAAACAAATGTGTATCTATGATATATATACTCATAAATGACAAAATTAGAATGTAACTCAGTGGGACATTTTATCAAACATTTGACGTGTATGAAGCAAAAAAGTAAACTAATGTCAGTTTATCCTTGATCAAAATATAGACGGTTTAAAAAAATCAAAAATTGGGGAACAATGTTACCTGTTAGGCTGTTAATGAACGACTTTGAGGCAGTAAGCAAGCTTGCTTAGAGATTTTATTGGGGTCAACTGAAAATTCGGTCCACAAGTTTGCTTACGAATTACGATACAAAATTTTATTAAAGGGCTGTTGGGCTCGGGTAGTAGTATTAAATTTTGGGTTGATTCGTGGCTGTGTTTATAGAGCCAATTACGGGTTTTTTTATGTGGCTTCAATATAGATCGAAGATAAAGTCTACCAGTTGAGTTGAGTTGAGTGGTGTAAATATCCAATGTATATGTTTTAATTTTGTAGTGGTTTGTTGTTTTCGTGGGTCGTTCCTGCAGTTTTTTTGGTAGGGCGGTATTGTTTTAATGAAATTAACAGTAAAAAAAAAGTAGACTAGAGGGTGCATGTTTGCTTGTTTTCTTCTTTAATAAAATAGACAGTATTATGTTGAAATTAGGGGTATTTAAGTTTTTTTTTAATGCAAATACTTAAAATAAACTATATACGTTAAATATAAATGTAAAAAAAAGTAAACTCGAGGGTGCATGCACGTGCATGTTTGCTTGTTTTCTTCTTTAATAAAATAGATGGTACTATGTTGAAATTAGGGGTATTTAAGTTCATATATAAATTTTAAATATAAGTACTTAAAAATAAACTATATATGTTAAATATAAATTAAAAAAAAAAGTAAACTAGAGGGTGCATGTTTGCTTGTTTTCTTCTTTAATAAAATAGACAGTACTATGTTGAAATTAGGGGTATTTAAGTTTTTTTAATGCAAGTACTTAAAAATAAATTATATACGTTAAATATAAATAATATAATTATATATGTGAGATTTTTTTTATAGAATAATTTTTGAATTTTTTTATTAACTCTAGAGACCCAAGATCACCTTGGCAAATGTATCACCCTTCCGTCCGAAGAAGAGAACGTGATGACCCGACGGCTCAACCCAGACCAAATTGACCCAAGGATCACCTTGGCAAATGTATCACCCTTCCGTCCGAAGAAGAGAACGTGATGACCCGACGGCTCAACCCAGACCAAATTGCTTGGGGGGCGAGACTCTAACTCATGACCCGAGATGTATTTTTTGGGGCTATGTGGCAGACTCGAGATTTATTTTTTAGGGGTGCAATCAGGTAATTTAATCATACTTTTAAGGGGGCGATCATGATTTTGGCTTAGATAGTACACTAATTTTTTTAAGGGGTGCAGTCGCCAACGAGGCTATCGCCAGACCAAATGGCTTGTGTCTAACGTTAGTAAATCAAAAACTTCTCTTGAATGTGCTTATTTCGAAGCGCATAAGCAATCCCACAGTCCACACATCCTTAACCATTAATTTATACTCATTAATAGGTACTGAAAATGGTTTAGTACGGTATCGGTACGATACCAGTTCGGTTTCAGTATGCGGTAACATTTGCTCGTCCCTGTTCAAAGTAGCAAAATGTGATAGTAGTTGAAAGTTGAAACATGATAAAAAGGTCATTGTCAATGCTTAGCAATCAAGACAGCTATAAAGAATAGGACCACTAGGCTAAAGCCCACTTCATCCAAACTATCTAATGCACAAACTATTTAATAAAAAAAATCAATTTTAGAAATGGAAAATTGAGAATACAACAGTTTTTCAAATAAAATTTTCTTGTTTATGTAAGAACAAAAATACTGACAAATGAATACAGAAATAAGAACTGGAAGCACCACCACCTTGCTTCCTTTGTATACATTTTGCTTTAAAGCTTCCAGTTTCTGTATACAAGCAGCCAAAATTTTAGCGTAAATACAACAAACAGAGCTTTTCATTAAACTCAACTTGTGAAAACTAGAGCGGCCTGTGTTGAAACGTATACCTACATACGGGTTATATCCAGCCCCAACGGTTGAATAGGTAAAGTTAAAAGAAAACTTTGATCAAAAGTCACCAACGTGTTTAAAAATGTTCATTACTTCGCAAATCACTCATTTCAAAATAATTATTATGCTACTAGTATATGAGTTGATCTGAAACTTTTTTTCTTCCAAAAACTATCATATTTTTACAAACCAGGATTGTAAGTCGTTATTTCAACAAACAAATATGACTTTTTGGATGTTATAATTTACGGTTTCATGCATTCAAAAATACATTTTGGTGACTTTCAACTGGTTTGAAATGTTTCCTTTTTAGCTAAACGTAGGATTTTAACATAAACTACGTGGAATGAGAGATGACATGATAATTATGGGACTACTGACTGTCAAATCTTTTTGTTTGTGTGTATGAACGCAAAAGGTATGAGCCGATGTAACATTTTATATAACTATTTTGCCTAGGTTTTTCGTTCCTTTTCTATAAAAAATTGGAAAATTTGAGGTAAAAGATGGGATAAGGTACATACCTAGGTCTATAACCGAAACAATCAATAATTTGCCATAATCTCCCTAAATAATTCCTTAGGTGCTGCAGTTGAACAGTATAATAAACTCATAAGAAAAGAGTAACAATAAGATTCCACGTCAGCATTTTGTATTTGAAACCTTACTTACCAGGTAACCCTGTAAATCTCTCATATTGTTCATAAGCCTGCCCTATAAACATCTCCACCCCTGTTACAACTAAGGCTCCACATTCTCCTGCTTGCCGAAGTAACCTCGTAATTTTTGGTGTGTAAACAGCATCAAATACCAGCGCGTATGACTTCAAAGCTTCCTGCCGACACAGAAAAAGAAAAAAGAACTCATGCACAAAGCATTATAAATGTAACATAAGTTCTGGATAATCAAACCTTTGAAATAGGAGTGTCGTCAATATTTGGCTGCATACCAATTGATGTAGTGTTTGCAAGTATCATATCATTTTCTGGTTTGTAAGTGTTCAAATCAGCAAGAGTGAGAGCCTCTCCACCGATTATCTCAGCCAGTTCTCTAGCACGATCTATTCAGAATTAAAATAAAAAATAAAAAATCATTATTATCTGATTTTGATTATTCAATGTCATATAATCACTTCCAAAACTCACATCCAAACATCCCCTAAATATGATGAGAACCACATAGTTGACAACTAACTCATATAAAACTAGCATGATGTTACTTTTGCAATTAAGTCTGGTACTAGAGGTCTAACCATAAGTCCGGTTGGCAATCACAATCCTTGCGCCCTTTTCTTTTGCTCCATAAGCAAGTGCTTTTCCAGCACCACCAGCCCCAATAACCACAAATAGTCTACCAGCCAATGGTGACCCACTTGCACCATTTTGAACACCTGAACCTGTAAACAGTATAGGTGGCAATTTCAATGGGTCAACTTGAGTTACGTTTGCAGGTCAACCTAACCCGACCCAGTTTTAATCTGACCCGCCCATAATGCCACATCTAGTAGGAATAAAGAAGGAAACCTCGTAGGCTATCCTCAATAGCAGATATAGCTCCTACATAGTCTGTATTGCAACCATATAACTTCCCGTCATTTTGTCTCCTGATAACGCAATTGACCGCTCCTATTGACTGTTACATACAACCAATAACATGTTAAATTAAAAAAAACTTACTTTTATCATTAACCACTATCTGCATCTGCTTCATGCTTTCTATGTGATCAACAATATAATTTACCTTTGCAACTGGATCAACCTCATCACAACATTGAACTATACTCTCTTTGTGAGGAATCGTACAACTGCATCCGGTAATAATGTTGTAAATACATTTAAACTTTACTATTGAAATATTAGCCTTGATGAAATAGATTTAAAGCTCAACCTGAACCCAGCAAAATCTGTAGACGAGTAAGTTTGAAGAAAATTCTTTACGTCATCCACCAACATATGTACATAGACTCCATTAAAACCAACTGATCTGAAAGCTTTATTGTATAACAGAGGCGATTTGCTATGCCCAACAGGCTTCCCAATAATACCGAATACTTTTGTGTCGGGCCCTAATTGTCTGAAATTGAACAAATCCAAAAGATCCCTAATTGTAGGCTGCCCAGGTGCAGATACCTTTCCGTCTTCAAGGGTACCAAACGTTAGATATCCACCAAATTTAGGGCACAGTACTCGAGACATCAAACCCTTCTCACCCATTACCATTGCTATTATCGGAACCTGAAAGATTGAAACTTTTACTTAAATAAACAATATATAGATTCTTTTATCATAGTTTCTTTACCTAACAATGTAAACCTAATAAATATAAAACGGGCCCAAGAAACTAAATATAATTCTGTAAACTATGCTGCATGACTGCTGCATGACTTACGGCTTACTTGAGAATGAGCAGTTATTTGAAAGACTCGTGCTACATCAGTTATATCTACAGCAGTTGTTGCAAACTTCACAATGTCAGCCCCTGTTGCTTGTATTCTGGCCACAAGGTTCCCGAGGTCTTCTACTGATGGGGTGTTTTGATAATTGTGGGAAGAAACTATGAGTTTGCATTTTGTAGGCGTATCTCCAATGATTAAATTGTTGAAATCATCAACAGCCTGCATGTGAGTAACTGAAATGAGAAATCTGATTGAAATATTATGTCTGATACTAGATATAATAGTTCGTATATACCAACTCTAATCTTCGCACTTGTAGAAATCTAGGATTACAAGTAACAAAACATGTATTTTTCATTTCATATGGAACCGTATATTTATCAAGAAGAAAGGAACCTTGAGCTCAACATCAATGTGATCCGCTCCTAACTCCATTGCCAATCGAAGAGCTGCCAATCGACTCTGTTCATCCCCATCATATTGACCACCTTCCCATGTTGGCCTACAAAATCACACAAAATCAGAAACAACATCAAGTAATCTCCAACAACATTTATCAAAAAAATCAAAAGCCGTTCCGTAATCAGATAATCAATGTGCCAATCACTCAGAAGGCTCAATTTAAACTACTTTTTTACTACACAAACTTGATAACATCAACCAATTAATAAGACATTAAGAATCGATTACCCAAACACTTATAAACACTTGCAAACTCTTATGTCCAAGGCTTGATGCAAAACTACTATCGAGCCGGGGTCTCACTGGAAGCAGCCTCTCTATTCCTACGGGGTAGAGGTAAGGCTGTCTACATCTTACCCTCCTCAGACCCTACCTTAGCTTTGCTATCGTCTGGGATTTACTGAGCATGATGATGATGATTACATTCATATTATAAGACTTTACAGATAAAAATAAGAATATCACCTGTAAGTGAAAATAGTGGGGAGCTGACTACGTTTAACTAGGGTTTGAATATCCTCACGAGCATTAACCACTTTCAAGCTATCCAATCGGATTTCCACAAGGTCAGCACCACTCGATTTCGCCGAATTCATATGAATCAGCATCTGATCCACCGAATCCGCCATAATCGGCGCACAAATTAGGGTTGAGTTCCTCCTAATCCCGTCACTTTCTCCCATCCTCTCCACATCAGGCGTTACCTAACAATTAATTCCCAATCAAACATAAAAATCCACAAATTACTACACACATAAAACGGTGAAAATGCAGCAGAATGAAGTCAAAATTAGTCTCGGAAATTCATACAGTTCCACAACTGAAACGTTGTTTGAACTTTGAACATACAATACAATAGGCAAATTTACACATGCGTATAGAGAGAGATAGATAGGGGACTTACGAGCTCCATTGTAGGTCTGTGAGGAGGTTAGGTGGAAGAGAGATAATGGGAGTGGGATATGTAGCGGGTGTAGGTGTGAGGAAGGGGTTGGTGGAGAATTGAAAAAGGTTAATTTGGTGGACGACTTGCAGTGGCATCAGAGGGGTTAGTTGGGAACACATATTGGACGTTGGATTTGTTATCAAGTGGCATTTCCGTACGTTGGATTAACACGCCTAACATTCCATAAATAGCAAACAAGTTGAACTTTCATGACCATCCGCACTGGTCTAGGTCCAAGGACCTTAGGGTGAACGGGGTGTTAGCGGAGATGGTGTGCGGTGAAGGTGTTATCGTGTGGTAACATCGCCGCCATCCCTGTTTTGTATGCGCCAAACTCAAACATTCGGGACTACTCACCGCTTGTGTCATGTTGATTTTTTCACCTCTCAAATGGCTATGATTGGCTGGGGAGTGGAGAGAGGAGCACCGCTTACGTTTGAATGTAAAATGGAGAATGAAGAGAGAAGCTGACGAGACATAGTGTGATTGGCTGGAGTGGAAAGGTGACTACTCCCGAGGAGCACCCCTTACAATTTCTAAATATGTAGCTTGTTTGTTATTGTATGGCGGCTTTTCTTTAGTGAGAAAAGAACATTTCATTGGTATGTTTTTGTGATTGAAATTCATGACAATAGTTGTTGAAACTTTATTGTGATTAAAATCCATAATGATATACATTGGAACTTTAATGATGCTATGATTGAAATAAAGCATGAGTTACTTCAATGTAGGGTTCTTTAAATCGCTCGCCGCTTATCACTCGTTCACAGCTTGCTTGGAAAACGTTCTGAATATGCTCGTTCGGTTTGCAAACGAGCCAAAGGTCCGCTCGGCTCGGGTCGGCTTGAATTAATTTTTATTGATTTATTACATATATAATTATATATTCGCACACAAATTACATGTATATTCATATTTCATACATATTAGATTTGGCCCACTATATTCAAATATACAATTATATTTATACATACTGGCCAAATCAAACTAATAAAAAATTTAACACTAAATTTAAAACTAAAACTCTAAGTCATGAAGCGACATAGTTGACATCTTTCTCTCATCAATCGTCTCTTGCCTCACCACACGCCACAATGTGACAATTGTTCTTTGTTGTATTCATTGTCTCACCTACCTCAACCGGAGCCTCATCCTCGGACTGTCCGACCTCAATCTTAGCGTCATCCTCGGACAGTTGAACCTTAGTCGTGGCCCGATAGCGGAGACATGTAAGGAAACATGCTAAATCTATGGTTGTCCAAATTACTCGTTCGCTTGCTTCTCGCTCGCCGCTCGCTCGGAAAATTGCACACTCAAATATGCTCGTTCGGATTTCGCTCGGTTGTAAACGAGCCAAGCACGAGCAAAGGTCCGCTCGGTTCGACTCAGCTCGCGAACAACCCTAATTTAATGAATACTGATAAAAGGTGTTTACTATTTAGTGGTAGCCCAGAAGCTATGGGTTGTAGTCTTGTTATGACAAATTTTGTTTGGGTTGAGTCAGAGGGGTTCCCATTTATGGGTTTCTCCTAGGAGGTTGAGCTGGGTTATCACGTTCTATTCTTTGGGTGGGAGGATGATCCATTTTTCAGGGTGGACTCAAATGCCCGAGTCTTTGTTGTTTAAAAAATATGAACGTTTATGACTTCAATGCTCTTCAGGTTCTAAGCGAGTTCTCTTTCAATTTTCACAAAAAATCCTATCACATTGCGTGGAGAAAATCTCGCAAATAGCTCACGCATATTGCGCTTCACACCTTGGTGTCAGTGACTCAGTGCGTGGCGGATGCAAGTGAAAGTTAGGGTGGGCCCAGGCCCACCGTCCGATCCATACTGCAATCCATGTGTTTTTCTTTTGTTAGTGTATGTCAGGCCCTATCGGTGAAGTGCCATTCAACAATAGTCCAATACCTACAATTAAGATACCCTGGCCCAACTCCCAATTGTTAAATGTTAATACCTAATTACCTATTTACCCATAACTTGTAGTATAATCCTTACGGCTTTACGAGTTATTGTCTGCTACCAGCGAACAAAGAAAAAAAAAACAACTTTGTGAATTGTGATCGGCAAGTAGAAGTTACAAATAAAGTGTTGTTTTCTTATCAAATCGATCGAAGTTCGCGATTGACCAGGGTTTCTTTTTTATCCCTTGTTTTTGTATTTGTGATTGCCCCTTTGTTTTCTGGGATTTTTTCAAATTTTAATTTATGTTTTCTTATAATTTTAATTTATGTTTTCTAGGGTTTTTAAATTTCATAAGTGAGAAGTTGAACCTAATTTAACGATAACTGTTACTAATGAAGATGAAATCTCGCATTTCTAGAAAATGAAAACACGTGGAAGACAATCGTAATTGAGGTATGTCGTTAATATATTGAATTAGGTTACCTGTAATGGGACGCTTTGCAAGGGGGGAGGAGGCTGAAGGCGCCCATAGCGCCCCCAACACCACTACGGGGGGAGTTATGGGGGCAAAATTCTACAGCGCCGTTATCCATTTTCCTCCACTCACACACACATATATACATACATATATATGTATAGTTTAAGGGTTTATTTATTAATTGGGTAATGATGAGGTAGGGTGTTATGACTACGATCTCAATTTATATAACGCCCCATAAAGCCCCTGTGTGACGTGGCACGACACGTGTCGCATAACGCTCACAAAGGGGCTTTATGACTATGGATGGCCTTATATATAATGAACATCGTTTTTTTTGACTTGTGCCCACCTTAAAAAAAATTATGTATCCGCCACTGCTTGGTGTAATGTTCACACTTCACCGCGTGGCCTCAAAACCACATCTAGCCACACATGCATGAGATGTGAACTGCCTGGGCGCCCGATCTAATATATAACGATGCTTAAGTCAAGTGGTGTGTAGGGCCGGCCATATACATGCCAATACAATACGAAAATGTCATGATATGGAACGACTGGCATAAATAAATTTGAATGTGTGGTAAAAATTTTCTTATCTTCACAGTATAATAATCAATTATATCTATATCAATTAAATATTTTTTTCTTGATGTGCAATAATATTTTATATTCAAGAAAACTCACTTTGTACTTATTAGAGTGAATTGTGTGAAGGGAAGGGCGGCAAGAGAAGGGTGGTTGTGAGAGGGGTGGGACCCATGGTTTCGGCGTCAGTTGCAAAAAGGAGAAGGGTGGGTGGGTGGCTGAGGGGGCACCGGGCAGGAGAGTCGGCCGAAGGGGAAGGGCATCCTGCGTTGTGGATAGTCTAAGTAATTAATTATACTTGTTTGACTACTATTAATATGTAAAATTCTTAGCGGCAAATCACTTTGAGAGACATCGACAGTACAAACTTTTAATCCTCTGTTATTCTCCTTGCGTGAAGGATTATATCATTTGTTATACTCTTTTTGTTTTTTCAGCTAACGTAGATGCAGTTAACGCAGATACATCATTACGATCTCTTGGTTTTTCGTTAGTCATTGTAAATTGAAATATACCTTGATATAAATAACGGCCTACAAACATAGTACAATAAAAAATCAAAAAGCAAACACTAGGGTAGGGGGTTTGTTTGGCATGGATAATGGAATGGACAATTGAATGAAATAGATCATTACCATTCCATAGTTTTGTTTGGTTATCGTTTGGGAATGGAATGACTCATTACCTTGTGTTGTTTGGCAGACAAAAAATATGAAAGAATAAAATCGGCAATGGGTGGTGGTAGTGGGTGCGGCGATGGCGGTGGCGACGGTAGAGGTTGGCGGTGGCCGGTATGTATAATATAAATTTAATTATTAAAGAAATATTTATCTACACATTACTAATAGCAAACATAAAAGTTCACTCAAATATGAAAAGTTAAGCCACAAGCAATTAGACTTATACTACATGCAATGTTCAACTTGTTATGGTATGTATATTTCACCAATACACGTAATCATTACCAAAGTGATGATGATGGTTCATGAGATATACATCAAAAACACTCACTAAAACAAATCCTTCGAAAAACTGTTTCCCACCAGTGTGCACGTAAAAACTTCTATCATCACCTTCCTTAACTACCCCCTCTTTTCAATTTAGTTTTCTTAAAACAATGTATATGGAAAGATTCAAACACGTATGTATAAACAATAAACCCGGATTTACATTTATACAAGTGTAGAGTATCAACAAAATAAATTCGAAGCATGAAAAATATAAGTAATTTGTTTAGATTTACAAGTGTAAAGTTTTAACAACACATTTTGTTCTAAAAATATAAACGAAGTTAGTTTGGTAATAAAAAAATATATCATTTAAGCATGGGTGGGTTATTTGTTTAGATTTAGAAGTGTAAAGTTTTAACAACACATTAAAGAAGCGGGCCAGCGGGTTCTATTGCTAATGAGTAATATGGGTCAGGAACTTTAAACCGGCTCGTGTAAGTCGGGTTCGGAATGTTGAAACCTGGAGGTAGAAAATTTGGGTCGTCAATGTCCATCAGTATAAGTTCTATGTTTGATGCCTGGCTTGGGGGTCTGTCAGTTTGTGGTTCTGTCGAAGAAACAATATTTTAGCAGTAGGAGGAAGGTAAAAAAAGCTCATCCTTATGCTTGGTTTGGTGCGAAGCTTCCGTCGTTGTTGCCTTGAACTATGTTGGGAAGACGTTTGGGAATTCTCCTTGAAAGGAAAAAGTACGGGATCCACATAGGTGGGTTATATATATATATATATATATATATATATATATATAGGAATTATTAATTTTATTCTTGAATCTTATAATAAGAATAGTAACATGCTTATTTATCTTTAATATAATTTATCAATTGCCTACAAAAAATAATAAAAATAATACATAAAATAAAATAATTTAAAAGTATTATAAAATAAAATATGTTAATAAAATATTTGAAGAAAATAAAAATAAATTTGAGACTTAGGTTGATGTGAATAATATTAATTAAAATAAAAAAATGTTAAATATATTAACATAAATGTAAACATCTAAGAAATATTATAAAATCTAAGATTATACTTTTTATTTTTAAATCTTATGTAAGTTTGTTCCAAAAACTGAGATTACCGAAAAACCAAACTGAAAAAAACCGATGCTAAAACCGAAAAAAATCAAAACCAAACATTTCGGTTTTAGTTTTGTCAAAAAACCAAACCGATTCATACACACCAGTATTTGGTGCAACCTAATGACATTTTTTGTAATTTTATCTAAGTATTTAACAAAAGAATCCTAATGACCTTTTGTGTAATTTCCACACTTTAAATTTGTGACATTTTTGTGCATAAAAAAGTTGTACATAATGGTTAGGGAGATTTTTTTTTGATATTACACTTTTAACTCAAATCAATTTTTTTTTTACTTTTAACCTAAAAGTTTACAAATTTTGCAATTTAACCTCACAACTTTTTACTTTCAACTTTGGTCCCTAATACTTTTCATGTCTCGCAACTTTTGTGTTTTACGTTATGTTCCAAAGTTTTACGAGTTAACATGGTGCAACGTGTGTGTGTTGCAACGTATTTACGTCGTCTATTTATTTTCCTGTTTGACAGGTTCGTCGCAACGTTTGGGTCCTAAATTGACTTAGTTATTATTTCCTATGTTTCATATTTCGGTCTACTTTCTTCGTTTTAACACGTCGCAACTTTAGTATTACTGATCGTTAGAGATGGTGTAACTTTAATACTATTTGACACGGTTTTATACCTACACTGCAATACGAGGTGACTTAATAGTTAATACTAGTTTTATCTAATAAAGTAACAAAAATTCAAAAGTACTAATCACAAGAAAGGAATGCCCACTCAACCGTCGATCTCAGGATGACTTCTGATTGGCCAATCTTTCGGCGGGCACTGACCCTTATCCACCATTACCAACGCTACCATCTTTTAAATATTATATATCCTTTACTACTTGCCACCATTGTGGGCAATGCATGCATCCATGATCCATATTTAATATTTTACCATATATATATATTTATATAACTACTCATAGGTTTCTGTGTCCAACATCATATAACTATCCATTCTTTCTAAATCAGGAAAGTTGCTTCATTCATCCCCATCTCCCATGGAAGGCTCCAAAGATAGTGAACGTCTTGATTTTGGGCAGATGGGTTACGGGTACTTTGTTTTGTTATTTCATAGATTTGTTATTATGTATCATAGTATTTGCAACCGATTTGTGATGACTGATGAACATTTCCTTTTTTGGTGTTAGATGCAAGCACTATAGAAGAAGATGTATGATTCGAGCTCCTTGTTGTAACGAGATTTACGATTGTCGTCATTGTCACAACGAGGCTGCGGTACGATAACTTCCTTTTGGGCCGTTTCAATCTTTTTGGAGGCCCAGATGAAATGAAATTTTGGGCCCCTTCTCCTTCTATGATTATTATAAACTTCGCTCTTTTATGCGTGTTGAACCCAAATCAAAATATAAGACAACTGTAACAAAGAGTGGTTTGCTTGCATGCACTAATATTAATAGTTAGCATACTAATCTTCTTTTGAGTGTGGGTCCTACTTTTTAGGAGGCGCTAGGCCCGAACCTAGATTATTTATATTATAGGTCTGGCACCTGCTTCCTTTTCATGTGATTTTTGTTGTTCTATTTGTTTAATGTTGCTTTTAAGTAGATCTTGTTATAATATATTAGTTAGGATTTATAGTATGTTACACAATTTTCGTAGTTAAAAAAATATAATTTGATTTGGTTTCTTTGTAATTATTTATATCGTATAGTTGATCAATAATACACAAGATGGGATCCGGTATAATAATGTCATATAGTTGATCAATAATACGCAGGTGAGATCCGGTATAATAGAATTAACCTACTAAACATACAGATAACTAGATTAATTTTCATTCAAACTCGAGTAATAAAGTTAACCTAATATAATTAGTCTAGTTCAAATGAAAATTAATCTGGTTATACGTACGTTTTGTACAATAAAACCTATATGTATTTGATCTAACACATAATATATAAACAGTTTTCACTATTCTTTTTTATTTAAAGTAACCAATCTGGATTTGAAATTAATTTTGAATATATCCAGTGATTCCCAGTGTTTGCTGAATAACTGAAACTCTAATCTTCTCTGTTATCTCTTCAGAGTATGTTGAAACGTGTGTACGATCGTCATGAGCTAAATCGGTTTGATGTGGAGCGAGTATGTTACAAACCCATAATTTATCTCATTTTTTATATTATGAAGATGTTAATTGTCACAATTAAGTGGAGATTTATGTTTGTTACAGGTGATTTGTTCAGTTTGTGACACAGAACAATCGGTATATATATACATACTTCATGATTCGATCTAGAACGATTTAATTGCTTATGTTTCTGAATTTGTTTTATTTGTGATTCAGGTTCATCGCACCTGCACAAACTGTGGAGTTAATATGGGGGAGTACTTCTGTGAAATCTGCAAATTCTATGATGATGATGTATGAAATCGAACGTATATGTTGTGTATCTAACGGGTATGTATTTGTATAACCGATTTTGGTTATCGTGTTGCAGATTGAAAAGGGTCTGTTCCATTGTGACGATTGTGGCATCTGCAGGTTTGTACATGAGGATTATGTTTTCTATTTTTTTTTTTTTTTGTGTTATTTATTATTTTGATTTATACCATTTCTATCGTGTTCAGAGTTGGTGGCCGTGAGAACTTCTTCCATTGCAATAAATGTGGTATGTATAGAAAGAATTGTTTTGTATGTGTGTTAGTGCAGTGTCGGATTCAGAATTTTCTTTATAGTCGTGTCACAGTTTTTCGAAAAAATGAAGCCAGAATGATTAATACATCATAAGTAAATGTTTGTGTAATTGTCACACAGGATCTTGCTATTCTATCGGTTTACTTGATAACCATTCATGTGTCGAAAACTCTATGCGTCATCATTGTCCGATATGTTATGAGGTTTGTTTTCTTTCTCATCTCTCCTATGCCTTATGTGAAAAGATTGTGAAACTTAATTGCTAGTTTGCTACTGCTATGCTTATAGTATCTATTCGACTCGATGAAAGACACTGCTGTCATGAAATGTGGGCACACGATGCACCGTGAATGTTACAATGAGATGATAAAACGAGACAAGTAAGGTTTCTGTGACTCCTGTTGTTGTTTTTGCATCATTTTGTTGACTTTCTTTTTGGCTTGTTAAACAGATTCTGCTGTCCAATATGCACGAAATCAATAATGGACATGTCTGCAGCATGGAAGATGATAGACGAAGAGGTGCGTACGGGTCTATCGTGTCGATTCTTGCTATCAAACATGTCTAATTCTCACGTTTTCCGATTTAGTCAACGCTCAATCCGAAGTCTGCTCCTTCTTTTTGGTTATCTTTAATTTTGTATGTTCGTTTCGCAGATTGAAGCTACTATGATGCCTGATGAATACAGGCGAAAAAAGGTACCCTTTATAGTGATCAATTTTAATAACTGTACCATTTTTTTTTAAATATTTGAAGAATAAAAATGTGTATATTTCTATATGGCGGTTTTCCTTTTCGGATGAACCTTTTGATTTTACTAGTTGGTGATTAGAGATATATCATATAACATAACAACCCGCTTATGAATACGCGAGTCGAAATTTTAACCCCGGTATTGTAACATGTGCAGATTTGGATACTATGCAACGATTGTAACGACACTACAGAAGTTTACTTCCACATATTAGGACATAAATGCCGCCATTGCAGATCTTATAATACCCGGTCGATTGCCCCTCCCGTTCTACCACAAGAATGACCAAATGCTGGTCTTCATTTCGTATCTTCGATTGGGTTTGATTCATATATCTATATATTTGTTACACATATATTATGAACACTGGATTAGCATTTATATTTGCTGTAGACACATGGTTTTGGAGTGCCTCAGAAACATTTAGCCACCCAATTCTTCCTCCACTTGTGTGCATTTCTTCGTGTCTTGGGGAGGAAAAAAGTACACAATACTTGAGTTTGCTGTTTAGGTTATGGAGTTTAGATAATTATTACTAAATCAATGCTTGTTCGTAAGATTAATCACATGAGTGGTCACACAACATTATCAACTTATCAAAAGGCAGGCAAGAGCATGACTGATGACACACTGTAGCAAAATGCTTTTTATGGCACATGGGAGAAAAATGTAGGCCTCCGTCATTTTGGTGCTTTTTACAAAGGGTCGAGGCTTCTTGCCTTTCAGTGAATTTAAAACTTTGTGTAATTTAGTTTTCTTGCTCTTTTAATGCCAACTACAGTAAAAAAAAAAGCAGGATGCAGGGCTGGTGGTCACACGTTGTACTTAATTGCACACTACCTTCATTTCATGATAGTAAATTGATAACACTTTCACCCCAACCTCCATACATTTCTAAGTGTCTAAACCTTCCCTAACATTTTACTTTGAACATTTTTGTCTTTTTATGTTGACAAAGTTGTTTTCACTTTATTAATTTAGTAAATGAATATTACCAACATATTGCAACATTGCAATGACTTTTTCAATATAGAGAAGTGTTTGGAGAAGACCGCTAATAATCATTTATCAAAATTGTCTGGTAAACTCCTAGTAAAGTGCATACTTGAGGTCTCTTCCTCGTTATTATATTAAAGCCATCTTGTGCTACCAATGTCATATTGTTTGTTAAATTTGATCTGTAAGTTAATAAGGTCACCACAACAAACGCTATCAACTTAGCATAAGACGATGATGTTTGGCCATTAACAACACATTAAACCCAAAAGTGCTGTTGCCGCGTGCTTGAATTATATAGAATTAATAGCATATGTAACATCAACAAAAAAGCCTATCTGAAAGATATCATCTTCATTTTAACTTTAGTTTAGTTGAACAAACATACCATCATTTTAATTGTTCGTTTAGTTGTTACTAAGTTCCTCGATTTGAATTCAAGTTTTGTGTTAAAAAACAAAAAAATCCCTGCATTGTTATGAGTTAACCAGTCATTCGAAGCACATCTTGAAATCGGAAGTCTTAATGACAACAATCTCTTTATACCGGTATAACAATATGAAAAAATGGCCAATTTTCGTGATGGAACTTGATAGCGGAGGTGCTTAATTGCCGGTTGAATTTGCACATATACTTTTTTTTCACTGAAACAACATATAAACTCACATATTTATGATACAACGATTACCATACATCAGCTGTTGCTGTAGATGGCGGTACAACCGCCACGACAACCTAGTGATCATACCCAGGCTGGGAATGGCATTACATTTATAGGCTTCTAAAATACAAACTTTGACGCAACCATGATGCATATCATTAACCTGGAAATATATATAAACATCCTTCAGGCAAATCAATACACACAGGTGCCTTATTTTGTTAATATAAATTACATCATTTACCATTTTTGTACTTTATGCACACAATTCATTATATACATATAAACATACATACACACGGCAAATAACCGACCTCAGATAGAAACCTTTTCTAACCTGAAGTTCCTGCAATCTGACTTTGGCATGACCAATGAGAACTAACGGGCTTAGGAGCTGAAATCTGAACACGCATGACCTCATCAATTGCACCGCGATAAAGAACATCAAGAACTTCCTGCTCTTTCGTCATTGCAAGATCTCTAAGGGAAGCCCTCCTTGATATTGACTCGTCACGCAGTCTAAATCCGTAAGACCACCGACCAAGTTTCCACCACTGAACACATATTTTTCTGTCGGAAATCTTGCTCCTATATAAGGCTTCCATCACACGTTCAGCCTGCAAAAAATGCCATAAATTTTATAACACCATTGAACACGTAAATTCTTTAATTTAATTAGTTTTAAGAGCACAAATACTGGTTACTAGGGGTGCAAACGAGCCGAGCCGAACCCGAGTCGAACTCGATTAACTTATTCGAGCTCAAGTCAGCTCGGCTCGTTTATTATTTATTAGTTAATATATTAATTATAGACTCGTTTAGGCTCGCAAGGTCGATAAGTGAAGCTCGGGCTCGAGCTCGTTTATCAAACAAGCGTATTTTTAGGTTCGGGCTCGGCTCGTAAAGAAGTTTAAATAAGCTCGGCTCGGCTCGGCTCGTTGACTAAACAACTTTAAATAAGGGGTAAATGTTACTAAATATTAGTAAAACTAATATTACATTAGGCTCTATAAGACCCGACGAGCCTGACGAGCTTCACACATCAGGCTCGAGCTTGATAAATAATCGAGCTTTGTTATAGGCTCAAGCTCGGCTCTGGCTCGATAAGGCTCGGCTCGAGCTTTTTCTCGAGCAGCTTGCGAGCCGCTCGGCTCGTTTGCACCCCTAGTTACAGATCACATCATCACCATGAAGTTAACTTGATAGACAAAATAGAAGATTAAACGGCTAAATGGATGGTTGTTGTATGCTTACCGGCACTCCAAGCCATGCGATACAGTAGTGCATACCAGCCAGATTAAGCAGCACATGAAGATTTTCTTTGAAAAAGAACAACACTACATCTCTAAACCCAAACTGCATTGAATGCATGTTTTGCATTGCAACCAAATAATGATTAACCTCGATGGACTCTGACGATATGCATTGTTCCAAAAAAGCAATAACAGCATCCGCTTTACTAGCCATCTCATGATGTTTATTCACATAAAATCCCCTCCATCCCTACATTCACATGTAAAAGATAAAACCAAAAGATTAATATCATCTACATTAATAAGGATACACAGGATGTTGGAAGCTTGGTTTTAAAAGCGTGTGGGGTCCAAGGTGTTTGGGTCTAGAAAGTCAAGATATGGGGCAAGAGCTTCACTTGCGCGAGGCGTTGCTCGATGTACACCCAAAAGTTGCACCTCTTTTACATATCAGCCTTCTTTGTCATATCAGCCTCTTTTAGACCCTAATTTGAGCCCGACCTTATTTTTGACCCACGTGATGGAGCACCGCCTCAACAGGGCAGCTCAACATATTTGAGGGCCTAAAGCGAACTTTATTATCAAGGTCTGTTTTACAGGTCTGAGGCACTTCATAGGCCGCCCCACGCTGGGTAATGGTGAAACCTTTTTGGACCATTGGCGAAAAATAAAACCTTTGGACTAAACTCGCAAAATGGCCCAAACCATAAGGACTAAAATGACATTAACTCTATTTTTTAATTCCGCCTCTAGGCAAAGGGAAAATGCCTCAAGGCACGATTCCTTTCTAACCTTGCACCCGGGTAAATCAAATGGCAAAAGGCCACCCACGTCCACGATCGCAGACGATGCTGCCATTCCAAACGAAACGCACCGCCCGAAGTGTTTGGTGCACCCAACCATAGAATATTACTTTTCGAAGTTGCATTTAAAATTTTGCATTATAACCAGAATGTCATATTATCATCCTTCAATCAACTTGTTAATAACAAACAAATTTACATAAAAACACAAATTCCAGTCACACAAAAAACCCCAAAATCAGAAATTGACCTTCAAATTGGAGTCCAAATGCTGCTGCTGGAGATGATGAGGGTTGAATTCAGGAACAACATCATAAGATTGTCCTTTATCAAAACCTAGGGCTGGCCACCTGTCTATGCATAGACCTGACCATATATGATCCGACCCACAAAGCTCCCGCCAAAACCGAGAGCAACTACCCAACGCACACAAATCCAATTCCTTCATCAAAATCCCAAATTCATTTTATCATATTTCACAAAAAAAAAAATCGAAAAAAATTACAAAAATCAGAAAGATAATTCTTAATCCATAATCTTATAAATATTAACAGATACCTGAAGCAAAGAGGCGATTTTGAAGGCAATATCGGTGGGAACCGAGTTGTGTATGGACCGATTGTTCATTTTTTGTTGGTGATTTTATGTTTTCTTTTTGGTAGTTTGTAGAGAAAAGGGGAAGAATTTAGAAGAAATACTAATAATGGATTGGAGAAACGGTGATGATCATGTCTTTTTTCAGCTAAATTTCTGCTGCGATTGCGTGGAGGCGTGCAAAGCAAAATAAACCACCGTGCAACGAAATTTTTATCTGTTTTTCCTTTAATTTGTGCAAATGTCAACGGTTTTTTTTAGATATTGTTTGACACACACACACAGTTTTTAGGACACATTTCTCTCGGCGAGATTCTAAAATCGAAAATATAAAAAACATTGAATCATGTATGCATATTGCGTTTTGTTAACTCATCAAATTTAGACTGAAACACAGAATATTATTGTATAAAAGAATAACCAAGTCACACACTGGTTTCGAGTACATCGGTAACGGTTTCAATAACACTGTTATTGGTACCGTTGTTGTTACAAAAGTTGTATGACGTATAAAGTTGTGTTTTACATCGATCAAAAACAATAAAAACAAATACTTATTACAATTCCGAGACACCTATACAAGTTCTGAAAACACCGATACTGGTAACGATGTTGTTCGGTTAGTATATCGTTATTTCGAATACAACTCCTTTTTAATAACGTTTATAGGAAACAAATAAATAAAGAGATTTATGTACTTCAAAGTGAAAAAGGAAACTAAATTTGAAAACTATAACATGATTGAAGCCTTGGCCAAATTAAGAAAATCAAAACTTTACTATTCTCAAAGTGGATATTAGATAAACTAAAATATTATGAAATCTTTTGTGGCTAAATTAGAAAAAACAAAACCTTATTACTATTCTTTGAGTGAAAAGAAAAACCTTGGTGTCCAAATTATAGAAATAAAAGCTTAATAACAAAATTAGGCAGAAGAAGCTTTACTAAAAAAGTTGATTGCGAAATGAAGAAAAAACTTTACTATTCCTAAAGTTCATTTTTAAATTAGGCAGAAAAAGCTTTACTAAAAAAGTTGATCGCCAAATGAAGAAAAAAACTTTACTATTCCTAAAGTTCATTTTTTAAATAGTAGGTTAAACTAAATTAAATTAAGTTTTAAATAATATAGTTAAATAAATTGTATGATTAATGAATGTTTTTGTGTTTAACCGGGTTGTGACTTAGAAATGGAGATGGAAGTACTGACCGTAGACATCTTCAGAAATCAGGTTATGAATCTTTTGACACGGTAATAGTTTTAGGAGACAAAGGTTCATGGAAGGGAGATAAGTCAAGTCAATTCTTGGTAAATCTGTTAAACGTCTTATTGCTTTGAAGATTGATGCAAGCAACCTTTTCATAATGGAATGGTGCACATTAAAATGTAATCGTTTTGGTTGGAGAGTTCATATGGACCATCTCCCGACCTTATCAATTTTGAGTAAAAGGAGTATACGTTTTTATTCGCAAATGTGTGTGCTGTGTGACAACGATTTGGAGATAACTGAATGTTATTTCACTTCTTCTTACATGGCTTCGGTTATTTGGCATCAAGTTAGCAAGTGGTGTAATATCCCCCCAAATCTTTGTTTTCTCGGTCAAAGATTTGTTGGAATTACATAAAACATCAAGGTTGCGGACACAGGTAAGAAGGTGATTCATGGCATAATTCTACCCGGAACTGGTCATACCTTATACCCAACTTGGTTATATACCGATAAATAGACGGATTTTTAAATAAATATTTTTATGTTTACTTAACAAATTTTATATTTAAGTTATAATATTACAAATCAAGTAATTTGTCCTGGAGTGAATCTATGTTATTGTAATATATGTCAATTATTTTTACACACTGCAAACCAAATCTAATTATTATTTTTCCATACTGCAAACCAAATTTAATTATTAAACAAATTTATTTTTGTATTACATAATAAAAAAAATTATTTTTTTTTAAATCGGGTAATAATACCCGGATCCATGCTCGGTTATAGCCGAACCCGATTATACCATACCTGGGTACATAGGATATGGTCTTTCTTCTCAAGACCTGTACTTGAACCCTACTCGGTTTCTCTCGATACCCGATTTTCCAATGCTCGATCATAGCCAAAATCAGTTCTATACCCGAAATCGAGTATTAACGAAAACCCGATTTGTGCGTCTTAGTACAAAAATACGGGCCCTGGGCCCTGGAGATATGGTTGTATGCTTAAGTTTTATTACAAAATATGGATCTAGAATAAGTTCACGGAATTAGCCCAAATGAAGTATCCAATAAACACCCATTTTGGCCCACTTTGATCAGTTCCTCCAACTAAGCCTGCTGGTTCGCTGGTTCTTCTTCTCATCGACTCGGGTGACCAAGGGGCTGTTGATTCTCGATCGAATTCAGGTTTGCTCACGATCCAAACTTTGATTTATTCCTCTTTGCTTCCTTTCGTTTGGATCTTGAAATTTTGATAGACTATAGTTTCTAATTCTGTTCACCCATATTGAATTCAGAATTTGATTTTGACTTAAATATCGTCAACACCGACTTTGAATCTCTAGGATAATTATAAAATTGATACCACCCATCACTCGGCTTGAATTTGCACCGGATTATAAGTTTTTTTTTTTCGAATTTTTGATTACATTTGAGTGGTAAATGGGTAATAAATAATACTAGTTGTAGTTGAACTCAAAAGTAAATTTGTTTTGTGTATCTCACAGGAAGGAATTAGTCGAAAGAGCAGATTGAGAAGATGATCGTCTGCATCGCCGTGGTTGGGCATCAGGTTTGTTCTTCTGTCTGCTTGTATGTGTTTAATTAATTTCATGAATCTTGTGTATTTATTATTATTATATTAATATTTGGTGTTTGTTTAATTGGGGAGGACAGAATAATCCGTTGTACATACAGAGCTTTACCGAACCGATGATGCGCTCAAGCTTCACCATATCGTTCATTGCTCTCTTGATGTTGTTGATGAAAGAGGTATCCTTTACTACTTTTTAGGGCTTCTAATTTGTTGGATTTCATGGTTTTAAAAAACGGTTGAGGCGTGCGCCTCGAGGCGAAACGTCCAAAAAACGATTCTGAGGCGCGCCTCACGGGGTTTACATTGTATGTGCGCCTCAGAGGGGCTGAGGCGCAGAAAGTCTGCGCCTCAGGTACGCCTCAGGGGTTTTTGATACTTGTTTTGTTGTTTTTGACTTTTTGTGTCAATTTCAAGCAATTTATGTCTTTTTTATGTGCGTTTCTGATGATTTTGATGAATTTAGTTAGTTATTATTTTTTTTTTATAAGATATATAATTTTTATATTTATTTTTGAATTCCGCCTTGAGGCTTACGCCTCGTGAGACGAAGGGAAAATGCCTCGAAACTCGTTTCTGTTTTTTTAAACCTTGGTTGATTTCACCTCCAACCTATCACATGGATCTGTAAATGTTAAGATTGAAAAATACATGAAACAATGGTATTCACTTACTTTTTTAGGAATTGTGTTTGTTGATCCTGTTGATTAGGTTGTCTTTATCATATCTGAAAATATGATAACATTTAAGAATTGTATGTTGGGAGTTGTTCCTTCCTAGTTGACATATGTTTGTCGGAATCGGTGCAAGATTTAAATGGTGTCTTCATCGAATCATCGGTAATGTTAACCATCTATTGGAGATAAATTTTGAAGGATTTGTCTGCAAATAAGAACATTTAGGGAGTTGTCTAATATAAGATAGTATATGAATAATCTATGCTTTATGACTAAGCATAATTTGCTTAGTATACCCCTTTTCCACTTTACACACTTCTAGAGAGAGTGAAAATGAACAAACAAGTTTTGAAAGATTTCATCATCATTTAGAATTTAAGGAGGATAAGGTTTCATATATAGGCTAATCCATACTTTTATTTGAAGAATTAGTAGTTTACCGTGGTTATTATGTTGACAGTAAGTTATCACATTAGTATTGAGCTCAAGCTATAGGTTTTAACAAAATTTTGTGATTCCAAATTTGGACAGCTATTAGTCAAACCGTGTTAGTTATAGCAACCCTTAGTTTTGCTGTAAAGAAGCACTTATCTCAAGTGATCTAACTGGTTAAAAACATATCTTTTCTGTTGAATCAAAATGTAAAGCAAAAAAGTTGACTCCGAGTAAAAGTCAAAACTTTTTGTCTAAAGCATCCAAATTTATTAAAGCATAGTCATAGGCTCATAGCGTGAAACCTTATAGGTAGGTTTGTTTCAAGTATATGCAATGCTCATTCAATCCGCCATTGGTAGGTATTCTATCTCGATCTCATAGTTCTAAACTCTTATGAAATTCATCACCTGTTTAGTGTGTTCGACCTTTTTGCAGTGTTCTGAATCTAGATGATTGATTCGATGACCTATTTTAGCGTAATATGTTTATTATTGGCACTGGATATTCAAATTAGATGTCGTTTTACAATAGCGGCCCTTACTTGTATGTATCAAAGTTGTTTAATTTCACATTAATTTCACTTTTCCCCAATCATGTTCCTGCTTTCTGTGTCGTTTCACTACTTGACGTTCTATTAAGGTTCTTGAGTTCAATTAAAGTTTGTTTGCTGTTTATCCATGTTCCTGAAAAATGCAATCGGCTGATATATACTCTTGTGTTTTCTGCATCCACTATGATTATTTTGATCCGAGTTAGGATTCTAACACAAATCTTAGTTTATTTTAGGCTCTTCTGTAAACTAAGGTGTTTCTTTTGGGCAGTAAATATTTTATTTTTCTTGATATGTTATTGACGATTGAGATGTTTCTAGCAATTTATTTCACGTTTGCTGCTTTTTTATGATACATGTGACTTAAATTATGCAATTGAAGGATTGCTCAACTGTGAACTTTTGTTAATCAGGTTGTCCTTTCAGTTCAAATTTTATGCAATTTTACATTATAATGTTTAGTGAAATTCAAGATTTTGAATAACTAGTGATAATTCATGTAGGACTCAAGTTTTAGCTTTGTTTTTAGAGTGGGCATTTGTACTTTAAAGTTGTTAGGTTGAGCTCAATTTCATGGAATTAGTTTGTTTAAGGTTATGGTCATGTATAATTTATAACCATGTAGGTTTGACATGTTTAAAAATACCATTTTTAGGGGTTTTAGGCTTGTTTAGGGCTACTTTAGGCTTTTTTCATATAATATATATTGTATATATAGTGAAAGTGTATTGTACAATTTTGCTTAACGTACGTTGCGTACGCTGATGAACTTATAACATGCGTGATTAGGTTTTTTACCCCATGCGTGATTTCTGATTTTGTACATGCGTGATTATGGCTTTCAACATGCGTGATTAGGGTTTTTGAGTTTTACAACGTGCGTAATTTCATCTCGTACACATCGTTAGGATATGTACGTTAACCAACCCCTATATAAATACACACACACACACACTTACGATCTTTACTTAATGTTAATGAGATTCTCATGACTGTTTTGCAGTAAACAACCCAAAAAAATCTGGACCAATGCTAAATGAGACATTTCTTGGTCTTCTATATCCAATGAAAATTACAAAGTGTGAGCATATTTCACGTTTATATTTAATTTACTCGTGTTTTTCTTTGTAGTCACTGGTCTTGTTAACAAAATCAAACAATGACACTATTTGTGAGCCACATGTATATGGACTTAACTGAGGTTAAATGTTGTGGGCAGGTATGGTTATTTAACTAACACAAAGGTAAAGTTTATCCTTGTCACAACAGACCTTGATGTCCGTGATGCTGATGTAAGAAATGTAAGTGCATAATGATTTTCTGAAGCTTCTGTCTTTCTGCTGTTTTATGTGCGTGCTGACTAAAGGTAGCAAAATGGGCTGGGTAATGGGTCAAAATGAGAAATTGTTTGGTACCAGTCGAAACGGACACAAATGAATTTTTTTATAATTTTGTTTTTCCTATTTTATGAATATTTTTTGGTACTAGAAGAAGCCTTCAACATCTTTCATTAAGGCAACCTAAGTATTAAAACTGCTTTATATGCTACTAAATGTGACTGATATAAATTATAACATGTTCATACAAAAGTGTTGGAATATCATAAATGATAAAAAACACCTAGTTTTTTTTTTTACATTTATGGTTGCGTTTTGTTAAATCGATACAAGGGTATTTTGTCTTTATAAGTATTTGTATGGCATTTTCTTCACTAAACATGTTTTTGGCCTATAAAGTAGTTTCAATACATGAGTTGACTTAATGAAAGAAGTTAATAATGTATTTGGTGGCCACATACATTATCCCATTAAGACCATGTGTAATGGTTAATGCCTCATAAGGGGCATTTTTCACCACATCATCATCATAAAGCTCATTCAAAAAGTTTGTAATTGTTAATGCCCCTTTTAATGTCATTTCATTAATTACTTTCCTTTTTTTTCTCCTCATTAGGCTTTATTCTAGAAATGCCCCAACCTCTTCATGCCCCTATAATGCCTATGGGGATAGTATGAGGGCATTATCAAAGTTTTTCATGCCCCTATAATGCCCATTACCTATGGTTTTATATAATTATATGATTTTTTTGAATAAAATGACTCAGGGTTATATGCATTAAGTGTACACTTTGAGTTTTGACCCGTTTCCTTATTGGTTACTCACTTGTTTTGACCTATTAGGGTTAAAACACAACCTGAATTGACCCGTAATCGAGACCTATTTGGTGCAGTTTTTCAGGAGGTTTCACTCTGCATATTTAGATGCTGTATCGAACCCATTTCACGTCCCGGTAAAAAGATAACTTCCAAAACATTTGCTGAACGGGTGACTAATATCGTCAAGTCAGTTAGCTTCCATACAACTGGATGAATTCACATGTCAGATCTTTCTTTATTACCTTCCAGTTTGGGTAATACTTGTTTTATCAAGAACTTGTTCTGCGTTGTAATATGTTTTTTCCGTTCCTTATCTTATATTTAGGCGACGTCCAACTCTTAACTGCTATGATTTGTTCCATTCTAGTCACCAACTTGTTTTTGTTTGTTATCATAAAAAGCATATGTCGTTTTTTCTCTACGGGTATTTTGTACACATAAGAGGTTTTACTTAACTTTGAAGCATACAATGTACTTCCAAAAAGTGGAGTCTAGCTTGTCCTTAAGTTCAGTCAACCACATCATCACTAAACAGTTTGAATTTTCTAGCATCAAGAACCAACTGTCTTATAGAAGAAAACGAACCCAACAAGCAAACGCTGGTAAAAACCACCATAATAAATATATTTATCCAGTAAGTGAATGAAGATCTCGTCGGCTTGTAAGTCATGTTGTATAAAAGCATCGGAAGGATGAAGTCCAATGGAATGAAACCCAGCGCTCCAACTACACCGCAAAACGATTCTCGGATTAGGTTTCGTTTTGAGAACATCCCTTGATTCACATCTGCGGATTTTGTTTCCATAATCTCATAAGCTACTTGAGAATAAACCTGTTTCAATGCTGATTTTGGTTATTCGTCGAAGATTAATAAAAATCATATAATAGCTTTTAAAACATACACCGACCTATGAGTACTAAACAGAGGAGTATCACCAATGGATAAATCCGTTGGTAATTACTGACGGACACCCGAGAACAGCAAAAAATAAAAAAATGTAAATTAAATAACATAGTCGGTAATCCGTCAGTAATCACTGAAAAATTACCGAAATAACCTTTGCCCATGGTCAAACCGACAGTTACGGATGGTGACTCAGCGTAGAGGAGTATGGATTTTGTCATTTTTGGAGGGATAAGTTGACCGAGGAGTGGTATGTCAATCATTCCTCGGTCAGGAACTTCAAGAATAAAATTTTTGATTGGATCCTTGTTGGGCTTTTTAGTCTTTTGTCAATGTGGGTCCACTATCGGCGGTGGGAACCGTTAAGGCCCAACAGTGTACAAGAATCAAGACCCAATATTTGCATCATGAATCAAGGCTCAATATTAGAACAAAGCTAATATAGTATACCAACTTTATTAGAAACAATTTTATATACTTATAACACTAATAGGAGTATGGTAAGTAACTTACATACTTCGGATCTCATAGAAAACCGTCGATGATAGCCCGTTGATTTCATTTAAGACGTAAATATTAGCTTTTTTTTTTAATTATTTTGGAATAATTGCTTGTATGTTGTCAAAATGGTAAGAAAAGGGAAGTAATCATACAAGTCCAATAGCAAAGAGTTGAAGAAGAATGAACACAACACCGAGTCCTAGAAGCCATGTGGGGGCTAAGGCAGGTCCCTCATCAGGCATGAGGTCTGTAAGAATGTTTGAGGAAGCTTTATTGCCAAACACATAGTAACCAGAGATAGCAGCAGAGTAGAATGTAACGAAAATCACAGCGTAACACATCATAAGTCCTTTAAACATCTTCCCTGTTACCGGTGGAGCCAACGTAGCCTGTATAATTTCTTGTGTAAAATAAAAACTGTATATAATGTTGTTGAAATTGTAGAGTTTAATGAACTTAATAATTACTTGTATCTCAGGCACAATCCCGTTTCCAAATATTGCGGCGATTATAAGAGATTGAGGTGAAGGCACTCATAACCACTGAAAACTTGGATGATTGTAATGAATAATCTCTTGAAGGTGCATTTTTCGATGGCCCTACGAATCAGCTCAACATAGTTAGAGGTGCCAGTATACTCACAAACGAGTTGACAACTTCTGTTTTATATGTAACGAGTGAATAAACGAGTTGGTATCACTTGTTGCATATAAAACTGAAACTGTCAACTTATGAGTATACTGGCAGCGGTACCCTAAAAGAAATGATGTTGAAAAATACTAGCATGAAGTCCTTAAAGTACACTTTTCATGTATATAATAATTAACCAAAAAGATGAATCATTATAAAATAATAAAAGAAACATTGAAATCACAGCTCGTACACAAATTATTTAAAAAACTCATAAGTGTTTCGAGTCAACTCAATCTAACCAGTTAAAAGTATGATAATTAGGTATCCATTTTGACCGTTACACAACTTGCTCATTTAAACACGTGATAATAGTACCTGCATGGAGACAAGCGACAACCATAACGAATGTATAGGCTAAGATAGTGAAGCTAAGTTGACGTGTCTAAGAGAGTGAAAACTCGGCAGCTGAGAAAGAACCATCATCACGACTGTCACCATTGCTATGAATTCCCTGAGATGAAGGGGTCCGTCGGGGAAAATACTCCAATACATTATCTAAATAACAAAGAAAGTATTAAAGAAACAACAAAAATATGTTTATGAATAAATATTGAATGCTTATATGGTGTGTCACTTTTGTTATACCTGAAGGCATTCCCCAGCAAGCAAAATAGCTCCTATGCTTATGCCAGTGTTAATGGCAGTTTGAATAAAAATTACAAAGTAGTATATCCAGCCAGCTCCTACAAAAACAAAAAGCAACAATGTTATAAAATCCCTTAGTCCAGAATAGGGATATATGATGTTTATAATTAGCTTTTGGTATATAAGATACCAGGTTTGAATCTCGTGTATTAAACTCACGGCTTGAAATTAGTAAAACTTGGTTTCATTTTTGTAATTTTAAATAGGTGGAATCATAAAACGCAAAAGAGGAAAATAAAAACCACAACTCTTAAATTTAGAAAAAATAGAAATAAGATAATGGTGCATTAGAATTTTATCATGAAATTGTAAAATTTAAATAATGAAAACGTACGGGTTTGATGAAAACGAAATAAGGAATGTATTAAATGTAATATTGAAAAGGAAATCGAGTAAAATTTAAACATGTAAGGATCCACGTGTAAATTAAATGTGTATACGATTTAGACGAAAAAAAATGTTGTCTAGAATTGTGTCATGTGTCCCCTAAGATTTTTATTTATTAGGTATAGAGACACGGGAAGAGAAGAGAGAGAGGGATATAGATAAGGATAAGGTTAAGAATAGAGACAAAGATAGAGAATATATAAAGACTTAACATAACATGTATATTCCTATATGGTAGGAATTAACAATTAATATTCAAATTAAAATTAGTGTACACATGACATCTTTTGGAATCATCATATTGATGAATTTGTCGGTTGATGAAAGTCATATGTTTTGTATTTTGCAGTGTTTTCGCCCAACCATATTTTCTTCATTACGAAAACTCCTCGTTTTGTATCTGTAGTGTTTTCACCCAACCATATTTTGCTGCGTTATAAAAACTCCTCAATCCGCAAGTGCGTATGTTACATTAGCGGGAAAAAGCTAAAGTGGGTTGTATACGATGAAAGAAGGTAAATTATGTCACATTTCGGCGGAATCAATCCAAGGAGACAACGTTAGTTTTTTTAACCGCGATTGACGCGACAGAGTAAAACAAAACCCCAAGGGATTTGGAAACCTCTAACTTGGAAGTGTAGCTGGGGATCACCTAACCTATTTATTTGTTAAGAGGGCTATGTGCCAGGTTAGTTACCGTAAATCCTAGTTCCCCTATTTTGTTAAGCTCTTGCCTTAGCTAGCCTTTTAGAGGCATACCAAGGCCCACATAACGTTAATGCGTAACCATAAATGATACAACATACCCAAAACATCCGAGGCGAGTTCCCTAAAACGGATATGGCGTCTACCAGCTTTCTCACAATGCTCAAGAACAAGTGACATGAGACAATAAAGTAAATGTGACCACCCCCATAACCGTTAGGGTAAACAATCCAAGAGCCCATCCAAGCCCCCTGAATACGTAAGGTAGGGTCAGTATAGTGGGTCCCACTATGGCAGTAGTCAGGTGAAACCCAGCATGATACCATTCACCTACCATACAATGAACAAAAAAAAGTTCAAACACATGGTTTTAAGATTAATAAATTTATTTGTCTTGTAATCAAAGTGTAAAATACTAAAATGATTCATGAGTTTAGGTCAGGGTTCCTGATGTTTCATTTTTGTTGTCTTTTTCAGCCAATTAGTAAACTGGGTTAGAATTTTCTATTAACTTCTCCCTGATTTGTCGTTTTCCTCATTGAATTAAAATATATCATGGCATAAAATGACGATTATACCACTTATTTAAATGAGGAAACCGACAAAAAGGGAGAAGTTAACTGAAAATTAAAACTCAGTTGTCAATTGGATGAAATTGACAATAAAAATGAAACTTTAGGGATCAGATTTAAAAAATTTATTTTAGACTGAACAGGCAAAAGTAGCGTAAACTCAAGGATCATTTTAGCATTTTACTCTGTAAACAAATAAGTGAAGTTGATCACCTTTTGATTCAAGCACAAAAGTTGCACCTGCATCTCCTTTCCGGATGATTTTGTTTTCCAGTGGTGGAGGAGCTTCGGTCATCAAGGATGATTAGTGTTGATGACGATTAGAAGATGTACAATATTTATTTCTTAATTTGTAAACAAGGGGTTGTCATAGAAAAATGATTAGGATGACAAATGCTGATAGCTACTGAAGAGACGTGATTATCTTCATTGTTCAACATATACCTCGAAGGTTCCGGTACAAAGCTAGCTAGACGGCTACTAAATTAATCTGTATGATCATTTATAAAACATATATTGAATTTAAATAATCTTAACTTTCACCTTTGGCTGATAACATTTTTAATTTACGAATTGTATCATGTCACTCTCAACTTTTAACTTATTTTTCTCTGGCACTCTCAAAATAACTGAACCCTAACCTAGTTAGCTGACGTCAGATGCTACGTCACTAGACAAGTGCCACATCAGATGCCACGCCATCAAAAAACGCTAGATGCCACGTCAGCAAAAAAGTTCATGTCAAAGTGTCATGTTAGATGCCGCATCAGCAAAAAATGTCACGTCATATGACACATAAGCAAAAAACTAACTGGGTTAGGGTTCTGTTAGTTTGGGAGTGTCAGAGGAAAATAAGTTGAAAGTTGAGACTGGTGTGATACAATTCGTAAGTTAAGAGTATTAACGGCCAAATAGTAAAAGTTAAAGTTATTTAAATATGATATCCTTTGTAAAATATATTTCTTCCCTCATAAAATCAGATATTTGTAACATGGGAAAACATATAAGATAAAGAGTTAGATTCTTAACAAACTTTCTTTTACTTTTTTTTTCTTGTAACTTTACACAAATTCCGGCCGGGTCATGCAGGTTTTCCGTTTAGGGAGTGAGTCAAAAAGGATATATTTGTTATAAGCAGGGATATTGGATTTAAATAACCTCAACTTTTATTAATTGGCTAATAACACTTCAAACTTTCGATTTATACACCAGCACTCCGCGATAACCTCCTAACTTACGGAACCCTAACCTAGTTAGTTTTTGTTGATGTGGCATCTGACGTGGTCCCTTTTGCTGACGTGGCAATGATGTGGCATTTTTAGTGATGTGGTAGCTGATGTGGCAGCTGGCGTGACATTTTTTGATGATGTGGCAGCTGACACCAGCTAGCTGGGTTAGGGTTCAGTTAGTTAGGGAGTGTTATCGACCATAAGTTGAACGTTGGGAGTGCTGGTGTACAAATCGAAAGTTGGAGTGTTATCGACCAGTTGGTGAAAGTTAAGTTTATTTCAATCCAATATCCCTTATAAATATAGTATAATATTGTGATTATCAACTCATAAAATAGATTTATTTGTTGTTGAAGACTTCAATTACTATATATCATTATATATATCCATGTATTTCATTATAAACTATATATTATACATATATCCATCTATTTCATTATAAACTATATATCTATTAAACGCAATACAATTTAAAGAAATGAGAAACTTGCTCGGTATGGAAGATTTAGGAGGCACACATAAGGATTAAGTAGGAGAATGTTTTATTTAATCCTTATCGGCAGAATTGTCGACAAAAGCTGGTTGATACTAATACAAATCGGAAGTCTTGATCAGTGGCGGATCCAGAAATTTTTTTCAAGGGGTTCACTTTTAAAAACCCAGGATTTCTAATACACACAACACACATACATACCAATAATACCACTAGACCACTTAATCCATTTGTTTAAAAGGTTCCTCTACAAAATATTAAAGGGTTGCTTTAAAATTTTTCTAATGACTTAACACTATAAATTATGTACCGAACAAGTTCCTAGAAACCCCTTAAATGGCTTTAGATCCGCCCTTGATCTTGATCAGACAGGGATACTTAATATTTTTATTATTTACTTGTTGCATAAGTTTAGGAGTCTAGCTTTCTCTTTATGTTGATATTTAGTATAAATACTTTGATAGGGTTATTGTAATCACTACTAGAAAATAAACCTTTAATGACACGCAATGTGTGTCATTAAAGGGTATGGATGACACGCGAAAGCACGTCAAGGAAGCCCCCGTCATAAAATGAAGACGACACGCCTTTGTGTGTCATATGTTTATGACACACATTATGACACGCATTTACGACCACATTCAATAACACACATGTACGACATACAATACGTGTCAAGGAAAGCCCAGTCATAAATGAAATAAATGAAGATGACACACGTAAATGTGTGTCATGCTTTTACCTAAATTTTTTTTAAATTATACAGAATTATTGATTTTCACATTAGAAGACAATTATTTTACCTGTTTTTACTAAAAAAATTATATATTTTTTATAATTACTAATTTCCACATTAAAAGACAATTAATGTATTTTTATTAAAAAAAATTTTTTTTTATAATTACTAATTTCCACATAAAAGACAATTAATGTCTCGTAATACAAAATAAATACATATATAACAAATCAATCAACTTTATAATATATTTATACAACATTAAAAGACAACTAATAAATTACATATAATTTGCGAAACAAATACAATTAAGTTTATACAACATTTTTGATAAGATATTAACAAATATTATACAATATTTCATTAAATACTAACAAACAAAATTAACAATATTTCATTACTATTACTAGATATCATCAAATTGAACAATCTCCATTAGAAGACCACGCGAAATTGAGGTGTGTCAGATCCGCTGGCCGTTTAAACCTCCCAACATGGGCCACCGGTCGTCGCTTAATGTGGCATCTTTCCTCCCCAACGGTTGGCTACCATCATGCAATCAAGTTTTATGGCCTGAATCGAGCAAAACGAAAAGAAAATGAAAACCATGGCGGAACTACAACATCTCGAATCGGATCTACAACCCTTTAACCCAATCTCTGTATCTTCATTACCAAATAAGGTGATGGATGAAGTCGTATGGTGGCGGCAGTAGCAAAAAGGAAAGCTTCGTGCGACTTTGTTCAGATCTACCTTACCTGGAGGACTCAAACACTAACAACCGGCACTGTTGGTACCGGAGAACTCGAGCACTAACATTTTGTTCTTCTTCGATCTTCAATACTCAGTTAGAAATCTAACACACACAATAACAAAATCAGATTGAAGGTATTAACCAATTGCATTAATTAAACAACTAACGCGCGTGAAATTACTGGCAAGAAGTGGATCAGGAAGGGAAGACTTGGTTTTATTTCAGTGAAAGAAAGGGTTTGTTTTTGTTTGGATGAAAGAAATTAGAAATCTTGCTTTTGGTTTTTGTTTTGAGATGGAGGTGTGATATTAACCGACGATGGGAATATGGACGGTCAAGATTGTTCATTTCTTTATATAAATGATGGTTAGGATTATGGTTAAACGTGAAAAATATAATTGCTCCCAAAACCATTATACTTTCATCTATTATTTTCAAACTTGATTAATTCTATACTTTTTTATCTATTGATTAATTCTATACTTTTTTTATCTATTTTTTTTGAACGGCCAACTAAATCACCGGATAAACATCCTAAGATGCCCTCAATCGAGCAAATGTATCCCCTCCTCCATAACGGTCAGAGTTGGATGCATACCCGAGCCACCAAGCCACCAGTTCCAGGGAAAACCCGCCGCCCGAAGGCCCACTGCGGTAAAATCCAGTTCGGCTCGGTTTCAATCTTGTGACCTCCAGAGAGGCCTAGCTCTAAACTTCATTGCCACCACCAATGTCCTTCAAAGTGATTATAGTGGGAGTTGAACTTGGGACCTCAAATAGAGAAACCAAGTGACTAACCACTAGACCAACTTGTCGGGACACTTTTTCAAACTTGATTATTTTATGTACTTTACATGCCTAGACAAATACTAACATAGAAACGTTTAATGCTAAATATTTAAAATATAAAATTTGTTAGAGTAAAGTATAATTTCAGTCCATCTGGTTAACACCTAATGACACGTTGCGTCCTTATTTGGCAAAATTGAACAATCAAGTTTCTGTGGTTGTCGATTTCAATCAATAAGGTCCCTTTTTAACGTACATGTTAGTCAACCGTTAGTTGATCAGGACAAATACGTCTTTTAACAAATAATTCAAACTAGTTGGACTCCCTTGCCTTTGCGGCGGGCTTTCAAGCAGTATCGGTCCGGTTCAATTACAATGCGATATCGGCATCTGGCATAGCAATCAACACGTGTTTTACATTGATTAAAAACTATAAAAACAGACCAGTACTGGTGTTGTTCCGTCGGTGCTGGCACTCGATATATGTTACGATACAAAAAAATACATGATTTTGAACACAACTCTATGTTTAACGAATTTTATACGGCCACGTCGATAAAACTATAAAAACGAATACGGTACATGTATCGGCGTGGTTGTCGGTATTTGTTTAGCTTGTGACGATAAAAAATATCAACTATATTTGACCCATTTGAATATAAATTTTATTGAATAGATAGTATATTTGAAATTTTATAAAGCCTTATAATTAATAAATAACGAAAAAGGGTAATCGACATCATTCTACAAAAGAAACTAAACCGGTGTTACACGCGGGTACCAGTACTGATGTTGTTCGGACGGCACTGATAATATTAATAAAATCATTAAAGTTAAAATTAAAAATCTAAGTATAATTAAGGTTAAAGGTATAATATAATAAAACTATATAATATTAAAATATTAAAAAAACTATATATTATCAAAACATTAGAACTACTATTCATGGACACTTAAAATAACATGTATAAAATAATAATAATGTATAATAACTAGTGACCTCCCCGCGTGCTGCATTTTTTGTCTCTAGGGTTTTAAGGTAATTTAAATATTTCTATGACGTTGGGGTAACGATAGAAATAAAAAGTACCTTATTGATCCAAATCGATAACCATATGGACTTGATTGTTCAATTTTATCCAATAGAAACTCAAGGTGCCACTGGGTGTTAACCATAGGGACTTAAATTAAGGTTTACTCAAATTATTATGATATAGGCAAATAAACACGTTTAATACATCAATATTTCCAGAAATTATATTGGACTAAATATAATATTCATTCACCAACATTCATCAAACTTAATTCGTTTTTAACTAAACTCAACTTGTGACATGACAAGTTGTTTTGTTTATTTATTGTTATATATATATATATATATATATATATATGAGATGGGTAAAATGAGAACCACCTTGAGTTGTGAGAACCGTAGGAATCAATATTAGCCATTGATCAAGTTGGTTTTGATGGATGAGATTAAAAGACAATAAAACAATGTAATAATTGTGTTTTTATTAATGACATTTTGTTTTTTAGTGACAAAGGGGCATATTGGTCTTTTTACTATAGACTTAATGATTGTTATGATTATTGATTTTGTTTTAATTAATAATATTGTTTTTTAAAATTTAAACATGCATTATTGATTTTCTTTTAATTATGATATATTTTTTTATTTAATTCTCAGTTAATTTTTTTACGCGCCGGTTTTAAACTTTTTTAACGCGCAGGTTTAAAAACTTTTCTTGCGCGCCGGTTTTAAGTTTTTTTGCGCGCGGTTTAAAACTTTTTTACGCGCGGTTTTAAATTTCTTTTATGAGCCGGTTTAGAACTTTTTTTACGCATCGGTATAAAAACAATTTTACGCGCGATTTTATACTTTTTTTACGCATAGTTTTAAACTTGTTATGAGCGCCGGTTTTGAACTTTTTACGCCCCGGTTTTAAACTCTTTTTGAGCCCCGGTTTTAAACTCTTTTTATGCGCCGGTTTTAAACTTTTTTTTTCGCGCCGTTTTAAACTTTTTTTACGCGCGTTTTTAAACTTTTTTATGCGCCGGTATAAAAGTTTTTTTACGCGCCGCTTTAAAACTTTTTTTATGTGCGGGTATAAACTTTTTTATGCGCGGTATAAAAACATTTTTTACGACCCGGTTTTAAAATATTTTTTACGCCATTTTTTTACGATTTTAAACTTTTTTTTACAAAAAACTAGTAATACGTAATATTTTACAAAAATAGATATCATATTCGATATTTATGTATTTTGTAAATTACGTAATATTTTTTGTGTTTAAATTTAAAACTTAAGTTATTTTTTCATAATTTTAAATATAAAAAGTATAAAAAAGATAAAAAGAAAGAGATATATTGTTATGTTAGACATATTATTGATGATGTGATGGGTATTATTGATAAAAGAGAGGAGATTGATAAGAGAGAGGAGATGTGACCTTAAGTGAAAAAGACTAAATTGCCCTTTCAAATTAAATTGTTTATCGATGATGTGTGTAAAATTTTATTGGATTAGAAAAGTTCTCATGGTTCTCGCAACTGGTAATGATTCTTTCTTGAACCGTATCATATATATATATATATATATATATACTAGGTTAGAATACCGTTGCATACATTGATTTCTTTTATTCGAAATTAAAAGTAGGATAAGATATGATTTTAATTTATTATTTATTTAATTAATATAAGATAAATAGGAGAGAGAGACATAAAAACTAAAAAGTAGATGTCTTAAAAGGATGACACGTGACATATATTAATTTTATTATTATATAGAATATAGGTATATATATTTTTTAAAATTTCGGTGTTCTGTGTTTTCTAAAAGTTATAATTTTATATATAGCATATATAACAATTACTTTACTAAAAATTCATACTTTGATGTAATGTATTTCAAAAAATATTTCATTTTTGGTAGGAGGAAAATTTTCAAAATTGAAATTTTGTTAATGGGTGTAAAGGAGGAAACGAAAATTTAAATAGCATAAGTAAAGATGACGATTTCTATGACATAAAAATGTATGTCATAACACACAAAAATGTGTATCTTAAATTCTTCAAATTTAAGAAAAGATGACGGTTTTTGTGACACACAAAAATGTGTGTCATAAATCTTCCATGTTTTACAAATGATGACATTTTTTCTGACACACACTTTTGCATGTCATAAAATTAGCGTTTGTCATTATTCGTGTGTCATTAAAGGTCTTTTTTCTAGTAGTGAATCGTAAGTTTGTTTTTTGAATTTATGAATAAAAGAGTCCTAGGTGTCCCTGAATAAAAGTGTGTTCGTGGTTTTGATATCACTTGCTCCAACACTTTCGTCGATCAACATTTGTTTATAATATTAACGAATGCACTTAAACGAACACGAATAAATCCATGTCCTTAACGAATTGGACAAAAACAAGAAATTTTGTTTGTTTAAGTATTTGTGTTGGTTTGTTTGCTTGCTCAGTTAAAGTTAAAAGAACGAACACAAACCTCTTCGTTTGTTTCATTGTTAAGTCTAATCCAATCCATTAAATAAACGTTCACTGATATACTTAGACCATATTCATACTCCAGCTAATCAATCATGGATCATGCGAAACCTTTACGTATCATAAAATCATCATCATACTCAGTAAATCCCACCAATAACAAAGCTAAGGTAGAGCCTCAGGAGGGTAAAATGTAGACAGTCTTACCTCTACCCCGTAGGAATAGAGAGACGTATTTTACTAATCATAAGATGCAAATTCAAACTGGCACAAAGAAAAAACATGGACTCAAAGAAGCTCAATAACAGAAAGTGAAATAACATCAAACTGGTACATAACTTAACATATTCACTTATTGACCAAATTACCGCCTTGCGATCTTCTTCAAAAGAGTGTAATACGAGAGCCAAACCAGAAGTAGTGCTGCAATGACGGATATGATTGCCATAATGGAAGTGGCAGCTAAGTGATGACAGAATGAGCCATACGCATTGCAGATCTCCTTCCAGAATGAATGAGAGTTCCCTTTGAGTCCAATATATGCTACTCCTAGTTCTGCTCCCATAGCTGAACATAAAATACTCAACAGCAACTGCATGCAAGCAGCAGACGTGTTGTTAACTGTTAGTTTATGCATTACTTTATTAAACTTTTTAGTTGGTTTTCATAAATAGTTTGTAAAAGCATAAGGGCTTTTTTTTTTTTTTTTTTTGTATCTTAAAAGCAACTGGTTGTAGTAACTTCTATATCATATGCTTTAGAATGGAAAAAAATTTTGAATACCTAGTTCGAATAATTCACTTTATTTTTATTTTTCATTTGGCACTACTACCATGAGTGAGAGACTCGTATTCACTTTATTTTATACCATGAGTTGAGAGGACTCGTATTCACTTTATTTTTATTTTTCATTTGGCACTAACTACCCATGAGTTGAGAGGACTCGTGAGAACCCCACTTTTCGTGAGTTTTGCCACCAAATTTTGCACAAAGGTAGAATAACACCTAACAAAGACACTTGTGAAAAAAAACCCTAAAAAAATTTACGAGCCAGTTTTTTTTTCCGACATGTATGTTTCATTTACAGTGTGGTAAATCACTGTAACGGCTAACTTTTAGTGAATCTGCCCCGTAAAAAGTGCCTTAACTTTTTTATTGGAAAGGTAATTTAAAAAAAAGAACTCGTGAAAAAAAATTGGAAGTCAAGTTTTTGGGTCACATAAGGGAATGGGTGGGCTCAGAGTAAAGCTTATAGGATTATTTGTTAGTAATATAGACAAATGTGCTTAAAAAATTGGGTTGACTTATTGGGTAAACTTTTTATTTTTTATTTTTTTTACTCATTGGTTTATATTTATTTATTTATTTATGTTGTAATAAGTACAATTGTTTAACTAAAAGGGCTTAAATAACTTTATTTGGGTGTCAGTCAAACCCAAGCCATAAGCTTGGATCCCCCCTGAACCCTGGAAGTAAATCACCTAGAAAACAAACATGTTAGACACTCTTATTAATCTTCTAGACCACCTACGTATAGAAAAACTACGGTTTTGAATAAATTAGTTGGGTGAAAGATGATCGCGTACAGAATCTAGTATCGCCAAATGAAACTGCATCTTTGTCGAAATTACTCCTGTCTTCTTCAGAGTAAAAACCGAAAAGAAACCAGTAATAATGCTGTACAAGCCAGCTACTGAGAAGGCTGTTACATAGTATCTGCATCATAACCAAAAACAGTTCATAATTCACTATGGACGCCATTAGGGCCAAAGGTCACCTTTTCAATACTTAGTGGCGGATCCAACCCTATTTTGTGGGTTCATATGAACCCACCCGTTTGGAAAAAAAATGGAAAAAATTAGTGAAAACCTTGTATGATTTGGAAAAGCATAGTGATAATATATCAAACCGGACCCACTGAAAAAATTTCCTAGATCCGCCACTGGACTCACTACTACTTACATATAAGCTGGGGACTGATTCCAATTTGCATCCAAGGGTACTACCATGGTAGGAGAAAAGCGTATCATCTTGCTTTCTTTAGAAGTGACCATAGCAACAACAGCAGCCGCGCTAGCTGCAAACACCACCGCCCTCAAGGCTGCATCAACCACCAAATGGTTCTTGACACCATCTGCACCTTTACTAGCCTGCTCTAGACCTTGTGCTGACCACTTCACCGGTACCTCCATGTCAACCGTGGCATGGGGAGGAGCTGCAGTGTCGTTTATTACCCGTGCCATTGTCACTAGGAGGTTGATAGCAGCAAAGAGAAGCTTGTGTTTATGGTTGTAATGTATGGTACGCCACTACTATATTTATACAAGAATAGATAGAGGTCCTTGGCGAACGATACAAATTTGAAAGCCACGTTGCACATAATTGATAATTCCCTTTTTGAACTGAAATTCCTCTTCATCTTTTTCTTTGAAAAGCAAGATCTTTGACCTTAACAACCACTGGTTTAACCTGTTTTGCCATGTTATTAATTGTTAGATATAACTGGGACCTAAATATTAATTGTATTTGTGCATGGTAGTCTTTGTATTTCTAGTTTCTTACTAGATTTACAAAGTTTTTAGTGATGCAGTTTTGCTAGCCGTTAAAAATACGTATAATATTTACACACACATATATTAAATTACTGCTGTGACAATAAATAATAATTAGTGGCATCAAAAACATATGATCAATATATATTTGTAACACATTTAAGTCGTGAATAGTATAATAATAATCAATGGCAATCACAACAACTAATTTAATGGTGAAATTAGTTAACAAAATATATAAAGTAAATATTGTAAAACTACTACACAATTCATGTTGTAACTGATAGTTCAAACCCGCTCACTGTGACGGCCGTGAACCCAGATCGGTTAAAGGGAAAAATCATTTAATGTTTAGTTAATTGAAGTTAAAAAGTAAAGAAAAAACAAAAAAAGAAGATATGCCAGAAATGAATTCTAAAACTTAAAATATGAAAGAAAAAGGATTAAACTATAATTTGAGTAGCTGAAGTTGACACCGAATTGCATGTAGAGTCCTCATTTTTTAATTTAAACAATCAAGTCTCTACCGTTGCTCAATTCAACAATCGAGTCCCTGCTATTAGATAGCCGTTTAAAATAGAGTGAAAAGACCAAAATACCCCCTATTTTTTATATGCAACATGAGTCCCTGTCTGTAAACTTTAAATACTTGTTAGGGTATACACGCCAGAAGCGAACAACACACACAAAAACGATTAAGTCGCAGAAAATAAACAATCACAATAAAACAAGGATATACGTGGTTTGGTCTAATCTGACTTACGTCCACATGCTGCAACCATGATTTTTATTGCATTCTGCCTCTCACCACTCGTGATAAGGAATTACAAGTACCAAACATATATTTATAATAGAGATTAGGGTTTCAAGATTATTCCCCAAGAAATAATAAACGGGCTAAATTAAACCAATCTAGCCTCCATAACCCAACAAGTCCCTGCCTGTAAAAATTAAAAAATATTCCCTCCAAATTCAAATCTTTTACATTTTTAACTAACCACGTAATCATCAACTGCTAATAATCAATTTTAGTTTCAAGTAATCAAACTAATTAACTGCTAATGATACAAATCTTGCTAACTAATGATATTGCTAATGATACTTCTAATCACTTGGGAATGATAGAGTTCAATGTAATCAAATTACTAATTATACAGATCATGCAAATTAATGATACTGCTAATGATGCAGATCATGCAAAGCAGATCAGTTGCTAATGATACTGCTAAACATTCTAGTCAAACAGATCAGTTGCATAAGTAGTTGATTAAGTTGCATAATCAATGACTCCTAAACTAATATACACGATTAACTGCTACCGCAACTGCATGTAAACTAATGTAAATGACTTCTAATCCTAACTATGACTTCCAAACACATGATTAACTAATGTACATGAAAGTAATGTTCATGATTAACTTCTAACACAATGACTTCTAAACAAATGGGGAATTAACTACAAACACAACTAATCAACTGCAATTCGAGCAACTGCTAATCACCGGATAAATAAACTAACTAAATCAAGGTAAAAAGAGATCACTTGATCAACTAACTAACTATCACTTTCAACCTATCACCAAAAAATCAATCGCATATGTTCAAAACTAAGACCATAGGTAATGGGGCATCATAGGGGCATGAAAAACTTTGATAATGCCCTCATACCATCCCCATGGGCATTACAGGGGCATGAAGAGGTTGGGGCATTTATAGAATAATGCCCAATGAGAAGGGAAAAAAAAGAAAGTAATCAATGAAATGACATTAAGGGGGCATTAACCATTACAAACTTTTTGAATGAGCTTTATGATGATGATATGGTGAAAAATGCCCCTTATGAGGCATTAACCATTACATATGGTATAGGTTCAACCTTTCACAAAGTACATGATCAACCATTACAATTATTCACCCATTAAACATCAACCATTACATTATACATGATCAACCTACACTAATCTTCAAACAAAAGTCAAACCATGATCAAACATCAACTTGTAACATTTTGATTTCTGTTATAAACAGAAGTCATTACCATAACATAATTATCAAACATCAACCATCCAAACAGAAGTCATTATCATAACATAATCATCAATCATCAACCATTCAAACGAAGTCAAACCATAACATATTCATCAACCATTACATATATGGCTACACTTGATCATTAACAATTACTGCCAAAATATGATCAAAAAAAAACCCTTGAACTATTATAGTTAGGTTATAGTTATGCATCATGAATATATACAAAACCCATTATAAAGTAACCCAGTCTGTCCGATCATCCCTACCCCTACCAAACCTTATGCCCACATTTGAATTGCTCAGAAATCTGAGCATCGCCATAATGTGGACCTCCAGTCGGCGTACAGTTGCTTGCAGCCTTTTTCGGCTACATTTTCAAGTTCAATTTTACAAATCAAACACATTTCAAACCTTATGTCAACATTTTCATGCTAATAATGTTAAATAACTATGTCTTTGTCTTACCTGTACATGCTATTTTTCAACAATCGCTTGAACCTGTAACATGATCGTCTCAACATAGTGATGAGAGATGAAGCAAGACGACGGGACTCAATTGTACCGGACGTTAACAACACGGACTCAATTGTCGTGATTGATCAACATTGGGGACTTGATTGTTCAAATTAGAAAAACAGGGGCTCAACGTGCAATCCGGTGTCAACTCAGGGAATCAAATTGTAGTTTATTCAAAAAATAAAAAAAAATATTTCTAAAAAAGAGGGGGGGGGGGGGGGGGGGGGGGCACACGAGGATCAAACTTGGGACCTCCAACTTTATAAGCGATCCGCTTAACAACTAGATTGTGTTGTGCATTTTATTTAATACTCAACCCGTTTCAACACTTTAATATATAATCAAACGAAACTTGGCTGGCTAGTACTATAGATACCGGCCACCAAGTTTAATTATGTATATATAACATTAGATTGACGACCATGATGACACATGCCAGAGTTTAATGATATATTCATTGGGGTACATGATTGCATCGAAACAAACTTGTGATAAACAAGTTGAGTCGAGTTCAAACTCGTTTAACCTCAAACTTGGTTTGTTCAGTTTAATTAACAGACACCTAGCTTAAGCTTGACTTGTTCCGAGCTCTTTGTCTAAAACTCAATAACTTGATCTGTGGATAAACTTCTGAGCTTGGCTCGGGCTCGACTTATTCATTATTTATTAAATACAAATAATATATATTTTTTTAGGTATTATATATAGTATTTTATTAAAAATTTTCAAATAATATAATTCAATAATAATAATTAATAAACTTATCATATTGGTATAAATAATAGGTCCGTTTTAGATAGTCAAGCCTAGACAAACGTGAACTCTTTAATATAATAAATCAAGTTTTATTAAGATGATCTCGAGTAGCATTGTGCGCTAGACTCGTCTATATCCACAGAGACGTATAGGGACAAGTAGTAAAACAAATACGAATAATTAATTTTATTTGAACATATTATTTAATTTAAGATTTTCACATTTTATATATTAATTAAGAGAATAAAAGGTAGGGAAATGGTCAGTCCGTTCCGGTCGTCCACATCACATAAGTGAACCTGGTCATTCGCTAATTTGGTCTTTAATTGTGGGCGAAGAAGAAACAAAACTAGTTAAGTTACAACAACTTGTCTCATGTAAAATAACTAAAACTGATCGAAAACTTTATAATTATAGTAACAAAAGTATAAGTTGTATTGCTTTTTAACAAAAGAAAACTTGCGCTGTTTTTTCTAATAATAAGGTATATGACATCCAACATAAAAAGTTCAGAATATTCATTTTAAGGTCTTTTGTTCTTTTCCTCACTTTACACCCGAAAGTGTGTCAAGGCACTTGTACCCGCTTATGATAAGCAATTGGCCTGTCTTGCTTCCAGTGATGGATCAAAATAATTTGTTGGGGGTGCGAATGAGGCGTTTAACCATATTTTCAATGGTGTTGTCGGGTTTTTTACCTGAAATATACACTAATTTTTTTACAAGGGTTGCGATCGCCTACCCACGACTGTAGATAGATCCGCCACTGTTTGCTTCGATCTTTTGACTTCTTTAACCCCCATGTGAACCTGTTCTTGCTTTGTGTAACTTCTTTGTAGACTTGCATGAACCCAAATGACTTGAAATGCTTGAGTATGATACCATAAAGATGAACCAAATGAAAAAGAAATGGTGGTGAATAGTTGAGAAGAGAAAAATAAAGGGCATGGTATAACACTAAATGATTTATAATTTCTTCCATTAATTAATATCTCTATCTCTAGTTAATTAGACAAAACTATTTTATCTTACATATTTCAAAACTTATTCTACATATATCCTACATGTATCGAAATTTATCCTACACATATTAGAATTTGTTCTTCACCAAAAATTAGGCCTGTTTAGAAACAATATATACTTTCTAAATCAGTTATTAGTTTAACTTAGTTAGCCAATTTAGAGGAATACAATTAACTAACAAATTCTATATATTCACTGATATACCTTTACAATAACATCGAATAAACATACAAAATGGAGAATTTCTATTGGTTTAACTTATTCTTTTTATTCTTAGACAATATCCCCATAGGAAATGACATTTTAAGATACCTAAAAGTTAAGAATTTTTTTTTGTTTAATGCATAATGTTCAATCTTAAAATAAGGGTAAATTAGTCTTTCAAACAATTACACATAATTCCCCCATCTCAATTACACTTTAACTCCCCTATCTTTAACCAAGTTATAGATAATTAGTTAATAGTTACGTTTTAACCCCCTTTTAAAAACTGACTACCCCACGATTTTTAAACGACCATAACTTTTCCGTATGTTAATATTTAAAAATAAAAATTACACCATAAAAAACAAGCATTTTATTCTCTTTAATTTGAATGTATTATAGTTATAGTGTTTTTTTTAATTAAAAAAATTAATATGTTACGTGATTAAAATGTCTATGAGTGAGCACCAATTGAATTGTTAACCAAAACCAAACCAAAAACAGATGAAACCAAACCAAAATCAACCAAAAACTGAATTAACTGATAACCGAATAACCGAAAATCAAATTAACCAAAAATCAGTTATCAATTTTTACCACCCTTGTTTAACTTAAGTTAACCCAACGAAACTGACCTTTCATTTTAATCATATATTTCTAGCATTTATACCTCTAGTTCATGTATTTTATATAATATCTCCATTTCAAGTATTTATTATCCCACTTCATATATTATACATCCATTTCATGTATTATACATTAATTTCATGTATTTTTAAGCAAACGGTTTAGCCAAGTGTTGTTTTGGATATTAACCAAAATTAAAAGAATCAAACAAAAAAGCGTCAATATACTGAATAAATCGAATTGATTAACCAAAAACTGACTGGTTAATAAAATAGACTACCGAGGAGTTCGGTTTTCTACTTTGGTTGAGGATAATAGCCGAACCGATAGAACCATGCACATCACAATGAAATGGACTATTGATGACGTCACTTATGACGTATATCCATCACAATGATGCTACAATAAATATTACACATGCAAGAAGACTGCCAGGAACGAGTACCGCGATGCAAATTATCACCCCCGCCACATCGCGCGGGCACCTTGCCGGTGTATAAAATTTATAAGTATACTCACTAATCATTTGTGACTCTATCCATTTACAGTATTATTACCGTTTACAAGTTCTTATAAGTTAGAGTGGGACTATATATGCAACCAATCTATGAGTAAAAATGAGCAAATCCTTAGTTATGTACGTAAACTAACCTTTCATTCAGTTGAAAGAAAAGCTATTCTTCTTGAACATTATCATCACCTACTTCACTAGCATCTACAACTAGTTTATAAACTCTTCTTGGCTTTGTGTAACACCCTGACCGAAGATGGAAATATCGGGGCATCACCTGATAGATTGTTCAAAAGTACATGGAATTAAAATTTAAATATTTATTAATTGATTTGAATCATACAATACATCAAGAAAACAAGTAATACAAAATAATCAGTATTGAATTTATCTAACTCCCGATAAGCTTCCTATATGAGTAGTAAATATTGTAAGAATCATCAAACTCTATTACCCGAAACATGTAGAAAATAACGGTCAACTTTAAAAAGTTGATGAGCATAATAGATTTGCAAAACTAAGTAAGTAAGTAAGGAGCATGTCAAGTTATCTTATAACTATTTGTAAAGCCTAACACTTTGGAATAAATGATGTGTACCATCAAACCTAGTGACTGAATCAATTTGAAAACCAAAAGTTTGTATGTATGTTGCTTCAATATAATCTATTACAGTTGCTTGATCGAAGTTAATCATTGTACTATGTATCTAACGTAAGCTCCTAAAGTATCGTTTAAGACAAGAAGCGTAAAGATAACAATGTGACATAAGTAATTGAAAATTTAAAGTAACATGTTTCACCCAAATATTTAAGGAAAAAATGGCTATGTAACTTGTAACAACTGTCCATAAACCCACTAAAACCTCAAATGTTTTAATTATGCTTAACAGTAATTGAGTATATGTATTCTACAATTATTGCTGGTATGTTGGGTTTTGTATATACTAGTCCACAGTCACAGGATTGTGACAGGAACCGTTACTGTTGGGTGACAGGGCCCAAAGTAATATGACCCACAAGTCAGGAGTGACATTACTGAATGAGTAATTGTGTAGATATAAACATTATAAATGCAGATGCTCTCAATACTGTAAAGTGTAAACACTTTTTTGATTAAACTGGGATGAACTCGCCAGTATTTCTTGCTGATAAAATGTTTTTAAAACGCATTTCATGTAACTTAATGTGAAGCTAATAGAAGCCACTGGAGAGCACTGAAGACTTAGAAAAATGGCTATAAAAGTTACCTAAATAAAAGGGGTTTATGTTTTTCATAAATTTGGATTTACCCCTCTACGAATGTATTGTAATGGAAACATGAGTTTTATCCCATTTGTTATTTATAAAAGTTTGGTGTTTTGAAACTATGATAATATTTTCTAACTACGATCCTGTGTTTAATTTTCACTGCCAAATTAATAAACACCGGTACCACTTGACTGGTTCACGGCTCCGCTCCCAGGGTAGGGTCGGGGGTTACGACATAACTCGCCAGAGTTAGAAAGCAACGTACACAAAAGCTTTTGTGTGCTTTGTTTGTTTAAGAAAAAAGGGCTATGTAACTCACATGGTCCTTTTCAATTACAAATGAGTATGAAAATGTTATATGTTAAACCCATAAATTTTCTAGATTTGTGATAAGATCCGATGTTAAATTCATTTTCCACAAAACGATTGTTTGAAACTTGTTGTCATGGAAATTGCAACAGGAAAAAAATCTTTGAAACTTATATTTTCAAAATGTCATAAACTATATAAAACTTCATTTCTTTTTTAAATTTTAAATAAAAACTTTAAAAGATTTTGGATTTTTTAAATACCAATTTATAAATGTTTTCGACAAGTTAATACAAAACCAGAAGTACTGGATTCCAAAAGTGCTCGAATCCTTCCAGCAGTTTTGTGAATCCAACTGTTTTATTTGTTTAGGCAGTAGTTTCAATGTAACAGTGGTTTAACTAACAGTTCACCAGTTTTGTAAATTGCTGACATTACACCATTCAATAGATTGTTTAGGGTCGTTTTCATGGTAACATCACGAACAGTTCTCTCCTCTATATATAGTTCTTCTCTGTCAGTGTAACAGTTAACACTTAGAGCCAAAAGGCAGAAGAATTAAGTGAGAGAGAGTGCACCTGGTGGGGTGGGGGGGGGGGGGGGTTACCTTGTATTATTGATTGTATTACAACAATTTGAATTTAATGAAACCATTCTACAATCATTACCAAATCTAGTTATGTTTATGATGATGTGTTTATTATAATTGTTTGATTGAATTTCCATCTTTGTTCAATTGTTTTATAAAAAACACACACTCTCAGATCCAACAAATATTGTACATACTCACACTTATACTCTGTTTTGAGTTTAGGAGGTTAGATCAAGGAGGTCACTATGATGAATCACATGTATTATGTTTTTCCCAAATTGTATTTTCCACTTCAGAATATAAAAAAGGACGACTCTGGTATTGCATTTTAAGAAATCGTCTACAATCTTATAATTTTATATCACTTCTTTGGTTTATGCTCTATCGCTCTTTGTGAATAGATATGTTATTTGTCTTAACAAATTTGTATAAAAATAATTTACATGAAACACGCTATACAACATAAGCCAAAAAACATAAGTACACGTGGTGGTGCGTGAGTATTCCCACTACTACTCTAAAATGTTAACTCAGTTTCATGTTATTTTGAAAATCATTTTCAAACAACATTTGAATTCTTACACTATTTTAAAGTGTCAGATTGTTTTTAATATATAACGTAACATTAAAAAAATAAATTAATTTGAAATAAAAAGTTAACTAAACAATTATGATTTTTACTTTTAGTTGTCACAATCACTTTTTTGATTGTTAGTTATCAGTTTTGATGACAGATGATTAGAATTTTCCGGTAAATTTAACCTTCATGTAATATTTTCTTCGTTTAGCATTCAATCAACTTTAGTGAGGTTTCTTATGAAACATGAACTTTGAACCGTTTGTTTAACTTTTATTATTTATATGTACTCTCATACTTTGAACCATTTATTTAACCTTTATTATTTATATGTACTCTCATTTATGAAATATGTAATTATGTATATGTATTATAATCATAAGTCAACTTTATCATTATTTTCAATTAAACGTACTAGTGACTCTTAAAAAAATTAAGAATTGGTTCAAACCGCCAATATCAAACCCTTAAACCGTCAAACTGGTAAAACCAACTGACTTACCCAACATAACTTATTTAGTTTGTCGTTTTCCAAAACTGTAGTTAGCTCTTCAGGTTGGAAGTTTCGTCAAACCTCCAGACCTAAGAACACTTTGGTGCGAGTTGTGACAAAGAAATATCACTATAATTATTCTTTATTTATTGTAGTATTTATTCATTTTAAACCTCACAAACACACACCCGTACAAAGTATTATTACATATACCATTTCAAATCCTATGACATCAGAATAACACATATGAAAAGCTTGTTTTTTTCCCTATCAACATATCTAAAATCTCACGATCTTTTTGGAAAGAACAAAAACCGAGAGCGAAATGAGCAGTAGAAGTGCGACGGACGGTAAGAGTGATAGAGTAACAGATCCTGTAATATGACTGCAGAAGGAATCGTACATGTTGCAAACCTCGTTCCATCTTGTATGAGCATTTCCTTTGTATCCTAAGTAAGATATAGCCCCTGCTGCTCCTGTAGCAGAAGCCATGATACCTAACACAAACTGCAACATACAAATATTTATTATAAGTTAGTTCATTAGTTCATGCCACTATGTTAGAAAAACAAATAATGAAACAATTAATAACTAGATTCTGATAGTTACCAAATATAGTTATAAAAATGCAAACACAAAAAGTTAGAAAAACTTTAAATATTATTTAAAAATAGGACTCGGTTCCAATGAGAACCACCATGAGTTGCGAGAACCGCAAGAACTAGGCCATCCAAAAGGTTTTTCTGAATTTTTTTTCTCAAAAGTCGTAAAAATAATCACTTGTTTCAGCAAAAAAAAAATGTCGCATACCCACATTTATCCTCTTCCAAAATTTACGTCTGCCGTAAAAAAAACTTGCATCAGTCAAAACTACCGACTCGGCGATTTTTTTTACTTTTTTACAGATGTGTTTATAATTTTTTCATCTACGTTTGTACAAAAAAAGTTTGACCCAAATCACGCCAGATCTAAGAGTTCTCGAGGTTATCGCAACTCAACATGGTTCTCATTTTACCCTTTCCTTTTAAAAATAAATGTTTATTTTATAACTTAATATTTGGGTGAGAATTGTTATGCAATAAATGTTTCTAGAATTAACAAATGCAGACAAAGGTAAAGTAATAATATATTTAATTTTTAAGTAGGGTAAAATAGCTAGAATTAAACAAGAGAACATAAACAATTAACCCACAAAAATGTAAGATAGGTTGTGTATGGAAAAAGTTATTTTTCAGGGCAGCCATGCTAATGGGCTGAGCCGCTCGTGAGCTACCATACACTAACAGACAGAAAAAGTTTCTCGGTCGAATTGCTTTAGAAAAGTTAGTAACATTGAAGAACCTACCGCGTCAAGTATCAGAAAGTGAAACAGCAGCCTAGTTGAGCTTCCTTTGGGCTTTAACACTACTAGAACCGATAACACACCAGAGATGATGCTGTACAAGCAAGCTACAGACAGTGCCACCACGTAGTATCTGCCTCATGATGAAAGTAACAATCGTATACTAATTAACTAACGATACTCCTCAATTAGGACCAGGGATGTAAACGAGCCAAGCTAAGCTCAGGCTCAGCCATTTATCTTAGCACACTAAAACGTTAAGATTGAGCCTGGCTAGTAAAAAGCTTGAGACGGGTAATTTATTTTTAATAGATTTAAAACTTGAATTTTTAATGTACATTTAAAAATAAAAAATAGCACTTTTAACGTACATACAATACATATTTTATAAATCACAATATAATTATATATATGTGTGTGCGTGCGCTCGCGCATTAAAAGTTGGGTTATAATTATATATTTTGAACGACATTTTTTTACAAATAAATACCATATAACCTTGCATTTGATAGGATTTGAATCCACACCAATTTTGTGGCAAAAAAACACACCATACCACTAGATCACTAGGTCTGATGTCATTTGTGATTATAATTTTTTATATTAATTTTTTTGCTTTAATTTAAATGACAAACAAGCTAGTGTACCATGGCGATCAGACTTGACTCGACTCGTTTACAAACCAAACTAATTTTAAGCAAGTTTTTTTTTTCGAGCTGTGAGCTTTTTGGTACAACAATATTACTTGGCATACTGTTTTTTTCTCTCAAAACAACCATATTACTTACATGAAAGCTGGTGATTGACTGAATTCTGCAGCCATGGGTATTGCCATGCCAGGTGCAACAGGTATGAGCTTGGTTTGTTTAGAAGTGACCATAACAATGATACCAATCAAGGAAGTTGCAAACAACATGACCCTCAAGACCACATCAACCGCCACATGGTTCTTGACATCACCTGTACCGATACTACCCTTGTAATCTGGTTCTGGCGACTTCACCGATATGGTAGAATGGGGTGGAGTAACGGATGCCATGGCTGCTTGAACGTAGAATACCGAAAACTGATCGTGTTGCGGACAAGTGCATGTTATGTTTGCAACACCAACATACATTTATACTAGAATTTTACAACTTTTTTGGTATGATTGGGTAGCATGTTTAAAGATACACATATAAATATGTCATTTGTTCTAGATTTTAGCAAAAATGTCAGGTTCAGTATGACGTCATTTAATTTGACTGGATAGAAAGAGTTAGGAAGAAAATCTGAAATAAAAACTATAGACTTCATGTGTTTTTGTCATGTATAAAGTTAGTTTTTCTATGATTAAATTAACCATGAAACATGTTTCTAGCTAACAAATAGTCCTTTACCTTAGTAAAACAAACTATATAATTATTTGATGCGGGCCCAAGTGTTAGGAGCGGGCCATGTTATATTTGGAGGCCCAAGATTGCGTGACAAATGAGCTTCCTAAAATGGCTCTAACTTGGCTACAGGGGTCCGTTTTGGGCGTGCGACCAGGCGAAACGATCGTGAGAAAAAAACCCATCTTGCTGCAAACAGCCTTTGGCGGTTGGGTCAACGTCGGCCCAAAAAGGCTTATTTCTATGAGTTTTTATCATTTTTATGTTTTTTTAGGCTTTTTGCCAACTTTTGTTTTGTTCTAGTTTTTGGCCAAAGTGTATTTTGGGGCCAGTTTCGAATTTATGACTCTATTTATATGTTGCTTATGAGATGATAATGATCAGATTTCAGTTTTGAAAATTTAGACTTTTCACTTCAAATTTCATGCCCTTTGGGTTGAATTTTGGGGTTGGGACAAGTTCATCACGGGTATTCGCAGAATCAACATGATCGATCTTACTTATATGTTACTACTCTGCATCATTATTTCAGTTAATCATGGTAATTAGTCACAATATATATGTGGACGATTTTGTTTAGGTCGATCTCATATATTATTACAACACATTTTCACCACACAATGTGCTAAATGTACCCTCTCTCTATAATTTTTACTAAATGTAACTTTCTTCCCCTACTAAATTAGTCATATCATCTCTCCACTTTAGTAATACAGGGTGTGTTAAGCGTGTATGGGATACATTTAGCCTAACCCCTAAACTTAGTTGACAAGTTTTCATAATTGAGTAATTTAGCTTGCTTAAATTTAATGTACGTCTTTCCCACTCTTCGTTTTCTCTAGCTTTGAAACCAATTGGGAATTAACCAAGACTGCATGCCTAGTTGTGACGAAAGCGATCGATATGATAGTAAGCTCGTTGGATTCGGTCACAACTTGGGGTAAAACTATTCTTCTTATCACAGATTTGGACAATGAAACCATAACATACATGCCTAGTTGTAGATGAAAGCGATGGATATGATAGTAACATCATTAGCCGAATGTTACCCAAAGCTTCATGCTATATTAGTGGCGGAATCATAACTTTTTATTCAAGGCTTATCATAAAGGTCTCTCATGTAAACCGGAGATCCAACATATGTATATATTGTAAAAAAAAAAACTCATAGTTTATATAAAATTCAAACAAATTCAAGTGATTCAAGGTCAGCGGACCCTTTTACCCCGTTGGTTAATCCCCTCGCTCAAACAGTTCTTTTTCCTTGTTGGCATCGCGTGGAGCCTTACTAGTCGAACAAATTCAACCTTTCAAGATTCAACAACGAAAGATGATGGATAACAAAAGGTCTCCTAACTAATGGACAGATTAAACATACAATTAAGATGCTTCTTAAACATGACAACATTGCGTGGAAAATTGCAAATGAACATCTCCTAACTAATGTCAGTCATGATAAACGGTCTCACGACATTTGGATCCCCCGGTCGTACGTAAACCCACAAACACTATATTCTCAAGAAACAGACAAACTTAGGATTAGTAAATGAAAACCAGAAAGTAAATAAAGCAAGTGACATGCCGCCCATTCTAAACTAAGGGGTTGATGTGATTTTGTTTATTTCCCTATCATTGATATACATGAAGTGATTGATTATAGTCTTTGTTTAAAGTTGAACGTTTTCTTTTTTTCATTTCTAATTCTTTAATACAACAAACGTCATTTTGTTTGTCTTTGATCTTTTGGTCTTTATGTAGTAGAATTTTATATTTTATTGAGTTTTGATATTAGTCATGATGATCAGAAATTTAATTAATTATATATGGTTTTATACATAATCTTACAAACTCTAGACCTACAATTCATTCTCATTTCTCATTTCTCAATTCTCAATTCTTGTATATGAAAACAAATAAAAGGTAATGGGTTACGTACTACTAAATACTACTAGTTACATGACCTTTTTAACCACTCGCTATTAAATACTAAAATTCTTGACAAGCCCTTCAAACTGACATCGGTTTCGATTTGATATTTAGCATAAAACAAAAGGAATTTTTGATTGAGTGGTATTGTTACAAGTCCAGCCCCCCGATGTGAAAAGGAAGCGAGAACGAGTCAAAACGATGAAGAAACAAGCAACGGGGAGTTAAATATAAAATCGAGGGCCAAACTTGCAAATCCTGAAAGTTCTAGGGGGTTGGCGTATCGCGAGCAGTGAGGAAACCCGCTCGCAAGGTTTTAAAATCCGTAAATTGTCTAAAATACCCTTAATGAATCCTCAATATCACCCATAATGCCACCGGCCACCTTTATTGGATTCGGTCGCCTAACCATATGCGAGCCTAGGCCCAACTCGATGTCGCGATGAGCCTGACGAGTCCAGATCGGCCTAACATCGTGAAACATGTATTCTACTCAAATTGGTATTGCTCATATTTCTGTATATAAACATAATACAATCCCCTGGAAACATTCTTAGCTACTGTTTCCGAAGATTTAAGGCAGATTGAAGGCTGGAACGAAGATTGGAAGGTAACTGCTTGAAGATTGGTTTGCTAAACTGTTAGATATTTTACGTTAAACTCTTTCTTTTCGGTTTTGATCAAACTTTCTTTAAGTATCTAGGCTCATGGTGATTATTTGTTAAATTCGTTACACTACTCGGTTTTTGTTTAATGCTTTGTTAAAAAGTTTTTTTTTTTATAGTTTGGTTTAACTACGTATGAATGCTTTATTTGGCTGGGATTTTATACTTGTTTCACATTGTGTTAAGTTAAGTTTCGTATGCTATTTGCTTACTGAAGACTCAGAAACCAGCGCTGAGAGCTGATCCTGTGAACAGAGTCTTAGAGATGTGGTAATCCTGCACAGATCACAGTAAAACACTGTTAGCCTCGTCACAGGGAGGGGGCCTCTCTGTGACCAAGCTCAAGCGTGAGAATAAGTATTGGAAAATGGAGAAATAGTCAGTGAGAGAGTAGGAGAGGTTGAAAGAGAAAGTACGCATTACCCTTTTTGGAGTTTCAAGTGTTGTATTTATAGTTTTGGATAAGCTGACGTGGCAGAGTTAGTTACGCCCGAACCAATCGTTATCAGGTATTCATTGAAGTGGGCCTCAAAGTTAGTTATGAAGATTCCTTCAGGGCTGGGCGACTCTTTGGGTCGGAGCTTATTGGTCCGAGCTGTAGGTTGTGTTCGGTTTGGCAAGCTATGTGTTGCCTCTTCAAGTCCCCCTAGTCCGTGCTATTTCTTGCAATATTACGGGCTAAGTGGAAGTTTCATCTTGGCGGGATGCTTCAGTTTTGAATTTTGAATTTTGTCTGTCGGTCATTTAATTTCGTGACAGTTGTGTTCCTGTAGAGTTTCCTTTTAATGACATCAGCTGGCATGTGGCTTTGCTGACGTGCCTTGCTGTGATTGGCCTTGATGAGGCGGTGATTGGGTTGTCACGTCTATCTTTTGACCCCCCCCCTTTTATATAAAATGGGGGGTTTATTCAGTAAAAAGGTAAAACTGCTTTTACTTATCTTTTCGCCTTCTTCTTTCTTCCCTGCTGTCCTTCGAGCTACTCGGTTCTTTCTTCATCAGGTTCGTTATTCCTCTTCTCATTAGGTGAACAAAGATAATCTAAGCTCTAGTTTTAATGTTTTGACTCAGTTCGGGTTGGACTGGATTATCGATAAATATCAGATTCCCCGATCTCTTAATCCAGTTCTTTCGGTTAAAGATACCCCGGCATACCCCTTCGTTGCCGGGAAGATCTCTCTGTATACTAAGTTTTTTGAATACTGTAATTATAGAATCCCATTTACCAAGTTCTTGATTAATACTTTGATGTTCCATCAAGTTCATATTTCTCAAATGAATCCCTTCGGCCTTGTCAAGGTGAATCTGTAACGCCTCGCGTTTCCGTAAAATTTATTTTAGGAAATACGTGTCGTACCACTGAATTATTTATTCGTCTAATTTATTATCATTATTATTATTATTTATTTAGTTATTATTTTATAGATAATAATAACAATAATAATAATAACAACGACAACAACAACAATAATAATAATAAACAAAATAAATTCAGCGTTTTATGAATCTTGTACTTGAAATCAGATCTCGTCGGTAAGTTCGGGCCACTCAAAAACGTTAGAACGGGTTAACGGCCTTGGCCCAACACACAACCTAAATCTAACCCTACTTTATAAAAACAAACACAAACACTCTAAACACATACATAACCGTCGCACACACACTTTCCCTGCATCTCTCACTTCAGGTCACCGGCACCGCCACTCCGGCCGGCCGCCGGCGACGGAACCCCGGCCACCACCCACCTCCTTTTCAACCTCTCCTCCTTCCTTCTCAACCTCACACCTCACGAACCCTCGCCCTCCTTCCTCCGCAACGGAATCGCCAGCCACCACCGTTTAGAGGCGGCGACAGCGGCAGAAGCCGTGATTCGCGGTGACAGCGACGGTGGTAGTCCTGTCTCAAGGCAGCAGCGGGTTCGGTCTGGGTCACCGGCTTTCCGATGAATTCGCCGGCAGAAGGGGTGGCTCCGGTTCAAGTTCGGCCGTGTTTGGATTCCAGTCTCGGGTCATGGTTCATGCTTCGGTTCAAGATTCAAGTCACGATTCAGCATCGGGTTGCCTTGTGTTCGGTTCAACCCGGTTCCGGGTCAGGTCAAGACTCGAGTTCGGTTCAGCTTTGGGTTTTGGCTCAGGTTATGGCTAGTTCCAGTTCGGGCCTCGGTACAACGGTTCAGGTTTCAGTGCAGCGGTTCGGGTCTCGCATCAGCAGGTTCGACCCGGTCAACTCAGTCAAACTGAGGTCAAACTCAGTCAACTCACGGCTCGGTATACCTTTATCACCGCAAATTTCATTATGTTATTTATACAAGTTTATAACCGTTATTGATGAAATTATATATCTATATACCTTGTTAACGGAAATTCTATATTATTTTGTTATTTATTATAACTAACTCGAACCGATACACTCAACGATCCACTACATTTTAGTACTTGACGCGAAATTTTGTTATATTGTTATGATATGGTTAATATGGTTAATTTAACGCAAAACCGAGCCTAAAACCAATTCTTTATCGATTAATTACGTTTCGGCGCATTTAATGAATACTTCATATAATTTACTTGTAAAAAGTCATAGAACTACATATAATTATACATAGTGTTATAAATCGTTGCGTTTTGATAATATATCGACAACGAGCGTTGTCGGGATCGTCCTAAAACAGAGGAAACTCTGCCCTTTTTTCGTAAAAACCGTAAGATCAAAACATGATTCATGAAACGATATCTATCGAATTCAAGTAATCTTTGTATAAAATAAATATATATGTATATTTATTTCAATAACACTTCGACAATCTCTAATATATTTATGTACTTTCGTTTTCCTATACGAGGCGACCTCGGTGGCCATCGCTCATCCATCAACTCCACGCGGAATTACCAACAGAAACTTCGCGAAATGTGAGCATACTCGACCCCTTTTTACACTTTAACGCATTTTGGGGTGCAACATGTATAAATTACAAAATTTATTTTTAACAAGATTAAATGTGTTCCCAATACCAAACGGGTTATCAATTACGCTTATGTGAATTATATGTGTTAGATTAAACTCGTTTATACATGCCACCTGTTACGTTTGAGTTGTTTATGCTTATTAGTTTTAATTTGTATTCTCACGACATTGTTATGATTATGTTACTATGCATGCTAGTTAAGGAATTCAATTATATGCTATTATTATGTGAGAGTCGTCTATATATATATGCGATTCAGCTTTATTATACTACCGTCATGATTGAAATAAACTCTTACACTTAGATTTTATTTTCAAACTTGTATGCTCGCCAATACTTTTGTATTGATCTACGCTTTTAATACATGTTGCAGGAAAGCTGATGATGCAGAAATCTAGTAGGATTGCTTAGATACACGCCTAGATTAATTTATCTATTTTGATGTTATGTCGTTTTGAAACAATTGTTGACTATTATTTGAAAATTTTGAATGACAATTTAGTCTTGAATGAAATTTGAATTTAATCTATATTGTCACATAGCGTTATGAAGTTTTGAGCAATTTGTTCGTCTCATCCCGATGTTTCCGCCATCGGTTGGGGTGTGACAAATTGGTATCAGAGCCATAACTATAGGGAATTAGGTAGAATTGCCATGTTCGACCTAGTCTATAGTTTAAGTACCATACTCTTGACCATTCTTGATAATTATCTAAATTATTATTCCTTCTACCGTGCTTCTCTCTCCCATTTGATTTAAAAACTTACGATATGTCTTTCCTAAGACACAAAACACAATACACATTTTTGAGAATATTCTTGTTCGACAATCGAAATAACTCATCAATACAGGGGTGATTCCCGCCATTGGTGACGAATTTCAATCCGTTTTACATGTTATTCCGCACGAAATTCACCATCAAGTCAGGAGTGATATCATATCTTGATGGGAGTTTCATTTCATAATCTAGTGGATCCTTATTGACGATTCGAGATTATATCCTTATACTTCAATAAACCACAATTTGGGGACGAAATTGTCAAGCCAGGATTGACATCCACACCTTGATGACTGGTTCCGCTCCTCAGTTTTCAATCTCGCCAAAGTTTCGTATTTTTCGATCAAATTAGGGACATGTACTAACTGGAAGGGTAAAGTACCGTTAATCGCTTGGCGACGAGAGTATTACACCTATTAGGCCAAATCATGTCTCCCTAATTTCGAAAGGACTTACGAGTCACTTTGGAATAGTCAAAGTTTCTAAAACCGAAACACTCCAACATTTTAACAAGCCTCTCTTTTTATGCTATCTTACATTTTATGCTATATAATTCTTATTCCTTCATTTTTTTTTCTTTTCAATGTCACACTATACTAAAATCGAATTTATGTACGACAAACTTCGCATTTATACTAAATCTATTACACAACGATTCTATAGGTGCATACTAAACATCATACTTGATTTGAGATTACTGGAACATTATATGTGATAAACTCGTTATAAAAGCCACACCTTAACATGTATAGCACTATGCGTAGTGCTATAGGAGTAGCGCACCGCCCTTGAGACTTGGGGTCATGTTAAGTAAACTATTTCATACTAAGTAAACTATTTTACACTATGTTTCGACAATATTGACTAGTCAACATTGCGTACACGATGGTTTGACTTGTTTATTCACATGTTTATGTGGTAGACTCGCCATTAACTCTGATCAAGCCACACCTTAACATGTATAGCGCTGGTGTAGCGTTATAGGAGTGACGCCCGCCCGTATTCTTGAGGTCATGTTAAGTAAACTATTTTAGACCCTCTTTGTTTTGACGTGATGGGTAGTCTACATTGCGGTACACGATGGTTTGACCTGTTTATTCACATGCCAGTAATCCGTTAATCTTGGTTAAACTAAAATATATCATCTGTATTGTACACGAATGTGCGAATACGCACACTTACACTTATACTCATACTTAACAGTATACTGTCTCATACTTAAATACAATTATACTTACATACTTGAGACTCTATATACGCTATCAGTCTTACTCGTAATACGCAAACAAACCTGATTATGACACGGAACGTAACATGGCATCGACTTGCGAAACGAACGTAATATGGTATGAACATGGTGGATACGCCGCTGGTACTTCCTATATATAAGTGTTAATACCATATTGCTAAGGTCTCGTGAAACGTGCCATGAAAAATTCGGTGTTTCACTGTTATGTTTAAATACAAACTCTAATCACTCACCACCTAATTCACAGTTATACCCGCATACTTCGAAATGTGATTATTTCTTTCCTAAGCCTTCCTCTTGAATGAATTTCGGGACAAAATTCCCTAAAGTAGGGGAGACTGTAACGCCTCGCGTTTCCGTAAATTTATTTTAGGAAATACGTGTCGTACCACTGAATTATTTATTCGTCTAATTTATTATCATTATTATTATTATTTATTTAGTTATTATTTTATAGATAATAATAACAATAATAATAATAACAACGACAACAACAATAATAATAATAATAAACAAAATAAATTCAGCGTTTTATGAATCTTGTACTTGAAATCAGATCTCGTCGGTACGTTCGGGCCACTCAAAAACGTTAGAACGGGTTAACGGGCCTTGGCCCAACACAAAACCTAAACCTAACCCTACTTTATAAAAACAAACACAAACACTCTAAACACATACATAACCCCGCACACACACTTTCCTGCATCTCTCACTTCAGGTCACCGGCGCCGCCACTCCAGCCGGCCGCCGGCGACGGAACCCCGGCCACCACCCACCTCCTTTTCAACCTCTCCTCCTTCCTTCTCAACCTCACACCTCACGAACCCCTCGCCCTCCTTCCTCCGCAACGGAATCACCGGCCACCATTCGGGTGGCGGCATAACAACAGCAAAAGTCCGTGTTTAGCGGCGGCGACAGCGGCAGAAGCCGTGATTCCGCGGTGACAGCGACGGTGGTAGTCCTGTCTCAAGGCAGCAGCGGGTTCGGTCTGGGTCACCGGCTTTCTGATGAATTCGCCGGCAGAAGGGGTGGCTCCGGTTCGAGTTCGGCCGTGTTTGGATTCCAGTCTCGGGTCACTGGTTCATGCTTCGGTTCAAGATTCGAGTCACGATTCAGCATCGGGTTGCCTTGTGTTCGGTTCAACCCGATTCCTGGTCAGGTCAAGACTCGAGTTCGGTTCAGCTTTGGGTTTTGGACTCAGGTTATGGCTAGTTCCAGTTCGGGCCTTGGTAGGTTTCGGTGTAGCAGTTCGGGCTCGCATCAGCAGGTTCGACCCGGTCAACTAGTCAAACTGAGGTCAAACTCAGTCAACTCACGGCTCGGTATACCTTTATCACCGCAAATTTCATTATATTATTTATACAAGTTTATAACCGTTATTGATGAAATTATATATCTATATACCTTGTTAACGGAAATTCTATATTATTTTGTTATTTATTATAACTAACTCGAACCGATACACTCAACGATCCACTACATTTTAGTACTTGACGCGAAATTTTGTTATATTGTTATGATATGGTTAATATGGTTAATTTAACGCAAAACCGAGCCTAAAACCAATTCTTTATCGATTAATTACGTTTTCGGCGCATTTAATGAATACTTCATATAATTTACTTGTAAAAAGTCATAGAACTACATATAATTATACATAGTGTTATAAATCGTTGCGTTTTGATAATATATCGACAACGAGCGTTGTCGGGATCGTCCTAAAACAGAGGAAACTCTGCCCGTTTTTCGTAAAAACCGTAAGATCAAAACATGATTCATGAAACGATATCTATCGAATTCAAGTAATCTTTGTATAAAAATAAATATATATGTATATTTATTTCAATAACTCTTCGACAACCTCTAATATATTTATGTACTTTCGTTTTCCTATACGAGGCGACCTCGGTGGCCATCGCTCATCCATCAACTCCACGCGGAATTACCAATAGAAACTTCGCGAAATGTGAGCATACTCGACCCCTTTTTACACTTTAACGCATTTTGGGGTGCAACATGTATAAATTACAAAATTTATTTTTAACAAGATTAAATGTGTTCCCAATACCAAACGGGTTATCAATTACGCTTATGTGAATTATATGTGTTAGATTAAACTCGTTTATACATGCCACCTGTTACGTTTGAGTTGTTTATGCTTATTAGTTTTAATTTGTATTCTCACGACATTGTTATGATTATGTTACTATGCATGCTAGTTAAGGAATTCAATTATATGCTATTATTATTTGAGAGTCGTCTATATATATATGCGATTCAGCTTTATTATACTACCGTCATGATTGAAATAAACTCTTACACTTAGATTTTATTTTCAAACTTGTATGCTCGCCAATACTTTTGTATTGATCTACGCTTTTAATACATGTTGCAGGAAAGCTGATGATGCAAGAAATCTGGTAGGATTGCTTAGATACACGCCTAGATTAATTTATCTATTTTGATGTTATGTCGTTTTGAAACAATTGTTGACTATTATTTGAAAATTTTGAATGACAATTTAGTCTTGAATGAAATTTGAATTTAATCTATATTGTCACATAGCGTTATGAAGTTTTGAGCAATTTGTTCGTCTCATCCCGATGTTTCCGCCATCGGTTGGGGTGTGACAAATTGGTATCAGAGCCATAACTATAGGGAATTAGGTAGAATTGCCATGTTCGACCTAGTCTATAGTTTAAGTACCATACTCTTGACCATTCTTGATAATTATCTAAATTATTATTCCTTCTACCGTGCTTCTCTCTCCCATTTGATTTAAAAACTTACGATATGTCTTTCCTAAGACACAAAACACAATACACATTTTTGAGAATATTCTTGTTCGACAATCGAAATAACTCATCAATACAGGGGTGATTCCCGCCATTGGTGACGAATTTCAATCCGTTTTACATGTTATTCCGCACGAAATTCACCATCAAGTCAGGAGTGATATCTATATCTTGATGGGAGTTTCATTTCATAATCTAGTGGATCCTTATTGACGATTCGAGATTATATCCTTATACTTCAATAAACCACAATTTGGGGACGAAATTGTCAAGCCAGGATTGACATCCACACCTTGATGACTGGTTCCGCTCCTCAGTTTTCAATCTCGCCAAAGTTTCGTATTTTTCGATCAAATTAGGGACATGTACTAACTGGAAGGGTAAAGTACCGTTAATCGCTTGGCGACGAGAGTATTACACCTATTAGGCCAAATCATGTCTCCCTAAATCGAAAGGACTTACGAGTCACTTTGGAATAGTCAAAGTTTCTAAAACCGAAACACTCCAACATTTTAACAAGCCTCTCTTTTATGCTATCTTACATTTTATGCTATATAATTCTTATTCCTTCATTTTTTTTTCTTTTCAATGTCACACTATACTAAAATCGAATTTATGCACGACAAACTTCGCATTTATACTAAATCTATTACACAACGATTCTATAGGTGCATACTAAACATCATACTTGATTTGAGATTACTGGAACATTATATGTGATAAACTCGTTATAAAACCACACCTTAACATGTATAGCACTATGCGTAGTGCTATAGGAGTAGCGCACCGCCCTTGAGACTTGGGGTCATGTTAAGTAAACTATTTCATACTAAGTAAACTATTTTACACTATGTTTCGACAATATTGACTAGTCAACATTGCGTACACGATGGTTTGACTTGTTTATTCACATGTTTATGTGGTAGACTCGCCATTAACTCTGATCAAGCCACACCTTAACATGTATAGCGCTGGTGTAGCGTTATAGGAGTGACGCCCGCCCGTATTCTTGAGGTCATGTTAAGTAAACTATTTTAGACCCTCTTTGTTTTGACGATGATGGGTAGTCTACATTGCGGTACACGATGGTTTGACCTGTTTATTCACATGCCAGTAATCCGTTAATCTTGGTTAAACTAAAATATATCATCTGTATTGTACACGAATGTGCGAATACGCACACTTACACTTATACTCATACTTAACAGTATACTGTCTCATACTTAAATACAATTATACTTACATACTTGAGACTCTATATACGCTATCAGTCTTACTCGTAATACGCAAACAAACCTGATTATGACACGGAACGTAACATGGCATCGACTTGCGAAACGAACGTAATATGGTATGAACATGGTGGATACGCCGCTGGTACTTCCTATATATAAGTGTTAATACCATATTTCTAAGGTCTCGTGAAACGTGCCATGAAAAATTCGGTGTTTCACTGTTATGTTTAAATACAAACTCTAATCACTCACCACCTAATTCACAGTTATACCCGCATACTTCGAAATGTGATTATTTCTTTCCTAAGCCTTCCTCTTGAATGAATTTCGGGACAAAATTCCCTAAAGTAGGGGAGACTGTAACGCCTCGCGTTTCCGTAAATTTATTTTAGGAAATACGTGTCGTACCACTGAATTATTTATTCGTCTAATTTATTATCATTATTATTATTATTTATTTAGTTATTATTTTATAGATAATAATAACAATAATAATAATAACAACGACAACAACAATAATAATAATAATAAACAAAATAAATTCAGCGTTTTATGAATCTTGTACTTGAAATCAGATCTCGTCGGTACGTTCGGGCCACTCAAAAACGTTAGAACGGGTTAACGGGCCTTGGCCCAACACACAACCTAAACCTAACCCTACTTTATAAAAACAAACACAAACACTCTAAACACATACATAACCACCGCACACACACTTTCCTGCATCTCTCACTTCAGGTCACCGGCGCCGCCACTCCAGCCGGCCGCCGGCGACGGAACCCCGGCCACCACCCACCTCCTTTTCAACCTCTCCTCCTTCCTTCTCAACCTCACACCTCACGAACCCCTCGCCCTCCTTCCTCCGCAACGGAATCACCGGCCACCATTCGGGTGGCGGCGTAACAACAGCAAAAGCCGTGTTTAGCGGCGGCGACAGCGGCAGAAGCCGTGATTTGCGGTGACAGCGACGGTGGTAGTCCTGTCTCAAGGCAGCAGCGGGTTCGGTCTGGGTCACCGGCTTTCTGATGAATTCGCCGGCAGAAGGGGTGGCTCCGGTTCGAGTTCGGCCGTGTTTGGATTCCAGTCTCGGGTCATGGTTCATGCTTCGGTTCAAGATTCGAGTCACGATTCAGCATCGGGTTGCCTTGTGTTCGGTTCAACCCGATTCCTGGTCAGGTCAAGACTCGAGTTCGGTTCAGCTTTGGGTTTTGGCTCAGGTTATGGCTAGTTCCAGTTCGGGCCTTGGTAGGGTTTCGGTGTAGCAGTTCGGGCCTCGCATCAGCAGGTTCGACCCGGTCAACTTAGTCAAACTGAGGTCAAACTCAGTCAACTCACGGCTCGGTATACCTTTATCACCGCAAATTTCATTATATTATTTATACAAGTTTATAACCGTTATTGATGAAATTATATATCTATATACCTTGTTAACGGAAATTCTATATTATTTTGTTATTTATTATAACTAACTCGAACCGATACACTCAACGATCCACTACATTTTAGTACTTGACGCGAAATTTTGTTATATTGTTATGATATGGTTAATATGGTTAATTTAACGCAAAACCGAGCCTAAAACCAATTCTTTATCGATTAATTACTTTTCGGCGCATTTAATGAATACTTTATATAATTTACTTGTAAAAAGTCATAGAACTACATATAATTATACATAGTGTTATAAATCGTTGCGTTTTGATAATATACGACAATGAGCGTTGTCGGGATCGTCCTAAAACAGAGGAAAGTCTGCCCGTTTTTCGTAAAAACCGTAAGACCAAAACATGATTCATGAAACGATATCTATCGAATTCAAGTAATCTTTGTATAAAAATAAATATATATGTATATTTATTTCAATAACGCTTCGACAACCTCTAATTTATTTATGTACTTTCGTTTTCCTATACGAGGCGACCTTGGTGGCCATCGCTCATCCATCAACTCCACGCGGAATTACCAATAGAAACTTCGCGAAATGTGAGCATACTCGACCCCTTTTTACACTTTAACGCATTTTGGGGTGCAACATGTATAAATTACAAAAATTATTTTAACAAGATTAAATGTGTTCCCAATACCAAACGGGTTATCAATTACGCTTATGTGAATTATATGTGTTAGATTAAACTCGTTTATACATGCCACCTATTACGTTTGAGTTGTTTATGCTTATTAGTTTTAATTTGTATTCTCACGACATTGTTATGATTATGTTACTATGCATGCTAGTTAAGGAATTCAATTATATGCTATTATTATGTGAGAGTCGTCTATATATATATGCGATTCAGCTTTATTATACTCCCGTCATGATACAGGGAAGGGAATCAAAGTGCAGACACTTTAGCTACCCATGGCCACTTCCATTGAAATAAACTCTTACACTTAGATTTTATTTTCAAACTTGTATGCTCGCCAATACTTTTGTATTGATCTACGCTTTTAATACATGTTGCAGGAAAGCTGATGATGCAAGAAATCTAGTAGGATTGCTTAGATACACGCCTAGATTAATTTATCTATTTTGATGTTATGTCGTTTTGAAACAATTGTTGACTATTATTTGAAAATTTTGTATGACAATTTAGTCTTGAATGAAATTTGAATTTAATCTATATTGTCACATAGCGTTATGAAGTTTTGAGCAATTTGTTCGACTCATTCCGATGTTTCCGCCATCGGTTAGGGTGTGACAAAATCAATTTGAGTTGTCATGTTGGGCGCTTGGATCGGAACCTGACTTAGATGTGTTTCGGGCCTTCTACAAATTGAACCAAAATGGAACCTGGTACACGTTCGAGGTACGGCACTAGAATGCAACATGTTTCTCTTGGATCACTTCCAGTATGAAGGCCTGGAAAGATCGGTTCTTTTTAGTTGATGACCGATGTATTCCACCGGAGATGACGTGGAGGTTTAAATGGTCTACGCTTCCCGGAGCCCTTCCGGATGATTTTTAATATGATCAAACTTTATACGCTTCGCTGATCAAAGAAGCCGGACGTGTTCAGAAGTGGTAAAATCAGCACGATTTGGCCCGAACCGGATTATCATCCAACGCTCCGTTGGGACGGAAATGGTTAGTATACTACGGGATAGGATGTTTTGCTTTTAACTTGTAAACTGTTGTATATCTTTTTTCCACTTGTTTAACGATGATGTTCTTTCATGCTTTTTTATTTACCTTCTTATGCACTTATTTTGTTCTTCTCATTCGCAGCTATGGGTTTAAAAGATGCCTTGAGACTGAAGTCTTTTGATGTTGGAGAGTTTGAAATCGTCGCGACCAAGAAGAAGCAAGGTCGTCCTTATCTCGATCTTGTCAACGAGAATTTGTATCAGGTTCGTGATCCTGCTCCTACTGACGGCCAAGGGGGTTCGAGCTCAGTGCCAGCTGAAGGTGTTGTGGTTTTGTCTCCTACTGAGGATACCCCTGTTGTGATCGGTGATAAGGGGAAATGGATTAAGTCTGGTGGTGATCAAAGGTTCGAAAGGGAGCGACTCGGCCCGCAAAGTAGTCCTGTTCGGCAGTGAGCACTCATCAATTGAAGACGAGGGGACCTTTGATGAAGGCATTGAAAAAACACTTCTATCGACGTCCATTACACGTCATCGTGAAGGAACCCTAAAGGTGATCTGAAACCCAAACAAGCCAAGAAAGCTAAATCAGGGTCTGCATCTCGTTTGGTAAAGATTTTAGAGAATGTATGTGACGTAGGGGCGGGTTTTTCGGCTTCCGGGGGCTTGTTAGAGAACTTATCTGCTCACTTAGCTGGAGGTAAAACTCCCCGAGATCAACCCTTTAAAGCTTCAAGTCCTATTTCGTTAGGCCATGCTGATACCAAGCTGATAGCTAGTGAGAATGCTGATGTAGTTCGATTAACATCACCCCTGAAATCCGGTCCTATCCTCTTTGGCAAGGCGATTACTGGTTTCACTTCTTCTAATGCGTCTCGGCCTAGCCCTCAGCAGAATGAAGGCAGAGACAATGCTTCCTCCTCCCCATCATGGTATGAGGCTGAGTCAAATTTTGTGGTTTGGGCTGTCACACCCCGACCCGCAGCGGATAAGGTGATCGGGGCATGATTGGGTTATCATCAAAGCTCATGACATTTATTAAACGTTTCATATTCATTAATACAAATTAAATGGAACTTTACAATAATGTTACAACATGATCTAACTAACAATCTAACTTCTTTGTTCTCTTCTAAGGCATATCCTATGTTATCCTTGCTTCAACCTGTTCACCTGTATCATGTGTAAAAAGGTTTTTGGATCAACATAATGTTGGCGAGTGAATCCTATGGAAAACATTTTAACAATTTATTTAAATTGTTTATGAAATATGTGCACAACCAAACATGAGTAAAATTAGAGGTAACTTGATCAACAATCATAAGATGTTAAATGAAACACTCATGAACAATAATGGAACAATTAAAGGCACGCGATGCTCAACTCGTCTCTCACGAGGAACTGAGGGGCCTGATGAATGAATTGCATAAACATGATAATATGAATAACACAACTACAAACAATATAAACTCAATGATACACACATGAACAATAATGAAATTGATATGAAGCACGCGATGTTCTACTCGTCTCCCACGAGGAACTGATGGGCTTAATGTATGAGTTTCATATGACTTGACAAATGGCAATAAGTAAATCACAACAATAAAAACAATCTAAGTTTAAGTCATGATGTGGTATGGCACAAGTTTAAATAAATAAATTAATTAATTTCATAACACATGACACACCCCAAAACGTGTAATTTAAAAAGGGGAATTGTAAGATTCACTCACAGTGGGTGCGTTCGGTTGATGACGTTGAATGCACGCGAAGTGGTTTTAACCACGAGTGAGATTTAACCTAGATAAATTGCATTATGGTTTGGTAAGTAAACGGATTTTATTAAACTATTTTAGTAGGATTGTTGGGTGCATTTTTGTGAGTTTGAGGCTATTTTCTAATCTTAAAAATGTTATTTTTAAGTATTTATAATTGATTTTTAATTAAAATAATTAAATAAAAATAATAAAAATATTTTATTTTTTTCTGACCGTTGACTGACCAGTTGACCGTTGACCGGTTCGATGGCAGATTATTGTGCGCTGAGTGAGGCTCGAACCCGAGACCTCTCGTACGCGTGCACGCAGCTCTACCAACTGAGCTACGTGTCTAACCCGTTATATATCTGATTTTAATTATATATATATACTAATTAGTTAAACTGAAAATCATTTTTATTTTAAAAACAGTTTAAGCGGCCCGGTCTTGCACTCCACAGGTCTCGAACTCGGGACCTGTGGTTTAATCTAACACACAGTCCACCGCTGGACTGTGTGTTCAACATGTTATATAACTTGATTTTTATTATACTTAAAGACAATTTAGTTATTTCCTTTTTCTGCCTTATTTAAAAAGAATAGATAATTGTCCGAGTCGGTGCTGAAGACCGGACTCGAACTCGTGACCAGCGATATAAACAAACACACAGTCCACCGCTGGACTGTGTGTCTAACTTGGTTATTATTCCGGTTATCAATATACTTAACATATAACTATATCGACTCCGGTTCAGTTAAACAAAAATTTGATTTTTATTAAGGCAGCGTGTGTGAGACGGGAATCGAACTCGAGACCTTTGCATTATTAACGTTTTATGTGCACACAGTCCACCGCTGGACTGTGTGTCTAACCCGTTTAATTTCATGATTTATATTATACTTATACGATACCGAATTACGTCGTCTTCTTCATCCAGTTTGAACCAGAATCGGAAATCGAGTGGTTTAAGATTCTTATCAGTTTATTAGCGCTTTACAGTTGATTAAGGTGAGATAATTGTGAAAAAGGAAAAGAAATTTGGCGGAGAATTATACCGACTGGATCCTCTGTTTTCCGGCAGAACTCCGGCGACAGAATTCACCTCCGGCGACGTGTTCCGTATAGCAGCTAGTCTCCGGAAAGCTTGGAAAAGGTAAGGGTGACTTCGGTAAAGGTTTAGGGGGTTCAGTAAAGCTCAGGGATTAAAACTCGGTTTTCCGGCGAAAAACAGGTTTATTCCGGCGAGTGGAATTTCGCCGAGAAAAGGTGTGATTTTTGAGCGAAAGTGTTTGTCGTCGGTTGTGGGTCAATTTATAGGAGAAAACGAGATGTATTTGGTCTGATTTTGGACTGCATTCGTTTATTTAAAATTTCCGGCGGTTTTGAAAAGTGTCGCGGACTTCAAACATCGGTTATAACCGATATCTGTTTAATGGTTTACGTTATAACGTAAATTGGTGTTAAAACTCGCAAGAATTCCGGGATTCCGACGACTGAACCGTTTGGGCGCCGGTTTTGAATTTGTAACGACACTTTATCAATTAAATGATTTTATTATACAACAAACAAAGTCCGCGGCGCAGTGGTTTGTGTGTGAGGTGATAAATCGCTGAGTGACTCGGTACAGACCCGGGTTCGAAACCCGGCAGAAGCATTTCATTTTTATTTTGCGATTTTCAACAGTTTTTCAAAAACTAAATATATATTCGCGTATAATAATTGATTACGGATCGTTTAAAAATGTTTTGGACATTTAATTCGCAACGAAAATTTTGACTGACTGTTCGGTTGATAAACGGAGCGGGTTTGGTAAATCCGTTTTTGACGGATGTTACATGGGCAATCTGGCTATGCCGATGGACATTGACGCATGTGGGGCATCGAAGAAGTATGTGCCGGATTGGTCGCTTTTCCACGAAGATGTCCTTATTTCATATTGCCACACCCGCCGATCGCCATCATTACCGGAAAATGAGCGGTCCCAAACTTGGTAAAGCTTTGGTAATTAATCAAGCTCAATCGAATTTTTTGATGGTCGAGGCGTATGAGCGGTGGGTTATGGCCGAATCGAACTGTCGGGAACTTGAGAAGGAGAGAGCATCTTTGAAGAGGCAGGAGGGAATGGGTTTGGAGGTGAAAGAGAAGATTTTCGCACTGAATGCTAGCCTAAATAAATTGCAGAACCAAGTTGCGGAGACCAAAGAACTCAGCAAATCTTCTCAAGCATCGGCTCTTGCCGCATTTGAGGCAAGAGACAAAGCGTTTCAAGACTTGGAAGTGGCAAACTTAAAACTTAGTGAAACTGAGGCCAAACTTGCTGACGTCGAATCGAAGTGGAAAAACGAACGGTCAGAAATGCAGAAGGCATATGACCAATTGCTTGTTGACTTCGTAAAATTGGAGAATGGTAACTATTTCTTTCTCTTTTTCTTTTTATTGTTTGATTGATTTTTTACTGTTACCATCGTGGTGTTAACATTCTCTTCTTTTTATTATGCCCATAGAGAAAGATGAGGTAGCAAAATCAAGGGATCAGATCTCCAAAGCCCAACAGGACACCCTGGCTCGGATGACTGATTTAATAACTCGTTATGAGAACGAGACGCAAGAACTATACGGCCAGTGTCCGAGTTACTGCTAACGAAGTAGTGGCTCCTGACCGAAGGTGCTCAATGGATGGTCCGTCTGGTACTCAAGAGTCCGGAGCTAACAAGAGTAGTTGCTGATCTCACCAATTCTGTTAATGCTTACGGCGTGAACGAGGGTATCAAGCAGGGTTACCGTGCTGCGAAGACGTCGAGTGTAGCAATATCGGATGTAGCAGGTTATGAGAAGAATGCTAAAGATGCTCTCGATGCTACTGTTGATGCATTCGAAAGGCTGGACATCTCTTGTCTTTCAAAAGTCGCGACCCTTGTGAATGAGCCTTTATCAAAGCTTCTGGAGCTGAGCAAGCATGATGTCATAGGCGAAGAAACTTAAACCCTTTGTTTAAGCCTTGTGTTTTTGACATGAATATTCGTAATGTAATATTTTGCTTGAACTTGTTGTTTTAAAATGTTGGTGATCATCATGCTATCTATTGGTTTAGCTTTGCTTTCGATGTTTGCTTATACATAGATTTGATTTGGTCCCATCGCGCGTCCGCGAATGATTCAAAATCTTTTTATTATGCAAAACCTTTAAGGGTTTGAATGAGAAAACCATGAAATGTTAGATCAGACATTCGCAGGCTTATTTGTTTTGCGTGTATGTAAGACACATCATTCGATAATTTTTGTTTTGAATTAACGAATCCTCTCGATCGGCGCGAGGCATGAGTCGAGGCCCGTAGTGCACTTTATATCTACATGTTTGTTTTCTGTTTAAGAGTAGATTAAATAATCATCAATATATCACCATTCAAATACTTGATCACTTTATTAATTCTGAGAAAGTAAGTACAATCTTTTTAGCTTCCGAGTTATACCCTCTCGGAGCTCATACAAAAGACTTATTCTAGACGTTGTCGAGGCATTCCCTCTCAACGCTTGATGGAAATAAAGAAAAGTGATCTGTTTGATGGTGATTCAAAAGGAGTTACATAAAACATCGTTTCAAGTGAATTCCGTTCCATGTTCGAGGAACCGGAACTCCTGCTATGGTTTCCAAGACATAGGAACCTTTTTCACTGGCTTGCTTGATGCGATACGGCCCCTCCCAGTTTTGTGCCAACTTTCCAAGTGGTTCCGTTCGGCTTGCTTCATTGTTTCGGAGCACATAGTCGCCAACCTTAAATTTGTATAGCTTGGCTCAGGCGTTGTAGAATTTCTCTAACTTTTCTTTGTATTGGGCTTCTTTGATAGCTGCGACATGCCTACATTCTTCTAGCAGATCTAGATTCGAGCGTAGTTCTCTTTCGTTTTCTTCTTCGTCTTTGATCCGCTGGTTTGGCAAGCCAATTTCAGCTGGTATGATTGCCTCAGTCCCATATGTTAAGCTAAACGGAGTTTCACCGTTACTTGTTTGTGCATCGTTCGATGCGCCCATAGAACATTTGGCCAATCACCAGCCCAACCTTTCCCCTCTGATCTGAGCCTTCATTTAATTCCGTCGACTATTCGTCGATTGATTTGCTCCACTTGTCCGTTTCCCTGGGGATGGGCCACAGACGAGAAGACTTGTGTAATCTGCAGATTTTTGCACCACCTCTTGAAGGGATTATTTGCAAATTGCTTGGCGTTATCGATCACAATGTAAAGCGGTAGGCCGAAAAGGCATACAATATGTTCCCAAAAGAATCTGGTTACATTGTACCCAGAGATCACCGTGAATGGTTTTGCTTCGACCCACTTAGTGAAATAGTCAACGTCCACCAAAGGTATTGAGCGCTTCCACTTGACATTGGGAATGGCCTGACAATATCAACTCCCCATTTTTGAAAATGCTAAGCAGCGGTGACTGGAATCATCTCGTTCTTCACTCGGAGGTCACCAATGCGTGACGTTGACATTCTTCGCATTGTTGAAGCTCTTTTACGGCACTTTCGTGCATCCCGTGCCAATAATAGCCTACATTTTTTATTTTTGTTACCACCATTTTTGGTCCAGCATGGATTCCGCATATCCCATAATGAATTTCCCTTATGATATAGTTGACCTCCTCGGGATCTAGACACTTTAGCAATGGCCCTAGGAAAATTTTTCGGTATAAAACACCGTCTTGCATTTGGTATTGCAGAGAGTTTATCCAGATCTTCGTAGCCTGAGCTTTGTCGTTCGGGAGAATGTCGTGAACCAAGTAGTTCGTGATTGGGGTCATCCATGAGGGGGACTGGGGCTCAATCTGCAGGACTTCTGGTGCGGTTATCGATGGCATGGTTAAGACTTCGATTTGTACCTCCTTTGCTAGATGACTAAATGATACGGAAGCTAATTTGCTCAATGCATCTGCCTTTTTGTTTCAGCTTCGGGGTACGTGCTCGACTTTACATGAATCAAAAGCTCCGATTGCTTGCTTGATTTGTTCTAGGCATTTTATCATGCTGGGCTCCCTAGCTTCGTATTCTCCGTTTACCTGATTTGCCACGAGTAAGGAATCGACATGTGCGATTATATTCTTGGCCCCAACCCTTTCAGCAAGTAGGAGTCTAGCAAGTAAAGCCTCGTATTCAGCTTCATTGTTTGAACTTTTGAATTCGAGCCGTAATGCATAAGTGACGTTGGACCAGTCTGGATCGGTTAGTATTAAACCTGCCCCCGCTCCTTCGGCACTTGATGCCCCATCGGTGTATAGTTTCCATGGTGCCCCTGAATTGGGCTCCAAGTTTGAGAGTTCATTGCTTTCTTCAGGCATTTCTACCAGGAAATCAGCGATAACTTGGCCTTTTATAGGGCCATTTGTACGAAAAGTAATATCAAGCGCCAAGTTCTATGGCCCATTTGGCCATTCGTCCTGATACCTCTGGCTTTCGCAGGATGTGTTGGATTCTTTGGTCTGTTCGCACCTCAATCAGATGTGCCTGGAAATATCTTCGTAATCTCCGGGATGCATGCACCAGGGCTAAAGCCAGCTTTTCAAGACTGGGATACCTTGTTTCATAATCTTTTAAGGTTCGACTGACATAATAGATTGGGATCTGGGATCCAGTTCGATGTGCTACCAAGACGGCGCTAATTGCGCCTTGAGATGCGGCCAAGTATACTGTCAACACCTCTTTTTGTTTTGGAACTGTAAGGGATGGCAACGTACTTAAACATGCTTTTAAGTCTTCGAAAGCTCGAGCGGCTTTGACTGACCATTTGAAATCCGTCTTGAAGCTTTTTCGAAGTACGTCCATAAATGGTAATGACCTATCTGCGGCTTTGGATAAAAACGATGGAGCAATGCGAGTCGCCCGTTTAAAGACTGGATTTCTTTGATGGAGGTGGGTGGTTTCATGGTCAGTACGACATCGATCTTGTCTGGGTTGGCTCGCAAGCCATTCGATCCGACCATAACTCCTAGGAGTTTTCCTTCTTCTACACCGAACGTACACTTTTGGGGGGTTTAACTTCATGTTTATGCTTCGCAGTCGGGTGAAGGTTTCAAGGATATCTTTTAGCATGATATATTCGGAGTTGCTTTTGATTACAATGTCATCAATGTATACTTCCATGTTTCGTTCGATTTGATCTTTAAAAGCTTGTGTTCATTAGGCGTTGATACGTTGCTCCAACATTTTTCAGACCAAAAGGCATTTTGGTGAAGCAGTATATCCCTTCATTTGTTAAAAGGTCGTCTTATCTTCGTCTTCAACAACCATTACCCCCTTATACGCGTCTAGGAAGCATTTTAAACGAAATGTAGTGACAGAGTCAATCTTTTCATCGATCTCAGGGAGTGGGAAACAATCCTTCGGGCAGGTGTTGTTCAAATCGGTGTAATCAATGCACATTCTCCATGAATTATCTTTCTTTCGAACCATCATCGGATTGGAAACCCAAGTTTGGTATTGAACCTCCCGAATGATTCCTGCATCCAGAAGACTTCGTACATCCTTCGCTATCGCTTTGGCTCGATCTGAAGCCATGTGCCTCCTTCTTTGTGTTATTGGCTTTATCGACTCCTTGACATTTAAATGATGTTGCGCCATCGATCTTGGAACGCCCTGCATATCCGAGTGCTGCCATGCAAAGAAATCAATAGAACTGGTTAGTAGGTTCCATAAAAGTTTCTTGGTGCATTCTTGCAGCTGGGCTCCGATCGCAATTTGTTGTTAGGGGAATTCGGGGTTGATTGACCACAGTTCGGTGGGGGGGGGTTCCGAATTCTTTGAACTCGTAGTTGTAGCTTGTCGGACTTCGGCAACACACTGAGTTGACTCGGTATAGATCGTGGCTACCCCCTGATTCGGTGGGAAATTGAATGGCGCCATGGATAGTAGAACTAACTGAACCAAGAGCACGCATTCCTGGTCATCCGAGTATGACCTTGTGGGTGGATTTAGATCCCACTACCACGAATGTAAGTTGTATGGTTCGAAACTTTTTATCTTCTCTGAATGTTACTGGGAGGGTAATTTTTCCGACTGGCTGGACTATTTCGCTAGAGAAGCTTACCAACGGAGTGGCAACTTTGATGAGCTTTTGTTTTGTTTGTTCCGCGAGCTGCTGGAAGCATTGCATGTACATGATCTCGAACGCTACCTCCATCAACGTATACTCGTCGGACATAATGTCCGGCAATGATCGTTGAGATGATTATTGGGCCATCTCGTGCATCTTCCGGATTGATTGCTGGAAAATTGGTTGGCTGGCACATCCAAGCCGCCATGTGTTGATTGGCCCTCTTTGTTCCCTGAGGTTCAATGGACCGTATCATATTGATGTCGGGTTTAATATTTAAATCAGCGTTGACTGGCATTGACTTTTTGCCTCTTTTAACTTCTTTTACTAAATGGGAAAGTTTTCCGGATCGGACAGCTCGTTCGATTTCTTGCTTTAACGCCCAGCATTCGTCAGTCGTGTGCCCCTTACTTTGTGTTTGTGAACTTGTTGGTGGTTTCTTGTCTGGAAACCCTTAGGAACGAGTATTATCCTTATTAAAACAAGTGTTATGTTATCCTTGAGACCTGGTGGAGATAGGGTATTGGTTTGTCTAGTTCTTTAGTATACAAGTTTTGGTGAGATCCGGAGGAGATCCATGCTAGTAGCCTTTAGATCCTAGCCATCCAAGTTAAAACCTTAGATAGATAGATAGATAGATAGATAGATAGATAGATGTATAGATACCCCTTTTCATCTTCGGGTGAATTGTAATTAATGAGACCGGAAGAATATCTAGTATTGGGTACCTTAGCATATTAGTAGGTGAAATTGAGAGGTGAACCAAAACAATAAAGTCATAACCTTTAAACACCTAGTTGGGATTGTCGGGTAGTATTAATGAGACCGGGAGAAGATCTAGTGTGTCTTAGTAAAACCTTGTTTGACGTATCTTTAGAAGAACGGTTAAACCGAATATCAATTCCGAAAGTGTGTGAGTTTACCAGTAGGATCCTACCCCTAGGTAGTTGTTTTTTCCTCATCTGATTTCAACCCACTTTACTTCGTCTTAGTATTCAAGCTAGGTTATTAGTTATAATTAGTAGTTAATAATTAATTCAAATCCTAAAAAGATATTTTTGAATTGACTTTTATTCGACGGTAGTTGTTTATTGAGAGTGCTTGCATAGATCCTAGGATCATTATCTGGTCTTACCGGGTATATTACATTGCGGCCGGTAGACTTGAGGTGTGTGTTGTTTAGTTGTTGAGCCCGATTATTAAAGCTTGTTGAATTATGTTTTTAATACACTTTTCACACATTAGTTCTAGTTCTAGTTCTAGTTCTAGTACTAGTTCTTGTAAATGATCTTGTAGTAGAGATGTCGATGTTTCTTCTTCTTCTAAGTTGCAAATTAATACTACCTTTTGTTGTTTTGATTTTAAAATTCAGATTTGATGGGTGTTTTAAGAAAACCATATTTATTTGGACATCGAGAGCGTTTGAAGCTTCGATGCCATATAATAATATGCCTATTTTTACAACCTTCTAGACTAATGTTAGGCTAGAGGGTGATGGTATGTGATGTAAAATGAGTATATATATGTATTCTTTCTCATTTCTTAACAAAATTACATAAAGTTTATATGAAAACTATAAAGACTAAAGAGTAACCAACTGATAAATAAAACTTAATATTGCTAATTATATGACTTTTAAGTTAGTTATAACTACTCACTACTAATCACTACTTAATCTTCTTAATAACTTGTGTTGTGAGTTTGTTATTAGCTTTGTGGTCTTTGTTTTAATCTATGGCGTTTATATGTTACAAGATTTTGACCAATAAAGTGTGTTTAGTTACCAATTTTATCACTAGTTTATTACTTTTGGCCACAATTAAGAGTTGGCAACTATGATATATTATCGCGGTGGAAATTGTGATGAGATGTAAACCATAAAGAACAACTTTTAAAGTATAAACAATCAATTTTCGGTTAATTAGATCAGTTTATTCAGCTAGATTGACGGTTTATGGTTTGATTTGTTTAATTTTGATAAATAGCCAAAATCAAACTTGGGCTAAAACTTTTGCTTAGAAATACATGAAATTGATGTGGAAATACATGCAATGGAAGTATAAACACATAAAATGGATGTATAAAATATGAAATACATGAACCGATTTTGTTTAATTCAGCTTTCGGTTGATCGATTTTCAATTAATTCACTTTTGTTTGATTTCTGTTTGGTTTCGTCTGTGTTTGGTTTCGATTAACGATTCAATTATTGCACACCTTAGACATTGTGATATTCGCCAAATGCAACCATAAATTGTATCAAATACGATATAAAATCAATCCTTTTTAGTACTAATGTTGGAAAAAGTGTTTCTTCGTATACTTTTGATTTTCAGGATTAAAAGAGTTTAAATGTATAAAAGGAACAAATTAACGACAAAAACCAGCATAAGTATAGAAGACGGGAAGATAACACACTATACCAACCCTCCAAGCTTCACCCTAGACTAAAAAAAACGAATCAGAAGTCCAGCACGGGCCATGTCTGCTCGGCATGGGGTCGTGCCCCTTCAAGATTCCAGAATAGAAGAAGACAAACAGATGCTGACAAAAGACATGGGCCCGTGTCCTATGGACATGGTCCGTGGTCAACTTCCGAATTTGCATATCTTGGATAGTACAGCAAGTACAATGGCCACGGGGCCGTGACGTTGACATAGAGAGGCATGTAGCTGCTGATCTGACATGCTCATTAAATGAAGACAGAGAAGGAGGAAGACACGGGGTCGTGCCTGCAGGGCACATGGTCGTGTGAATGGCCTGTTTCCAACTCTAAATAGGGGTACTTGCTTTCATTCTAACTAATCCTTGCCAAATCATTTCTCTCACACCTGCCACCCCTCCATCATTATCATCCACCACAATCATTAGAGTTTAGAATGTGTAGTAGTCTCGGTATCCAAGATCGATCGTAAGAGTTTTTGTCAAACTATGGCCATGCTTGGCTAATCTCATACATTACTTGGTGAATACGAAATCTTTTATGTTTTACTTTTGATTTTTAATCTTTGGTTAACTTTTTAATTGGGTTTCTATTAATAGACTTTAATAACTAACTTTTTATACTGAAATTGAGTTTTATCCTATCATTCTTTCATGTTTTGTTGATTCACCCATTCATGTCTTTACGGTCTATATAAAGCGTGCTAACTACCTGGAAGGGGGTTAGAAAGGTGGTTTGGGTACGATTCTTGCCTCGTTCAGTGTATAGATCCTGCGAGGACTTGATTCAAGCTTATTAGGACTTCCTTTGAGGCAGATAGCATCAAATTGGGAGAAGTAAAAACGGCTTGAATCGCTCATAAATAAACTACTATTTAAACTTTAAACCGGCATTTCGGGACTTTATCCCTGCTGACTCAGACCAATATGGCCTCTGGTAGCGTTGCCTCCAAAAGAGGGACTGCCATATCTTGCATTAATAACTCACTTAATTATCTTTCAATATTCTGGCCTTGCGGGACTGTATCCCTGCTGTCTTAGACCAATATGGCCGAGGGTAGCGTTACCTCCAAAAGAGGGACATGCCATTATAATCAAGATAATCTCTTTAAAAACCTAAAGTGCGGAAATCACCAAAGGATACATGAAAGATGAGTCAGAACCAAATGATTCCATCTTGTTTATTTGTCTCTTTTATAAGTTATTTTACTTATTAAAATTTTTCTCAAAGTTTGGGTCGATTAGACATTAACGATAATCCGGTATTAAAAGCTCTTGTGTCGTTTGACAACCTCGGTATTTTACCATCACTATACTACGCCAACGATGAGTGCACTTGCCCTAACATGTTGTAGAGATAATGGTGTTATATCATGTTTTATAAATATAAAGCTTGAAGAAACGAGTGAAAAAGTACTTAAAATATATCCAAAAATCACGCACATCTCGCTCACGTCACACTGTTAATCACGTAACATATGAAATTTTTTAATAAAAATATATAAAACTACTATACTCAAATTAAAGAGAATAACATACTCGTTTTAATCATATAGATTTTTTTTCTAATATTAACGTACAAAAAATTATAACCCTTTAAAAATCATGAGGGTAGTTAGTTTTTTTACAAGGGATAGAGTGGAACAACTAACTAATTATCTATAACTTTGTTATAGATGAGAGAATTAAAATATAATTATAATAAGTGTATTAAGATGTAATTGGTATTTAATTTAAAAATATGCATTAAAGCCAAAGAAAAACATTAACTTTACCATTGTGTTGAAAATTATTATATAATATAATTAGAGTAGGATCTTGTCTACAGTAACTAAAAAGCCCCTTCATTTAAGGTATATTTACAATGGTGCCATTTTTGTAATTTCAAATTTATATTTCATCACACAACAACAGTGGAAGGATTGAATAGTTTTTTTTTTTCATTATTTGTTTTTGTATTTTAGTATTTGTATACTTCATTTTTTAATATGAAAGTTTTCGTTTTTTTTCTTTGAATTAAAGCTTTTGCTATAATTGGGTCTTTGAATCAAAAGATTTTGCGAGTTTTTTTTTTTACATTTTATGTCCGGTATAAGTTTGCATTTGTGTTTGCATGCGTTTACGTCATGTGACGGCATAAATTCACGTTTTTGTTTTACGAATTTTCTTAATTTTGATTATCGTTTGCTTACTACTTAGTAGGGTTTTACGACCTGCGGACCTGCAACGCAGGGGTTAAATTACTAGTTATGTAAAGTATAAATGTAGGGATGATACAAGGTGTAAATCAAAGTCTAACAAACTAATAATTTATATTTCTAGAATAAGTTCAGTTGAAATTCGTTTGAGCCGGTTTTTCAATTTTATTTTGAGTTTTTCAATGACCCTCCACCTACACAGGTATATATGGAAAAAGATCATGAGAAAAGTTATGTTTCGTAAGAAAACCAAAATATGGAGTTTTCTTTAGTTTTTTAGTTTTTTTTTAACGAATAAGAGTTTTCCCACAAATTTTACCCTATATATATATATATATATAACACACACACTTAACAAAATAACTATTATCAATAACCAGTTATTACTCAGAATAATCTAAACTAGCTATAGTCTTAGATATCCTGTTTAAACAAAACTATTATCTAATCATCCCTCTTTGTAATGGATGCAAAACTTAACATACATGTGGCATTGAAAAGTTACATCAATGATATAAATTTCACTTATTACAATTTACAAAGTTAGTGTAGCAATAAAGAGACGATGAAGTTATAAATGAAGGAAAAAAAATTACACACTAAATCATCTTCATCATAGCAATAAAGATAGGTGAGGCAAAAACATTGAATATGCATGTTACGCTTTACTTTGTTGGGAGTTGGGGCATCAATTTTTCCTAGCATGATTGAGGATATCAATAAGATTTGTAGCCATCAATACCTTTAATATAGCCATCAATACCTTTAAACTAAAGAATATAGGCAAATACGATATCATAGAGTAAATAAGCAGATAATATGGGGTATAAAAGCCCCTTGATTTTGATTGATGATTCGAATCCATCCACTTGATTACGAGCATTCACCAAATCATATTTACCTAAATCAAGAAATGTTTAATCCAAGCAAGTCATATCAATGAGAATTAGCACTTAGTGATCTATTTCGTGCGATTGTTCTACTAATATTTTTTTACTGGCTAACTTCCGCACGTCTAATCCTATTTCCAGATCTACAACTTTTGTTCACTATAACACTTGATATCTCATGTCTCAACTTCATGGAGAGAGACACCTTTACATATCACCTTTCACATATGAGATCAAACATATGACTTCCTAGTTTCAAAGTCCATACGGATTTAAGATTTACTGCCAAGACTTTTTATGGAATTGGGAAAAAAAGATAACTTTTGGTTTAGTATTTCATTTTTCGAACACTTGGCATTCTTACCTAAATTCGCAAGTCGAAATCGAAATCAAAACCGCAAAAAAGTCAAAACAATCAAAGAATTTAACTTGCGTGATAAAGAGGTTCTCATCTTCTTTCATTGTCAGTCTACTTTCTCTCGCTATCTATATATATCTATGGAGAAACCTAGCCTAAATTCTTGAGCAATTATATTGTCATTAATTTATCTAGTTGGATAACTGTTTTAGATAAGGAGTCTGATAGGATCATTTTATCAACCAATCATTTTATTTATTTATTTTGTATGTTTAATATTATTTGATGATAGTTTTGTTATTTATTTTATGTAATTTGATAATTACATATATGTAGATTGGCTATAATGTATCGTAATTTGAATATTACACATATGCAATCAACTATTCTGAAATAGTATTAAATATATAAAATAAAACAAATAAAATGATTGGTCGTTAACAGTTCCAAACCCTAGAGCAGTAAATAGTGCAACGTATATTAATTAATGAACTAGAATGTTATATAAACTTTTAATTTAATTAGTTAGTTTAAATTAAGGTAAGTATCTACTCTTTCATCCAAACTAGAATGTTATGTAAACTTTTAATTTAATTAGTTAGTTTAAACTTAAGGTAAGTTCTACTCTTTCATCCAAAGAATTATGGAATTCTTGAATATATTTAAGCACCAAAGTTTAACGAATCCAAATTGTTGTTGACAAAATAAAACTAGAAATTTACACATATGCGCTACTTGATTAGCTATGTTTTTTATTACATGGTGCTCAGATATGGATCACAAAAATCTCCATCTGAAATAATCATATTATGGCCTACTGATCTTCTTCGAAAGCACATAAACGGAGCGCCAAACGAGAAGTAGAAGCGTGATGGAGGATATAAGCGATAGAAATATGGAGGCTGCAAAGTGTGAGCAAAAGGAACCAAAGTTATCACAAACCTTGAGCCAGTGCGTATGCGAGTTTCCTTTGTATCCAATGTATCCAACTCCTCCTGCTGCTCCTGTCGCTGCAGCCACGATGCCTAATAGCAGCTGCATCATACCCCTTAATTATAAGTTCATATCTTTCGTTTGAGATCGATGACGTAAATTTAGCAGTTTTAAGTCAAGTTAATTATCATGCAAGTTGATTTAGTTTTTGGGATGAAACACCAATCCATGTTAAGGAAATAAGATAACTTTTTTATTTTATAGGTGGTTTGGGGTTTGGATATATAAGTGTTTCTAGGCGGTTTTTAATCATTATCATGATCATCATACTCAGTAAATCTCACAAATAGCAAAGTTAAGGTAGGGTCTGAGGAGGGTAAGATGTAGACAACCTTACCTCTACCCCGTAGGAATAGAGAGGCTACTTCCAGTGAGACTCCCGGCTCGATAGTAGTTTTGCATCAAGCCTTGGACATAAGATACATGACACTCAGCAACCGGGACAAAGGCAGATTAGTGCATGTATCCTCACGCCTTTCGGCCATCAACGCCACCACATGATGCATGATTAATCGTCCACCGCATAACGTTATTTTCATGAAATTAGTAAAAATAAAATTAGTGCAATTTTTAAAAGTTTGGATATATAAGTGTTCGGAATGAAGGATGGAGTCTGTTCCTTTGACTAACGAACTCAAGCCCAGCCTATTTGGCTGTTTGTTTGCCACAAAAGCGAACTTGTTGAGTTCGCTTGCCACCTCAGCAGACTTGCATGAGTTTGCTGTCTAGATGTACAAGAACTTTTAAAAATGCATAGAATTAGAAGCACTTACTCAAACGCCAAACCACGTATAAACCCAAAAATAAAAATAAGTATGGTTCAAGAGCTTACAGCATCAAGTATCACAAAATGGAACTGAAGCGTTGTGAGCTGTCCTCCTGGCTTCATCAACACCACAACCGATAACACACCCGTGATTACGCTGTGCAAGCAAGCCACTGATAGCGCTGCTACAAAGTATCTGAGTAATACATAACCACAAATTGCTAGTATGTATTAAACTATCATATATTCATAAGCCAGAACACTACTAGAAAACCAGCCATTTAAGACCTAAATTTGGAACCGAATAAACGGTCACAAAATTAGCAACTGATTTGCAAGTAAAACCATGCATAACCATAAACTTAATTGCAAATAACGGGTTGCAAAATGTGAAAAAAAAATAATTTTAAATATTGGTAGTAAATCGCCACGAAATGTAATTTAAAATTTAATTATTTGTTCTATCAATGTGTACGTTCAAGTCTACAAATAATAGCCTTTAACACTACTAGAAAACTGCTACTATTCCTACCAAAATTTCTATGCATTTCCTACAAACGAAAAATTCCGACACTTTTCCCACAAAATTCTACGAACAAGAAAAGGTCTTAGTTTTGTGACAAAAAAAAGCGACAAAAAAGCCACAAATTGTTATGCGTAGGAAAAGTGTCGGAAATTTCCCACGTATTTCCGACGGAAATTGACGTGAGAATAAAAAGCAGTTTTCTAGTAGTGTAAAGTTTATTGATCCAAGAATTGTGGCCTCACTACAAGGACTTTTGTTGAAGTTACTTACACGAAAGCCGGGGATTGGGTAAACTTCGCGACGAATGGTATTGAGACGCCTGGCACCAAAGTAATTAGTTTGGCTTGTTTAGAAGTGACCATAACAATGATTGCAACCAAGGCAGTTGCAAACAGCAAGAACCTCAATCCAACATCAACCACCGGCCTATGCTACCCTTGTTTTCCGGTAGTGGCTCCGACGGCTTCACCGCGGTGGCATATGGAGGAGTTGTGGTGTCATTGGAGGTCATGGCAAATTGAAGTTTGTGTTTTGTGTCAAAGTGTGCTTTATTGTTAGACGCAAAATGTAGATTTATACATGTAGAGCGTTTGATTTGGTCTTAGTAAGACGTCGTATTCAACATTAAGTCAATTTTGTTATTATTCCATTCGATAATTGAACTTTATGTCTCTTTGTTCAAGACTTTTAAGTCTTCTTTTGTATTTTATTTACAATTATTGTAACGGTAATGGAATTGCATTTTTGTTAAGATAAAAAACAAAATGTCCTTGGAAAACTGTTTTTGTTTAAAAAAATAAAAATAAAATTATCATTCGTGTCTCTTGAGAACTTCAGAGGTGATGTTTAGATGCGGTGTTACAAGCACTACGACTTCGAAGGGAAGTATTTTGATCGCTAAAGGTGTATTGATATCCTTTCCTATTAGGTTAAAGTTTTAAGTTTCATTGCTTCTTAAACTTTAGTTTTTACAAAGTTAAACGGGTCAAAGTGTAAATAGTTAAATGTATAGTTTATGTTATATATGTAATTATGGTTAGTATAGGAGATCTAATCTCTTCACATCCTTAAGTTAAAGGGTTGTTCTGTAATTAGTTATTAGTTGGTTTGTATTGTATAATATATTAGTTAACAAATGCGAGGACAGGAAGCGAACAAAAGGAAGTTTATAACCTACACTTAACGGATCGACGACGCCTCTTCATCAGACGCGACCACTCATGAAGGCGGCAACACCACAAGATCATCAGACGCGACTTTTCAAGAGGAGACAGTCCTTCCATTCGCACATTTTCAATTAGTATAAATAGAGTTTAGATTTCTTAATTGTAATCATACTCATGACAAGATATTCAGTTTATATACAAGTTATTCTACGTTTATTCTAGACATTAATGCTTTGCCAACATATCAGTTATTAATAAATTTTTGGTTGAAGGATCCGATATTAATGTTTTGCCGACATATCAGTTATTTTTTTTGAATTAGATGGACCAGACTTATTGAAGATACGTATAAATTTAATGTATGTATAACTCTATAAATGACATTTGGATTGATTGAACAATATTTGGTGGTTAGTTGTTCATTGTCAATTGAAAGACATGTTGCGTATACAAACAGATGTTCATGAAGCTTGGTACATTGGTACTACTCAAAGGTGGTCCCATAACAATGCTATGGTGGCTATTTCTAGCTCCTGTGTCTATGGAATCGTGTAGCAAAGTTGAAATTGATAAGTGTTGTTCTAAAATTCATATTACATTTATCCGACGCACCTAGTGCGGCTATTCGGCTTTAGTAAAACAAAACCTTGTTTTAGGTCCATGAATTTTTAGTCCTCTTAATACTATCAAGGTAATACCAATTAGGGTTAGTGAAGAGGTAGATACCGACTTCCAAGAGATTAGTGTAGATGCTCCATGATGATGAAGGAGAAGACAGCCATACCTAGGGTTGTAAACGAATCAAACATTCGGATAACAGTTCGTGTACCGTTCGGCGAGAAGTTTTTTTTGTGTTCGTTCATTTATTAAACAAATGAACATGAACAGAGGGCACGTTTATTCATTTATGTTCGTGAACGTTGTAATAGTTATTTGTGTTCGATAATTCATTAGTGTTTTAGTTTTATATTTTATTTAAATACTTCAACATTCCAACAAATAAAATATTAATAAGTGTCACTGTATTATATATTGTGTTCATGAACGCTTGTTTGTGTTCGTTTGTTTCCATTAGTGTTCATGAACATTAGTTTGTGCTCATTTGTGTTCATTGACGTTCGTTTTCGTCCGTTACCTAAAAATAACTAACAAACACAAACGAACACGAACATAAATCTCGTTCAGTAAGTGTAGTAAGTGTTAATGAACAGTTCGTGAACACATTAATTTCTTAAGAAACAAACACGACATGATCTTGTTCGGTTTGATTGCAGCCCTAGCCACACCTCAAAGCCATGACGATATTGGTTTCTTGTTCTCAAATCCTTTTGATCATTGCAAAGACGGAAAAAGCTCTTTAAAGGGCTTAGGAGTCATAGCTCCGAGGGTACTCCGTCTCTCATGTCAGTCATGGATTCCACCATTGTTGACATGTATATGTGTGACAAAAAGTAGTACGTAGTATATAGAGAGAATTTTGGGGAAGAAGAACAACCTGATATATGTTGAGAATGAAACTAGAGACTTCTATTAATTTATAGAACTCTAGAGGACTTAACCCTAAGCCACCTTCAACTTCGGTTTGCTAAGATTAAACTTACATGGCGGTTTGACAATTTCTGAATGGTTAAGTGCTGAACCAATAAGAGGTCTGAACCATTAAGTGCTGAATCAGTAATAGGTCTGAACTATTAAGAGCCAGTATAATGCTTAATCGTTCAGAGGCAAATGTCTAAACCAATTCAGATTAGAGGTCTTAACCATTCAGACTTAGTATAATACTTAACCATTCAGAGGCAAATGCCTGAACATTCAGACATTTGCTCACGAAACAAACAGTCTGAACCATTAAGTGTTGAATCAGTAAGATGTCTGAACCATTAAAAGCCTCATTAAGAGGTAAACAAACAGCCCCTTAGACTTAACACACTAGTAGATACCACATGAGCCACATGAATTAAGTTCCTCTACATTCTCTGTTCATTGACATATGTTTATAAGAAGTGTATTCTTCTAGGGGTATATTATAATGGATGATTATGCATCTAAATAACTATAAATAAAAACTGAACCACGACATGTTATTAAAATCTTTGTTGATTCATTTTTTTCTTTGGTCCTCTTTAGGTGAGTTACGTGTTTATTTATATTATGATTGTTCTTGTTCAAAATGGGTTATTGATGTTAGCAATGGGACTTTGCTTCATAAATCCATTTACACTATCTGGTGTGGGACATGGAGAGGAGGAGGGGAAGCCCTCCACACCCCAACATCGTCCGTACATGGCGTGGATCAGCGTGGACCCAAAGTGGCTTGGGATTTTCTCACAGGGTGAAGGGCATGTGGGTTGGGTTGGGAGGATGGTGATTGGGTTGGATGGTTATTGTTTTCTTTTTAAATAAAGAAGGGTTATTGGATTTTAATAATCCTAAGTTTCACTGTTTGCCGATAATAACTTCAACTTTAAAAATTCCCTCCAACGATCCAACCTTTAAAAGTTTGGCCCACATTGATCATTTTCTAACATAGGTGCACTTAAATCAATTAAGGAGTTCTGGAGGTGCACTCGAATCTGTTGAGTAGCCAAATTCTTATTTTTTGAAAATGATAAATGGGGACCAAACTTTATAAGTTGGGATCGTTGGAGAGAATTTTTAAAGTTGGGATTATTATCGGTCAACAAGTGAAACTTGGGATTATTAGAATCCAATAACCCAATAAAGAATTACAATAACTAATAATAAACAAAAACGCCTCTTGTCCTTGCAACCACCTGATGGTTTTGGGGTTTTGGAGGGCAAAGCCCTTCTGCCTACGTGGCAAACATGTGGCGGAAAACGCCCACTCCACCTTCACCACCATACCGAGTAGCCTCATGGTGGAGGGGGGCATTAAGCCATAATTACTTAATCTATTGTCCACTTTGAATTCTCTCACCTCAATTAACTCAATTTAACCCACAAGTGTTCAATTTGAAGGGGACCATCGGCCAACAGTACTCACACTTACAGTCCAGTAATATTGCGTCACCTAACTCAACCACTACCCACTACCCACTACATTATTCCTCTCTTTACCATCCGAGTTCCAAAACCCCGGATAACCTACTCGGCCCAAGTACCCGGGACACTTGAGACGGCGTACACATGGTACATAGCCTTACTCGATTTAAGTCGGGGACGGCCAGGTAAGACACCCCCTCAACCCTTAAAATGTCAAACTATTTGCATTCATTCATGTAGACATTAGGTTTCATATATTCATGCCCAAATTGAAGTCTAGTCTTTGCTGCATTAAAAGTTTGTGTCTGGTTTGCTTTGTGACACTAACTTGTTGACTATTGTCCTTCGTGACTTCAAAATAATATAGTATTAGGCCATTTGAGTGATTGCATAGCAAATGTTGCATGGTTGGGAAAAACTAATTCCATAGTTTCATCCCATCCTTCAATGGGTAAATTAAAGATGAGCAAAAGCGGCTCAAATTTGAACAAATTAGATCAACTTCTTGGCCTTTCTCGTGAATCATCCAACCATGGCCCCTAGTGATCAAGATTAGTTTTCTTGTCTCCACAAAACGATTCTCCCATTCTCCACTCTAAAGGTTGGTCTTACGAAAATGCATCATTTAAAGATGCATGTCTCTGTCACCGTAGTCGGCCTTGTGGTGGGTGGGGAGGACTCCCGGTCAGGCACATTTTTAAAAGGAATCACACACACACATATATATGTGTGTGTGGGGCGTGTGTGTGATGTGCGCGTGCGTGCGCGTGAGGGGGTGAAATGAGAAGAAAAAATAAATTTAAAAAGAAAAATAAAAAAGAGGATATAATGGTAAAAATTAAATTGTTTATAACTCTTTACATTAATTATTCTTTCTCAATCAATTTTAGCTTATCCTACACACATAATTTTATCTTACATACATCATACACATTATCGGATTTTATACTACATATGTGAAAATTTATCATATACAGTTTTTTTCTACACACCTCGTAATTTATCCTATACTCTAAATTAATTTTTTTTAATATAATTTTGAAAATAAATTACAGATTCAATATAGTTAGTTGTTAAAGAGAAAAGACTACAAATTAAAAATCTATGTAAATTTACTAATATGCCCTTACATTAAATTAAATACAGATATTAAATGAAGCAAAATAGAACATCTTATTGATTAAAATTTCTTCTTTTTCTTCATAAAATAATTTCTTCTTATTTAAACCCTCCATTATATATATATAGGATTATGTTCATTTGTGAACTTCTTTAGAGTGGACTAAGTGAACTAATCTTGGTCCTTAATCATTTTTTAGATTAAAAAAGTAAGATTGACTTAGCCAAGTATTTTTAACTAAAATCCTCTTTTAATTTTCTTATCTCTTAACTCTCTCGCTCTCTCTCTTTCTCTCTTCTCTCTCTTTTAATCATTTCTCTATTATATTAATTATAAGAGATTGAAGGCTGATGTTTTTTTAAACACACTCTTATGTTCTTATTTAAACATAAATATTAAACCCAATAAATTATGTTTTTAACATATGTTATACAAGTCGTATATACAAAATTATACACTTATGTATTATTACACTTTGTTCCCACAGGTCGGTATAAAACCAAATTTATAAACCTGTGTATTATTCAAGTACATATGTGTATACAGGTCGATATATACCTGACGTATACACTTGTGTATTATTCAAGTACATAGTGTATACGGGTTTGGTATATACCAGACTTATACACCTGTGTATTATACATCTTGTTTCTACTATGCATATTTTCATCAATCATTGATCTAATACATATATCTATAGAGAATGTAATTAAATATTTTTAATCGTGTTCTACATTGAACAATATTTGATAATGTTTGTATTTTTATTTTAAATTATCAAATACTAAGTTATTTAATTTTTGAGAAAAAAAAATAGCATAAAGAATGTAATTAAATATTATTTTAATTGGAAAGAGAAATGAGAAGAGAAAGAAAAAATATCAATTAATTAAATGGAAGAGAAAAATACAATTATATCATTATGTCTATTAAAATACTTGTAAATTACAAAAGATAATTACAATCTTGTCAATAAATAAAAATCTAGATCTACAAAATCAATTATCAGGATGAGTTCATTTTGTTTACAAATACACCATTGTTCACTCATGAACCAAATATATATAAATATATATATATATATATATATACTATAAGACAAAGGGTGAAATAAGTAAGACGGGTAAGAATGATTTTAGTCCATTGATCTTGGATTTGGAGGATTGAGATTAATTGTATGAAAAGAAGATAATAGAAGAGCATAAAGAGAATTCTATATTTATAGATTTTCTTTCTCCACATGCAAGCACATGCCAATTCCCCTATCGATTTAAAACATCCATAACTTTTTCATACGACATTTAAAATAATTACCATAACAACGAGTGTTTTTATCTTTAATATGAGCACCATATTGTCATATAAAAATAAAATAAAAATTTTCATTTTTACTGAGGTTTTTTTTTGCATTGTGTTAAAGGTTCAGGTCATTGTGTCTTTTAACGAGTCTTGGTCATAACGTTTTAGTAGGTTTTCTATACATTGTGTTATTACCAAAACCTATAACACAATGTTAATTTGGGTTCTACCCATTGCGTTTTTATAAGAACATAAACACAATATATGACACAATGAAAGATGGTGTTGTATCTAGGTTTTCTATAAATTGCGTTACTGGTTCAGGTTATTGTATTTAATTTGTTGTCCATTGTATTTTAATATGTTGTCCAGTGTGTTTTAATTTCTTGTTCATTGTGTTTTAGTTTGTTATGTATTGTGTTTTTAGTTTATTTTCATTGTGTCTTCACCTGCTCTCAATTGTGTCTTTTATCTGTTGTTATCAATTGTGTCTTTTATCCGTTGTCATCAATTGTGTTTTCATTTAGTTTGATACTTATTGTGTTATACATTATGGCCAATGGTTATACGTCAAGGTCATGGTTCATTATGTTTTAGTCTGTTGTCCATTGTGTCTTTATCTGTTGTCATTGATTGTGTTTTTATCTACTTTACATTGTGCTTTACGTCAAGTCTATTGTGTCACACACAACTGGGTTTTTGATTATTTTTTTAAATATATAACAATATGATACTTATATTAAAATAAAAACGCTTGATTTTATGGTATAATTTTTTTAAACAAATGATGTATAAAAAAGTTAGGACATTTAAAATTTGAGGGAAAATAGCATGTGACTTACACGTGCATATTCTCTTTCCTCTTGTAGACAAAATTATCTTTCCCACTTGAATCCTCCTAGGACACTTGTCACTCTCTAGTGGCTTCTTACCATTCTTATTTTAATACTTCTTTATAAAATAACTCAACTCATATATATATATATATATATATATATATATATACACATATATATGGTGGAGTTATTGGCAAAAATGGTGTATTTTGTGAGAAGTGTAAGAAAGAATCTACACCTTTGGATCTAGAATCTAATGGTTGAGATCATAGTGGCAAAATTGTAAATAATGTTTACTATTAAACATATTAATTTTCTAGATAAATGATATAAAGGTAAATTTAACATTTTTAAATTAAGAAACTAACATTAATGCACATGCAACTTCCCCCCGTCTTTTTTAAACGTCAATAACTTTTTATACATAATCTTTTTAAAAAAACACCCTAATAACGAACGTTTTTTATCTTTAATATGAGTACCATATTGCTATACTTATATAATGTTTTGTCTATGTTCTTACATGGTGTTTTAATTGTTTTGTGTTTCAAAGCGTGGTGTTTTAAACACATACTGGAATGCAGGTGTAAAACACTATACGATGAACATGCGAAGAACATCTACTGAAATGTAGGTTTAAAACACCATGGTGTTTTAACATATGGAATCTGGAACATCTACTAACATGCAAATGTAAAACACTATGCATGCAGGTTTAAAACACCATGTACAATAACCATACTATGAACATTATACTAAGAACACATTCTGGAAATGAAGGTCTAAAACACCAGGTGAAAATGCAGGTTTAAAACACTATACTAAAACACATTTTGTATAACACTATAACATCATCCATGATAATCTGTTACATAAATATATAACATTATAACACTATATAACATTCATACTCCTATAATAAATGGTGGCAGTTATAGACGGTTATCAGTTAATTGAATGAATGAGAAAATTACTTGTTTACCTTTTGAATTAATTTAGATTGAGGACACATGGCATCTACACAATATTTCTCACACTTCACACACTTTGGGCTTTTTTTACAGGATCTCTTACCTATATATATATATATAATATATAATATATATATTAATGAAAATCCATGTAAAACATAAACTTATATATTAGACCCATTTAAAACTATCAATCTTAAAATTTAGGTATTAGTGTAAGTTATATATATTATGTTGTAATATTTAATCATTAGCCATTATAATCATTTATATTATATTGGATCAAAATATAATTAATCCTATTATATATTAGTTGGTAATTGTTGATGGACCATATTACTCTTATTAACTAATTAGGGTTTCCTCTTGGGTGTATATATAAGGAGATAACTAGAGAGGTTAAGAGGTTAGACAACCTAACTAATCATAACCTCACAATTTTGCCACCCCTCTCTCTCCAAAATCGAACTAACCCTAGTTCGGTTCTCACCATCATAACTTTACACCCTAAGGAGGAACCAGATCACACTGACAAAGATGTCAAACTCCATGCTGCGTCTCTGACTTGATTCTCTGCTAGTATGTATGCCTTCACAGATATTATTTTATTTGTTTTCCTTCTGTATGAACAAACTGATCAACATGTGGTATCAGAGCATATGTTGATAAATCAGTTCTGTTTTGAATCCATTATTCTGGGATTAAAATCTGGAAAACATAATTTTGAAAACCTAATAGAAATTTGATACATGAAATTCGGATAAAACATTTAATATTCACAGATTTCATGATTTTAATGGATGTTTAATCACATCCGAAATCATGATAAAGAACTTTAAAATCACATATTTCGGATTCCAGAACTCGGTTTTATTGTTTAGGGTTCATCATGTGTTCTTAGGAAAATCGAAATCTCTTTATGTTTTGGAATGTGATTTGGATTATTGGGTGTTTTTTACTGTTTTGAACTATTTTTATTCAACTAAAGTTTTGAAATTTGTTATGAGATGAACAGATAATATTTTGAAATTTTTGATATATTTAGATCAGCATTAAAACAGGAAAACTGATCCCATAATCCCTAGAAATTCGTATTTTCAGTTTTATCTTCATTAACAGCTGCCGATGAGAAGGTTTCGAGATTAAAATTCGATAGGTTTCGACTGGGATTTCGACTCAAAAATCTCACTGAAATACAAGTACAGCTGAGATTGCGACTGAGATTTCGACTCGCAATCAGGTGGTTGCGACTCAAAACCTTCATAATGAAGTCGAAATCTCATAACTGAGTCAAAATCTCATAACTGAGTCGAGATCTCATAATCGGTTGCGACTCTAAATCTTAGTGACACGAAATCTCTTAACGAAGTCGAGATCTCATAAATGAGTCGAGATCTCAATAACTGGTTGCGACTCGAAATCTCATAACTGACTCGAGATCTCACTCGAGATCTAAGGTTGACTCGAAATCTCACTCGAAACCTCATTACTTTATTAAGCTATTAATGAGAATTAAATAAATGTTTTGTAAATACTTATTTAATCAGAATTAGATAACTTTTTACAAAACTAATATAGCTTAACTTGAATGATCTTCTGATGTATCACTTCTGGCCAAAGCTGATTTGATACATCTATTTATTGTTCAAGTATTACAAACGCTATGTTAATTGTGCATTACAAACGTGGATGTCTTATTTCGGGCCAAAGCTGATCTAATTCATCCATGTCTAGCTTTATTAACAAGTGCATAACTAACGTGATTGTCTCATTTCTGGCCAAAGTTGATCCGTCACAATTACTTTGCACACACACTTAGATGATTACATTTCTGGCCAAAGCTGATTTGTCTTCATTTAAGTAAACTTTTTTTTAACTAATTCTATTATTTTGATCTTAGTAATAAACATTATCACATCTTCATAATTAAAATGGCCATTACTTATGTCTGCCTTAGTGTAACATGCCCTTAGATCACATTAAGACTTCTTCATTAGTATCATAATTCGCTCATCTTATTTCCACTCTCAGCACCCAATTGTGGGATTCCACCATTAACTGGTGATAACTTTGCTGCATGGAAAGACTCTCTCATGCTTAATCTTGCTTTGCTGGACTTCGATTACGCTTTAAGAGAGGATAAGCCTGCTGACCTCACCCCTCAGAGTACCGCTGCTGAGCAGTTGACTCATGAAAAGTGGACTAAGTGTAACCGCATATCTCTCATGTTCATGAAGCAGTCCATTAGCAATACAATTAGAGGAGTTATTCCTAATTATGATGATGCTAAAAGCTACTTGGCTTCTGTGGAAGAGCAATTCAAAGGAACGTCTAAAGCACTCGATAGTACTCTAATTCTCAAGCTGGTGACTACTAAGTATGACGGGAGGAGCGGCATCCTTGAACACATCATGATGATGAACGACATGGCCCAGAAGCTGAAGGGATTAGACATGGTGATCAGTGATGGTTTTCTTGTTCACTTTATCATGACTTCGCCTCCTTCTTCCTATGCGGCATTCAAGATCAATTACAACACTCAGAAAGAAAAATGGACGATGAGTGAACTGATCGCCATGTGCGTGCAGGAGGATGAGCGTATGAAGATGGATAACTACTGATGTTGCAAACTTCACTACCTCCAGTTCTAAGAAGAGGAAGAACAATTATCCAAGAAAGGATGTTTCTAAAGTCCAAAAGCCTAATCCTAATCCAAGTGCATCTTCCAGCTCTAAGAACTCCTTAGGCAAACCACACTACAAGTTCTGTAAAAAGACAAGACATAAGTAGAAGGAATGCCCTGACTTTAAGGAGTAGCTGGCTAAGAAAGATAACGATATTTTCATGATACTTAAGTCCTATAATATTAATGTTCCTGCTAATTCTTGGTGGTTTGATTCTGGTTCGATGGTTCATGTAACCAATTCTACTCAGGGATTCCTTTCAATCCGGAGGCTGGGAAGAAACCAAAGAACGCTTAAAGTTGCGGATGATCGAGAATTAGAAGTGAAGGCCGTAAGAACGTTACAATTATTTATGAAAACTGGTTTATGCATTAAACTTTATGATACCTTATATGTTCCTGAGGTAACTCGGAACCTTGTATCAGGACCAAAGTTAGACATAAACGATTTTATTGTTTCTCATGGTCATCGCAAATTCTCTATACTATATGATTCCGTTGTTCATGGTACTGGCATTCTGGATGGTGGTCTCTATAGATTAGAACTAGATGATGATTTTTCCAAATCTTTGTTGTCATATAAAATTAATGAATCACTCACAAAGATGAAACAAAATCGAGACTTAGAGACTTCATCCATGTTGTGGCATCAATGCTTATGCCACATCTCAAGAGAACGATTAAATCCACTCGTAAAGGATGAAGTCTTACCTCCTCTCGATTTTACTGATTTTGGAACATGTGTCAAATGTCTTAAAGGTAAAATGACATTAGCGAATAAGAAAGGTTCCACTAGGAGTTCTAAGTTATTAGAACTCATTCATACTAACATTAGTGGTCCTTACCAAATCGCTGGCATAACAGAACATACTTCATTTATCACTTTTAGTGATGATTATTCTCGTTACATGTACTTGTATCTCATCAAGGAAAAATCTGAATCTCTAACAACTTTTAAAGATATAAAGAAAGTTGAAAGCACAGATCATCAAATTAAAGTTGTGAGATCAATAGAGGGGTGAATATTATGGTAGACATACTGATGTGGGTCAAGCTCCTCGTCCATTTTATAAGTTTTGTAAGGGTCAGGGGATTGTAAACCAATACACCATGCTTGGTACACCTCAGCAGAATGGTGTCGTTGAACGAAGAAACCGTACCCTTATGAACATGGTGCGCAGTATGTTAGCCAATACTAATTTTTCATTATTCCTCTGGCCTGAAGCGTTAAAAGCAGCTGCTCATATACTCAATAGAGTTCCTTCTAAGTCTGTCCCCAAAACTCCTTATGAACTTTGGACAGGAAGGAAACCGAGTCATAAATATATGAAAGTATGGGGCTGCATTGCTGAAGAGAAACTTTGCAATCCTTTCCTAAGGAAACTTGACCCTAAAATAGTTACCTGCTTCTTTATCGGGTATCCTGATCACTCTAAGGGTTATCGTTTCTATTGTCCTTCCCATGTCACCCGTATTGTTGAAACCAAGCGTGCCGCATTCCTGGAGGATTTCAAGGTCAGTGTGAGCAGTTTTAATCCTTACAAAGAATTTCAAGAAGTACAAGACGCGGGGGGAGAGACTCTTCGCTTACCATTACTCCGTTTATTGCACCTGAATTTACTGCCCAACTCCAAATTCACCTCCACAATCAGAACCCATTATACCTCATAACGAATGCACATCAAACGCTCAAAACCAAGACAACGCTGAACTTGGGAGGTCATCTAGGACCAGAAGGCCCAATAATTGGGATGATTATGTTACCTACCTGACTAAAATGGATGTTGGAAGCTCAATGATCCTATCTCTTATAATGAAGCCATTAGCAGTGATCAGTCTTCTCAATGGAATAAAGCTATGATTTATGAGCTGGAATCCATGAAGAAAATGACGTTTGGGATTTGGTAGAATTACCCAACGGTGCCAAACCCGTAGGATGTAAATGGGTATTCAAAACAAAACTAGATCCGAATGGGAAATGTTGAACGCTACAAAGCGAGATTGTTGCAAAGGGCTACACTCAGAAAGAGGGAATTGATTATCAAGAGACGTTTTCACCTGTCTCTCATAAAGATTCATTAAGGATCGTCATGGCCCTAGTAGCTCATTTCGATTTAGTGCTACATCAGATGGACGTCAAAACCGCTTTCCTTAACGAAGACTTGGACGAAGATGTTTACATGAAACAACCTGAAGGCTTTAAACCTGAAGGTCGGGAGCATCGAGTTTGTAAGTTGAAGAAATCCATTTACGGGTTAAAACAAGCATCACGTAATTGGTACCTTAAGTTTGATGAAGTCATGAAGAAACAAGGTTTTGTAAAGAATCAAGTGGATTAATGCACCTACCTCAAGATGAGTGGGAGCAACTTTACTATACTTGTCCTTTACGTAAATGATATTCTATTGGCAAGTAATAGTTTAGACATGTTGCATGAGTCGAAGTGATTACTCTCGCATAACTTCGACATGAAGGATATCGGAGATGTTTCTTAGGTCATTGGCATCGAAATTCACTGAGATAGACACAAAGGGATCTTCGGATTGTCTCAAAAGGCTTACATAGATCGTGTCCTTATGCGTTACAACATGCAACAATGCAAACCCTCAGCCGCTCCAGTAGTTAAGGGAGATGTTTTCGGTTCATTCTAATGTCCGACAATAGAGGTTGAAAAGGAGAAAATGAGCCAGATACCTTACGCATCGGTAGTCGGGAGCCTGATGTATGCTCAAGTATGTACTCACCCAGATATCGCTTATATTGCTGGAATGCTAGGCCGTTATCAGACTAATCCTGGCTTAGATCACTGGAAAGTAGCTAAGAAAGTACTTAGATATCTGCAAGGGACGAAAGACTATAAACTGACTTATAGAAGAAGTGATCATTTAGAAGTGGTAGGCTATTCTGATTCTGACTTTTCCAAATGCAAAGATGACAAGAAATCCACTTCAGGCTATATCTTTATGTTAGCAGGCGGACCTATCTCATGGAAGAGTCATAAAAAACAGTTAACTACAACTTCCACAATGATGGCAGAATACATTGTTGTTTATAACGCAACCATGGAATGTTGCTTAGAAATCTGATCACAGGACTCAAAATCGTTAATTCCATTTCTAGACCATTGAAGCTTTACTGTGATAACTCAGTTGCCGTTAGTTTCTCGAACAGTAATGTCACACCCCGACCCGCAGCGGAAAAGGTGATCGGGGCATGATTGGGTTATCATCAAGCTCATGACATTTATTAAGCGTTTCATATTCATTAATACAAATTAAATGGAAATTTACAATGATTGCTACAACATGATCTAACTAACAATCTAACTTCTTTGTTCTCTTCTAGGGCATATCCTATGTTTTCCTTGCTTCAACCTGTTCACCTGTATCATGTGTAAAAAGGTTTTTGGATCAACATAATGTTGGCGAGTGAATCCTATGGAAAACATTTGAACAATTTATTTAATTTAATTATGAAATATGTGCACAACCAAACATGAGTAAAATTAGATGTAACTTGATCAACAATCATAAGATGTTAAATGAAACACTCATGAACAATAATGGAACAATTAAAGGCACGCGATGCTCAACTCGTCTCTCACGAGAAACTGAGGGGCCTGATGAATGAATTGCATAAACATGATAATATGAATAACACAACTACAAACAATATAAACTCAATGATACACACATGGACAATAATGAAATTGATGTGAAGCACGCGATGTTCTACTCGTCTCCCACGAGGAACTGATGGGCTTAATGTATGAGTTTCATGTAATTTGACAAAAGGAATATAAGTAAATCATAACAATAGAAACAATCTAAGTTTAAGTCATGATGTGGTATGGCACAAGTTTAAATAAATAAATTAATTAATTTCATAACACATGACACACCCCAAAACGTGTAATTTAAAAGGGGGAATTGTAAGATTCACTCACAGTGGGTGCGTTCGGTTGATGACGTTGAATGCACGCGAAGTGGTTTTAACCACGAGTGAGATTTAACCTAGATAAATCGCATTATGGTTTGGTAAGTAAACGGATTTTATTAAAACTATTTTAGTAGGATTGTTGGGTGTATTTTTGTGAATTTGAGGCTATTTTCTAACCTTAAAAATGTTATTTTTTAAGTATTTATAATTGATTTTTAATTAAAATAATTAAATAAAATAATAAAAAAATATTTTATTTTTTGCTACAGTTGACTTTGACCATTGACTTTGACTGGCGTTGACCGGTTCGAGGCATATTGTTGTGCGCTGGGTGAGGCTCGAACCCGAGACCTCCCGTACGCGTGCACGCAGCTCTACCAACTGAGCTACGTGTCTAACCCGTTATATATCCAATTTTAATTACATATATACATTAATTAGAATTAAACAGAAATCCTTTTTATTTTAAAACAGTTTAAACGAAACGGTCATGCACTCCACAGGTCTCGAACCCGGGACCTGTGGTTTAATCCAACACACAGTCCACCGCTGGACTGTGTGTTCAACATGTTATATCATTCGATTTTTATTATACTTAAATACTAATTAGTTATTTCCTTTTCTGCCTTATTTAAAAAGAAAAGATAATTGTCCGAGTCGGTGCAGAAGACCGGACTCGAACTCGTGACCAGTGATATAAACAAAACACACAGTCCACCGCTGGACTGTGTGTCTAACTTGGTTATTATTCCGGTTATTAATATACTTAACATATAACTGTGACGACTCCGGTTCAGTTTAACAAAAAAAGATTTTTATTAAAGCAGCGTGTGTGAGACGGGAATCGAACTTGAGACGTTTTGCGTTTTATATGTGCACACAGTCCACCGCTGGACTGTGTGTCTAACCCGATTAATTTCATGATTTATATTATACTTATATAATACAGAAAAACATCGTCTTCCTCGCTGGAATATAACCAGAGTTCGGAAATCGATTGGTTCAAAGTTTTTATCGGTTTATTAGTGTTTTACAGTTCATTAAGGTGAGATAATTGTGAAAAAGGAAAAGAAATTGGGCGGAGAATTATACCGACTGGATCCTCTGTTTTCCGGCGGAACTCCGGCGACAGAATTCAACTCCGGCGACGTGTTCCGTATAGCAGCTAGTCTCCGGAAAGCTTGGAAAAGGTAAGGGTGACTTCGGTATAAACTTAGGAGGTTCAGAAAAGTTCGGCAATGGGGAAACCGGTTTTCCGGCGACGAACAGATTTATTCCGGCGAGTGGAATTACGCCGAGAAAAGGTGTGATTTTGAGCGAAAGTGTTTGTCGTGGGTTGTGGGTGAATTTATAAGGCAAATCGTCAATGCACTTGGTCTGAATTCCGACTGTGTTCGTTTATTTAAATTTTCCGGCGGTTATGAATTTGGTCGCGGACTTTAAACATCGGTTATAACCGATGTATTGTTAATGGTTTACGTTATAACTGAAAGTGGTGTTAAAACTCGCGAGATTTCCGGGATTCCGACGACTGAACTGCTTGGGCGCCGGTTTTGAATTCGTAAAGTCATTATATCAATTAAATGATTTCATTAGTTACCAAACAGAACAAGTGGCGCAGTGGTTTGTGTGTGTGAGTTAAGTTTGCTGAACTGACTCGGTACAGACCCGGGTTAAAAACCCGGCAGAGGTAATATATTTTTATTTTGCGATTTTTGACAGTTTTTCAAAAACTAAATATATATTCCCGTATAATAATTGATTACGGATCGTTTAAAAATATTTTGGGCATTTAATTCGCAACGAAAATTTTGACTGACTGTTCGGTTGATAAACGGAGCGGGTTTGGTAAATCCGTTTTGACGGATGTTACAGTATCCCCTGCTTTTTAGAAATTTCGTCTCGAAATTTAAATAATGATATATTTTGACTAAAAGGATGATGATGTTTTGTTTGACAGTTGTATGCTTAGCAAAAATAAAGGCTTAAGTTTTTTGTTCGAGGCGGTAACGTTCCTTGTAAGGGTTAAGTACCCTATTCAGGAATCGCTTTTTGTTGCCTACTATTTAAGTATTGATAAGCAGAAATGATTTGCTAAAATGATATCATGCATAAGAGTTTAGATACGTTTGAGAAAGTAGGGTTATATCCTAAGGCAAAACTTCTAACACTAAAATCTACATGGAACATAAATAAAAACGCAACATCTGATATTTGAACATAAGTAAGCACAACAGCTAATATTCAAACATGAATGAACACATCAGCAAATATTTGATCATGAATAAACACAACAGCAGATATTTGAACATGAATAAACACAACAGCAAATATTTGAATCCACATTCTGATAGCATATATGTTTGAATGGTGGAAGTTCCTCTCTCGTTTGTTATGATGGAGAGGTTAGTTTATGTAGAAATGGATCACAATCCAATTTCTTTAAATAACATGATGATATAGATGTAACACAAATTCCAACCAAGGCAATACTAAATCCTACATGGAACTTCTCATAACCGCCTGATAATGCCTCTGATCCTTTGGCAAGAATACTTATATATAGGATAGTACCAGCGGCGTATCCACCATATCCTTGCCAAATTTTCATTAGTTTTATCCACAAGTTATGATTGGTTACCAAGAAACTAATAAATCCTACATAGAACTTCTCATAACCGTCCGATATTGCCTCTGATCCTTTGACAAGAATACTTATATATAGGAAGTACCAGCGGCGTATCCACCATATTCTTGTCAAATTTTCATTGGTTTTATCAGTGAATTATGATTAGTCCTATAACTCTACAACCAATACAACAAACATAAAATACTGAAATGAAACATATCTGGGCGATCAAGGCTCAATCGAACGGAGCCGATCGTATTGCATGTACTTGAAAATGAAATGGATGTGCGCTCAAGGCTCAATCAAACGGAGCCGAACGTATTGAATGTACTGAAATTGAAATTGTGTGCTCAAGGCTCAATCAAACGGAGCCGAGCGTATTGTATGTACTGAAAATGAATAACTTAACCACACAAACAGCCTATGCATGGAACCTCTCATAACCGCCTGATAATGCCTCCGATCATTTGACAAGAATACTTATATATAGGAAGTACCAGCGGCGTATCCACCATATCCTTGTCAAATTTTCATTGACTTTATCCGCAAGTTATGGTTAGTTCGATGCGACTCTACTACAAACACCACAACCACAAGATATTGATAATGAAATTGTCTGTGCGCTCAAGGCTCAATCAAACGGAGCCGAACGTATTGAATGAAATTGTATGTGCGCTCAAGGCTCAATCAAACGGAGCCGAACGTATTGAATGTATTGAAATTGAACAACTTAATCTAAACAACCATCACACAATCATCCTATGCATGGAACCTCTCATAACCGCCTGATAATGCCTCCGATCATTTGACAAGAATACTTATATATAGGAAGTACCATCGGCGTATCCACCATATCCTTATCAAATGTTCATTGACTTTATCCGCAAATTATGGTTGGTTCGATGCGACTCTATACAAACACCACAACCACAAGATACTGATAATGAAATTGTCTGTGCGCTCAAGGCTCAATCAAACGGAGCCGAACGTATTGCACGAACTGGAAATGTAAATTGAAATGTGCGCTCAAGGCTCAATCAAACGGAGCCGAGCGTATTGCATGTATTGAAATGTAAAATGAAATAACCGATCAAGGCTCAAACAAACGGAGCCGATCGTGCGGGCACGCCCTGATCAAACCGCATAATAAAATGGGATCAAACTCAACCTCGATGGATGGGGAGCTGCGGCCTCAGCAAAAGCATATACTGAAAACAATATATAATATATAATATACCATAATTACTCTAACAGTCTACACAAGTGATAAAGAAACACATGAAACTAAACGATAGGAGTTGAATCTGGATCTTCGGCGAAGAGGACTAGCTGAGTATCTTCGTTTGGACCGTCATTATCTTCGTCAGGATTGGCGTTGATATTAAAGACTCTTTCTCTTGCTGGTGGCATAGTGGTTGGGTTTTCTTGGTTTACTTGGTTAACTGGGTTTGATTGGGCTTGAGTGTTGATAACGTTAACCAATTGAGGGCATGTGTTTCTAAAATGGGTAGGATCGCCACAATTGAAACAAGCTCGAGCATATGGGAACATGGGGTATTGGGGTTGTTGATAGGCTTGGGCCATGTTTTGAGTAGGGGAAAAGGTTTGGTTTTGAAAGGTGCGACAAACATTGCTCAAATGACCATAGCGTCCACAAGTTGCACATAGACGACAAGGTAGGGTAAGGGGATGGTGATAAAAACAGTTGTTGCATCGAGGGTGAGGTCCAAGATATGGTTTCTTATTTGGGTAAGCTGAGTCGGGTGCCACTTGGGTGATTGGGATAGCTCGGATGGGTATGGCGTGTAAAACTGGTTGATTTCGTTGGGTCGCAGCGAAAAGTCGCCCGACTCTTCTTCTCTTAGGATTGGGTTGAGAAGGGGATTCAGTTTGAGTGGAGTCGGAGGTTTCAGTCGATTCTTTATCCTTCTTCTTCTCCTCCTTGAAGTCTTTGTTTCGGATTCGGTTCTCGGTGAGCTCTGTTGCTAGCTCCATTGCTGCTTCCAAAGTTGCAGGCTTGGTACTTATCACAGGGTCTTGAATCTTTGACGGAAGACCACGAATGTAGTGCTCGATCAAACGGTAGAGGGGAGTAAACATGTTGGTAACCATTTGATGTAATTCGAGGAACCTTTTGTTGTAGGTGGTGTGGTCTCCTTCCATTTGCTTCAATGAGTAAAATTCATCTTCTAACTTCTTGATTTCGCTCCTTGGGCAAAATCGCTTGGTCATGATTTCCTTCAATTCGTTCCAAGTTAAGGACATAGCATCTTCCACACCTCGTTTGGCCTTCTCTGTGTTCCACCAAGTAAGTGCTATCCCATATAGTCGACCGGTAGCATAACGCACTTTGCGATCATCAGGGCAATCGCAATTAGAAAAGTGTTCTCCATTTCTTCAAACCAATGGAGGAGAGCGGTGACGCCTTCAGTCCCTTTGTACTTCGGAGGGTCGCATGATTTAAAATGCTTGTAGGTGCATTTAGTGGTATTTGGGGGAGAGTTGAAAATGTTTTGGTTTGCTTGATTGACAGGATTAACGGTAAGTGCTTGTTGAACTTGGATTACAATGTTGGGTATTACGGCAGCCATTTGTTGAGCGATTAAGGCAGCCATGCGCTCACGGGCTTTTCTTGCTCTCGTCTTCCTACGGGCGAGGTTAGAAGACATCTACAAGGAATAAGTGACAAGGGTATGAGTTGGATGCTTTTGGAATCATGGTCGCATTCAAGAATGAACATTCATAAAATATTTATACAAAAAAATACTACATCCATAGGATGTCTTGGGCTTTGCTCGCTGTTAGGCCCGTCATGCCGCCATACTTTACCTGTGTAATCATGTGGGCCCCATGAATACCGGTTTTTCATATGGTTCGCACGGTTTCTGCCTGGTTGCGTACACAAAAACCCGGAGAAAAATCGAGAAATATGTATACAACGTGTGATATTCGGAATGTGTCCAGGTGTAGACACGGTGACACCTCAAAGTAGGGTTAGTTCGAACGACGTTTGGTGTGGCATGCTTTGGCCTAATAGGTCCTTCGTACTCTCATAGTTGGTCCCCAGGTAGGCAAACTGGTCCGTTATATTGGATTTATACGAATGCCAGCCTAGACAGGACGTTCCGACTACCGGTACTTGTACCCTTCCAGTTACTACATGCCCGTCGCAGAACTTACTTTGATGAGATTTGAAAATTGCACAAAATCTGTGGATAATGAGAATATGAAAATAAATTGAATACATGAACATCGATATATGTATAATGAATATGTATATAAGCATGTATATTTGACTGAAATGTAAACAAATATGAAAAATCAAATAAATTACATAATTTGTATGTAACCACCTAATCAATTTAAAATTTAGGCAGACTATAGTATAGGCTCTAAGGGTCTAATAACCTATCCTATATCCCTATAGTCATGGCTCTGATACCAATCTGTCACACCCCGACCCGCAGCGGAAAAGGTGATCGGGGCATGATTGGGTTATCATCAAAGCTCATGACATTTATTAAGCGTTTCATATTCATTAATACAAATTAAATGGAAATTTACAATGATTGCTACAACATGATCTAACTAACAATCTAACTTCTTTGTTCTCTTCTAAGGCATATCCTATGTTTTCCTTGCTTCAACCTGTTCACCTGTATCATGTGTAAAAAGGTTTTTGGATCAACATAATGTTGGCGAGTGAATCCTATGGAAAACATTTGAACAATTTATTTAATTTGATTATGAAATATGTGCACAACCAAACATGAGTAAAATTAGATGTAACTTGATCAACAATCATAAGATGTTAAATGAAACACTCATGAACAATAATGGAACAATTAAAGGCACGCGATGCTCAACTCGTCTTCACGAGAAACTGAGGGGCCTGATGAATGAATTGCATAAACATGATAATATGAATAAACACAACTACAAACAATATAAACTCAATGATACACACATGGAATAATGAAATTGATGTGAAGCACGCGATGTTCTACTCGTCTCCCACGAGGAACTGATGGGCTTAATGTATGAGTTTCATGTAATTTGACAAAAGGAATATAAGTAAATCATAACAATAGAAACAATCTAAGTTTAAGTCATGATGTGGTATGGCACAAGTTTAAATAAATAAATTAATTAATTTCATAACACATGACACACCCCAAAACGTGTAATTTAAAAGGGGGAATTGTAAGATTCACTCACAGTGGGTGCGTTCGGTTGATGACGTTGAATGCACGCGAAGTGGTTTTAACCACGAGTGAGATTTAACCTAGATAAATCGCATTATGGTTTGGTAAGTAAACGGATTTTATTAAAACTATTTTAGTAGGATTGTTGGGTGTATTTTTGTGAATTTGAGGCTATTTTCTAACCTTAAAAATGTTATTTTTAAGTATTTATAATTGATTTTTAATTAAAATAATTAAATAAAAATAATAAAAAAATATTTTATTTTTTTGCTACAGTTGACTTTGACCATTGACTTTGACTGGCGTTGACCGGTTCGAGGCATATTGTTGTGCGCTGGGTGAGGCTCGAACCCGAGACCTCCCGTACGCGTGCACGCAGCTCTACCAACTGAGCTACGTGTCTAACCCGTTATATATCCAATTTTAATTACATATATACATTAATTAGAATTAAACAGAAATCCTTTTATTTTAAAAACAGTTTAAACGAAACGGTCATGCACTCCACAGGTCTCGAACCGGGACCTGTGGTTTAATCCAACACACAGTCCACCGCTGGACTGTGTGTTCAACATGTTATATCATTCGATTTTTATTATACTTAAATACTAATTAGTTATTTCCTTTTCTGCCTTATTTAAAAAGAAAAGATAATTGTCCGAGTCGGTGCAGAAGACCGGACTCGAACTCGTGACCAGTGATATAAACAAACACACAGTCCACCGCTGGACTGTGTGTCTAACTTGGTTATTATTCCGGTTATTAATATACTTAACATATAACTGTGACGACTCCGGTTCAGTTTAACAAAAAAAGATTTTTATTAAAGCAGCGTGTGTGAGACGGGAATCGAACTTGAGACGTTTTGCGTTTTATATGTGCACACAGTCCACCGCTGGACTGTGTGTCTAACCCGATTAATTTCATGATTTATATTATACTTATATAATACAGAAAAACATCGTCTTCCTCGCTGGAATATAACCAGAGTTCGGAAATCGATTGGTTCAAAGTTTTTATCGGTTTATTAGTGTTTTACAGTTCATTAAGGTGAGATAATTGTGAAAAAGGAAAAGAAATTGGGCGGAGAATTATACCGACTGGATCCTCTGTTTTCCGGCGGAACTCCGGCGACAGAATTCAACTCCGGCGACGTGTTCCGTATAGCAGCTAGTCTCCGGAAAGCTTGGAAAAGGTAAGGGTGACTTCGGTATAAACTTAGGAGGTTCAGAAAAGTTCGGCAATGGGGAAACCGGTTTTCCGGGCGACGAACAGATTTATTCCGGCGAGTGGAATTACGCCGAGAAAAGGTGTGATTTTGAGCGAAAGTGTTTGTCGTGGGTTGTGGGTGAATTTATAAGGCAAATCGTCAATGCACTTGGTCTGAATTCCGACTGTGTTCGTTTATTTAAATTTTCCGGCGGTTATGAATTTGGTCGCGGACTTTAAACATCGGTTATAACCGATGTATTGTTAATGGTTTACGTTATAACTGAAAGTGGTGTTAAAACTCGCGAGATTTCCGGGATTCCGACGACTGAACTGTTTGGGCGCCGGTTTTGAATTCGTAAAGTCATTATATCAATTAAATGATTTCATTAGTTACCAAACAGAACAAGTGGCGCAGTGGTTTGTGTGTGTGAGTTAAGTTTGCTGAACTGACTCGGTACAGACCCGGGTTCGAAACCCGGCAGAGGTAATATATTTTTATTTTGCGATTTTTGACAGTTTTTCAAAAACTAAATATATATTCCCGTATAATAATTGATTAAGGATCGTTTAAAAAATTTTGGGCATTTAATTCGCAACTAAAATTTTGACTGACTGTTCGGTTGATAAACGGAGCGGGTTTGGTAAATCCGTTTTTGACGGATGTTACAAGTAATAGTTCGACTGGAGCTGGTTTATATCTCGATACAAAGTACTTGTTCGTACGTGAACGAGTTGAGGAAAATAATCTTTGTTTTTGAGTATATTAGTACTAAGAATATGCTTGCAGATCCGATGACTAAAGGTCTCCCACCTAAAGTTTTCTAAGAACATTGCTTCGGATAAGGGATTTACTAAAGACCTTATTTAATAGCATATTATACTTACTTATGTTTTAATTAATAAAATTTCCTCAGTTTGATTTTGTATGTATCTAACATATGTTCTGCCGGTATTATGACATATAGACAAATATAAATGCAAATCAAATGCTAAAGGGCTTTTACGTATTTTGATCATAACTATTAGGTTTTAAATTGAGGCTATAGTATGACTAATGGGGGTCCTGAGTCGAATAATCATTCAACGGCTGTATTTCTTTGCTACGGTTCTTGGTTTAAAGCTAAAATGAGTGTAACTCCTGATCAGGCTTATCTAACATTCATGGTAAATGATTACTCGGCTAAGTGGGAGAATGTAAGACTAACTATATTATGTTGTAATATTTAATCATGTAGCCATTATAATCATTTATATTATATTGGATCGAAATATAATTAATCCTATTATATGTTAGTTGGTCATTGTTGATGGACCATATTACCCTTATTAACTAATTAGGGTTTACTCTTGGGTGTATATATAAGGAGATAACTAGAGAGGTTAGGAGGTTAGACAACCTAACTAATCATAACATCACAATTTCGCCACCCCCTCTCTCCACAATCGAACTCACCCTAGTTCGGTTCTCACCATCATAACTTTACACCCTAAGGAGGAACCAGATCACACTGACAAAGATGTCGAACTCCATGGCTGCGTCTCTGACTGGATTCTCTGCTGGTATGTATGCCGTCACATGTATTATTTTATTTGTTTTCCTTCGTGTATGAACAGAACTGATCACCAATTAGTCCAATAGTCATTTTGGTTTCAAAAATGATAATAAAAATAACCTCAATGAGCAGTAAAAAAAATATTTTACATTATCTATTTCGATAAGACCTAAAAGCCACGTTTTTTCAAACTCGGGCATCTGATTTCTCAGTCTCGACAGTCTATGTCACCTTTTATAGTTTTTTAAATTATCGGTTTTCAGTAGGAAACTAAAAGATGGGAACCGGGGAGGTAAATTAAGATGAAAATATTCTCTATAAGTGAAAAGAAAGAAACTATACTTGATTGATACTAAAGCAGAAAATATGGCCTATGTTCCCTTTAAAGAGAATCATATCTCTCGGATCAAAAATTATTGGTGATATCAATAAGGCCAAAATCGAAGACTTAAAGCAAACTACAAAAGTCAAGTAAGAACTAGATGGTGAAAAAATATTTAAGGGATCATAGAGAAGAGAATAAAAAGCTCATCTCTAAGTCGAAAATTTTAATCATGAAATGCAAATTTTAGCTTTTACTAGAATATATAGTTATATGTATTGTAATCATTGCCAAAGCTGTAGTTTTTTTTTCACCGTAGCCCTAGATGATGCATCTCTTTGTCATCGTTTTTATAGCCTTGAATCCGTCGACGTCGTTTGCCTCAAGGGATTCTTAATTACCGTTTAAGTTCATATTTTTTTTTCTATACTTTCTTAGATTGCATGCTCTTACACAAACTTATTCATTGTTTTCCCCTCAGGTTGAGCGTTCTCATGCTCCTGCGAACGAATGTTAGATAAGAGTATTATATATGTGTTTCCTTGCTTTTGTAGTAACTATTCGCAATATAATATATATATAGGGAGGTTAACGTACGATATGAAATTACGCTATAAAACTCAAAATCCTAATCACGCATGGTTATGATTTTCAACATATGTGATTATTGGTTTTTTAACATGAGTAATTAGGATTTTGAGTTTTATACGTGCGTAATTTCATATCGTACGCTCGTACGTTAAAGAATATTGTATTTTACACTTTCACTATATATAGAGAGAGAGAGAGGGGGGTTGGTTATTGTACAATAGGGCTTAACGTACGAACTGTACGCGACTGTTTTTTCAACGTGCGACTTTGTTTTTTAACATGCGATTTGTGCTGGAAAAACCAACATGCGAAAATGTTTTGTTTTTAAACATGCGATTTGTGCTGGAAAAACCAACATGCGAAAATGCTTTATATATCAACATGTGATTTCATCATATTTACCAACATATTGTAATATAACATGTGATTTCAAAATCGCGTAGGCTCGTACGATAAACACTATTATACGTTACATTTTTTCTATACGTATATATTCAAATAATAATGGGTCAACTTATTGGTACACCTTTATATCTTATTTATAGTCATTTCTTACTTTATCAGCTATACGATAGATAGTGAGAGGATGTATCAATATTAACTTCTCATAGTAATTTATTATCACAAAAGACTACACGTACACTGATCTCATTCCAATACAAAATCTGTGCACAATTCCTAGCAAATTATAGACTCCAAAAAGTGATCTTATTTCAAGAAACAAAAAACGCACATTGTTGACAGGTTCTCATGACAAACTAATCTCTTGAGATAACAAAAACCAAAATATCATCCAAGTTGGTTTTGAAAAGTTTAAAAAACTTAGCTTGTTTTAGGTAGAATCTATGGACATATATAAGGAAACTTCCATGGATCTATTAGAAAAGTTTCCGTCTTTACGTTGCAGAGGCATCAACATCCGAAGCCTTCATGCAACTAGCAAGCAATCTCTCTTAGCTAGTAAACAAATCAGTATGGGTGCAAGAGGCTTTAGCTAGGAAAAAAAAGACCATTGTTGACTTCTTGTATATAGTTTAGCTAACATTGAACATTAGGAACCACAAACCTAACCTGCTGAAGTTTTGAATCTAAATATATAGAAGTTTCCCTTTTAAATTGATTTTAATTACGTATGAATGGTTGATTAATTATGTGATCAAATCAATAAAGCAAAATAATAATAAAAAAAAATATATCGGTTAGATTTGTTAGCCTCTTCCTTTTTTTATTATGTTGTTCGGTCAGCCGTCCAACAGGATCGGATCTTTATTAGAAATGTGTAAATGTTGGTACTTGGTAGAGTATGATTAGTGAGGATTTGATAATGGGGTTGCCTCATTTGGTAAGAACGAGATCTTTGACCTTTTTTTATTTTATCTTTTTTAATAGTTAATTTATTATTTCTCCTAACACATATATATAGTATTTAATATATTTTTAGGTCTGAATACACATAATTCTTTACTTGTTTTTTTTTTTCTACATTTCGATTTAGCTTTTATTCAAAATCAAGTTATATTTAAAATAACGTATTTTTAATCTCCCAACACCAAAAATATATTAGTTTGCATATATAAATATATATAGTGAAAGTGTAAAATACAATATTGTTTAACATATGAGCGTATCCTGTGAAATTACGCTCGTTGAAAAACTTAAAACCTTAATCACGCATGTTGGAAAACCATAATCACACATGCTATACTTATGTAATGAAGCATGTTATAGTTATGGCGTGATTATGACTTTTCAACATGCGTGATTATGGTTTTCAACATGATTAGGGGTTTAAGTTTTAAAACGTGTGTAAATTCACAGCGTACGCTCGTACATTAAGAAATATTGTACGTTAACCGACATATATATATACATACTCGGTTTCCAATATGATTTGTATTTAGTGTAGAAAAAATTTAATTAATTAAAAAAGAAAAGCAAAAGTCATTGGAGATAATTCTATGGTTGCTTCAAGACCATATGCAATCTTGTCTATATACGGTGAAGGGTTCTACTTGGTCTCCATTATATTGTTGTGTTATGATGCATGTGCTAAGTGGTCTGGCGTCTGGAATTTGTGACTATCTTGAAAGTATTCATATATATATGGATAGGATCAAGGTAAACTTTCGTTTTGCTTTCTGTGGTTTGGTCGCTTTAACGGTTTTCCCTCAAACCTTTAAAAATAGTCATTTTCCTCCAATAGTTTGCTATGGTTTTTCCATTTTGCTCCCTGCGGGGAGCAAAATGGAAAAACAGACAATTTGAATGGAGTTAGAGGCGGGGAGCAAAATGGAAAAACCACAGCAAACTATTGGAGGAAAATGGCTATTTTTAAAGGTTTGGGGCAAAACCGTTAAAGTGACCAAACCACAGGGGCAAAATGGAAAAACAGACAATTTGAATGGAGTTAGAGGCGGGGAGCAAAATGGAAAAACCACAGCAAACTATTGGAGGAAAATGGCTATTTTTAAAGGTTTGGGGCAAAACCGTTAAAGTGACCAAACCACAGGGGCAAAATGGAAAAACAGACAATTTGAATGGAGTTAGAGGCGGGGAGCAAAATGGAAAAACCACAGCAAACTATTGGAGGAAAATGGCTATTTTTAAAGGTTTGGGGCAAAACCGTTAAAGTGACCAAACCACAGGGAGCAAAACGAAAGTTTACTCAATCAAATTATTCAAACCTCTAGGGACCAATAAATGATTTCAAAGAATAGTCTAAACAACCATCAATGTGATATAATCCTTTACTATATATTCATCAACTTCACAATCATAAAACTTGATACAAAACTAAAACATGTTCACATACAAAAAAATATTTACAACAAAGCAAATAACGCGAATCATTAGACGTCCGAAATATATCTATATCTGGTGTCGACAACCAGTATTGGAACTATCGCCTAGCGATCTTCTTGGAAAGCACATAAACAGACAGCCAAACAAGCAGTAGAAGTGTTATGGAGGCTATGAGTGACAAAAGAATTGAGGCTTTAAAGTGGACACAATAGGTTTCATATCTATTACATATCTTGTTCCAATTGCTATGAGAGTTCCCTTTAAGTCCAATGTATCCGACCCCTCCCGATGCTCCTGTTGCTGCGGCCACGATGCCCAATAGCAGCGAGTCGAGTATCACAAAATGAAACTTTAGCTTTGCAGAGTTTCCTCCCTGCTTCATCACCGCCAAAATGGATACCAGACCAGTGATGAGGCTGTATAAAGCAGCCACCGAGAGTGCTGCTACAAAGTATCTGCAACATAACGTACAAGACAAACATTGAGGCCGTGTTCCTAAATCTTGTGTGCCGTGTTAATATATAGTTACTTATATTTATTAATAAAATCATGTAAGCTTAGCCTAAGATATGACTCCTAGATGCATGTCAAAAGTCTAATTACTTTATTTTAATCACACAAAGTCAAGAGTCACAGTGGTATGTATAGCATAAGGGGGGTTATCACGGGTTACGGCTCAACCCTGTATTCGTAGTGTAATTTTAATTTTTTTTATTTAAAGGATATCCTTGAACAAATACGGTGACACCATTAAAAAATAGGATACCATGATAAGGGGGTCGGGGCGCTCAGTGATGGCACGTTGTGAGTGGCTCACCACGCGTGTTGGTGATAATGCGTGATGGTGACAACGCGTGAAGATTTCTTCCCAAACACTCCTGCTTCCTTCTCCTTCACATGATATCACGGGTGTGGTGGGTGATGGACACCCCCATTAAATCCATCACTAATGGAACCAAGTTCGATAACGTGACAGAACATGATTGGGTGTGGTGAGTGATGGAAAGTGGAGCACCCTCACCCCCTAATAATAGAGTTAACCCAAATTAAGTATAATATAATTGAAAGAGGCTCAATTGACAAACAGAGCGCTCTCCGCGCAACGTAAGAAACAAGACGTCACAAAATTTCAATCATCGCAGACTCTCAGCGCCCATGTAGCTACTCCGTTGACCGGTATTTTTTTATACCCCTTAATCAATGGGCTAGCTCCACCTTTGAAGAGTCATACATGTAATTTTTTAGTTTTAAAATTATTAGTGGTATCGGGCAGCCAAAATTGTTATCTTGGCAATCTTTTCATTCTAGAAAACTGATGATGCTTACATGTAAGCTTACTTCGATTAGTGGCACCAGGTGTTTATCCCCCATTAAAATGATACGGTTTCATGTCCACAAAGTGAATAATAAGTAAATTTTAGGAGCAGATTTTAGATGCTACGTGTTCGTCGTTCAAAAAAGTAACTTACATGTAAGCTGGGGAATAATTGAATTTCGCAGTCCTTGATATCACAACACCTGGAGCAACTGGAATCTGTTTGGTTTCTTCAGAAGTGACCATAACAATGACACTAACAACCGCTAATGCAAACAGAAACACCCTCAACAACATATCAACCACCGCATGTTTCTTGAAACTGCGAGCACGTGAACCGTGCTCTGGCGGTGGAGGTGCCGATGCTTTCAATGGCACCTCCATGCTAATGGCCGCATGCGGAGGAGTTGCGGTGTCGTTAGATGCCATTGATAAATTTGAAGTTGGTCTTTTTTTAAAGGTGTGGTTGGATGTACGGTTTGGAGTCACATTTATATAAGATTTAGGTCAACTAATTGGTTCCATGTTGATAAATTTGCACACACGTATCCATAGGTGCATTTGAAATTCGTAGCATGTGTTCACAAGGTGTTGGGTGATTTGGTCAATAAGAGATTACCAAATTTGTAAAGGGATTTCTTGGCATGTGAATGTGAACGACTGATAATGATTCATGAGGAAAAAGTCAAATGTTGTTGGTTGATAGGACGTATTGATTACCCTTTTGTTCCAAAAACAGCCGCCTATATTTTCAACGGTGTTTGTGAATCAATTTTGTTGTCTAGAAATCTTATTTTAACCAAAGTGCCTTTGGGTTTGTAGTGTTGGTTCAAGCACCTCATTATAGATAAAAGACGTGAGTTTAAATTAGGAAGGATGTGTGAGTTCTTCGTTCTAAAACATAGAACCTTATTTGACGTGTTATATTTAGTTTTATTGTATGTTAGAACATCACCAATATGGATGGGGCATGGTCTTCATGTCATATTGTATGTTTAACCACTGGCGGATTTAAGAAATTTTTTCAGTGGGTTCGTTTAAATCGTTTTGATATATTCTCACTATTTTTTTCCAAATCATACAAGGGTTTCATTATTTTTTTTTTCATTTTTTCCAAACTGGTGGGTTCATATGACCCACAAAATAGGGCTGGATCTGCCACTGTGTTTAACCGACCATGTTTGGGTAAAAAAATGAATATTGAATACTGGTGAAGAGACGCGAGCCACTGCTGGAGAGACTTCAGTTGCGGCTAGGAAGGCCGAGCCTCAACTCGTGGCACTTGGGCAAACCTCATTGGGAGTCGCAACTTTAAAAGGTATGAGGTGTGGTTGAGAACAAGCGAGATGCAGCTGGAGACAATGAAGCCACAACTGAGAAGGTTGTGAGCCCTGACTAAGGTTGAGTCACGCCTAGGATGTATGAGCTGCAGCTTGGGGAAGCAGATCCCGGCTGGAGGTTGTCGAGCCGAAGCTTGCAGGTTGAGGTTGTTTAATGATCTAAGTTTTCTAGTTGAAATTCTAGCTAACTTAGGATTATTTATTTATTGTTTATCTCCTAAAGTTTAGTATTTGTGTTGGCCGGTTTAAAATAGTTTGTTTCCTAAAATAGAGTAGTATAAATACCTAGGGTCTAGGTATCATGTACCTTTTATAACTTTTTATTTTAAATTCTTTTTGTATTTATTTTAAACCGGATAATCACACCAAGCATAGAGGCCGATGTCAATTAAGTGAGTGACCCTAAGTAGATTTGTTATATATTATCTTTATATAGTTGTGTATAAACAAACATGATATTTTATATTTTAGTAATATCGTCCGTTACAAAATAAAAGTTTGTATAATAATTGGTACCCACCAGGTGTTAGTTCCAAGAACAGTTGAACAACATAGAGTAGCTAAAACATATATTAAAATCAGAATCAGAAGTTATATTATAATCATCAAGATGAAAAGTTCTAGACTCCGCTACAAGAAGTTAAATCACGAAAGAGAGTCGGCCTATTAGACTTTACACCTTAGACACGAGTCTAGTGTCACTTAAGAATAAGGGTCTTATTTTTTATTAAATTATTATATTATATTATATATAGTATGTGTGTTAAGGCTTAAATTAACAAATTAATTGCAAAATAAAACTATTTTTCTATTTAAAAAGGGCTCACTTTAATCAAAAACTCCAGCTAAGCTAATATACATAATTGCATATATCGACACAGAGCCGTCTCCGAAAATCACAAAAAGAATTTTAGCCGTGTGGAGATAAAAAGTTTGGGCCCTATTCGAAAATCTCATTTAATATAAACTCTTCGATCACTAAATTTATGTTGGATGTAATTTAAATAGTTATTTTTAGCTAAGTTTAGAAAGTAATTTATTAATTAAATGGAAATATGTAGTTGACAAAATTGTAACACCCTAAAAATATAAAAAAATTATCTCTCTCTCCTCTCTCTCTCTTCTATCTATTATATATATATAAACATGAGTCGGTCATAACCGAGGGTAACGTAACTAGGAATAATTAACCTATTTAGTTAATTGTTTGAAAACAATAAAGAAACATGAATTAGTAAACCTTTTTATAAAAGGTGGAACTAAAGGGACTAAAGGGAGCAAGTTATGAAAGTTGTTTTTAACTAAAACAAATAAAAACCAAAAACACACACATGTGTGTGTTTTGGTCGATGTATCTAGGAGAACAAAAGGGGGTTCTCTTCAAAACCCTAACTCACCAAAAATCCATCAAAATCGAAGATGAATCAAGCTAAAAATTGGGGCTTTAACTAAATTCGTGATCACCAAGCTTAGGGGATCACAAGTTATGTTCAATTTCATCATTTGGTGTTATCTTGAAATTTCGATAAACACTCATAATTGAAATTCATGCTTGCATGTTGAATGTATGAGTGTTGTTATGTTGAAACCATGTCTAGGAGCAAACCCTAGTTAAAAGTTTGATGATATAGTGATGAAAACTATGAAATTAATAATCACCCATATATGTGTGAAGTGGGTTTTTAGAACAAAGTGATGAACACAAGAATTTGTATGCTAAATTGTAAAAAAAAATTGATGTTATGATGCAAGATTTGATATTGTTCATGAGTGCTAGACATAAGGGTTCAATTTAGTGATTGAAACTTGGTTAAAAAGATTAGCCATGAACTAGATAGAAGAGGTATAGAAATCATGCCCGCAAGATGTTTGTTAAAATGCCTAAATGAATGTTGATATGAAGAAATTATGAAAGAAACGCGTAAATGGCTAATTTGACTAATTACGTGTGATATAGGATAATACAGGTTCTAAACATGATGTTGATTGAACTTAATTGTGCATATCATATGATTAAAGGTAGTTGACTTTTAAAAGTCAAATTAACCAATGATAAGGTCGGATAATAATTTCGACATAAAATTCGTAAGATGGAATAGTCGTAATTAAAGATGACTAATCTTACCGTCTTACGAATTATGATGATAGTTTGACGCTTACAAGCTAGGTGGAAGCTTAGAAGGGAAGCGGGTAAACAAATCAAGTATGAAAGAAAAGCGTATTTAAGATGCAAGGTAAGTAAACCTTACACCTTTTTATAGAATATTCACTATTGTATGGGTTATGAATGTGGAAAATTAATATTCCAATATGATGTTCGACGCAAAAGGATATGGGTCGGAACAAGTGAAAAGGATGAAAAACCATAATTGATGGTAAAAAAAGGGTAAACGGTAATAAATTGGTAAATTTGTCATGTGTTGACGAATGTAAATTGAAACTTAAAAGATACCCTATGGCATAAGCCGGGATGGGTTAAAAATGTAAGAAAAAGGATTTAAGAAATATGACTTTATGTGAAATTCCTTAATGGGTCAATTGAGTGTTTTGGTAAATAATACCATGTAGTTGTAAATATAAAATGTTTGGTCGTTTAGACCAAACTGGTCGAATGGTGATGTTAACACCATTTGACAATAACAACTAATAAGTGCTTTTCGAGTCTTATGCTCACAGGGTAAAACGGCATTTGGAAATTTGTGTTGCTATTAATTAGCAAATTATTAAGGCAAGGTATTAAAACGGGTCAATACTTTGACCCGAGCCAGGTATGTGTAAATTAGATCATAAGTAGATGGTGCGATTTTGGTCAAACATGTCAATGAAAGTCCTTCCTCGTAAAGGGAGCGACTAAAGTGGCCAAAACGCCCTTGATCAAATAGCCAGACAGATGACCCCTAAGATGTGACACCAGGCTATTTAGGCTGTACCGTACAAATGTAACACGTGTCATGAATGAATAAAAGGCCGTATTTGATTATTTATGATGTTTATATATGGTATTTGATGTGTTGGTAAATTCAAGGTTTGATGAAATTATGTTGGCAATATTAAGATAAACGCTTATCGCGTAACGGTTAAAATGTGAAACGAACGTCGGTGAACACCAAATAATGTTAAAATCCTAAAAATAATCAGTTATGATTGAAATAATATATTTAATCATATTCGTAAGGAAAAATAATTTAAAACGCTAAGAAACTCTATTTTTCGAGTTTAAACGTGTACTGCGCGTATCTGACGAAATACTGTCAACAAAGCCAGTCCAGGGCAACTAATAATTATTATAGTAATATTTTGACAATTTTATTTTTATAGAATGATAAAAAAAATTAAAACGCTTAAAATCTCTATTTTGCGAATTTAAGTGTGTACTGCGCAACACAGCGCGTATACAGCCAAATACCGACAACGTAGCCGGTCCCGGCAAATAAAATATTGATCAATAATATTTTGGTGTGTTTATTTTTATAGATCGTTAAAAATAATTTAAAAACGTGTTAGAACTCTATTAAAACGTAGATAAAACACCCGGTATCCAATTAAATACCAGCTTTAAGCATATATATGATATATATATGTATGTATGCGCATGGTGTGTGTGTGTATATGGAGATGTGGCAGCCGTATAATCATCTCTCTCCTCTCTCTTACACTTGTTAGCCTAGGGAATTATGAATAATGATTACAACTTTGCAAATCTTCTCATATCTTCCTCAAATCCAAGAAACAATTCAAAAATCAAACCATTCTCTCTCTCTAAACAATAAAGTCAGCGGAGAACACCCACAAACATATCCATTTTAGAATTTTTAAACCTTTTCTTGAAGATTCAAAGGCATTCCAAGGTGTTTTCAAACTTATATGAAGGTTTGGAGGTGATTCCAAGGAGATTCAAGCAAAAACAAGGCTTCATATCATCACTTTTGTTAAAACCCACTAAGAATCTTGAAGGTATAAAACTCAATCTTGTTCTTGATTCATAGTGTTGATGATGATCATGGAAGTTTCTCTTGTTCTTGGATTTAAACACTAACTTGAAACAAATAACGAATGAGTTTTCAAAGAAAATAAAATGGACATGTATGTATATGTGGGTGTAGCCGTGAGTGTATATGTATATACATATGATATTGAGTTTTGATTTTGTTGAAAGATTCTTGTTGATGTGATTTTGGAAGTTACTACATGCATGAATAAAAGTTGTCATACAAGAAGGTTCTATTGATTTAGAAAGATGATTATGAAAAAGTGGGATTTTGAAAACATATGAATATATGTATGTATATATATGTCGTGTATGTGTATATTTATAAGCAAGCATGAACATTTTTTTATGATAATTTCAAGTGTGTAAGAATACATGCATGTGTCTTGCATTTATGGCAAATGATTAGATGATGTATGATCATGAAATAATGATTTAATTATGTTATGATAAAAATGATTTTTAATCAGATTATAAACCTTAAAAATAAGGTTATTTCATGTGTTAAAGTAGTATTGTCATAAAGTTTACTAGCTTTGCATGTAGTACATTGTGCTTAAAAAGTTGTAAAATATGTGAAATCGCATGATTTATGTGACTCACACAAAAACTGCACTAATCTGATTATAACCATTATTTTAATCACTAAATAACATGTATTGTGTTAAAATATCATGTCGTTTCGAGTTCGGATGGTTATAGTAACGTTTGACGCAAAACTATGCGGTAAAAACGGTAAAAATCGCCTTTTTAAGTGGTTTTTACGAAACTGTTTTAGATCAGTAACTAAACTGATATTTTGGATATAAATATAAGTATTTTAACTTATATTAATATTATTTGGTGTTTGGTTAGTCATACGTGACTTCCGACGCCCGAAAACGTTACCGAATCGCTAGAATACGCATTTTTCAATGTACACTAGAATGGGTTGTTCATGGGTGAACCTTATGTGTTTAAACGTGTTATGTGATTTAAATATGAGTATATGATAATACGTTAAGTGTTGACATGATAGCGGGAATTAAGTCTATGCATGTATGCTTGTATGTTTAAAATGGTAGAATCAGTAAAATCGCGTTAAATGTGTAACTTATTTGTCGAGCATGAAAATTGATACATAGGTTAACTTAATAAGTTATTTCATGTATGCATGCTTTAAAAATGATAAAGTGTATGAGTTAACGAGATTTCGCGTGTTATGATATTGTGTATATGTGCACGTTTATGTATATATATTACGACACGCAAATCGTAGATATATAGTATTTATAAACGGGAGTGTTAACGGATATAACATTAAGGTCACCAATAAAATCGTTCAAGTCGCAAAATCTTAAAAAATATATATATATGAACTCATATATATATATATATATATATTAATATGCCAACATAATAAAAAATAATGACTTTTCGAGAAAATCTTAAAGTTATGTGAAATTCTAAGATTTGGAGAAACTTAGAAATTTTGTGATATATTGTTTGATAAATCGTTCCTATGTATATTAGGACGTGTAGAATCAAATTGTGGGATGGTGCTATTTTAAATACGCATCCAAAGGTGAGTGTCACTAAACTCCCCTCTTTTTACAGTTTTGTATATGTTTTGGGGGAAGAACACGCCTTAAAAGGACTAAAGATGTTTTTAAATAAAACATACATTTGCTTATATAAAATGTATATTTTCATGGAAAATTTAAGATTTTGATGATATTAATATGTTTCGGGTAGAAACGGTTTTGTGAATAAATATGTTTCGGGAATGAAACGGGGAATTTTACGGTGTTTTAGAGAAAACGACCATGTAGATTTAAAAATGCTTAAATCTAAAGTTGTGACGAATTGGCTCGATCTCAAGAGAGTAAGTATCGGGTATGGTTTACATTTCGGTGGGGACTTCGGGGACTTCGGGAATTCGTACAACATGAAATATTAAATTTATCATTTTAGTAGGATATATAATTGTTCATGAGGCAAGCGATATAGATGGCCCGATATGGGTGCATGCGCAAGTATTGCTGTTTAATTATTTAAGTATTGAACACGTAGAATTGTTGGTAGATCTATCGGGTTGACTACCCCGTCGTGATCGGTCGCTCCGATCAAGTCAAACGACGAATTAATATTCTATTATAGTCTAGTCTTGATTATACTCTTATTGTTAATATATAGTTCGTATTGTCTTGCAAACATACGAGTCTGAACATTTGATGCTATCAATTTAATATGTAAAACTTGGGAAGATGCTTTAGATCGAAGGTTTCGGGGAAACGCTTGCGACGGCTGACCCATGGATTTTATTAAGGAAATAAAAAAACTTTCGAAAATATTATTTGGATGTTTTGATAATAAACACATAATTAGAAAGTTTTCCTTGTTTTAAATTTGAATATGTGAGCTCACCCTCCTTTGTGTTGACACTTGATTCTAACGTGTTCTTCAGGTACTTGAGCATGGCTTCGGGAATTATGGCGTATCTTGTAGTTTGTTGATGCATGGTTGTTTTGAAAATGTTTTGGACAAAGTTTTAAAACTTTGGGACCTATGTAATAAGATCCATAAGGATCAAAAACAACTTAACTGTGGTGTGGTTGTGACGTACTTTAAACTTTATGTTTTAAAAACTATATTTTAATTAAGTTAAATGTCCAACATTAACAATATCGTTCGACAAGATATTTATGGGCACCAACTTCCTTTACCATTACGTTTGTATTTCCGTTCGATGTTTTTGAGGTGTTACATAAGAGTTGTTTAGGAATATGTATTATGATCATGTAAGTTTTTTTGAAAAGTACAAAAGTTATAGGCATAAGCCATTTTGGGTCAAATGCCTATAAATAGGTCTTTTCCGTAAATGAAGAACCGAATAGTAGAATTTGGGAAAATTGGATCACTATTTTAAATCCACCCCAAAAATAGATGCGGTGGAATATAAGTAGCTATTTCAATGTGGAAATGTGATGTGTGAAAGAAAGAGCGAAATTTAAACTTAAAGGTTTAAATCCTCTAAACGGGTCAAAACGAATTATACACATAGATTGGGTATTGGCCGCGTAATTCATAAAAGTTACGAACTCGAGCTCAAGATTTTGAGTTAAATATATTGGTACATGCTTAATGATTATTTTGAAACAAGTTTTTGGTTTTAAACATGAACGGGTCAAATATGTTGAAATTGAAGATAAAGCCGAGTGCTTAAAAATTTAGAATTTTGTTAGTTCGGATGTTGGATTTAAACTCCATAGTGCACATTTCAGCATATGTACACATCAGTTTAGTGCAAAGTTCAGCATATGCACACATTTGTATAGTGCACATTTCAGCATAGTGTAAACATCAGTTTAGTGCACAATTCAGCATAGTGCACATTTCAGCATAATGCACATTTCAGCATAATGCACACATCAGTTTAGTGCAAAATTCAGCATAGTGCACACATTTGTATAGTGCACATTTCAGCATAGTATACACATCAGTTTAGTGCACAATTCAGCATATGCACACATCTGTCTAGTGCAAAGTCAGCATGGTGCACACATTTGTATAGTGCACATTTCAGCATAGTGTACACATCAGTTTAGTGCACAATTCAGCATAGTGCACATTTCAGCATAACGCACACATCAGTTTAGTGCAAAATTGAGCATAGTGCACACATTTGTATAGTGCACATTTCAGCATAGTGTACACATCAGTTTAGTGAACAATTCATCCCGTAGTGCACATTTCAGCATAATGCACACATCAGTTTAGTGCAAAATTCAGCATAGTGCACAAATTTGTATAGTGCACATTTCAACATAGTGTACACCTTAGTTTAGTGTACAATTCAACATAGTGCACATTATTCATTCGATTACGTTTGTGTTCAGTTAAGTGTTTACTAAACGTTGATTGAAAATATATTGATAGGTAAAGTATAAAACAAGGACTCGGAAGAAGATCAAGCTTAACGAAGAACCGAACACGATCAAGATTTAAGCTTCCGCACTGTGTTTCGTCGCCATTTTAAACGACGAACTTATAAATATGATGTTAAAATGTTTTTCTTAAATGTTTTAAGAAACTCGTATTTTCAAATTATGTGTAATCGTACAAACGCATATATACGCAAAATAAATATAGGTATTGTTAAATAAAGTAAGGGTCTTACAAAAATTAAGCATTAAATGCCACTAACAAAAAAAAACCAAAAAATAAGCTAAAATAAAGAATTAGGAAACGCTAAGATTTGAACCCGGGTCTCCTTGTTGTTAAAGCAAGAAAGTAACCACTAGTACAAGGGCCCATTTATGTTATCTGTTATTCAATGCATATATATTATATCTATACAACATAAATTCTATACAAAATTAAAGATTTGGGCCCACAGAGAGTTTGGGCCTTGTGCCGTCGCCCACCTCGCACCCCCTTTGGGCCGGCCCTGCATCAGACATATAGTTATTCATTATAAAATCCCTCAATTAGAGCCGTCATTTTTGTCGTTATTTCCCATATGTCTGCTGCCAGCGAATCGTTGACCGTTACGACTTCAGTGATTTTAGTTTATATTCTTAGATGCATGTTCTAATTTATGTGAAATTTTACAAATTTAAAGGCCTCCACTTTATATTTCGCTTAAAGTCTCAAAAAACATTGGAACGGCCTGTCACGAAACCACGTATATAAGTTGACATAATTGTTGTGTTTTTACAACACATATACATGACAAAGGCGATTGTGTTTTTCTAACTAAAAAGTAAATTGTACACATAGAAAGAATTTGAGATAATAAGACAATTAAAACAACTGAGTGAAAATTTAACTATCTAGACAATTATGGATGATAAATATCAGGTGATAACACTAACGCGCATTTGAGTGTAAACATATTTACTCAAAAGAGAAAAGCTTTTGCTTTCAGGATGCTTGTAAACATGTTTCATTCGTTAACTTGCATGCCGGAATGCAAAAGTCTTCGAGGACCCTTTATTCCAGTTCTTAATATTTTTGGAATTAATGAAGGAAGACGGGTTCTCGTGGTATGTAATAGGGCGAAGATATATTCTCCTTTTGTGGAAGAAGTGGATAAACTTTGATGTAGCAGACATTGTATAAGTCCACGATGTTTGCTTTATTTCTTTTTGTTTTCCTTTTGGTGTTGGTCTGTTGTATCTTCTAGTTTCTTGCTGGCCATATATATTTATATATTAAAGTTGTTGTCGTTCAAAAAAAAGGTCCTTGAGTTTAGGTTACTTTTTTACTTCAGTCCAAAAAATTTTTTTTTGTATCTGGGTCCTGGGTTTCATTTTTTTGTCATTTTCTTCTAATGGCGAACTACTATTAACTTTTCCCCTTTTTATCGGATTCCTCATTTAAATTAAGGGTATAATCGTCATTTTATGCCAAATATATTTTAATTAAATGAGGAAAACGACAAAAAAATTGATTGGAAATTTTAACCCAGTTTGCCAATTTGATGAAAATAGCAACAAAAATGAAACCATATGGACTCAGATACAAAAGGTTTCATTTTTTACTGAAATAGTAAAAAGTGACCTAAACTCATGGACCATTTTAACATTTTACTCTTTATGTATGGATTAAAAACGAGTAAACATTTTAGTATGAAGCCTTCGGCGTATTTTTTAGTGTTGATTTAAATTACTTTTGTATTCACTATTCGTTATGGTTTGAATCAAATTAACGATTCAAAATTTAATTCACGATTTTAATGGGTTTAGTACGCTCGACATAGTTTGTAGTATTCATAATTTATGTACCCATGTCGTCAATGTTTTGTTTGTAACCTTCTAGCAATCAATGGAAAGTAATATTGTATGATCGGTACCAAATAGACTATTTCAAACAAATAAAGACATTACCTCGATTTTTTTATTCCAAACTGACCAACACAATTTTCATATATTTGGTCAAAAGGGGAAATTACAAAATCAAACAACATATAAAAAAAACTATAAATTTAACAATTAATTAAAAACTTTCTCCTTCCATTAATCCTTTTGCTCTTAATCTTTCTTGTTCTGCATGTTGTCTTTTGTGTGATGTATTCATGATAGAATTGTGCTCTTTTGTGTCATTTAGCACAATTGACTTTCTTACCTTTGTCATTCAGCACTAAACGGCCTAAATAACCCTTGTTAAGGTAAGGGATTATTTAAAAAAGCAAACAATGCTCAAAGTTATTGGACAAAAAAATTATGACTCATGGATCAAACCTGTAATTTGATTTAAATCATATGGACGAAAAAATATAACTTGCTCTAAATAAGATTTAATTTATATTCATGGGCGAAGCATAGTGGGGGCGGGAGGGGACACCATTCCCTGAACTTTTCGCTCGGTTAAAGTGGAGAGTATGTAGTTTTCGTAAGAAATTTTTTGGCATATACGTTTTCGACCCCCCGTTTTATAGAAATTTATAGGTATATACGTTTTCGACCCACAGTAAGAAACTCAAGCTTCGTCACTGATTATATTGCCTATTTAGAAAATACTCTATAAAATAATAATTCAATTTCTTGGTTACCTAAGTCAACTTTTTTTTATGTTCTAGCTTTTTGTTGCATGGTTGTAAAAGTCGCTAGGCGCTCCCTAGTCGGCCGATTGGGGAGTTGAGAGTACTCGGTCTAGGCGGAGATCGAGAGTACTCGGACATGTTAAATTATGAAGAAATTACTTTTTAGAGATTAAATATATGTCAAATAACATAAATTTACTAATATTTATAACAAAATACATGAAAATGATATTTTTTTAATATGATAGGCATAAAAATTATGTTCTATTATTATTAAAGTCAAACTAGGCCCGAGTTGACCTACTAGATCCAATTATGGCCGAGGTTGACCGTTTTTAACCGACTCCGAGTAATTAGGCGGACTCGAAGAAAGTCGTCTCGGCAGCCTACCTTGTAGCAACTACTCGGGGAGTACTCGGCCTTGGAATCCTTGTGTTTACAACCATGGTTGCAACTAACACGCACTCTCTAATCAAACTTCTAAAGCTACACGTTTGTCTATCATGGGACTTGAACCGTCGTTCCTCAACCTCTGGGAGGGACACCTTGATACCGTTTGATTACAAGCCTTTGGTCTTCAAGTTCTGACTAACTTGATTTATGAATCAAATGGTAACGCGGCTATACATACATGAAACGAAGTTGCTCCTTCAAGTTCTAGCTAGATGGTGTTTAGGAGGTTTGTTAACTCTTTAGACGAACAGACATTCTGTAAACTGGGATATTCAACGAATGAGTTTTCTTGTATATATATTTTATCAATTGTAAACTAGTAAGTATATTTACAGTCTCTTCTTTGAAATATTATGGTTTTATTTTTTGTGTGTGAGAACACAAATCATTTATTCATACAGAGACTTTATTTGAGTACTCCATCGTGACAACTGACACGTACAAGAACGCTTAACGGTCATCACAAGGAACCGTGCATGTTATACATTTGTTATCATATATTCAACTACAAATATCTCAAAATGGGATTTAATGTATATATTCAACTAGAAACATCTTAAACTGGGATTAAATGCATCCAGAATCATATTACAATAAAATATTGCAATGGTGGACTTCAGTGGTGTAGATTTATGATATATATTTATTAAACTTATATATTATATTCTTTGAGCTTTATACATGCACTAGGGGAATTTTTTTACGTGATACCACAGCAATTCGATTTTAGTTGGTATTAGTTTGATTTGTTATACCACTATTACAGTACCAGTATCTAATGTAATCTAGGATAACAAATTTGAATACAACCCCGTTTAAAATAAATTTTATATCATAATGCAGTTGTGCATTCATCGTTTATCAAGAAGTTAATGAACATGAATTACTAAAGAAAAATTAAATTGAACAAAAACTAAATGGGTTGAAAACGAATACAATTTAAAGTTTAAATGATGAAACTAAAACCCATAAAAAATAATATTTTGTAACAAAGTTACTTAGTATTCATAGTCCATTCAAATCAGTAAGTTTAGTAATTTGTTTTTGGGGAATAAGTGACAAATAAAAATAACTAAGAGGTGTTTTGGGGGAATAAGTGACAAATAAAAATAACTAAGAGGTTTTCCCCTCACATTGCAGAGGAAACTTGTGTATTATTTTACTACATTAGATATCCGTATATTATACTAGTTAAGTAAACAAAATATCAAATTGGTATATATCAACCACATACCGGTCCAATAGTAGTGCGAAAACCATTTACAATATCAAAAAATACTTTATTTCACTAAGAATAAACATAAATAAAAAAATAAATATTTACTCTTAATCGTCGTCATCTGGTAGTCAAAAAACATAATTATATACCGTCGAAGATACCAAACCAAACACATTTGAGAGCCATTTACAGTATCTGAAAATACTTAAGCTAAAATACAATTTCGTTTTTAATAATATATATATATATATATATGTTATATATAATTATATAGAGAGAGAGAGAGAGAGAAAGATAAACATAGTTATGTATGTAAAATTTTAGAAAAGCTAATGAATAAAAGTTGTTATAAATCATTCAAATAAATGAAAAATAAAACAATCTTTTAAAAAATAGTCAAATACGGGTCACTAGATGTTACCATTTGTAGTGCATATAATAAGGACTACTTAAAAAGAAAAAGAACTTAAAAGGTCTGTTAAGATGGTGGTTGATATATTTATTAAACTTGTATATTATATTTTGAGTTTTACGCACGCATTAGTGGGATTTCTTTTCACAATATGGCAGTAATTTTAGTTTCAATTTGATTTGTTACGTTGCTATTACGGTTTCAATACCCAATATGATTTACGATAACAAATTAGAATATAACACTGTTTAAAATAAATTTTATATCGGCTTACAACTGAATTCATCGTTTTTAAAAAAAATTAACGAACATGAGTTTTAGAAAAAAAATTAAATTAAATAAACACTAAATAAATTAAAGACGTATATAATTTAAAATATAAACATAGTCCATTCAAATTAATAACTATAGTAATTTGTTTTGTCTGGAATAAATGATAAATAAAAATCATTAAGAGGCTATCCCCTCATGATGCATAAGAGGCTTGTATATTCTTTTACTACCTTAGAAATTTATGTATTATATGCGTTTAATAGACGAAGTATTAAATTACTACTAATCAATCACGGAAATACTCATCACTCACTTATATATTACTTCACTAATCATTTATTTCTTTTATTTATGCAATACAGATAATTAACAACTTCAAAGCAACTGTCTAATAGAAAAATATTTATTAGCCAATGAGGTGGTGATGGAGTGACAAGGGAGTGACTTGGTGTTCTAAATGACCCAAGTTTGATTCCTGCCCTCCCCACTATTTTCTGCGGCATCTGGTGATGATGGGAGACTAGGCGAATAGGTGGAGATCGCTAGTTCGATCCTTGAACTGAGCGGGTTTTACCTCACCGCACTGTCGTGCCTTCGGGCGAGTGTTCACAGGCTTCAGCCTTAGGTGAGGGTTTTTCCCAGTTCGGAGGCGAGTGTATCCCAATGTGGTGAATTTCGCTAGTAGCCCATTTGGAGGATTCGTTGAACGTTCAAAAAAAAGAAAAATATTTACTAGAAACAAAAATAAATTACAAAAATAAAATTCTACTATCTATCATTGTCGGATAATCGAAATGCGTAATTATATTTCGAGAAATTTACCGATCCATGCACGTGCGAAAGCCGTTTATGATACAAAAAAATAATTTAGAATTATTTTACCAAACATAAACGTAAATAAATCTATAAATCCACTATTCATCGATATGGGGTGACTGAAGCACATAATTATATTATATTATATTTTAATTAAATTACAAATCAAGGCGTGCACTTGCAAAAGCGTTTACAATACTATTTTGAATACCAATCCGTTTTCAAGATGATTTACATCATAATGTTGAAATAAACATAACCATGTATTTAGAATTTAAAGAAAAAAACTAATGGATAAAAGTTTTAGAGAAAAATCAACTAAATGATAAAAAAATAATATCAACAGTTTTAAAGCAATTACTCAACAAAATTATATTTACTATACATAAACATAAAATACAAAAAAAAATAGGCATCTATTCTTAATCGCCCTCGGGTAGTCGAAACGTATAATCATACTTTGCGAAAGTTACGGTCCAACGGCACGTGCGAAAGCTATTTGCGATGCCAAAAAAAGTATTTTATTTTAGCAAGAATAAATGTAAAACAGAATTATATATATATATATATATATATAACACATACTCTTAATCGTCACCAAGTTGTCAAAAAAACATATTTATATACCGCCAAAGTTATCAAACAAACCAAACACACACGAGAGCCATTTACGATACCTAAAAATATTTAATTTTGTATGTAACTTCGTTTTTAATAAAAATTATATTAAAATATTAAAGAATAACTAAACGTAACTGTGTATTAATTTTTTTAGAAAAGTTAACAAAAAAAAAGTTATTATAAATCAAAATGACACATCAAATATTTTTTTAAATAGTTAGTTAAAAATGGGCCGCTAGACATTACCATTTGTAGTACATATAATATGGAGGGTAAATTATACGGTTTGTCTTTTAACTTTACACCAACTTGTATCGTGTGTCCTTTATCTTTAGAAATTACACCGAGTGTCCTTTATTTGAAAATTTTGCACATCGCATGTCCTTTATACTAACCTCCATCCATTTTCATGATTAAAACCAATCATGTCACCTCACATGAGGGGCAAAACTATTATTTTTTTCATTTTTATTTAATTTATGTATATTGTTCTTAAAAAAAATCTAATGTTTATATATATAGGAAGAAGATAATGAGAAAACTATAAAACTACCAAAAAAACTTAAAAAATACACCAAATTTTGTTTTTTACATTTTTTTTGTTAAAAATCGCTATTTTTAATGTATAAAGAAACTTTTTATAAAAAAAATAAAAATTAGCACCGCACGTGTGCATTTTATGTATATGTTGCACACATAATTCAGGTTTTTTTTTTTGGGAGGGGGGTTAGGTATTTCGTAGTAATGCACATGTATAGTATTTATTTTAAAACTTTAAATAATTGCAGAACTTTCAAAACTTCTAAAAAACAATCATAATATATATGAAACTTCTAATAAACAATCATAATATATATGGGTAAATTACATTTTTCGTCCTTTATGTTTGTATCAGATTGCAATGGATAGCCTTTAACTTCAATAATTACAGTTACAGTCCTTTATTTATAAAACTCATTACACATTACGTCCTTTAGCACTAACCAGGTTAAATTTTTCAGTTAAATCTATTCATATAAGGGCACTTTAGTCTTTTTGCTTAATTATTTATTGTATTATTTAATAACTTATTTTGAAAACAAAATTTAAATACCCTTTCTCTCTCTACAAAAACTCACAATCAGATCAATTTCTTTGCTAATTCCACCACCAATTTCTTCACTAATTCCAAAAAAACAAAAACAGGCGAAGATAATTACAAAGCCAAAATATCTCAAGATATGTAATAAAAGTAATGGCAGACCAGGTAAAATCAAATGAATAACCAACTATAATACAATCACAAAAGTTAATACCCCCAATCGAAAATGAGTGAACAGAGAGATGGAGAACGGTCGTCACTCACGGAACCTGTTTTCAGATCAGATCAGGGTGTCTCGGCTCAGATCTATCCGGTGACAACGATCTGGCATCTTCAGAATTTGATATCTTCGATGGCGTCGCTGTAGGAATCGATGTCGGTGGTCCGGCGAGTGGAGCAAACGATTGTCCGCAGGTGGCAGTGGAGGTGCCAGAGGTCTGGTGCACATCAGAGGCTTGTATTAAGTGAACTGGTTGGATTAGGGTGTGTGGTGGCGGTGGTCCGCAGGTGGCATTGGAGGTTGTTTTGGATGGTTGAGACCAGAGAATGAAGAAAGATGGTAGGTGTAGAGGGAGGGTTTTATGTGTTATATAATTCTTTTATTTTTAACATGAGTAAAATTACTGATTTACCCTTATGTGCAAGTCACATGACTAGACTTAACTGAAAATTTTAACTTAGTTTGTGCTAAAGGACGTAGTGTGTAATGGATTTTACAAATAAAGGATTGTGACTGTAATTATTGAAGTTAAGACTATCCAATTGTAACACCCATACTATTTATTTAACAAAATGCATAAAAACTTCATGAGTTGCAAATACATAATCTAGTTAGATCAGTTTACAAACTTTAAATATTAGTTCATAATATCCAAAAGATAACATGTGATGGTTTTAGTTTAACAAAACATTTTTGTTATTTTTTTAACCATTGCGGAAGCTTAAATCTCCTTGTGTTCGGTTCACTTGGAAGCTTGATCTTCACCCATCCTAAGTTATAACACACCTACATTATAAACTTAATACGAACATTAGTAATTGAAACCTTAGAACCCGTCTAAACGGACCCGAAAGCTCGAAACAATCAAAGAACGACATATAAATATTTGTTTGAAAACCCGACGTAGGTTACGGTTGCCTACGGTAACATACGGTAGGTGTAAATGCCCCCAAAAAAAGCCCTTCCAGACCGTAAGTCATAGTTCAGAACCGTAACCTACGTTTACCCAGCTCAAACAGAACTGTTGGACCGTGACGTCGTACCGGTTCCCTCAAGAACCTTTAACCCACCATAGTTTACCCAGCTGCAGCTTTCTTTATTATTTTCTTTTCGCTTAAATTCTCATAACTTTTTCGTTACAAGTCCTTTTTCCTTCATTTTCTAATCTACGCGATCGTAATTCGATTATCTATAATATAGTGTTAAAATATTAGTTCAAGTTTCTAACTTTTTCTCACTTACGCTTCCTCACCGGCTTGCGTAAAGTTTATTTTGACCCGTTAAATGTATTTAGGTGAATAAATCCAATCCATTTGCTTCCTCCTCACATAGGTTACTTGAAGGGGTATGGTCCCAAAAACCTTGCGCCAATCAAGGAAACCATACCCATTAATAACTTCTAAAAAACTGCGCGCAGACTTCTTTGCCAAAATAAGATTTATTAGAATTCTGCGCCAAATATCCAAGAGAGGAAAGGATCATATAACTACCTTGCGCGGGCTCGCGCAAGATTCATGAATCAACCTTGAATGTTCTCTTTAGATAAATGCTTCATTTAACTACCTTGCGGGCTCGCGAAGGTTTAAAGTTAACCTTGAACATTCTTTTTGGATAAATGCTTCATTTAACTACCTTGCGTGGGCTGCGCAAGGTTCAAAGTTAACCTTGAACATTCTCGTTTGATAATGCTTCATTTAACTACCTTGTGTGGGTTCAATCAAGGTTCAAAGTTAAACTTGAACATTCTTCGTTTGATAATGCTTCATGCACAAACCTTGCACAGATATTTATATCAAAGCAAGTATCCATCAAACGTTGCGCTAAGCTGCAAGGAGAAGAAGGAAGATCAGTTAACTAACTTGCGCTTCTCGCGCAAGGAAACAGTAAATCCTGGGAAACCTTCCCTTAGCAAAATCTTTGACTTGGTGCAGAAGCAAAGAGAATCTTTTCTGTTGTAACAGAATGTACAAGTGGCGAATAATAGATGGGTAACAGCTGTGAAACCTTCTAGAAGCCATTAACACGCAATCGTGCAAGCATCTTTTTGGTTATAACCAATTGCCACATGGCAGCATCTGGACGACTGAGGAAGATCACGGTGATGGCATGCTCTACATTTATAAGATGTAGTGATCTCATGTTGACACGTGGCACCTCCCTAACCGCTGATGAGCTCACGATCCGTGTGCACTAACAGATTGCCAACAAACGATTAACGGAATAGTAGAAGATTCCGTTAAAGTTAACAATCTCTCCTTTTGGCGCCAAACACCAGCTATAAATAAGTAACTTGGAGTTCAAGGAAAGGTATTCACTCTCAACTATCTCTCCTCTCTTACAATACTTACTTCAGACTGCCTGTACTTATTCTCACGCCGGAGGGTGGTCACAGAGAGAACCCCCTTCTCCCCGTGGCGAGCTAACGGTGTTTTGTTTTGCAGGATCAGCCGGAGTACTGTTTTATTCATCATCCATCGTGAAACCAAACGGAGGGTTAACCATTTTATGCAGAGCCCGTTCCATAGATCTTCGTAGATTCCGGTCTAGTTGATCTAGGGTTTCTTCATTGGCGCCCACCGATTTCAATTCTTTCTCATCTTTCCTTTCGTTTCACTTAGATCTGCAGCATCATGGCTGACGGATCATCTTTTCAAGGTCCTCGATCAGGGATTCGACGCATTGTTGTCGGACTATAGTTGAGGATTCTTCCGGCGAAGCTAATGTTCAGAATGATCCTAATCATGCGAGTGTTCCTGTAACGCCGGCGGCTCCTCAGGTTGATGTTACGTCAATTTTACCACCTGGAGAGACTCCATTATCGTGGTTATCAAATCTCAAGCGACTCTAAACGCTATGTGTGCTCAGTTATGTGCCCAAACCGGAACTCCAGCTTTTCAAGCTCGGTTAACGCTCCTCAGGTCCGTGCTTCGCCGGCACCTCGAGTTTTGAGTTATAATACTCAAAGTCATGCTCGTTCCCCTTCACACATGCCTGAAGAAGGAACAGAAATGTATTCTAAAACCAGGAATGATCCTGTTTATTCTGGTAATAGAAGGAAGAAGATAACGTTCAGCGTCGCGCATCTGTCCACTCTCGTTTGGGCCCGCGGTCTTTGCAAAAACGGACACCCAACACGATGAGCTCGATAGAACTATGAGGAAGGGGATAGTGCAAGTATTTTCAATCGAATATCTGCAGATCATGCTAGTTACAGACCAAAAGTACGTGTAGTATACAATCCAGAAGCTAAGCATGATTACAATTTGGTGTATCGCCCAACCGAAGCAGCTGAACAATCAAAGTTTACCAGAGAGATAGCACTGGCTCCGTTGGAGCGAGCGAAATTACCATCCAACGTTGGAAAGTTAAACGGTTTGACTGATCCTGATGATCACATGCGCCCCTTTACCGGTGCAGGGTTACTTGGGTGCTGGACATTTCCAATGTAGTGTCACCTATTTGTACAGACCCTTACCGGCGCTGCGCGCCTTTGGTTTGATAATTTGCCGGCAGGTAAACATTCCTCTTTGAATGACTTAAAAGAAAATTTTCTTACACACTTTGTCAGCAACGACGATACGTGCGCGATTCCTCAGATATAATGAACATCTGGCGGAGGGACGATGAAAGCCTCGAAGATTTTATAACGCGTTACAATAAAGAGGTGTTGGAGATTGGAGATGTCCATGAAGACCTTATACGCGCGTAGTTCAAGTATGCGGTAATGTGTGACGAAATGATTAAAGTGTTGTCCGGTACAACTGGCCGTCCAAAAAACTGGGATAAACTTATGGCGGCAGCCAAAGTCTAAGCCCAGACTGAGCGCAACTTAAATTCTAACAGGCAACCTCTACCTCAGAATCGTCCGCAAGACCTGAGTAGAGGTAGTCGCAAGTATAAGAGAAATTGGAAAGAGTCAAGTCAAAATTCGTACTCTCCTTATTCACCAATTGATGCGCGCGCAACAATCAACAAGATAACAACTCAAAAAGCGATTAAGCAAGTGAATAGGGAACGTCAATGGACTCCCTTAACGAAATCTCCGGCTGAGGTTCTCAGCACTGAGAATTATTAGTTCAAACAGCCGCAACCAATGAAAAACAAAAAAGGGCAAGACCCAAATTTGTTCTGTGACTATCATAGAGACACAGGCCACACAATAGATAACTGCATCAGTCTGCGCACGGAGATTGAAAAAGCATTAAAGAGTGGGAAGCTTACACATCTAGTCCAGAATGTGCGCAAAGAGATTAAATAGATTACGCGCGAGAACGAAGGGCCTAGCAACAAGAAAATGAAACAGCACGTTTCCATGATTCAAGGTGGATCATCGCGCAAGCGTAGCCTTCAACATTTTCAAAACAACACTTGGCGCGAAGAGCAAGTCATTTTCCCTATCGTTCTAGGAGGTCCTCAAGAAAACCGGCCAGTAGTTATCACCGGTATCTTTGGGCACTACCAAACAGACTACATGTTTATAGATCCTGGTAGTTCCATGGATATTATGTATGAGTAGTGCTTCAAGCAGCTAGATCCTGAAGATAAGGCGCGCTTGGAACCAGTTGATTTTCCATTAACTGGGTTCTGCAATGAGGCTGTCTTTCCTCTAGGACAAATCCTTTTTCCTGTTACTTTATCTGATGGGAGATGTTCTCGAACGAGTAACGTCAACTTCATGGTGATGCCGGCAAATTCCCGTCACGATGTACTATTGGGACGCCGCGCGCAACGTGATTTTAGTATGATTACTTCCGCTCCGCATGCTGCTTGTGGTATTCCGACACCAAATGTATAGCTATACTTTACGCGCGGAAAGAAATCATGTCAATTGAAGAACCAGTTATGAAGGCTGTCATGACATTGCCAAGTAACGAACCAGAAAAGTGGGTACTCAACAATAAGTATCTTGAGCAAACAATCTTATTAGGGCCTGCAGTCAGTATCGAAATTCGCGCAAAGCTTAAATTACTGTTATTTCGCAACAAATACATTTTCGCCTGGACACCTGCCGACATGGTCGGTGTCCCGCGCAACGTAGTGGAACATTGTCTGAATGTATTTCCGTCAGCAGAACCAGTTGTGCAGAAAAAGCGCAGCCTCGGGTCAGAAAAGACAGAGGCGATGAACGAACAAGTCACCGAGTTATTAAATGCTGGTATTCTGCGCGAAGTCAAATACCAAACCTGGGTGGCAAACCCAGTCATGGTAAAGAAACATAATGGCGGATGGCGGATGTGCGTAGATTTTAAAGATCTAAACAAGGCGTGTCCAAAAGATTGTTATTCTCTTCCTGAGATTGACAAAAAGGTTGACTCATTAGCTTCCTTTCGCTGGAAATGTTTTCTAGATTGTTATAAAGGTTATCATCAAGTCTTGATGAAGAAAGAAGACGAAGATAAAACCGCTTTTCGCACGGAGAAAGACATTTTTTGTTATACCAAGATGCCTTTTGGTCTCCGCAATGCGGGAGCTACTTATCAAAGATTGATGGATACAGTTTTTGGAGATGATATCGGGAAAACTTTGGAAGTCTACATTGATGATTTGGTCATTATGAGTAATTCAGAAGACACTATGTTAGACAACATCCAACGAACTTTTGATTCTCTACGAGAGATAAATCTAAAGTTAAATCCAAGCAAATGCTCCTTCGGCATGGAGGAGGGCAATTTTTTGGGTTTCATCGTCACCAAAGACAGTTTCAAAGTTAATCCTGAGAAGGTCGATGCAATACAAAAAATGTCTTCTCCTACTACCATCAAAGAGATGCAACGTTTGGCTGGAAGGTTAGCTGCGCTAAACCGCTTCCTCGCCAATCATGCTGCAAAGTCTTATCCATTTATTCGAACCTTGCGCAATTGTACGAAGAGCAAAGAGTTCGCATGGACTCCTGAAGCTGATCAAGCTTTCCAGCAGATGAAAGATTGTTTAGTTCAACTTCCCACACTTACTGCTCCTCGTGAAAAAGAACCCATGGTCTTATATCTTGCTGCATCTGAGGTAGCAGTAGGTGCTGTCTTGTTGGTAGAACGCGCAGGGTCCAGTCTCCAATTTATTATATCAGCAAGATGTTGAACGATCCAGAGACAAGGTATTCAATTATGGAGAAATTAGTTTTAGCATTGGTCCATGCTTCGCGCAGGCTGCGAAGATACTTTTCAGGACATGTTATTAAAGTTTTAACAAATTTTCACATTGGCCAAGTCCTGACCAAACCAGATGTTTCTGGATGACTTGCGAAGTGGGCAATAGAATTGGGAGGTTATAACATCTGTTATAAACCTAGACCAGCTATCAAAGGCCAAGTTTTGGCAGATTTCATCCTTGAAATTCCTGCTGATAAGCTTGAAGAATGCCATGCAATTCAAAACCCAGTCCCAGTCATAGACAATAGAGCATGGACACTGTTTACAGATGGCGCATCAAACAGTGATGGGGCTGGAGCAGGTCTTCGATTAATGAGTCCAGAGGGAGCAGAATTCATATACGCAATTCGGTTGGATTTTAAAAGCACCAACAACAAGGCCGAATATGAAGCTTTCCTAGCAGGCTTACGCCTCGCTATCAAAATGGGTGCAACAAATTTAGAAGCCCATGTTGATTCATTACTAGTTGCTGAACAAGTAATTGGAACGTACGATGCAAAGGGCAATATCATGGCTTTATACTTGGCGCAAGCCAAGGCTCTTATAGCACAGTTCCAACAATTTAAAGTCACACACGTCAAGCCAAGCGAAAACAAACATGCTGACGCTTTAAGTAAACTCGCAGCAACTAGTTTCAAGCATTTGGCGAAAGAAGTTCGCATCGAGGTTTTAAATAATCCATCAGTCCCTCTCAGACAAGTGACAATGGTCGAAGTAGGAGATCCATCATGGATGTCTCCAATAATGATGTACTTGTTACATGGTTCTTTACCAGAAGATAAAGCGCAAGCACGTAAGTTACGATGCAAAGCCCTCAATTACGAAATGATTGACGGTATTCTATACCGTCGCTCTTACATGGGACCTTCGCTTCACTGTGTTAACAAACATGACGCGCAAAACCTGATCAGGGAGGTTCATGAGGGGCTATGTGGCATACATTCTGGGCCGCGCATGGTAGTAGACAAAGTGAAAAGCGCATGGTATTATTGGCCCAGAATGTACGTTGACGCGGTAGAGATCTTGCGCAAATGCATGTCCTGCCAAAGGCATGCCCCTAAAACGTTGCGCCCAAAGAATCCTTTGGTACCCGTCACAACAGCTTGGCCATTTCAACAATGGGCCATTGATTTAGTGGGACCATTTCCGGATGCGCCCGGCGCAGTAAAGTTTATCATTGTTGCGGTCGATTACTTCACCAAATGGGTTGAAGCCAAACCTTTAGCTTCTACTACAGCGATGGTAATTCGCAAATTCATTTGGGAATACATTATTTGCCGTTTTGGTCTGCCCATGCGCATTATTACAGACAACGGTCCAAATTTAATGGCTGAAGAGTTGCAAACATGGATGACCGAAATGGGAATCCAGCATGTTTTCGCTTCTGTTGCGCACCCACAAGCAAATGGTCAAGTTGAAAGCATAAACAAACAGTTGGTCGACGGTATCAAGGCCCGCCTTGGCACGGCACGGCGGGGGTGGGTTGACGAATTGCCTAGCATTTTGTGGGCACACCGAACTATGCCCAAGACTAGCACTGGAGAAACCCCTTTTAGCCTTGTGTACGGCACGGAGGCTGTGATTCCTGCCGAAATTGGGTTACCATCTCCAAGAATCCTAGCTTTAGAAAAACAAGATAACGAAGAACAAAGACGCATCGACCTAGACTTATTGGAAGAACGACGAGAAAATGCAGGGATTCGCGAAGCTAAGTACAAGTCTCAGCTTGAAAGGTATTACAACTAAAGGGTGCACATATGTTCCTTTTTGCCTGGTGACTTTGTTCCTTGCGATAATGAAGCGTCGAATACCGAAAAACCGGGGAAGTTATCCCCGCGATGGGAAGGTCCGTACGTGATAAATGAAGTATTGGGAAAAGGCGCGTACACCCTGAAGCGTATGGACGGATCCAGCGTTCCTCGAACCTGGAACGCCCAATAACTACGCCGATGTTATATGTAATCTCAGTCCTCTAAGCAACTTCTGAGCGTTGCGTAACGAGACTGCTTACTTTATTTTGTTATGTAATCTTAGTGACAGCCATAGTTTTGCGCTTTATCAGTATGAATAAAATACTATGCCACTACTTACAGTCTTGTATATGTTCATTTACAAATGCATGCAATTCCTTTGGATAAACAAAAACACAAACTCATGAGCCACAAGCTAACTTAATACTTACGCTCACACATAAGAAAAGACATTGTTCATTTGTCTATCCTACACAAGTAATTGGTCCCATGCAAACATTGTAAAGCTGAAATATATTATATTCACATCCACAGCACTTGCGCAGCAGCACAACGTTACAAGTTATCACAAAGTAAAAAATTACAAATTTCCTATTCTATGGATTTGGTTCCCGCCTGCTTCTCTGTTGAAGAAAATATCTCCTTTAGTTTATCAACAAAGTCATCTTGCTGCAGCGTGGCATCCACAAGGTCCATAATCGGAATCTGCAATTGATCATATTTTTCTTTAGCAGCAGAATAAATGGCGGCAGTATTTAGCCCATGCGTGGCAGCACGGCTTGTATCCCATTCGGTCTTCAGCGTATGTGCCACGTGCAAAGTGCACTCTCTATAGCCCTCGGCATGACCCTCATTGCGCGCCGCCATCATCAATTCTGCCACTCTCTCATCCAACTCCGTAGAGTTAAGGATAGCATTTGCGATCTGTGTACAAATACAATCAGTATATGTTGCGAAAATCAAACCAGACATGTATAAAGAAAAGGGAATATTACCTCCACAATCCCGTACTCCCGCAACCAGGTAAGCTGGTTCATGAGGGATTCGGTCAGGCTTTCTGCTGTAACGCGAGCGACCTCCGCTCCTTTCTCTATGTGAGCGCGCCTCTTCTGCTGCCGCAACAGCATCAGCTTTCTCTTTCTTGAGTTTCTCAATTTCGTTGCGCAGAGATATCTTTTCTTTGTTATCACGATCACAAGCCTCCACAAGCGCTTGTGCTCGTCCTCATATTGTGCAGCAGAGGCCTCACACTTGCGCTTCCACGATAGCGCAGCCCACTCTTCGGTCTTCTTCTCCTCCTCAAACTGGGCCTTTTCCGCCTCAAAATCGACGAGCATCTTTAACGTCTTCTCTTTCTCGAGTTTGGCCTTCGCCTTATCAAGCTCAACCTCATCCCACTCCTTGTTCATGCTGCGCCATTCGCGCACGATCCTATTCATTGTGGAAGAGGCAAGGGCAGACTCTTGTAGATATGACTCGTAGGTAGCCTCGTGGTCTTTTTCTTCCTGGCGCTTCACCTCCGCCGGCGTGAAGATGCCCTTATACCACTCCCTGCTGGAGTGCCAATCCGTAAAAACATCACCCTGTTTAATTTTCCACACGGGCTGATGAATCGCAGAGGCCCGCCTCTCAGAATAAGAACGATAATAATAGTCCCCAGGCGTCTCCTCTGGGCGAATGGGCGACTCCTCCTCTGAATCCTCAACAAACATAAAGCATTCGCTTTGTGTTGAAGGGCCAGCTCCCTTGGATATCAACTTTGACGGTTCCGGCACAGGGGAAGATATTTTTTCTCGTTCTGCGGAAGCAGTATCTCTCACCCCAGCATCTGTAGCTGTATCTTTAACCTGCTCGCCAGCAGGATTCTCAGCATCAAAATTTTTGGGCTCTTCTTCCAGAGCCACCTTCTCGATATTTTCCGGGACGATAGGGTCGGCACCAAAAACGGGAGCTTCTTGCCCCGCATCTCCCTCCTCAACATTCTCAGGCCTGCGCGGCGATGGTATAGCAGATGAGGTGGCCGTCGCAGCCTTCACCATTTTCTCTGCAAAGCATATTAACAAATACCAAGTATAAGATTCTGCGCAAATTTTTTGACAGAAATGCGCAACAAACTAAACGTACCAGGTGAGAACTTCTTTGCAAAGGCATCCAGATTGCCCTTCTTGCCAATGCACGGGCGCGCAACTTTTGTTGGCGCAGGAGTTTTAGTTTCTGCCTCCTTCCTCTTCTTGGAAGTGCGCTTCAACGCCTCTTCCGGGCTAGAGGGTATTTCCAAGGGATCATCTGGGTTTGCAGCCGGAAGAGAGGAGGTTTCAATGGGTTCTGGCTTCGGTTTCTTCAAACCTACAGGCGCAAGACCCTCCATTGAGTCCGACACCACCACATAATTGCACCAAGAGTCAGATACGAGACGCGTACCTTTCTTACCCTCAGTTTTCGCAGCAGCTGATGGCTTGGTTTTTTGATATGGGTTGGAAGGGGGAGGCGCAGCAGCTGCAACAGCAGTTGGTTTCTTCTTCTTCTTCGAGTCAGGGCTTACGCCCAAGTTTAGCAAATCACCTACATAATCAATCATATTGAGCAAAGGTTGCGCGATTAGTTATATTGCAATATTACTTAGAAAATATGTTCAAGAGTAATATTGCAATATCAACTTAGGCTTTGTAAGAATTTAATTACCAGTCTTCGAAGATGGTTGCGCCTCCAGATCCTCCTTCTTGGTCAGCTCAAAGTTCCCCAAGATTTGTGAGAACCAAGTTTCCTCACCCTCAGCAATCGGCGCGACGGCCATTTACCCTTTCTCTCTCTTGAAAGAAACCAAGTAGAGCGGCGCAGCTACATAACAAGCATTTTTGCATCAGTACATATCTATTAAAGGATATTACTAGGAAGTTAAAGGTTACGTACCGGTTCCATCTTCAGTATACACCGGTTTTTCCCGGCGTTCTTTTTTCCAAAAAATACTCATCCCGACAGCGATGAGGGCCCTCTCCAGCAAAACAATGTTGGGCACATCTTTAATATCCTGATACCACACCTCGTCGGCAGGTATGGGAAGGGTCTCCAGCTCGATCTTATCACCGGCCCGGAATGTCATCTTCATCGGGATCACCGCCGCCTTTATGAAGAAGAACTTATGTTTCCAGTCGTGGTAAAATTTGGGCGGCACTAACAGCAATCGTTTGGCTTGCACACGTTGTTGGAACGAATAAAAACCCAATGAGCAGTGCAACTGATAGAAGACCCTGAACTTCTCAACCGTCGGTACGATCTGCATCGACCGGCAAACAAACTCAAAATGCCGGATCCTAACCATTCCCATCGGGCTCAACTGAGAAATATGAAGCCTGTAAAAACCAAGAATTTCCAACAGGAAATGGGTCACCGGAAGCCTGAAGTTCCCTTCGGCAAAATAATCATAAAATAACGTGATGTAGCCAGCCGGCGCATCAACCGCCGTGGCATTCGCCACCGGAAAAAACGCTTTCCAGGACGGAGCAAAAAGAAAGTTGGTAGCAAGATTATCAAAATCTTTCTTCGACCACTTTAACGGTGGCAAACTTGACGTCGATGGTATCTCAGCGAACTTGCACCGGTGGCCATAACTCAAACTTGAAGAATACTTAGAAACTTTGAAGGTCACCGGAATATATGAACACAAGTTTCTCTCAAGATTTAATTTGGTGAGGAAGCAAATGGATCGTTGATCCCTTTATATACTAATCGCAATTAATGCACGATTTGACTGCAACGACTTTTGCGACAGTCACGTATCCCCAAGTAACTGCAGGGGCGAGTGGGGAACAGTAATCGCCCCACGCGCGCGAGTGTCGCTGTAATAGCATTAAATACCGTAAGACATGTACTGTTGACAGCCTGTCAACAGTACCACCACGTCTCAAGAACGTGCGTCGTCACCAACTACACCATCCGGATAAGTGACACGTGTCTAAGTATATTTGAAATTCAAATACTTTTTCAAAATTCATTTACGACACGTCACCAAGATGCATAAAGCAAAAAAAGCTAGTCCTTACCTAGCGCAGCACATTTATCTTAAGTCCAGTGCTCCACCTACTTTTTATTCTTACATAGGAGCAACACTGGACTGGGGGGACTTGAAGGGGTATGGTCCCAAAAACCTTACGCCAACAAGGAAACCATACCCATTAATAACTTCTAAGAAAACTGCGCGCAGACTTCTTTGCCAAAATAGGATTTATTAGAACTTTGTGCCAAATATCCAATAGAGGAAAGGATCATATAACTACCTTGCGCGGGCTCGCGCAAGGTTCAAAGTCAACCTTGAATGTTCTCTTTGGATAAATGCTTCATTTAACTACCTTGCGCGGGCTCGCGCAAGGTTTAAAGTTAACCTTGAACATTCTCTTTGGATAAATGCTTCATTTAACTACCTTGCGCGGCTCACGCAAGGTTCAAAGTTAACCTTGAACATTCTCGTTTGATAATGCTTCATGCACAAATCTTGCGCAGATATTTATATCAAAGCAAGTATCCACCAAACGTTGCGCTAAGCAGCAAGGAGAAGAAGGAAGATCAGTTAACTAACTTGCGCTTCTCGCGCAAGGAAATAGTAAATCCTGGGAAACCTTCCTTTAGCAAAATCCTTGACTTGGTGTAGAAGCAAAGAGATTTTTTTCTGTTGTAACAGAATGTACACGTGGCGAATAATAGATGGGTAACAGCTGTGAAACCTTCTAGAAGCCATTAACACCCAATCGTGCAAGCATCTTTTCGGTTATAACCAATTGCCACATGGCAGCATCTGGACGGCTGAGGAAGATCACGGTGATGGCATGCTCACATTTATAAGATGCAGTAATCTCATGTTGACACGTGCACCTCCCTAACCGCTGATGAGCTCATGATCCGTGTGCACTAACAGATTGCCAACAAACATTAACGGAATAGCAGAAGATTCCGTTAAAGTTAACAATCTCTCCTTTTGATGCCAAACACCGGCTATAAATAAGTAACTTGGAGTTCAAGGAAAGGTATTCACTCTCAACTACTCTCTCTCTTACAATACTTACTTCCGACTACCTGTACTAATTCTCACGCGGAGGGTGGTCACGGAGAGAACCCCCCTTCTCCCCGTGGCGAGCTAACAGTGTTTTGTTTTGCAGGATCAGCCGGAGTACTGTTTTATTCATCATCCATCGTGAAACCAAACGGAGGGTTAACCCTTTTTGCAGAGCCCGTTCCATAGATCTTCGTAGATTCCGGTCTAGTTGATCTAGGGTTTCTTCATTACTTCCCATACATTTCCCTATTCTCCGGGCTTGCTTTACAACTAGTTCACACTACCGTTACTCGGTTCACGCATATATTCCAATTTTACCCTTATTCCGGGTTCAAATAAATCAGTCATTTACGCACCCATTTGGTAAGCGTTAAGACTTTATTTCGACTCGTTTGGTTGTCTTAGCGAAATCCATCACTTCATTGACACACCAAACGCAACCATTTTCGCTATATCAAAACATCAAATGTAATTACGACTAAACTTGTTTATAAAAAAATGTAACGAAACATTAAGTCACATACCTTAGAGTTTCCCTTTCAAACGCGCATCGCCCCGACTTGACCACTTGATGCTTCACCCAAATTGCCTATAGAGTTCAATCCAATATATATTCTTTAGAACTCATCTTAAAATATATCACACGTAAATCATCCGAATTATCATTTACGTGATTTCTTTCATACTTTTCAACTATTAATTAATCACATAGGCATTATATCAAACACCTTGTGGGCAAGATTTTTATACTACCTTTATCAAGTCCATGATTTAGCTACTAGCCATGCATTCACATCTTTTCAAACCTTTATGTCTAGTATATGAAATTAACACTAAGAATTTAACATATAAACATCAAATCCCATCATCTCACATTCACAATCTAAGTGTTCATCATATTTATAAAAACTATTTAACACAAGCATGATTAATCATTCAAATACTAACATTATGGCATTTGATTATTAATTTCTCATCAAAAGTTTGTTCCTAGACTTGAATTCATTTCGAATCCAGCCATAGCATCTAAAATTCCTACTTGAATTATAATAATGAAGTTCATCAATTTTCATAACATCACCAAACATCAAAATTCAACATACCTCATGACCCCTTGACTAGATGATCACAAAATTGATTCATGCAAGAACTTAGCCTCAATTTCCCCCTTTCAATTTTGATCAATTTGGTGAAATGTGGGTTCTTAGTCTGATCACACACATGTCACGCACATAAAGATGTGCAGTGTTTTTAACTAGCATTTTTAACATACCAAGTTTCACCCAATTGACTAGTTTAGTCCCTCTTGTTTGGTTTATTATATAATACACTATCCAAATGTTTTATTAGTTATCCACAAGTAACTAACCAAGTTAAATTCATAACAATAAACAAGTATATAATTTCTACCGTTAAGATAAATATTATTTGTTAAATATTTGATATATTGAGGGATGTTACACCATTGCAATCCGATACAAGCATTAAAGACGAAAAGTATCTACCTATATATATATATTATATATTATATATATATATATATAGGATTAGGATCAAGAAAAACCACCCCGAGTTGTGAGAACTTAGAGAACTCGACCTTCTCGCGCGAGTTTCGACCTCATTTTTTTCACACCCATAGATTAAAATGTTAGAAAACAGTGACGTAAAAATAATATAAAAAAATTCGAAATGGTGTTTTTCGGCCCCTTACAGCGGCTGTAAAAAGGTGATGACATAAGCATGGCGTCACCTTTTATAGCATTTACGGCTGTCGTAAATAAAAAACATTTTTTTTGTGAAAAGTTGATATAGAGAATGATAAAATAATATTTTTGCCCCTCATGTGAGGGCACATGATTGGTTTTAATCATGAAAATAGATGGACGTTAGTACAAAGGACTTGCGGTGTGCAAAAGTTTAAAATAAAGGACGTTCGGTGTAATTTTTAAAGATAAAGGACATACATGCAAGTTAGTGTAAAGTTAAAAGACAAACCGTGTAATTTACTCGGACTTCTCAAAAAGAAAAAGAGGATTAAAATATGGACTTCTCAAAAAGAAAAAGAAGATTCAAAAGTCTGCTAAGATGGTGGGTTTAAAATAAGAACATTTAAAAATTCATGTTTTGTAACTTTTTTGGAAAAAAAAAAATTTAAATATCACTTGGAATCAACTCGTATAATTTTCATGTCAAGGTGAGTTCGTTTGCTTGACTACCTTAAGTGGAGTAAGTCATTTAAAAAAACGGACCTTTTATAAGTAAGAAAACCCACCGATCTTTTTTCAAGTTTCAACCGATCTATAATGTTTGTTGTGAATGATCATTTACAAAGTAGTAAGGTTCATTATATCTTGAATATTTGTAACATTCTTTTTTTCTAGTTGTTATTAGTCGGTTAAAGTCTGTTTTACTTGTGGGTGTTAATATTGTTTTTGCAAAGGTTTCCCTTTTTTCTGAATCATGTATAACGTCATTAGCATTTTTAATTATGTGCAGTGTGTATCGTATTTATAGTATTTAAGGTGTTTTAATTATTATAAGACATGTGTTTTATTTGTTTTCTTTTTAATTTTATTGGCGTTTTTAATTACTTTGTATATACGGTCAGGATTAGATGTTTTTGTTTTTTTTCTTATGGCGTTTTATATATAGATTATGTTTTATAATAAGCGCGCGCAATCCATGCATGTGGTATATCACCTTGTTTTTGGTTTTTACATTTTATGCCGTTTTTGTATATATGCTTAGGATAATAAGTGCAATACATGCGGTTAAAAAAACCTAATATGTAATACACTATGCGAAGAAATAAACACGGATACTACATGTGTTGACTCGATAAGTGTTCGAGCCGAGCCAAAGCAATGGTAAGGTGGCTGGAGCTATGATGAGGATGAAAGAGCAGCGCCAGCCATGGCTGGTGGACCAAGAGACCAATAAGACGACCGGTTCAATGTCTGATGCGGTTCTAACATCACAAGAAACTTCAACATGGGATACTTGTTATTGGGTGCTATATCCATACTCATTTGTAATTCTCTCTTCTCATAAGCTTCTCTTTAACATGATTCCATATACTAATACAATAACAAAACATAAAGAACAATAAAACTTTGTATACATATACCCATTGTAACTTTTTATCGGGTCTCAAGTCTAAACGGTCGGGTTCTAAACCGGGTCTTTTAGTATTGACCCGAACCACTTTCCTTACCACATGACAAGTCAACAAACCCAATCCAGTTCAGCTGACTTTTTACAAAGGCTTTTGACTCTATTTTACAAAGGGTTTTGACTCCATTTGTTTACATCACTCATCACACAAGAACCCTCTATGACATAACCTCCAGAGCCTCTCTTGTCTGCCCAAGTACATTGAATACGGTTGCGGCTATATGCGATGGAGTCAACCCCGCTTCCGCTAGCTGGTCATCCGGTGCACCATGGTCGATGTAACGGTCCGGAAGTACCAACGGTCTCCACTGCATACACCACATCAAAATTATTCAACTTCTTTACACCTGTTTTTATACATTTTAGTATTTTACCATATAACATGCTAAATAAATAACCTACCTTTAGTTTTCCATCAAGAAGACCATCTAGTGCCATGAAATGAGCGACGTGTGAGCCGAACCCACCTATCGATCCTTCTTCGACCGTGATCAAAACCTCGTGTGACTTAGCAAGGGCCCGGATGAGATTATGGTCCAACGGTTTGCAGAAACGAGCATCGGCAACGGTTATGTTTAAGCCTCGTTCTTTTACTAAACCGGCTGCAGCCAAGCAGCTTCGAACTGCTGTCCCGTACCCTAGAAGCGCGACTCGTTCTCCTTCAATCATTATTCGACCTTTTCCAATCTATTAAACGAAAATTTTAACCATTTGTTGTAATGATTACTATGGCAAAAAAGTAATTTTAAGTTGAACTGTTTGAAGTACCTCGAGAGGAACGCCTTTGTTTCCAGCTGGCAACGGAACGCCTATCCCGTTTCCACGTGGATAACGGAAGCAGCTCGGTCTGTCATCAATGGCGGCGGCGGTTGCCACCATATGAAAAAGCTCAGCCTCATCAGAAGGAGCCATGACCACCATGTTTGGGAGGCACGCCATGTAAGTGACATCAAACGAGCCCGAATGTGTTGGTCCATCCGCACCAACAAGCCCAGCCCGGTCCATCGCAAACCTCACAGGCAACTTCTGCAAGTCAACATCATGCACTACCTGATCATAACCCCTTTGCAGGAACGATGAGTAAATCGCACAAAATGGTTTCAGGCCTTCACATGCCAAACCCGCGGCAAAAGTAACCGCGTGTTGTTCGGCAATCCCGACATCAAAACACCGGCTCGGGAACCGGCGGTGGAATAGATTCATCCCGGTCCCACCACCCATCGCAGCATGGATACCCACAATTTGTTTATCCGCCTCAGCTTCAGCGATCAGTGCCTCTGCAAAGTAAGTCGTGTAAGACTGAGTTGGTGCACTTGACTTGAATTGTGTCCCTGTTGCTGGATCAAACTTCGCCACACCTATGTTGAAACAAATTAACGTGTAAGGCGATTTTTACAGAGTGTTTGGACGCGCGTTTTGAAAGAAAATAAAAAACTGATTATTCACCGTGGTACTTATCAGCAGCTTTCTCGGCATATGGATATCCTCTACCTTTCTCTGTAATAACATGAATCAAAACCGGACCCGTTGTTTTAGTACTCTTAACCTCTTTAAGGATGGCAACAAGATCATCGATGCTATGACCATCAACGGGCCCAATGTAATATAACCCAAGTTCTTCAAACAGGGTCGACCCAGAACCACTAATCATACCACGGGCATATTCATCAACTTTAGCGGCAAGTTCATGCATGGGCCCACCAATTTGTTTGGTAACTTCTTTGGCAACTTCACGCAATTCCCTAAGAGGACGGTTAGACTGTAACCTACTAAGAGCACTGCTTAAAGCTCCGACGGGAGGTATAGGCCCGTCAAGTGTTGCAGTTGGTAACGAGACTTGTTTATTGTCATTAAGGATGACGATCATATCTGAATCTAGATAACCCGCATTGTTCATTGCTTCGTAAGCTTGACCTGCGGTCATAGCACCATCGCCGATAATAGCTACTACGTCGTTTGTTCCGCCTTTTAAATCTCTCCCCACAGCCATACCTGTTCGTTAACAATTTACAAATGGAAAGATAAATCAATTAGGTAAAACATAAAGAAACCGACGTTAAAATAAGAAAAATACAAACTTTAAGCCAAAAGACCGTTTAGGGGTCGTTTGGATCATTGGATGTCGTTTCGAAAGTGATTACGTTCAGTCAATCAATTGTAATAAAATGAAAGGTATCTAAAACACTATTTCCCGCTGCCCGTTTTGTTAATAAACATCACATACACCAGTATCTCATTAAACAAGCGGCAGCCCGTAAATTTTAACAAGTACCTAGCCCTGCAGAAATGGTGGTTGAACTATGCCCCGTGCCAAAACAATCATGCTCGCTTTCAGACCGTTTGGTGAAACCCGTCAGCCCATTCGTCTGTCTAATAGTATGCATCCGGTCCCTTCTTCCGGTCAATATCTTATGCGGGTAAGACTACAAAAACATCAACTAATCCAATTCAAATCCAAAATTTCAACCACAATCATCTTCCATATTCAATAAACCATGATCCTAATATCCTATAATCCCAACCTGATGACCAACATCCCAAAGTATCTTATCTTGTGGCGTATTGAACACGTAATGAAGCGCCACCGTAAGCTCCACAACACCAAGACTTGAACCCAAATGACCACCGGTTTTCGATACATTAAAGATGACATCAGACCTAAGCTCATCAGCTAACTGCTTCAGTTCCTACATCAAATAACATCAAAAAGTAACAAACTTTACTTCAAATTAGGCATCTTTACATATGCCAGTTACTTAAATGACTCAAACACATGCACATATGCTTTGACTTTTCAGTCAAAGTCAAACCAACCATAGTTCCAAACCCAAAATTAACATAACAACTCACAACTTTACACTTTTTCATTCACATCTAGCTTAAAATCAACTAAAACTAAAAGTATATTGAATCAATTACCTTAATGGACAAATTCTTCATGTGAATTGGATAATTTATGGTGTCCAAAAGTGGAGTAGGAGGTCTCTGTGAGTGATACTCACCTCTTTCAGACAGTGTAGCTTGAACAACAACTGATCTTTTACTCAACTATTCACGAACAACCAAACATTCAAATCCAATAAAAATCAAACCTTTAACTCCTAAAACTCAAAAAAAAAAAAGTTGAAAAATCAAGAAACTGAAACCCATCGAACCTGATTAAAGGGTTTGTGCGAACAAGATTGACCCTGTTGCAGATCTTTACCAAAGAAACAATGTTGGATTGTGTGAGAAGTAATCGACCGGTGGTTCATCGGAAATGCATACCCACAAAGCGCCATGGTGGAAATTGGGAATGTGGGTGGTGATCGGAGGTGGGTTGTGGTGGATTTGAGCGGTGGTTTATGGTGTTGGTGAATTTGGGTTGTGATGGTGAAAGTGTGAAAGTTGTGATTCTTGTAAGAAGACAAGTTGGGGGTGATGAAATCTTGTGGTATTTGTGATTGGTCCACGTCATTGGAAATCACATTGTATGGATAGCATTAGCAACTATGAAATGATAATGGTGGAACTCCCACTAGTACAAAATAATAACTATATTATGTATTTGTCTTTACGTGTTCTCTTGACGCTTGGATTATGATGTGTTTTTAAGGATTAAGACTACTTTCTAAGATAAAAAAATGTGTGATTAAGGTTTTTAGCTATGAGAGAGTGAGGGCGTGGAGAGAGATATCGTACAGTCGTGGTATAGAGTGTTTGTGAGAGAGAAAAGTGCACTAGTTGTATATACGGTTTGTATTGCTGCAAATGATGCTATGGTAACATGGTTGAGGTATACAAGTTTTTTTCCCACCACTCGGGTTCGAGTCTGCCCATTGCAATTTGGGTGGAGGCACTCAACTGGCTAGGGGTCTTAGTGGGATTTTTCTCGTCGTGTCACTCTCTGTGCTAGCGTGGGCCCTGTTGTAACGAATGACTGTCTAGCATTAGTGGGACCGAGCTTCCAATGGGAAAGTGTGATGCGACAATGTAGATAATTTGTTGTTCAATAAAAAGGAAAGGTGTTGCTTTTTGTGAATGATGGCAGAGAAGTTGTTGGTTCGTTTGATAGGAGAGCAGGCAGGCTAACGTGGAGGTGTTATCGAGCTCCCACGTTGCTCTAAATGAGATTAAAAATACGTTATAAGTGGCTTTATTGGAAACTGAATTTTAACAATGGTCGAAACAAACAATCATTAAATATATAGATAAGAGATCGAGTACAAGAGAGGAATTTCGTACGAAGTGTATGAGACAATCATGACCACACATTTGTTTTTTCTCAATTTAAGATTGTAAGGGTATGATGGTCTTTTCCCCCTTTAACTAGTTTCCTCTTTGATTTTCAAACGGCTATAACTTTTTCATACGTTAATATATTTTTTTAAAAATTACACCGTATTAACGAGCATTTCATTCTCTTTAATTCGAGCAACCTATTGCTATAGTTTTCTTAAAAATAATATACAGGACTTTGAAAACCCATTACGTGATTACGTGATTTTGAATATCCAATACCCATTACGTGATTTTGAATACCCGGTATATGACTACGTGATTTTTTAATACCCATTACGTGATTACACATTCAACATAAATCATTAAACATTCAATGTAAATTCATTACGTCATTACATATTCAATATGATTTGTTATAACGAATGTTAATACAATTATGCCTATTACCTGATTACACATTCAATAATAAGAACTTGATAGTTTATGCTTGATTACGTGGTTAAATTCTAATATACGACATTATGATGCTATTATAGGTTCGTTTGGCTAATGTTTTTGTATATAATTTATTCTTGATACGTGATTATATACCTTAAATATCAGGTATTACATTTGAAATATTAGGTATTACATGTTTTGTTTATACGTAATTACGTAATCACTCAGTAGGGTTTCACATAAATACTATAATAAAATCACGTAATCAAGAAATGGGTATTTAAAATCATGTAATTTAAGTAGTCAACTATTGTTACGTAATTACGTAATCACTTAGTGGGTTTTACATAAAATACTATAATTAAATCAAGTAATCACGTAAATGGTATTCAAAATCACGTAGTCACTTACTAGGTATTCAAAATCACGTAGTCACGTAATGGGCTTTCAAAATCCTTCAATTTTTTTAAAGAAAAATATAGCAATAGGCTGCTCGAATTAAAGAGAATGAAATACTTGTTAATACTGTGTAATTTTTATAAAAAAATATTAACGTACGAAAAAATTATTGCCTTTTGAAAATCAAGGGGGAAGTGGGTTTATAAGTAACAATATTGGATTTCCTATTTTACCATTTTCCCCACTTGTTCCCTTGTTTTTAGTTATGTGAATTCTATATTTGGGGACCACTTAATCTCAACCATTGATCTTTCAAATCAATGGCCAAACTTCTCTCCTACACTTCGAATAATTTTTTCCTCTTGTAGAATAACCTTCCTCTAAATATATATTAAAAATTTGTTAAATATATATTAAATTTGATGCCGACTTCATGTGCGGGTTTTATAGTTTCGATCTTTCGTATCAAGTTTTGCACGCTTTTAGTAACCACCCAAGATCTTAACTACTTATATTTGGTATGAATAAAGCCAAAATATACTTGAAGATATTTGTTTTCGGAAATAGGAAGTTTAATCTTGATAGAAAGAGTAGGAAGTTATCTTAGCCTTACATGTGGCAAGATTAAAAAACAATAGGAAGGCTATTTTAGTCCATCTTAAATTATTTTCAAATCTAAAAAAACTCAGTACATTTTCATCTTTATTATTCATCTCAAATCATCATCACTACCTACCACCACCACCACCAACTCCAACGCCACCTCCTAAACCACCGCTACAGCTACCGTCGCCGGCCTACCGCCGACTACAAGCATCAAAACCGTCTGATAGTTGCTTCAAACTGAAGTGATTCGATGTTCATGTTCGTAGATGTAGGGTTTCCACAACCTTTTTGGCATACAGACAAAGGATGGTGCAGTTTTTTCATGAAAAAATATGTCCAATCTGATAATCCTCAAATTGTTATTGAGCTCCAAAGTGGCATACTAACAGAATGATTTTTTGATTCTAAGAACATCAGGTATGCTTGATTTATTGGTTTATTATTATTATTAAATTCCTTGAAGTTCTGGGTTGTGTTTAACCTTCAAAATGTATTCTAGTGGATAACTTCACTTTTATTTTATTATTTTTCAACTTCTTCGATAGTTTCTAAAACGCAATGAATACTTAAAACGTAATAAATAAATGGATTATTAAAAATGTATGAACACAATGAGTTCTTTGAATTGAAAATGTATAAAATGCAATGAATTCTTAAAACATAATAAGTTGTTATTGAAAATGTATCCAAATAAATGAATATTTTTAATATGCGTGTTTTAATTGTTTTTTATAACACATCTACTTTATTGTGTTTTATAAAACACATCAAAGCATTGCGTTTTATTGTGTTTTAGCCCATTACATTTTAAACACAGCGAAAAAACACATTTTTTTCTTGTTTTTTAGTCCATTGCGTTTTAGAAAAACACATTTTTTTTTGCTTTTTTAGTCCATTGCTTTTTCGAAAAACACATTTTTTTTTGGTTTTAATCCATTGCGTTTAAAAAAACAAATTATTTTGTATTTTTAGTCCATTGTGTTTTAGAAAAAAAAACACATTTTTTTGTGTTTTTAGTTTATTGTGTCTTGGAATAAACATTTTTTTTGTGCTTTTTGTCCATTGCGTTTTAGAAAAAACATTTATTTTATGTTTTTAATCCATTTCGTTTTAGAAAAAAACATTTTTTTGTTGTGTTTTTTGTTCATTGCGTTTTAGAAAAAACACTTTCTTTTATGTTTTTTGCCCATTGCGTTTTAGAAAGAACACTTTGTTTTGTGTGTTTGATCCATTGCGTTTTAGAAAAAAAAACACTTTTTTTGTTTTTTGTCCATTGCGTTTTAGAAAGAACACTTTCGTTTGTGTTTTTAGTCTATTGTGTTTACAAAAAAATCATTTTTTTGTGTTTTTTGTGCATTGCGTTTTATGCATTTGGGTTACCGAATTTTTTTTTCAAAAGTATAGCAATAGCGTGCTCGTTTTAAAGCTAAAAACGCTCGTTTTTATGGTGCAATTTTTATAAAAAAAATAATGTCGTATGAAAGAGTTATTAACGTTTAAAAAACGATGGGGAATTGGAGGAGAGAGAAACTATTGTTTTGTATTGACTAGAATGCCCTCACACAAATCCAGGCGTCTCCTCTTTTTGGTTCAATTTCACCAATTTAATCTTAGCCCTTGATTACTAAATAGATAGACAAGATTACTTTCTAACATTCCTACCCAAATAAACTTCATATTATATCATAACCCTTGTTTTGTATTCTTTAATTACATTTCACATATTCGTTTAAAGGTACTTTTAACATACATAGAAATATCATAGGCAAATATTGCAAATTTAGTAGATATTAAAATAGTATAAAAGATATGTATAATATCTTACCTATTTTCTGATAATGTTAAATAAAGGACCTTAGTTCTTAAGAAAAACAAACAAATAAATATATTTATCATGGGACACTAGGGTGCTATTTTGCGCCCGGCCTACGTGTATCAATATGTTACATGCAATGTTTTTCCTGTTTAATCTTATAATAACCGTTAACTTGATATTTCTTATATTCGTTCAAAGAAAGGTAAGGCAAATTTTGCAATTCTAATAGATATTAAAATAGTATAAAAGATATTTATAGTATCTTACCTTTTTTTTCTTTTTCTTTTTGATAAAGTTAAATAAGGACCTTCTTAGTTCTTAAGAAAAACAATTAAATAAATTTATCATGGGTGCTATTTTGCGCTCGGCCTACGTGCAGTGCCGAAGCTTGCCCTCGAAAACCTGGGGGGGGGGGGGTGAAAACGTATATACCAAAAAATTTCTATAGAACCGGGGTGGGGTGGGGGTGAAAACAGATATACCCAAAAATTTCTATACGAAAAATACATATATAACACTACTGAGCAAAAATTTCGGGGGGGTTGTTTACACTTTTGGACATAGATCAACGTTGTGAATAACATACCATACCATGAGATGTCAAATGTTTGAAGATCATATCTTTATAGACTATATTAATAGTTAATTGTGAGTGTACCACAAAGTGCTTTTACTTCCCGAGTCAGTAACCGGTAGTTAGTGCCACTCTCCATGATAATATACAACGACACAATGACAAACCGATCTTCGTTTGCGTTGCCGAAATTTCAACTTATGTCTTAACTTTTGGAAACTACGGATATCGTCATTTACTTTTTGCTCACTACATCACACATTTTGTCATGAGATGAATGTTTTTAAACGATTCTTTGAATTTCATATATTGGTTATTACATCCTTGTTAAGTCATGTAAAATTACAGTTAAAATTTTTCCCTTAAAAAAATAAGAAAAAAAACAGTTCGCCCTTCTCTTCTTCACAGGTCAGTGACCATCACGTTCCAATTATCGTCTTAAGACAGCCTGTAACCACTTTGGGCACCCCATTTAGGTCATCGTCTCGGCCACACCATGAAGCACTTACAAAATCAACGTGTTTTTAGTATTTTTGTTGAGGATGTAAATAAAAAGCTACAAAAATTCAAACTAGTAGCCTTCCGGCTTCATATTGATCCATATTAAAAAAAAAAAAGGGAAAAGAAAAAGAAAGTAGTAACCAAAATCCAGCAAAATATAAATTTTGACACGCAACATTCTTGTCCATTTATCATTTCAAATCTCCATAATTACATTATCCCCACCCATTTTGACACATTACGTGCATTCAATCTATTCTATTCCTATCCACTTTACTCCATAACTCTTTCAACTTTACCTTCACCTCATACATATCAATATATTATTATTATTATTATTTTTATTATTATTATTATTATTATTATTTTATGTGTTTTTATGTGCTTATATTTGATATCTTGACTTTTAGTAGTATTTTTTTTTAGAAAAAATAGACCAAATAATAAAAACCAATCCAACAGAATTGTAATTTATTTGGTTTAAAATCTTACGAAGGTTTAGACAATTCAAACTCATAGTTTAAGGACTAAAATCTAATTAAGTTTAGCTAGTTTAATCAGATTAAACTAGTCCATCCAAATTAACGCCTCGGTTACTAAAACCGAGCATATATTCAGAAATAGATACACACACAAAAAAGAACTAGGTGTTATGATGGAATTAGGAATTTGAGCCCCCTCCATCCCCCATGCAATTTTTTGGCTCCCCTTCATTCACGAGTGAAAAAGATAAAGAGTGTTTATGTAAAGTGGGTATTAGTTGATACAGTGATTAATGAAGGGAGTGAACCACTACACCATTTAACCTAGTGAAATGGCTTTGATGACATGAACGATACGTGACAGAAAATGATATTTCACTTGGCGAAGTTCATCAAGCGCATAGTCGATTTACAGCCCATCCCATTCCTTGCGACCTGTATAGTTATATCTCGTAAAACGACGGTTTGAGAAAACAAACTGCTATCTAATCGTTCATGTTCTTTTTTTTTCTAAATTGTTGGTTAGTTGGTTTTTTTTTAATCATTTACTTTGTCAAACATTATTTTTAGTCACGGTTTATGTCGTTGGTCTCCAATTCAATATTTGAAGCCCACCTTGTTTTCCTACTCACATCTGCCTCCTACCGACCTTTAATAATTTTCTTTTTCTTTTCTAAATTTGCATTGTATAAGAAATTGATTTAATTAAATTACCAAATCAAATGTAATGTTCATTCATAATTATGAATGTTTAATGCAAATATTATATTTGAGTTGCTTTTTGTTGAAACACAAATTCACCTGGAGAAGAAGGATCCAACCGCTTTCTGAAAGAGAGACCGAGAATCACACCTTGTTCTTCCTCTCCTATCCAGATCTGCAAAAGAGAAGATAAAAGTGGAACTGTAGAGATGGCCAGTAGGAGAAGAATCTCCTGTTTTCCAACAACAAAAGTGTGACGGCTCCATGTCTTGTCTTGTGCCCTAATAATGAGGTGAACACATTTTTATATGGGAGACATGGGCCTCCCTAACCTCAATGGGCCAGGCCCAGTTAGGAGTTATCTCTACAAGTCCCCGACCCAATATAGCGTTGGGCCTCGCGGTTGGGTTAGTAAGCAACAATAATAATTAATTAATACAAAAGAAATAAATAACGGGAATGTCCGACCACTCGGGTCGAGTCCAATACCATACCTCTACAAGCCCCCCAGTCTAGTGTTGCTCACGAGTGCAAGCGCTGGGAGGAGCACTAGACTTATTAGGAGTGTTGGGAAGTGAAGATTACCAATTCTATGCTTACCTGTTGCCGGGGCGCGGGAGCTTTGCTGGACATGCTTATTACGTTTGTCTTCAACTGTGAGTGGGGATCACGGAGTGGTGAAAGGCGCACGATTTTTTATCGTGGTACTTGACTGGGCAGAGTCTGGTTGCTGCCTTTTATACTGGCTCACTCTCAGAGCTGTCAAGGTTGCACGTATGTGTATATGTCTCGCATCTGGACCTTGGAACATGGTAAGTGTTTTTGGCTGTTGAGTATGAGTATGGTCGTACGCACAGATAACTTACGCCACATTTAGGACCATACTCTTCACTTTTTGAACATTTTCTTTATTCATCATATATCTTTTTTAAAGCTTAGTTACATCCTTTTAGGTCTAATTTCTTGTCAAACTTATAACATAAAACTTGATAACAAACTCTTAAAGAATTAAATAGCAATTTATACCCCCCTTAAAAAAAGTAAATGCCATTTTAGTCCTTATGGTTTGAGCCATTTTACCAGTTTAATCCAAATGTTTCATTTTTCGCCTGTGGGTCCAAAAAGGTTTCACCGTTACCATTTTAGTCCACTGTGTTAACTTCATCAATTTTTTCTGTTAACGAGAACGGCAATTCGGTCATTTCATATGGCCGAATTGCCCTTCTAGTTAACAGAATTACATATAAAATGACCGAATTGCCCTTCTCATCATCAAAAAAAAATGGATGAAGTTAACCTAGTGGACTAAAATGGCAACGGTGAAACCTTTTGGGACCCACAGACGAAAAATGAAACATTTGGACTAACTGGCGAAATGACCCAAACCACATGGACTAAAATGGCATTTAACTAAAAAAAGGGGAAACCAAACACACACTCCACAAGAGAATTTATATGCTGCACTGAAATGAGAATATAGGAATCTTAAGAAAAATGCCAGGAGTAATGATGTGAGACAATGATCTATACCAATGAAGAATTGAAGATCATCACGACATGCTACATTATCAGTCCGCATTCATATGTGTAACATTTCACATTTCCCTTATGTTATCTTGAATATATTTTTTTTTTATAATATTGATAAGTTTCTAATTGTAATGTCTTGCGCTCATGGCATTATAGCTTAGTCGTATCTTGGTGGTGTGATAAGGGTTAGAAACCATTAGGTCATAGTTTCGATTCCCACAAAGGGGTTTTTCTCATATTTATTGGGTTTTCTCCTGAATTTGTGTATAAGCATTATTTCCTAGTGAAGATGGATATGATCGGGTGGTTCCGCATAAAACCGAATTAACCGAACCTAACCGAATAACGAAAAACCAAACCGAAATAACCAAAAACCAAAATAACCGAAGGGATAACCGCATGTTGCGGTTCGTTATGGTTATTATTAGTTTCATAACCGCAGATAACCGAACTGAATCGAATGTTTTAAACATGGCCGAATCCATAAGACCATAGATTTTAAGTTAGTGTTTAAGTGTTTAACCATGACCCAACACATATGTTTTTTTTGGTGAAGTGTTTAAGTATTTTAACCATGACCCAACCTTATTGAATTTAAAACTCTAGCCACTTTGTGTTCATATGTATGCTTCCACATAACACGTGTTACTTTTATTTTTGGAATTCAGTATGCACGTGGAAGTGAAATACAATTGATAATTATACAAGCTTTAACTGTGTATATTTATTTTTTTGCGCATAAATTTTGCATAACCCACACATTTAAAGCCTAACTTTAGAAATGATAAAATAACCGACCTATAACCGAACCGAAACCGCACTAACCACAAATAACCGATTAACCGAAACCGCATTAACCACAAATAACCGATTAACCAAAACCGCATTACCCGAAACTAAACGATTATGATTTTTTGATAACCGAATTGTACAGTTATGGTTTCGGTTATAGGCAATAACCAAACCGAACCGCACCATGCTCACCCCTTCCGCTTCCGCTAGTGGCAAGCGTTAAAAAAATGTTTTGAGGTGAGTTCAATTTAATATTTTGAAATCTGGGCCAACATGTTAAATTATCAAACTAAGTGTTAGGATTGTATATATTGGATTATTGAATCTAAAGTCCAATTAAATCTAATGAGTTGCCATGGGGGCAGACTTCAATTCTATGGAGGTTGGGGGAGGCCCTTAGGTCGGTTTGCCATAATAACGAAAAAAAACATAGGAAGATATTATGTGTGTGTATGTGCATGTTCCAGGACCTACCAACAAGAAATAAGTCTTCAAGCGGATAATTGAGAACAAAGGGTTTGTAGTCTAACGTATCAAGGTGCCTATTAAAGTGTTTCTTCTAACTCGCTTGAACGTGTCATCAAGAGCTCCAGCTGCAAGAGGATAGGATCTTTTTAGGCTGGGCACGAAAGCTGCGTTGATGTGGTTGAAGGTTCTAGTCCCATTGTGAACACTGGTGTAGATTTAAGAATAGGTTTATGGTATCTGAATTAGCTGTTAAATACTAGATTAAAAAGCAGAGAATTAGGACTCAAATAAGTGAGCTAAACCCATTTCTATATTCTTATTCTTTAAGTGTTTAGAAACGAGACATGTCATTACTTCTAGTGATCTTTACGACTATACTATAGGAACTCTTTGTGGGTTTTGAAACCATTTAAGACAAGATGTGGCTTCTAGTGATGAATGATATTTTCATTGGAGCTTTGAGCTTTTAAAATCCATATCGAAGGTGACCAAACTTATTTCGACGAGTTTTGAAAATGGTTATATTTGGGCAGTTGAACTTGTGTCAAGAAAACAATTCTACCCTTGGATGTTTAAACATGACCAAATAGATGAATATAGTTCAATTAAACAATTAGAGTCAACTGATAATGTAATTTTTAAAGGGTCGTATTATCCACACACCCCTATATCTTATTCTCACATCCTCTTTCACTCTATCTCTATATAAATAAGGGATGGGTAAACTGAGAACCACCTTGAGTTGTAAGAGCCGTAATAACCAATATTAGTCATTGATCAAGTTAGTTTTGATGGATGAGATTAAAAGACAATAAAACAATGTAATAATTGTTTTTTATTAATGACATTTGTTTTTAGTGAAAAAGATATTGGTCTTTTTACTATAACTTTAGTTATTGGTATGATTATTATTATTTTTAATTAATAAGATTGTTTTTTAAAAAATTTAAACATGACATTATTGATTTTTTTAATTCTCATATATTTTTTTATTTTAATTCTCAGTTAATTTTTTAAATATGAATTATTAATTTTGTTTTAAACATGAATTTTAATTCTCAATTAATTTTTTTACGCCAATTTTTAGCTTTTTTTACGCGCGGTTTTTTACTTTATTTCGCGCCTCTTTTTAAACATTTTTTACGCGCCGGTTTTAAACTTTTTTACGCACGGTTTTAAACTTTTTTAACGCGTAGGTTTAAAAACTTTTTTTGCGCGTCGGTTTTAAGTTTTTCTTGCGCGCCGGTTTAAAACTTTTTTTACGCGCGGTTTTAAACTTTTTTTACGCCGTTAGCCGTTTGTTTAGAAAAACTTTTTTTACGCGCCGGTTTTAAACTTTTTTACGAGCCGGTTTTAACCTCTTTTTACGCCCCAGTTTTAAACTTTTTTTTACGCACCAGAGTGAGTTTATAGTTGGTTACAATAACCGAGCCAAAGTGAGTTTATAACCGGTTACTATTTTTTAATAACATCAAAATTACAAATCAATCTTTCAATAAAATTATCTTTTGTATGTATAAAACAGTAAACAACAAAAAGACATAATAGTAATTTCATTAAAAACAAATAATATTGATATTATGTTAATAGATTTTTTTTACCAAAAAACAATTTTTTATTATCTTAAGAGAGAGAGAGAGTAGATATGACATTTTGATTGATGGAAAAAGTCTGATAAGACTTTAAAGATAGAGAGAGAAGACATGACATTTTGAGTAAATTACCAAAAATAACCTTTAAGATTTAAAATAATAGTGTATAGTTGGCATGATCTGATTGGTGGAGAGTGGTTATCGCGGTTCTCGCAACTGGTGATGGTTCTCATTTGAACCGATCCCTCTATATATATATATATAAAGATAGAGATGAGAGGTGTGTGTATATTAACACCTTTCTCTAAAACAGTTTTTTTTTCAAACTGCTAACTTTTATAAAACACGGCTACTAGCAAGGTGCTAGAGCCCAACCAACAACAAACCAACCAAACTGTTACAGATCAAATTTATATCAATCCTTTCAAACAAAATTTCTAAACGGGGACGGGGACGTATTTTTAATCCAAGATTTCTAAAAGTTGATAGGGGAATTGGTTTTGATTCTGCTCAAAAAGGACATGGGTTAGGTTTGATTTGACTTTATAATTAGTTAACTATTTTTGGACAAAGGCTTGCAAATAAGGAGCTTAATTTCAAAGGTGAGTACATAAAAGGTTTTTAAAGCAAAATACACATTAATTTAGACTATGAATGTGATTTCGGTGAGAAATTGGTTAACCTATAGGAACAAAACATTATAAGCAAACCCAACGCCAAACTTTTGTTCACCATATGCAATATCTAGATTTTGATTTGGGATAAGTTATTTTCTTTTATCAAGTCACTAACTCTTTGTTAGGCCAAGGACAACTCAATCTTTTCAAGGCCTAAAAGTGCATTTTTTAAACGAACCTTTTTGTAATTTTTTTTTGTGAATAACTTAATATGATGACACACATTTTGTGTTTACGATTTCTAAAAGGCACACAATCACACATATTAGAGTTAAAGTGAGTTTTAGTGAAAAGAAAACCTTTTTAGGTAGGTATACTGATTGTTTGCTTTACTTATCAAAACTTGAAAATCAAACGAAGTTAAACCTTAAATCACATACTCATACAGTTTTTGAAAATGAAAGAACAAACAAAAAGATTAATAACACTTTCAACAAAAAAATCAAGACATTGAGAGCTAAGGGAGTTTGTGACCTGAGAGAAAAAATCGAATGCTAATCAAGCGTAGTCAAGCCCTAAAACAATTAGAGACCCGACGATTCACCTTATTTTTGTATAGTCAAGCTGCCAACGTTAGGCATAGTTTTTTGTTTGTAATGTATTAACTGAAGTATTAAAAAAGTGTGAATAATTTCATAAGAGAGTAGGTGAAAGAGCCCATTTGGTTTATAAACTCCGCATTTGTTGTTCATAAACCGGTGTAGAACAAGTTTCACACCTTTCAATGGTTTCAGTTAATATTCAACCCTCCATAAGGGCCAATGTCTTCGTTGGTCACGACTAGTTCCCTCCAGGCCACCACTCGAAGTTTGGCTTTGATACCACTCAATAAATACATAAAGCAGTTATATTTATATAATCATAAAAGGGTGTTTCTAGCTACTTATATAGATATAACGAATTAGTAATTGAGCTTTATAGTACTAAAACACGGGCTTTCCAATAGAACTTATTGTAATCGGTAAAACAATGATGGATATTTTGAATAAACCATGTACGTTTAGACCACTAATTTAGATGTGTTTTTGAATGAATTATGATGTATTAGACTTGTTCGTTTATGTTCATTAATGTTAATTTATGTGCGTTTGTGTTAATTCATGTTTGTATAAGTATGTTCATTTGTGTTTGTTTAGTTTTGTTCATTTAAGTGTGTTTATCTTCGTCCTTTTGTGTTCCTTTACGTTTGTAAACTGTTTGTTTAGGTTTTAAACAAACAAACATGAACGAACATGTCTCTTTTCTTAATAAAAGAACACGAATAAAAAATTCCGTTCTATGTTCGTGTTCGTTCAATTTGTTTACATGCCTAGATAAAGAAGTTAAAGACTCCAAGAACACATTCAAAAGCCTTAAACTGTTTTGTGCAAACTCTTTGTTACTACCCAAACAGGAGAACAAACTCATCCCAAAAGACTAGTTGATAGGTAAAGAAGCTCATTTGGTCTATAAACCCACCCTATATTGCCTATACAAATTCAACCCTTCTTAAGGGCCAACGTCCTGATTAATCACGAGTGGTCCCCTCCAGGCTAGTACTCCGTGGGTCACCACACTGAGTCTGGCTCTAATACCAATGTTACAGCCCAAACATGAGATATCATTCCAAAAAAATAGTTTGGTGGATGAAAAAAAAAACTCATTTGGTTTATAGGACTTTACATTTATTCCTCATGCAACTAATATGAAACAAGTCTCGTACTTTCTAGCAATAGTTCAATTTATTACACTCTTAGGTAGACATTTAAACTAGTTTTCATTAGGACTGGCATATCGTGTATGCATGTACACAAGACACGAAATCACATACATGAACACGACACGTTAAGGTTTCGTGTCCAGTTTTCCATACACGAACACAAAATATTTTTTTAACACTTATACACGATAATTACCTGTTAATACCTGTTTACGAATGTTTCAATAATTACATATCTAGGAAGCTGTTTAGTGAAACAAAAGTTGCTAAAAGTTTACAATAAGCTTAAATAATGCATAAATACATAATCTGTAACATTTAGTGAAACAAAAGTTCGCAAAAGTTCACAATAGGCTTAAATAATGCATAAATGCTTAATCCGTAACAAGTTTGAAACAAAATCCATAAATGACAAATCACAAAAGGTTTAAATAATTCAAAACATCCATTCAAAACAATGTAAAATTCACATGGGACTTTCTTCATAAATCTTCAATTCAAAGTTCACATGGGTCTTTCAAGAAAGATAAGTGATAAGATCATGTTTTCAAATCACATGGTCCTACTAAATTATATTTTTATTATATTAAAACTGTTAACATGTATAAACAGGTAAACAAGTATTTTACTTGTTCAGACACGAAAATTAACACGCATTTTCGTGTCTACCTGTTTAGTTCATGTTACATGTTAAGGTCACACACAATACATGTTAACTTCGTGTAGATTCGTGTCGTGTATTCGTATACGTGTTTAAAATTGCCAGCCCTAGTTTTCATGGGTGCAAGAATCAAGACCCTCAAAATAGGATGACTAAGACAAAAAAGAAAAGTTAAAGAACAAAAGATTCATTAGTTGCAACTTGTAAATAAAGTGGTTTATTATTTTGGGAAACAATCACCAAAGTTCACAACTTTAGGGACCTGCAAACAAATTACCCGTCACTAATAAACGACAAATAATCCCAATCATCAAATTCATTTTCCAAAACACAACACTTGAATTCATTTCATCCCTGTAATCAAAATCCCTAAAACCGTTGCAATTTTCTCAAAATGGGTGCTCTCAACCACGCAAACAACCCGCATTCTCACCCTCTTCAACTCCCATAAACCTTTTGTAAGTTCACATTCTTCGATTTGATCAATTCTTGATGGCAATGTTGTAAAGAATTTAAAAAATCTTTGCTTTTGATCTTGTGGGTATGTAATGTGTGTTGGTAATGTGACAGTTTTGGCATTTTACAGGTGTCTGTCTCAATGGTATGCTCTGTTGCAGGTGGGCATGTGACAACCCTTCTGGAAGGAGGGAGTACATCACAGATAATGGCAGGTAGAATCACATTGTTGTTATTATGATCATTGTAATATTATTATTATATTATTATTATTATTATTGTTATTGTTATTGTTATTGTTATGTTATTGTTATGTTATTGTTATTGTTTGTTATTGTTATTGTTATGTTATTGTTATTGTTTTATTCTTATTGTTATTGTCTTATTCTTCTCTTCTTTTATTATTATTATATTATTATTATTATTATTATTATTAGGTTAGGGCTGGTAGGGCTAGGGCTAGGTAGGGCTAGGGCTAGGGCTAGGCTGTAGGTTTAGCTAGTTAGGGTAGGTTAAATGGATAATGTAGTTAAGATGTTGGTATGTTAGTTTAGAAATGGGTGAGCTTGGAATTTAGGGGAGTGGTTGAAACTAGGGGTGTGAATTTCTAATGCGACCCGAAAACACGACACGAACCTAACACGAAATTCGTGGGTTTGTGTTTAGTCTAAACGGGTTCGGGCCGTTTAGCTAAATGAGTCAGGTTCGGGTCAACCCGATCGGGTTGGTGGGTTGACCCATTTAACCAATTTATATTATATTATATATTTTTTACAGTATGTTTTATTTCATTAATTAAATTGGGTCCCATAATTATAACTAAAAAAAGAAATTGACGTAAGATTTTATAATTTAAATGTAATTGTATTATATAAGTTTGTGTTTTTTTAGTAAATTTAATTTTAGTATATTAATTTGCGGAAAAAAATAATTTTTTTGAGTTGAACAGGTCGTTTCGGGTCAATCCGCGAATATTCAGGTCGTGTTTGGGTTCGTCTAAAATTTTTGGGTTCGGGTCGGGTTGAACCCGCCAACCCGCAAACACAACCTGTTTAGCACCCCTAGTTGAAATGATGACGTGGCAAGTGTCTCCATTAGAGAATGGTCTAGTTTGGTGGGTATATAGTTTTAAACGGGATAGTTTGCCTGCATAAACAATGGGGTGGCTAGCTAACTCTTTAGGAAACCGGTCGGTTTGGTACTTAATACTTTTTTTTGAATATCCCATAAATTTTAGTAAAAGGCGAAATGATAGTTCGCTTTGTGCTCATTTTGTGGCTGTGTATGACTACTAGGTCGGGGCATTATTAAGTATAATTATCAAGTCAGACCACCAACTTATAACATTGCTAGCCTATGGCTCTTACAGTTATTATATTACTTTAATCTTTTAAATATCCCACAAATTTTCCTACGGATAATGTTTGTTATTATCTGTTTGCCTGTGATGGTTATAAGTGAATGTGAACATATTAGATGTGTTTCAATGTGTTACTAGACAAATGGCATTGTTAACTCACGATTTTGTCTTAGATTGATGATCAATTATGTCTCATCTTTTGTGGACAATTATGGTAGACAAGTGTCGTTGTTTATACTTTATTTCCTGTTTAATTCTATGACAGAGGATGCAGGTTGTTGGAAGTTAGCGGCTCAGTACATTCAGAGAGAATTTAAAGAAGCAGATGAAGTAAATTTGCTTGACGAAGAAGGTAAATATCTTATTCGTTATTTGGAGTTAGAAAATAGTTCATGTAAGTCTTGTTATCCAAAGTTTGTGAGTGACGGGGACGTTGTTGGTAGAAACAACCATTCTTATTGAGCGGACACGATGGGCAGGTTGAATAACCATTCAAAACGATCCGGGGTTAAAATGGGTCACTTTTAGTACAGGCGGAAACACTTTGGGTTGGGTTGACCTGCATACACCGTTTTTCATTTTTTTTATTTTTTTTATAAATAATTAGTTAAAAATGCAAGAACAATCTTATTATAATGATAATCTTAATCCTTGAATATAGCTATGTTGCATTCTTTTATAGAACAATCTTATAGCTATGTTTTTAATATATCATAGCTATGATAGTAATTCTTTTTAATATAGTAATCAAACAGTCTTATAACAATGATGGCTGGTATATTAAAAACATAGCTATAATAGTAATTTTTAAATAGACTTATGGTAACTTTCAACCTGTTGACCCAGACCCCTTTTCAGCTATGTTTTTTTTATTTATCCACTTGACATAAAACACAACCTTAATTAACACACAGGTGAGGAGAACACCATATGAAATGAGCACCCTAAGTGCGATTATGGGTCGATTACCTTGTTAAGAATTATTTACAAAATTTCAATATTTTGTATACTCGCTATCTGTGTCATTGTCATGATATTGCACTGCAGATATGGACATATTTGGTTTGAGGCCTATGGTGGATCCTTTAATCTTGGTGAATTTTCAAACAAATGGTTTTGCTTTTATGTTCTTGTTAAGAATTATTTTATATATTTTAATTATATTTTATCGAATGTCAATTTGCAGGTTTCTTGCAATTCTTGCAAGAAACCAGTGAAGGTTAGCCAATATGCAAATCATGCAGGTAATAACATCTTTGTAATTCTTTACGGTTGTGCCTTGGCAATAATTAATTCCGCTAAACCAACTTAACTTTACGAGTGTTTTTTCGTCTCGAACTTTTACAGAAATTTGCAAGTCATTAAGCTCATTAGTAGACTGCACAACAGAGACTGAAGTTGCAGTGAAAAAGAAACCTCCCAGGAAGGAGAAGAAGAAGTTACAAATTAGTATTTCTAGTATCCTTATAAATTTATTTTTGTTTGTTGCATGTGTTTCCGTAACTTGTGTTTGTCGAGCTTAACATGAATATAGCACGATTGCATCAGTTGGTAAGCCTGAACGATGTGTAATTGCTAATACCGTTGCTTCAAATTCGCATGTCAATGAACAAATAACAAAGGAGACTTCATTTCCTACAAAACCAAAAGGTATCTTCCTTCTTTTGTGCACATCTTTTTGTCTTAAATATCTCAATATATAATGTGCAAATGATATTCTTGAATGTGCAATTAGGGCTGTAATCGAACCGAACGAACACGAACAAGGCCATGTTCGTGTTCTTTCGTTAAGGAAATTAACATGTTCGCGAACTGTTCACGAACGCATACCGAACATAAGTTTTGTGTTCATGTTCGTTCGTTAAGGAAATTTAGTTGTTCATGAATTAGTTCGTGAACACTGGTCTTGAACACAAACAAACCCAGACGAATATAAAACGAACGTAAACGAACATTTAACTTGAAAATAAAAAATAAAATTATTGTTAACCTTAAACATTGGACATAAGTAGTTAAATACTTATACAACCATCAAATGATAAATCAAAACACCAGTAGTCTACTACAACCACCAAACGATGAATTAAGTTTAACTAATCAGACATAACTATCCCAAAAGATGTTTTGAATGTTTAAATTTTAGCTAACTTAGAAAAAATAGGGTTTCAAGTTTGTAATATGTTTAGATAAAAAGGTTTATTATTATTATTATTATTATTATTATTATTTTAATATATTAAATACAAACGTAAACGAACGAATATGAACGAACGTAACCGACCGTTCACGAACGCAGTCTAACGAACGTGACTTTTGTTCGTGTTAGTTCGCTAAGCTAACCGAACGAAATTTTTTGTTCGTGTTCGTTCGTTAAGCTAATCAAACGAACATAAACGGACTTCCCGTCGAATGGTTCACTAACTGTTCGCTGAACGTTCGGTTCGTTTACAGCCCTATGTGCAATACATGTTTTATTTGATTAATTTACATTGCTACTTTGTTGCAACCAAAATTTACTTTTGTTTGTAAAACATTACTTTTTTTATTTACAAGTGAATATGTGTATAGATATAATACAGCCGGTTGTAATTTTTAATGTGTGCTAATCACAAGTCTTTTTTTTAATTCTTAAAATATATTTGCTTTACATCACATGTAGTAAAGCTTAATTGCAAGTAGAGCTAAGAATTTCACAAAATATATTCGCTTTACATCACATGTTTGTCATAATTAAAACTCGATATTCAGGCGGAGAGCGCGTAAATGAATCACAGGCAAGAAGCTTGAAGAACTTTGATAGTGTCAACGTCCATCAAACACCGACAAAACTCAACGACCACCATTTACAGGCCAAAGGTAATTCATCCACTCTTTAGTCTTTACTAATAAGAATATTGTTAGCGAATTTAATGAATTAAATTAATGGTTTGATAACAATTATGGTGGAACAGGAATGTTGAATGTTCCAGCTCCACTTGCAACCAAGATTTATTATTCTCAAAGAAATCAACGACTTAGATCTGCGATAAGCTACATGTATTACAGATCATCATCGTCATCATCATCACAACATGATCATGACTTGGGCTATATGCAATTTTCCGAAATCGATGACCACCGTGAAAAGGTATGCATAATCATATGATTTTCTTTAGTGATTTAGTGTATATCGACTCAGTTTTGACCCATATATATAAAACATCAATTCAGTTTGTATTTAATTAGATTACTGGTCACAGGGCAAACGGGTCAAATTTTATTAACTTAGCTAAAAATGAAACCGCTTGAACATATTATATCGAGTAAATGCCATTTTCTTCCCTGAGGTTTGGTCAGTTTTGCAACTTTCGTCCAAAGGTTTGTTTTTCTGCATCTGGATCCAAAAGGTTTGAAATCTTGTCACTTTCATCCGGCTTGTTAACTCTATCCGTTTTTCTCCGTTAGGTCAGGGGTATTTCCGTCTTTTTTTTTACTTAAAGGGCAATTCGGTCTTTTTCACTTAAAGGGCAAAATACTTGTACATTATGCTAAATGCTTGTACAAAAAGTGAAAAGACCAAATTGCCCTTTAAGTTTACAAAAAGACGAAAATACCCCTGATTTAACGGAGAAAAACGGACTGGAGTTAAGGATCCGGATGAAAATGGCAAGATTTCAAAGCCTTTTGGATCCAAATGCAAAAAAAAAACCAACACTTAGACAAAAGTCGCAAAACTGACCAAACCTGAGGGATGAAACTGGCATTTTACTCTATTATATCAGTCAAAAGTTGCCTAACGTGTATTCGATTGTTAAAAAGCCCCAAATCATTTTGTTATCCAAATCTATATATTATGTTATTGTTATGTCACAATTTAATATGTGATTTTTTGTCATTGCAGGATGGTAATTAGGACAATGCAGCAGCAATGTTCCGGTTGTACAGCCACTGAAGAAATTTTTGGTAGCCGAGGTGATTATTTAGTAAATATGTTTCCAAACTTTTGAACCATTTTTCTTTGTTCTGTTTCATGTGATTCTAGTTCACATGCTAAACTACGGAAAACAAAGTTTCATATCTAGGATGGGGTGGTACCGGTTCAAACTAGGGTTTGTCGATGTATAAATCCTCGTATAGTATTGTTTTTTCCGGTCATTTGTTTAAATGCCAAAGGCAAATTTAGTTCCGTTTCAGTTATATGATGCCTTTTTGTTGCGATACTGATGTACATAAACCCTAAAGAATATTATCATGTACTTAATCAAGATTTTACAATGTTGAATTATCAATGTGGTTTCTGCAAGCATAACTAATGTCTGCAAGAAGTAGTTCGGGGCTTGAAAACGCTTCGTTTGGCTGTTGTTCATCTAAACAGATCCATTCCTGGCAAGATTATCCGACACGAGTTTTTGCAGAAAATCTTTGCAATTTCTTCATATCCGTTTCTGTAAATGTTTTCGACTATTATACCTCTTCTCTTCCCTTCCCCGTCGACCTCACTACTTGTAAGTTGTAACCTGAACCCCAAAAGCTCTGGAAGTCATTCGATGGTTACCGGAAAAAGCTATTAAAGGGTTAAATAGTAATCCAACAGTTATCCACTCGAAGGATCAAACAATGTTATCGTTGAGTGAACATCAAGAACTAAAATTGTGATTTCTAAAAATTTAAGATCAAGCCGAAAATAACTTTAATATAGACACAGCTAATACTTATCACAGTCGTGTAATTAACTTTAATATACACACAGCTAATACTTCTAAACCAAATATCATTATTGAGCCGTTTTTCACATGTGGTGATTTATATGAAGAGCTTGCATTATTTTGATTTCTTATTTGTAGTGTTTTAGTCGTTGTAGTAAAGTTAAAGTTTTTTAGACCGAGCGGTTGAATCTGCTCCTTTGCATGTAATTGTTTGGTATTTCTCCCCAGGTTATTATTTGCAAACCAGATAAGTGTTTGTATTAAGTATGCCTTTCTAAAAAATACTTTAAAAAATATTAATAATCTTACGGTCCACAATAATAAATTAATAATACTTTATTTATTTGCAATTAAGAATATCCACGTCATGAAAGTGTAGACTAAGATGCGGAAGAATTGCTCCCCTAAAATGGGCACCAGAAACGCTATTTTCCATTATTTGTGGAGGAACAATAAGCCAAACAAATATATATATTTATCAAATATGATTATTTAAATATTTTAAAATATAATTCACAACTTTTTTTAGTATCCATATTTTGGTATTGGAAAATAGAAATATGTTATCCACAAGCAGGCTGGTGAAAGGGCCCAGATGGGTCCATGTGAAATTCTTATAGGCCACAATTTCATGGTCACAACACTACAAAAGTAACTAAAACGACATATATGATTTTTTAGTCCTATTGAAGGTTGGAAATTCACTTTAATAATGAAATCCCCCCTGGATATTTTATCCACTTTTATTTCGATCTTTTTATTGACTTGATTTGATTATTACAAGAATTTAGTTTAAAGAAACCTATATGAGTTAAACTTAGTTCGATACACTAAGAAAGAAAGTGGTAATTCTTGGTGATTTTAAGTGTCATCAAATCATTTTAGTTTAGCTGGATTTACTTAAACTTATGTGGAACATGATAAACACTAATATAAGTTAGAATGTGTGGATTACAAGTTTATTCGAGGTCGTTTTGATTTCTCGCACCTAGGAACTTCATGGGTTCGTTCACCATGGAGGTTCCAAGGAGGGTTTTGTTACCTTGTTAAAAAAAGCAAAAAGACATCGTCAATTGTCTTGGATTTAAATGGTTGATAGAAAGTTGTATGGAATTTGATTATTTGTAGTAACCGATCAACAGTAATAACTTATCACCATTAATAATCGTGACCAGCAGAGCAGTGACTGGTCATCACTAGTCTATTTTGAACAGCTAAACTTACACATCATATGAATTAAATCTCTGATCTCCTACTATCCTGAAGTCTATCTATCACTACACTCTTCTCAAATGGATAACTGGTAATTACAACTTGATCCATTAGGTATAAATATGAAAATTGAAATATTGGCCCAGCAGGAACTAGTCATCATATATGGATAATTATCCATGTCCCTACCTCAAAAAAGGGGAAAATTGGTGGCTCACGCAGCTTTGCAACTTTCATTGACTATTATGGGCTACCAATGCTTCCACGTCATTCAACTTCAGCAACCACCATGCAAAATTTCATCCTTCCTATTGGTCCACAATCTTCTGACATGGATTATTTTGATAGTTATAACTTAAAACGCAAAAAAAAAGGTAGATAAGATAAATAAAAATACTTTTAACTAACAAAACGAATCTAAAAACTTAAACTATTGATCGTTACTACAAACGATTTACTAACTTTTCTCATAAATTTGTGTATATATAGTATTGTCTAGTGAAGATGGATATGATCAGGTGGATCCGTTTATGGCACAATAATACTTTAGTGGTACGTCAATGATTCAAATTTGTCGTAAAGAAGACTTAAACTACTTAACCCATCGTCGTATTTATATATACTACAAAGTAGATGGAGGGAATAGTGTCAGGCAGCTGCCTGACACTTTCCTATTGGTCCAGCCAAATTACGACTTTGCTCTATTTAAGTTATCGGTTTTGTTTTTTCCCTTCCAGCCAAATTACGATTTTGCCCTCATTTCAAATTTACACTTTTGCCATTGTTTTTGTTTTTTTTTTCTTGTCAAATTATGATTTTGCCCCAGTGCAAAATTATGATCATGCTATCGTTTTTGTTTTTTTTAAACTACGGTAGTGTTTTGTTTTAAATCGTTGACTCGGTGTAATTTTTATTCGTGTCAGGCGGCTGCCTGGCACACGCTCATTTATCCTGAAAATGTACATTTTTGCCCCTAATTTAAAATTATAGTCTTTCTATCGTTTTAGTTTTTTTAGCAAAAATATGGTAGTGTTTTGTTTTAATTGGTTGACTCGATGTAATTTTTTTTAGATCGTGTTTTGAGTAGTATGTATAAGTAACTGAAACATAGATGTACGTGTTATAAGTGAGAAATATTCGGTTTAGTTCCCCGCAACACGGACAAGGCAAAAACTAGTTATGTATTACACACACTACTTCACAATTAACAAAAATAAAAAATATAATTTTAAGAAAAAAAAATTCAGATATTCCAAATTTGAACAAGAAAAAAAAAAGACAATATTCCAAATTTGAAAATGTCATAAAAAGGCCATAAATGATAAAATGATTAGTCGACGACCACGTGAAAGTAAACACAAAATAACTGTGCGGCTCAAACTTCTGCATCTCTAAGAACACGACACGTGTCACTACAACAGCTCCCCTTTCCTTCCACCCCTATATATCCATTTTTCTTTCTCTACCAAATCATCTTAAACCCTTAATTCACCTTATCCAAAACCATTTTTTTCCAACTAAACATCAAAATCTTTTTAAAAATGTCGTTGATCAGATGTTCTCCGACAGTTTTTCCGACCACCCGAACAGGTTTGTGTCAGTTCGGACTAACAATAATGTTCCTATGATGATCATTTGTTCATCAAAGTTGCAGAAGAGTTTTGATCAGGTGATCAAGTGCTCTAATATTCCTGTTAAGGTTGCTTCTTGTTCTCAAGCTGTTGCATCCACCAAGATTCTCGGGATCTCACCGGTTCGGATTCATGTAAGTAGTAATTAAATTGTACTTGTTTCGGAATGTTTTGGTAGATAAATGACGCAGAGCGGAAGCAAAATAAAGAAATTATAGGGTGATTGTTAAATAAAGTTGTTAAAATTCTGAATGAATAAAATGATTATAAACAGCCGATGAGTCCTAGATCAATTGGTTTGGTGAAGGTAACTGCATGACCTTCTAATGTGGAGGTCATGGGTAGAGTCCCACTTGATGCAATTTGCTTGCAATTTGTTTCCGTTGGGCCAGTGGTTTTACCACAGTACAATGTGGGCGGTGGTTCTTGGTCAGGCGGTGGGTGGCCTCTCGCCGTTGGGTTTGCCCGGGTGGCCAGGCTTGTATAGTACTCGTTGGTCGTTCATTGAAAATGATTATAAACGTGAAGCCTATATCTGGCAGGTGTGTCAAATTTTCTAAATTACAAAATAATTCATAATTACTGAAATAAAGACCTAAGTTAGGCTAAAAAGTGAAATACGGAAAGATTTAAAAATTGCAAAAGTTTGAGGAAAATCTTTATTAGTGGAAATCGAGACTCTAATTGATGGAATTTTTGGCCTGACGACTAGGCCAAACCATCTGCGGTGTTTGCCACTCCGGCTCGTCAAGACCTTTCTGTCCACTGGTAGTGACCCCTTTAATTCCACTCGTATCCCAAGCTATGTCTTTTTTAGGTTTTGGGCATTTTTTGCCTTGTTTTCCCTGTCAAGCTGATCCAAATAAGAGTCTGCTAACTTTTGGATTAACTTCTTATCTATAACGGAATGACAAAATGACAAAAGTGCCCTCATGTGCAAGGCACATGACCAACTTTAACAAAAAAATCTAACTGGGTTTGGACTAAAGGACATAACGTGCAAGAAATTTCAATATTAAGTACAAAATTTATCAATTTTGAAGGTAAAGGACACCGCCTGTAATTTTGGACATACTTAAAGGACAAAACTTGTAATTTACTCTAGATTTAATTTAATATAATCCTATTTCATGACCCCCTTTTTGATGTATGGATGTTTGTTGAATATGCAGAAAGATGGTGTGAAGTTATACGTTGGATTGCCACTAAATTCCATATCTGAATGCAATGCAATAAACCATTCAAGAGCAATAGCAGCAGGGCTCAGAGCTTTAAAGTTACTAGGAGTCGAAGGCGTTGAGCTTCCGGTTTGGTGGGGAGTAGCGGAGAAACAAGCCATGGGAAAGTACGAATGGTCCGGTTACCTCGCACTTGTAGACATGATTCAAAAATCGGGTCTTAAACTCCATGTCACACTATGTTTCCACGCCTCGAAAGAAGAAGACATTCAGTTACCGAAATGGGTTTCAGAAATCGGCGAATCCAAACCGGATATCTTCTTCGCTGATCGCTCAGGGAAGCGTTACAAACACTGTTTGTCTTTCGGTGTTGACACTCTTCCAGTTTTTTATGGCAAAACCGCGATGGAAGTTTATCAAGGGTTCATCGAGAGCTTCAAGACGTCTTTTGCTCCATTCATGGGCTCCACAATCACCGTAAGAACTTAAAACAAGTTCTCTTATTTTACAGTTATAACCGGCATTTGAAATTTGAATCGGGTATTGATTGCTTGATTGATGATTTTTGCAGGGTGTGACGATTGGTATGGGACCGGATGGCGAGCTTCGATACCCGTCTCACCATGATCAAGTCAACAACAACGTTGACCATGGTGCAGGGGAGTTTCAATGTTATGATGAAAACATGATGCAAAATCTCAAACAGAATGCTGAAAATGCTGGAAACCCTCTTTGGGGACTTTGTGGGCCACATGATGCACCAACTTACAACCAGCAGCCCATTATGAACACCTTCTTCAAAGAAGGTGGATCATGGGAGACTGCTTATGGTGGTTTTTTTCTCTCATGGTATTCGACACAACTCGTATCTCATGCTGACCGTATGCTATCGTTAGCAGCATCATCTTTTAACAACACTACAGTTAAGGTTCGGGTAAATTGTCGCTGGTTCCTTCATGGTATAGAAGCAGATCTCATCCAGCGGAGGTAACTGCAGGGTTTTATAACACGGTTAACAGAAACGGATACGAAGAAATCGCAAACGTTTTCTGTAAAAACTCGTGTAGAATGATCTTGCCGGGAATGGATCTGTTGGATGAACAGCCAAACGAGTCGTTTTCAAGCCCTGAACTACTTCTTGCCGACATTAAAGATGCTTGTAGAAATAATGGTGTTAAGGTCTGCGGTCAAAACTTGAATGTTGCGGGCACTATTAAGAACTTTGAACGAATAAAAAAGAATTTGGCGGGTGAGAATGGAATCGAGTTGTTTCTATACCAGAGAATGGGCGGCGAGTTTTTTTCGCCGGAAAACTTCCCTATGTTTACGGCATTTGTTAGGAATTTAAATCAACTGGAAGTTGATTCAGATGATTTGGGTGTAAATAGAGAAGGTGCTTTACTTTTACCCCGTTGGAACAAATATAGAGTTGTGGTCATCTATTATTTTTTTTATTTTTTTATTTGGAAATTTGTACATTTGTATGCAAATCATGGTTCACTATTCTTGTCTATGTTGACAACCAAATTGAGAATTCAACATTGTAAAATCTTTTTTGTTGGGAATATTAATCATGATGCAGTGTTTGCTGCTTTACCTTGTTTGCATTCCCGACGCTTTTCCTTAGTTACATACACAAGAGCGCGTGTTCGATACAAAACCAATTCTAAATAGAAAATTGAATTATGCACTTGTATGATATAATGAGCAAGGAAGATATATGATTATATGATATAGTTACATAACACCATCTTATGTATCACTAGATTAAAAAAAAAAACATGTAACATAAATAGCGTGTTTTTCCTCGGCATTCTACATCATGAAACCAATAGAGAGGAAAATGGGTGGTTATATTATACGGTTACATAACTATCTTACGTATACACAGCAGCACATGTTCAATACAAAACCAATTTTAAGTAGAGGACTGAATTATGCACTTGCATGTAGTGTTGACTAGATGAATGAGCGAGAAAGATAGGCAGTTATATTACACGGTTACATAACCATCTTATGTATCACAATTAAAAAAAACATAGAACATAAATAACATACTTTTCCTTTGCATTCTACATCATGAAACCGACGCTACAATCTACATTTTATGAAACCAATTTCTACATCGGGTGCTTATAGTATGCGAATGGGTCAACAATAGCGTGATAAAAGTACATTGCAATTAATATAGTCGAACGTGTGATCGATTGTTCAATGGTTGTATGTTTATTACACCTAACGAGAGTTCTTCGACACAAAAAAGGCGAAAAAAGATGAAACATTTACAGTACTCAAAAGAGGAGCTTCTCATCATCCCATAAGATAATAATCAAACAAGAAACACAAATAACAAAATACTTTACCTCTGCATTCTACATGTAAAAAAGGGTATCCAGTCATCTCGTTCGTCCATCACTATTTGCAGCCGTTTGTATCAAGTGGTTTTGACCTTTGACCAAACGACAAGTCTAGTTATTCTTTGAAGATGAATCATGATGATGTTTCTTTCTGCGTGAACGGCCCGTAGGAGCGGGCTCAGCCAAAGGACCAGACCATGTCTGGATCGGTTGTTTGGCGTATGAAAAATTGGAACTGAATGGGACATCGGGCGGGTCAAAAGTCGGATCCATATGATGCGATGAACCCAATGGGTAACCCAGTGTGCCATCCTGGTGAGGTGGAGGAAATTTCTCACTTTTGCTTTTTGCATTTGCGTGTGTAATTAACCGTCGTCTCTGCAAAATAACACATTCAAGATATGATTAATTTAAGAATATGAGACGAATAAATATTTATATAACGATAAAAGTAGTTTCGTAATTCACGTACATCAATGTTTACTTGGAGCTCAGCATTGGCTTCGGGAGCAGGCATAGCCCTTGCATGTCTTTCACGTGTGCGACTCTTCTTCGGTCCATCAGCATTGCTTCTACCAGCAGCTCTCAATCTACCAAAATAATATTCAACTAACTAATTAATTAGTTTTTTATTTATTATGGTTTGTTGGATGCTTTTTACATAGGCTTGTAAATGAACCAAACGTTCATGAACAGTTCGTGAACTTGTTCGGCAGGAAGTTCGTTCAGATTCGTTTATTTAACAAACGAACGAACATGAACACAATTATTTGCTCATTTAATTAAATGAACCTGAACACCAGTTTTGTTCGTTCATTTATTATGTTCATTCATGAACGTCTGTTTATGTTCGTTCATTTATGTCCTTTTATTTACATTTGTTTATATTTGTTCATTTTCGTTTCAATTTAAATACATAAGTAGTTATATTTATTTAAATATTAAACATAAAATGAACTTTCTAACTACTTGTATAAATATAACAAATTGGTAATTGGATTTTCTAGTAATAAAAAAGGTTTTTTCAATAGAATTAATAATAATTAATCACTAATTTATATAAAAAAAATACTTTATGATCATTTATGTTTAGTCAATTGTGTTCACTTATGTTTCTTCAATTATGTTCATTTGTGTTGTTTATTGTTTGTTTAAGTTTGTTATTTATGTTCGTTTACGTTCATAAACTGTTTGTTTAGGTTTTAAATGAACGAACACGAACATGCCCGTTTTCTTAATAACGAACATGAACATAAAATGTGTTCAATCATATGTTCGTGTTCGGTTAAAGTTAAATGAACAAACACGAGCATGCCTTTGTTCGTGTTCGTTCGGTTCATTTACAGGCCTAATTTTACATTACCTTCTAGCTTCTTCATCACGTAATTTTGCATCCATCTCCTTGGTAGGTGGATATTTAGGAAGGCTTGAAGGATCACACGCATAAGGCTTTGTCGTAAAGAACTGTATAAAAATAATTACGTTACATTTATTTCAAGAATTTAAAATGATAAATAATTAAAATATCTATAATTCTTACTTCACTTCTCAAAGCAGCTGTTGCGGTTTGACGATCTGCAGGATCGATTGCAAGAAGGGTATCAATCAATGGCAAGGATGATGGTGGGAAATTTTTAAACGTTTCTGCTATGCATCGTTTATACGCCTGTTGCGGCTTAAAAATGGTGGCATGTGGCAACTTTGACTTTTTCCAATATTCGTCAGAAGGTGAACCACATAGCTTAAAAATCTTGTGAAGCTGCTCTACCTGATTGCAAAAAAAAAGATCAATAAAAAATTAATGAACATAATTTATATTTTTATACAGTAAAGTACACAGATGGTCCTTGTCGTTTACCAAAATTTTGGATTTAGTCCCTAGCTTTCCAAAAGTACACAGATGGTCCCTATGGTTTGCACTTTGTAATGCATTTAGTACCCAACTTTTTCCAAAAGTACGTGGTTTACACTTTGTAACACACTTAGTCCCTAAATTGGACATGCTAAAACCTTTAGATTTGTTGGTTGGGGAACTGCAAACCACAGGAACCATCCATGTACTTTTGGAAAGCTAGGGACCAAATCCAAAATTTTGGCAAACCACAGGGACCATCCGTGTACTTTACTCTATTTTTATATATAAATAGATTATGAATTACCTCTGTACGACCAGGCATAATAGGCTTTCCGGCCAATAACTCCGCTAAAATGCACCCTGCGCTCCATAAGTCAACGCCTACACCATAATCAGTGGCTCCAAGAAGCAGCTCGGGTGGTCGGTACCATAACGTAACCACCCGGCTAGTCATTGGCTGTTTGTGGTTAGGATCAAAAAACGACGCCAGCCCAAAATCAGCTATCTTCAAACTCCCACCATTGTCAAGTAAAAGATTTGACCCTTTTATATCCCGATGCAACACATGTCGATTGTGACAATGTTCAAGCCCAGATAACAATTGATGCATGTAACACTTGACCTAAAATATTCATAAACGGATTACACAAAATAAAATAAAAAAATTATCCATTACATAATTTGAAGAAAAAAAAATATTATTGTTAACTGACCTGAGGTTCTGTGAACTTGATTGTAGGACTAGCAGCAAGTCCCGCTAAATCGTGTTCCATGTATTCAAAAACCAGATATAAACTACAAGACATTCTTGATGTCACCAATCCTTCCAATTTTACAACGTTTGGATGATCTAAACGGCGTAATATTAGAATCTCTCGGGCCATAAATTTTACACTTTCGGGCTCTAGATTGTCAAACCGAACCTTTTTTAATGCGACTATTTTTCCTGTCATGGTGTCTTTAGCTTTGTACACGTTGCTGTACGTGCCTTGTCCAATCTAAACAACAGCAACATTAATATTATTTGATCATTATAACGTAAAGTTTAAACAGCTGTAAAAGTAAGGGATTTTATTTTAACTGAATCTTGTGATTACACTGGACGAAAGAAACCAAAAACAAACCCTAGAGAAACCTATCTCGGGCAAGCGGGCTAAAGACAAATAACCATAATTATGCAATATTAATAATCTAACATCTATACAGTTAATGCGGTAAAAAATCGGATATCAGTCAAGGATCAATATTTGAGATATAGGTTATCGCGGTAGGATATTGGTAATTTTAATACAATGTAGAATTTATATATATAGCAATTTTACACTAACAATTTAGTATACTCTCCTACCATTAACAAATTAACCTTTTGCGACTTGCAAAAAAACCTGACAACTGTATCAACTAGGAACTGATTAAGACATAAAACACTAGCATTTAACACTAACAATTAACAATTAAGACTTAAAACACTAATAGCAGCAATAAGAAGAAAGACGAATGGTAGAACTAAGACAAAAGGTACTGATATCGGAAAATTCGGTGATATATCGGTCAAATACCACCGATATTATCGGTACCGATATTCGGATCGAAATCTGACACCGATATTTTACATGGGGACCGATAACAAATACATCACCGATATTAACTGCATAGCGTTAAAGAACGGTAAAAGTAAGGAACTACATTTTAATAGAATCTTGTAATTACAATGGAAGAAAGAAACCAGAAACAAACCCTAGAAAACCCTAACTCGTGCCCGTGGGCTGAAGACAAATAAACCTTATATGCGATACTAATAATCTAATATCTATATTTAGCAACAACAAAAGGACATCCAAACACACCCTAATTCTTGTGTCACCCATCAGATCATTTTTACACAAATTATAACATCAAACAATTGACCTAACAATCTAACATTAATTTAAGCGTATACAAAATGCGAAAACAGTCACGAGTGCTTACCTTGTTGATTTTCTCAAAAGTATCCGCCCGCCGAGGGATCCAACCATTGATCGCCTCACCAGCAACAGCCGACAGCCAGGCAGGCCAGCCCGCAGCCACCTGTTCACCATGAACATTCTTACTAGGATTACTCAATCTAGGGTTCGGTTTTGACCTTCTTCTCTCACCTCTAGGCCTCACACTCCCATCTTTCCCCACTTTTTCAACCGCCCCATTTTGCGCTTCACCACCAGGTCCACCGCCATTGTTTCCGCCATCAACGTTTGCCGTCGAAACCCTCTCTCTCCTCCCAGACTCAACATTTGCATCCCTATCTCTCTCTCTTCTTTTATCAGCTACAAGTTCAGAACTTGGTGGCCCAGAAGATGAAATCTCTTTCCCAAACACACAACCCATCTATTATCCCAAACTTTATAAACCCTAACCCTCATTTCTCATGACATTTCCAGTTAGTTTCAGCTCACACACACCCTGAAAAAACAAATATATATATATGTATATATATCAAATCAAGAAAACGCAAGAAACCAATGATTTGGGGGAAAACATTAGCAACAAGAGAGTGGAATTCAGGAGCAATAAATGAAGATTAATAATGGGGTTTTGGTAAAGATGATGAAGAAGAAAGCTTTATTTATCTTTTTTACCCAAGAAAGCAGGGGCAGCAATGATTCAGAGGGTCAAACATGAACAAAAACAAAAGGGGAATAAATAAAACAAGAAACTTTAATTTGTGCTTTAGGTTGATTGAAGATCTAAAAGACGGGGTTGTTTGTAACTTACTGATGATGAGTGAATCTGTAGAAACATATGTTGTTGATCTGCTGCTGCTCAATCACTCAAATCGGAATATGCGGTTTTTCAAGATTTTCTTCTGTAAAGTTTCTTCACCAACCCTGTAAAAAAATACTTGAAATAATAATACCTAAACCCTCCACCTTTTTAGTCTCCATTTTACCTAAATTATTTTTCTATAAAATAAATGAAAAAAATAAATAAACCGAGTTCAATGGGTACATTTAAAACCCGAAACATTTAGGTGGGTACATTTAAAACCCGAAACATTTAGGTGGGTATATTTAAAACCCGAAACATTTAGGTTGGGTATATTCGAAACTCAATAGGTATGAAGTCGGGTATAGGATTGGAAAAATAACATTTGTTGGCATTAGATGGGTATGGATTAGATGACACCCTAATATACATGTTTATGTGAACCATATACCCGAAATATACAAGGCGCCCGACCCCTGAACTTTTCGCTCAGTGGTGTTCGGTATGTAGTTTTCGTATAGAAATTTTTGGGTATATATGTTTTCGACCCCCCGGTTCTATAGAAATTTTTGGGTATATACGTTTTCGACCCCCCGTCCTTCGGGTCAAGCTTCGCCACTGTATATGTGTGGACGCTCGAAGGGCAAAAGTGAAAGTGCACTAATTTTAACGTTATTTTACTAATTTCGTGAAAATAACGTTAAAAATGGAGCTGGTTAATCATGCATCATGTGGTGGCGTTGATAGCCGAAAGACAAGGGGGTACATGTACTAATCGGTGTTTGTCTCAATTGAGTGTTATGTGCCTTATGTCGGCTTGATGCAAAACTACTATCGAGTTTGGGGTCTCACTGGAAGCAGTCTCTTTATTCCTACGCGGTAGAGGTAAGGTTGTCAACATCTTACCCTCCTCACACCCTACCTTAGCTTTGCTATTGGTGGGATATACCAAGTATCGTCCAAGGATAGGCTTCCTCTACACAACCTTACATTTATTATTTTGACCAAATTATATTTATAGATAGATTGGTAGACTAAATAGTAATAAATGGACTATTGGATAAGTCTTGCTTATTTAACATAATGTATTCTATTAGCATGGAAGAATGTATAGTTCTTCTTATTTATCTTTTAATACAAATGGAAAGAGGCTCCTATTAAGGTTATTGTGTTTCCCTCAATCTTGTCACATCAAATTGTTAGACTAGTCTGAAGTTGCCGACATTATAGGCTCTTCATTCTACATCCTTACTCTTTTGACTAGTAAACAATATTATAAATACAATCTGGTTTTAGGGTCATCTTGGTTTTAGTATTTTTTTTGTAACTTTATTAGTTTGTGTTATCTCAAGCTTAAACTCGGGATTCCTGTTGGGATCTTTTAAATACCGAGGCGATTAACTTACAAAATAACTAACTTACCGAATAAACAAAATAGATCCTCCTTTGGCCTTGTTACCTTGCACACCTCTATATTCGTGATCCCTTTTTCGGGTCCAACAAAGACCTAAGTACTAAGTAACAATCACGTTGGTTTCACTACTTTGTCAGATTACCCAACCCCCATTATATAACATTTCTTAACTTTTACCCACAAACGGATCTGGTGCATTACCAGAAGCCTTCCTAAGAATCTCGATGTAAGATTAGAAGCCTTTTATTACCCCCAATATCTGGTTCAATAGCAGAAACTTGTCACTCGAATTTGTTTCAATACCAAAACCCCTAGTAAGATATGGTCCAATGCCAGAAACTTACACCAGATCGGATTATTAAGGTTACCAGAAGTTGTACGCATATCCGGTTAAGTTAAGTTAATTAATTTAGTCAAATTAAGTTATTAAATTAATTTGATGTATGAGCCAAATGATCCTATCACAAAAGATAACAATTCAAGAATTAGTAAAAGATAAAACCACATAAAATAATATACTAGATTATATGAGTTGAACTCATCCAAGAGTGAGAGTGAACAAAGAGATTACAACCATATGGAGACGTTAACATTTTTACCCATGGTGAATACCAACATGATGATCAATCTCAAGCTCAATCTCAAGTGTGTGTAAAGTGTTCCCCAACTCTCATTTATTATATTTATTTAGTGAACTACCTATTGATGCCTTATTATTGAAGTGGGAGATCAAAGATAGAATGTTAGAATTCTATCTTTGGAGTGGGTTCAGTCGGAATGAAAGCTTTCCCTAAGGATCAACTTCTATCCTTCCAAGCAAAGAGGCTTAAGAAGAATAAAAGGAATGGCACACTTAATCATCAATTCTCTCCAAGGCATGCCCCAGATGAATGGGGCTATTTATAGTGTTGCTGGCGACTAATATGTACGGTTGTGCACCATAGGGTGCATGGGCGTGTGTGTCCTTTTTGTCGTGGATTCTTCAAGAAGCTCTCTTTTTTGTTGTAGATTCTCCCATAAGCTGTCATTTTGTCAAGGTTCTGTATATGCATGGCCGTGCCCAAGCTATACACGATCATGCATAAAGAAGTTGATTCATCATCATATTATTCATGAATTTCTCTTAGCTACAATCAGTATTGCTTATCTATACAATCAATATTGCTTATCTAATTGTGTGAGGTTCAACGAGTTTTCATCTCTTTTGATGTCGATGTCTACGCTTGTTAATGGATCTATAAGGTCTTTCCATTGAGTATGGACTACACTTTCATATACCAACAATTACTTGAATTTTTATCCAATAGTTGTTTAATAGTACACATTATTACGCTTTGTATGTGCAGCCATGATAGATATACCTTAGTATTTTGTATCTTGACAGGGCATTATTTTTAGTGTTGTCCCTATTTCGAGGCTATGATGATAAATATTTCGAATGCTACAAAACAAGTTGAGGCAGTTATATATTGGCAACTAGTTATTGTTTTGCTATATCTGACTTCTGAGCCTCATCATCATCATGTTCATTTATCTGAGTATGAAGTCATGGCAGATATATATACTTAGTATTTTGACATTGAGATGGCAGGGTGTTGAATGTTGTTACCATGGCTAGAATTATTGTTTGTTGGCCTGGTTTAAAACCATGTTCCCACAGCAAAACACAAGCTTATATTAATAGTTTAAATTTCCCAATTTAAAATATACTTTTTATACCGAAAATCAAGATTTAAAATATTGTTATAAATGGATAAAATTTAATTACGATGTTAAATTACAGAAAAAAAACAAATAAGAATATTATATAAAATATCAATAACTTAAATCATTTATTGTGTAATATATTGTGTGATACATCGTATTAGAGGTGTGTATGGGTCAGTTTGGTTTAATTTTTATAATTAACCATAACATTAACTGTTAACTTCGCTTATGGAATTCCTTAACTATAACCATAACCATAACCGAACTCCAGTTATGGTTAATCGGTTATGAAGTCGGTTATGGTTAATTTCGGTTATTTAACCAATCAAGCTTTGAAATAAATAGGGGTGTGCATGGTTTGGACTAAACTTGGATGTTTTTTTTATACGATAACCAAGACTACACTTTTCGATTAAACTACCGATGAGGGATTATCTTTAATAAGGTAATTTTCAACAAAAAAAAATATTACTATAACACTTCAATTTTTCATCAATATAAAGAGCTTCCACATCACGATTATTTTGTTACCAACATACTTTTATCTTAATAAGAAAAACTTCTATATGGTTAATGTAAAACACAAATCCATTATATAAACTTAACATTACAAGTTCGGTTCGGTTTCGGTTATATCAGTTAACCAAAGCTTCATACCATAACCATAACCGATTGGTCAGTTAAAAAAGTTTCATAACCATAACCATAACCGAATTGGTCAGTTAAATAAAGTTTCATAACCATAACCGTTAGTTATGTCGGTTATCAGGTTATCGTATTGACATGTTACACAACCGTTGACCTGTTTATCACTAATAGTTTACCATTTTGATTACTTAAAAACGAAGTATTATAAAATAAAATTAATATTTAAAGTCATATTTAGAATTAACATACTTGAATAGAAAGAAAACCAAACACTGAAACAAGTGGACCAACAAGCCCGACTTTTCAAAAGCAAAAGGGTCAAAAATCAACCACTAGCCCAGGCCATTTACACACTGTGACGGGTCCTTCTCGGGTCAACTCACATAACAAACTTGAATTTACCCGATTACCCGAATCATGAGACACTTTCCGGCTTTGAATTTGGCAGCATTTTATACCTTAAAATCCTACTACATATGTCAAAACATTCATTCAGAATTGACCACTGAAAAAAACATAAAGTGGGGGCTCAAAAAACATATAGAATATGTACCACAAAGACCACCCATGTCACCCTACACAAAATAACAAATATTATATATAATATATATATATATAATTAACAATCTACAGAAATTTCATTCAGTTATATATATAACATTTGTGGCTTTTTTTTGTGTATGATAATCCCTCAACTGTCACATTAGTACTTACACTCTTAAGCTTTATAAAAACTTTGTAAAATGTCATTGTAGATGTTATTGATTTTTATGGGTTTCGTTTCTCCAACGATGGTGACCCGACCACCGGTCACCCATGGTCTTTAAAAATGACTTTAGTTTATCGGAGATGTTAGTGATTTTTAATGCTTTTTGTTTGTGGGTTTCAGAGTGATTAACGGTGTAACATCTTTGTGGGTTTCCACGTGCGATGGCAATGATGTAGATTTATGTATGGAGTTTATCTTACTATAACAATCGGGTATAGTTAAATTCGTCAGTGTCTTGGCGTGGCAACCCGGATGGTATAACCCGGATTTTGTTGGTATAATTGATCATCTTTCAATTACATGGAAAAGATCTACAATAAGAATGGTATGGGTATGGTACTCTCTCATCATACACACAACATGCGTTAGCGATTTTATTCACTAAAATTACTTACTTGGTTATTTTTGTTTTGTTGGTAAACTGTTAAGAAGCTGGTATTGATGAAATGCATTGATAATTAGATACGACGACTGGAAATTTCATAGACAAATTTCTATTCATTGATTAAAAAAAAGCGAGTTCGGATGTTTTGTATCCCTAAAGATTTTTGTGTCAATTTCTTCATTTAGAAGATTAGAGACAATGGATTAAAGGGGGACAGGTGGTGACACTTTTCATACAAAATGCTCATATTTTATGTATTTGGTTTTTGGGTTGGGTCTTGTGTGACTATTTACTTTATAAATTCAGAAAAATGTTATTAAACGGAAGCATATGGAAAGTCATTCGACATACACATTATATACAGTTTTGTTTTTCTATTTATAAAAGTAATTATTAGTAGGATTTCTAAGATACAATGTTGGCAGAAAGTAAAATATCAAGAAATTTGGTGTTAAACTGCCAATTACTCAAATTCTTAAACGGATTCATAAGGCCTAATATTAAAGAAAGTGAAACTATTGAAACGGTATGACACCAAAAAAATCAAGTTCTATACAATGAGAGTATGGTCATTATAATATCTTAACATAAACACATGGACCAAGTTTTCACTACATGTGGGTAATTTTAGTTTTTTTTTTAACGGCAACGGATTCTATGATATATAGAAAAAAAAGGGTAATTTTCGTTACTTGGCACACTTTTGCCCCCCTTGGGTTCTATTAACTATGATGCATATGAAATGAATCCCCGCCGCATTGCGGCGGGTTATAAATCTAGTTATAACTAATTTTTAGCATATTTTGTTGTTCCTTTGTAACTTTTACGATCTTCTATAAAATTCCAAGTACGTCGCTGTTGCATGCTTATAATTTTTATCTACATCTCGATATAATATTTTTCGAAACCCATTCGTGAGTAGTAATGTACAAGTAATCGAAGCACAAACTTACATATTATCAAAGCTACCTCACATTTAGTTTGTTTTTTTTATATAAACTAGAATTAAGCACCCCTGCGTTGCGACGGTGTGTAAAACCATGCAAAAAATACCAATGTCACACCACCACCAACGACCACCAACACTGACTCGACCTAGGACTTGTGTGTTGCGACGAACCTGTCAAAACAGGAAAAACATACGTAAAAACGTTGAACCACACATGCATGTTGCACCATGTTAACTCGCAAAATTTTGAAGTAAACATAAAAAATGTTGAACCACACAACGAAACGTTTGCGCCGTACTAACTCGAAAAAATTAGAACGAAACGTAAAAGGATTATAATACTGAAAAATGAAAAGTATAGAGGACAAAAGTTGAACGTAAAAAGTTGTGAGGTTAAATTGCAAATAATGAAAAGTTTTTTGTTAAAATTAAAAAAAAACAAACAAATTGTGTGGGGTTAAAATTGCAAAGTTAAAAACCCTTGGGTTATGAGTAGAAAATCAAGTTTTTTTTTTGAAAAACGCCCAAAGCTTATAGTAAAACTACCTAAGCTAAAAATTGTTACTTATTTATAGATTTTAATTTTAATTGATGTTTAGCATTTTCGTTATTCTAATAACAAAATGTAATGTAATGCTTTAAAAAATCTAAATACACCCTTGGATATGGTTGATTTTATTTACGTTTTGACAAAAGATTTGTTCAAACTCAAACGGATCAAATATGATGAGTTATTATTTTTTTTTTCTCGGTATGAACCGAACTGGCATCGTCCAAACAACTTCGGTGGCATTCGTTTTTTATGGTTTTTAGGCATATCGAAACTTTATTTTTTTTCTCTTTCGATTGCTATATGTAAACAATTTATCATTTAGGTTAACTAGAATATGCATAAAACCAGTGACGGACTCATGATTTATTTCTGAGGGTTAATCGAAGGATTTGATCAAACTTCAAATGAGGCGATTGAGTTTTTTACATAAAAGTTACACTAATTTTTTACATCGCGTGGCGTAGGTCCACCATGCGCGGAACTACTGGTAAGAAATAAGAAGACAATAGTAAATGTCTTTATTATACCTAAGGATCTGGTGACAAGTCATCATCGTCTGAATTTTGAGGCTTTAGAGGGCCCTTGGCCTTGAAGGAACTTTTATCATCACCACTTGGTTGCTTTACACAAGTTTTATTAGATGAAAGATATTTCCTTCTCTTGCTAATATTTCTGTAAAAATTAAAAATTATTATATTGTTGTATATAAAATATGTAAGTATTTATTTTTTTAACTTTGTGGATTTATGGCCAAGCATGTCTATATAGCTATATATAGATCATTACACCCTGAAATTGAGTAGAAGGAAAACGAACATTCAAACTAAAGAAAAGCTTATTGCAAAGATGTCAACTATTCGAGCATGATGGAACGTGGAGCTGGCTGCTGGCCTATCGCTATTTTCTCATGAACAAAGTAGATATCAATCACAAGATGTTTTGTGCATTTGTTGTACCTAGCTAGCTATTTGAAAGGCAAAGGAGGTTGACATTGTCATAGTAGATAATAGTGAAGGAAATGAAACATAAGAAGCTGATAATGAAACAAACATGTTTGGGCAACAACGTTAGCAAAACCGTGATATTCATCTTCAACATGAGTGCAAGAGGTAATAGTTTGTCGTATGGATGAGCAAAATAAAACACAATAAAAGAAAGTGGATCAACGGGTATTAGGACAGCCTCCCAAGTTAACATTTTAAACATTTATAATATCGGAAGTGGATGATACATATAGTTGCAACCATGACCATAATATACCATATATAGAATATGCTTTAGAGGATTATAGTGTGACTCAAGAATCATGCATATATACATTATAGTTGAATTTGTCAAGACACAACATAAATAAAATTATCATGTGGTGATTCATAGTAGAGGTTTCACCACTTGTCATATTAGACTAGTTAATGTGGTGATGGTTCTACCCGGTACTTACCATAACCATCACCACTCTCCACGTCACTCACTGCCACATCACCACCTCCTGGTCCTTCCCGCCCAAACCGCCTCTTTAGCCCCCACCGTCCATCCCCAACCTCATCTCTTTTATCACCCACCGTCCAAACCAAACCACATGCAATTCCGTCCAAACCCACTGCAATTCCGACCAAGCCAAACCAAACCTCCATCTCCGTTCAAGTCGTAGAGAGATGGAGCGGGAGAGAGAAATAGCGATAGAAGTAAAAAAAATCAAGAAGAGAAGTAGGTCGGTGGGAGCCGTGGCAACGGCCACGTTCATCACGCACCACCCCGGGGGTGTTCGCGTGCCTCCGTTGTCCTTGTCACCATACCCTCCCACACTCCCCACACCTTAGAAGAGAAAAACTTCCCCAAACAAAAGTTAATAATGTAACATCGTCGGCCGAAAACAAAGGCTTACAAGTTGGTCATAGGGGCGTTTTTTAATGGTAAGGTTTGGTGTATTTGACACCAATGTTTGTACAAGGAACCTAAACCTTAGTCCATTAGGATACCATGAAGCATGTCTATATCTATATATATATAACTTTATATATTAACATGAAGAATATATATATAAGAGTTAATTACTGTTTTCGTCCCTGTGGTTTGTTAAAAATCACTATTTCAGTCCATTAGTTTAAAATTTGCGATTTCAGTCCCTGTGGTTTTACTTTCGTAACCATTTCAGTTCCTGTGGTTTCACTTTCGTAACCACTTCAATCCATTTATTTTGTACTTACAGGGACTGAAATGGTTGCAAGGTGGACGCTGCCGGATTATCTTGCAGAAAGATGAACGATGGTGAGTAGTGTGATTAATACATCCAATACAATACATACAGAGGGTGTAATTTTCTAGAGAGAAAGATAAGAAAAAAGTCTTTACCTCAAGGACTGTCAAATAAAAGTCATTATAGATTCAAAACACTATAATTTGTTTTTTTACCATGGATTAACTTGATTCACTAGCAGCAGTTTTTAGTTGATCATCTACTTCCTCTGCAGAAGCGGGCGGATTGGCTTCTTGAACTGCACCAAGATCATCGTCATGTTGTCACATCCCTCTCCCATAGATGTCGATGGAGCCAAACATTTATCAAACACTTTCTCACATATGGTTGAAAGTTTATTTTCCTGCAAATGTTTTACGGTTATAACTTCACAGTTTATAACTGTAATAATGTCAAAAGCTATGCAGTTAATGCGGTAAAATAACGGATATCGGTCCGATATTTGAGATATTTATCTCGGTGAGATTTGGTGGGATGTCAGTAAATTTTAATATCATGCAGAATTTTATATATACATATATACATACATACATATATATATATATAATAATATATACATAATGTATATATATACATATATGTATATATATACATGTATGTATATATACATGTATGTATATATATACATATATGTATATATATATTGGGTGAGGTTATTGTAAAAAAGTGTTTTTGTGAGAAGGGTAAGAAAGAATTTAAACCATTAGATCTTTAACCTAATGGTTGAGATCTTGATGGCAATCTTGTAAATAGTGTTTACCATTAAAATAATTAATTTTTTAGATTAAGGGTATAAAGGTAAATTTAACATTTTTAAATTTAGAAAGTCACATGTAAATACATGCAAGTTCCTCCTTATTTTTTAAACGTTAATAACTTTTTATACGTAACTTTTTTTTTTTAAAGTACACCATAATAACTAGTGTTTTTTTATCTTTAATATGAGTACCATATTAATATACTTATGTAGAGAAAAAAATTACGTTTCGTTTGAATGCTTTAGTCCATGGTGTTTTTTCTATGTTCATACAATGGTGTATGGTGTTTTAATGAGTTAATTACTCTTTTCGTCCCTGTGGTTTGTCAAAAATCACTATTTCAGTCCATTAGTTTAAAAATTACGATTTCAGTCCCTGTGGTTTCACTTTCGTAACCATTTCAGTCCAATAGGTACACAAAACACTATAATTTGTTTTTTTACCATGGATTAACTTGATTCACAAGCAACAGTTTTTAGTTGATCATCTACTTCCTCTGCAGAAGTAAGCGGGCGGATTGGCTTCTTAAACTGCACCAAGATCATCGTCATGTTGTCACATCCCTCTCCCATAGATGTCGATGGAGCCAAACATTTATCAAACACTTTCTCACATATGGTTGAAAGTTTATTTTCCTGCAAATGTTTTACGGTTATAACTTCACAGTTTATAACTGTAATAATGTCAAAAGCTATGCAGTTAATGCGGTAAAATATCGGATATCGGTCCGATATTTGAGATATTTATCTCGGTGAGAGTTTGGTGGGATATCAGTAATTTTAATATCATGCATAATTTATATATATTATATATATATATATATATATATATAGGGTGAGGTTATTGTAAAAAAGGTGTTTTTTGTGAGAAGGGTAAGAAAGAATTAAACCACTAGATCTTTAATCTAATGGTTGAGATCTTGATGGCAATCTTGTAAATAGTGTTTATCATTAAAATAATTTATTTTTTAGATTAAGGGTATAAAGGTAAATTTAACATTTTTAAATTTAGAAAGTCACATGTAATGCACATGCAAGTTCCCCCTTATTTTTTAAACGTTAATAACTTTTTATATACGTAACTTGTTTTTTTTAAATTACACCATAATAACGAGTGGTTTTTTATCTTTAATATGAGTACCATATTAATATACTTATGTAGAGAAAAAAATTACGTTTCGTTTGGATGCTTTAGTCCATGGTGTTTTTTCTATGTTCATACAATGGTGTATGGTGTTTTAATGAGTTAATTACTCTTTTCGTCCCTGTGGTTTGTCAAAAATCACTATTTCAGTCCATTAGTTTAAAAATTGTGATTTCAGTCCCTGTGTTTAACTTTCGTAACCATTTCAGTCCACCCCGCAACTATTTCAGTCCCTGTACTTACAGAATAAATGAATTGAAGTGGTTACGAAAGTGAAACCACAGGGACTGAAATGGTTACGAAAGTGAAACCACAGGGACTGAAATCGCAATTTTTAAACTAATGGACTGAAATTGTAATTTTTGACAAACCACATGGATGAAAACAGTAATTAACTCTGTTTTAATTGTATTGTGATTCAAGGTGTTGTGTTTTACATTAAAACACCATGACGTAAAAAAAACACCATAGTATTGCAAATAATGAATTATGATCCAAGTCATGGTGTTTTAACATCTGGAATAGCAATAGAATCATTCTAAATGTTAAAACACCACAACTGTATTACGATTCAATTCATGGTGTTTTTCGAATCTGTATAATGTTTTATACCTGCAAAAGTAACAAAAACCATTACAGATGTTAGAACATCATGGCTGTATTACGATTCAAGTTGTGGTGTTCTCTGAAATTCGTATGGTGTTTTATATGAACTGATGTTGACTTCCTAAAATAACTCATAAATTCCTAAAATAACTGATGAATTCGGTTACAAGATTATATCATTAATTATGATTATTAGTTAAATTACCATCTTACCCTTAAACTAATAAAATAGATAGGGACATGGGATCACCATAATCTTTCTTATCTTTCTCACACTTTTAGTCTTTTTTACAGGATCCTCTATATATATATATATAGGGTTAGGATCATGTGAGAAGCACTATGCTAATTGAGAAACTTGAGAAGCATTTTGGACCACACATTTTTTCTAAGTTTTTCGTAATATACTCATACGTATAGTTAAAATTGACTATATACATATGTGTATAATCCAATATACATATATGCATATAGTGAATTTTAAACTATACGTATGTGTATATTACGAAAAGCTTAGAAAAATGTGTGGTTCATAATACTTTTCAAGTTTCTCAAATAAGGTTTACTTCTCTTAGGATCCCTACCCTATATATATATATATATATATATATATATATATATATATATATATATATATATATATATACACACACACATATAGTGAGTTGGATACAAAGTGAATTTTTCCTACAAAGTGTAGGAAGTGTTTTGGTGATGACATGTGTCATCTCTAGTATTTTAATAAAAGGGTATAATTGTAATTGAATAAATAAGTTATTTATGGTAGATATAATTATAAATAACTAATTGAGATATTAATGGAAACTATGTATTTTAAACCCACGATTGATTCAACTATGCACATCACATAATAGCATCTTTCTTCTCACATTCATCTCATCCTTCATCTGAAGTTCGCAAACGTAAAACACAATAACTAGTTCTTAACGTTGTAATTAGTTCTTGACGTTGTGTTTCATTAGTTTATGGGTTCTTCACATTGCGTACATCAGTTTCACAATAAAACATAGCATCCTTCATGTCATATTCATCTCATCCTTCATCCGAAGTCCGAAACACAAACACATTTATTATTACTTGACGCTGTGTTTTATCAGTTTCTAGTTTCTTCACATTGTGTTTTATCAGTTTCCAGTTTCTTCATATTGTGTTATATTAGTTTCACTATAAAAGATAGCATCCTTCATGTCACATTTATCCTATCCTTCATCCAAAGGTCAAAATACAAACACTAATTATTTCTTGACATTATGTTTTATCAGTTTCTAGTTTCCCTTGGTATTAAATATTGTTTTAGTTAATGAAACGTAGTTCACTAAGAGATATTGGTATTGTGTTTTAGCAATTAACAGTTAATAAACGCAGTTCACTGAGAGATATTGATGTGTTTTACCAGATAAAACACAATGTGACGAACCCGATGAAATACATTGTCTTGACGCTGTGTTTTATCAGTTTCTAGTTTCTTCACATTGTGTTTTATCATAGTGTTGTGTTTTACTACACTTGAAGTTGGATACTAGATGTGTTTCATAGTAGTGTGTTTATTGATAAAACACAATGTGACGAACCAGATGAAATACGAATTGAAGAAGATGATGAATTGCGAATGGAATGATAAACATAGTATCCTGATCCATGATTCTAGTTATTTTTTGTATGAAAGAGGGTTTCTATAATTGGTTTTAGAGAGGGGGGAAAATCGCGAGATTGTAGGGAGTTTGTTATTTATGACAGTTATTTGATTGATTTAAAACACTGAAAATGACAAGATTGCCCTTAACCTATTATAACAATTAATTAATGACACACAAATATACAAAAATGCCACTGACTTGATCTCAACCATTAAACACACCCATCGGATGGCTCAGATCACTTCCTACACTTTGTAGGAAAAACACACTTTGCACAGGAACTCTACTATATATATATATATATACATATATATATATAGGGTTAGGATCATGTGAGAAGAGGTAGGTTATTTGAGAAACTTGAGAAGAAATCTAGACCACACATTTCTTCTAAGTAATTCGTAATATACACATATGTATATTTAAAAGTGACTATATACATGTGTATAATGCAATATACATATATGTATATAGTCACTTTTAAATATACATATGTGTATATTACGAATTACTTAGAAAAAATGTGTGGTCCAGATTTCTTCTCAAGTTTCTCAAATAGGGTGCTCTTCTCTTACGATCCCTACCCTATATATACATATATATATATGGGAGGGTTAGATAGAAAACACTAGAAAATCCAAGCTCCCGACATTTTTATTTTTTGAAAAAAATAACACATGTAATATACATGTTTTTAAGAGTTTTGAGCCAAAAAAAAAAGCGGCGAGTGAATATTTTTAAAAAAATAAACAAAATTTAGCAACTTTTGTCTAACACATGTTAGTGATGAAAATTGCTGAAACTTGTTTATTTTTTTTTTAAATATCCACTCGTCGCTTTTTTGATTTTTTTGGCTCAAAACTCTTAAAAACATGTATATTACCTGTGTTATTTTTTTCAAAAAAAATGTCGGGAGGTTGGGTTTTCTCAAATATATATATATTATATATATATATATATATATATATATGGTAGAGGATCCTGTAAAAAAGACCCAAAGTCTGAGAAGGGTAAGAAAGAATTTAAACCATTAGATCTTTAATCTAATGGTTGAGATCTTGATGGCAATCTTGTAAATAGTATAACAATTAAAATAATTAATATTCTATATTAAGGGTATAAAGGTAAAATTAACATTTTTAATTTTAGAAAGTCACACGCAATCCACATGCAAGTTCCCCTTTTATTTTTTAAACGCCAATAACTTTTTACACGTAACTCGTTTTTTTAAAAATTACACCATAATAACGAGTGTTTTTTAATCTTTAATATGAGTACCATATTACTATACTTATATACAAAAAAAAATTACGTTCAATTGAATGTTTCAGTTAATGGTTTTTTGTTTCAGTTCATGGTGTTATATAATTATTGAATGGTGTTATATACTTATTGAATGGTGTTATATATGTGTTGAATGGTGTTATATAATTATTGAATGGTGTTATATACTTATTGAATGGTGTTATATAATTATTGAATGGTGTTATATATGTGCTGAATGGTTGTTGCAGTGTTATTCGTAGTGTTTTATAGAGATCTTTAAAATGGTGTTATATACTTATTGAATGGTGTTATATACTTATTGAAAGGTGTTATATAATTATTGAATGGTGTTATATACGTGTTGAATGGTGTTTCCAGTGTTATTCGGTATTCCTATAAATTAGGGTGGCGGTTTATGGAAGGTTTTGAATTAATTAAATCAATGATAAAATTACTTGATTACCCTTTTCAATTAATTTAGATCTAATGGCTGGGATTCTTTCTTACCTTTCTCACACTTTTGGTCTTTTTTACAATAACCTTACCCTATATATATATCATCATCATACTCAGTAAATCCCACCAATAGCAAAGCTAAGGTAGGGTCTCAGGAGGGTAAGATGTAGACAACATTACCTCTACCCCGTAGGAATAGAGAGGCTGCTTTCAGTGAGACCCCCGGCTCGATAGTAGTTTTGCATCAAGCCTTGGACATAAGGCACATAATACTCAGCAATTAAGACAAAAGGCCGATTAGTGCATGTACTCCCTTGTCTTTCGGCTGTCAACGCCACCACATGATGCATGATTAACCATCCCCCTCTTTTAATGTTATGTTCACGAAATTAGTAAAATAACGTTAAAATTAGTGCACTTTCACTTTTGCCTCCCGAGCGCCCACACATATATACATTATATGCCATACCAATTCAGTGATATAACAGTCAAATATCGGTGATATATTGGTTATATCGTTCAATATCGCCGATAATATCAGCACCGCTATTTTACATGGGGACCGAGATAAACGACATATCACCGATATTAACTGCATAGGTCAAAGCGCGAGATTTAAGAGTTAAGACCATATTTTAAAGGGTGTTTGGACGAGTGTTTTGAAAGCAATTATGGTATAATGAATAATCAGATCAAGATAATTAGATGTAATTTAAAGAGTAACATGAGTTATCTCAAACTTACCGATATCAATTGTTCATGAATAAAATCCACCAATTGTTGGCTTGACATGCAATCCCTGAACATATGAAAGTAAATAATGTAGCAATGATCCAAAAGATTAAGAGTAATTGCATGGCATATATTATAATGACACTTCGTATAAACCCTTACCAGATACCATCACATGCCAGCACAATAAACTCATCGTCATCACATAGCTCAAGCTAAAAAAATCAAAACGCATGTCAAATAAAAGTAATTTAAAGAATTTAACTATTTCGTGTGCAGAGGGACTTACAGTATTGACATCAGGATTAGCCGTTACCATCTGTTTTTCAGGTGACAAAAACTTGTTATGTTTAAATTCCGTATCACCTGCACAACCATCGCTACAATATTAAACATATATAAAAATAAGATGAACCAATCTGTTTCTCTCTGTCTCTCTCTTTCTCACACACACACACAGGCCTGTAAACGAACCGAACGTTCATGAACTGTTCGTGAACTTGTTCGGCGGGAAGTTTGTTTATTTAATAAATGAACGAACAAGAACACAAAATTTTGTTCATTTAATTAAACGAACGAACATGAACACACATTTTGTTCGTTCATTTTCAGTTTAAATACATAAGTAGATATATTTATATAAATATTAAACATAAAAGAAACTTTCTACTACTTGTATAAATATAACTAATTGATAATTGGACATTTGGACTTTTTAGTAATAAAATGGGTTTTCCAATGTAATTTATGGTAATTCATCACTAATTTATACAAAAAAATACTTTATGTTCATTTACGTTTAGTCAATTATGTTCATTTGTGTTCAATTATGTTTGTTCAACTGTTTATTTGTGTTATTTATTGTTTGTTAAATTATGTTCGTTAACGTTCGTGCACTGTTCGTTTAGAATTTAACCGAACAAACATAAACGGACACGAACATGACCATTTTCTTAATAAACGAACATGAACAAATGTGTTCGGTTATATGTTTGTGTTCGTGTTCGTGTCCGTTCAGTTCATTTACAGGCTTACTCACACACACACAAAATGGTCACATGGTCAAAATAGATAGAATACCAATAGCCCTTGTAAGATTGAGACTGCCATTAACTCGTCCTGCATGAATAAATCCACCTGCGTTCAATATCCTATCCCTCTCAACCTCAAGCCCGGGCTTGTGATCTCTAGAAAGATTGTATGCCTGTAAAAATAGAAACAACAATGTGTAATTTTTTTTAATCTATTAATAGCATACACGATATTTGAAGTAGACAAAAGTAAGAATAATCTTTCTAATTAAAATTACTATTACCTCTCCCTTTCTAGAAATTACACAACGAGAATCGCCAGCATTTGCAACAATGAGTTGATCGTTTCTCATGATTGCAACACATGCAGTACATCCAGATGTTGGTCCTGCGAAATCGGAATGAGGCCCCTACGAGGAATCAAAGAATTCAACGATACTCCACGTTAGAATCAATAAAAATAAAAGTAAAAGAAAATTAAGTAAATATAAATAAATATATTAGCACCTCCTCAAAAGCCCAGTCATCAACCTTATTACTTGCTTCACCTCTCGGAGACCAAATGAGACCCTCGATAACACCTGTGAACTTGTTGAATTTATCTCCTAAAATAGACAACTCCCTCCATCCCCTTTGTCCACGCATCATTTCGTCCATTCTGCATCACACAAAAAAGATTAAACTATAAGTTATAACCGTATACATACACCAAACGAATCATAATTAATGTACAACGTATTTAAAAGAACCTGATAAACGACTTTTGTACAGAAGTTTCAATATCACCAGTAGAATAGGCTTCATGCTTGACCACTTGTCGATGAAGATACTTCGCACAGAACTTAGCCACAACTTTACCTGAAGCGAAACACAAACATTAAAGCCTTAAACCATTATACACATTTCAAATATATTCGTTAAGATATAACTAACATAATAATTTATGATCTAGCATAGCGCCTTAAAAACGTTTCGAATTATAAGTACACACCTCCATGGCCATCATAAACACCAAAGAAAGATGTAGTGGAGTCAAGATCAGGAACTGCAGCATGCTACAAATGTACACAACCAAAACGCCAATCGAAAACCATCAATACAAAAAGCTTCTAACAACACTTTCTTTTCGGTTTCAACAATGCAAACAGTCAGAATTAACAGAAACATATAATTAAGGGGCTGTTTGTTTAGCTCTTAATGGGGCTCTTAATTGTTCAGACCTCTTACTGGTTCAGCACTTAATGGTTCAGACTGTTTTGTTCGCAAGTAGATGTCTGAATGATTTAGGCATTTGCCACTGAATGGTTAAGCATTATGCTGAGTCTGAATGGCTAAGACCTATAATCTGAATTGGTCAGGCATTTGCCTCTAAACGGTTAAGCATTATAATGGCTCTTTATGGTTCAGACCTCTTACTGATTAAACACTTAACCATTCAAAAGTTGCCAAACAGCTCTAAAACAAGCGTTATTGTTAAATGTTGAAATAATTATCTACTCACAGAATCTTCCATGGTTGCACGCCACCCCTGCATCGACGATAAACCGTATCGAACCCTTTCGTTCTCACCGTCTTCAGACTGCTTATCTGTTTTAGGAGTACTGAGATATGTACCCATCTTTTACCTAAAACCACAACAAACCCAAATGGAGTTAATTAGCTAAAGATCTTTAAACCCCTTATCATCAGTTTAATTAAAGATCAACCTAAAGTTGCTTTTAAAACAAACGATGATCAACTAACTACAAACATTCTTGTTTCTATATGTAAAAGTCAAACATGGTCAACGAATTAATAGTTTCAAATTTGGTGATCAAATCATGAAAAACAAAAATCCCCAAATTTCTATTTAAACCCTAACTAACAAAATTCAAATTCAGAATTCAAAGAAGATCGATTGAACATTAACGGTATGTATATCTAAAACAAGATCAAGCTAGTTGAACTGATTCAGATTAATTAAAGAACAAATTATAGTGACAGTTTGAGATATGAACTTACTGAGATTGGATTGAAAGTTGAAGATATATAAAACACAGAAAGTTGAAAAGAAATGAAAAGGATGAAATATAGTTGGGGTGATGGAAAGGTACACGAGTGTTGAAAAGTTGGTGGTACGGCTGGCGTGATGGGGGTGACATTTGTAGTTATCCATGGGAACCATTTTCCGGGGTCAAACTTTCAAACCACCAGCCATGGACCATGGTTAAGGTTTTTGCATCAAAAACTGAACCATGGGTTCGGACAGGCGGACTTGGGTTCAACACATGTCGGTTCACGTACGGACTTGGGTTGGGGAGAGAGATTTATAACTTATGTAAAATTTTAAAATATGGTAATGTTTAAAATTTGTATCTGTATTTGTTTTGTACCAATAGTTTTGTTAGTATCAGGTTGACATGTATGCAACAATAGAGACGAATACAGCCACACTTCATCTTCTTCGCTTCAATTCAGACCTGTAAAACCATAAAATACGTTAGAAGGGGTCAGATACCAGAGTCTCTGGACCACCCGATACTGACTTGAGCGTCGGGGCTTCTAACGTGTTTTATGGTTTTGCAGGTCTGAAACGAGACAAAGAAGATGAAGTGTGACTGTGTTCATTTGTATTATCGCTGAAGTACATACGCATATAGGTATGTGGTTCTTCAACCTACTTATTGTGTGTTGTGTACGCAACCACTAATATAACGTGCGTGATTATGCATATAACGTGTGTAATTAAGGCTAACCCCTCCCAACCTATGCGTAATTACGCAAATAACATGCGTAATTAGGGTTTAACCTAACCTATGCGTAATTATGCAAACAACGTGCGTGATTATGTATTATAACGTGTGTAATTTTTGCAAAGTTAATTACTATTGTGTCACTCCATTCAATGAAAAACCTATATTAGATTAGATGTCGGTTGAGATACTTGTGTACGCATTCCACGATAATGTGGTCTTGTATTTTAATTTTCTCTATAAAACTGAATGATTTATAATAATAAATAATTTGATTGTAAAAATAAATGTATATTATGAGTGTTAGAGAAAGGTAACGATATTTTGTAATGAATAACTCGCATGACAAAAGTTTTGTGGGTGGGATTTTGAAGGTGTTAAGTGACATATAAGTTGATTAGATGTGGTTTTTTATAAGTAACCACAGGTTGGCTTAAATTGGAACATATAATTCAATAGTTTAGTTCAACTACCTTCGAGTAAACTATTGTCCATCCTCAACATATTTAGTGGGAAGCTTGAGATTTTCAACTGAGGGGGGCGGAAGTCATCGGACCTAAAAATTTCTATAAAGCCAGGGGGTCGAAAACGTATATACCCAAAAATATCTATACAAAAACTACATACTCTCCACTATTAACTAACTGTGTTGCTACGGCTAACAGCTTTGAGTAATTATGTTGACATAAGGGCTTATCTATTTAAACAAATAGAAACAAATAAATAAGATAATATTCATAACAGTTGTCGATTATATCAAAAACAAATCTGATTTGTTATTTCATTTTAAGATCAACTAAAATATTACAATAAGATTTTAGAGAGAAAATTATAAAAAAACATTTATGTGATATACCTTATAGTTATGGCGAAACAATGTCAATATGTCATAGTAAATTGAGGGCTCTCGCTCACTTTTCCTTCAAATTTGTGTAATAGTTTAACATGTAAAATTAATAAAAGAAAAAAATAAAATTTATATGCATGTGATTGGTGAAAAGTTGGTGGACTTCATTCTTCAAACCCATCATGACTGTTACTCTGGTAACAGAGATTGGGCCTACCCTCTAACAGAGATTGGGTCCACCCTCTCCTTGACACCGTCCCAAAATGGCTTATGAGAAAATAGGTTCGGTGGAAAACAACTCATTTTAAAAAAAAGAAGCCTCAGTTTGGCTTGGGTGAACATTTGTTAAGACCAAAGTGAACGCATGTTATAAATCTTTTCTTTTACGAAAGAGAAAAAGTATCAAAATTGATTCAAGTGCTATAATTTTTTATGGTGGCTAGTAATGATGGGTATATCATTTGAAACCGTTTTAAGTTAGCAAATTTCATAAGTGATTGTATTAGACCATTGTATAATTTGAGCAGATTTAAATTAACATGTTGCATAGTTTAAAGTTTGAACTAACCTAAATGAATCTATATGAACTTTTTTACCCATGACTAATTGACTACCGCCCCTATGTGAGCCGATTAACTTGATATGGTGCAGCCAATGTGGGGTAGCCCACTTGGTAGAGACACTCGCCTCTTAAAAGGAATGTCATAGGTTCAAACCTGGGCAAGAAGAGTATTTAAGATTATTGGTGTGTAACATTTGTGGATGCGGAGGAAAGTCGTTTAGATTAATTTTTGGTGTATAATACATTTAAATCATCTAATTCAGATATCCAAATATTATTGTAAGATTATTTATATAATCATAATTAACTCCATGCAAGTTTTAGATTTTGCGTGTAGATCAACCCAAAATCCATTTTGTTATTATATGGAGTTGATATGATAGATGACAAATTCATACTTTAATCAAATAGATATAGACGAATAAGCTAGAAAAGGGACATGAGTTTCACTTTGTTTGGAGTTACATTTTCATGATTTTTTGACGAAAACGTGACATGCCAAATCATGTGACTATCAAAGTAAACAATAATCAGATTATGAAAATTAAACTGCATTTAAAACTTGTCATCAAAATGCAGCTATCTTATACGACAAACATTGATTGAAATTCGCATCTGTTGAGTTTGCTTACAAAAAGACAGACTCGAATGAGCATTATGCCGGGTCAACGGGCCAGAATTATTATGAGCGGAGTGACATACATGAATATTCCCGTTAGTTTAACGGGCAAGCTTTCTCAAACTGCTGGCTGCTCTTTGCGACATAATTCAAATTCATCAGTATTGTAGTACATGCAACCAGCATAAGCATCCATCTCTTTTGTGCACTTTTGATGGATATCTTTCAACCTGCATGGGAACCAAGTTTTTTTTAGAGTTTTCTACTAAATTATTGAAACTTTATTAAAATACAAACTAAGAAACTAATTTTCAATAAGAAAGCTAGTAATTGTTTCACTAGGCTGGTTGCCATGTCCAATCCACGAATGCGATCAGATCTTGTGGCAAGTTCGACCCAATTATATGAATGGGTTAATATTATGATTCTCTACGAGGTCAAACATGTCAAACAGCTTAAATGTGTCACACCCCGACCCGCAGCGGAATAAGAGTCGGGCATAATTGGGTTATCACCAAAGCTCATGATGTTTACTAAAATGTTTCATATTTATTAAATTCAAATTACAACTTAAATGTTCAAATCAAATTCATACAAATACAAGGAAATGAAACTAAGTAAAACAATCCAAAGCTTAAACTGATTTATTCTTCTAGGCCCTCTTATGTGTTTCTTGCCTCAACTGGATCACCTGTATCATGTGTAAAATAGGGGAAATTTTGGGTCAACAAAAGTTGGCGAGTGAACCTTGTTTAAAAACATTGTTATTGATTTATTGTTGTATTTAATATTGAAAAGTTGTGCAATATTCATATGTGAGCAAACATATATAAACAAACAATCACAAACCACCTTGAATGAGTATATGACATGAATGATAATGTATTGTGAGATCAATGCTCAATCAAACGGAGCCGATCGTATGAAATGTATAATGATGTATGTGAGATCAAGGCTCAATCAAACGGAGCAGATCGAATGAGGCACCTGTACTCAACCCGTCTCCCACGGGGAGCTGATGGGCCTAATGAAATGCATGTACTGAAAATGATAACTTTAATCTAGACATATTCCACACAACAATTGATACATATTGAATACACATTTGATCACGGATATGATGGATGCACAAGTGTTTAAATATAATAAATAATTAAGCGACACATGATACACCCCAAGAATGTGATTAAAACGGGGAATTGGTAGAGATTCACTCACATTGGATGCGTTCTTTTGATGATGTTGGATGCGCACGAGGTTTTGGGATTGGATCGACGAGGAAAACTAACCGAAAAATAATAACGAAATAGTTCGGTAAATAAATGGATTTTTAGATTTATTTTTGTGAGTTTAAGGACAATTTTTAACTTTAAAAATATTATTTTTAAGTATTTTTAATTGATTTTTAAATTAAATAAATAAATAAAAAGAAATAAAATTTTTGACTTTTTGACCGTTGACCGTTTGAACCGGGCCGTTGACCGGTCGGACTGTGAGTAATGTGTGCACTGAGTGAGGCTCGAACCCCAGACCTCTCGTATGCGTGCACGCAGCTCTACCAACTGAGCTACGTGTCTAACCCGAAATATTCTCTGTTTTAATTATATATATATATATACTAATTAATTGTTATTTTATTTGAGTTAATATTAAAATGATTTAAAATGGCCGAACCGCTTGCAGAGACCCGGAGTCGAACTCGGGTCCTTCGGTTCGTATGCGCACAGCCCAACCAGTTGGGCTGTGTGTCTAATCTGTTTAAATTACGGTTTATATTATTCTTATACACATGCTGTGACTCGTTCTGATTCGGTTTTAAAAAGGTTGGTTTTAATTCTGAAAGTCGGTACGTTGCAAGATTCGAACTTGTGACGTGCATTGTATGTGTGCACACAGTCCACCGCTGGACTGTGTGTCTAACCCGGTTAAACATTCAATTTATATTAATCTTATACTCATTTCGACTTCGTCTTCTTCATTTATAACGACACAGACAAAGATGTCCGACTGTTCTTGCTTAAATCGTTCGTCTAACATATAAATGATTGAAATGTAATGGATTAAGAGAGTTTTGGAAACGAATGTACCGAACATGATGTTTTTCTCAGAACTCCGGCAAGGGTCGTCGGCTCTGATTTGTGAATTCCGTCTGAGCGGATCAAAGTAATAGTTTTGATCAATGAGTTGTGAAATTAAGTGACTAAACAAGAGATAACAGAGGTTTAGATGATTGTACCGATTTACAGTGTGATTTCAGAATTTCCAGAGATTTTCCTGCGAGTGCAGAATTTCCGGCAACGTCGTCTGGAACCGATTCTGGTTGAAGGATTGAAGTTAGTATATGTCTAACAATGGATTGAAAACGAAAGAGTCAAGAAATTTACCGATTTGGTGTAAGTCTTGGTTTTCCGGTGAAAGTCCGGCGAGTTCAGAAATTCTCCGGCGAGTGCTAAGACTTCGATAAATTGTGCGATTTTGAGCGAAAAGGTTACCAGAGACTTGAGTGTGAATTTATAGGGAAGAAACAGGATGAATCGAGTCCGAATTTGATCTTGATTCGTGATCAAAACTTTTCCGGCGGTTATGACTGGGATTGCGGGATTAGACATCGGTTATAACCGATGTCGAAGTTAATACACGCGTTCAGTCAAAGGAAAACGGTCGTGATTGGCGAAATCGTCGGTATTTCCGGCGACTGCGGATTGGGCGCGCTGAACTCAGGTTTTGATTTCGAGTTTTATTTTAAGTATTATTTGTTTCAGTATTATTCACAAAAGATGCAAGTGGCGGAGCGGTGAAATGGTTGTTTGTTGAGTGAACCGGCTGACCCGGGTTTGAAACCCGGCAGCGGTATTTATTTTTTTTTATTCACTATTTCTTTATTTTTATTAATTATGTTTTAAAATTCTAACAATGTTTATTAGTTATGTATCGTTTAAAATTAATATGAACATTAAATACGTAACGAAAATTATAACTGAAATATTCGATTAATAAACGAAGCGGATTTTGAAAACCCGTTTTTCGACGGATGTTACAGTATCCCCTACTTTTAGAAATTTCGTCCCGAAATTTAAGTAGTAGTGGTAACAGGAAAAAGATGCGGGTATTTTTCGCGCATTGAGTCTTCACGTTCCCAAGTAAACTCAGGTCCTCGTTTCGACTCCCAGCGTACCCTAACAATTGGAATACGACTCCGTCTTAAACGTTTTTCTCCGAAGTCCATGATCTCTACTGGTCTTTCAATGAAGTGCATAGATTCATCGATCTGAATATCTTCTAGGGGAATATGGAGGTTTTCATCGGTGAGGCACTTTTTTAAGTTTGATACGTGGAATGTGGGATGAATTCTGTTGAGTTCTTCTGGTAGGTCAAGCTTGTATGCTACAGGTCCTACTCTTTCGAGTATCTTGAAAGGTCCTACGTAGCGTGGTGCTAGCTTGCCCTTCTGGCCAAAACGAACTACTCCCTTCCACGGTAATACTTTTAAAAGTACTTGATCACCAATGTTAAACTCCAAGGGCTTTCGTCGTTTATCTGCATAACTCTTTTGATGACTTTGTGCCGCTAGAAGATTGTTTCGAATTTGATGGATCTTGTCTGTTGTTTCTTGAATCAATTCTGGACCGATGATTTGAGCTTCCCCAATTTCGTGCCAACATACTGGAGATCGGCACTTACGACCATATAAAGCTTCGAAAGGAGCCATGCCGATACTTGAGTGGTAACTATTGTTGTACGAAAATTCAACTAATGGTAGATGAGCGTCCCAATTCCCTTTGAAGTCTTTGACACATGCTCGAAGCATGTCTTCAAGAGTTTGGATGGTGCGTTCAGATTGTCCATCAGTTTGAGGATGAAAAGCGGTACTGAGGTCTAATCGTGTACCCAAGGCGGCTTGTACGGCTCGCCATGTTCGTGAAGTGAAACGACCATCACGGTAAATGATGCTTAAAGGTACACCATGACGGCTTACGATCTCGCTGATGTAGATACGAGCTAACTTCTCGTTCTTGAAGTCCTCGCGAATCGGAATGAAGTGAGCTGATTTTGTAAGACGATCAATGATTACCCATATAGTGTCATACCCACTGGAGGTGCGAGGTAACCCGGTAATGAAGTCCATGGTTATGTTTTCCCACTTCCATACAAGTATTTCAGGTTGGGTTAGGAGTCCTGAAGGTCTTTGATGTTCAGCTTTTACTTTGAAACAGGTAAGGCACTTGGAAACAAAAACAGCAATATCCTTTTTCATGCCAGGCCACCAGTAGGTGTATCGAAGGTCTTGATACATCTTGTCGGCTCCTGGGTGTACAGAGTACCATGTTTTGTGCGCTCATACATAAGGAAATCACGAAGGCTATCGCGATCGGGAATCCATATGCGATTTAAATAGTATAGAATGCTGATTACCCATATAGTGTCATACCCACTGGAGGTGCGAGGTAACCCGGTAATGAAGTCCTTGGTTATGTTTTCCCACTTCCATACAAGTATTTCAGGTTGGGTTAGGAGTCCTGAAGGTCTTTGATGTTCAGCTTTTACTTTGAAACAGGTAAGGCACTTGGAAACAAAAACAGCAATATCCTTTTTCATGCCAGGCCACCAGTAGGTGTATCGAAGGTCTTGATACATCTTGTCGGCTCCTGGGTGTATAGATTATCGTGTTTTGTGCGCCTCATTCATAAGGAAATCACGAAGGCTATCGCGATCGGGAATCCATATGCGATTTAAATAGTATAGAATGCCGTCGGATTTGGTTTCGACTTTGAGTTCTGCTCCACATGACAGCTCATCTCATACGTCGTTTTCTGTTACAGAAACATGTTGAGCTTCTCGGATTCGATCCTTGATGTCGGTTATGATTTGCGAACATAGAAGACGAATGGAGTTCGCATACCTTTTCGACTGAGTGCATCGGCCACCACGTTTGCCTTGCCAGGATGATACCGAATTTCACAGTCGTAGTCGTTAAGAAGTTCGACCCATCTTCGTTGCCTCATATTCAACTCCTTTTGGTTGAAGATATGTTGGAGACTCTTGTGGTCAGTGTATATTTCACACTTGGTACCGTAGAGGTAATGTCTCCATATCTTGAGAGCGAACACAACGGCTGCAAGTTCTAGGTCGTGGGTGGTGTAGTTCTTCTCATGAACTTTGAGTTGCCTAGAAGCATAGGCTATCACTTTTCCTCTTTGCATCAGTACACAGCCTAGTCCTTGCCCTGATGCGTCGCAATATACTACAAAGTCATCGCAACCTTCAGGAAGTGTGAGGATAGGTGCGTCACAAAGCTTTTGCTTAAGGGTTTGGAAGGCTTCTTCTTGTTTAGGTCCCCATATGAAGGGTTTTCCTTTATGAGTCAAAGCGTGAGTGGTACAGCAATACGAGAGAAATTGGCAATGAAACGGCGATAGTAACCAACCAAACCAAGAAATGATCTTACTTCGGTAGGGGTTCGTGGCGCTTGCCATTCCTGTACTGCCTTGATCTTTGAAGGGTCAACATGTATTCCCTTGTCATTGACGACGTGTCCAAGGAATTGTACTTCCCTTAACCAGAATTCACATTTCGAGAACTTAGCGTACAGCTTTTCTGTCCTAAAGAGTGTAAGGATGAGTCGAAGGTGTCGTTCATGATCAGACTTAGACTTTGAGTAGATGAGGATGTCGTCGATGAAGACTATGACAAAGCGGTCGAGGTAGGGTTTGCATACCCTATTCATTAAATCCATAGATACTGCTGGGGCGTTGGTTAAACCAAATGGCATGACCATGAATTCGTAATGACCATATCGAGTTCGGAAGGCGGTCTTTGGGACGTCTTCTTCATGTACTCTGAGTTGATGATATCCAGAACGAAGGTCGATTTTTGAAAAACAGGTGGCACCTTGAAGTTGGTCTAGAAGGTCATCGATGCGAGGTAATGCGTAGCGGTTCTTGACCGTTAACTTGTTGAGTTCTCTGTAGTCGATACACATGCGAAACGTTCCATCTTTCTTCTTCACAAAAAGAACAGGTGCACCCCAAGGCGATGAGCTAGGACGTATAAATCCTTTGTCAGTCAGCTCTTGCAGTTGACTGGCCAGCTCTTGCATTTCGGATGGGGCTAACCTATAAGGAGATTTTGCGACTGGTGTAGCGCCAGGTATAAGATCAATGCGGAATTCGACTTCTCTCATGGGAGGAAGTCCTGAGATGTCGTCGGGAAAGACTTGTGGGAATTCTTTCACTACAGGTATATCTTCGAGTTTCTTCTCCTTGTTTCCCTTCTTGACGACGTGAGTTAGGAATGCGACATAGTTCTTGCGGAGGTATTTTCGGGCTTGAAGACAGGACATTAATTTGAGTCCTTTCGAAGGGGTTTCTCAAAGATTCGTAGGGTCTGACCGTTTGCAAGAGGAATGCGAATGAACTTTTCGCGGCTATACTACTTCAGCATGATGTTGACTGAGCCAGTCCATACCGATTATAATGTCGAAACTTCCCAACTTCATAGGAATGAGGTCAACTGGAAAATCGTGATCGTTTAGAGTGAGGGTACAATTTCGTATAATAGAGTTTAATGAGACCGGTTTTCCGTCAGCAACTTCCACCGTTATGGATTCCATGAGATTATCACGAGTTTGGTTGAGGATGGGTTAAATTCTAAGGACACAAAACTCTTATCCGCGCCAGTATCAAATAACATGGATGCATAACTACCATTGATGAGAAACGTACCATTAACCATGTTGTTATCAGCCCTAGCTTGATTGGAGTTGATGTTGAAAGCTCTTCCTCTAGCAGGTGAAGGAACTTGGTTAGCTTGGTTCACCCGATTTGCTTGAGCCTGGGCATGAATGATGTTCACCAAGCGTGGACAAGTGTTTCTAAAGTGGTTTGGGTCTCCACAGTTGTAACAAGCTCGCATGGGTTGCATCATGGGGTAGTTGGGTTGGTAGTAGGATTGGGCTATATGTTGGGCAGGTGGTAGGAGTAAAAGTTGTTGGGCTTGACCCACTATCTGATGGTGGGTTTGGGTTGAGGGCTGATTGCGGTTCGTTCGCTGAAGTGTGCGACAGGTTTGGATGGTGTGACCTGCACGGCCACAGCCGGTGCAATGTTGGCAGGGATGTTCGGGAAGTGATGGTATTGCAACGATTCATTTTGGGTATGGGCCGGAGTATGGCTTTTTATATGGCGCAGCTGAGGGGGCAACTTGGGTGATGGGTGCAGCAGTGATAGGGGGTTTATTTGTGTGACAGCAAAGTTCCTGTTGTTTCGCTTCCTCTTACCAGCAAACTTCGAAGAGGAGACAGAATGGTTTGAAGTTTTGGCCTCAATGGGGGCTTTCTTTTTCTCCTCCTTGAATTTACCGTTTGGATGCGATTCTCGGTAAGTTCGGTAGCTAGTTCCATTACGACCTCAAGTGTTGCAGGTGAAGTGCTTATAACCGAGTCTTGAATTTTCGAGGGGAGGCCTCGAATGTAGTGTTCAACCAAGCGGTACACTGGGGTGAACAAGTTGGGGATCATTTGGTTTAGCTCGAGAAATCTTTTGTTGTAGGAAGTATGATCTCCTTCCTTTTGTTTTAACGAATGGAATTCATCTTCCAACTTCTTGATTTCGCTTCTTGGACAGAAGCGTCTTGTCATTATTTCCCTTAACTCTTCCCATGTTAAGGCCATAGCATCTTCGACTCCTCTCTTACCCTTTTCTGTGTTCCACCTGGTAAGGGCTACCCCAAATAGTCTCCCGGTTGCGTAACGTACCTTGCGATCCTCGGACAATCGCAAATTGAGGAAGGTGTTCTCCATTTCCTCAAACCAGTGGAGGAGAGCAGTGACACCTTCGGTTCCTTCATACTTTGGGGGATCGCAAGACTTGAAGTGTTTGTAGGAGCACCTTTTGGAGGGAGGGTTGTCGACGTTCTGGTCTTCTTGATTGGAGAGTTGATGGGATTCACGGTGAGAGCTTGTTGGACTTGAATTACGATGTCAGGAAGCACCGCGGCTATTTGTTTTGCAATTTGGGTGGACAAGCGTTCGTTTGACCTTCCTGACTTTCTACCTCCACGTAGTTGCCTAGCCGACATCTACAGAACATACATAGGAAGATTGTGAGTTTAAGAATTTAGTTCAGTGTTTAAAAGTAATAAAATAACATAATCATCAATAATGCAACTACATCCATAGGATGTCTTGGGTTTGCTCATGTTTGGGCCTCCAATGTCCCCCATACCATCGCCTGTATAGTCATGTGGGCCCCATAACTATTGGCTTAGTAGGATTCACATGGTGTTGGCGTTTAACACTCGCATCACCCGAATGAAAACCATGAAATATGATTGCGAGATGTATGGTAAGAGGGTGTCCAGGTGTAGACACAATGACAACTCAAAGTGGGGTTAGCTCACACGACGTTTGGTATAGCATGCTTTGGCCTAATAGGTCCTTCGTACTCTCATCGTTGGTCCCCAGGTAGGCAAACTGGTCCTTTATTTGGGATTTATACGAATGCCAAGCCTAGACAGGAGTTCCGACTACCGGTACTTGTACCCTTCCAGTTACTACATGCCCGTCATGAGAACTCACTTTGATGTGATTTGAAAATACAAAATTCGTTGCAAAAATCATGGAAATTGTGTGGTGTGTGCTCTCATGGATATGATATGTTATGAGGATATGATTCATGATTAGCATTGTATAATAATATGTACTTATGAACATGCTTGCATAACATTGAATGTAACAATAAACATAAAGCATATAAACATCATGAATTTTGTGTGTAACACATAAACAATTTAAAAATTCTAATCAACTATAGTATAGGCTTTAATAACCTATCCTATATCCCTATAGTCATGGCTCTGATACCAATCTGTCACACCCCGACCCGCAGCGGAATAAGAGTCGGGGCATAATTGGGTTATCACCAAAGCTCATGATGTTTACTAAAATGTTTCATATTTATTAAATTCAAATTACAACTTAAATGTTCAAATCAAATTCATACAAATACAAGGAAATGAAACTAAGTAAAACAATCCAAAGCTTAAACTGATTTATTCTTCTAGGCCCTCTTATAGTGTTTCTTGCCTCAACTGGATCACCTGTATCATATGTAAAATAGGGGAAAATTTTGGGTCAACAAAAGTTGGCGAGTGAACCTTGTTTAAAAACATTGTTATTGATTTCTTGTTGTATTTAATATTGAAAAGTTGTGCAATATTCATATGTGAGCAAACATATATAAACAAACAATCACAAACCACCTTGAATAGTATATGACATGAATGATAATGTATTGTGAGATCAAGGCTCAATCAAACGGAGCCGATCGTATGAAATGTATGATGATGTATGTGAGATCAAGGCTCAATCAAACGGAGCCGATCGAATGAGGCACCTGTACTCAACCCGTCTCCCACGGGGAGCTGATGGGCCTAATGAAATGCATGTACTGAATGATAACTTTAATCTAGACATATTCCACACAACAATTGATACATATTGAATACACATTTGATCACGGATATGATGGATGCACAAGTGTTTAAATATAATAAATAATTAAGCGACACATGATACACCCCAAGAATGTGATTAAAACGGGGAATTGGTAGAGATTCACTCACATTGGATGCGTTCTTTTGATGATGTTGGATGCGCACGAGTTTTTGGGATTGGATCGACGAGGAAAACTAACCTAAAAATAATAACGAAATAGTTCGGTAAATAAATGGATTTTTAGATTTATTTTTGTGAGTTTAAGGACATTTTCTAACTTTAAAAATATTATTTTTAAGTATTTTTAATTGATTTTTAAATTAAATAAATAAAAGAAATAAAATTTTTTGACTTTTTGACCGTTGACCGGTCCTGTTGACCGTTGACCGGTCGGACTGTGTGCACTGAGTGAGGCTCGAACCCGAGACCTCTCGTATGCGTGCACGCAGCTCTACCAACTGAGCTACGTGTCTAACCCGAAATATTCTCTGTTTTAATTTTATATATATATATATATACTAATTAATTTGTTATTTTATTTGAGTTAATATTAAAATGATTTAAAATGGCCGAACCGCTTGCAGGGACCCGGAGTCGAACTCGGGTCCTTCGGTTCGTTGCGCACAGCCCAACCAGTTGGGCTGTGTGTCTAATCTGTTTAAATTACGGTTTATATTATTCTTATACACATGCTGTGACTCGTTCTGATTCGGTTTTAAAAAGGTTGGTTTTAATTCTGAAAGTCGGTACGTTGCAAGATTCGAACTCGTGACGTGCATTGTATGTGTGCACACAGTCCACCGCTGGACTGTGTGTCTAACCCGGTTAAACATTCAATTTATATTAATCTTATACTCATTTCGACTTCGTCTTCTTCATTTATAACGACACAGACAAAGATGTCCGACTGTTCTTGCTTAAATCGTTCGTCTAACATATAAATGATTGAAATGTAATGGATAAAGAGAGTTTCGAAAACGAATGTACCGAACATGATGTTTTTCTCAGAACTCCGGCAAGGGTCGTCAGCTCTGATTTGTGAATTCCGTCTGAGCGGATCAAGTAATAGTTTTGATCAATGAGTTGTGAAATTAAGTGACTAAACAAGAGATAACAGAGGTTTAGATGATTGTACCGATTTACAGTGTGATTTCAGAATTTCCAGAGATTTTCCGGCGAGTCAGAATTTCCGGCAACGTCGTCTGGAACCGATTCTGGTTGAAGGATTGAAGTTAGTATATGTCTAACAATGGATTGAAAACGAAAGAGTCAAGAAATTTACCGATTTGGTGTAAGTCTGGGTTTTCCGGTGAAAGTCCGGCGAGTTCAGAATTTATCTGGCGAGTGCTAAGACTTCGATAAATTGTGTGATTTTGAGCGAAAATGTTACCAGAGACTTGAGTGTGAATTATAGGGAAGAAACAGGATGAATCGAGTCCGAATTTGATCTTGATTCGTGGTCAAAACTTTTCCGGCGGTTATGACTGGGATTGCGGGATTAGACATCGGTTATAACCGATGTCGAAGTTAATACACGCGTTCAGTCAAAGGAAAACGGTCGTGATTGGCGAAATCGTCGTTATTTCCGGCGACTGCGGATTGGGCGCGCTGAACTCGGGTTTTGATTTCGAGTTTTATTTTAAGTATTATTTGTTTCAGTATTATTTACAAAAGATGCAAGTGGCGGAGCGGTGAAATGGTTGTTTGTTGAGTGAACCGGCTGACCCGGGTTCGAAACCCGCAGCGGTATTAATTTTTTTTTATTCACTATTTCTTTATTTTTATTAATTATGTTTTAAAATTCTAACAATGTTTATTAGTTATGTATCGTTTAAAATTAATATGAACATTAAATACGCAACGAAAATTATAATTGAAATATTCGATTAATAAACGAAGCGGGTTTTGAAAACTCGTTTTTCGACGGATGTTACAAAATGGAAATGGGTCAAAACTCGCCCAAAGTGTATTCTTATTACAAAAACAAACCTCATGAATCATTTTATGCAAAAGATTAGATTACTACTAAAATGATAAACTTTTGTAAGCATGTCTGAAACACTAGTTATTGCAAAAAAAAAAAAAGAAGTAAAAATATTGCACAAAAGGTGTTTCGAGCCAACCAAATACATGCCAAAAAATCCATTTTGACACGTTACCTAACCTGTCCCTCTTACCACCTCTAGTTCGCTGTACACTTCACTTAGTTAATGTTGTCGGGCATACTAAGGGGCTGTTTGTTTAAGCTCTTAATGGTTCAGACCTTTTACTAGACCTTTTACTGGTTCAACACTTAATAGTTCAGACTGTTTGTTTCGCGAGTAGATGTCTGAATGGTTCAGACATTTGCCTTGAATGGTTAAGTACTTAAGTATTATACTGAGTTTGAATGGTTAAGACCTCTTATCTAAATTGGTCAGACATTTGCTTCCTGAATGGTTAAGAATTATACTGGCTCTTAATGGTTCAGAACTCTTGCTGGTTCAACACTTAATGGTTTAGACCTCTTACTATTGAGCACTTACCCATTTAGAAGTTGCCAAACAACCCCTAAATTTCATAAGAGGGTACTAAATTGTTACCAAGGAAACATGATTGAAAAAGCTGTTCACATAGTTTATAGATGTTTCCAACTTGTTACATATAGAATATATCTAAGATCGTTGTAGTGGTTAATAGTTTCGTCAACATATCTTCAAACTAATTTCATGAACAAACCCAAACTGGTATAATAGTTGGGCACTTTTAAGAAGTTCCTGCTCCATTTTCTCATGGAAAGACTATAATGGATGCATCAATGATCACCATACATATTAATTTTCACCGAAGATTCTTAGTTTGAAACTCCTTTTGAAAAAAAAAATCCTAGGCATTAAATCCTTTTGTATCGTCAGTCGTCACGAGTACTGACTATTGACTATATCATCATACCAAGATTATCTGTTTTCCATTTGTCCTCAGAAAAAAAAAATATACGTTAAACACTTCCTAGGCTTAATAAAGAAACAAGAAAACTAGACCAAGGAGTCTATTTCAAACCATAAAGGTAACAATCCTAGATGAAAAAAATTGGATGACTCCTGCTGAATCACAAACTCAGGGTTTTGTTGCATATGTAACCCCTCCTCAAAAATTTGCATTACAAATGCATTCATATAAATATCTAGTTGAAGTAAAAGCCAGAGTGATGAATCGGGGGAATACTGACTAATGAGATGAATGAAAGCCATAGTGGCTCTTCATATGTATAAGAATATCCTTTACCTAACCAATCGGACTCTAAATTGAGCAAGTAATCCATGTGGGTCTAGTTTAAAAGCATACAATAGTTTGCAAGTTGCAACCAACGCTACCCTTGCCACTGAAAGATCTACTAATTTCCATGCTCCATTCTTCTTTAGGTCTGACATTTCCTTTATATATAGCCTCAGAAACAGTTCAAAGAAAATGAAAATGTTCATGGCTGAGATACACACAATGACATGAATAAAAGGTGTAACAAAGATCAGAAGATACGGATATGAAGTGTGGATGTATTTGCTCATTTGACATGACTCAGAGGACAGCGTAGATATGGTCATATCATATGGAGTGAGTGTTGGCCCTTGGGTTTTAGCTTCTTAAGATTATCCAACTAAAAGGGTGATCTAATCTAAACTAACTGAAATATGTTGTAGGTTACTCATGGCCGACACCAATTGTCCAAGCTCCCGAATGATCCATAGAAATTTCCCAACTAAACATCAATCAAGCTTATTAGACCGGTTATATAATTAATTATTATATCTATAAGGCATCCAAGTGTAGTGTTATACCCTATTTGACACACTATTAAGTATCAACACATAAATTAATAAACAATACTTATTGATTCAAGTAAGCTCAACTGGGAAGAAAGGCGAAAAGAAAACTTGAATAAAGATTATGAAGGGCATTATCATTATAATTTAGGAGTCAATGATGACTTATGGAAACTAATATATGATGATGGAAATTATGAAAAGCTTGTCTACAAAAAGAAAAGCAACTATTCGCACAAAATATTCATTTTAAAAGAAATGCTAGACAGAATACCACACCAATACATAAATGCCGAAAACTTAAAGGAAATTGTGTTCATGTTTTGGGTTGTGAACATCCTTACAAAGTTGCAAAATCCGTGTGGAATATTTTCCTTTTTGTATGGAATCGTGGATGATAAATAAAAGCATACCACAAAATCAAAACGCTAGAGGATTGTAAAAATAATGAAAGAACAATGGAAAATAAGGACTGGAAAGTGGAAAGCTAAACAATTTCAAACCAAACCCTGAAATCATGGCACTGTTCGTATTTTCTTATGGGAACACAAAAACCAGCTTGATCGCAGATCTTAAACAATGGATACTAGATAACGCAGAATTAACATTGTTACACCTTATAGATGATGCTGGTAAGCTATATTCTAGAATACTAAAAAGTATAATCAATTACAGCCAAATAACAGCTGAGGCTTATGTCAGCTTTGTGACTAACTGCAATTATGGCTACCCTCCCAAAAGCAAAGAAATTCTTTTCCCTTTAAAATTCACCAAGTTCGATACAACAATTCCAGAGCTAAACTTCAAAACAGCTTTTACTTAATCATAGAACTAGATCAACTTCAGACCATCTCCTTTACATGTGTGTGGCTGTGTGCATATAGATATGTGAGACCAAGTTGTAGATTAATGGTATAAAATTCTCAATGTCTAAAGCAACATCATATTATCATGTCTCACCTTTTCAATAGTCAAATAGATAAATGAAAAGAGTTATATACTTACAAGGACAGAACATATACTCCAAATAGTAAATATCGATTCAGACCAGGCTCCAAAGTCTTTTGGAACTCATAGCTCTCTTCGTTGGAGTACCAATCATGACTATAGCTATTCACTTGCATATACCGTATAACATACTGGAAACTGGATCCTAGTTGATCTGACAGCTTATAGATATGCTTACTGAATTCGAGTAGCTATCTGTATTTACAATTCTCTTTTCACAGAATGATAGATATCAAGTGTGACCACCCAGAGATTGCTAAAAATTACAACTGAATCCACTTAGGACTTCTATCAGCCACTGTGCACAAATACAGCATTGGCTCAAGGACAAACAACATGCAAACAAACCAACCCAGAAAAACAGAACTAGAAAGCTACCAATGACAAAAGAATTAGTGACAGAGTAACATAATAAACTAGAAACAGATCTAACATCGTAAAACAACATGTAATAAAAAATACAAAGACACAAGCCCATGCAAAGTTCATCTAAACTGTAGAAAATGTAAGCCCCTAAAACAAAGCCCGTACACATTTGTACCCTTCCCCTAAAAGTCCTTTAACTTTAATCCTACGTCCCCACGAACCACTATCCTCCTGGACCATGTCCTCAGAAACTAAGTAGTTAATATCCCGATATATCAGTTATTGGTCCCTTGCAGAGATATCGATGCAAAATATCAGTCAGAATATCGGTACCCGACCGATATATCTCTGATTTTCCCGATATCAGTACCTTTCTTCTTAGTTCTACCATTCATCTTTCTTCTTAGGTTGCTATTAGTGTTTTAAGTCTTAATTGTTAATTGTTAGTGTTTTGCAAGTTGCAAAAGTTAATTTGTTAATGGTAGGAGAGTATACTGAATTGTTAGTGCTTACCGGTATCCCATACCGCGATAACCGATATCCGATATTTTACCGCATTAACTACTTAGCTCAGAAAGGTGCAACTATCAAAACCTAATGATTAACAATCGAATCAACCCAACTTCATAACATACAATCTGTTTCTATTTTCAGAGCAAAATCACCAATCAAAATATCAAACTTCACAATTGAAAAGATGCACACTTACAATGACAACACACAACGAGTCACTTGTCTGCCTTTTTCAAGACATTTCTCAGGGTTAGGATCATCCTTCTTACACTTAAGAAACGCAACATTTTCACCTCTGCATCTAACGGCGATGTGCTTCGATGCCGACATTAGCACCGCCGATGTCGGAACAGGTTCTCCGGCAGCCTCTACTGAACTCGCCATCTCAAATTGACCTAAATCTCAATCCTGATCAAACAACTTACACACATAGATTTGGAGTGAGATCAGATTAAAATTAACAGGAAAATAGACGATAATTTGAAGTGAAATAACAAGTAAATGTAGATTTTATTGTTGAATTAGGGTTTACATACCTTGGTTGTTGAGTTTTCTTTTACCGGAAATTGATGAACAGATTCGGTTCAGGGTGGCTGACAATGGGTGTGTTTTGAGAAAGTTACAAAAGATGCCCTATACTATGTCTTAACATGCAATATAGCCCCCAAACTTTTTTTATTTTCAAAATCTATAAGATACCGTGTCATGTACATGTTAGAGCAATTCACATCCGGTTCTGCATTTTTATGTGACTGGGTTCTACAAATTATAAAAAGTGGTTTTGAGTTGTTGTGAGTGAATGAGAGAAAAATGTTACTGTCCATTTGTGTATTTATGGGACACTATTCACTCCTATTAATTTTGTAATATTTTTTTAAAATGGTTGTCAGTGGAATGAGAGAAAAAAATAATGATAAAGATACAAAAATATTATTTAATTGATAAAGAGAGAGAAAATCTAAGTAATTTTTAGTGTAATTATAAAAATGGAGGTATACAAATAGAGGAAAGAATGTGAATGCTCTATATCACTATTATACGGAGGTATAGCGCATGGTATCTAGGTGTATATCATATGTATACGTTGTACATATCGCTTTAAAAAGATGAAATGGCTGATGAGATAGAAAAGTGGTTATAGAAGAAATGGGGTGCTTAGCACAAAGGAATCACTAATCCTTTATTTGATGGTCTTTTTTTTTGGAAAACATTAGTCAAACTAAGGAGCATACACATTAAGGGATTTTATAACTAGTTGAAAACGATCAAACTGCTTAAAACAAAGCAAATCATTCGGTTCAATCAGTTCGAGGTTTATATGGTTCGATTCATGGTATGAAAACCAAATTTGATGGTTATGTTTGAAACCATTTGATAACTTTTTTCAGAATATAATATTCTTGAACCTCATGTATCAATTTTATAAATTTTAATACAACTAAGTATTCGAAAATTACAACATGCCTTTATTTCTATAGAACGTAGCAACATACATTTAATAAAGAGTTAAATGCAATTTTAGTTCCTGTGGTTTGCGTCATTTTGCCAGTTTAATCAAAGATTTCATTTTTATCATGTGGGTCAAAAAGGTTTCACCGTTGCCATTTTAGTCCCCAGGTTAACTTCATCTGTATTTCTGTTAACGAAGAGCAATTCGTTTGCATTGCTGGTTAACATAATTACATATAAAATGACTACATTGCTCTTCTCGTTAACAGAAAAAAGGATGAAACTAACCCAGTGGACTAAAATAACAATGGTGAAACCTTTTTGGACCTACAGGGTAAAAATGATAACATTTGGACTAAACTGGAAAACAACCTAAACACATGGACTAAAATACCATTTAACTCTTTATTAATATAAAAAAGAGAAATGTTCCATTTGACTGTCACATAATAACCAAAAATTGGACAATGAGTTAGGTGATGTTGTTTTTTTATTAAAAATTTTGTGCAGGCTCTTTTTTCTGCGTCGCGTAGACCACGCGCAATAATTGTCATATGTAGGGGGACTTGAAGGGGTAAGGTCCTAAATCACACGCCGAGTAACGATTAGTCAACCGATCGCGCATGAAACCATATCAACCTTAAGTCATAAGGACAAACAAGCCATGCTACGCGCGGACCATCGATGCAAGGCGATAGGCCGCGCGAGTGCAAGAAGCTCCCGTAACTTGTAGAATGACACTTAGAAGTTATCTACAAGAAGAACAAGCCAACAACAACCTCGCGCGGGGAAGAGACTGTCTAGAAGAAACCGCGAAGAAGATAGATATGTACGAAAAGTACAACGATCAGAGCTACGGACCAATAACGAGGCGACAGCCTGTAGAAGATCGTGCTCCACGACGTACAGCGTACGACTGACAAAGAGTACACCGAGCTAGACACGTGGCACCAATCAGGTTACGCCGACCACTGTCCCATGATCTCCACTAACAGCGAAGGACAGATCAGACAATGAAGCTGGTTGTCAGGACACGTGGCTCCATTGGCAATACGGCAGGTAGCGACAACACCTTAGACCACTAAGTAACCTCGGCAGAGGAGACCAGATGGATATTCCCTGTCGCTTACCTTGGGCCCAAGGCCCATGAGCCCAATCCCTCTACAATTCCCCTCGGCTATAAATAGAACACTTGACTTGCTAGGTTTAATTATCACACTCTCAGCTCTCTCATTAATTACTTTATACTTAACCCTCAAAACAGTTATATTCTCACGCCATGTGGTTACGAGGGTAACTCCCTATTTTCCTCTGTAACGAGCCTAACGGGGTGTTTAGCGTTTTGCAGGATACTTTACTGAGTTTTTGGCTTGGGAGAAATTAACCTTTGTTGAACGAAACACATTCCCTGGACTAACCTCCGATTAGTTCGGTGTTTCTTCATTGGCGCCCACCGATTTTTAATCACTTCATTTTCTTCTCCAAGTCATCATAATGACTGGTTACGGGAATTTTCCCCAGAACTTCGAAGCAACCCCTCAAATAGGCCTAATGGACAACTCACATGTCCAAAATCCGCCTGTTGACGGGAGCAACGAAGGAAGATTGTTAACCGAAGGGGTTATTCGCGCGGGTGGTCCAAACCATCCCAAGCAGTAACCCCGCCCAGTAACGTCATTGGCCCTTCAACCATCGCGACACCAGGATTACCAGAGGGCGAAACACCGGAATTCTGGTTCGCGAAAAGCCAGAACAACTTGAACGTCATATACGCGCATCTGCGCGCACAACAGGGAGTCACGCAAGCACATACCAACCAGACGCCATTGGTCACGGCAGCAGCAAGGCGACCAACACAAGAAAATGTCCGAAGAGAAGATGGCCACACGACAACATACGAAAAACAGAGAGTGAGCGCCAGACTCTGTCTCACACACGTCGCTAACCCCCTCAGTAGCCGGCTAGGACCGCGAACATCGACAACGAATGGGGGGGAGACACTGACGAAAATGATCAAACTTACCACCCAAATGAGACGTCATCCGTCTTCAGTCGGTTGCAACACAACCATGAGTCTTACAAGCCAAGAAGGCACGTAGTCTACGACGAGTCTGTCGAACACGACTTCAACTTGGTTTACCAGCCTGCAGCAGCAGCCGAGCAATCAAGTTTACAAGAGCAATAGCCGTCGCGCCATTAGAAGGCAAAACTACTGCAAACGGTAGGGAAATTCAATGGGTTAACAGATCCGGATGACCATATTCAAGTATTTACAAGCGTGGGTGTACTAGGCGCATGGACGATGCCCATGTGGTGTCACTTATTCGTCCAAACCCTCACTGGAGCTGCTTGCGCATGGTTCGACAGCCTCCCTGCGGGCAGAATCAAATCCTGGCCTGATTTTCAAGAAAAGTTCTTGGCACACTTCAGCCAACAGAGGAGATACAAACGCGACACGTCTGAAGTAATGAACATTTGGAGGCGCGACAATGAGGGCCTCGAAGATTTCATCACACGCTTCAACAAGGAGTGTCTGGAGATAGGAAACGTGAGCGAAAGACCTAATGCGGGCGCATTTCAAAAACGCGATTCGATGTGACACGTTGATAAGAACGATTACCGCAAAGACGGAATGCCTGAAGAATGGGACAAGCTGATGACTGCAGCGAAGGTAGTCGCGTAAACCGAAGAATCATTGATGGGTAACAGGTCGACTTCACCGTTCAGATGATCGATACTCAAGAACAACCACATACGACTCCAGTAGGCACGACAGGAGAAACAAAGGGCCAAACTGGAGCGCACACAAATCAAGCGACTACGACATGCGCTCAACAGCCGAATATGACCGACAGCGCGACATACCAAGGTACCGCGAAGACGCGCGTACAATGATCGATAGAATCGGGTACAGAAGAGCAGTGAAAAACGAGAATAGAGACAGGCATTGGACTCCATTGTCCAAAACACCGAAGGAGGTCCTCATGACAGAGAATGTCAATTTCAAAGCGCCTCCACAAATGACGAACAAGAAGGGTCAAGATCCAAACCTGTATTGTGAATTTCACAAGGATACAGGGCATCGAACTAATGATTGCATCTCTTTGCGGGTAGAGATAGAGAAAGCACTAAAGAGCGGCAAGCTAAGCCACTTAGTGAAGAACGTGCGCAAAGACACGCGGCAGCTGCAGCACCCCGAGGAGAATAACCAGAAGAAAGTGCGATGTTTAGAAACACATATGGTGGAAGAACAATCGAAACGTTGGCGCGCAGACGTTAAAGGAAAAGGTCAAGTGACGAACCATGGCGCGAACAACAAGTGATTTTCCTAGTGGTAAAAGGAGGACCCCGTGCCACTCGACTCATAGTGGTTATGGGGATATTCGGACACTATGAAACGGAGTACATGTTCATCGACCCGGGAAGTACATCCGACATCATTTACGAACAATACTTCAACCAACTCGACAAAGAAGACAAAGCAAGATTGGAGCCAGTCGACTGCCCGTTGTCTGGTTTATGTAACGAAACCGTTTTCCCGCTAGGTCAGATCTCATTCCCAGTCACGTTGGGTAAAGGAGAAAAGTCCAGAACAGTCGAAGTCACGTTCATGGTCATGCCAGCTAATTCCCGCCATGATGTCTTGCTAGGACGGGAAACACATGGACAACTGCACATGATAGTATCCCCATCACATTCTGCGATAGGATTCCCTACTCAAGGAGGAGTCGCACTCATTTATTCCAAGAAGGAGGTAATGACGATAGAAGATGCGCCGTCACCAAAGAAATTCAAGCACCTGGCTAGCAATGAACTAGAAAAGTGGGTGTTGAATCGGAAATACCCAGAGCAGACCGTGACGCTAGGGCCCGCGATGTCCGATAACACCGAGCTTCTTGAAACAACTATTATTCTGCAATATGGATATCTTCGCCTGGACCCCAGCCGACATGACCGAGGTCCCGCGCGATATCGCTGAACATTGCTTAAATACCTTTCCAGCTGTTGAACCGAAAGTCCAAAGGAAACGGAGCCTAGGAGAAGCAAAAACAAAAGCAATGAATGAGCAAGTTGCAGAATTGTTAAAAGTCGGATCTTACGCGAAGTAAGATACCAGACGTGGGTAGCCAACCCAGTCATGGTAAAGAAAGCAAACGGCAGATGGCGCATGTTCGTTGATTATAAAGATCTGAACAAGGCATGTCCGAAGGATTGCTATTCCTTACCAAAAATAGATACAAAGATCGATTCGTTTGCACCATTCAGATGGAAGTGTTTCTTAGACTGCTACAGAGGATATCACCAAATACAAATGGCGCTCAAAGACGAAGATAATACGACTTTTAGAACCGAGATGGGTATTTTTTGTTACACAAAGATGCCATTTGGATTGCACAACACCGGAGCTACATACCAGCGCCTGATGGATAAAACCTTTGGAGAAGACATTGGCAAGCACATAGAAGTATACATCGATGATCTGGTAATAATGAGCCCGGAGGAGGACCAGATGTGAAAGACGTTGAAAAGACATTCAAATCCTTAAGAAGTGTTAACATGAAATTGAATCCGAGCAAATGCTCATTTGGAATGGAGGAAGGGAAATTCTTTGGGTTCATGGTTACGAAAGGCGGTTTCAAAGTAAATCCCGAGAAAATCCAAGCCATCGAAAGGATACCCTCACCAAGAAACGTCAAAGACATGCAGAGATTAGCCGGCAGATTAGCCGCGCTTAATCGATTCTTATCAAATCACGCTGCAAAATCCTTTCCGTTCATAAGCATGCTCCGGAATTGCGTAAAACAGAAAGAATTTAAATGGACATCGGAGGCCGAAGTCGCCTTTAAAGAGATGAAAGAATGTCTAATACATCTTCCAACGCTAACGGCGCCATTCAAAAACCTTGCTATTATACTTGTCCGCGTCAGAGAAAGCAGTCGGCGCAACCTTAGTTGTGGAGAGAAATACGGTACAAACTCCAATTTACTAAGTGAGCAAGTGCTGAACGACCCAGAAACACGTTATTCAATTATGGAAAAGCTTGTCTTATCGTTAGTCCACGCATCACGAAGGCTGCGGAGATACTTCGCAGACCATGTCATACACGTCTTGACAAATTACCACATTGGGACTATACTGAAGAAGCCAGAAATATCGGGAAGACTAGCAAAATGGGCGATCGAATTAGGGGGACACAGCCCGCGCCCAGCAATCAAGGGACAAGTCCTTGCGGACTTCACGACAGAGGTGCCGGAAGGGAAAGTCCCAGAATGTAGTTCCGTCGAATCCACGACAAGCGGGGAAGAAGAAACCTGGCTACTATATACTGACGGAGCCTCGAATGAAGATGGCGCAAGGGCAGGGTTGAGATTGGTCAGCCCGGAGAAAAGCGAGTTCACTTACGCCATCCGCTAAATTTCAAAAGCACGAACAATGAGGCAGAATATGAAGCTTTCCTAGCAGGTTTAAGGCTATGGGGGCAAAACATTTGCGCGTGCATGTCGATTCTTTGTTGGTAGCAGGCCAAATTAATGGTCTATACGATGCCAAAGGAGAAACAATGATATTGTACCTAGAACAAGCCAGACAATTAATCAAGAACTTTCAAAGCGTTAAGGTTGTGCACATTAACATGAGCGAAAACAAACAAGTGGATGCATTAAGTAAGCTAGCAACAACTGCTTTTGAGCATCTCACGAAGGACGTTAGGATCGAAGTCCTAAAAAATGCATTCGTCCCTCTGAGACAAGTGAATATGGTGGAAATAGGATCGCCATCATGGATGACCCCTATCATGCAATATCTACAAAACGGCTCTCTGCCAGCAAACAAGGCAGAGGCGCGCAAGATTCTGAACAAAGCGCTTCAATACCAAATGGACGATGGCGTCCTGTATCGGCGATCATACCTGGGACCACTACTGCGATGCGTAGACCCCCAGGACGCTGAGTACTTGATACGAGAAATACATGAAGGGATTTGCGGGATCCACGCGGGACCGCGAATGGTCGTGGCAAAGATAATGAATGCAGGGTATTATTGGACGCTGAGTACTTGATACGAGAAATACATGTGTAGACCCCCAGGACGCTGAGTACTAGATCTTGATTTGCTTGAAGAAAGGCGTGAAAATTTCGCCATCAAAGAAGCAAAGTACAAGTCAAAGTTAGAAAAATATTACAATGCGAGGGTACGTGTATGAATCTTTCGACCAGGAGAATACGTGCTTTGCGACAATGAAGCTTCCAATGCAGAACGCCCTGGGAAACTAGCACCCAAATGGGAAGGCCCTTATATCATTCACGACGTCCTGGGAAAAGCGCATACAAGCTTCGAACGTTGAATGATCAACTTGTGCCACGCACTTGGAACGCGCAGCAATTACGCAAGTGCTACATGTAAGCAATGCTTTTCAATCCCACGAAGGGTCGAGAACCCAATTAGATATCACGTTTGGAATCAAAAGCCACGAGCCTATTGTCTAGTGCCTTTTGTAATCAAAGGCCGAGAGCCTAAAAATCAATTATCGGTTTAATAGAACGTTTTTCTTTGCAAATCACGATACTCGTTATAAATGCATGATAACTTTGAGTGCGCGCAAAAACGTGGCTAGAAAATATCAAATTCCTATATGCGCACGGAATTCGACAACAACTACAAGATTTAAAATTTGCCAGCCACTTATTCACACTACCTAAACAAAGTTATAAGGAAAATAGAGAAAACATGACAGTAATTATAACAAGTATCGCATTGAGTAATTCAATCACAAGGCCTCACAACACGATGACATGGCAAATGAAACAATACTAGAGACGCCCGTAATCGCGTGGTTCTCAAAGAAATGCATGTCAAAGCACATACACGCACGACACAAAACCAAGGTTGATAACTTCAAGTCAAATCAAGACAGAATATTTCTACAACTTAACAAATTACCAAAACAAGCTATATGAGGCACAAACGCCTTTAACAATTAAAACAACTCGCCACCAGGCAACACCTAACCTACTGAACACCATCGCTATCACCATCATCCCCCGCTTCGTCATCGTCTTCGTCGTCAGAAAGGTCTATCGCTTCTGGGGGCTCAAAAATATCTTTCAACCGCGCAACATAATCATTGTGTTTTAACGCTTCAGAAACCAGTTGCATAATCGAGAAGACTCAGATTATTGTAGGCCCGTTGATGTGAAGCATAAGACGTGCGAACATCGCTAGTTACAGAGCAGTGACTGGCGTCCCAATCCTTTTCCACGACCTCATGAACATGACCAACACATTCCTGATAACCTTCGAGGTGACCAACCTGACGCGCAGCAACAGTAAGCGCCGCCACAGTTTGATCCAACTCGGGAGAGTTGAGCACAGCACCAAACAATAACATAGAGGAGTCAGATAGATAAAGCGCAAGAACAAGAGGAACGCGAGAAGGTACAAACTTACATAAGAGATGCCGTAATCCTTAAGCCATTCAGATGCATTCACAAGCGGTTCCACAGTTGCTTGAGTTTCAAAATAATTCTCCTGAGCGACATTCAACGCAGACTGCGAAAGACGGCGAGCCTCCTCAGCTGTATCTGCCCGTGTTTTTTCCTCCGTAATCTTGGCCTCTGACTCGTGCAGAAGACGGCGGAGCTCTACAAGTTCAGCATCCCTGCCAGTCAAGTCTCTATCCTGAGAGACGAGACTGCCTTCAACTCTTCCTGGGAAGTGATGAATGTTCTAAGTTCCTCAAAATCCTTATGCAATTGAATAGACTCAAGATGAGTACGAACCTGTTCTTTTTCAGCGCGCTCTTGACGGAGTTTGGCAGCAGCAAGTTGAGTTTCCAACTCAGAATTGGTCTTAGATAGATCCTCGGCTTTGACGGTCAGCTCATCAATGATTTTGGAAGAGGCTTTGACGTTCGCTTTCAGCTTGTTTATCTCGCTTCGCGCAGCGTACATCTTGCGATTATCCCAGTCGCACACCTCCTTCCATTCAGACTGCTCCTTAGCAAGAAGCGCCTCACTAGCCTCCAATTTCTTCTTCCACCCCAATACTGCCCACTCTTCACTCTTCTTGTCAGCATCCAACCTTTTTCGCTCAAGAGCAAGTTCTTCCTCGACTTTTTCGAATTTTTCATGATCAGATGACAAACGCCGGCGATAAGCCTCAACCTCAGCATGCTCCCGATACATGGTACGCCATTCACGCACAATCTGATGAGTAGTTGAAACATTATTCGCATGCACAACAACGTGTGACTGATAAAGACGCTCGTGCTGACGTTGCTTCTGAAAATTCACCTCCGCCGGAGGGAATATGTCGTTCAACCACTCCCTACACTCGGGGAGCTTGAGAAGAGTATCTCCCTGCTTCAGCTTCCACACGGGAATGTGAATATCCCCGGCGTGAGTCTCATTATATGAACGATAGTAATGATCGCCCGGGCTATCATCAGGTCGAATAGGGGACGGCTCCTTCTCTCTAGCGCGAAAATCAAGTGCTTTACCTTCACCACCACTAGTCTGAGTAGGAATTTCCTTAAGAATATTGCCGGAATCCACAGGCTCATCGGCTTTACTAGCCTCTACCGGCCCCTTTGACTAAACAAGTACATCAGTGGCAACCCCGATGGGTTGACTGGATGGCCTTGTAACTTGAACACCCGCCGGTATAGACCTGTCAACAACGGAAAATTCACCTATACCTGATCCCAAGTCTCGCGCCTCATCCCTAACAGGTTTTTTGAGCGCAGAGCCACCAGAGGATTGGGCTTCAACATCCTTCAAAGAATAATCTTAAACAGTATCCGGTAGCTTGTGAACAGTATCCGTGGGTGGTGCAGGCGGTTGATCTCCAGTTTTCAGAGGAATAATCTTGAACTTAATAGGAGCTTTTTTGGATTCTGCACCACAAAACAAAGCAAATCATAAGAGGAATAATAAAGCGTGATTTTAGTTTAACACAATTTTGCAAACCTTACCAGGCAAAAGGGAAGTCATCAGAGAAGCAATGTCTACTCGTTTGCCGATAACAGGCTTGGAAAACACGACCTTCTTGGGAGACGGCCCACCTTGACCGCTAGACTCAGACCGCGGCCACTTAAGAGAAGGCTTCTTAATAAGCGCCGGAGGAGATTCCTCTTCCTCATCAGCCGGGTTAAAAGAAGGCGCAACATCATGTTCCGCCGAACCAACACCACGAACTCCCTTGGTATCAAAGCCACCAACCTTGCCTGAGAAATTCAAGGCTCCAATGGAGTCAGCAACAATAATATAATCATCCAATTGGCGCTGCTTAAAGCGACGCATACCTTGCCGAGACGTCGCGTCTGAAGCAGCAGCAGGCACTTCCGCCTTAATTTCAGAAGCAACGGTTTTCTTCCTCTTGCTTTGAGGTTTAGGCTTCTGATCTTCAGGATACATGCCCAGGTTACGTAAACTACCTGCACACGAGGGATGGAGTTTTGGTAAACCATGATCCGAGGAAGCTATAGACTCCCCACTGGAAAGCAAGACAACATCTTCCCCAGCAGGAGTTATAGCGCGACAAGGCCTAGGATTCACGGGAAGCGCACCTTCGGTAGCAGTAACAGGCGCGGCAAAAGAACCAAGAACAGGATACATGAAGTTCCCACAAATCTGTTCATACCACATCTCCTCTCCATCGCGCAAGGGGCGGGTACCCATAACCCCAGCATGAGTGGCAAAAGCGTGGTGATAAAGAGGCACCTCTGCAAGGGAAATTCACTGTAAAAGGAAGCAACAAAAGAGGGAACAAACACAGACATAAACACAACAGTGGCAAACATGAACAAGTACCTTGACCATCCAACAAAAGCACAAGGACGCTCGTGCTCGAAGCTGGCCATTTGTCACTCATCCCCGCGGCTACAAGCGTAAACTCTCCAAAAGCCCTATTTGGCAGGGGGCGCAGTTGTTCATACCATTTAACTCCCTTAGGTATCTTTAAATCTTCCTTTGGTATGGGGACGGATGACGAAATTCCATAGCAATAGGGAGTACTTCTTCCCGAATGTAGAAGAACTTACACTTCCAGTCGTGATAACTTTTGGGAGGGTTAATCAAAGGTTTTTTAGAGTCGCGCGTGGCGAAAGAATAGAAACCCAAATTGGCTTGCAATTGATAAAAAGCGCGAAACTTGTCGACGGTAGGTTTCTCCCCTTGAGACCGCAAGCAAAACTCAAAATGCCTAACCCTCACCATCCCTAGCGGGCTAAGATGAGAAACGTGTATACGATAGTGTGATAGCAGACCCCCAAAGAAGTGAGTCGCCGGTAAACGAAAGTTACCTTCACCAAAGAAATCGGCGAAAAGAGTAATATACCTAGGGGCGCATCTGCGGCAGTCTGTCATGTTAAAGGGAACCGGGCATCCCACTCCAAGGCGAACTCGTTCCCTCTCACAATTTGTTCAAAAGATGCCTGATCTCATTTCAAGGGCGTCATGCTTCTACCAACTTCCTCAACTTCAACGTCTTCGTGTTGATCAGACATAACCACACGACAGAAAGTTTTTAGAAAGAATACGAGTCGAGGATCTGAAGAGGCGAGGAACAAATCTGGGAAATGATGAAGAACAGGTTGAAGATCTTCAATGAACGATTTTGAAGGTTTGAAGATTTGAAGAAAGAAGTGGGCAGTCAAACAGGAAAAGTGACCAACAAGAGGAGGCCATCGGATATTTATACCCATCGCATTTAATGCGATGGGTAACCGTGCCCGACAAGTGGGATGAACGACCAACTAGGGGGCGACACGTCGGGCGGAAAAAGCGGAATGACGGTTACCACGCGCGCGTGGCCGCCAATCGCCTGACAGAAGCCGTAACGACATGCCTGACACAGTGACGGCATGACATCTGCAGTGTCAGCAGTCTACTCACTTGTCAACATCATTACCAACCTGTCAGCAACCACAATTTTTGAATCCCAATAAGTTTCCCGCTCAAAGTAACGAGAAGGTTTTCCTTCAACATGAAGCAATCCCCACGCGCCGTAGCGCTACATCGCCCAGATAATCCTGAATAACAGCGCAAAGAAAGACACCATCTTTAGTCCAAAGCTCCACCCAATTACTTCGCGCATGGAAGAAGCACTGGACTGGGGGGACTTGATGGGGTATGGTCCTAAATCACGCGCCGAGTAACGATTAGTCAACCGTATCGGCGCATGAAACCATACCAACCTAAGTCATAAGGACAAACAGGCCATGCTACGCGCGGACCATCGATGCAAGGCGATAGGCCGCGCGAGTGCAAGAAGCTCCCGTAACTTGTAGAATGACACTTAGAAGTTATCTACAAGAAGAACAAGCCAACAACAACCTCGCGCGGGGAAGAGACCTTCTAGAAGAAACCGCGAAGAAGATAAAGATCTGTACGAAAAGTACAACGATCAGAGCTACGGACCAATAACGAGGCGACAGCCTGTAGAAGATCGTGCTCCACGACGTACAGGCGTACGACTGACAAAGAGTACACCGAGCTAGACACGTGGCACCAATCAGGTTACGCCGACCACTGTCCCATGATCTCCACTAACAGCGAAGGACAGATCAGACAATGAAGCTGGTTGTTTGGACACGTGGCTCCATTGGCAATACGGCAGGTAGCGACAACACCTGAGACCACTAAGTAACCTCGGCAGAGGAGACCAGATAGATATTCCCTGTCGCTTACCTTGGGCCCAAGGCCCATGAGCCCAATCCCTCTACAATTCCCCTCGGCTATAAATAGAACACTTGACTGCTAGGTTTAATTATCACACTCTCAGCTCTCTCATTAATTACTTTATACTTAACCCTCAAAACAGTTACTTATTCTCACGCCGGATGTGGTTACGAGGGGTAACTCCCTATTTTCCTCTCGTAACGAGCCTAACGGGGTGTTTAGCGTTTTGCATGATACTTTATTGAGTTTTTGGCTTGGAGAGGAAGATCAACCTTTGTTGAACGAAACACATTCCCTGGACTAACCTCTGATTAGTTCGGTGTTTCTTCAGATAAAAAATCACAAAGTTTGACTTGATAGATGGTTTAAACTTTTGACTATTAACATAACCTCAAATAAAGGAATCTACACAGATTTAAGTTTCATGTGTATGTGATTTCACAACCAATGCATCTTGAATAAGAATCATATTCCATGAATATGATCCAAAATCATTATCATCGATTTATGTCTAAAGATAATACATAAAATAAATAGAATTACAACTTCTGAATATAGAGTAAGATTAATGTTGTAGGCCAAAGACATAAATGCTTCATTTTACATGATGAGTGATATTAATACTATGTTGATATGAGAGTGACAAAATCTCGACCAACGGTGTAGTCAACTACTGATCGCGTCGGTTAGCTGTTGACGGAGATCGGAAAACGCTGATTTAACGGCGGAGACACTGGTGGAGAGAGCAATGGAGGTGACTTTGCGACCAACATCGAGTTGTTGAAATGGATGGGAAGGTAGGTTTTGTCACCTTTTATTTGTTTTTAATAAATATGGCATTTTAATATTTAAAGGCTGAGCTGGAAATAAATGAGATAAGGTGACTTTATATTCTTGTGTTTATTTATTTAAAAACTATTGTGTGGTCTGAATTTGATTTCCTTAACAACCATGGTAAATGCCGTTTGTTTGATTGGTTTATCAAGATTTTAAAAAATAAAAACATAAAATAAATCAAGACATGACACCCATACTTGATATTTTTGTTGTTTGAGAATGTTATTATTAGATATAATAAATATCTTTTTTGTATGAAAAGTTATTTTTAAAATGTAGCGATACTTGTTCATCGACAAAAGTCAGCTAATGAGGTCGGTTTTAACAACCTTACTTCCCAATTTAGCAACCTATTTTGACGGTTGAAATGCTGACTAATCTCAACATTTAGTTGTTTTTTAGGAGGGAGATTATTAGGGAGGATGAATCGGTACCGGGTATCGGTTATATTCGGTATTTGTATGGTATCTAATTTTTTCATTTTTTGGTATCGGTACTGGTATGATACCGTATTGTACCGGTATATTCGATACGCTGTAATCATTTTCTTCATTTTTCGGTACCGGTCTGATACCATAGTTGTCCCTAGAGATTATATAGTTTTAGCATCTTGAAAGCTTGAATGGTGAAGACTCATTATTTGTTGCAAGTGATTCGTGAATTTCAGTTAGTACAAATTGTGGCATCTCATAGCTTAACGATGTTATATATGATTTTAAGTGTCTCTACTTAGTTTTTTTTGGAATAAAATCGACAAATAATAAAACAAACAATCATAGGTTAGTAGGTAATTGACTATAAGCTTCAATATCTATAAAAAATATTTTTAAAATTTACCGAATACCGGAGAATATACATAAACACAACAGCACAATAATAGTTAAAAGGAAAAATTACAAAAATAGGCGTTGACCGTCATAACTTTCAAAAAAGGCAACCTCATGCTTCTTTGGAGCGACTTCTCAAGCACCCAATAAAAATGGAAATGTGGTGTTGCAAGTGTTGCAGGTGGACCCATACACGTCGCATGCACTTCCAGACGCATAAATGAAATGATTTCCAAAGACGCATCGTACACTTCCAGATGCATCCCGTGCATGATGCGTCACTCCAATGATCCATGAGGTGACCAAGTGATTTTGCTCAATGACCATTTTTGTAAATTTCCTTGGTTAAACTTCTAACTATTTTAAGAAATTTTACTTTGTAGCTGCTTTTTCATCCAGAGTTATTTTGATAATAGCTTGAATATTACTCTCTTAAAGTCCCCTTTTTATACAGAGCATAAATTGGTTGAAATTGCTAGGTACATGAATATAGTTTTATAATTGTTGCTTTTGAAAGGGATAATATAAAAAAAACTAGATTGTAACATAGTTTAATATTTATTAATATATTCTGTTTAAAAATATATTACAAACGATGTGACTGTTTAAAAGCTACATTATATTTTAAGCTCGACGTTTATCCTATATATGTTTAGCGACCCAAGCTACAAACACCAATGGATCTTAAAAGAAATCCAAGTGGATGATTATAATAAAGGTAACCCTAGTAATAAAATTTTTTGTATATTTGACCATGATTAACTTAACATGTTTCAAAACTCATAAGCGTGACTTTTATTTTTTTATATATTGGTCACGAGCACAGAAGTAATAACTAAAATTTTCAATCTCAAGTTTTAATTTTGTATTAAAAAAAAATAATGACAATATTACAAGCTCTATATAATGACCTTTTTTGACAGCTAAAATCTTTATACCTGCTCTTTTGCTAAACCCATAATCATATAGTTAAAAAAACACATTATTTTACCATCAAATTATCATCTTAAAGACGATAATGAATAATAACTAGCAATAACAAATAACTATAGCATTAATTAGTAATAAATAACCCACAAATATTAGTCACAAGATATAAATGCGAATCCTACAAAAAAACTGGCTTGTCCAAACACCTTGTTTTCGTCCATATATTATAGTTTTCATTTCTTGCAGTTTTAGTTGTGACACTATTATATTGTAAGTATGTGTTATTAGGTTGAATAGAGCGGTTGAATGAACTATTATATATATATATATATATATATATATATATATAACGAGAATGAGAATGAATGAAACAACCAATCAAAACCAAATTTTTTAATAAAAATCTCATTGTAATTAAAATACAACATCAAAATAAGAGTTTACAACATCAAATAATTCATTTCTCTCCTCAAAATCACGCTTATTAGATTTTTTACGCATGTGTAAATTTAACAAACTTACACATGTATAAATGATAAACTTACACACGTGTAAAAAAATCATTTACGAATTCACGTAAATTTAAACGTGTAAATTAAATTTATTGTATTCGAATAATAATGATTAGTGAAAAGAAATTTCGAATTTGAACCATTTTTGACAAAATTCTCGTGGTTTTTTCATTCGTTCTCACGGTTCTCGCGAATAGTCGCGATATTTAGCGTTCTCATTTAAACCCTCCCCTATAATATATAAGTCAAAACTAATAAAATGAACAAGTGATTCTAGCTCGAAAAAAATGTGTCATTTCGTAATGTTTTATTGTTATTATTTTTTAAAACCAAATGGGTATTGGCCCACTAAACCTAATGTCGACATGCTAACTGTCACACCCCGACCCGCAGCGGAAAAGGTGACCGGGGCATGATTGGGTTATCATCAAAGCTCATGACATTTATTATAACGTTTCATATTCATTAATACAATTTAATGGGAAATTTACAATCATAATTACATCATGACCTAAACATCAATCTAGTCTTCTTTGTTTTCTTCTAAGGCATATCCTATGTTTTCCTTGCTTCATCCTGTTCACCTGTATCATGTGTAAAAAGGGTTTTTGGATCAACAAAAAGTTGGCGAGTGAATCCTATGGAAAACATTTGAACAAGTTTATTTAATTGATTATAAAATAAGTGCACGACCACATATGAGTAAAAATAGATGTAAACTTATTCACCAATCAATTTAATATTAAACAATACACACATGAACAATAATGGATCGTTTAGAGGCACGCGTTGCTCAACTCGTCTCTCACGAGGAACTGATGGGCCTAATGAATGAATTGCATAAACTGGACAATATGAAATACATAACTACAAACAATATAAACTCAATAATACACACATGAACAATAATGGATTTGTTTTGAGGCACGCGTTGCTCAACTCGTCTACCACGAGGAACTGATGGGCTTAATGAATGACTTTCATATAAGTTGACAAAATGAAATACATAACCACAACAATATAAACAATCTAAGTTTAGATCACGATATGGTATGGCACAAGTTTAAATAAACGAGTTAATTATTTTGTGACACATGACACACCCCAAAACGTGTAATTAAAAAGGGGAAGTTGTAAGATTCACTCACAGTAGGTGCGTTCGGTTGATGATGTTGAATGCACGCGAAGTGGTTTTAACCACGAGTGAAATTAACCTAGATAAATAGCATTATGGTTCGGTAAGTAAACGGGTTTTATTAATCCATTTTAGTAGGATTGTTGGGTGTATTTTTGTGAGTTTAAGGCTATTTTCTAACCTTAAAAATGTTATTTTTAAGTATTTTTAATTGATTTTTAATTAAAATAAATAAATAAAAATAATAAAAAAGTTGACTTTTTTTGACCGTTGACCGTTGACCATTGACTGTTGACTTTGACCGGTTCGTATGCGTTATTGTGTGCGCTGAGTGAGGCTCGAACCCGAGACCTCCCGTACGCGTGCACGCAGCTCTACCAACTGAGCTACGTGTCTAACCCGAAATATTTCTGTTTTTAATTATATTTATATATTAATTAGATTAATCCGAAAATCAACTTATTTCTAAAAAGATTTTAATCAGTGACTCGGTGCGCTCCACAGGTCTCGAACCCGGGACCTGTGGTTTAGGTTAACACACAGTCCACCGCTGGACTGTGTGTTTAACTTGTTATATAATCTGATTTATATTATACTTATGAACAAACTTCATTATTTCATTTCTGCCTTATTTTAAAAAGTTTATATAATTGTCCGAATCGGTGCAGTAGACCGGACTCGAACTCTTGACGTGTGTTTAAACATTCACACAGTCCACCGCTGGACTGTGTGTTTATCTTGGTTATTATTCCGGATATTATTAAACTTAACATGTACAGCGGTGACTCCGGTTCGGTTAAAAAAAAAAGACATTTTTATTAAGGCAAGCATGCGTGGGACAAGATTCGAACTCAAGACGTTTATGTGTTTAATGTGCACACAGTCCATCGCTGGACTGTGTGTCTAACCCGAGTTATTTCTTGATTTAAATTAAACTTATATGTTACCGAAACTTCGTCTTCTTCGTCAGTTTTAACCAGAAACGATGACTGACTGGTTCGAAGTTTTAATCATGTTCGTTAGTGTTTTGAGGTTAATTACAGATGAGATATGTAAAAAGAATGAAAGATTTAAGCGTAAGGTATACCGACTGAACTCCTCTGTTTCTCCGGCGAAACTCCGGTGACAGCAAAAGATTCCGGCGACGTGTGTGTTTGCGGCAGAGGGTCTTCAACGAGCTTGAGATGAATGTGGGTGACTTCGGTATAAGCTCTGGGGGTTCAGTAAAGCTCAGAAGTGAAGGGTTCGGTTTTCCGGCGAGGTACAGAAGTTTTCCGGCGAATGAAATTACGTCGGGTAAAGGTGCGGTTTTGAGCGAAAAAGCTTGCAGAGGTTCGAGGAGGTATTTATAAGGCAGGTTATCGATGAATTTGGTCCAACTTCCGACTTGATTCGTCGGTTAGAAATTCTCCGGCGGTTATAGCTTGTGTCGCGGGTTCAGGCGTCGGTTTATAACCGATGTAGTGATTAAGTTTTACGTTATAACTGAAGATATCGTAAATTCTTGGCGAGTTAGTCGGGATTTCCGACGACTGAAATTTGGGCGCCGGTTTTTGAATTTGGGATTCATGATATGAATTAATTGATTCTAATAATTACCAAGAAATACAAGTGGCGCAGTGGTTGAGTGTGCGTGTGTTAAGTCTGTTGTTGACCCGACTGACCCGGGTTCGAAACCCGGCAGTGTCATTTTATTTTTATTTCCTTATTTTTAACAATTTTTAAAAAACAAATTATATATTCCAATATAATAATTAATTATGTAGCGTTTAAAATTAATTTGGGCATTAAATACGCCACGAAATTTTAAACTGATTGTTCGGTTAATAAACGGAGCGGGTTTGGTAAAAATCCGTTTTTCGACGGATGTTACAGTATCCCCTGCTTTTTAGAAATTTCGTACCGAAATTTAAGTAGTGATATAATTGACTAAAAATGATGGTGTTTAGTTTGACAGTTACATGCTTAGAAAAAGTAAGGGTTTAAGTTTTTGTTTGAGGCGGTAACGTTCCTTGTAAGGGTTAAGTACCCTATTACAGGAATCGCTTTTTGTTGCCTACTGTAAAAGTATTGATAAGCAGAGTTGATTCGCTAAATATGATATCATGCATAAGAGTTTGGATATGTTTGGAAGGATATGGTTATATCCTAAGACAAAACTTCTTATACTACAACCTACATGAAACTTCTCATAACCCTCTAACAATACCTCTGATCCTTTGACAAGAATACTTATATATAGGAAGTACCAGCGGCGTATCCACCATATTCTTGTCAAATTTTCATTGGTTTTATCAGTAAGTTATGATTGGTCCTATGATGTAACTCTAGAACATAAATAACACAACAACCAATATTTGAATCCACATTCTAATAGCATATAGGTTTTAATGGTGACAGTTCCTCTCTCGTTTGTTATGATGGAGAGGTTAGTTTATGTAGAAATAGAACACAGTCCAATTTCTTTAAATGGCGAGATGATATGAAGGTAACACAAATTTCAACCAAGGCAATACTAAATCCTACATGGAACTTCTCATAACCGCCTGATAATGCCTCTGATCCTTTGGCAATAATACTTATATATAGGAAGTACCAGCGGCGTATCCACCATATTCTCGTCAAATTTTCATTGATTTTATCAGTGAATTATGATTAGTCCTATGTGACTCTACAACCAATACAACAAACACAAAAATACTGAAAATGAAAAAAATGTCTGTGCGATCAAGGCTCAATCAAACGGAGCCGATCGTATTGCATGTACTGAAAATGAAAATGTCTGTGTGATCAAGGCTCAATCAAGCGGAGCCGATCGTATTGCATGTACTGAAAATAATAAATTTAATCTAAACAACAATCACACAAACAGCTTATACATGGAACCTCTCATAACCGCCTGATAATGCCTCCGATCCTTTGACAAGAATACTTATATATAGGAAGTACCAGCGGCGTATCCACCATATTCTTGTCAAATTTTAATTGACTTTATCCACAAGTTATGATTAGTTCTATATGACTCTACAACAAACACTACAACCACAAGATACTGATAATGAAAATGTCTGTGCGATCAAGGCTCAATCAAACGAAGCTGATCGTATTGCATGTACTGAAAATGAAAATGTCTGTGCGATCAAGGCTCAATCAAACGGAGCCGATCGTATTGCATGTACCGAAAATAATAAATTTAATCTAAACAATAATCACACAAACAGCCTATACATGGAACCTCTCATAACCGCCTGATAATGCCTCCGATTCTTTGACAAGAATACTTATATATAGGAAGTACCAGCGGCGTATCCACCATATTCTCGTCAAATTCTCATTGACTTTATCCACAAGTTATGATTAGTTCTATGTGACTCTACAACAAACACAACAACCACAAGATACTGATAATGAAAATGTCTGTGCGATCAAGGCTCAATCAAACGGAGCCGATCGTATGTGGGCACGCCGGGTTCACGCTCATAATGAAATGGGGAACATGCTCAACGCTCATAATGTAATGGGTAGCGGCGGCCTATGAAATTGCATGTACTGAAAATAATAAACAATAATTACTCAAACAGTTTACACATGGAACCTCTCATAACCCCCAGATAATGCTTCTGATCCTTTGACAAGAATACTTATATATAGGAAGTACCAGCGGCGTATCCACCATATTCTTGTCAAAGTTTCATTGGCTTTATCCTTAAGTTATGATTGGTTCTATGTGATTCTAAAACATAAAGAAAAACATAAAACTAAACGATTGGAGAATCTGGATCTTCGGTGAAGAGGACTAGTTGGGTATCTTCGTTTGGGCCGTCATTATCTTTGACAGGATTGGCGTTGATGTTGAAGACTCTTCCACTTGCTGGTGGCCTAGCGGTTGGGTTTTCTTGGTTTACTTGGTTAACTGGGTTTGATTGGGCTTGAGCGTTTATGATGTTAACCAATCGAGGGCACGTGTTTCTAAAGTGGGTAGGGTCGCCACAATTGAAACAAGCTCGAACATATGGGAACATGGGGTATTGGGGTTGTTGATAGGTTTGGATCATGTTTTGAGTAGGGGGAGAGATTTGGTTTTGAAAGGTGCGGCAAACCTTGCTCAAATGACCATAGCGTGCACAAGTTGCACATAGTCGACACGGTAAAGTAAGGGGATGGTGATAAAAACAGTTGTTACATCGAGGGTGAGGTCCAAGATATGGTTTCTTATTTGGGTAAGTTGAGTTGGGTGCCACTTGAGTGATTGGGATAGCTTGATGGGTATGGCGTGTGAAATTGGTTGATTTCGTTGGATAGTAGCGAAAAGTTGCCCGTCTCTTTTTCTCTTAAAAGTGGGTTGAGAAGGGGATTCGGTTTGCGTGTAGTCGGAGGTTTCAGTCGATGCTTTATCCTTCTTCTTCTCCTCCTTGAAGTCTTTGTTCCAGATTCGGTTCTCGGTGAGCGCTGTTGCTAGCTCCATTGCTGCTTCCAAAGTTGCAGGCGTGGTACTTATTACAGAGTCTTGAATCTTTGACGGAAGACCACGAATATAGTGCTCGATCAAACGGTAGAGGGGAGTGAACATGTTGGGCATTTGATGTAACTCGAGGAATCTTTTGTTGTACGTGGTGTGGTCTCCTTCCTTTTGCTTCAACGAATAAAATTCATCTTCTAATTTCTTGATTTCGCTCCTTGGGCAAAATCGTCTGGTCATGATTTCCTTCAATGCATTCCAAGTTAAAGTCATAACATTTTCAACACCTCGTCTGGCCTTCTCTGTATTCCACCAAGTAAGTGCTATCCCATATAATCGACCGGTAGCATATCGCACTTTGCGATCATCGGGGCAATCGCAAATTAGAAAAGTGTTCTCCATCTCTTCAAACCAATGGAGGGGAGCGGTGACGCCTTCAGTCCCTTTGTATTTTGGAGGGTCGCATGATTTGAAATGCTTGTAGGTGCATTTAGTGATATTTGGGGGAGGGTTGATAACGTTTTGATTTTCTTGATTGACAGGATTAGCGGTAAGTGCTTGTTGGACTTGGATTACAATATTGGGTATTACGGCAGCCATTTGTTGAGTGATTAGGGCAGCCATGCGTTCGCGGGCTTTTCCTGCTCTCATCTTCCTACGGGCGTGGTTAGAAGACATCTATAAGGAATACATATCAAGAGTATGAGTTGGATGTTTTTGGGGTTCATGGGTCGCACTAGGAATGAACATTCATAAAATAATTATAGAAAAATAAATCTACTATATCCATAGGATGTCTTGGGCTTTGCTCGTCATTAGGCCCTACATGCCGGCATACTTCACCTTCGTAATCATGTGGGCCCCCATTAATACCGGGTTTTTCATATGGTTCGCATGGGTTTGCCTGGTTACGTACACTAAAACCCGGAGAAAATCGAGAAATATGTATATAACGTGTGATATTCGGAATGTGTCCAGGTGTAGACACGGTGACACCTCAAAGTGGGGTTAGTTCGAACGACGTTTGGTGTGGCATGCTTTGGCCTAATAGGTCCTTCGTACTCTCATCGTTCGTCCCCAGGTAGGCAAACTGGTCCGTTATATTGGATTTATACGAATGCCAACCTAGACAGGACGTTCCGACTACCGGTACTTGTACCCTTCCAGTTACTACATGCCCGTCGCAGAACTTACTTTGATGAGATTTGAAAATTGCAACAAAACCTTTGAATAACAAAAGTATGAAGATGAATTGAATATATGAACATTGATATATGTATGATAAATGTGTATATAAGTATGTATGTTTGACTGTAAGTATAAACAAATATGAAACAAATAAATATCATAAGTTTGTATGTAACCACCTAAACAATTAAAATTTAGGCAAACTATAGTATAGGCTCTAAGGGTCTAATAACCTATCCTATATCCCTATAGTCATGGCTCTGATACCAATCTGTCACACCCCGACCCGCAGCGGAAAAGGTGACCGGGGCATGATTGGGTTATCATCAAAGCTCATGACATTTACTATAACGTTTCATATTCATTAATACAATTTAATGGGAAATTTACAATCATAATTACATCATGACCTAAACATCAATCTAGGCTTCTTTGTTTTCTTCTAAGGCATTTCCTATGTTTTCCTTGCTTCATCCTGTTCACATGTATCATGTGTAAAAAGGGTTTTTGGATCAACAAAAAGTTGGCGAGTGAATCCTATGGAAAACATTTGAACAAGTTTATTTAATTGATTATAAAATAAGTGCACGACCACACATGAGTAAAAATAGATGTAAACTTATTCACCAATCAATTTAATATTAAACAATACACACATGAACAATAATGGATCGTTTAGAGGCACGCGTTGCTCAACTCGTCTCTCACGAGGAACTGATGGGCCTAATGAATGAATTGCATAAACTGGACAATATGAAATACATAACTACAAACAATATAAACTCAATAATACACACATGAACAATAATGGATTTGTTTTGAGGCACGCGTTGCTCAACTCGTCTACCACGAGGAACTGATGGGCTTAATGAATGACTTTCATATAAGTTGACAAAATGAAATACATAACCACAACAATATAAACAATCTAAGTTTAGATCACGATATGGTATGGCACAAGTTTAAATAAACGAGTTAATTATCTTGTGACACATGACACACCCCAAAACGTGTAATTAAAAAGGGGAAGTTGTAAGATTCACTCACAGTAGGTGCGTTCGGTTGATGATGTTGAATGCACGCGAAGTGGTTTTTAACCACGAGTGAAATTAACCTAGATAAATAGCATTATGGTTCGGTAAGTAAAGGTTTTATTATCCATTTTAGTAGGATTGTTGGGTGTATTTTTGTGAGTTTAAGGCTATTTTCTAACCTTAAAAATGTTATTTTTAAGTATTTTTAATTGATTTTTAATTAAATAAATAAAAAAAGAATAAAAAAAGTTGACTTTTTTTGACCGTTGACCGTTGACCATTGACTGTTGACTTTGACCGGTTCGTATGCGTTATTGTGTGCGCTGAGTGAGGCTCGAACCCGAGACCTCCCGTACGCGTGCACGCAGCTCTACCAACTGAGCTACGTGTCTAACCCGAAATATTTCTGTTTTTAATTATATTTATATATTAATTAGATTAATCCGAAAATCAACTTATTTCTAAAAAGATTTTAATCAGTGACTCGGTGCGCTCCACAGGTCTCGAACCCGGGACCTGTGGTTTAGGTTAACACACAGTCCACCGTTGGACTGTGTGTTTAACTTGTTATATAATCTGATTTATATTATACTTATGAACAAACTTCATTATTTCATTTCTGCCTTATTTTAAAAAGTTATATAATTGTCCGAATCGGTGCAGTAGACCGGACTCGAACTCTTGACGTGTGTTTAAACATTCACACAGTCCACCGCTGGACTGTGTGTTTATCTTGGTTATTATTCCGGTTATTATTAAACTTAACATGTACAGCGGTGACTCCGGTTCGGTTGACAAAAAAAGACATTTTTATTAAGGCAAGCATGCGTGGGACAAGATTCGAACTCGAGACGTTTATGTGTTTAATGTGCACACAGTCCACCGCTGGACTGTGTGTCTAACCCGAGTTATTTCTTGATTTAAATTAAACTTATATGTTACCGAAACTTCGTCTTCTTCGTCAGTTTTAACCAGAAACGATGACTGACTGGTTCGAAGTTTTAATCATGTTCGTTAGTGTTTTGAGGTTAATTACAGATGAGATATGTAAAAAGAATGAAAGATTTAAGCGTAAGGTATACCGACTGAACTCCTCTGTTTCTCCGGCGAAACTCCGGTGACAGCAAAAGATTCCGGCGACGTGTGTCTTGCGGCAAAGGGTCTTCAACGAGCTTGAGATGAATGTGGGTGACTTCGGTATAAGCTCTGGGGTTCAGTAAAGCTCAGAAGTGAAGGGTTCGGTTTTCCGGCGAGGTACAGAAGTTTTCCGGCGAATGAAATTACGTCGGGTAAAGGTGCGGTTTTGAGCGAAAAAGCTTGCAGAGGTTCGAGGAGGTATTTATAAGGCAGGTTATCGATGAATTTGGTCCAACTTCCGACTTGATTCGTCGGTTAGAAATTCTCCGGCGGTTATAGCTTGTGTCGCGGGTTCAGGCGTCGGTTATAACCGATGTAGTGATTAAGTTTTACGTTATAACTGAAGATATCGTAAATTCTTGGCGAGTTAGTCGGGATTTCCGACGACTGAAATTTGGGCGCCGGTTTTTGAATTTGGGATTCATGATATGAATTAATTGATTCTAATAATTACCAAGAAATACAAGTGGCGCAGTGGTTGAGTGAGTGTGTGTTAAGTCTGTTGTTGACCCGACTGACCTGGGTTCGAAACCCGGCAGTGTCATTTTATTTTTATTTCCTTATTTTTAACAATTTTTCAAAAACAAATTATATATTCCAATATAATAATTAATTATATATCGTTTAAAATTAATTTGGGCATTAAATACGCCACAAAATTTTAAACTGATTGTTCGGTTAATAAACGGAGCGGGTTTGGTAAAAATCCGTTTTTTGACGGATGTTACACTAACTTCTAAATTATAAAAATTGTTTTGTAAATGGGTCTATCTTGGAGTTGGTATGAATATACAATATACTATTAAAAAAATAACATATATATATATATACACACATATATTGTTTATTTAAAAAAACACGTGCCCCTCGATATTACGGACCATGAACTCTCTCATCATCGCTACTGACAAGTGAGTTTATAATGTGTCCTAGCTTTTTTTTCTTTTAATTTTCTATAGATTTATATTATATTATATTATATTAATAACAATAATATATCATCGAGTTTGGATCTTCTCTTCTCCTGGTCATTAGACATGAGCATATGATACTGGATATCAGTATCGTATCGGTATCGAATTTCTCGTACCGATTTTTTCGGATACTGATACCAATTTTTTGGTATTTTCAGTATCGGTACCGGTATCACACTCATCCCTACCTACCGTAGCATGCATGTTCAATGCTATAATGTCTACATATGTAACAAATCAAAACCAAAACAAAACCAATACTGATTGAATTCCTATCAGATTCCCGTGACACCGCTAGTTATTCTCATTTACTAATTTTAGGCAAAACAAAAATCAGTAGCAAATATAAAAAAATGTCATTTCATGTATCACGTTTTATTAAAAGTTGGATAAAAAGCATGTCACGTTATGTTACATGCACGCGTACACCCACGTGCCTCCACCGCGCGTCTAAACCTTCTCACTTTCGTCTCGTAAACGGACCAGACCCGATCTCCCTTCACTCAACTCATATTTAAACAACTTTTTTTTTTATTTTTTTTAATAATTATTATAATATTTTTTTTACTTTTTTCCTCCACAAAACAAAACCCTCCACTCTTTCAATTCATTTTCTCCATTTGGGTTCTCTGCAGCTCACGATTCACCCTCAACAACTCGCTCCAAACTCAGGTAAAACCCTCTTCATGCTTCACGTTTTGCATGTTTCATCTTCATAACATGAAAAAGCAACAATCTTTCTTACTCATGATGTTGTTAACACTCTTCTTGCATCATAAAGCAACCATCTTGCTTTGTTTCCATGTGGAGTTTGAGTATAAAGATTGTATTTGCCTTGTGTTGGCTTGAAACGACGATTTAGATGTCGTTTGAGCTCTATGTTGTCTTGTTTGATGGATTCACATTGGGATTTTATAGTTTTGTGTTTTGGGAAACTGTAGTTTGTGGTATGGTTGGATTTGATTGATTGAGGTTAGTGTGGTTGTTGCTTTAAGCAAGTTTCTACATGTGTTTGGTCTTGTTTAGCCCTTTAATTTGCTTTAACTTTTGTTGATGGTTGGAAATGGAGTTACTGTTTGAGTGTTGGTTTGACCCTTTGTTGATTAGTATGATGGGATCACATTAGGATCCTAAAGTTGGATTCTTTTTCGCTTTGTTGTCGACTGTCGTGTCGATATGTTAGTTTGTCTTGCTTTGTTTTATTGTGGGGTTTGAGTGTACAGATTGTATTTGGGTTGTGTTGGTTTGAAACTATGAATTAGAGGTTGTTTCGTCTGATGGATTCACATAGCGATTTTGTAGTTTTTAGTACCCGAGTTGTTACATTTTTTATCTGTTGTGGTATTGGTGTGTGTCTTGTTGTAATTTGTGTTGGGAAACTGTTGATTTATTGATATTAATGTGGTTGTTGTTGTAAGAAAGTCTGTACATGTTATGTTTGCTTAAAGTTTTGGTCAACTTTACTTTTACTCTTCTTACGCCCCGCTTGTGGTATGCGCATATAATGTATATATGTGTGTGCGCTTGGGGGGCGAAAGTGAAAGTGCACTAATTTCAACGTTATTTTACTAATTTCGTGAAAATAATGTTAAGAGGGGGATGGTTAATCATGCATCATGTGGTGGCGTTGATAGCCGAAAGACAAGGGCATGCACTAATTGGCCTTTGTCTTAATTGCGGAGTGTTATGTGCCTTATGTCCAAGGCTTGATGCAAAACTACTATCGAGCCGGGGGTCTCACTGGAAGCAGCCTCTCTATTCCTGCGGGTTAGAGGTCAGACCCTACCTTAGCTTTGTTATTAATGGGATTTACTGAGTATGATGATGATGATGATGATGATGATGATACTGTTTACTCCTCTGATTTGTTGAAATGGTGGGAGTAATTGAGTGTAGGTTTAGTCCTATGGTGATTAGTTTAATGGGATCTTTTGGGTTTGTGAACAGTTTGTTAAAGGTGGTTTCTTTTCGCTTTGTCGTCGACTGTCGTGTGGATTTGGTAGTTTGTTTGGAGAAATTGGGTGTTATTTGGTTGTGATAGGCCAGGGTATGGTTTCATTTGGATTAATGTGAATGTTGTTAAAGCTGTTTTGTATCTATTCTTAGTGTGGTCAAACCTTGTGGTTCATTTGGGGCTGGATCTTATAATCCGAAACTATATCTTCATTAATGTTTACAAGAGCTCAAAAAAAGTGAAGGATACGTTGCGAAATTTTAGTGAAATCCTAATATTATGAAAGTAGTAGGTTTGAATTGAAAAATGTTTGCAAGTCTTGAAACAGATAGAATATTGTCTTTATGCAGCCTGTGTTCGGTTCTTCATTCTTCCATCTTTTATGTTTTAATGAAAGTCATTGAGACTGCTGCAGTGACAGATGCAGTTTAGTGTTATGTGTTTATCATCATGATATGTTAAATTGACATTTTTTTTGTTTTGATATAACGTGTAGATAAGTTGAATGCAAATGGACCACAATGATGATGGCAACGGTGATCCTTCAGAAACTTATGCATATGGTCTCTACGGGCCTTTTGAAAATCTTTATCGTGTCGGTGATGAATACCAGACCAACATACCACCGTTGGTTACAAGCTCTGAGTATCTCGGTTCCATCAAGAACCCCTTTATCGAGGACGAAAAACCCAAGGCTGGATCACCATTTGATTTCTTAATAGGATTAGATATACCAGTTGTTTGGATCAATCAAGTAAAGATGGAAGATAAAGTGCATTCAACACCCGATGTTTCATCGGAAATCAAGAGCGTAAAAGTTAACAATGTTCTTGTTCCGGGGGTGCGTTTTGGAATCATGGAGTGAGATGGAGAAGGGTAGTTTCGTCCTCGGGTTGTATATTTTCGACAAGGATTTTGTTCGGTTGAAGAGGTTTATGGAGAGCAAAAAGATGGGGGATGTGCTGTCGTATTACTATGGTAAATTCTACAGGTCGGATGAATATAAACGATGGTCGGAATGTAGAAGAAGTAGAGGCAAAAGATGTGTATTGGGGCAACGATTATTTAGTGGATTGAGACAACAAGAATTTCTTTGTCGTTTGGTTCCCCATGTATCTCAAGAATGCCAGGATTCACTTATGGAGGTACGTTAATCAGAACTTTTATTATGACACTCGTTTTTATACTTTCCTTGTTTGTTTGTTTGAATTCTTTTTAATCGATTTAGTATGATGTACATGAAGACTTTTTGATAACTTCTATATGATTTAGTGCTGAAAGAGATATGGCTGTTTGATAATCATCCGAATGGATAGATATATGCTCTTTTAACCATTGTTTCGTCTTTTTCTTCGGTGTGTTACGTCATACGGGCAATGGGCTCTAGCTTACATGAATGTCAAAGGCTGGTATGTTGTTGATAGTATTGTAATGTTAATGCTAGCTAATTGAATATGACTTGTTAGTTCATACATGTGTTAGCCACTTCATATTATTGTTACTATAATAGGGTCATCCATCGTTATGGTTAGACTCATTAGCTGAGCCCATTAGAATTAGGGTATATATTTTGTTTATAAGTAAAACATTACTTTGAAAAACGTGTGTTGCTCTGTATCTTTTCTCTAGTTAAGTTGAAATGCTGGACTTAATGCTACGCCTCGCAACCTCAACCTGTCTTTCTAGTAACAGGTCGGTTTGGGTAGTTTTTCTTTGTTTGCAGGGTTCAGTGACTTCATTCGGGTCTGCCTAAATCAGAAAACAGATCAAACACGTCACTTGCAAAATTTTTTTTGGCTAACTAAGAGTGGGTCTAAACAGGTGAATAATGGGTTGGTCAAAAACTCATTTGAGGAGTAAAAGGGGCGGATTAGTCAACCACTTGCACTTTTAAGGCTCTAACAACAACAACAATGCACCCATGATCACCTATCGTCCACCATTGCAACAAAATAGTTAAAAAAAAAGAGAAGGAAAACGAAAATTAATTGATTTGGAACTCAAATGACCACACAAAAAGTCGATTGTAAACCCTAAAAGTTATGAAACATTATGTCTTTCGTTTAAAAACCTGAACCAAGAACTATTGGTTGCATAAGCTAAAGAAACAAACATAATACAAAAGTTAGAAACTTGAACAACAATGGGACGGTGATGACAACAATGAAGGAGGTGTATTTGTTTTTATCCCTCATTGCAGTCACGAGATGGCTATCATTAGTTATTAGGCTAATTTCATAAAGAAAAAAAAGGATGCTTACCTATAGTTGTTCAAAGGCGGTCTGTCTTCTTCATCCCTTATCAATATGGTCACTGAAGTTAGTACAACAGTGCTATTATAGTCATCCTGCCACCGCTTAACTGGTTGAACCTTTAAATTCGATTATGTGGCGATTAATAATTGTATCGCTTCATACAAATAATTAAAGTTTTTAATGTGGGATTATATTATATATGCAGCTTATAATCTTCTGGAATTATCTTACCTCATAAAAGGAAAAAGCTTTTGTATCAAAAACTTATCTCTCAATGTACAGCTCTCGATACTGACGAGAACTTTGCGTATGTGTGTGTGTATATATATATATATTTATTCAAAGGTTTGGTCTCTTTTATTATTGAAACCATTTTTTTTTTGTTTTGTAATAATTTTCAGGTTTCTAGGACATTTGGAGATTCAAAGATATCACTAGAACAATACGTTTCCACCATAAAAACTTTAATCGGGATGAAAATGTTCATTGACGCAGTGGCAATCGGAAAAGGTAAGCAAGATTTAACAGCGAACGCCATAGAACCCACAAAACAAAACCAAGCAATACACATTCGTCCCGAAATCCCAACCGGAAAAGCTTGTTCGGCACTCACTTCAATAGAAATTATCAAATTTCTTACTGGTGATTATCGGTTAAGCAAAGCGCGGTCCAGTGATTTATTCTGGGAAGCAGTTTGGCCCCGATTGCTTGCTCGAGGGTGGCACTCAGAACAACCAACGGGTACAATTATGCCGTAAATGGGAGGCATTCTTTGGTGTTCTTGATGCCAGGTGTCAAAAAGTTTTCAAGAAAACTAGTCAAAGGGGAAGCGTATTTGGATTCTGTTACCGATGTTTTGAATAAAGTAGCATCTGACCCGCAACTTCTTGAACTTGATAACGAACAAAACGGTTGTGAGTGAAATGAAAATCGACGAAGACGAAGAAGAAGAAGATGAGGAAGAAGAAAATGAGTTTTTCGGGAAACGAAAAAGCCATTGTTATCTTCAAGCTCGAGCTCCGAATCTGAATCACGGGAACGTTTTAATGAAGTTTACGGTGGTTGATACAAGTTTACGACGTGGAAAAATCTATCGGGTTATAGAACTGGACGCAATGAAGTTGGGTTTAAGATCCCGTTCCGATGAAATTCGTAGCGAGTTGGTTTCTAGTGATGATTCAGACGATGAAAATGTGTTTCTTGCGGATCGAGAAACGAATGCTAATGGTCAAAAGCCTGATAAGAAACACAAAACGTCGGGTGAAATGAAGAGTCTTGAAAAAAGACATGTGAAGAATGTTAACGGTTTAGATTAGGTCACCACGAAAGCCAAAATGAGCAGGAAATCGAATCAAGAAAACGCAGGGCATCATGCGAAAAGACGTAGGAGATTAACTGCATGCATTCGTGTAGATTCGAAAGCTGGTTCTAGCTTGGATTCTCACATGGGATCGTCATCTCAGGCTAATAATAATATTGATATTAATAATAATAATCACAAATTGTCATCCAATTTAAGTTTTACATCAAGATGCAGCTCAATCGACACTGAAGAACAAAATAAGCCTCAACCGATGAATTTGATAGATTTGAATTATCCCCATGTTAATTCCGAATTTGAAAATGGTGAATTTGTGACCGAAGTTAAAGACGAAAGAAACGAGCCGGGCCCGCAGAAACAATCCGAAACGATTGTGGGTCCCAAGGAGCAAGAGAACGGCGGTTCAAGAAGGCAGAGTACGAGAAACAGGCCACCAACGGCTAGAGCGTTGGAAGCTTTTGCTAATGGCTTCTTGACTATTAATAGCAGGAAAAAGGGTAGAGAAGAAATGAAATCGAGAAGTTTCAAACATACCGTTGGTGAAGTTGGGGTTATAAGTGAGTGTAGTACGGGTGATGCTTCTTCGGCTGTAAAAGGATACCATGAAAATGGCGAAGTTGAGAAATAGTCGAAAACAACATTTGTGTACATGTTGCAGAGTGGTGTAACGTCATCAAGATTCGATTTTGATGATGACCCGTGAAGAGAAATTGGTTTAAGATTTGACCCTGTTTCAGGTTGGATTAGATTCCGTTACACGTTGACTTTTTTTTAATCTTTGACCTATTAAGATTTGAATGAGAATCAGGTATATGTAGGTGAACTTTCTTGTCTTGTTGATATTATTGTTCTGTAACTATTTGGAAGCATGATTGGAGTTATTATAAACTGATAATCATGTGGGAAGGATATTTGACCTTGATTCTTGCATGAAAATGGACTTTGTGAACATTAAACAAGAAGTGAGCCTAGCAATAATGGATAGTTGAACATAAATATACAGTGATGCATTAGGCATTGTTGGCTAGAGAGTAGAGATGCATAAACTGGACTAGAGTTGAAACGAGTTCTTTGGACCAGGCTAGATAGAACCTAGCCCGGTTCGTACTGTTCTGGCCTGGTCCTAAGCACCGTTTGAACCATATTGAATAGAAGTTTTAATATATACACATACAATACAAACATGTTTTGGATCTTATGGCAAGCTAATATTTTACTTGTCAATCAGTCGCGAAACTTGAGATATTATACGGGGAGTCGAAAACGTATATACCCAAAAATTTCTATAGAACCGAGGGGTCGAAAACATATATACCAAAATATTTCTATACAAAAGCTACATATATAACACTACTGATCAGAACATAGAGAATAAGTGCAAACATTTAACAAAGGAGTCGTAGTTCATAAAGTCATACCTATCATCACTTATATGGGTAGTTAGCACATGCCTCCGAGGAAGACATACCAATGACTAAGTGGTGTATTCCACAATCAAAAGGTTGATAGTTCAAATATTACAGGGGCAAGTGACACAGGTCGTATTGATCATATCAGTGTCACATCAGTCATTTTTTTGTTAGGTGAAAAAAGTGATACATATAGTATTGGTAGGGCAAAAAAATAACAGGCCGTATTGATTGTCAAAAAAGACCTGATACGGGACGTATCGGATTCGCGTTGTTATACAACACGTATTAGGCTTGGTGTAGAGAAAACTAGGGTTAAAAAGGTTTATGTATCGTCTATCGTCATAGTTCAACGTGGATCGCTCGAGAAGCCGTTACGTGGACTCACAAACTTTCGCGTATGTAAGCAACATATACACGTGACCAACAACACCACACAAAGTTAAAAAAAAATGGGTCAGGCATTTCGTCGAGCATCTGGCAGGATCCGTACCCCTGCACCTCCATCTTCATCGTCTCAGCTCAATAAACCACTTGATCGCACCCAGCCGGCAGTCTCCGTCGATAACAAGCTCCCCCTCGATGCTAACGTTGACCCTAGCTCCGGTTAGCGCCTATCTCATCTCAATTCTTACTTGCTTTATACTGGAATGAATGCACACTTATACATTGCCATCAATTTTGAAAACTTGTGCCTCAATACATTGACCGCCTGATACTGAACCATAGTACTACATTAATACCTTAGAAGGCGTTCTGAATGTGTCATTTGTTATTAGTACCGTACAAAATCTATCATAGAGAATAAGCCATTTTGTTTGGTAGGGTAGGGTTAAGATTTATGTGAACTAGTTAGGGTTGTTCACTACTCTTTATGATGAAGATTTTGAGGGAAGATGTTAAGATTGTTATATTTCTGTGTCTCAAACAAATCAGAGTATATCTGTAAATCTAGGGGTAGGATCAAATACAAAACAATTTTAACCTAGGAAGTGTAGGAAACCGGGTCAAACGAACCCACCCTGATTGACCTCATTCCAGCGGCATTGGAACCGGCTCGTTGAGCATTATTCAAATATATAAAGGGTTTAGCTTTTAGGGTTTAGAGCTTAATTTTAGGTTTAGCTTAGATTTTAGCTTTAGGGTTTACCTTTAGAGTTTAGTTTTAGGGTTTAGCTTATGTTTTAGCCTTTAGGGTTCGACGAGCCGGTTCCAATGCTTCTGGAATGAGTTCAATTGGAGTTCGTTTGACCCGGTTTCCTACACTTCTTAGTATTAGATTAGATATAATGCTTATTGAATGTGCCAAATAAATAATTTGCATGTGCTAAACCTCTTTTTGGCTAACATGTGTGTTTAAGTAGATTTTTAAGCAATTAACTCCTATAATGCCCATATCACAAATTGAGCAGCTGATCTTTACACCTTCGTCTTGATGTTAAAGCTGCATAGTGCATAAAGCTATTTGGTTCAAAGTTTTAAGCTGTCTGTGAGGTTTAGAAGTGATGATAATTCGGCATTTTAAGTTGAGTTTTCACGGGAGGCCTGTAAATTATGGGAGTTAACATGTTACATAATAAGCCTCCTTTAGTTGATATGCTCTCATTGGTGATTTCTTACATTATTTGCTCAGATGGTCAGCCAAGAATCACTCTTGTTGATGTTCCTGAAGAGCGTGATTCTGAATATGATGCTATGCTTAGCAAGATGGTTGGCAGAATTCAAACAAAACCTGGTGGTAAATTGGAGATGGGTGAGGTGAGTTGACCAACTTGTTTGATAGATTCAAGTAATTACATGTTCCTGTGTGTATTATTTTCATTCACGAATGACGAAACATGATGATGTTTTTTTTTTGACGGCAAACTAAATCACTGAATAAGCATCCTGGGATGCCCTCAATCGAGCAAGCATCCCCTCCTCCATAACGGTCAGAGTTGGATGCATACCCGAGCCACCAAGCCACCAGTTCCGGGGAAACCGGCCGCCCGAAGGCCCACTGCGGTAAAACCCGGTTCGGCTAGGTTTCGAACTGGCGACCTCCATAGAGGCCTAGTTCTAAACTCCATTGCCACCACCAATGTCCTTCAATGTTTTTAAATTGGAAACTCCTGTAGTCTTCAACTTATAGTAATACGAGACTCTTAAAATACGTCCAGTCGATGCATAGATTCAGATGATATAGGTGATGGAAACGTGATTAAACAATAGGAAACTATCTTAGAACATGTCTTAGCTTAAATACTGGACATGTTTTGACCCATTTCCTTTGTAGTTAAATCTTCTAGCGTACCCCATCAAACATCTTCTGGCGTACCCCATCAAACACGCTAGATACAGAACACAACCCAAACCTACACATCTATAAGCAAATGGGTCGAAATTCCCACCTTCATAACATGACAATGGCAAACATGTAATATTAGATTGGAATATTTCTTTTGAATTCCGAATTACTATTTGTACAGGCCTTCGTGGTGGACAAGTACAAAAGACCCATGCCAAAATTGAGAAACACAACCTCAGAAACCGGCAGATACGAACAAAGACCCTCTCCCCCAGGAACCCTAAATGTGGCCCAGCTTCGCCACATCATCCTTCTATATCAAGGTAAGGCTGATGATCACAATGGGCCTATGGATGTCAACCAAATAGCAGAAAAGTTCAAAGTTGATGTTGCTCAGGTTCAACGGGCCGTGCAGTTTCTTTCTATGCCTCCGGAGTATTTCAATAAACAGAAAAAAGATCCAAGATAACTTGCACTTAACCTTATATCAGTTATTGTTATAGCAGCAATGAGTGTGATTTTACAGGGATGACAAACTTTTCCAGACGGTTGACCCGGAACTTGTAGCATTATACTTGGTCGTCGCGGATACATGCATCTTCGTATTTTAAATAATTTTTTATTTGAGAAAAATTGACGTTTTTGCTATAGTTTGGTTTCTGTAGATGATTTTGAGTATGCTGCGAGGTTTACAGTTAAATAACACATTAGTTGATGTGTTGTATGGTTTTTTAATTGGATTTATGGTTTATAGTCTAAATGTGAACCAGTTTTGCTTGATGATTTCTTGGTTCGTTTATTGAAACTATATTCATATATACAAAATGGTAAATGGTGTCTAACTGACATACTATAAGACCATGCGTAGTTGGCATGTGGTTGGTCAAACCATATGCTCAACGTCACCCACTCACCCCATTCTCATGTGATTTTTTTTTGTGTGTGTGCTGGGGGAGGGGGGAATTTTACCTAATTTTTAGGCCTTGCTGACATGAACACCACGTGTAGAAAATGATCAAACCACAAACCTCACATTTTAAAATTACAGGAATAAACTAAAAAATGTAAAAAACTAATACGTACATGTTTCCCGCTACATCGTCTGGGATAATCTATAACGTTGGATTGATATTTTCGACATTGCGAATGAAGTAGCAAGATACGTTAAAATGTCGATATCACCAAAAATTTAAAAACGTTTGGGCTTCACCGCTTACGAGATGGTGAAAGAGTTAAAGGAAACGTTTCCTCAACTCAAGGACATGGAAACTCATAAGGCATGGTGGGAGTTTATCTCTAAATGTTCTGAAAAATATCTTAAACGTGCTTCAAAGCTTAGATGTAGTTTGACTACAAAACAAAATGACATTGATATCCATCTCACTAGGAAAATTGTCAATATGGTTGTTGGTTACATAAATCTAGAGAGAACTTTGGATGAATTAGTCGAAAGAATGGCAAAGATGGAAGAACAAGACAAGATTGTTCAAAACAAGGGTAAGGCGATACCACATGTTGATAACTTTTGTATGCACATAATAGAAAACCTTATAAACGTGTGTACTTGTTACAACAAAGAGACTAGTAACTGCAGCAAACATTGATGCATACGACATTCTTGTCAGATTGGTTGAGTTCCCGTTTAGGGTGTATGTTAATGATGGCGTTATCTTGAGAACTTAAATTTTGGGAGAGAGTATAGGGGACATAATTCTTAATGTGTGATGTTAATTGTGAAAGTCTAACCCTTTATCTCTTTATTATCTCTCTTATATACACACAGGGGCGACATTTTGCACTGTGTTACTTGTTTCTGGTAATTTTTTTGTTTGTATAATATTTATTGTAGTATCCATCGGTGGATATACGTCATAAACTTAGCCATCTGTTAGTCCATTTTATTGTGGTGTGAATGAGTTGGTTATTATCCTCAACTTAAGCCGAAACCGAAGTCATGGGCTCTATTTAATTAACCAATTGGTTTTTGGTCAATCATTTTGGGTTTATTCAATTGAATGACGATTTTTGATTTGGTTCGTTTAATTTTGATTAATAGCCAAAACCGAACTTGGACTATTAGAAATACATGAAGTTGAGATATAAATATATGAAATGGATGTATTGAATTGAAATACATGAATAGAGGTATAAAAGCTAAAAATATATGAAAATACGAACGGTTTTGTTAATTTTGGTATAACGAGGGTACAAAAAAAAATTGATAACCGGTTTTTGGTTAATCGGTTTTCAGTTAATTTAGTGGTTCGTTGATTTCGGTTCGGTCTTGTTGAATCCGGCTTGGTTTTGGTTAACGATTCAGTTATTGCTCACACATATACACCGCTAATCACGTAACATACCATTTTTTTAATTAAAAAAACCATATTTATGCTATACCCATATTAAAGAGAACAAAATGATTGTTTTTATGTGTAATTTAAAAAAAAATATTTACGTACGAAAATTATAACCATTTAAAAATCGTAAGGGTAGTTAGTTTTTATAAGGGGGAAATTAGAACTACTACCTAATTTTCCATATTTTTATCAAAACTCAGGGATTAACATATAATAAGATGAGAGATTAAAATGTGATTAGTGTCTTAAAGACTAATTGATCCTCATTTTAGGATTATACCTTATGCATTAAGAAGAAAAAAGTTCTTATTTTTTTTTTGGGTATACGCCTGAATGAGAGGTTAGAAGAATGGCAGGCTGCTTTAGAAGGGAAAGGTTTAAGGATTAGCCGCTCAAAGACCGAGTACCTTTGCTGCGATTTCAGTGGGACAATCGACCACGGGGATATTCAGATCACCATCGATGGTCAAGCGGTGCTACAGGTTACTAGGTTTAAATATTTAGGATCATTTGTACAACAAGATGGGGAGATAGATAGTGACGTTGCCTATCGTATCCAAACTGGCTGGTGTAAGTGGAGAGCAACAGTTGAAGTATTGTGTGACAGGAGGTTCCCAACTAAATTAAAGGGAAAAATTCTATAGTGTTGCAGTTAGACCTGCTATGTTGAATGGAACAAATTGTTGAGCTATTAAAAAGACGTAGGCGCGCAGGATGGAGGATGCAGAGATGAGGATGCTGCGGTGGATGTGTGGGCACACAAAGTTAGACCGTATGAGAAATGAGGTTTTAAGGGAAATGCTAGGGGTGGCTAGTATATCGAGTAAGATTAAGGAGGGGAGATTGAGATGGTTTGGGCATGTGAAGAGGAGGCCGCAAACGACACCAGTTAGAGTAGTGGTGTAACAACTCCAAATTTTTCGTTGTTAAATTTGTTTCTTTTATTTCCATTGTACCCCCGAGATTCGAATTATAAGAAAGTTATGTTAATTAATTATGTTAATTTACTGTTATATCGCATCTAATCGCTTATTAAAGGCATCGATAATTCAATCGCAATCACATGTAGTTATACTACTATACGAGCCAAGTGTGTTATGGTTTAATAAACACTTGTGCCATCGCATCGCTTATCTCATCGCATCGCAAATCGCAGTTAATTATGTGGAATTATGTTTTATGTGTGTTATGTTGTGTATTTTACGGTTACAAACGCTATCCCAACGCTCTCTCACGCTCGGATCGCTAAATCGCACTATTATATCAATTATAACGCTTATTACAACTATCTAATACGAACCGAATCGCCAAACGAACTCGCAACGCGAAATGATCGAACAAAACTTGGCCTTTAGGTCAAGTTCGGCCGAACTTGTATATAACAAGTTCGCCCGAACTTGCCTGAGACCACCTAAACCCATCAAACTAACAAGTCCGCCCGAACTTGTCTGGAAACCAGCAAAACATACAAGTTCGCCCGAACTTGATGTCTGCTCACTCATTTCACATCCCACCTATAAATACTCAGCTCCATTCTCTCATTTGAACTTGCTGCAAGTTCGCCCGGAGCTCCCTAAAACCGAAACCCTTTGTTATCTAAGTAAGATTCAACCTGTTTTCAACTACAACAACATTCAACAACGATTTACAACGATTTTGCACAAGTCTTTGCCTTCGTTTTCATCAAATCTCTTCTGTTTATGAAAATCTTCATCTTTTTATGAAAAACTTATGTTTTTCACTCAGATCTATGCTTAGATCTGAGTAAAACCTTTAAAAACATCGATTTTTACACAATATTCGGACTAATGACGGATGTTTCGTTCACTTTGGAGTGGAACGAGGCGTGTCAAGCAAGATCTCAGATCTGGAAGCACAAGGACGAAATCATCACTTTACACAAGCTGGACTAACCCGTACGAACCTTCAAGTTCGCCCGGATTAGCCCGAGTTTCTGTAAAATGGCTAAACTCGCTCCAAAAGGCCTCTCCAGCCTAAGTTTTACTCAGTGGCTTAAGGTTGGAGGGATGAACACTCGATTTCCTCAGCACACGACGCGAAAACGCACGATTTGGATGCCAAAACAGTCAAGTTCGCTCAGAAGACATCAAGTTCGCTCGAACTTGTCACCAAATTGGTGACCAAGTTCGCCCGAACTTGATCGAATGTGGCAATAATCATACAAGTTCACCCGAATTTGTACTGATTCCAAGGAATCAGGACAAGTTCGCCCGAACTTGTACTCCCCCTTTTACCCAACACGCAAGTTCGTCCGAACTTGTACTGATTCCAAGGAATCAGGACAAGTTCGCTCGAACTTGTGCCCCCTTCAAGAGAAATGGCATGTACTCCAGGGTGCAAGTTCGCCCGAACTTGTCTGCTGTTCTCTAAACCGTTAACCGTTTTAGCAATTCGGAAGATTGATGCACTTCTGTTCGCTTACAGGTTGATCCGGCACTCTCTGCAACTCCTCTCAGATCCCGTCTCATCTCCCAAAACGCACCAACTGTGAGTATACTTGAACCCTTTTACGCTTAAACACACTTTTGGGTGTCACATATGTTCGTATATCAAAACACATCACACAACTCTCAAACGCTTATTCGCAAACCGCTGAATTTCATGACTATACGTGAAATCTGCTGAATTGTATGTATTGCTTGATTGCTTGTACGCCACCCTTAACATGATAGTATACTAGAGGTTGACCCGCCACCCAGAGGCCCGGGGTTGTTAAGGCTCGCATTTTTATTTCGCATTTATTTTCTTTTTTAGGATGTGAACGCTTGTTTGCATGCCTCGCTCAATCGCGGTTTGTTGGTTTACTTGAATCTAGTAGTTACATAGTTCACAACCCTTACGTATGTCATGCGGTGTATGCTAAACGCTTTTATATCTAGTATGTACGCAAAACCTGTATGCTCACCTTTACTTAATTGAATTGACGTTTTATTTTAACACATGTGGCAGGTTGAGGATTATGCTTTGGACACGTAGTATTAGGTTTTTGCTTTAGAAAACCATGTAATAAAATCTAGTGATCATCGAATCGGATGTTATGTTTAAGAGATTATTTCAAAGTATGTAATGATTGTTTGAGGATTATATGTGTTCGATAGTATGGGATGTTGAATGTTGATTATTGTCTTTAAATAATTGTTATGGAATCTCTTGATCAATCTGATTCGCCTAGTGCCGCGCCCCGATGATTCCGCCATCGGTTGGGGTGTGACAGATTGGTATCAGAGCCATAACTGTATGGAATTAGGTAGAATTGCCATGTTCCACATAGTCTACAGTCTAAGTACCCAATTTGACCAAATCTTTGACGTAAATGCTTAAACTACTTGCCATAAATGCTTAAATATGCCTTTCCTAAGGCTAATACAATATATACACGCTTGGAAACGCTCATATCACACCAAACGAGTGATCAAGTCGAGATTAGGTGTGAAAACCGAAAACTCTCGATAAGATCATTCACTCCATGCATTCTCTATCGCATGAGATACCTTCGTTGAGTTAGGAGTGATATCCAAACCTCGACAGAAATCTTCATTTCCATCTAGTGGAACTCCCGAATTGATCGGTGAGCATAACCACAACTAGGAATGAAGTTGTTAAGTTAGGGGTGAAACCCGCATCTTAATAACAATTCCGTTCCTCGATTTTCAATCTCACCAAAGTCTCGATTATTTCAATGACTCGGAACACGACGTACCTGGAAGGACAAATGCCGTTAACCGTTGTACGGCGAGAGCATTTGTCTATTAGGCCAAATCGTGTGTCCGAACTCAGAGAATCTTCGAACCACTTTGGGTAGTCGCTGTCTCAAAACCCAGGACGCTCCCAATTGATTTAAGCCTATTATCGTCGATTTTACGCATCATCGAGTTTATTTACTAATTATGTGTTTAAAATTTGAGAATTTTTGCTTATCGATTTCTCGCCTTATTTGATTTCTCATATTATCGATTTATCGCTTTATCGCTATTCGCTGTATGAAGTATGCACTACGCGCACAACTCTCGAAATCTAAAATGCTAATTAATGCACCAACCAAACTAAAACGCTCATCTCTCTTATGCGTATGGACTCATACGCGGTATTACTCGCTTATTTCGCTTATATATATCGCTTATATCTCGCTTATACCACTCGCATCTCATACGCGCTATGCATGATTCTAAATTAGTGGTGAATACGTGCAAAATGTGTGCTTATGTGATTATGTGCTTACATGCTTATGTGTTTCGTTGTTAAATATGTATCTGTTGGTTATTTCCAATAACCCCAGACCCAGAGATTCGAATTAAAGAAAATTTATTTGAATTAATTATGTATAATTTACTGTACACACGCATCTAAATCAGCTTAAATCAAGGCATTCGAAATTCAATCGAAATCACAAGTAGTTATCCATCCAATAGACGAGTCCCAAGTGTGTTATGATTAATAAACACTTGGTGCCATCGCATGCTTTATCTCATCGCATCGCAAAATTCGAAGTTATTATGTGGAATTAGTGTTATTGTGTGTTTTATGTTGTTGTATTTTTACGGTTTACAAACGCTATCCCCAACGCTCTCTCAACGCTCGGCTATGCGCTAAAAACGCACTATTATATCAATTATAACGCTTATTACAACTATCTAATACGAACCGAATCGCCAAACGAACTCGCAACGCGAAATGATCGAACAAAACTTGGCCTTTAGGTCAAGTTCGGCCGAACTTGTATATAACAAGTTCGCCCGAACTTGCCTAGAGACCACTAAACCCATCAAACTCAACAAGTCCGCCCGAACTTGTCTGGAAACCAGCAAAACATACAAGTTCGCCCGAACTTGATGTCTGCCACTCATTTCACATCCACCTATAAATACTCAGCTCCATTCTCTCATTTGAACTTGCTGCAAGTTCGCCCGAGCTCCCAAAACCGAAACCCTTTGTTATCTAAGTAAGATTCAACCTGTTTCAACTAACAACATTCAACAACGATTTACAACGATTTTGCACAAGTCTTTGCCTTCGTTTTCATCAAATCTCTTCTGTTTATGAAAATCTTCATCTTTTATAAAAACTTATGTTTTTCACTCAGATCTATGCTTAGATCTGAGTAAAACCTTTAAAACATCGATTTTTACACAATATTCGGACTAATGACGATGTTTCGTTCACTTTGGAGTGGAACGAGGCGTGTCAAGCAAGATCTCAGATCTGGAAGCACAAGGACGAAATCATCACTTTACACAAGCTGGACTAACCCGTACGAACCTTCAAGTTCGCCCGGATTAGCCCGAGTTTCTGTAAAATGGCTAAACTCGCTCCAAAAGCCTCTCCAGCCTAAGTTTTACTCAGTGGCTTAAGGTTGGAGGGATGAACACTCGATTTCCTCAGCACACGACGCGAAAACGCACGATTTGGATGCCAAAACAGTCAAGTTCGCTCAGAGAGACATCAAGTTCGCTCGAACTTGTCACCAAATTGGTGACCAAGTTCGCCCGAACTTGATCGAATGTGGCAATAATCAACAAGTTCACCCGAATTTGTACTGATTCCAAGGAATCAGGACAAGTTCGCCCGAACTTGTACTCCCCCTTTTACCCAAACGCAAGTTCGTCCGAACTTGTACTGATTCCAAGGAATCAGGACAAGTTCGCTCGAACTTGTGCCCCTTCAAGAGAAATGCATGTACTCCAGGGTGCAAGTTCGCCCGAACTTGTCTGCTGTTCTCTAAACCGTTAACCGTTTTAGCAATCGGAAGATTGATGCACTTCTGTTCGCTTACAGGTGATCCGGCACTCTCTGCAACTCCTCTCAGATCCCGTCTCATCTCCCAAAACGCACCAACTGTGAGTATACTTGAACCCTTTTACGCTTAAACACACTTTTGGGTGTCACATATGTTCGTATATCAAAACACATCACACAACTCTCAAACGCTTATTCGCAAACCGCTGAATTTCATGACTATACGTGAAATCTGCTGAATTGTATGTATTGCTTGATTGCTTGTACGCCACCCTTAACATGATAGTATACTAGAGGTTGACCCGCCACCCAGAGGCCCGGGGTTGTTAAGGCTCGCATTTTTATTTCGCATTTATTTTCTTTTTTAGGATGTGAACGCTTGTTTGCATGCCTCGCTCAATCGCGGTTTGTTGGTTTACTTGAATCTAGTAGTTACATAGTTCACAACCCTTACGTATGTCATGCGGTGTATGCTAAACGCTTTTATATCTAGTATGTACGCAAAACCTGTATGCTCACCTTTACTTAATTGAATTGACGTTTTATTTTAACACATGTGGCAGGTTGAGGATTATGCTTTGGACACGTAGTATTAGGTTTTTGCTTTAGAAAACCATGTAATAAAATCTAGTGATCATCGAATCGGATGTTATGTTTAAGAGATTATTTCAAAGTATGTAATGATTGTTTGAGGATTATATGTGTTCGATAGTATGGGATGTTGAATGTTGATTATTGTCTTTAAATAATTGTTATGGAATTCTCTTGATCAATCTGATTCGCCTAGTGCCGCGCCCCGATGATTCCGCCATCGGTTGGGGTGTGACAGATTGGTATCAGAGCCATAACTGTATGGAATTAGGTAGAATTGCCATGTTCCACATAGTCTACAGTCTAAGTACCCAATTTGACCAAATCTTTGACGTAAATGCTTAAACTACTTGCCATAAATGCTTAAATATGCCTTTCCTAAGGCTAATACAATATATACACGCTTGGAAACGCTCATATCACACCAAACGAGTGATCAAGTCGAGATTAGGTGTGAAAACCGAAACTCTCGATAAGATCATTCACTCCATGCATTCTCTATCGCATGAGATACCTTCGTTGAGTTAGGAGTGATATCCAAACCTCGACAGAAATCTCATTTCCATCTAGTGGAACTCCCGAATTGATCGGTGAGCATAACCACAACTAGGAATGAAGTTGTTAAGTTAGGGGTGAAACCCGCATCTTAATAACAATTCCGTTCCTCGATTTTCAATCTCACCAAAGTCTCGATTATTTCAATGACTCGGAACACGACGTACCTGGAAGGACAAATGCCGTTAACCGTTGTACGGCGAGAGCATTTGTCTATTAGGCCAAATCGTGTGTCCGAACTCAGAGAATCTTCGAACCACTTTGGGTAGTCGCTGTCTCAAAACCCAGGACGCTCCCAATTGATTTAAGCCTATTATCGTCGATTTTACGCATCATCGAGTTTATTTACTAATTATGTGTTTAAAATTTGAGAATTTTTGCTTATCGATTTCTCGCCTTATTTGATTTCTCATATTATCGATTTATCGCTTTATCGCTATTCGCTGTATGAAGTATGCACTACGCGCACAACTCTCGAAATCTAAAATGCTAATTAATGCACCAACCAAACTAAAACGCTCATCTCTCTTATGCGTATGGACTCATACGCGGTATTACTCGCTTATTTCGCTTATATATATCGCTTATATCTCGCTTATACCACTCGCATCTCATACGCGCTATGCATGATTCTAAATTAGTGGTGAATACGTGCAAAATGTGTGCTTATGTGATTATGTGCTTACATGCTTATGTGTTTACGTGCTTATGTGCCTACGTGTTGTATGCTTACGTGGATACGTGCTTACGTGGTTTTGTGCTTTGTATGAATAATAATAATAAATATTTTAAACATAAAGCTATTATAATCGAATCTCATCCAATCGAATCCTTTATGTAGATGGCATCAATGGGATCTCACACTCGCCGCACCGCTCAGCGCAACAACGCTGACGAAACGCATCGCCTCTCTCGTAGCCAAGGAAATGGCTAAGGTGATCCTGCAAATCGTCAGCGAAATACATGCGGTCAGCAGCAACTCATCTGTTGATTTCAAGAATGATGCTCTGAAATCCCGCTTCAGCTTCAAGCAGTTCAAAGCATGCGGTCCTGCAACATTCACCGGCGAAGACGGACCAACCAAGTTGTTTCATTGGTTTGATTCGATTGAAGTCACCTTCAGACAAAGCGGATGCCTTGATAATCTCCGCACTGTTAACGTCACTGGAGTCTTTCAGTCGAGGGCACTTGACTGGTGGACCGCCGAACGCAACAGGCGCGGTAACGACGAAGCTTACTCTCTCGCGTGGGAAGAACTTAAGGAGTTAATAATCAAAGAGTTATGCCCACCTCACGAAATCCAGAAGTTCGAAAATGAGTTTTGGGGTATCAAGCAAAATGGTGGTGACAATGCTGGTCTCACCGCTCGCTTCAAACAGCTCAACATTATTTGCCCCGGTCAGGTGGACACTACCGAAAAGGCAATCAAGAAGTACCTCAACGCTCTGCCAGACTGCGTCGCTGACTTCGTACGAGCAGCACGCCCTGCTACTATTGAGGAGACCTACCAGCTAGCCGCCGAGACGGGTTCAAGCTGGTTATTTCAAAAACTCGACCAAGAATCTCAGCCAAGTTACCACCGAGCCAAGCATCGATACTGCTCCACCTCAAGTCCCCAAAGCAAGTAACCAGAATCGCAAGCGCAAGGGAAACAACAGAAACTATGCAATGGTCCCCGCTCCAAGCTCTCAGCATCGCCAAGCCGCTACTCCAAAGCACCAGCTGCTAAACGTGCGTACACAGGACCTCACCCACTGTGCTCTAAGTGCACCTATCATCACGCGGTTGGAGGAAACTGCCGCTTTTGCGCTAACTGCAACATTTATGGTTATTTCACTACGTATTGCCGTACTGGTCCTCGTCAGCAAGTCCACCCGCTCTCGCAGCTCCGCCAACTCCAATCAATGCTGCTCCCGTCAACCAAGCACTGCCAGCACCAGCAATTCAGGCCCACGCTTGTTACACGTGCGGTGACCCGAATCACTTCAGCAACACCTGCCCAAACAGCATCGTCAAGCAAGAACCGCAACAGCAGCAGCCACCGCCACAGCCTCAGCAGCAACAACAGGCTGCGCGTGGACGAGCCTTTAACCTCAATCATCGCCAGGCTCAGAATGACAACAATGTTGTCAATGGTATTTATGCTTCATGTTTATTTGATACTGGTGCCGATAATTGTTTTGTATCGTTAGAATTCGAAAAAGGTTTTAAAATGTAAACGCGCTAAACTCCCAAAGACTTTCGATGTGGAAGTCGCCACCAGAAGAACCGTTACCGTTAACTCCGTCCTACGTGGTTGTACTCTCGATCTCAACAACCACACCTTTTCGATCAATCTCATACCTATGCAGTTAGGTAGCTTCGCTATCATAGTAGGTATGGATTTCCTTCGTGAAAATCATGCTGAAGTTGTTTGCTTCGATAAAATGATTCGTTTTCCTCTCTCGAATGGTGGTCAACTCCATGTCTATGGTGAAACTACCTCAAAGAAGTTTGCTTTTGTCATGTACCCGAGCACACAAATGTTTGCGAAAGCAATGTGTTGCTTTCCTAGCCCACATCGTGAACCCGGAGAAAGAAAAGATAACCTTAAAAGACGTTCCCGTTGTTCGTGAGTTTCCTAAAGTTTTTCCCGACGATTTACCCGGTTTACCCCCTACTCGTGATGTCGAATTCCGTATCGATTTAGTTCCCGGTGCTACTCCCGTTGCTAAAGCTCCCTATCGTCTCGCACCATTAGAAATGTGCGAGCTATCAAGCCAACTTCAAGAGCTTCTTGATAAAGGCTTCATACGCCCGAGCACTTCACCATGGGGCGCACCCGTTCTCTTTGTGAAAAAGAAAGATGGGACGTTCCGAATGTGCATCGATTTTCGTGAACTTAACAAACTCACGATAAAGAACCGCTATCCTCTTCCTCGTATCGACGATTTATTTGATCAGCTTCAAGGTGCTACTTGTTTTTCTAAGATCGATCTACGTTCCGCTTATCATCAGTTACGCGTATTGGAAGAAGATATTCCGAAAACCGCCTTTCGTACTCGTTATGGCCATTTCGAATTCGTGGTCATGCCCTTTGGTCTTACCAATGCACCCGCGGTCTTCATGGATTTGATGAACCGTGTGTGTAAAGCCTTCTTAGATCTTTTCATCATTGTGTTTATCGATGACATCCTGATTTACTCGAAGTCGAGAGACGAACGCGCGCGCCATCTCCATTTAGTTCTCGAACTTCTCCAAGGCAATCGCCTTTATGCTAAGTTCTCAAATTTGTGAATTCTGGCTCGAAGAAGTCCAATTTCTCGGCCACATTGTTAATAGTCAATGAATTCACGTCGACCCTGCAAAGATTGAAGCTGTCAAGAGTTGGATTACACCGAAGAATGCATCCGAAATCCGTTCTTTTCTTGGATTGGCGGGTTACTACCATCGATTCATCGCCGACTTTTCGAAAATCGCTGTTCCGCTTACCGCTTTAACTCATAAAGACAAGCCTTTCGTTTGGGATTCCAAGCAAGAGGAAGCCTTTCAAACTCTCAAGCGTATGCTATGCAACGCTCCCATACTCGCTCTACCCGACGGAAACGACGATTTCGTTGTTTATTGCGACGCCTCTAATCTTGGTCTTGGTTGTGTGCTTATGCAACGAGACAAGGTTGTCGCGTATGCATCTCGACAACTCAAGATCCACGAGAAGAATTACACAACCCACGATCTCGAACTCGGTGCAGTTGTTTTTGCATTGAAGATATGGTGACACTACCTTTACGGTACTAAGTGTACGGTCTTCACCGACCATAAGAGCTTACAACATATCTTTAATCAAAAGGAACTGAATATGCACCAACGCATATGGGTTGAACTTCTCAACGATTACGATTGTGAGATACGCTACCATCCCGGCAAAGCAAACGTCGTAGCCGATGCCCTCAGTCGACGAAGCTATGTGTATAGTGTTCGTGACTCTCAAGCTTTGAATGATCTTGAAATTCTTATTCGCTCCGCCCATTTTGCTTGTTTTAACGAGAATACTCTGCAAGAAGAAATGAAATGTGGTGTCGAAACTCAGCTTGTTGTTAAACATGATGGTATTTATTACTATCTCGATCGTATTTGGATTCCTAGCCGTGACAATCTTCGTGACTTGCTAATGACCGAAGCTCATAAATCTCGATACTCCATTCATCCCGGAGCCGACAAGATGTACCAGGACTTTCGTCCCAAGTACTGGTGGCCGGGCATGAAAAAGGATATCACCGTATACGTCTCAACGTGCTTAACCTGCTCGAAGTTTAAAGCCGAGCACCAAAGGCCCTCTAGCTTGCTCGAATAACCCGAAATCCCGATGTGGAAGTGGGAGAGTATAGCTATGGACTTTATTACGAAACTCCCTCGCACTTCCTCTGGTCATGATAGCATTTGGGTTATCGTTGATCGTCTTACCAAATCTGCGCACTTTATTGCTATACGAGAAGACTTTATGGTAGAACGATTAGCACGAATCTATACCGACGAAGTCATATGTCGACACGGGACGCCTCGTGACATCATCTCTGACCGCGACGGCCGCTTTACCGCGCGTCTCTGGGAGACTTTTCAATCCGCTCTCGGTACTACGCTTAATCTCAGTACCGCTTTTCACCCTCAAACCAACGGTCAAACTGAGCGCACGATCCGCACCCTCGAAGACATGCTTCGTGTGTGCATCATAGATTTCAGTGGTAATTGGGATACGCATTTACCATTAATTGAATTCTCGTACAATAATAGTTATCATACCAGCATTCAAATAGCTCATTTTGAGGCAATGTATGGAAGAAAATGTCGATCGCCTATTGCATGGTACGAGATCGGAGAAGCACAAATCACCGGTCCCGAGCTAATTCAAGAAACGATAGACAAGATCCTCCAAATCAGAGACAGTCTCTTGAAAGCTCGGAGTCGTCAAAAGAGTTATGCCGATAAACGCCACAAGCCCTTACAGTTCGAAGTGGGAGATTACGTTCTCCTAAAGTTTGCACCTTGGGAGGGAGTGATCTGCTTCGGGAAGAAAGGAAAGCTAGCCCCACGATACGTTGGTCCCTTTAAGATTCTGGAAAGAATTGGCAAAGTGGCCTATCGACTCGAACTACCGGCGGAACTCAACAACGTCCATCCGACTTTCCACGTGTCAAACCTCAAGAAATGTCTAGCTGAAGAAAATCTCCACGTACCTCTCAAAGATCTGCAAATCAACGAGACTCTCCATTTCGTGGAAAAGCCCGTCGAAATCATGGACCGAGAAACCAAGAAATTACGGCGCTTTTGCATCCCTATCGTGAAGGTCCGATGGGAAGGCAAACGCGGTGCCGAGTTCACTTGGGAATTGGAAAGTGACATGAAGGCTAAATATCCGCACCTCTTTGCTACGGCCACCACTTAAATTTCGGGACGCAATTTCCTAAAGTAGGGGAGACTATAACAACTCCAAATTTTTCGTTGTTAAATTTGTTTCTTTTATTTACATTGTACTCCTGAGATTCGAATTATAAAAAAGTTATGCTAGTTAATTATGTTAATTTACTGTTATATCGCATCTAATCGCTTATTAAACGCATCGATAATTCAATCGCAATCACAAGTAGTTATACTACTATACGAGCCAAGTGTGTTATGGTTTAATAAACACTTGTGTCATCGCATCGCTTATCTCATCGCATCGCAATTCGCAGTTAATTATGTGGAATTATGTTTTATGTGTGTTATGTTTGTGTATTTTATGGTTACAAACGCTATCGCAACGCTCTCTCACGCTCGGATCGCTAAATCACACTATTATATCAATTATAACGCTTATTACAACTATCTAATACGAACCGAATCGCCAAACGAACTCGCAACACGAAATGATCGAACAAAACTTGGCCTTTAGGTCAAGTTCGGCCGAACTTGTATCTAACAAGTTCGCCCGAACTTGCCTGAGACCACCTAAACCCATCAAACTAACAAGTCCGCCCGAACTTGTGTGGAAACCCAACAAAACATGCAAGTTTGCCCGAACTTGATGTATGCTCACTCATTTCTCATCCCACCTATAAATACTCAGCTCCATTCTCTCATTTGAACTTGCTGCAAGTTCGCCCGGAGCTCCCCAAAACCGAAACCCTTTGTTTTCTAAGTAAGACTAAACCCGTTTTCAACTACAACAACGTTCAACAACGATTTACAATGATTTTTCACAAGGCTTTGCCTTCGTTTTCATTAAATCTCTTCTGTTTACGAAAATCTTCATCTTTTTATGCAAAACTTCTGTTTTTCACTCAGATCTATGCTTAGATCTGAGTAAAACCTTTAAAAACATCGATTTTTACACAATATTCGGACTAATGACGTATGTTTCGTTCACTTTGGAGTGGAACGAGGCGTTGTCAAGCAAGATCTCAGATCCGGAAGCACAAGGACGAAATCGTCACTTTACACAAGCTGGACTAACCCGTACGAACCTTCAAGTTCGCCCGGATTAGCCCGAGTTTCTGTAAAATGGCTAAACTCGCTCCAAAAGGCCTCTCCAGCCTAAGTTTTACTCAGTGGCTTAAGGTTGGAGGGATGAACACTCGATTTCCTCAGCAAACGATGCGAAAATGCACGGTTTGGATGCCAAAACAGTCAAGTTCGCTCAGAAGACATCAAGTTCGCTCGAACTTGTCACCAAATTGGTGACCAAGTTCGCCTAAACTTGATCGAATGTGACAATAATCATACAAGTTCGCCCGAACTTGTACTCCCTCCTTTACCTAACACGCAAGTTCGCCCGAACTTGTGCCCCCTTCACGAGAAATGGCACAACTTTGCCCGAACTTGTACTCCAAGGTACAAGTTCGCCCGAACTTGTCTGTTGTTCTCTCAACCGTTAACCGTTCAGCAATTCGAAAGACTGATGCACTTCTGTTCGCTTACAGGCTGATCCGGCACTCTTCGCAACTCCTCTCAGATCCCGTCTCATCTCCCAAAACGCACCAACTGTGAGTATACTTGAACCCTTTTACGCTTAAACGCACTTTTGGGTGTCACATATGTTCGTATATCAAAACACATCACACAACTCTCAAACGCTTATTCGTAACCCGCTGAATTACATGACTATACGTGAAATTTGCTGAATTGTATGTATTGCTAGATTGCTTGTACGCCACCCTTAACATGATAGTATACTAGAGGTTGACCCGCCACCCTAAGGCCCGAGGTTGTTAAGGCTCGCATTTTTATTTCGCATTTATTTTCTCTTTTAGGATGTGTGAACGCTTGTTTGCATGCCTCGCTCATTGCGGTTTGTTGGTTTACTTGAATCTAGTAGTTACATAGTTCACAACCCTTACGTATGTCATGCGGTGTATGCTAAACGCTTTTATATCTAGTATGTACGCAAAACCTGTATGCTCACCTTTACTTAATTGTATTGACGTTTTATTTTAACACATGTGGCAGGTTGAGGATTATGCTTTGGACGCGTAGTATTAGGTTTTTGCTTTAGAAATCATGTAATAAAATCTAGTGATTATCGAATCGGATGTTATGTTTAAGAGATTATTTCGAAGTATGTAATGATTGTTTGAGGATTATATGAGTTCGATAGTATGGGATATTGAATGTTGATTATTGTCTTTAAATAATTGTTATGGAATCTTTTGATCAATCTGATTCGCCTAGTGCCGCGCCCCGATAATTCCGCCATCGGTTGGGGTGTGACAAGTGGAAGCCCATTGTGTGGAAGGTAGGAGGAGTAGAGGAAGGCCCAAATTAACTTGGGATGGGCGGATTAGACAAGATTTGCTAGAGTTGCACATTTCTGAGTACATGGTCCAGGATAGGAGTTCGTGGAGATGTAGGATTAAGGTTAAGGATTTTTAAGAGAGGATACTAATGTGGGTATGTGTATGTGTGTTTTCATTTGAGCTTTTTGGGTTAGGGGTTAGTATTTCCTATTTTTTAGATGGACTTTATATTGTGATTCTTATCATGTGTGTATGTATCGATTGCTCTTGGGTGTTATATTGTTTTATTATGCTATGGTGCTCTGTCACCACATGTTTTATGACCGGTAGATTTATATTGTTAAATGTCTAGTTCAAATTGTTTGCATGCAGTTTGGTTTCGAGCCGGGGGTCTTTTTGGAAACAGCCTCTCTATCCATATGGATAGAGGTAAGGTTTGTCTACATCTTACCCTCCCCAGACCCCACTAATATAAGCTATTGGTGGGATTTACTGGATATGGTTGTTGTTGTATTTTTTTTGGGTATATTAAAATGTCCATCTCTCATGTATTAAAATATAGTATAGATATTCTATGTACTTTTCGTGTAAACTTTCGTTTATATCTCTGTACTTTATTCGGTTGCCATTTAGTGAAATTTCATTTACACCTCATATAGGTTATTGTTTTGTCATTTAATAATTTTCATTCACACCCCTTGTGCTTTACCCGGTCTATTTTCTCATTCACTAATTTACATTATAATTTTCATTGTTCCGTCAACACAATTTTACGCCCCCATACCAACGCGAGAAGAGGGGAGGGGGGCACTTAAGACCAGTTAAACAATAATTTAACTAAATCTAATTTATTCTTACCCTTATTTTCCTACTTCTCTCATATTAATTAATAATTATAAACAATAATCTAATTTAAATTGTTACATCAAGATATGTGACACTATAAAATAACATTCAAAAATAATTTTTTCTTTAGACACCTTGTTAAGATAGTTAGAAAATAACCCGTGCAATAAAACATCGGCAATTTGATTCGAGCATACTAGCTTAATCATATAAAATATATTTTTATGGATGTAAACAATAATTAATGATAAAGTATCAAACTCGAGCACATTATAAATAATCCACATGTTTCTTACCACACTTTAAATGCCACATCATCACTGGACTCGCCTATTAATTAAGAATTGATTACACCGATACCAACTCGCCAAATGATTTGATATCCCCAAATCCCTTTCTTAACCCTAAATCTCCTTTCGTAAATCAAAACCTTCCGTCAGTTACGCTCCACATCAAAGGTACTATTTGAAATTTTCTATCCAATCGATTCAATCTATTATGTTTCCATGATTTTCATTTTTACCTTCTTGGATCGTGAATACCATGTTAATCGCTAATTATCTTCTTGAAACCGCATACTTTTTAATCGATTCAAACTTCTTAAACCTGTGTACTTTTCAATCGATTCACGCATATGTCATCATTTACGATGTACCCAAATATTATCAATACAAAGAGCATGTATGTGTATGGTATCTAATCGTAGCAAAGTGTAGCGATTAAAAAAATCCCTAATAAACCCTCTTGATTGTGCCTATATCTGCAGTCTAGCCTGACCAGATTTACGATTTGAAATATAAATTGTAATTTTAAAAAGGTGGGGACTATATCTGCATTCTAGACCGACCAGATCTACGATTTTGTGTAACGTAAAATAAATTTTGATGAATATAAAAAATTAAAAATAAATTATTTTTTTATCTCAATCTCATAGCATATTTAATTGCAACCGATCCATACGATATAATTTTTCCTTAAAAAAGACGCTTTTCGTTGCACATTCGCAACATCTGTATATCTATTGATCGGTATACGTATCTTGGTGTATTTGATTGTACATATTTCGTTGCGAATTGTGATCATACCACCCAGATCATCTTCGTTTCGAAACCCTTATCAAAATCCCTTTTGGGTTTGCCTGCTAGTGCATCTTTATCGAAACCCTTTTGTTTCCACGTTGATAAAGTCGTTTTTTGAGGCTTAAAGTTTTGGGAATTTTGGTTTATTGAATCTTTAGGGTTTATGTGAGATTCCCCCATTTGGGTTATTCTATTCAAATTGTTGTTATAGGGGTTCATGTTGATTAAAATTTGTTAATTCATTTGGCCTGTTGGTTGCTGTATAAGTAAGTTTTCATTTTCCTTTCCTCTGCATTATAAAGTTTATATCTTTTTTATTTTTTATTTATTATTTATTTTCAGATGTCATAAATAGGGCTGTAAATTGTAAATGAACTGAAAGTTCAGCGAACGGTTCTTGAACCGTCTCGTTTAAGTTCTTTAGTTTAATAAATGAACGAACATGAACAAGGAATTTCGTTCGGTTAGTTAAATTAACTAACGCGAACAAAGGTAGTGTTCGTCTTGGTTTTAAAAAGCGAGAGGCGCACAAAAGCGATGGGTCTAAAACCAAGGCGCGAAGCGCAAAAGCGGCGGGCTTTCGTACTCGAGGCGCAAAGCGTAAAAGCGGCGGGCTTTTCGTACCGAGGCGCAAGCTAATCATATATTTTTTTTATATATCCCATAGGTCTTTAGTTTTCCCTACCAAAAATACAGCTATAAGTAAGGTTTTTGTATGATTTTAGCTGGTACAAGCCAAAAAATCCCAAGGTACAACAGTTAGGTGCATAAAAACGCCTCGGGTACAAGAGGTGCGCGCCTCAGGCCAAAAAAGCCCAGAAAAATCCCAAAAAAGCGCGTCTTTTTAGGGCTTCTTGCAATTACTCTAGGCGCTTAGCGGAAAAGCCCCAAGGTGTGAGCCTTGTTGCGCCTCGTGCACCAAGGCGTTCGTTCAATTGCGTTCGTGAACGTTTGGTAATATGTTCGTTTATGTTTGTTCGTGCTCTTTTGTTTAGTTTATTTTTGGTCATTAGAAACTTGGATATTTGAAACATTATTTTGAATAATTATGTATATGCTTATTATGTCTAATAACTTGGGCCTTTATTTTGGGATAATTATGTTTATAATTATTATATCAAGTGTTTAACAAGTTGATTACGTCTGATGTTTGGGATTAAGAATGTTGTTTTTTTTAAATGGTATATGTTCGTTTGTGTTTGTGAGCCATTTGTGAACAAGTTCAATTTCTTAATGAATAAACACAAACAATAATTTTCGTTCGATTTTGTTTTTGAACAGTTCGTGAACAAGTTTAATGCTAAACGAACAAACATGAACAAGGCTCTGTTCGGTTCGTCTGCCACCTTAGTCACAAATTCCCATCATTACAAGGTATCTGATTCATTGGTTTTGATTCGGTACAGAGTTGTAAGGTGTGGTATACGTAGAACATTAATTAAAATGAAGGATAGAAAGATAATAAGCTTTAGAACAAGGATGGGACTTCATGCAGAAAGGGATAACAAAGTTGAAGAAGATTCTAGAAGGTTATCCTGAGCCACAGTTCAACTCGGAGGAATACATGATGCTCTATACGTATAGTTTCTCGCTTTTACTGTGCTTGTGATTTTGCGGTTCCTTTATTAGGTTGTATGTTGTATGATTACTTGAATTTGTTGTTGCAGAACAATCTACAACATGTGCACACAGAAACCGCCACATGATTACTCTCAGCAGCTGTATGACAAGTATCGAGAGTCGTTTGAAGAGTTCATCACTTCAACGGTAAACTACATATTATGTTTCATTACGGTTTACTGATTGTTTGATATTGTAAGTCTAAGCCTGCAAATTAAAGGCATAAATTGATCTTTTTCATTTTATGCATATTGTTATTTCTGCTGTAGAGGTGTTAAACGGGTCGTGACCGTGGGTCAAACCCAACCGGAACTGAAAAGCATATAGTTTGTAACACACATGAACTTGAACAAGGAATGATCCTCTAAAATTACAAGTTTACAACCAAAAAACTAATATATGTAAAATTCTGTTTTTTTTAAGCTTTCGCATACAAAACTTAATTAGTTAAGTTATGACTTATGATATAATAGTCTTTTCTTTTATTTTAAAAGTAAAGGTGTTAAACGGGTCAACTTGTGGACCCAAACATAGCGTCTTAGCTAAATGTGTTCTTGGGTTTGACCCGAAACTTACCCCGACCCACTTAGACTAAACCCAGACGCACCAATTTCGTGTTAGGTTCGTATTAGAGAGGGAAGGGGGGGGGGGGGGCTTATCCATCTACAAATGCTAAGATTATATGTTTGCAGGTGTTACCTTCCTTAAGAGAGAAACATGATGAGTTCATGCTCAGGGAGCTTGTGAGGAGGTGGTCAAATCATAAAGTCATGGTTCGCTGGCTTTCACGATTCTTCCACTATCTTGATCGCTACTTTATCGCCCGTAGATCTCTTCCGCCACTAAATGAAGTTGGACTCGCTTGTTTCCGTGATCTGGTATTCTATGAAATAATATTAAAAAATTCTTTAACAATCAATAATATTATTTGTTTGACTTGAATCATTCTATTTTATCTTCGAACTTTAGGTGTACACAGAGGTGAATGGGAAAGTGAGAGATGCTGTAATATCTCTAGTATGTGTTTCTCCGTTGTTTTTTCTGCAAACATGGTTGTGAATTGTGATGGTTTTGAATTGAAATATATTAATGATTTTGTACCAGATTGATCAAGAGCGTGAAGGCGAACAGATTGATCGAGCGTTACTGAAGAATGTTCTAGATATATTTGTTGAGATAGGAATGGGTCAAATGGAGTTCTATGAGAGTGATTTTGAATTATCCATGCTGAAAGATACAGCAGCGTATTATTCACGCAAGGCTTCAAACTGGATCTTAGAAGATTCTTGTTCAGATTATATGCTCAAAGTAAACTTCTTATTTCATCTTCAAAATAAACTTATAGTTTCAACATTTTAATTATTATTTTTTTTGGAATTTTCAGGCAGAGGAGTGTTTGAAAAAGGAAAAGGAGAGAGTCATAATTTATCTTCATGGCAGCAGTGAGCCAAAGCTTCTCGAGGTCTTTTTTTTTGAATTTGCTCCCTAGCTTTCCAAAAGTACATAGATGGTCCCTGTGGTTTGCACTTTGTACCGCATTAGTCCCCAGCTTTTTCCAAAAGTACTTGGGTGGTCCTTGTGGTTTGCACTTTGTAACGCATTTAGTCCCTAACTGGAACATGCTAAAACCTTTAGATTTGTTGGCTGGGGACTAAATGTGTTACAAAGTGCAAACCACAGGGACCATCCGTGTACTCTGGGACAGCTAGGGATCAAATCCAAAATTTTGGTAAACCATAGGGATCATCCGTGTACTTTACTCTTTACTTAATATACTTCGATGGTTATGTAATTTGTATCTCTCATTCTCTCCGATTGACTGCGTGCAGAAAGTTCAACATGAGTTGTTATCTATTTACGCAACTCAATTGCTCGAGAAGGAACACTCCGGTTGTCATGCATTGCTCCGGGATGACAAGGTATGCACTAGTTAGTGATTTGTTTTAATTATATAAAATAATGTTTACATCCTTTTAATGGTTTTGAATCTTTGATCATTTGTTCTTTTGTCTAGGTTGTTGATTTATCAAGGATGTACCGACTCTTTTCAAAGATACCCAAGGGACTAGAACCTGTATCTACTATGTTTAAGCAGGTTCGTAATACTGGGCACGCGTTTGTTTGTTTGTTTTTTCCTATGTTCTTTTTCAGTCTTGTTGTTTCATATGTATCCCTATGTTGTACAGCATGTCACCGCTGAAGGTACAACATTGGTTAAACAAGCGGAAGATGCTGCAAGTAACAAGAAGGTTTGTGCTTTGTACATAATTACATACTAAACATGTTAATCCGCAATCTTTTCAAATCATATTTTTATTACATCGTTTGGTGGTCTTTGCAGACTGAAAAGAGAGATGTGGCCGGCTTGCAAGAACAGGTAACCGTTATAATATATTATTTGTGTATGAGCAGAAACTTACGTGTGTATGTGTTTTCAGGTTTTTGTTAGAAAAGTGATTGAGCTCCATGATAAGTACTTGGCGTACGTAAATGACTGTTTTGTAACCATACCCTGTTTCACAAGGTATGTATACAGTATATACTTATATAGTAGTTCTGTTGCTACAGCACTAATATCATTTTTTGGTAACGTTTTTTCTTTTTAAATTCATGTGTAGGCGCTTAAAGAAGCATTTGAAGTATTCTGCAATAAGGGTGTTGCGGGAAGCTCAAGTGCGGAGTTACTTGTTACGTATTGTGATAATATTCTTAAGAAGGGTGGAAGTGAGAAATTGAGTGATGAAGCAGTTGAAGATGCGCTTGAGAAGGTATTTTTTTTTGTTATAATGCTATCCTTTTAGTAAAAGTGGTACTACCGACTCACAAATGAGTTTGAAATCGATTTGCAGGTTGTGAAGCTGCTTGCATACATCAGTGATAAAGATCTTTTGCTGAATTTTATAGGTAAAACCATTTAGGTTCTGATAAACTTCAAGAATATGGTTCGAAATTGCGAGCTGTACTGACAGTGTATTCTGCTAACAGGAAAAAACTTGCTCGGCGGATTTTGTTTGACAGGAGTGCTAATGATGAGCATGAGAGAAGTATTCTGACGAAGTTGAAGCAACAATGTGGCGGTCAATTCACATCAAAGATGGAGGGGATGGTAAGTATTCATAAGTAATTAGTCATATTCATATAGGAGTAGGATCAAATACAAACCACATTTTGCGTACAAACCGTAAGAACCATTTAAAAAGTGTCACGTGGCATCCAACCAATTATAGAGAAATGATAAAATAATAACCTAAATAATATCAATTATATTGAATTCCCTATAATTATGTTAACAAGCAATTAATTCTTTATTTGGATCTTCATTTTGTTTTCAATGTGTTGATTAAGAAAAGTGCTGATATCATTCACATATGTGCTAAAATCAATTATCTTGATTAATTTTGATGTGCTAATATAATTCAAAAATGCTACTTTTATGCATGTATTGTTTTGGTATGTGCTAATTTAACCTTTTTAAGTGCTAGGATCTGTTCTTACGGTTTGTAGGATAAATATGGTTTCTACCGGAACCAACCCCTCATATATATGTTGAGGTGGCAAATGGATGGGTTAGACGGGGGTGAGTAACGGGTCTAAATTGGTTCATGTCAACACATGTGATTTTTTCTTGGTTCAGGCTGACATGAAACACTCTCTGTCTAAAGATAAGTATAATTTTGAACCCGTGCCACGCGCTGCGGCGCAAAGTTGTGTTTGTGACTTTGTTACACGTGCAACGCTGCGGCGGCAAAGTTGTGTCTGTGACTTCGTTACATGTGCAACGATGATGATGACATTACACGTGCAAAGTTGTGGTCCTTTTTTACCTTGTTGCACACGTTACTTTGTGATATTAACGTCATTAGACATAGATAAAAAGAGTATGTCTCGGACGTTGCAGTGTAAAGTCAAAAAAGTAAATTAGACACTAAAGTGGTTAGGCATGAATAAAGAAAAGTATTTAAGTAGAAAAAGTTGGAGGGTAAAAGTTGCCAATTACCAAAAGTTAGAGGTGAACATGTAACTAACTTAAAGATGAGGGTTAATAATGTGCCGCATGTCAAAAGTTTGGGGGTTAATAGTGAATGTTGTCAAAAGTTTGAGGGTTAATAGAGAAAGACCTTTCTCTTTGAGATATAGTATATAACTTGTTATGAATGGTTAAGCGTCTTGAATATGATTAGAAGATATTATTTCAGTCATAAATATGAAGTTATGAATAAATGATCTGACTTCTAAGAGGTCTTATGCATTAAAAATACACTTTCGACAACTTTTGACCCGTTTAACTTGTTCAACTCATTTGACCCGTTTCCTATATGACCCATTAGAGACAAATCATGACCCAAATTTATCAATTCCAAAGTGAACGGGTCAAAGTTGCCAGCTCAATTATATTTTGCAATGCCTACAATACAAAACCGTAATCTATCTTTTGTGTTTGCTTCAGGTTACTGATTTAGCATTGGCAAAAGAAAACCAACCCCACTTTGATGAGTATTTGAGCAATAATTCAAATGTTAGCCCCGGGATTGACTTGACTGTAACTGTGTTGACTACCGGCTTTTGGCCAAGTTACAAATCCTCCGACTTAAATCTGCCAGCAGAAATGGTACAACCACGTTCACTTCACTTTACGAGAAACGAAGATCTGAGTTTCGGTTTTGCTGTTCCGCAATGTACTGATGTGTTTATATTGTTTTTGTTTTTTTAGGTGAAATGTGTTGAAGTTTTCAAAGAATTCTATCAAACAAAAACAAAGCACAGGAAACTAACGTGGGTGTACTCATTGGGTACCTGCAACATAAAGGGAAATTTGAACAAAAAACTGTGGAGCTCATTGTCACAACCTACCAGGTTAATTTCTCATATATAAATGTTATTTTATCAACTTAAGTAGATAAATAGTTGGTTTATGTGTAAAGTTGATCCTTTGACTTCAACTTTGACTGATGCAGGCTTCTGCACTACTATTGTTCAACTCATCAGACCGATTGAGTTACCAAGAAATTATGAGTCAGTTGAACTTGTCAGATGATGATGTCGTTAGGGTGCTCCATTCTTTGTCATGTGCAAAATATAAAATTCTTATCAAGGAGCCAAACACTAAAACAATCTCTCCAACTGATGTATTCGAATTCAACTCAAAGTTTACAGACAAAATGAGAAGGATCAAGGTATTTGACTATTTGAGTGACGTTACTTTGTCAGTTAAACTATAGTTAAATTGTTGATTTTTTTTTAAAATTTAGATTCCTCTACCTCCTGTGGATGAGAAGAAAAAGGTTATCGAGGATGTTGACAAGGATAGGCGGTATGCAATCGATGCTTCGATTGTGCGAATCATGAAAAGCCGGAAAGTGTTGGGATACCAGCAGTTGGTCATGGAGTGCGTTGAACAGTTAGGCCGCATGTTTAAGGTAACTTTCGTTACATTTTTTCAATCTTCTCTACATTAATCTGTAACTGACGAGTCATGAACAAATGCAGCCGGATGTGAAAGCAATTAAAAAGAGGATTGAAGATCTGATAACGCGTGATTATCTTGAAAGAGACAAAGAGAACCCGAATGTGTTCCGGTACTTGGCATGATTTTGGTGGACCATGATTAATGAGAGCCAAAGTATCATGAAATCCAGAGTAATTAACGGATGCTTTGAGTTTGATTGGCTAGAAATATTGCCAATGTTTTGGATTAATGATAGATGCTTGAAAGACCGACGTGACAGTTACTGATGCTCTCATGGATATTATAGTATTTTCGGTTTTATGTTCTTTTGCATCTCGGCTTTTACTTATTTTATTGCTTGTTTTAATAATACATGATGCGATTATGCGAATATGTTGACAGAGAAAGACGTTAACAGACGAGATTTTCTCTAAATGCAATTTACAGATCCATCAACTTATATACACCCAAATTTATGTAAGCAAATAGAATGTCACGCAACGATCATAACGACACATCTCGATTAGTGACATCCAACCGAGCTCTAGCGTAGCCTTCATGCGATGAAGCTTATCCAACCAAGCTCTAGCTTAACCTTCATGCGATGAAGCTCATCAACAGGGGCCCCTTGGTTGCCCTCGAGCCACCGAGTCGTGTCAGCTATAGCGTTCTCTATCTTCTTCACGATGAACGGGTGCAGCTTCTCCTTGATACCGTCGTCTTTGATCTTATTCCTCTTGATGTATAACAATTCTTCTAACTCATTAAATGCATCCACTTTCTTCTTGTATTCTTGATCCTCAAGTTTGTATCTTTTGCCATCTTTTACCATCTTTTCAATCTGTTCCTTGGACAGTCTTCCATTTGCATTACTTATTACCATTTTCTTCGTCATTCCAGTGGATAATATCTCCGCTGTGACGGTAAGGATACCATTGGCGTCTATTTCAAAGCATTCCTTAACTTTCGAGACTCCTTTGGGAGCACGCGGTATTCCAGAAATACCAAACTTACCCAACAAATAGTTTTCTGTAGATCTTGCTCTTTCGCCTTGATACACCTTGATATTTATAAAAGTTTGATCATCTTCAGTTGTAAAATACACTTGAGTCTCCTTTGTAGGTATTGGAGTGTTTCTAGGGATCACAACATTCATTACTTGTCCAATTGTCTCAACACCAAGTGATAAAGGTGTGACATCCGATAACAACAAATTTTTGACACTATCATGACTATGATCACCGCTTAAATTTGCCGCCATTATGGCTGCACCATACGCGACAGCTTCATCAGGGTTCACACTCTTGCATAACTCCTTCGAGTCGAAAAGTTCCCGCAACAAACACTGGACCTTTGGTATCCTCGTCGACCCACCAACTAGAATAATCTTGTCTACATCTGCTTTCTCGATATTTGCATCGTTTAAACATTTCTCCACAATCTCAATACATTTATCGAATAACTCCATGTTCAGTTCTTCAAACTTAGCGCGAGTAAACTTCATCGAAAAATCAATCCCCTCGTGCAAGAAATCTAAATCGATCGACGTCTGCGTAGTGCTTGAGAGAATCCTTTTCGCTTTCTCACAAGCAACTCGTAACCTCCCCAACGCTTTTACATTCGTTGTCAAATCTTTGTTCCATCTTCTGTTGAATACCTGAACACAATGATCCACCATACAATTATCAAAATCCTCACCTCCTAAATGAGTGTCACCCGCAACAGCTTTCACTTTAAAAGCACCCGTTTCATCGATAGTCAATACAGACACATCAAAAGTACCACCACCCAAGTCAAACACAAGCAAATTCATCTTTCTAGTAATATCAAACTTATTGTCTAGACCATATGCGATTGCAGCCGCTGTTGGCTCGCTGATCATGCGGATGATGTTTAATCCAGAAATAGTGCAGGCATCCTTTGTTGCTTCACGTTGCGAGTTATTAAAATAAGCTGGGACCGTTACAACAGCATCTTTCACATCTTCTCTAAGGTATGCCTCAGCAGTCTCTTTCATCTTTCCAAGTATCATTGCTAAAATTTCTTCGGCCGAAAATCTCTTCGTTTGACCATCGTACGACACAACAATCTTTGGCGTGTCGGGAAACCACTTTATCACCTCGAAAGGCCACAACTTCATGTCAGCCTGCACATTTGGATCACTGTATCTCCTTCCAATCAACCTCTTAGCATCTAAAAATCCACTTTTAATTAATAAAGACTATAATAATAAGAATAATGATATAACATATTAACATCCAAGTGAAAAAAAGAAAAAAAAAACTTGTAGGCTGACCAAAAATGGTGTTAGCAGGATTCATGGCGGCTTGATTCTTGGCACCATCACCGACGAGACGTTCTTCATCACGAAATGCGACAGTAGACGGTGTGGTTCTGTTGCCTTGTTCATTGGGTATGATTTCGACTCGATTATGCTTCCAGACCGCGACACATGAATAAGTTGTACCGAGGTCAATGCCGATCGCAGGTGCTTCCTTTCGTTCTCCATCCATTACTTTGAATAGTCAATGTAAGATTATTGTCAACTTTATACGTATAGTTTAGCTTTTGTTTAAACTAAGATGTCATTTTCTAGTTGATAAAAATTTAATGCCTTGGAGAATAAGAATAAACATCCTAATAAAAAAGAAAGTCAACCTTCATAGTCATACTCATATAGTCAGTCATATTTGGTAGGGTGTTTGGTACGTCATTAAGTTGCTATACTTTATAATCGAATTTTTAGTTGTTGAATATCCTTTATGAAATATGCCTTCGACTTGGCACACTATTTGACATTCTCATCTCGGGCATCCAATAGATTATTTTTTTTCACATCATTCTTCTCTTAACTGTAATGTTTCATAGAACTCTTTGATATATTATTGTAAATTTGTAATGCTTGTAGTATTTCAAAGTCTTGCCATTTTCTTATCATTGTCTCATATCACTATACCTTTTAAATATTATTTATTGTGCATATTAACTTTTCCTTGTTATATCGGTCCTCGTTACAAATATTTTATCATCTACATGATAGTGTGATTTTTCTTTGCTTATTATCCATTGATGATTCTCTTTTTGCTTTTCTTGTTTTTTATTATCCTTGTATCTCGACCCTTTCATTTACTTCTTGCACATCTCTCTTTAAAGTTGTCACATAGTAATATTCTTAATTTTCACTAAGCACAATAATTTCTGATTTCATGCTTTTAGATGAGGGTACAACGAAAATTTAGAAGGGGTGGGGGTAGACCTAACCAATCTTATATGTAATAGCCTTATCGTATATAACGTACGAAAAGGATGAAAAGGTAAAAAAACGCGGTGACATTTTTGTAATTCTTTTACTCGTAATTACCCCTACAAGATCAAAATTACCCAATAAGATTTAAATTAGAGTTACTTACTGTTTTAGTCCCTGTTGTTTGTCAAAAATCACTATTTAAGTCCATTAGTTTAAAAATTACGATTTCAGTCCCTATGGTTTCACTTTCATAACCATTTCAATCCACTCGCAACCATTTCAGTCACTGTACTTACAGAATAAATGGATTGAAGTGGTTACGAAAGTGAAACCACATGGACTGAAATCGCAATTTTTAAACTAATGGACTGAAATAGTGATTTTTGACAAACCACAGGGACGAAAACAGTAATTAACTCTTTAAATTACCTTACAAGATCAAAATTACCTTATAAGATCAAAATTACCCTACAAGATCATTTGTAGAGTAATTATGATGCTCTACAAAATTACCCTACAAGATCATTTGTAGAGTAATTATGATACTCTACAATATTACCCTACAAGATCAAAATTACCCTACAAGATCATTTGTAAGGTAATTTTGATAATTACTCTACGAGTAAATAATTACAAAAATGCCACCGCATTTTTTTAACCTTTTCACGCCTTTCGTACATTTTGTACGATGAGGTTATTTGTATTTAATTTTTTGCAACCATTACATCAATGGAATCAAAGACCCTAAAAGTAAAAGGCAAGTGAGTCAAGACCTTAACATTGCATATGGAGAAACTAAAATTTCCGGTAATCAACCTGGCCCTAGACATTCTCAACATATAAACAGGTCGAATGATTATTTGATGCATTTTCAAGTTTCATGTTTCGAAATCTTAAGGGTTTTGGTTTTACTCTGTAAACCTTGTTAAAAAAAGGCATCGTATGTTCACATCCAGAAAAGCCTAAAAAGTTCTAGCTTCGGCCCTTAAAAATTTAGGGCCCCATTTTTGCGGCCCAAAGTTCTTTTAGTTGATAATCAGGCTTGCTTAGATCCTTCGGGCTTCTTCGGGATTGGTATACAACATACATGTAACATGCCCTGGACTTCTTTATATACTTTTTTTATACACTTAATAGTTAACTAGTGGGATTCCACCGTGCTACGCAGTAAGGAATTCGGTCGGTAATGGTTTGGTTCGCTACAGTACCGACACTCGCTATAACAACTAAAAGTCAAAACCAAAAAATAAAGTCATGGTATGCCCGAAAAAATATATATCGATCAAAAACCATAAAAACGGACATTGGTACCGGTTCCAATAATACTAATACCGATATCAATGTTCAATCGGAATCAGTTCGGTTTGGTTCGGTTCGTCATGATACCGCTATGACACCAGCACTCGTATAGCTTATGATACCAAAAAATGCTCTCTTTTGAATACAACCATGTTTTCAACAAAGTTTATCCATAAATTGGATTTTGAGAGAAAAATAAACACACATGCGTATTCATATTTTATAAAATAAAAAAAAAATAACGATCACAATTTAGCGATAGATGTCTTTAATTTTTTTTCTCTCACTAAAGATTATAGATTTTAGTGTGTGTATATATATATATAGACACATCATGCCAAGTACCGGAACATGTTTGGGCTCTCCTTCTCTTTCAAGATACTCACGAGTTATCAGATCTTCAATCCTCTTCTTTGTTGCTTTTACATCAGGCTGGATATATATTCATGCCTCATCAGTTACAGATAAATTACAGAAGATTGAGAAAAATGTTTTAAATATGGCCACACCTAGAGGTGGCAACTGCAATCCCTTGACTTATGAACGGTCGCTTCGTGTTATGTTTCACCTCTTAACGGGTCAAACAAGAAAAATGAATTGAAAATAGCTTAAGCTCAAAGAGTACTTTTAATACATAAAATCTCCTAAATCAATTTCTACAAAAAAATGAATATTTTTCATATAATATCGAATTTTCTAAATCATATTTGACGCATCGATTACCTATTAATAAACTTAAAATATTCGGACAGATTTTTTCCAGTTTTAACAAATGAAAAAGTTAGTTATTTTGACCCATTACTTAGCCCGCAAAATTTGCCATCTTTAGCAACACACCTATCAAATGTATTAGTTATGCACATACTTTCTAGGAAGAGTTAACTGCCATTTTCGTCCCTGTGGTTTGTCCAATTATGTCATTTCGGGTCAAATTTCAAATTTGTACCATTTTCGTCTCCGACATTCTTGAAACATGCCACTTCCATCCAAAAAACTAAGGTTGAATCAAATAATTGATTAATGGACAAACCACAGGGACGAAAATGACAGTTAACTCATGCTTTTTTTTGGACGAAAATGATACAAATTTGAAATTTGGTCTGAATTGGCATAATTGAGCAAACTACTCTTCTAGGAATATTGAATTTGAGATTTGTAATATGGTTTTATCTTCGTAACAATTTTTAGTTAGAAGCTTGTTTGTTAAACTTTATACACCAAATATATTTATTTTTTGGGGCAATTTTTGTATTTTGAAGAGGAAAATAATGTTACCCTGAAGATGCTGCCTAACTGTTGAACACACTCCATAACCAACTGCTGGTATCCCAACACTTTCCTGCATTTCATGATTCGCACAATCGAAGCATCAGTCGCATACCGCCTATCCTTGTCAACATCCTCAATTATCTTCTTCTCATCCACAGGAGGTAGAGGAATCTAAATTTTAAAAAATAATAATAATTAAAGTATAGTTCAATCGTATAACCATAAGCTATATAAAAATAACAACACTCATATACCTTAATCCTTCTCATTTTATCTGTAAACTTTGAGTTGAATTCAAAGGTATCAGTTGGAGAGATTGTTTTAGTGTTTGGCTCCTTGATAAGAATTTTATATTTTGCACACGACAGAGAGTGGAGCAGCCTAACGACAACGTCATCTGACAAGTTCAACTGACTCGTAATTTCTTGGTAACTCAATCGGTCTGTCGAGTTGAACAACCGTAGTAAAGAAGCCTGCATCAGTCCAAGTTGAAGTCAAAGGGTCAACTTTACGCAGAAACCAACTATTTATCTACTTAAGTTGATAAAAATTAACATTTATATAGGAGAAATTAACCTGGTAGGTTGTGACAATGAGCTCCACAGTTTTTTGTTCAAATTTCCCGTTTATGTTGCACGTACCCAGTGAATATATCCACGTTAGTTTCCGGTGCTTTGTTTTTGTTTGATAATATTCTCCGAAAACTTCAACACACTTCACCTAAAGGAAAAATACGTACAATACTCAGATCTTTGTTTCTCGTAAAAATGGAGTGAATGTCGGTTGTACCATTTCTGCTGGTAGATTTAAGTCGATAGATTTGTAAGTTGGCCAGAAGCTAGTAGTCAACACAGTAACAGTCAAGTCAATCCCAAGGCTAACATTTGAATTACTGGTCAACTACTCCTCAAAGTGGGATTGGTTTTCTTTTGCCAATGCTAAATCAGTGAACTGAAAAACAGCCACAAAAGATAGATTACGATTCTGTAATGTAGTTGAGTTGGCAACTTTGATCCATTTACTTAAAAATGAACCGATTTTGGTTATGATTTATCTTTATTGCATGATACCTTGTATTCAGAAACTTTTAAATGTATCTCAAGTAATATTAATTTTCTAAAGGGCTGTTTGGTAACTTCTGAATGGTTAAGTGCTAAACCAGTAAAAGGTTTGAATCATTAAGAGCTGAACCAGTAAGAGGTCTGAACCAATAAGAGGCAGCATAATGCTTAACTGTTCTAAGGCAAATGTCTGACCAATTCAGATACAAGGTCTTAACCATTGAGACTCAGTATAATGCTTAACCATTCAGAGGCAAATGCCTGAACCATTTAGACATTTGCTCGCGAAACAAACAGTTTGAACCACTAAGTGCTGAACCAGTAAGAGGTCTGAACCATTAAGAGCCTCATTAAGAGGTAAACAAACAGCCCCTAAATATATTTGAGACACTTAACAAAAACAACCTGACAAAAACAATATGTGTTGTCCGGAACTCATATTAACCCTTACACATCCACCTATATACCACCACAATAAAATATGAATATGAATGTGACTAATTACTTATGCATGCTTACCATTCCCTCTATCTTTGACGTGGAATGACCGCCAAAGTGTTGTTTAATCTTTGTGAGAATACTTCTCTCATGCTCATCATTGGCACTCTTGTCAAACAGAAGCCGCCGAGCAAGTTTTTTCCTGGTAATAAAATACATTGTTCGTACAGCTGGCAATTTCGAAGCATGTACTTATCAGAAAGGAAAAATAAAAATATTATGCCAGCCTGTAATCCTGCGCTACCACTTCTACTTATGACAATCTAAACGGTTTTACCTATAAAATTCTGCAAATAGATCTCTATCACTGATGTAGGCAAGCTGCCTAACAACCTGCAAAAGTGCAGATTGATTTAAAAACTTAAATGTGAGCCTGTAATCCTGCATTACCACTACATCACAAAAAAAATAAAATAATACCTTCTCAAATGTATCTTCAACGGCTTCATCACTCAATTTCTCACTTCCACCTTTCTTAAGAATATTATCACAAAACGTAGAAAGTACCTCTGCGCTTGACCTTCCAGCAATGACCTTATTGCAGAATATCTCAAATGTTTCTCCAAGTGCCTACACATGAATTTGAAAACATAATATAGTAAGAAAACAAAAAAATATATATATATTAATTGTTTATCAATGAACTACCACTACCATACATACCTTGTGAAAGAGGATATGGTTACTAAAACAGTCATTTACATATGTCACGAACTATACCTAGTGCTCAAACACTTTCCTAACAAAAACCTGAACACACACGCAGCAGGACACACATACGTTAATTTCTGCTCATAAGAAATTTACCAAGATTACTAATTTCTGAAAATCCGTATTATCATGATTACCTGTTCTAGCAAACCAACTACATCTCTCTTTTCAGTCTGCAAGGAACCACACGACGACTTAAATGCTTGAAAAAGATTGTGAATTAACAAGTTTCGTATGTAACTATGTACAAACCTTCTTGTTACGTACAGCATCCTCTATTTGTTTAACCAATGTCGCACCTTCAGCAGTGACATACTGTACAACATAGGGATACATATGAAACAACAAGATTGAAAATGAACATAAGAAAGAAATAAATTTGTGCCCAATATTACAAACCTGCTTAAACATACTAGATACACGTTCTAGTCCCCGGGGTATCTTTGAAAAGAGTCTGTACATCCTTGATAAATCATCAACCTAGACAAGGAGTAAATTGGTCAGAACTACAATACAGATGTGAACACCCTCTTTTTTTAAATAAAAAAGAAATCATAAAGCAGTGCATACCTTGTCATCCCTGAGCAATGCTAGAAAACCAGAGTGTTTATTGTCAAGCAATTGAGTTGCATAAACAGTGTTCAATGGTTAAAAGCATACCAGAGATATTACTGCATCTCTCACCTTCCCTTTCACCTTTTCATACACCTAACACCGTATCCAACAGAGAATCAACACAAAAAATAAAAAAAAAAAAAAATAGAAGGATTCATATCACACAAATAACATTTGAAGAATGTTGAATAGTGTTTCATAAAACAATACCAGATCACGGAAACAAGCAAATGCAACTTCATTTAGTGTTGGAAGAGATCTACGGTAGATAAAGTAGCTATCAAGGTAGTGGAAAAATCGTGAAAGCCACAAAGCCATGACTTTATGATTTGACCACCTTCTCACAAACTCCCTGAGCATGAACTCATCATGTTTCTCTGTCAAGGATGGTAACACCTGCCTAGGAAAATTAATACACCATTAACAACTACGATTGGCAAACATATTATATACATATAATCATTTAAAAATATAGAATAAAGAATCATAGTGGTAATTAAAACAAACCAATCCTAGGCAAATTATTACCGTTGAAGTAATGCAGTCTTCAAAAGACTCGCGATACTTGTCATACAACTGTTGAGAGTAATCATGTGGCGGTCTCTGCGTGCACATGTTGAACACGAGTCTGGAGCAAATTCAAGAAATCATACAACAAATAACCTAATAAATTCACTGGGAAGTTAATCACAAGAAGAATAAAAGCGAGAATAGATACTCATAGAACTCCATGTACTCCTGTGAGCTGAATGGTGACTCGGGAAGGTCTTCTAGAATTTTTTTAATGTATATCACGTTTATGTATCGCTATAAATTCGAAGCGGGTAGCTGATTCGTCACAACTTAATACATTTCGTTTAATCATACGGTATCTTTATACGTGTGCTTAAACACGTTAATATCATCGTGACAACACGCTTAACGAAAGCAAATGTGTTTGCTCATAAAAGGTGCTCCGTTGCAACGTGCGGACACCTTATTTTCATTCTTAGTTTAAAAAAAAAACTATTTCCTCATGTGTTTATTTTTATGGACGTGTCGATATAACACGTTTCGACGTAAGTTTTCCCATTGACATTACTAGCTAGGGGTGTGAACGTCAAATATGGTAACTTGATTATTATGGGCCTAAACGTTAAATTTATTTTCGCATTAGAAAATTTCGCTTCGTGGAGGGAATTTGTTTTGAGACGAGAACGACAGTTCCGCTCTGGGAGGGAATTTGATAAGGTTTAGAATTCACCAAAGAAAGGGGGAAACTGTTATATTTTCGGATTTCTTCGGTAAATTCCTAAACGCAATCACATGTGTTAAAGTTTGTGATTTCGGTGATACCTAAGGGTCTATGTGGAATGTTTTTCACAGACAGATATTTGAGGATTTTAATTAATTCTCCAGCTAGCGTTAAGAGTTTTACACCGAAACATATAGGTATCTAAAGTCGACAGTAGTTATGCAAAACTGTGTTTATTGAAAACCTAGGGAATCTTTATGAGAGCTGATAGTTCGAGGCTGACAAGTGTGGATTCCGACTCTATCATATGCCTCTTAGGTTTTGGATCAAGACGATTAGAGCAATGACACCTTGTGGAGGGAGATTGTTGAAACTTAAGAGGATGAGGTTACAGTTGAGGGGAATTTGCAGGATTCAATTTTGGGTTTGACGTTTTTATTGAGAGTTTACAGGCATCTGGGTGTAATTCAACTAGTTGAATTCGCAAATGATGTACTTGGTCAAGCTGACTCATGAGTACTAATGCTGAAGATCCGTAGTGCTTTATGTGGTCAACTTGACAAAGGCGAGACAATAAGATCTGGATGTAGTTCAACTAAGTGTGTCAATTGAGCTTGCAAATGATGTACTTAGTCTAGCTGACTTCCTGATTATTGATGCTGATGATCAAGATGCATTACTTGGCCGCCTCCACAAAGATGGTTTACAGAAGATATTTCACCAGAAGACTTTACCAACGCAGTATACTTTGATATGGAATAAAGTTTTTACGACAAGGCCAACACTTGATGCAGATTGTTGAAGATAGAACCTTTATCAAATACCGGTTAGAGTATTGGAAGATCAGTGCAAGATCAGTCTATGATGCCTTGCGAGGACATTGCACAACACTCAACATGGATATGCGTACTTTAAGGGGGAAATCTAATATGAGAAGCTTCAGGGATTTCGTTTTGCTGTGAAGACTCAAGTCAAGATTCTGCGTACCTGGATCATCGGTCAAGGGGGAATCTGTTTAACACAAAGGAATTCACATCAATAAATACTTGACTAAAGATTGATTGCAGTTGCATATTCAGCATTCGACAACAACGGACAAAGGGGAATTTGTTAGTGCAGTTTTATGTTCGTTGTTGTGCGCATAAACTAGATTTAATTTTAAGTTGATTATGTAATAGGTAGTGAATGTAAACGCATGTGTTTAGACCCATTCGTTTGAGTTCGTATGTTTGCAATTGAGACAAGTTGGTCAAACAACATAGGGTTGTTGCTTGACTATTGTAAAGAAGTGACACAAGCATGGTCAAACAACATAGGGTTTGTTGTTTGACCATAGCAAACAACAAGGGTATGTTGTTTGGAATTTCTAAAAGACAAGCATGGTTGTTGTTTGACTATTGTAAACAAGTGACACAAGCATGGTCAAACAACATAGGACTGTTTTTTTTTACCATTGTAAACAACAAGGGTATGTTGTTTGGAATTTCCAAGCCTTATATACACTGGTTTTAGGGTCATTTGCAAACCAAGGTTTTAGATTTGGGGGAGAGACTACCACTTGGTCTCTCCCGGTTTCCATAACGTTTACTCTTTCGATATTGTTGGATAAGCTTATTATGTGACTGTTTGTAACGTTGTGATGTCTGAATCAATACAAGAAAGTGTTTATCTATCTCTAACCTTCCATCATGAACTTAATTTCGCACTAATCATGGTTAACGACCCTAAACCGAATTTCACAATGTTAAGCCAAAACATGGTTGGCCGAGAATTTGTAAAGTCATGCTAAAATGTAAAGTCATGCTAAAATGTATACGTCTTTTTATATATTCTATTATTATAACGCCACCCGTTAAATAAAGATCAATCACCTCTATTAAGAACAAGTCACATTAGCAACATTATTAACAAGTGTCTATGCTTTTGTTGGACCCGAAAAGGGATCACGATCACAAAGGACGCGAAGTTGTAATGTTGTTGAAGAAAAAGATTTGTTATATGTCTTTAAACTAGACCTAGGTTGGTGACTTTATAAACAAGCTTTCTTCTAGGCTAAGGGCGTGATGTAACCTTAACCGGAGTCCTTCCATTTTAATTTCAAAAATATAATTTGTAAATTTAATAAGAACCAACCGGTAGCCTTAGCTATGAGTCAGGTCTTTTTAAGTAACAATGCCAAAAACTTAACTATAATTCATTCAAAGTGGATTCCAAACCTAAAACAATATTTTCTTGAGTGATCACATAAAATTATGTGCAATTACTGAAGAATGATTACATAATATTACTCTATTAGTGTAAATACATGATTTTTTTTAAATTCTAGGACTAAGATACATGCTTCATTTGTTACATTTTGTATGTTAAGACCATATGTATAATAACTTTACCCTATATTTATATTTAGAGTAAACTTCTGTTTTATTCCATGTGGTTTGGTCGTTTTAACGGTTTTGCCCAAATCATTTAAAAACGGTCAATTTCTTCTAATAGTTATATATGTTTTTCCCATTTTGTTCCCCGCCTCTAACTCCATCCAAATTGTTTGTTAACTGAAAGGGTATTTTGGTAACTTCAAGTATAAAACTAAGGGTATTTTCAGTGGCGAAGCTTGCCCTCGAAAAACCGAGGGGGGAAACGTATATACCAAAAAATTTCTATACGAAAACTACATATATAACAATATTGAGCGAAAAATTCAGAGGCCCCCCCCCCCCCGCCGCCGCCCCCACTTATCCTGCGCCCCTGGGTATTTTAGTTAAACTACAAATAAAGATTGTATTATATAATAATAATATAACAAAACCCATAAACAATCTGGTCATCTCTTCTCTCTCTATACCCTCTCTATTCTTTCTCTCTACACTCTCTTTTCTCCATCAACAACCACCACCACCACCACCAACCATCATCACCTTACCACCACCATGCACGGCCCACGCCTGACCACCGCCTTGAACCAGCTCCATCGGACCACGACCACCACTAACCCTACCCGACCACCACCTTGAGCCAGCCGTCGGCAATCACCGGCACCACGAAGCTCTAACTCTTTATCATCTCTCTCACCTCCACCATCACCTATGTATCGCCCATGCCTCACCGTCTTTTGAGCAACCACAAAACCCTAGATCTACCACCTCTACTGCCTCTCCAACCCACCCCTGCCGTCCACCATCGTTGCGAGTCAACGCCACCAATCTATCCCTGCCGTCGGAGAAAACCCTCCACCATCGCCACGGAAAAAAAAAACTCTTCACAAACGGTCAGATCTGCTGAGGTGCTCTTCTTGATGGCGGTTGGTTATCGGAGGTTATGGTGGTGCCTGGTGGTACAGTTGTTTTAAATGGTGCTGGTTGCTGATGGTGGTTGGTTATGGTGGTTATTGGTGTACAGTGGTTGCTGGTGGGGATGGTGCTTGTGGGTGGAAGTCGGCAGGTCGTGTCTAGTGGCGGTGGAAGTTGGTAGAGAGGAGTAGAGAAGAGATAGAGAGAGAGAGAGTATATGCTAGATTTATAAAAGATATATTTGTGAAAGACAAAATGAGTGTAAAATTTTAATTTTAAATAATAAAATCTTTATTTATAAAGTTACCAAAATATCTTTCAGTTAACAAACAATTTGGATAGAGTTAGAGGCAGGGAGAAAAATGGAAAAACATAGTAAACTATTGAAGGAAAATGGTCGTTTTTTAATGATTGGGGCAAAAACGTTAAAACAACCAAACCAGAGGAGGACCTAGGTGGGTTTCAGGGGTTGCCCGGGATACCCCTCAACTTTCTTGGTGAAGTAAAGTTTTCTTTTTTTATCTTCGTGTTATTTACAGAGATACCCATTAAATATAGTTAAAGATAAGACGAAAGGAAATTTTCCAGTTGACGGAAATGGAAATTTCCGTTGAAAAGAAAGTTGCAGGTGCACAGGTCGAAATATGAGGAAGAAGATGAGCTTATATATAATATTAATTATATTATTACCATTGGAAACGTAAACGAAAAGGGAAACAAAGTCAGCAAAATGTAAAAGTAATAGTTGGTCAAACTTCATTTAATCATGTTTTTAATTTATTAGAAGCATTTTTTTGTTTTACTTTTCTGTTAATTTGTTTATTTATCGTATTAATTTTTTACTTTATTAATAATTCTCATTTTCTTTTAAGATATTATATTATTACCAACTAAATTTTAAAAATTAATAATTAATATATACTTTAGGATGTAAAAATAAAATTATTTTGGAATCCTATAATTCATTGTTTTCGTTCTCCCACTTTATTAATTTTATTAGAGAGTGACACTATAGTAAAAGTATGGATTAAAAAAGGTTAATTAACAATTATGTTTTTAAAATAGTTTTTCAATACACGTATCTATACCAAATTAACATGTAATTTCAATTATATCTTATCTCAAATTATCATATTATAATTTCTAAATCTTATTACTAAATGTTAAAGATTATTATTCAACCCGCGTAAGACACATGTCTGAGACTAGTAATATATATATACTCGGCGTACACCTAATGACCCTCGAATTCTTAGAGATGACCTTATCTAGAAGAAAATTTTGGGGGCCCATTTTTACTAGCATGTGGCTTGAATTCTCAGGGGCGACCGTAGACTGAGAAAATGGGATACCCCTGAATTTTTCTTCTAGTTTCGTCACTGAACCAAACCACAGGGAGCAAAACGGAAGTTATTCTTATATTTATGATAATAAAATATTTTGTGTCCTAGAAATCTTTATAGATGGATAAAGTCCTATCAGCAAATCACTTCTTTTTATACTTGATGCTATTTTAACCAGTTATCTATGTTTCTTTTTTCAGAAAATGAAATCTTTGCTAATATGGATTACCTAGTGAACAAGTTTTATTTGCAAAAGGCCTCACGTAAAATCAAGTATGACATAACCTTGAGTATTCTGAAGTGCAATGTAGCAGCTAAAACGCCCCATATAAAATCCCACTAGCTAATTTCATCATATTTTGACGTGTTAAGATTGTAAGCCGAAAAAATATACTTAGAGCCTCCTATATTTACTTTGTTTTGGTCCCAAAATGATTGAGCTACCCCTGATCATATCGATGGGTACAAATTAAATTTATAGCAAATTCCGCGTGTTACCTTCATCCTTTTTCAACATATTCACATCACATTTCGTTAACTGTTAATAGTTAATACAAGCAACGGAATAGGTCAAGTAAATCCGATATGGAAGCAAGCACAAAATTTTCTATCTGTGAACTAGAATGTAAAGAATCTGTTATTAATCCAAAACATTGGCTAGATCTATCTACACTAGTTTCTAGCCAATCAAACTCCAAGCATTATTAGTTAATTACTTTGAATTTCATGCTAGTTAATCACGATCAACGAGAATTATACCACGTAGCGGAACACGTTTGGGTTCTGTTTATCTCTTTCAAGATAGTCACGAGTTATCAGATCTTCAATCCTCCTCTTTATTGCTCTTACATCCGGCTGCACATGTTCATGACTAGTCAGTTACGGATTAATGTAAAAAGATTAAGAAAAATGGCCAAACCTAGACGCGACAATTGCAATCCATTAACTTATGAACGGGTCAATTCATGTTAAGTTTCACCTCTTAATGGGTCAAATAGAATAATTTCATAAATGAAAATAGCTTAGAAGAAAACGGGTCAAACAAGTTGAAAGTCCTCGATTAAAGAGTGCTTTTAATGCATAAAATCTCCTGAATCAAATTATTCAAAAAGTTCTAATATTTACAAGTAATGAAAGGTTTTCTAATTTGATGCACTGATTACTTGTAATTAACTTAAAATATTTGACCTTTTTTGACCCGACCCATTTCAAAAATGTATTATACTAATTTTCAATTAGAAGCTTGTTTGTTAAACTTTATACACCAAATATATTTATTTTTTGGGGCAATTTATGTATTTTAAGGAGAAAAAGAATGTTACCCTGAAAATGTTGCCTAACTGTTGAACACACTCCATAACCAACTGCTGGTGTCCCAACACTTTCCTGCTTTTCATGATCTGCACAATTGAAGCATCAATTCCATACCGCCTATCCTTATCAACATCTTCAATTACCTTCTTCTTCTCATCCATATTCCGTAGCGGAATCTGAATTCAGTTTTTTTAATTAAATTTCTGTTTGATCGAATAATCATAAGATATATATAAAAAGTAAGAGCACTCGAATACCTTGATCCTCGTCATTTTATCTGTGAACTTTGAGTTGAATCCGAATATGTCAGTTGGAGAGATTGTTTTAGTGTTTGGCTCCTTGATAAGAATTTTATATTTGGAACATGACAAAGAATGGAGCAGCCTAACAACATCATCATCTGGCAAGTTCAACTCAATCATAATTTCTTCGTAACTCAGTCGATCTGATGAGTTGAACAGTAGTAGCGCAGCAGCCTGCATGAGTCCAAGTCAAAGGGTCAACATTACACATAAACCAACTATTTAGGGTGCTGTTAAAGTAACACCACCCCCATTAGTGTACATCAGTCTACCTGTCACATCATACGGGCCGTATGGGTAACACAGACCATATGACAGGCGAAACAGGTCATATGGATCATATGTGTTTGTTAGTAATCACATCAATTATTTCTTTGTCTGTCAAAATACCGGACCAGTATGATTTGGCCCTCGTAGGACCCCATATGACCACTTTTTGGCGTGTCATATGGCCCATATGGCACGTTTCTCTATGACATACGCCCCTATGACACGTCAGCGGTGTCTAAATAGTGTGTTAGTGGTGTTTATTTATCTCCCCTAGCTATTTATCTACTTGAGTTGTAGAAATAATTTTTTTATAGGAGAAACCTGCAGGGTTGTGACAATGAGCTCCATAGTTTTTGGTTCAAATTTCCATTTATGTGGCAGGTACCCAATGAATATATCCATGTAAGTTTCCTGAGTTCTGTTTTTATTTGATAAAATTCTTTGAAAACCTCGACGCACTTTTCCTAAATAAAAATAATAATAATAATAATAACACATTAGTACTTTGCAGACAACAAACAAAAGCTCGGATCTTTGTTTCTCATGAAAATGAAGTTGATGGTGGTTGTACCATTTCTGCTGGTAGATTTAAGTCAATAGATTTGTAACTTGGCCAGAAGCTAGTAGTCAACACAGTAACAGTCAAGTCAATCCCAAGGCTAACATTTGAATTATTGGTCAAGTACTCCTCAAAGTGGGATTGGTTTTCATTTGCCACTGCTAAATCAGTAAACTGAAAAACAGCCATAAAAGATATATTACAATTCTGTAATGTAGTATGGCAGAATATTTGCGTAGGCAACTTTGACCGATTTACTTAAAAATGAATCGATTAGAGTTATGATTTATCTCTAATTACTTATGCATACTTACCATTCCCTCTATCTTTGATGTGAATTGACCGCCAAATTGGTGCTTCATCTTTGTGAGAATACTTCTCTCATGCTCATCATTGGTGCTCTTGTCAAAGAAAAGCCGCCGAGCAAGTTTTTTCCTAGTAGCAGAATACATTGTTAGTATAGCTGGAAATTTCAAACCATAAACATATTTATGTGCTGGTTTCAATTATGATATATCTTTAACTGGTAAAACAGAATTTATAAGGAAACGGGTCGAACGGACCAGAAACCATCCACAATGTGCTTTTACAATTCATTAAAAGATAAATTATTATTATTATAATTCAAATTCTGTGAGCATATTTTACACACTAGTGTTGGGGAAAATAAGATTGCAACAGATGATCTAAGAGGTGTGTAGTCACTTTTAGATCGAATTATTTTAGTGGTTCTCCTGAAAAATCCAATCGGATATCGAGTTATTTCAGTGGTTCTCCCGAAAAATCCAGTCGGATCCAACTGAGATCTAGATCAAGAACTAGTATGCGATATTATGATGAATTCATATGAACCAGAGAGTTGTGACCAAAATTGATTACGAATTTAGGGATTTGGGTCCGTAACTGCCATTAGGCAGTTATCTCTTTAAAATTCAAAAAATCTTTTAGCTCTCCGGGCGTCACACCCGGACCCCCGCCAAGGAGACGTTGCCCCCTGGAAATCCCCATTGATTAGGGGCTTCGCCCAAACACTTAGAACTATAACAACTCAAACAAGCATGCACTCACGCACCTCCTAACTTGCTTGACGTGTAATGCAATTTACTTTGGTCAGCAAGTCAATCCTGATTACACTAAAATATCCAACAACTAGTTATTGACGTGTTAACGGTCCTAACTGGCCCACCCATATTTCCATCTCTAGTTATCATAAAGGAAAAACAATAAGAATATTATACCAGGAACCACATAAAAGTTAGAGTTCATCAAAAACCTAAACGGTTTTACCTATAAAATTCTGCAAATAGATCTTTATCACTGATGTAGGCAAGCTGCCTAACAACCTGCAAAAGTGCAAATTGATTTAAAACATTAAATGTCAGCCTGTAATCCTGCATTACCACTTCTATCACACAAAAAAATACCTTCTCAAATGTATCTTCAACGGATTCATCACTCAATTTCTCACTTCCACGTTTCTTAAGAATATTATCACAAAACGTAGCGAGTACCTCTGCACTTGAACTTCCAGCAATGACCTTATTGCAGAATATCTCAAATGTTTCTCCAAGTGCCTACACATGAATATGAAAACATAATATAGTAAGAAAACAAACAAAAATATATTAATCGTTTATCGGTGAACTACTACTATGCATACCTTGTGAAAGAGGATATGGTTATTAAAACAGTCATGTACATATGTCAAGTACTTCTCCTGGTGCTCAAACACTTTTCTAACAAAAACCTGAACACACGCGCAGCAGGACACGCATAAGTAATATAAGTAATTTCTGCTCATAAGTAAACCATCAAGATTACTAATTTCTGAAAAAAATCCGTATTATCATGATTACCTGTTCTTGCAAACCAACCACGTCTCGCTTTTCAGTCTGCAAAGAACTACACAACGGCTTAAATGCTTGAAAAAGATTGTGAATGAACAAGTTTCGTATGTAACTATATACAAACCTTCTTGTTACGTACAGCATCCTCTATTTGTTTAACCAATGTCGCACCTTCAGCAGTGACATACTGTACAACATAGGGATACATATGAAACAACAAGATTGAAAATGAACATAAGAAAGAAATAAATTTGTGCCCAATATTACAAACCTGCTTAAACATACTCGATACACGTTCTAGTCCCCGGGTATCTTTGAAAAGAGTCTGTACATCCTTGATAAATCATCAACCTAGACAAGGAGTATATTGTCAGAACAACGATACGGATGTAACCACTATTTTATTTTTCGATAAAAAGATTATTGAGCAGCGCATATATATACCTTGTAATCTCGGAGCAATGCATGAAAACCGGAGTGTTCCTTCTCAAGCAATTGAGTTGCATAAACAGATAACAACTCATGTTGAACTTTCTACGCACAACCAATTGGAGATCTACACATTATACAACTATCAAAGTATATTAAGTAAAACTTTTGTAAAAAGAAAAAAACCTGAAGCAGCTTTGGCTCACTGCTGCCATGAAGATAACTTAAAACTCTATCCTTTTCCCTTTTCAAACACTCCTCTGCCTGAAATTCCAAATAAATAAGACGTTGAAGTTAGAAGTTCATTTTAAAGATCAAATAAGAAGAAGTTTACTTTGAGCATATAATCGGGACAAGAATCTTCTAAGATCCAGTTTGAAGCCTTGCGCGAATAATACGCTGCTGTATCTTTCAGCATGGACGATTCAAAATCATTCTCATAGAACTCCATATGTCCCTTTCCCATCTCAATAATTATATCTAGAACGTTCTTCAGTAAAGCTCGATCAATTTGCTCGCCTTCACGCTCTTGATCAATCTGGTTGCAAAATCATCTTTCAACAGAAACTAACACAAGCAGAGAAACCAATGGTGAAAAACATACATACCAGAGATATTACAGCATCTCTCACTTTCCCTTTCACCTCTGGGTACACCTAACACCGCAAAATATCCCAAGAAATTAACGTCGAAAATATAGAATGATTCAAATCACACAAATAACATTTGAAGAGTGTCAAATACTATTTCATAAAATACCAGATCATGGAAATAAGCAAATCCAACTTCTTTTAGTGGCTGGATAGGCGGATTAGATGAGAAGATTAAGAAGCGATCAAGGTAGTCGAAGTAAAATGAAAGCCACCCAACCATGAATTTATGATTTGACCACCTTCTCACAAACTCCTTAAGCATGAAATCATCATGTTTCTCTCTTAAAGAAGGTAACACCTGCATAAGATATATATATAGAAGATCGGTTACCTTAGCTTACAACATCATATGATCACTGTGCAACAGCTAGTTAATTTACCGTTGAAGTAATGTACTTTTCAAAAGACTCAAGATACTTGTCATACAGCTGCCGCTTCCTTAGCTTAGAGTACCCTGGCCGTCTTTCTGAGCACATGTTGTAGATGCATCTAGAACACATTCAAGAAATTATTGTTGGTGATTTTAGTGTCATCAGGCTATTTTGTGTAATAGGATTTACTTAAAGATAAAAAAAAAATACAATACACAATGGTTAATGAACCATGCCCCCTTGGTGAGGGTTAGGGGGCAACAATTGTAGCTGCAGCGGTTACACCCCAAGCGCCACACTTTTCACGAAAACATGTAACGTTTCACCCCAATCGACGTGATGGTTCGACCCGTATATATAAATTGATATCATCTGGTCTGGTCTGATTTAATCATCATCATCATACTCAGTAAATCCCACCAATAGCAAAGCTAAGGTAAGGTCTGAGGAGGGGAAGATGTAGACAGCCTTACCTCTACCCGCATGAATAGAGAGGCTGCTTCCGGTGAGACCCCCGGCTCGATAGTAGTTTTGCATCAAGTCTTGGACATAAGGCACATAACACTCAGCAATTGAGACAAAGGCTGATTAGTGCATGTACCCTTTTGTCTTTCGGCTATCAACGCCACCAGATGATGCATGAATAACCGTCCGTCGCTTTTAACGTTATTTTTACGAAATTAGTAAAATAACATGAAAATGTCGAATTAACACTTCAAACTTCACAGAAAAGAACTACTCCTTCTCAGTGAAAACTGTCCGTCTTTATCGGTATTTCAATATCTTACGCGATTTAAAAGGTATTCAAGTCATACAAAATCCTAAACATACAAAGGAGCTGGGAATCACAAGAACAAAGAAAGTGAGAATGCATACGTATAGAGCATCATGTGGTCATAATTGGTGAACGGTAGCTCGGGAAGGCCTTCGAGAATGTTCGTCAGCTTTGTTATGCCTTGCTCCATGAACTCCCATCCTTGTTCAAAGGTTGTATGCCCCCTCTCACCTCTCATCGTCATTCTGTCATGCCCAAAACCTGCAATTTTTATTTTAACTTTGATACAATATATATCATATACATATATTGCTGCCGCATGGAGACGTATGACAGCTGATGATGATAATACTTACAGATTTTTTTGTATTAAAGTGACGTTTAGTTATGAAGTTAATGATTATTAAACATAAACTACAACCGGGATGAACACACAAACAGATTCTGCCTTGCTTACGTGGAAATCGGTTATTGATATTGGATTAGAATGCTGTATGCGGTAACCATGCATATATATAGAGAGAGAGAGAAAAAAAATAGGGTTTTATTTTTCTAAATTAATAGGCTTCTCAGTTCTCATGACAGGTAACGCAAAGTATTGATTAGGAACAATGATCCACTGTTTTTTATTTATTAGTTTGAAAGATAAGATTTACAAGAAATAACCTACGTATTAATACTAACTGATACTTGACCAACAAGTAATTTAAAAACTAATCCTTAACAGACTTAAACTTCAATTAATAAACTAATTAATTAAAAAGAATTTCTTTTGAATGGCAAACTAATCCTTAACAGACTTAAACTTGAATTAATAAACTAGTTAATTAAAAAAAATTCTTTTGAATGGCTTAAATTACAATAACTCTATCTTTGGTGGGCTCGAATCCTTGACTTCAATTCAATGGGAGCAACACCTTAACTTCAATTACTTTGTCAATTGGACCTAACCCCAACTCTAACTTATCTAAATTAATCTTATCCACCACCCCTTAGAGATTACCATACCTTTGCACTTTCTGTTATATATCCTTCACTCCCTTCAGTATTGATAATTTAACATTGCAAATATCGATGAACCGATGAAAGAAAAAGACAGTATCATGCTTGTGATTTCAGGTCATACCATGGACTAAAGACCACAGCCCTTACCCAACAATTGGCTTTCAACGAATTACATGTTTTATCTGTTGATCATGAGTATATGCTCAAGAAAGCAACGGTAAATATTTCACCAACACAAGCCATTACAACACCCCACCAACGGTAAATGTTTCAAGTTGTTGTTTTGTCCACCGCTAGCTCGTTTGGCACGGTGTCTCATCTGATGCAATTCAGGTGGTCCAACAATTAGCTGCCCAACTAAGATTACAAGTACAACCACCTTCATCTAAGTCATCACAGACCTACTACACAAATTGGAACACAACCCATAACAATAACAATCGACACGGAACGTGGAAACTACAACAACACGGAAGGTAATCACACTCAATTTAGTTGGACCTCTAATCAAAATACAGTTTATGGCACAAGCAACAGGTGTGGCATTGGTCATATACCGTCTCAAATTTCAATGCCCCAAACGTAATCCTTCGACTTTCTCAGACAACAACCACCTGCCCATTACGCAGATTATCATTTACAAGCTTCCAACAATTGGCTCCCGGATACTGGATCAAGTAACCATGTTGCACTAGATCTTTCACTACTAGAAAAGTGGCGGTTTGCTACGGGATTTTCCTAAGAAAAAAATGTGTTGCAAATTCCAACCGTTTACCAACACATTTTTGGCGAAACCTAGTAACTAGTTTAAATTTCAAAACTCTAATATTTCCTCACAAATACGTCACAATTTGTAACGTATTTGTGACAAACATATTAAATATCAAAAGCAATATGTAAAGTGTGTTGTATGATTTTGGAATGATTTTTAATTTAAAATCCAAATCGTACCTGGGTGTTCCCACCTGAGACTATATAGATCATACACCCATTCGTCAAAACCATGGTCATGCACAATTAGTAGAAAAAGAAAACCCAAATCCAAGTTTAGCAAATTACAAAAAGCCCTTGATTTTACCTCATATAAATACCCCTTGTGAACCCCACAATACGTTAACTCCAAATTCTCCGACTCACATGTCACAACGTTCATAAATAACGAACCCTAATTCCCCAATTCTCACTCTCAATAACTTCAAATCAACTCACGTTTTAGCTCCTGTTGTAGATAATCACCTGCTTCCAATCAAACCATGTAAAGAGGGAAATCTTATTATTTGGAATTGGGAGAGTATTGCTATGGATTTTATTACTAAGCTTCCTCGCACTTCGTCTGGTCACGATAGTATCTGGGTCATCATTGATCGATTGACCAAATCCGCTCATTTCCTCACCATTCGTGAAGATTACCAAGTCGAGAAATTGGCTCGTATCTACACGGAAGAAATCATTAGTCGTCATGGTACCCCCATTGACATCATTTTGATTGTGATGCTCGTTTCACCTCCCGTCTTTGGCAACGTTTCAATCCGCCCTTGGCACTCGTCTTAACCTTATCACCGCTTTTCATCCTCAATCCGACGGTCAAACCAAGAGTACTATCCAAACTCTAGAGGATATGCTTCGTTCTTGCATAATCGATTTTAGCGGCAACTGGGATTCACACTTACCCTTGGTAGAATTCTCGTACAATAACAGTTATCACGCTAGTATTCAAATGGCACCATTTGAAGCATTGTACGGTCATAAGTGCCGTTCGCCTATTTGTTGGCACGAGATCGGAGACTCTCAAATCACCGGTCCCGAACTTATACAAGAGACAACGGACAAGATTTTACAAATTCGTGATAATTTTCTCAAATGCCCAAGCCGACAAAAGAGTTATGCTGACAAAAGACACAAGCCTTTGGAATTCAACGTAGGTGATAACATACTTCTAAAGGTATCCACTTGGAAGGGTGTTGTTCGATTTGGTAAGAAAGGCAAGCTCGCTCCTCGCTATGTAGGTCCTTTCAAGATTCTTGAAAGGATTAGCAAGGTTGCGTATCGACTGGACCTACGTCAAGAACTCAACAACGTTCACCCAATCTTCCATGTTTCAAATCTCAAGAAATGTCTAGCTGAAAAAGGACTTCAAGTTCCATTCGAAGACTTTCAAATCAACGAGACATTGAATTTTATGGAAAAACCAGTCGAAGTCATGGACCGAGGAATCAAACAATTGAGGCACAGTCGTATTCCTATCGTCAAGATTCGATGGGAAGTAAACGTGGCGCTGAATTTACTTGGAACTTGAAAGTGATATGAAGACTAAGAATTTACTTGGAACTTGAACGTGGCGCTGAATTTACTTGGGAACTTGGTAACACCCTATTTTTCGTACTTCTCATATTTAGAAAGCTCGTGTTGTAATTCTATTTTGGAAACCTTGTAATCTTGTATTCGTTCTTTCATTGTAATCCGAGACTTGAATACTCGTATTTTACTTCAATTCATGTTATATACACTCATACATTCATACACGTGATACTTAATGCTTGCAAACGTTTAAAACATTTGACATCTCGCAAATACGTGACATACATGCTACATACGAGACTTATACGTGACATCTATACGTAATCATATTCATTTAATACTTGTGTAATCCTTAGTACATGCTTCTTATACTTCAAAACCTTAAAATAGTCCAAAAAGGATCAATACATAACAACTAGACAAGGCCCCAATCAACAAAACCAAAAAAAAATTGGGTCTTCTGACTGGGCCTTGCGGACCACATGGGATCCCCCATATGGTCCGCATGGGGTCTGGCAGGCAGCATGTTTTGGCAACCGCGGGTTTAGCACGAATCCCCACCTCTAACTCTCACCCAATGGCTTCAAACCTCCATTAAACACCTCCCAACCAACCCTAATTCATCCCCTATAAATACCAACTCTTCTCTAAGCACTTTTACACTTTACTCACTCTCTAATCTCTCTCAAACACTCCAAAATCAGTTACAAACTCAAGAACTTGGCATATTCATCACATCTTGCCAAAGTGAGCATAATTTCTTCATTTCTTGGTCTTTTTGCTTAATTATCCTTTCTAATTACTTGGATAAACCTTAGGTTTGATTCCACGGATTCTCCTTGGAGAATCCAGACCTAGAAATTCACCAAAAAGGCTCCAAACTTTGTGTTTTGAACAAAACTTCTTTAAACTTATGATTACTTCAAACAACCTTGAGTTGTTATGCTCCTAATCAAGTTTATGGTTAGTGAGCCTAACCAACCTTGTTTTACATGAAATATGAGCTGTTCGAACACTCTAAACTTTCTGTTTTACATGAGTTTTAAGCTCACAAGTGATGTCAAGTCTTGAAATTGAAGATGGTGTGACTACATGGTTAGCTTGGGCTATCCTATATACAAGTCCACACATCACTTGATGATTTCTCATCACTATCCCAAGAAGTTTGCTAGTTGAAAGTAGGTGGAATAATGGATTTTAATAATCCCAACTATTAGTCATTGGCGGCAACGATCCCAACTTAAAAAATAACCAATGATGGTCCCACATTTTCACATATTGTAAACCAATGGATCTATAGTATTAGAACCTTAATTTATTTGTGCCCCTTTATCCTTTTCGGTTTAGTAAAGGTCCATTGGTTTACAATATATGAAAAGGTGGGACCAACATTGGTTATTTTTTAAGTTGGGACCGTTGCCGGCAAACTGCTAATAGTTAGGATTATTAAAATCCATTATTCCTTGAAAGTAACACAACCCCGTCTAGCCTTCGACTTGTGTCGACGTCGGCTCACCCGGGTTGTAGATTACTTGGCTACTTGGTATAGTGATAGCATGTAATTTCATTTCCATTATTATTCTTGTTCTTGACCCTCTTTGTTATCTATGACAACTTGTTTAGTGGTGAACTTACATGAGGTTCCTAAATGGATGGTTATACCACCTACCTCCTACATGACTTCCATAATATTATTGTTAGTTAGACTATAATAATATATATGGACTGTATAATATACTTAAAACCGAAACCTTCATAATGACTAAATAATCATATGTCAAGTTACTAAGTTTAATCATCAAAGTGTTTCGTTCCTCGTTACGATTCTAATAGGTGTTATAACTTATGAAATCACATAAACCCGAATGAGTTCCCATAGTGTCAAAACGAGTGCTAGATCTTAGTGAATATTTTCGTATACATAATTTTGTTATGCTTTGTTCCAAATTCCAAATCCTTCATTACCATCCAATACTCACACCTATGTTTTCCTCTTGTAGGATAACTTGGTGTTCCTCCTACAACCAAACAACTCTTCACAGAATCATCAAGTTGGAAAGCTTGCTAAACCGTGAGTACACACGACCCACTTTTCTTTTATGTCACTTTGAGTGTAATATGTTTACCTTATACAAAAATCACTAACTTATATTTTATGCAATGAATGAAACAATCCAATATACATGAACACTTTGATACATTACTTTATGCTTATATTTGGACCATTCTTATGTAATATGATAGTCATTAGCTTATTACGAGCCTCTATTTGACATATATAGCGCTATAGGAGTAACGCACCACCCGTGAACGAGAGGTCATGTTAAATTATCTTTTATTTTTGCGTAAGCAAGAGGATTGACTAGAAATATTGCATGACATGTATGATGCTCTTGTATAAACTTAGTTGTCATGTGAATTCGTTTTAAACCTTATGCTTATATGTATGCTTATACCTAAACTTGTGTACTCGTCTTTGCTTTTGCATTGAACTTTATTTTAAACATGTTACAGGTTGAGAAGGATGATGCTATGAAAATGAAGTAGCAATTATGCTAGATACACATATAAACGCCTTAGGTTTATTTATGTTGTATCAAATTTTGTCTTTTGTTATTGTTGTTTGAAGTTCCATGTATTGTACTCGACAATTTATTTATGAAATGAAATTCGGTTTAATTAATTATCGTCACCGTTAGTGTTATGAGCAATGATCAATCTTTTTCGTCCCGCCTCGATGTTTTCGCCATCAGTTGGGTGTGACAGTTCACATCTCTTCCACCGCCCCTTCCCCCCTTCCTTCCCCACCGCCGCTGCCACCACCTCTTGCCGCCGTCCGTCCTTCACGTCTTCTGTTCAATTACACATGTTGTGTGTATTTAAAACCTGATATGCACCACAGAAATCACCATCTCTATAGCCGTAACAAGTACACAACGAAGGATTTTGCTCTTTGTGAAAGTCGCCGGTGAATCTATGAGGTTCAATCTACATTTGATCTTGTTGCGTTTTAGTTTTAATATTGATTTCAAATTACCTTATCTGGATTGTGTAGTTTATAACGAATTCATCATAATTTTGTTCGGGTATCCATTGAGTTTTCTAGATAATAAGCATTCATAGTTGTTTAATGTGAATGGCCAATTTGTTTTAGGTATAAACTTGTTTTTTAACATGTTAAATTATATCAAAATGAGTTTTAGTGATGCGGATTCTGGATCCTACTTTATCATATCCTTCTAAAATTTTAGGTCTTGATTTTGTGTTGTGTTGTGTTTAGGTGGGTGTTTGGGTTAGCTTATTTTAGAGCAACTTATGACTTATTGACTTATAAAAATTAATAAATTGTTTTGTAGTGTTTGGTTTAACTTATTTAAATTGTTTTTGTGTGTGAAAAAAGTTGTTTTTGAGAAGTTAGAAATTCTAACTATAACTTATGACTTATATAAGTTAATAAGTTGTTTTTGAGAAGGAATCCCAAACACCCCCTAGGTCTAGTTGTTTGAGAAGATTTGAGTTTGAGGTAATTTCGCATCATGTGCATATGCCTACCAGGTGTTCGATAAAATGCCTTAAAGGACAACTTTAGCAATTAAACTTTAATTAATTGTTCATGGCTACTTGTTGGTTAAAGTACTACACAATGGTGTGTATAGATACCGATTCTCACATGATCATAATGCTATATATAGACCTATAGGTATGTGATCACATACAACATTCATGTCACATATTTTAATGCTTGTTCTACTTGTAGGGATGAGATCGGTATCATACCGGTACCGTACCGTACCGAACCGAAAATACCGTTACCGAAATTGAGGAAAAGTGGATACCGAATACCATACCGAATTTCTCAGTTCGGTAATGGTACGGTACCGGTATTTCGGTTTTACCGCATTGGTACCGCTTTTGTGTTTTCCATTGTTTTACCTAAAAAATATGATGTAAAAGTTATAGATTAATTCAACCATAATATCATTACAATATGTGGTGAACTTGTGGATTAATTTAATCCAACCAAATTTGGAGTAAATCAAGAAAATCGATGTATATGGTGACCATTAACAAGATACAACAGTTTTATTTATTCAACCAAATATGTTAGAATACCTTAAAGAAAAGATCAATTTGGATTATGGATAGTGATAAAGGATTTTAGGTTTAGGTTTTATTATGTATTAGTATATATTGCAAATGTGGACTCTTTATAACCCAACCTAAAAACTTATTGGAATTCATTATTAAATACGGTACCAATACCGGTATTTACCTAAAAATACCGGTACCGATACCGTTAAATACCGATACCAAAATTCGAAAAATCTATTACGATACCGGTACCGTTTATGAATCGGGACGGTACCGGTATTTCGATAAATAATCTCATCCCTCTCTACTTGCGTCATGTCACATGTTTTATACGTGTTCACTAGTTAATGTTAGAGTTCAGTGTTAATCTTGATTGAAGGCTTAGTCCTTATAAGCTTAGTAGAAACATTTACTTAGTTTGTGGACGTTTATGTTTATGTTGGCTCATCTATCTCTCTCCGGCCACCAGTAGCCAGCTTGATGAACTTGCTGCAGAAACCGCCCATGTGATGAATGTTAGTCATCCTGATTACGCTTCTAGAGATTGCGGTTCAGTGGCTGGATCGAATAGTCGTTGTCACCGATTCAAATCATCAGCGGCTACGGTTTGATTTGTAAGAAATCTTAGCTTAAAAATTCCTCAATTCTTGGTAAGTTCAACTTTTGCTGAATTTTCAGATATTGATTCAAAATTTAATTGATGATTTTGGAGGTACAGTACTTGTATTTTTTTTACTTATGGTTTCTACGTATCTTTTTCCATAGCGGCGGTGCAGTGGATCATCTTCAATTTGAATGGCTAGGGTTTAGGTCAACTTTCAGCCACCCCTTTTACATTGCGTGTTCCAGATTCAGAAATCAAAGGTAAGATCCGCTTACTCTGTATTATTTATTTCGTGTAAATGATGAAAAAAATTCATAGCTATGTTGTCATGTGGATTGTTTTGTATCTAATGTTGAATAAACAGAAGGGTTTTGGGGTGACATTAAGTGAGATGATTGTAGGGTCTGATCTGCAGTGAAAACCATACGCTTTGTTTTTCAAAATCATAGTTGGCGGTTCAACTCAAAATTTTATTCGTATCAATCGACCAAAAGCATTGACACCCATAGCACTACTAACCCGAACTGGATGTTAGAAGCGTTGGAGTTGTTGATTGAGTTATCTGGGGCCAAGCCAAGGTTTTTGAGAAGACAACTAGTGGAAGTGGTTGGGTGTATGTTGGAAATAGCTGAAGTGGAGACGTTAGAAGTGGGACTAGAAAACGATTGATTTTGTGATAGTTCTAGCTGAAGCTAGAGAAAGAGCGTCTGGTATGATGTGGAAACTTCCGCAGTTTATAAGCTTGTTGTTTGGTATTTTGTTGCATACGCTCTTAGATATTGAGGATGAACCCGCTTGGCATACTGTTGAGAATGAGGATGCTGGAGAGTCTAGTAATTATAGTGTCGGTCAAGAGTGTCTTGATCAAATAGCTAAGGTGGAGTGTAAGGTTACCGGCTTATGCGGCCGGTACTGAATGGCAAAAACGTCATACTGCGCTTATTTCTCTTGCACAAATAGCTGAGGGATGTTGATGCGGGCCCAAGTGTGGAGGAGCGGGCCTTGTTATATTTAGAGGCCCAAGATCGCGTAACAAACGGGGCCTCACTGAAATGGCTCTAACTTGGGCTACGGTGCTCCGTTTTGGGCCTGCGACCAGGCGAAACGATCGTGAGAAAAAAGCCCATCTTGCTGCAAACGCCTACGGCGGTTTGGGCCAACGTTCGGGACCGAAAATCGCTTACTTCTACTAGTTATTTATCATTTTGTGTTTTTTTATAAGTTTCGTAGACTTTTGTTTTGTTATAGTTTTTTGCCCAAGTGTGTTTTAGGCCCGTTTTTGAATTTCTGTCTCTATTTAAGTGTTGCTAAGGCTAATGGAAAGTTTAGAATTGAATTTTGTGATAATCAGTTTTTTCACTTCAAATTCTTGCTCTGTGGGTTGAATTTTGGGGGTTTGGGAAAGACCAGCACGGGTATTCTTAGAATCAACGTGTTTGATCTTTGTTTATCTAATCTTTCGCTACATCAGATGTTCAAAGGTGACACTATATGAGTGTAATTTGCGCATTACCGATTATATGCACATATTGTTTACTTTAGTGATCTTTTTGAATTTGGTGATGTAGATAATGAATGATCAAGAATTTGGAGAGAGTGGTGTCGATGGTTTTAAATTCATTCCAAGATCCACACTCACGTGTGAGATGGGTTGCAAATAATGGAACCGGGCAATTGGCAACAGATTTAGGGCCAGATTTGCAGGTTCAGTATCACCAAAGAGTACTCCCGGCTTTAGCCACTTCTATGGATGACTTTCAAAATCCACGAGTTCAGGTTAAGTTCAGGTTAGTAGTGCTATGCTGAATTGGACCATGATCATCCCTACACTTATAGAGAGTTTAAGAGTAAAAAATCATTTAGGAATTTAGCTTCTTTTTTTATATAATTAATGCAGATGGCAAAGATCTTGAATGGTAAGAACGGGAATTCTACAAATGGGATGCTGATCTTTCCTAAACACTTCAAAACGTTAGGATAAGCTACACAGAGTTGCTGAGGTTATTTCAAAGTCAAATAACAACTTTAGAGTTTGATATTTATAGAAAATGTTACATCTTTGTTCAACTTTAATTTGTTGGAATGAATTTTACACCAATTAATTCAAATTCGTCGTTGTAGATGTTAAATTTAGACGAAATTCATACGGATTTTGAATAAAAAAAAGTACCAAGTTTGACCTCTAAAGTCAAAACTGTGGTTCTATTATGATCTAGTTATATAGATTAACATGGATAACTAAGGACTATTTCACTTTGTGATTTTCTAATTCTGTCATCCTAGATACTGTCTAAGTTTTTTGTCCTACGTTTCCTTTTTTGATTTGGTTTACGTGCTTGAATATCTTCCTTGTGTTTTAATTGAGATATTTGTTTTAAAAAATCTGCAGGGCCTGATTTTAGAGAAGTTATTTTAATTAACTTTTAAAATTTATATGGATTTATGTTGGTTTTGGGTTCAATGTGGAACACTTAAAAATGATTGGGGAACAATACATTTAACATGTTAAATATATCATAGAAAATATCTTAACATGTTAAAAATTATCTTTTTTTTTTCAAAAGTTCTTTCTTAATTTTGTAACTAAAAAAATAAAAATAAAATAAAAAAATGCTTTGAAAACACTTAATTTTTTATTTTTACAAAAATGTTTTTTTTTTTTGTATTAGAATGATTCCACACATCTTTATATACAAAAGACCTTAAAAGACTTTGAAAAAAATATTTTTTTTAACATGTTAAGTTGATTTTTTATAATATATTTAACATATGAAAGACATGGTTCCTGGATTTACCACTCAATGTAACCATGCATTTAACATGTTAAATATATATCATAAAGAATTAATTTAAGGGATCATTTATTTGCGATTATCATTTAAGTTTTATTTAATTTAATATGATTATGTCAAATTATGATTATCTGTAGATTTTTAAGAAAAAAGAAATTGTTTTAACATGTTAATTTTTTTTAATGAAATTTGATTTATATATAGAACATTAAAATGATTTAACATTTTACATTTTCGTATATGAGAAGTCTATTGGATTGTGTGTACCAACGTGTATGTGGCTTTATCGATCTTGTGTTTGCAGTTAAAATGCTATTTTTTTAATTAAATTTGATTTATTTATATATAGAACATTAAAGTGATTTAACATTTTACATTTTTCGTATATGAGAAGCCTATTGTATTGATGTCCGCATGGCAAAAAAAGATAAACCAACACCGTTGGCTGAAGCCAATACCAAACCTAGACTCACTTGTCTTGCTGGATCTTCTATTAAGTGTGAGTTTTTTAAATACTTTTTTATCTTTCGTTGTCAGGTGTTTGTAAATGGTTAGGTTGTGTAATATAATGAAAATTGGTTCGGGTTAGAACCAGAGGCGCAGGATTTTAGGGGCGGGGAGGGGTTGGGTTTTTAAATACTTTTTTATCCTTTTCGCCCCCCCCCCCCCCCTCCCGGTTTTCGACGGCAAGCTTCGCCACTGGTTAGAACGGGCTAGTTTTTGGTACGGGTTGGGATGGCTTCCCTTAAAGCGAAATGTGATTCACGAGAAGGTAGTCAGGTACCCCATTCTTTGTTTGACTTTTCTGTCGTTCGTTGTCTGCTAAACTGCTAGGTGTTGGATAATGGTTAGGTTGGGTAATATGATGAAAATTGGTTGGGTCAGAACGGACTAGTTTTTGGTACGGGTTGGGATGGCTTGTACATATAATTTAAAAATGTATTATCACAATAATAATCTATTTTTTTAGTAAAGAAGCGATTTAAATGGTTTTGTGTGTTAAAATAAGCGTAGGGTGACTTACAAGTTAAGAACATTTATTTTCTAGCTGCATTATTTATGTTTGAGCCGTAGTTAAAATATAACCTAAGATGATGACCCATTAATAAGTAAAGTTTTATCGAACTCATGTATGCCAATTTCTGACATGATTTACCTAAAAGGACGTGCCCCGTGCATGACTTAGCTCCTACATTGGCTCCTGCATTGGCGCAGGGTCTGGGGAGGGGCTGGATCGCTTCGCAATTTGATGTATACAGTCTTACCCGACACTCTGTGCATGGATTGTTTCTCAAGACTAGAATCTATGACCTCAAGGTCACAAAGCTGCAACCTTGTTAGTTGCTCCAAGGCCCGCCCTCTGATAGGGGTGCAAACGAGCCAAGCCGAGCTCGAGCTTGAGCCTTGTTTTCAAAGCTTTAGCTCAGCTTCGTGGCAGTTTCTCAAACTCGAGCTCGGCTTGTTTATTATCTATTGATTATTAATATATTAAATAAAAATAATATAAATAATAGACTTGTTTAGGCTCGCGAGCTCAATTAGTGAAGCTCTGGCTTTGGCTCGTTAAGTAAACAAACTTTTTTTTTAGGTTCGGACTCGGCTCGTAACAAGTATAAATAAGCTCGGCTTGGCTCGTTTACTAGACAACTTTAAATAAGGGGTAAATGTTAAGATTATTAATAAAAACTAATATTAAACTAAGGCTCGATGAACCTGACAAGTTTCATTTGACAAGCTCAAACTTGGGCTCGATAAATAATCGGGCTTTATTTTAGGCTCAAGTTCGGAACAGGCTCTATAAGGCTTGGTTCGTTTCGTTTGCACATCTACCCTCTAATATGATACAATTGCTCATGGAAATAAACAGGTGAGGGTTGGGTTTAAAACATGTCATTTAGCGTAATCAAGGATTTGGAGATAAACATACCAACTTGTCTAAATTAAAATAAAATAAAAACTCTTACCCTCTAACCCATTTACAACCACCATTTTGTTTGACCTTTTTAGAAAAACAGCTTAACATAGTTTAAGTGTGTCTATTTTACGCAATTAATTTAGCAGGTCGTGTTTGGGTTTATGTATACCAATTTGCTAATCCACTAAATGTCTTTATTTTTTTGCAGCTATGAAGAAGCGATTTAGTGGTTCAAGTGATTCAAATAAAGAGCATGATGAAGCAACTGAACACTAATGCTATTCTTGTAATTTACATGTTCTGCTTTCTGTTATGTAAGTTAGGTAATCATGATATAGGGTTTAAACCAGAGGGGCTTTAAAGCCCCAACATAACATGGATCCTACGTGGTGGTGATATGGTATTATAAAGCCCCTATGGGCTTTATATCACACCATCCAACTGTATAGTGATCCAAAACCGTTGCTAACAGTTTAACCTAAAAGCTTTTCAAAATGGGCCATGAACACCCTCGTAATAATTGTGTCAGTTTGATGGGTTTGGGATGGCAATTTGAATCGTCCAGCCCAACCCAGACATGACCTAAATATATCTTCGTACCAAAGGCATCAACTCAAAACCACAAACCCTAAGATCATGTAACCCAAATACAATCCGTTTAACCAAGGTTGGAGGGTTCTAATAAATGGGTTGTTAATGGGTTAACTTGTTTAATTAAAGAGGATAATTAGTTGGGCTGACTTGTGTTAGCAAACAGGTTGAACGACGTAGTTTTAAATAGGTGTCAGATCCATCCAAATGACTAACATCGAAACAAAACTAACTTGAATAGAGGGGTAATTTGGTCATTGTCTTTATTTATTTAATTTATCCTTTTTAACCAACCATTAGCTACCTGATAAACATAGTGATGGAAGGAGACAACTGTTACATATGTTATATGTCTGAAATTAACATTGTCCATAATAAATTAGCCACCGTAGTTTTATAGTAGCATAGATTCACAGACCGGTTAGTCCACATCATTAACAAGAGTAAATTTTGAATAAGCATTTACGTAACAATTTCTGTGTATCTCATATGAAACATCCCTTTCTCTTTTCGTTAAATCTACATGTTTATGCGCTTCTTGGTCCATTGCAATTAATACTAGTAGAACGGAAGCAAAACATCAAAAGAGAAGTTGTTTTGGAAGACCGAGTAACACCTAAACACGTGATTATGGTATTACAAATGTCACATTGTTTATACATTTACCTTTTTTTTTATTTGATTTGTAATGTGTTTCTGCCAACAGCTGATTAATTCTGATTTGTAATGTGTTTCTGCAATTTGCAGTTTCAGTATTACAAAAGAGTGTTTCCAGCTTTAACCACTGCTATGGATGAGTTTCAAAATGCACGAGTTCAGGTTGGTATTGTTATTTTCAGTACCATCAATTTCAGTAGTAGTACTGGTTCAATATGGTATTGCTAAAATACAAAATTGTACCTTCAAATCTCACTATTGTACAAGTTTTGTACCGTACCATAGCATACCATACCAAATATTTCAGTATTGACTGGTACCCAATTTTGACGAATTTCGGTACTGGTATTAACTAATTGAAACCTGTTCGATTGTTTTTATATTAAAGACTTAAAACTAATAATTATTAATTAATCTTCTTTCTTTTGTTCAGTTATATTTATATTGTAGTTTATATTTATTATTAATTATTCTTCTTAAAAGCTATCTACATTTATACACTATTTATTAGTTTCTTGAAAAAATAGCAAGTAATGTTTAAAAGTCATTATTACCTTTTTACTTTTATGTTTTACGAGATTAATACTTTTTCCAAAAAGTTATTTATTAAATTTCTTCAAAGCAACTATATATATATTGGAGTTCCCACCATTAACTACTTTTTTTCTTTCAAACATAACTATTGCACTTCAAGTCTTCCTTATTACATTTTCTTTCATAAATAAGTTCTCAAGAAGTACATTTTAAACGTAAAAGAGGAAGACCAAGAAAACAAATAAACATATCTAGTAATATTATGCTTTCTACCTTTGCTTATTTAGGATTATTTCTTATTTTTAATAATTTTGTTTCTTTTTATTTTTGTTTAGGTGAAGATAATTCATTATCATCTCATTCTACCTCTTTTAGTGTCAAAAAATTTAACTTTGTTAAATCAGGTATAAATATTTTTTTCTTCATTATATAAAGTTGTTTCTAATATTTATCTAATATAGAAGTTAAATAATGAAGTTTTTATTTACAGCTGTCTTTTCTTCTCTAATTATCATTACATTTTTAAAATAAAAAAAATTAGGAGACATATCACAATGGGCAATATTGCGATATCAATGGGTGGTGTTCATCTCTGCTTTCTGGTATGGGTGGTTAGGAATGTTAAGCTTCACCAATGGAGAGATAACGAGGGCCCAAAACATTTATTTTAGGTCATTATTATCCTCCCCAAAATTTGCATTTTGGGATTCCCTTTATGTTTGATTATGGAGTCAAACCTCTTTGTGGTTCACATTTGAGTACCGGGTCTCTGTAAGATTTAGGGGTACTGGAAACATAAAGAAGCAAAATAAAAAAATGTTTTTTGAACACACTTTGGTTAAAAAACTGTGCCAGTATATCACATTCAGGTCAGCCTTTGGTCTTTATAAACTTCAGTATTGTTTATAGATAAGAAGATCAAATCTGTGTTTGGAAAATTTTATTTTTGCAGTTGATGAGCAGTAAATGTGATTATTATAACTACCAGAGTTCTTTTTCTTTAAATTTGATCTTGTCTGGATATACTATTATAACTACCGGAGTTCTTTTTCTTTAAATGTGATTATTTAAGGAGTTCTTTTTATTAAATTTGATTATTATCATATCTGTGTTTGAAAATTTTATTTTTGCACTTGAATGCGTAGGAAATCGGAGGAGTAGGATATTAAAGAAAAGTGACTATGCATATATTGGATGGGGAAAGTGAATATGAGGCTGTTATGCATCTAACTTAGATGCGAAACCCATCAAAACTAGGGGTGCTAAACGGGTCGTGTTCGCGGGTTGGCGGTTTCAACCCGACCCGAACCCGAAAATTTTACACGAACCCGAACCCGACCCAAACCCGAAAATCGTATCATACATATGAACCCGAACACGACCCGAAGTTTCGTGGGTTGACCTGAACACGACCCGTTTAACCCGAATTTTTTAATTTTTTATCTGAAATTAATATATTAAAATTAAAAATTACTTAAAAAACACAAATGTATATAATAATATCATATTTAAATTATAAAATCTTTGTAAATTTCTCCTTTCAAGTTATAATCATGACATAAAATACACGCCCCATTTAATTTATAACATAAAATAAATTGTAAAAATATAATATAGTATAAATGTGTTAAACGGGTCAACCCGCCAACCCGACCAGGTTGACCCGAACCTGACCCGTTAACCTAAACGGGTTCGCGGGTTCAACCCGAAACTGACCCGAACCTGTTTAGACGAAACCTAAACCCGCAAATTTCGTGTTAGGTTCGTGTTGGATTTTCAGGTCGTGTCAAAAATTCACACCCCTAATCAAAACGACGTAGTTTTGAGTAAATCTATCTAAAGAATAAGTGCATTCTTTTTATTCCGTTTTTCCTCTCCAAATTCAAAACCTTCGTATATCATAAATCTGCAATTAGTCGCTAGTTCCTTAAACCCAAACAAATTCCAACCTAGTTTTCTGTGACCATCCAGTTTTGATTTTCAATGAATCTTTCTGATGTATTGCGATCTTGTTTTCACAATGGGAATCTTTACGTTCTGGGTTTTTTTAGGATTCAGCTAACAATCTAAATGGGGTTTTCTACTCCTTTCATTTGAAGACGTCTACATATAAACAAAATACTGGCTTCCATTTTCTTTTTTCGCATATTAATTCTCAGTTGATTGTCTTTTTAATCTTCTAATGCAGATACAATTTTTACAAAATTGATGGACTTAGTTTAATAAAACAATGGAGTTAAAATGTTTTATCATAAACGAGATTGGCTTCTATTTTTTCACTCATTTTATTAGAAAAGTGAGTTTCTTCGTATATTATTAACTGTGATACTTTGGTTACTGTGAATTTATAAAATGTTTTGCCAAATTTATTCAAGAATTAAAACAGTAGGTTGGATTTTGTTTTGGTAGAAATTAAGGACTTCATTGGATATGTTGAATTTGGAGAGAAAAGGGGAATAAAAAGAATAAACTTATTGTTTTGTTAGATTTAATTAAAATTACGTCGTTTTGATGGGTTTCGCATCTAAGTTAGATGTGTTACAGCCCCATATTCACTTTCCCCATATTGGAAATCTGGGTAAAGGTAATAACTTTTTTTTGAATTTATTTAACATGTTGAAGTTAAAAACTTTGTATTGACGTTCTTAATCATATATTAAACTGAGATTATGAATACAGGTCCTATTTTCATCTCTAATTGTCATAATATTAATTGTGTTTGTTGTTCTTTTTAATTTTGTTTGACTCTTTAGTGCAAATGCTTATTTGAGTTGTATTATCAAAATTTGCTATGTACTATATACATTTTATCGTAACTTATTTGAGAGGTGGCATAATGAGCTTGTTGGTTGACTAGTCTGTGTGATTCATATTTTTTTTTGTGTTTTGATTCCGATTCTACTTGAGTGTTTGGAGCCAAAAATATCAAGTTGTCTTAAAAAATTGATAATTAATCTACTCGTTGCCACCCCACATGTTTTCCGGCAAATCTTTTTATCATAAAGAAGAAGATGAATAAAATTAAATATTCTATTATTCTATTTTGTTAAAGGGTGCCACTAATCCACTAGGTATATCTCTTTTACCATCATATCTTGCTAAATTATATTATTATATGTGTAGAAATTCCTATTAACTAACAAAACATTATATAATTTATGTATCAATTTTTATTTATTAATACAAAAAGTTAGAGATTATTCTCTTCAATAACTATGAATTTGCTAATATATATTTTTATTTTTATTATTTAGGTAGTGTACTAATTTTTATTACATTAGTGTAAAATTTTTTATTACATTTAAAATAAAAAATGAATGTTAAAGTTATTTAATATATTAAAGTTAAAAATAAATGTTATTATGCTTTCTTTTTATGCTTTTTAGAAATATATCCTATTTTTTATAACTAAGTTTCTTTTCATTTATGTTTAGGTAAAGATAATGAATTATCATCTAATTCTACGTCTTCTAGTGTCAAAAAAGTTAACATTTCCAAACCTAAAGAGGAAGACCAAGAAAAGAAACATACATATCTGGTAAGAATGTTATTAAGCCTTCTATTTATGTATTTTTAGGATTTTTGTAATTTTTAACAATTTTGTTTCTTTACACACACCATGGTTGACCCGAGCTCGGACGAACCTTCTAACAAGCAGAATAGAAGGTGACCACAAAGCCATCTCCGTGGGAGGCTGCTACCCATATGCTCTGCCATTGATCCTTTTAAATTTTCACTTTACACACCCTATATACACTTCAACTAATATTACATTTCTACACACCCTATTTACTTCAACTAATATTACATTTCAAGTTTCACATAACACTAACCTAGTAAAAATGCATTCTCTAGCCAAATTTTCATCCATCCATGTCCATCTCCATCTCAAAAATTTAGACATCCAAAACTCCTCTTCGGCTTGTATTATTACAAGCCCGATTTTTTCACCGGGTTTGAAAACCCCGGTTTCGTTTCAAGCCAAACACCGAAAACCTTTGGCTGCAGTTAGTAAGTCCTCCGAACCTTTTAAGAGACGTCGATCGAAGAATAGGAAGAACACACATGGACCCAAGAATTCTTCTCAAGGTTTGATTATTTTTGTTTTTTTTTTCTTTTTTTAACTTTTAATAAAGAAACGTATAAAAATAGTATTGTTAGTAGAAAATTATATGTTACTGTTGTTAGTTTGTTTGTTTGTATAAAGAAAGGTATAAAAAATAGTATTGTTAGTTTGTTTGTTTGTATAAAGAAAAGTATAAAAAAATAGTATGGTTGGATCTTGATCCGTAACAATGATGTTCGGTTGTTCTTTAAATGCTTTGAGAAAACTTTATAGCAGAAATGTAAATGATTCAACGTTTTCTTTTGCAATCATTCCAGCTCTAACCGTAACACATTTCCTATGATTATCCACACCAGTAAACGGTACAAAAACCATGTAATACCTTAAACAATTAAAAAATTAATATTAAAAAGTTAAATTAAAAATATAATATAAAAAAATATAACAAACTTGTTTGTTCTATAAGTTGCGTCAAAAGATATAACATCACCAAACGCTTCGTAATTACACTTCGTAGTTTCATCAGCCCAAACAAAGCAGCTAGTTCATTGTTTTGTAACTTATATTCAAATGTGAAATTATGCAAATGATATCTTCTTCCTTCCATTTTATCCTTTAACATTTGAGCATCATTCTCACCAATAAAAACATTAAGATCCCTTCTGCAAATTTTAAACTCTGTTACTGTTCCATGCACAAGATATCGAGAACCTCTTATACTACTTAATACATTATAACCGCGAGCGGGACCACCACCCAATAGCATTTGCCACCTAGAGAATCTCCTAATTGTTTCAGAGCAACTAGAAAGAGATTCTTTAACCAGAAAGAATTCGGTTCAGATGTAGGATACCTATCCAGAATTTTTCGCAACTCAATCATAGATGATGGAATCATCAAAGATTTGACTTTTCAAACTCTGCCTGTAACTCACTAGAGGCCCCGAAAACAAAGAGAAGATGTGTACAAACGAGATATGCAGCAACAAGAAGAAGGAAAAGGATTGCATAGAGGAACTCCCGAACATTTGTCAGGTTGCTCCAATATTATTTGAAGCAACCATGTAAATGAAATTTTCTTTCATCTCATCTAATTTCCTTCTTTTCTTTAACAAATGCTTGTGTTTTGAAGAAACTAACTCATGATTATGTCTATCTTCAAATTCATAAAGAATATAACAATCTTTTTCATCACCTAATCCAAATTCACTTTGGCTTTACAATATGTTTTTAGAAGATTCAAGTTTTTTTTCTGTTTACCACTATCTTTTTCATCCAACATATCAATACTAACATTTGCAAGAACAAATGCTTTGTTACAAAGTACATATTGTATTTTAATATTTCCATCTTTATCGTGCTTTTGTGTAGAGAGTCTAATGTCAAAACCACTTTTTCCTGCATAATCTGAATATGCTTTAATTGCACTATCTAATGTTTTGAATTTCTGATCAACACACAGTCTATTTTCTTCTGGCATATTGGGTACCTAAATTAAAGATCCATGAGGAGTGCTAGTTGCATAATTGTTGTAAGATTCACTTGTTGAAATATATTTGGATGCTGAAAAAAAAGAAAATTAAAACTTATAGATAATTTTTTAATAAATAATAATAATAATAATAATAAAATAGAGAGAGAAAATTAATACTTTCTTCTTCAAATTCACTTGCTCCAACTAAAGGATTATCATTCATTCCATCTATTTTAAACTTTCAATGTTACCTTTTAAAAAAACAAGTCAAATTCTTAACATCTTAAATTTATTATAAAATATTTTTTAACATGCTAAATATTCATCACATATTCCATCCTTTTTGAATTTCAATGAATCTTTGTAAAAAATTATTAACATTAAAATATTTTTAGACAAAATATTTGTGTATAAAAAAATTCTTAGAGCATCTACAATAATGTGTATTTGAGTGTTTTTCAATGAGAGAGAAATGTGAGGTGGATAAGAGAGAGTGTGAGATGGAGGAGAGAAGGTGTGGTGGTGTTGTATTGAAAACATGTATTTAAGGAGAGATAAAGGTGCTGTGAGAGGGGGGAGGAGAGAGAGTGCTATTTTTAGAGTTTTTTTTTTTAAATAGGGTGGAGTTGAAAAAAATATTTATCAAAATTGGTTGTTTGAAACTTATTTACCAAAATGGGTAAAAAACTATTTATTTTTTATTTTCCTTTAAAATATGACATTTAAACCGTTTATCTTCTCCACTTTAACTATGAAATTCCAAGAAATACATGTGGCGGTTAACACCAACTAGCTCAATTTCACAACCACGATTTTGGTGTTTCACCAAATGATTCTGGTGATTCACGAAGAGAAGTATCACCGATTCATGTGAAACCCCTATAGAAGTGCCAATGATTCACTATACCGATTCCGTAAAGCTTGGATTTACAACCTTGATTCCGACGTCTCTTGAATGCACGAAACAATTTCTCTAACCCCAACAATTCATGATTCTCACACAATTTACAACAATGATTTAGAGCCCAAACCCGGAGGCCGGCCGACTTAACTGAGAAATAAGCTATAAGATTCCAGGAGTGAAGAATCATTCATCCTTGCACGTTATTTTTTAGTTTTATCTATGGGCATACATGAAGGAGAATTCGCTTTTCAATTACTTAGTTATTTGGTGCTTTGGTTGCACCCGGGAGATCTGTGAAATGGCAAGAGAGTTTAGTGGCTAGGTTATTGTCAAAAATTGAAAGCTATCATCACATGAGTTTATTTATGATTGGGATTCTAGTCTTCTTTCTAATATGTCACACGCAAGCAAGCAAAAGAATCCTTATTTTATGAAGGTAACTACTAAAAGAATGAGAAAGCATGAGTCTGTCTGTACACCATTGGCAAAAAGTATAGAATCATTATGTACAGGGAACATCCACTTATCTCTTGATGGTAAAAAAAGGTCAAGCATTCTACTTCTGTGTGGGTCTGTACAAGAAGCATTGGCCTACATTCTTTGGAATTTCATAGTTGAATGGAAAGATGAAGTGGTTTTAAATGTTTATCTTTAAAAGAAAATAAATAACAAATAGGTTTTCACCTATTTTGGTAAATAAGTTTCAAACAATCCATTTTGGTAATCTAACTACACCCATTTGAAAAAAAAAACTCGCTATTTTTAGATGATAAAAATGGGGCAAGAGAGAGAATGAATCTAATTGGTGGGACAATGCCACCTTGGCATAAAAAAAACAACCCTATTTGGGATGCTGTTTACATGTTAAATATTTTTTCTTAACTAGTTAAATATTTATTTACATTTAATCTTATAATATACATCCCCTAAATGAAATGCCAAAAAGGCTAAGCAATTTTCAACTTTACATTTTGTATCTAATATAAGCACAACGGATTATATTGGTTAACTATTATTTTAATTTTTATTACTCACAAGGTACGTCTTGTGTCACCATGGTCTTCTAGAAGGTTAGGAGCTTTTCCGACAATATACCATTGCGAAAAATATCTAATATATTTTCTTAACATGTTAAATGATTGTTTTTACTAACTGTATACATGAAATCTTATATATACATCCCCTAAATGAAATGCCAAACAGGTTAAGCAATTTTTCAAATTTACAAATTTGTATCTAATATAATCACAACGGAGTATATCGATTAACTATCATTTAAATTTTTATTACTCGCAAGGTACGTCTTGTGTTATCATGGTTTCCTAGATCAGGAGTGATCCAGGTGAGATCAGAGATACATCACCTCATAGATGAAATCTTATAATATATATCTCCTAAATGAAATGCCAAACAGGCTAAGCAATTTTTCAAATTTACAAATTTGTATCTAATATAAGCACAATGTATTATATCGATTAACTATTATTTTAATTTTTATTACTCACAGGGTACATCTTGTGTCACCATGGTTTCCTAGAAGGTTAGGAGCTTTCCCGACAATATACCATTGCGAAAAATTATCTAATATATTTTCTTAACATGTTAAATAATTGTTTTTACTAACTGTATACATGAGATCTTATAATATACATCCCCAAAATGAAATGCCAAACAGTCTAAACAATTTTTCAACTTTACATTTTATATCTAACATAAGCACAACGGATTATATCGATTAACTATTATTTTAATTTTTATTACTCGCAAGATACACCTTGTGTCACCGTGGTTTCCTAGAAGGTTATGAGCTTTCCCGACAATATACCATTGCGAAAAATTATCTAATATATTTTCTTAACATGTTAAATAATTGCTTTTACTAACTGTATACATGAAATCGTATAATATACATCCCCTACATGAAATGCCAAACAGGCTAAACAATTTTTCAACTTTACATTTTGTATCTAATATAAGCACAATGGATTATATTGATAAACTATTATTTTAATTTTTATTACTCACAAGGTACGTCTTGTGTCACTATGGTTTCCTAGATCAAGAGTGATCCGGGTGAGATCAGAGATACATCACCTCATAGAAGGTTAAGAGCTTTCCCGACAATATATCATTGCGAATAATTACCTAATACATTTTTTTAACATGTTAAATAATTGTTTTACTAACTGCATACATGAAATCTTATAATATACGTACACAAAATGAAATGCCAAACAGGCTAAGCAATTTTCCAAATTTACAAATTTGTATCTAATATAAGCACAATGGAGTATATTGATTAACTATTATTTAAATTTTTATTAGTCGCAAGGTACATCTTGTGTCACCTTGGTTTCCTAGATCACAAGTGATCCGGGTGAGATCAGAGATAGATCACCTCATAGAAGGCTAGGAGCTTTCCGACAATATACCATTGTGAATAATTACCTAATATATTTTCTTAACATGTTAAATAATTGTTTTTACTAATTGCATACATGAAATCTTATAATATACATCCCCTAAATGAAATGCCAAGCAGGCTAAGCAATTTTTCAAATTTATAAATTTGTATCTAATATAAGCAAAACGGAGTATATCGATTAACTATTATTTAAATTTTTATTACTTGGAAGCTACGTTTTGTGTCATCATGGTTTCCTAAATCACAAGTGATCCGGGTGAGATCTGAGATACATCACCTCGTAGAAGGTTAGTGTCACACCCCAACCGATGGCGGAAACATCGGAGTGAGACGAAAACGAGATTGCAAGAGACTTCATAACACTATTTGTGACAATGTTTAATAAATTCAAAATTTCGTTGATACTAAAATGATAATACATTGTCTTGAAAAGGAAATAAAACAATCTTAATTAATGTAACATCAAATACAACAATTTAAATCTATGTGTGTTTCTAGTCCACACTAAATATGTTTCTTCATCGGCATCAACTAGATTCCTGCAACATGTATTAAGATAATATATCAACAAAAGTTGGCGAGCATACAAATTTGATCATTGCATAATAGTGAAAAAGTTTGACTCATATCCAACATGGTAACATTGCATGTAAATGTTATTATCATACTAACATGTGTTCAATAATGTCAATCCAAAGTCTAACGCAATCGTGATTACCCCGACATCGTCGAAACGAAAGGGTGGAAAATAGTTTACTTAACAATAGCACAAGAATGCGGGCGGTGCGTTAATCCTATAGCGCTATATTTGTTAAGGAGGCTAGCAAAGTTAATGAGCATTTATACACAAGTTTAACATAGCATGCGTTAACAAGAATAAAACAGGTATCATGTTATTCATGTATAGAGTATGTGCATAAATAAGTTTAATCGTGATTTGTAATAGTGTACATGTTGCACCCAAAGTGTATAATGGGATCGAGTATACTCACGGTTTTGCAAAGCTTCCTTTGATAATCTTGTGAAGAGTTTTGTTGTTTGGTGGTAGGATCGCCGAGTTATCCTACACGAGGAAACATGGGCGTATGAGTATAGGAGTGAAAATCGGAGGATTTAGATTTGGAATTTTAAATTATGGCAAAAGTAAATATACAAGAAAGTAATCATCTAGACTTAGTACTCGTTTTTTACACTATGAAAACCCTTAAGGGTTAGAATGATTTCATGGGTTAATGCCCATTAGAATCTTAACGAGGAACTAAGTACTTAGATGGTGTAACTTAGTACCTTGACGTATAATCACTTGATTACCATCAAGGGTTCGGCTTATATGTTATTATTTAGGGTGTATAGTATATAGTATTATTATAGTCCAATAAGTTTAACAAAAATTATCATGTAAGTCATGTAAGGAGGTAGGAGGATAACCATCCATATAAGACCTCTTTCGTAGATTTCATCAATGCACAAGTTGTTACAAGAACAACAAGGATGGTCATGAATGGATTATTACAGAAAGAAATATACATACTCACTAAGAGAAATCATCAAGTGAAGTGTGGATTGTAAGTAGGGTAGCCCAAGCTATCCAAATAATCACACATACACGAGTTCAAGACTTGTTTAGTCACTTGTGGGTTAAAAACCCTTTTAAAAACAGAAAGTTTTTGAGAATTAGAACCTCTGGTTTTGCATATTACAACCTTGTTTTTAAGCATACATAATCATAACCTTGATTAGTGACATAAAGACATAGGAATGTATGAAGAAATCATAAGTTTAAGTATGTTTAACAAAGTTTTTGTACAACAGAAAGTTTCTTGCACTTTTAACCTTATTATGGTGATGTTCTGATGTGCTAAAAGTAGTTTAATAAAAATAACTAAAATTAACCTAAATCTAGACTCAAAATAATACTCTAAACTCTCTTAACTCGACTAAACTACTAACCGGCAAGTGAACCGATCGACTCTAGTAAAGCTAAGTAAGTCCAGATATCGAACCCACGAGACTCTATTTAATTACGCTAATGGCTCTATCTAGACCTAGACTGAAACGGACATGACACTAACCATTTTTATTGTTTGAGGGGGGGTTACTAAAAATTATTAAAATTATATTTAAAATAAAAACTAATTAACTAGATTAGCTAGGACAGGACTTAGAAGTAAGGTTGAATTCAGTGATTATAAACAACTACCTAGGCTGGAATCATATTTAACTAGGAATAGATTTGTAACATCCGTAAAAAACCGGATTTACCAAACCCGCTTCATTTATTAACCAAACAACCAGTTAAAAATTTCGTTGCGTATTTAATGCCCAAATTAATTTTAAACGATACATAATTAATAAGTATATTAGAATATAAAATTTATTTTTGAAAATGTACTAAAAATAGTGAATTAAAAATAATATGCTGAAGCCGGGACTCGAACCCGGGTCAGCCGAGAGTCAACACAGCCTTAACTCACACGCGCTCAACCGCTCCGCCACTCGTGATCTTTGTTTACATATTGAAACAATTAATACATAAATTAAATCTGGAAATCAAAACCCAGTTACACAACGCGCCCAAATCCGCTCACGCCGGAAATCCCGACAATTTCGTCAAAGTTTGCCGTTTCTTTTTGGTCATAACGTAAACATTAACAGTAAGGTCGGTTATAACCGAAGAAAACCATCAATTACATTCATTGCCTTAAATTTCTATTGAAACCGAAAATACAACTCAAAACGGGATTATACCTTGTTCATCAGTTAATCTCACGAAGCTATTCAACTTGCACTCTTCATTTCACTCAGAAAACTTCGCCGGAAGTCGCCGGAATTCTCTGTAAATTAACCGGAAAATTTCGCCAGAAAACCGAATTCAATCCATCTTTTCTTCTTACCCAAAAATAAGATCATAGAACTCGTACTGACATCACTCCCACTCACCTTAAACCTCTGAAGAATCTCTGTCGCAAGAAATTTCACTCGCCGGAATTCTCTGCAAGTCGCCGGAAAACCGAGATTTCATCTACACGGTAAATACCTCGATTCTTTCCGTTTTAATCCGATGTTAGACTGTTACTAACTTCAATCCAACCATCAGAATCTATCCCAGACGACGTAGCCGGAATATTCAGCTCTCGCCGGAGAAACCTCTGAAACTTCTGATCTTATGCTGTGAATCGGTATAACCCTCCAAACTCCTATAAATCCTTGTTTAAGTATCTCCATATCATAACTAATCGAACAAAACTGGTATTTGACTCTAACAGCCGAAGTTCACAACAGAGCCGACGAGTCTTCGCCGGAGTTCTGTGAAAGACGCTGATCGGTATATTCTTTCCCCCAAACTCTCTCCATTCATTATCTTTCAATTGCGTATATTGTTTGATAATCAAATTAGACATAAATCAGTCAAGTTATCACTGTCCGTGTTCTTGAGCGAAGAAGACGAAGACGGGTTATAATATAAGTTTAATTAAAATCAGTTTATGAACGGGTTAGACACACAGTCCAGCGGTGGACTGTGTGCGAACAAAAACACGCATACGTCCCGAGTTCGATTCTTGTCACACGCACCCTCACAGAAATAAAATGCCTTTTTTTAGAGACCGAACCGGGTTAACTCCGTTAGATGTTAAGTATAATAAAAATATGTATATTAACCAAGTTAGACACACAGTCCAGCGGTGGACTGTGTGTAACGTTAACGCACAGGTCCCGGGTTCGAGACCTGTGGCTAACACCGAGTCGAGACATTAAAATCGTTTTTAAAATAAATGATTTTCGGATTAATTCAATTAGTATATATATATAATTAAAAACAGAATTATTTCAGGTTAGACACGTAGCTCAGTTGGTAGAGCTGCGTGCACGCGAACGGGAGGTCTCGGGTTCGAGCCTCACCCGGCGCATACACTTACACAATAAAACCGGTCAACAAGTCAACGGTCAAAAAGTCAACATTTTTTTATTATTTTTATTTATTTATTTTATTTAAAAATACTTAAAAATAACATTTTTTAAAGTTAGAAAATAGCCTAAAACTCACAAAAATATATCCAAAAATCCTATTAAAGTTGTTAATAAAATCCATTTATTTACCTTACTTTTTGTTATTAACTAGGTTAGTTTTTCCTCGTCGATCAATCCTCTAAACTCGTGCGCATTCAACATCATCAACCGAACGCACCCACTGTGAGTGAATCTCTACAAATTCCCCGTTTAAATCACATTTTTGGGGTGTATCATGTGTCCTACTATTTATTATATTTAAATCATTGTGCATACATCATATCATGAATAAATGTGTATTCAGCTTGTATAAACTGTTTGTGTGGTTATTGTTTAGATTTAATTTATTGTTTTCAGTACATGCAATTTCATAGGCCGCCGCTCCCCATTACATTATGAGCGTTGAGCATGTTCCCCATTACATTATGAGCGTGAACCTGGCGTGCCAACATACGATCGGCTCCGTTTGATTGAGCCTTGATCGCACAGACATTTATCATTTTCAGTACATGCAATACGATCGGCTCCGTTTGATTGAGCCTTGATCGCACAGACATTTTCATTTTCAGTAATGCAATACTATCGCTCCGTTGGATTGAGCTTGATCGCACAGTTTATTTATGTTTATATTTATGCAAGTTGTATGTTATTGTTATGTTGTTGTGTTATGTATTGATGTTATTGTTTGTTTGTGTATATCGTATGCTAATGGTTTGTATGTATGTAATTGTTGTTATGATGTTTATTTACGTTTGTTCATATATGAATAGTGCACAATTTTTCCATATAAAATACAACAAGAAATAAATAATAAATGTTTTCTAACAAGGTTCACTCGCCAACTTTTTGTTGATCCAAAACCATTTTTACACATGATACAGGTGAACAGGATGAAGCAAGGAAAACATAGGAATTGCCTTAGAAGAAAAATAATGAAGTTTAGAAGGATGAATAGAACATGTTGTATTTGTTTGATATGTCGTGTGCCCGAACTCAGAGAATTTGCGAACCACTTTGGGTAGTAGCTGTCTCAAAACCCAGGACACTCCAAATTGAATAATAATAATAATAGTAATGAAACGCCAAACTTTTGAACATAAACCTACTATAATCGAATCTCACCCAATCAAATCCTTCATGTAGATGTCTTCCACGGGATCTCACACTAGGAGGAACATCCAGTGCAACAACGCTAACAAGCGTATCGCCTCGCTCGTGGCCAAGCAGATGGCCAAGGTGATCCCCCATATTGTTAGCGAAATTCAGGCTGTCAGCAAGCAACTCATCCGTTGATTCCAAGACAGACGCGCCAAATTCCTCGTTCAGCTTGAGACAATTCAAAGCGTGTGGACCTCTCACTTTCACTGGCACAGACGGACCAAGCGCGATGTTCCATTGGTTCGACTCCATTGAGGTCACCTTCCGCCAGAGCGGATGCCCTGAAAATCTTCGCACCATCAACGCTACCGGTGTGTTCCAATCAAGGGCACTTGATTGGTGGACCGCAGAGTGCAACAGGCGTGGAAGTGATGAAGCTTACGGGCTCACATGGGAGAAACTCAAGCCAGTTATGGTGAAAGAATTCTGTCTTCCCCACGAAATTCAGAAACTGGATAATGAATTTTGGGATATCAAGCAAGATGGACCCGACAACGCAGATCTCACTGCCCGCTTCAAGCAACTAGATATCATATGTCCCGGTCAGGTGGACACCATAGAAAAAGCAATCAAAAAGTATCTTCGTGCTCTACCTGACTGCGTTGTTGTTTCGTCCAAGCAGCGCGTACTACTACCATCGAAGAGACTTTTTAGCTTGCAGCCTAGATTAATGACAAACGTGTCCAGGCCGGATACTTCAAGAACAACAAAGTCGTGAATCAAGCTACCACTGAACCAAGCGCTAGTACCGAGCCGTCTCAAGAATCAAAGTCCAATCGCCGAGGTCGCAAAAGAGGGAACACCAAGCAAGAATTGTGCAGTTGTTGCACCATTGAACTCTCAGCCGCTTCAGGCTGCTACACCAAGCGCACCACCTGCAAAGCGTGCGTACACTGGTCATCACCCGCTATGCTCAAAATGTACCTACCATCACCTAGTTGGAGGCAACTGCCGTTTCTGTACCAACTGCAATATCTACGGCCACTTCACTGTCAGCTGCCGTACTGGTCCTCGTCAGCAAGCTCCTTAAGCACCAGCAGCACTAGTAGCTCCACCCCATGCTCCTCAAACCAACCAGCAGCAGCTCAGCAGCAAGCACCAGTTCCAAAAGCACGTGCTTGCTACACTTGCGGTGATCCGAACCACTTTAGCAATGTCTGCCCAAACAAAGCCGTGAAGCAAGAACCGCAGCAGCAGCCTCAGCCACAGCCACAGCAGCAGCAACCACAGGCTGTGCGTGGAAGAGCCTTCAATCTTAATCACCGCCAGGCTCAGAATGACAACAATGTTGTCAATGGTACGTTCCTTGTTAATGGTATTTATGCTTCTTGTTTGTTTGATACTGGTGCCGATAACTGTTTTGTTTTGTCACACCCCGACCCGCAGCGGAAAAGGTGATCGGGGCATGATTGGGTTATCATCAAAGCTCATGACATTTATTATAACGTTTCATATTTATTATTACAATTTAAAGGGAAACATACAATCATAATTACATCATGTCCTACACATCATTCTAGACTTCATTGTTTTCTTCTAAGGCATTTCCTATGTTTTCCTTGCTTCATCTAGTTCACCTGTATCATGTGTAAAAATGGTTTTTGGATCAACAAAAAGTTGGCGAGTGAATCCTATGAAAAACATTTGAACAAGTTTATTGAATTGATTATAAAATAAGGTGCATAACCACATATGAGTAAATATAGATGTAAACATATTCACAAAACACTTAACATCAGATAATGCACACACATACAATAATAAATTGTTTTGAGGCACGCGTTGCTCAACCCGTCTCTCACGAGGAACCGATGGGCCTAATGAATGATTTTAAGGCACGCGTTGTTCTACGAACTGATGGGCCTAATGAATGATTTGCATACAACTAGACAATATGTAATACATGACTACAAACAATATTTACATGCTAAGTATAAATCATAATATGGTATGGCACAAGTTTGAATAAACGAGTTAATTTTAGTGACACATGACACACCGCAAAACGTGTAATTAAAAAGGGGAGTTGTAAGATTCACTCACATTGGGTGCGTTCGGTTGATGATGTTGAATGCGCACGAAGTTTGATTTAACCACGAGTGAAACTAACCTAGATAATAACATAATGGTTCGGTAAATAAGCGGATTTTATTAATCAATTTTAGTAGGATTATTGGATATATTTTTGTGAGTTCAAGGCTATTTTCTAACTTTAAAAATGTTATTTTTAAGTATTTTTAATTGATTTTTAATTTAAATAAATAAATAAAAGAAATAAAAAAATGTTTATTTTTGACTATTGACCATTGACTTGTTTGACCGTGACTTGTTGACTTGTTGACCAGTTCGGTCTGTAATAAGTGTGCGCTGGGTAAGACTCGAACCCGAGACCTCCCGTTCGCGTGCACGCAGCTCTACCAACTGAGCTACGTGTCTAACCCGAAATATTTCTGTTTTTAATTATATTTATATACTATTGAATTAATCCGAAAATCATTTATTTTAAAAACGATTTTAATGTCTCGCTCGGTGCTCTCCACAGGTCTCGAACCCGGGACCTGTGGGTTAGTTTGGCACACAGTCCACCGCTAGACTGTGTGTCTAACTTGGTAAATAATCTGGTTTTTATAATACTTATATATAAACTAGATAAATTCATTTCTGCCTTATATAAAAAGTTGGATAATTGCCAGAACCGGTGCGGTAGTCTGGACTCGAACTCGCGACGTATGATTTAAACGCGCACACAGTCCACCACTGGACTGTGTGTCTATCTTGGTTATTATTCCGGTTTTTATTAAACTTAACATCTATTTGCAAGTGAATCCGGTTCGGTTTAAAAAAAAGAACATTTTTATTAAGGCGAGTGTGCGTGGGACAAGAATCGAACTCGGGACGTATGCGTGTTTATTTGCACACAGTCCACCGCTGGACTGTGTGTCTAACCCGAGATATAACTTGATTTAAATTATATATATATATATAACTGAACACTTCATCTTCTTCGTTAAGCTTAACCCAGAATCAATGTCCGACTGGTTCGACAATTTAATCAAGTTCTTTAGCGTTTTGTGATTAATTACATATGAGATTAATAAAAACAAGAGAGATTAGGTGTAAGATATACCAAACAGAGATCCTCTGTTTCGCCAGCGAAATTCCGATGACAGCAGGTTATTCCGGCGACGTTTATCTTGCGGCAGAAGGTCTTCAGGAAGCTTGAGGTGAGTGTGGGTGGCTTCGGTATGAGCTCTAGGTGTTCTGTTTTTAGAGTAAGGCACAGAGGTGAAGGGTTCGGTTTTCCGGCGAGTTGCAGAAAGTTTCCGGCGAGTGAAATTACGTCGAGAAAGGGTGTGATTGTGAGCGAAAAGGCTATCAGAGGTTAGAGGGTGCATTTATAGGAAAGAATCGAGATGCATGTGGTCTGATTTCATTCTTGATTCGTCGAGCAATATTTCTCCGGCGGTTATGACCAAAGTCGCGGACTGGACATCGGTTATAACCGATGTTGAGGTAAATGTTTCGGTTAATTCAGAAGAAACCGTCCAATCTCGGCGAAATCGTCGGGATTTCCGACGACTGCGATTTGGGCGCGTCAGTTTGAATTTGAGATTTATGTTATGTATTAATTGTTTCCAATAATGAACAAGAAACACAAGTGGCGGAGTGGTTGAGCGCGTGTGTGTTAAGGCTTGGCTGATACTGGTTGACCCGGGTTCGAACCCGGCTTCAGCCTTTTATTTTTATTTCATTATTTTTAATACTTTTCAAATGTAACTTTTATATTCTAATATACTTATTAATTATGTATCGTTTAAAATTAATTTGGGCATTAAATACGCAACGAAATTTTTAACTGATTGTTCGGTTAATAAACGGAGCGGGTTTGGTAAATCCGGTTTTTGACGGATGTTACATGTGTCGTTAGAATTCGAAAAAATTTTAAAATGTAAACGCGCTAAACTCCCAAAAACTTTCGATGTTGAAGTCGCCATCGAAAGAACCGTTACTGTTAACTCCGTCTTACGTGGTTATACTCTCGATCTCAACAACCACATCTTCTCAATCCATCTCATACCTATGCAATTAGGTAGCTTCGATATCATAGTAGGCATGGATTTCCTTCGTGAAAATCATGCTGAAGTTGTTTGTTACGATAAGATGATTCGTTTTCCCCTCTCAAACGGTGATAAACTACATGTCTATGGCGATACACCCTCAAAGAAGTTGATGCTTCTGTCATGTACCCAAGCGAGCAAGTATTTGCGCAAGCAATGCATTGCCTTCCTAGCCCGCATCGTGAACCCGGAGAAGGAAAAGAAAACATGGAAAACGTACCCGTTGTTTGTGAATTTCCTAAAGTTTTCCCGACGATTTACCTGGTTTACCCCCTACTCGTGATGTCGATTTTCGTATTGATCTAATCCACAGTGCTAGGCCTGTCGCTAAAGCTACCTATCGCCTTGCACCCTCCGAAATGCGCGAGCTATCTAGCCAACTTCAAGAGCTTCTTGATAAAGGCTTTATACGCCCGAGCACTTCACCATGGGGCGCACCCGTTCTTTTTGTGAAAAAGAAAGATGGGACGTTCCGAATGTGCATCGATTATCGTGAACTTAACAAACTCACGATAAAGAACCGCTACCCTCTTCCTCGAATCGACGATTTGTTTGACCAACTTCAAGGTGCTACTTGTTTTTCTAAGATCGATCTATGTTCCGGTTATCATCAGTTACGCGTGTTAGAAGAAGATATTCCGAAAACCGCCTTTCGTACTCGTTATGGCCATTTTGAATTCGTGGTCATGCCTTTTGGTCTCACAAATGCACCCGCGTCTTCATGGATTTGATGAACCGTGTGTGCAAAGCCTTCTTGGATCAGTTCGTCATTGTGTTTATCGATGACATCCTTATTTACTCGAAGTCGAGAGCCGGACACGCGCGACATCTCTGTTTAGTTCTCGAACTTCTTCAAGGAAATTGCCTTTATGCCAAGTTCTCTAAGTGTGAATTCTGGCTCGAAGAAGTCCAATTCCTTGGTCATATCGTTAACAGTCAAGGAATTCACGTCAACCCTGCAAAGATAGAAGCTGTAAAGAGTTGGATTACGCCGAAGAATGCATCTGAAATCCGTTCTTTTCTTGGATTGGCGGGTTACTACCGTCGATTCATCACCGAATTTTCTAAAATCATCGTACCCCTTACCGCTTTAACTCATAAGGACAAGCCTTTCGTTTGGGATTCCAAACAAGAGGAAGCCTTTCAAACTCTCAAATGTATGTTATGCAACGCTCCTGTACTCGCTTTACCCGACGGAAACGACGATTTCGTTGTTTACCGCGATGCCTCAAACATAGGTCCTTGTTGTGTTCTTAAGCAACGAGACAAGGTTATCGTGAATGCGTCTTGGCAACTCAAAATCCACGAGAATAACTACACACCCCACGATCTCGAACTTGGTGCTGTTGTTTTTGCATTAAAGATATGGCGACACTACCTTTACGGTACCAAGTGTACGGTCTTCACCGACCATAAGAGCTTACAGCATATCTTTAATCAGAAAGAACTGAACATGCGTCAACGCAGATGGGTCGAACTTCTCAACGACTATGATTGTGAGATACGCTACCATCCTAGCAAGGCAAACGTCGTAGCCGATGCCCTCAGCCGACAAAGCTATGTGTATAGTGTTCATGACTCTCAAGCTTTGAATAATCTCGAAATTATGATTCGCGCCGCCCAGTTTGCCTGTTTTAATGAGAATATCCTGCAAGAAGAAATGAAATGTGGAGCCGAAACCTAACTCATAGCTAAACCTAATGGCATTTATTATTATCTCGATCGTATTTGGATTCCTAGCTGTGATAATCTTCGAGAGTTGCTAATGACCAAAGCTCATAAATCTCGATACCCCATTCACCCCAGAGCCGACAAGATGTACCAGGACCTTCGTCCTAAGTATTGGTGGCCGGGCATGAAAAAGGTTATCGCTTTATACGTCTCAAAGTGCTTAACTTGTTCGAAAGTTAAAGCCGAACATCAAAGGCCCTCTGGTTTGCTCGAACAACCCAAAATCCCAATGTGGAAGTGGGAGAGTATAGCCATGGACTTCGTTACGAAACTCCCTCGCACCTCCTCTGGTCACGATAGCATTTGGGTTATCGTTGATCATTTAGGAAATCTGCTCATTTTATTGCCATACGGGAAGACTACAAGGTTGAACGATTAGCACAAATATATACAGCCGAAGTCATTTGTCGACACGGGACGCCTCGTGACATCATCTTTGACCGCGATGGTCGCTTTACCTCACGTCTCTGGGAGACTTTTCAATCCGCTCTTGGTACTACGCTTAACCCTAGTACCGCTTTTTATCCTCAAACCGACGGTCAGACTGAGCCACGATCTGCACCCTTGAAGACATGCTTCGTGCGTGCATTATAGATTTTGGTGGTAATTGGGATACGCATTTACCTTTATTAGAATTTTCGTACAATAACAGTTATCATACTAGTATTCAAATGGCACCTTTTGAGGCACTGTATGGAAGAAAATGTCGATCGTCTATTGCATGGCACGAGATCGGAGAAGCACAAATCACCGGTCTCGAGTTAATACAAGAAACGACAGACAAGATCCTCCAAATCAGAGACAATCTCTTGAAAGCTCAGAGTCGCTAAAAGAGTTATGCCGATAAACACCGCAAGCCCCTACATTTCGAAATTGGAGATCATGTACTTTTAAAGGTTGCGCCCTGGAAAGGAGTGATCCGATTTGGAAAGAAAGGGAAACTATCGCCATGATACGTGGGTCCCTTTAAGATTCTGGACAGAATTGGCAAAGTGGCCTATCGACTCGAACTACCAGCAGAACTCAACAACATGCATCTGACTTTCCACGTCTCGAACATCAAGAAATGCCTAGCTGAGGAAAATCTTCATGTACCACTTGAGGATTTGCAAATAAACGAGACTCTTCACTTCGTGGAAAAGCCAGTAAAAATCATGGACCGAGAGACCAAGAAACTTCGACGCTCTCGCATTCCTATTGTGAAAGTCCGATGGGAAGGCAAACGCGGTACCGAGTTCACTTGGGAACTGGAAAGTGATATGACAGCTAAATATCCACATCTCTTTGTTACGGCCACTACTTAAATTTCGGGACGAAATTTCCTAAAGTAGGGGAGACTGTAACAACTCGTATTTTCGTTGTTATCTTTTTCTGTCTTTTTCGTTTGTATCTGCTATTGTAATCCGAGATTTGATTAAGGGAATGGTTTATGTTTACTAAATACATTTTGTCACAACTATATTACATCTAAACGCCTATTAAATGCAACGTTAACTCAACACAATCACGAGTAACTATGTTACCTTAAGAGCCGAGTGTGTTGTTATACAATAACCACTTGTGCCTTCGACATCGATTATCACATCGCATCGCAAACGCAATTATTTATGTGGAATTATGTTATATGTGTGTTATACTTGTTTATGTTATGGTTTGCTTCGCTAAAACGCTCACGCAACTCGCTCTCTCTCATTACAATGGTAAAATAACGCTTAACGCTTCACTAAAACGCTTAACATAACTATCTAATACGAACCGAATCGCCAAACGAACACCTAACGCGAAAATAACAAACAAAACTTAGCCAAAAGGCCAAGTTCGCCCCAAGTTGGGCCCGAACTTGATCAGGCCTCCAAAACCCTCACAAATCAGCAAGTTCACTCGAACTGGCCAAGTTCGCCCGAACTTGTGCCAAGTTCGCTTGAACACGTGCCAAGTTTGGGCGAACTTGGTGTCTGCCACTATCATTTCTCCTCACTTATAAACACCCAGCACCTGCATTCATGCTCCCCTTGCTGTAAGTTCGCCCTAGAGCTCCCAAAACCGAAAACCTTTGATTTCCAAGTAAGAATCAACCCGTTTTATGCAAAACAACAACATTTCTACTACGAATTTGCACAAGGATTACCTTCGTTTTCATCAAAACTCTTCTGATTATGAAAATCTTCATCTTTTCTATAAAACTTCTTCTTTTCACTTAGATCTACACTAAACAAGTGTATTTGGGCTTAGCTTTGGCTTCCCAAGCTAGAAATCTTTATGATTTCGACTCACCAAGTGTTATTTTTACACAGAATACGGACTAATGACGTATGTTTCGTTCACTATGAAGTTGAACGAGGCGTTGTCAAGCAAGATCTCAGATCCGGAAGCACAAGGACGATATCGTCACCTTGCACGAACTGTACTAACTTGTACGAACCATCAAGTTCGTCCGGATTAGCCTGAGTTCCTGTAAAGTGGCTAAAACTCGTTCCAAAAGACCTCTCAAGCCTATGTTTTGCTCAGTAGCTTAAGGTTGGAGGGATGGACACTCGATTTCCTCAACAAACGATGCGAAAATGCACGATTTAGTGACAAGAACAGTCAAGTTCGCACCAAAAAGAGCAAGTTCGCTCGAAGTTGTCATCAGATTGATGACCAACTTCGCCCGAACTTGTCCAAATCTCAAGAAAATCAGTCAAGTTCGCCCGAACTTGTACAGTTTCTAAGGAAACCAGACAAGTTCGCCCGAACTTGTACTAACTGTAAGATTCCAGTCAAGTTCACCCGAACTTGTACCCATTTCTAAGAAAGGGTACCAAGTTCGCCCGAACTTGTACTGTCCAGAAAATTTCAGGCAAGTTCGTCCGAACTGGTACCAAATCCAAAGGATTTGGTACAACTTCGCCCGAACTTGTCCACTGCTCCTTCACGTTTCGACCGTTTCAGCACTTCAGAAGACTGATGCACTTTTGTTCGTGTTTACAGGCTGAACCGACGCTCCCTTCAATCCAGAACCGCTTCGTGTTTGTTTATCAAACACTAATAGTGAGTATACTTGAACCCCTTTTAACGCTTAAACGCACTTTTGGGTGTCACATATGTTCCTATATCAAAACACATCACACAACTCAAAACGCTTATTCGCAACCCGCCTTTACATGATTATACGTGAATCGATGAATTGTATGTATTGCTTGGTTTGTATGCCACCCTTAACATGATAGCTTACTAGAGGTTGACCCGCCACCTAGAGGCTCAGGGTTGTTAAGGCTCGCACTTTTATTTTCTCATTTATTTTCTCTTTAGAACGTGGACACTTGTTCACGTGCCTCGCACTCGCGGTTTGTTGGTTTACATATATCAATGCTGTAGTATAGTTCACATCTCTTACGTATGTTCATGCGGTGTTTGCTAAACGCTTTTTATATCTACTATGTACGCAAACATATATGCTCGCCTTACTTAATTTTATTTGACGTTTATTTTTAACATATGTGACAGGCTGATGACTTTTGCTGCAATGGATTTAGGACTTTATCTTTAGAAACTCATGTAATAGAAATCTAGGGAAGATCGGATTGGATATGTTTGAGAGATTGTTTAGTATTTGTAATGATTATTTGAGGATTTTATGTTTGGTAGTAAGGGATATTGAACGTTTAAATGTTATCACTTAAATAGTTGTTATGGATTCTCTTGAGCAATCTGATTCGCCTAGTGTCGCGCCCCGATGATTCCGCCATCGGTTGGGGTGTGACAATCAAAGTCTCAGATGATACAACAAAATACGATTATAAGAATACAAGATTTCCAAAAATAGAAGTACATGACAAGCTTTCTAATTAAGGAAAGTACACAGTTAGGAGCTTTCCCGACAATATACCATTGCGAATAATTATCTAATATATTTTCTTAACATGTTAAATAATTGTTTTTACTAACTGCATACGTGAAATGTTATAATATACATCCCCCAAATGAAATGCCAAACAAGCTAAACAATTTTTCAAATTTACAAATTTGTATCTAATATAAGCACAACGAATTATATCGATTAACTATTATTTTAATTTTTATTATTCGGAAGGTACATCTTGTGTCACCATGGTTTCCTAGAAGGTTAGGAGCTTTCCCGACAAAATACCATTGCGAAATATTATCTAATATATTTTCTTAACATGTTAAATAATTGTATTTACTAACTGTATACATGAAATCTTATAATATACATCCCCTAAATGAAATGCCAAACAGGCTAAGCAATTTTTCAACTTTACATTTTGTATCGAATATAAGCAAAACGGATTATATTGATTAACTATTTATTAATTTTTATTACTCACAAGGTATGTCTTGTGTCACCATGGTTTCCTAGATCACGAGTGATTCGGGTGAGATCAGAGATACATCACCTCATAGAAGGTTAGGAGCTTTACCGACAATATACCATTGCGAATAATTACCTAATAGATTTTCTTAACATGTTAAATAATTGTTTTTGCTAACTGCATACATGAAATCTTATAATATGCATCCCCTAAATGAAATGCTAAACAGTCTAAGCAATTTTTCAAATTTACAAATTTGTATCTAATATAAGCACAACGGAGTATATCGATTAACTATTATTTAAATTTTTATTACTCGCAATATACGTCTTGTGTCACCTTGGTTTCCTAGATCACGAGTGATCCGGGTAAGATCAGAGATACATCACCTCGTAGAAGGTTAGGAGCTTTCCCGACAATATACCATTGCGAATAATTACTTAATATATTTCTTAACATGTTAAATAATTGTTTTTACTACCTGCATACATGAAATCTTATCATATACATCCCCTAAATGAAATGCCAAACAGGCTAAGCAATTTTTCAACTTCACATTTGTATCTCATATAAGCACCACGGATTATATCGATTAATTATTAGTTTTATTGATCTTATAATATTCATCATCTAAATAAAATGCCAAACAAACTATGCAACAAATAGAGCACAGAGACTCGATCAACCACCGGTCTAACTAACTCGGCAACAGAGTATGCCTAGACACAACAATGCAATGTAACAAGAAAGTAAAATAAGAAAAGAACGAACTCACCCAGGGTGCGTATAACTCCAAGCGTATCAGAATTGTCGCCTTCACTTAGGGCTACAAGGTTCTGATAAAAAAAATCAGCCACAAGATTCTGTTGGTTTGCCATATAGTTATAGAGACCAACAAGAATCACTTCAAACAGCTTCAAGAAATATAAGTAGGTAATTTAAACTAACAAATTTCAAAATTGTATTGGAGCAAAATTTAACATAATTTACATACATGTATTAATTCTACTGCATTACTGCTATAACCGCTATATAGGTTTCCAACAAAAGTTGTATTTGGCCAGTAGCGGTCAAATAGCGGTATTTAGCGCTTTGGTTTTAAAATGTGTGCATCAGGTTGATTATGCAGTTGACCGGTATTTGAACAAATTAGATCTTTAATTGAACAAATCTAACTATAGATAATGAGAATATATGAAAATTTAGTGTTTCAAGGTTCACAAGTTAATATATTAGCTATAAATATTATTTTCATATTTTTAAATAAGAACACCTCGCATACGTGATGCGTGCACTTCACGCATTGCGCATCACGCATTGGGTTTTGGGATCAAAACGCATCGGATCGCTACACGCATTTTAAAACCAAGTTTAGTGCCGCTAATAGTGGAACAACTATAGGCCAACGCTATATGGACCGCTACACACCCTGAGGTCCGCTAACCGCTATAGCACTGCTATTGACTTCATAGCAAACTAACATCTCATATATATAACTATTTCAAATCATTATCTACTATTAGAAATTAACTTCAAATTCAAAAACAAAAATATAGTTAGCAATAGTTAAGAGCAAGATCTAATCTGGATAACACAAACAGAGTCTTATTATACTTTAAAACACAATTCAAATGATGTATTACTAACAAAAACCACTAAAACATACAAATCTCACTAAAAACAATAAAAAGCATTTGCAGATCAACAACAATATGATAACATCTAACCAAAAAAACATGAATACAGTGTTGTTACAGTTTAAAATATGTTTCAAAATGATGCATTATTAACACATCAATAAAACATAAGGAATTTTCATAGAATCATAATAAACTTAAAATCAAATCGAACATACAGAGAATAATGAAATTACACACAAGTAAATCAAGTTAAGAGAAAAATCTAGAGGTTAAACTGTAAACAATCAATGAAAAGAATGAAACGTACAGAGATTGTTATTTAAAATGTTAAATGGTTTTAATGTTATAATAGCACATCTGTATATGAATTAAAGTTAATAAATAATTATTAACATGTTAAAACGATTTTTTTTCTAAAAAAGCTACAAAACATAAACATAAATCTACATATAATCATAATTTCATATAATCAGGTTAAATTAAATAAACATAAATGATAATCGTAAATGAATGATACCTTAAACTAAGATCTAAGACTTGAAACCCTAGATATTAAATTGAGATCTAAGATCTGCAATAACTAATGTTTTGTAACAGTTTTCCGCAAGCAGATCTGAAAATATGTATATTATTAATGTAGATTCAAAAAATCTCGACTGAAATTTGAAAAATCGTGCACGGATGGTGCTAGAACTTCTATTAAATCGTAGTTGTTGTTGCTGGTGGTGTTTAATGACTGTGTTTGCTGATGCTGGTGGCATATGATGGTCGTGGTGGTGATGGTGGAGTATGGTGGTGATGGTGGTGGAGTATGGTGGGGTTGAGAGAAGCTGGAATTGGGTTTGTAAAGCTGAAATTAATTAGGTATATTTTTGAACAAAAATGCCCATGTTCCCCACTTTTTAGTGTTCCCTAATGAACCCTCTCCTATATATATATTTCCAAAAAATCATTACCACTAGACCAAAAGTCTTGTCAAGTCAAAAGCAGACTAAAATTGTCTTTTGATTGTCAAAAGACAGTCCTACATAATCCAAATTCGGTAAAAAAGTCCATGATGAGATGTTGCATTCTTAATCACTAACATCAAGTTATGTATGAAGCTATAACATCAATATCCTACAATAAAGCCTCTCCATATTCTCATCTCATATACCCAACACCATCAAAGTGCTAAAAGGGTCAACGGTCAAAACTGATATTCACTTTTTTTCTATATTCTGATCCTGATTTCATCCTATTTGTTTGTTTTGTATAGATAGGTCAAAAATGAAGGCAAGAAGTTATTCTAACTTCACTGCCTCTTGTTGCCTTGACGATTTACAGCCTCGCGTGCCTTTTGTACCAAACATGCAAATTCTTTCACATCTTGAAAACTGAAGTTGACAACCCGTTTGACTGACATTGTCATCTCTTTGTTTTGAGCTTCTTCTATAACCACACTAGCAGATTTATAAGCGTTCTGTGCTTTCGTAGAAGCTTCCATTGCGAGATCTACATCACTCGCCTGCAAATCAATTACAACAAAGCAGATAATCAGTTTTAATCAAACGGGTATAATTTTATATGTATTTAAAGAGTATGCGCTTACAAGATCAAGCAGCCTCGTAAAGTTGGACTGATTTCTAACAATTAGATGGTTTTTATGATGTGTGATGCTTTTAGACAACATGGTTTTATCCATTGTTGCTTGATTGTTTAAGTTATCAACGTCAGATGCGGAAGATGACGGTGACTCACCTGCGCGGGTCAAATAAATTCAATATATTAATTAAAATAATAACAAAATGATAAATTTGGAAATACCTTGAGTAACTATTTGCATACTTGTTTGTAAGTCTTGTCTTGTCAGCAAATTCTTGCAATAGACTATCCTCATGCATGAAACTTCCATGCATTTATAGGCCAGTGCCGAAGCAACCATTTCTTTTCGTTTCTCATAGTCTTCAGCACAGATTCTGCAGGTTGTTTTAGAACTCATGAGCTAGAGTATTCAAACAATATTATTTGTGGCATCGTCGATTATGTAATAAAAAAACTTTAAGCTTTACTTGAAAAGTTTGGCAGAAGTGGTGTAAACATTGATTGTATCCACTCCTTTTGATTTGCTGATGTCAGCATTGCAGGCCTCGAGAAGAGAAGCAGCACAAAGAAACTTCAAAGCGGAGTCAAAGTACGCATTGTTACACTCATAATCAAATCCGGAAATCTGCACAGGTTAAAAATTAAAAAACTGTTACATAACCGGACATATAATTTTAGTGAATAAAAAAATACAAACCTTTAAATGGTCAGCGTGGTCTTTTGACTCCTCGGCTCTTTTGAAAGCAGTCAAAGCAGTTTGACTTTGACTGGATGCAAACTCCTTCAAGAAGCTTGTAACACTGAGATTACCACAATCGTCACAAGACTTGTATGATTCGATTAGCAGCAACTCCAGGATGTTTCATGACCTTTGACCGATTTTGACCGGTACAATCAAATGCTTGGACCTCCACTTTTGGCTCTACATCATTTACATCCCTTATCTTTGATATATCACCCAAAGAAACCTTTTTAGATTTTCTTTTTACAGTCGGGTTCATTTCGGGGGTGCCCATATCACCCAAGTTTGCTTCAACCCTTCTCATTTTATTAGATTCACTTGTCAACGGATCGGACGCTTTTATCTTTACTCTTTGGACATTAGATCTTTCAAATTTATCTATAGCACCATTAGCGTTTGTTGTATGTTCAAGATTATGACTATTTCTAATCTTTGTGGCTTCTTTTTGCTTTAAGTCCGCTTTGCCACCAAATCTTTGACTTTGACTTGCATCAATGTCCTTTCTTGAAATTTCGGTCCTAACATGAGCTTTTCTTGAAATAGTTTTTCCAACATTAAAAGAACTAATAGGAGATGACAAAACTGCCCCTGCTGGTGACTCTATTCGTTCTTGCAAGCTAGCCCTTTTGCAAGATCCGGAAACTATTGAAGAACTTGAATTTGCAGCAAGCGAAAACCAGTCGGATTCCGAATCCTTTTTACAAGTAGTTTTACTTCTATGCAGCTGGTTTTTCACATGATTTGTGTCAACTGAATTTTCTTTACTAGCAGGTAATTTTATTTTCATTGCTTTTCCTTTATTTAAACGTATGTCGTCACTAGACTCCTTTACCTCCGTCTTTAACCTCTTCTCTTTCCTTTTTATTCTATTTTCACTATTTTCCGATACGTTTGCATGAGGTTGACTTTCTTGCCAGTCTTTCAATTTCCTCTTCTTCGCGTGAATTTCCACCTCTTTATCCAATATATTATTTTCGGTCCGCATTTTGACTGAAACTACAAATCCATCTGTGGGCCGATAACTTCATTGCTAGAATTTAGCTGCTCACTTTCACTCTTGATCTTTATTGAAGTTACAGTCTCGTACTGCTCAGACCCTATCTTGCTTTTCGGTTTTTTAAGTCGCACATCACCTGAAAACATATTTTAAAGGGAGAAATCAGTACTTTCACATATAATTATCACATTTAACAACGGAAATTTATACTTTCTTGAGTAAAATGCATTTCTGTCCCTGAGGTTTGGCCTGTTTTGTGATTTTCGTCCAAAGGTTTGTATTTTCGCATCTGGATCCAAAAGGTTTAAAATCTTGTCATTTTCATTCGGCCCGTTAACTCCATTCATTTTTCTCCGTTAAGTCGGAGGTATTTCCGTCTTTTTTGTTAACTTAAAGGGCAATTCAGTCTTTTTTCACTTTTGTGAAAAAAACCAGATGCCCCTGAAAAAGACCAAATTGCCCCTGACTTAATGGAGAAAAATGGATGGAGTTAATGAGCCAGGTGAAAATGGCAAGATTACAAACCTCTTGGATCCAAATGTGGAAAAACAAACCTTTGGACGAAAGTCGCAAAACTGGCGAAACCTCAGGACGAAAATGGCATTTTCTTTTGTCTGTCTATCACGCTGCAACAGTTGGTTGCTTTGCTTTCGTTCAAACCTTTTCTTTTCTGACTATCAAGCTGCTGAGCATCCATTGATGAATGTGAAGCTTCAATCAAACTGGAGCTCGTACCTTCGGTGGTCGAGACTTAATCTTTTCAAATTTATTAGCCATGGTCTCATTTTGAAAATTTGAGTTTTTACGTTCAGAATTGCTGATATTAACCATACTACCATTACACTGATGGATGCCTTGACTCCGAGAAATTAATTGAAGGTTCAATTCCTGAACCGCCCTTGTGGTTTCATCCTCACCAATATCACAACGATTTCTTCCAGGCCTACACAAATACAAAAAAAATATATATATTTAAAAAAAAAAGTTAGAAATACAATGATACGAGTGAAATGTCATTTTTGTCCCTGAGGTTGGCCAGTTATGCGATTTTCGTCCAAAAGTTTGTTTTTCCGCGTCAGGATCCAAAAGGTTTGAAATCTTGCCATTTTCATCCGGCTCGTTAACTCCATCCATTTTTCTCCATTAAGTCAAGGGTCTTTTCGTCTTTTTTAACTTAAAGGGCTAGTCTTTTGAATACTTGTACATAAAGTGAAAAAGACCGAATTGTCCTTGAAGTTAACGAAAAAAACAGAAATACCTCTGAGTTAACGGAGAAAAATGAATGGAGTTAACGAGCCGCGTGAAAATGGCAAGATTTCAAACCTTTTGGACCCAGATGCGGAAAAACAAACTTTTGGACGAAAGTCGCAAAACTGGCAAAACCTCAGGGACGAAAATGGCAATTTTACTCTAAAGATAAAGAACGATAGAAAAGAACTCACAGCCATGTTGACATGCTACAGAGCCATTTATCAGGCAGATTATGAGGCTCGATACCAGTTGGCAAGAGGCGCCACTTCTCGCAACGATCACACCCTACCCAATTATCAGGAGGGGCAGCAGGGCCCACTACTACTTGTTGAGAGGCCGCCACCTCCGCAGGAATTGCATTTCCCGCAGTATTTTCCACTTTTATTACTCCATTGTCAGTGTCAAATATATCTTTATAGCTATTACGTACCTCTACAATATCTTTTAAAGCACTTTTCTTGTCTTTCATTACTCCAGAGAGACTAGACCTCACGTTTTCCTTTCTGTGAATGCCCGTTAACTTATTTTTTCTTTCAATTGATTTTGCTTCTTGTGGTTCACAATTGATAGCTTTAACACCAACTTTCTTTTCAAAACGATCCATCTCATGTTCAATAACATCGGGTTCGTTTTTACAAACGACCAATTTAATTCCCCTTGAATCAAGTGAAAGCTTTTTGACTTTTTTCTGCTCATAGCTTTCATCAGACTCGTTGCTCGTAAAATCAGGGCCAAACAATTGGTCTTTTATCGGTTCTTTTTTTAATTCTCTGATCTTCAGAGGTACATCTTTCTTAGCTTCTCGATTTGTTTCAGATGTTATAGAATCAGATGATGGCTTGACTTTAATATCACTGGTCAACCCCTGTTTACAGTCAACAGATTCTGGTTCCTTAATTGTTTGTCTCACCATGACCAAAGGCATAACCTTATTCTTTAAGCAAAGTAAACCCTCGTTTAACGGTGAGAGCAGCCGACTACCAGGCACAAAGATAGAACTCATATCCTACAACATGGTAACAGAAATAAGAAATTAGCATATATATATAAATAAATATAACAAAACAATAGTAAGATGCACGTGATTAAACTTACACGTAGTATGCTACGCGGAGAATCAAAAGGGGTGTCATGGGATTCAATCGAAGGGTACTACTATCCTCGGGATTGTTGCTCGTTGAAGAAGATGGAGTAGAAAGTCCAAGACCGCTATAAATTTCATCATTTTTAACAGCAGGCTTATATGAACCGACCTTAATCCGTACCTTTAGTGACCTTTGTCCAGTTGGATTTACCAAACCACCGGTAGCAGTTTCATTTTTTGATAATGTTTTACCACGTGATAAAGATGTATCTTTGCTCGCCATGTCATCAACAGATGAAGCATTTTGATCAACAGATACATCATTACGGCGCAATGCAGCTGGTTTAACAGGGTCTGCTAGTTTGACTGGATTTATGGGGGCATGGGCACCCTAAATGGTAACAAAAAACACAATTCACATAATCAATCAAGATAAAAAACAAAAAAAAGTGTAATTTGTATACCTCCACATAAAAAGTTTTAGGTGAACTCGGTTTGTTGGAATCCAAAACCTTCGTATGGGAATGCATTGTGGGAGGAAGCTTATGTGCGGGTAAAAAGGATCCATACCCACCAAATTTGGACCCTGCCAAGAAATTAATTATAGAGTTGCCGCACCGCGTTTCAACTAGAAATATGTTATTATGGGTGGCTTACAGCTTACCCAATAATTCTGCAGACACTCTCTTGCTCGAAAATCTTTCTGAAATGACCCAACACATGTTGAAGTCTCTTGTCCTAAAAGAAGCAGAAACATAAATGGAAAATGTTACTAATGATTACAAAAAAAGAATATGGCACATAATATATGCATAAAAAAGTTTATATAGATCAAGCTAAGTTTCATACAAAACCCACAACCATTTTACTGTGTTTCCTTACACTACAAGAGTATCAGTAATCTGAATACAGTAAGTAAACTATCAGTTGAACTCAAAGTTGAGAAACGAGACAAACAATAGTGCGTTTCCATGTGATCACTAAATCCCAAATGTAGGTCGGTGCATGCACAGAAACAACTATATCCATGCCATGAATAATCCCAAGTGAGAAAATGCATCCTCAAAGAAGTGAAATAAGATCCAGATTATCAAGACAACACACGCACTAAAACCATGGTCAGACTGATGCACAACAAGATTCATGTCAGTTAATTCTTTAAGTTAAGTAAAATGAGCCATTGAAGAATATGCAACAGAGATCAAGTTTTTGAGTGCTTGTACACCTACATTTTAAAAATGACCAATCCACAACTTAAACTTAAGTCAACCTCGAATTATAAATCTTTTCTTGTTTGAATTCAGTGCTCAGACTACAGCTTCTGCACCGCTGAAGCATACCGTCCAGAATTCTCAATTCAATGAACCACAAATAGTTTCAAAATGGCATTACAATCAACAAACATGAATCCAATCAACAATGCAGATTCATGTCTTTGGTTTTTCTGCAATAGTTACCAGACCAGTTTAGTAAAATCCCTACAATAACGCATACAGAACGAAACTTGACACGATTCAATGACCGAAAACTTCTCGGTCCAAGTTTCACTAACACAAGAACAATTCACCAACTCAGTCGCGTAAAAAACAAAACTTCGAAAACAAACAAAAGTCAAAACTCTTACAATGTAAGAGAGAGCTGTATCAGGGTCAAACCCAGCATCATTCTCATCAAACCGAGCCTCTCCTTCTTCAAGCTCAGTCTCATTCACCATCTCCAATCACCAAACCCTAACCCTAGACCAAACCCTACCCTAATCCCTAAAAATCAGCCCAATAAACCCTAATCCACTATCCTAAAGTCCAACATAACTGATCACAACAACACACACTACTCAAAATCACTCTCCAAACACCAAACTACAACAAAGCAACAACTCAAAACCCCTAAAACATCAACAAACCGGTCGAAAACCCTTGTTTTGTGATCAAACGAGCAATACAAACAACAATTCACGTAAAAGTGAATGTAATAAGGATTGTATGAGCGTGAACTCTGGTGGCTGGCTATTACAAGAAGAGTGTTTGTTTGAGGAATCAACGGAGAGAGATGAATGAATGATCAAAAATTTGATGAGTGATTTGGGAAATTGAATGTGGTTTTTGTTACATTTGAGATTACAGAATGAAATTACAAAGAGGGGAAAGTAAGGGTGTTTTTGTGGTTTTGGTTTGGTTTTTTATTGTTTTTTTTTTTCTTTTTTTTTTTGTATTTTTGGGCTTTCTCATATTAGGGTCCAAATGAACGAAGGGTTTTGTAAAGGTGGTTTTCTAAAGGTGAGTGATTAATACCTTGGTATTGATGGTTCGGAAACTTTTTGTTTAAAAATACAATTTAAGAATATTATATTATATTATACTGCGTTAGTTCCATGTGTGTTACACGGGTTAAATAATTTAAACTGTCTAATAAATATTTCTTGTAAATTCAAACCAAAGACGGAGACATTTATATACCAAATTGACATAAATGAGTTAATATAAAGATTGTGTATGTTAATATTATAAAATTCATCAGAGAAGCATGTAATCAAACTATCGTTGAAAATAATACAAAAATAAATATGTTATATCATACTTATAATTGTATTTACGTATTACATTACATTTAATGATAAATAAAAAGTTAAAATTATAATTCGCACATTACCGGAAATAATTTCAATCCAAAAAATATTCACATAATTCATAAACATCTATATATTTATTTGTATACAACATATATCTTTTATTTATAACTTTACCATCTTAATTTATAATTAGTAGTTTTATCAAGTCTCTACTTTTAATTCTTGATAATGCCACATACAATTTACCATGGGTGAATACGGTAGTGTTAAAACAAACCAATCTTGGATAGTGACTGGCATTGACTTATATTAATTGTAATTGCACAACCTACAGATAGTAGAAATGGATATCTATGGATATATGGCCACAATGCAACATAACAAAATTAGGAGTTGGTATATTATATATTATATTATATTATAATCATGTGTATTATACGGGTTGAACAAATGTAATTTTATATATACTAAATAATAAATCAATATATCTTTAAAACTCTCGTTTATGACACGGGTTGAATACATGTAATTTTGTATACCAAATAATAAGAAAATATATATCTTTAAAAATAATGTGTATTACACGGGTTGAATAAATGTAAATTTGATATACTAAATAATAAAAAAATATATATATCTTTGAAAACCATGTATATTACACGGGTTGAATAAATGTAATTTTGTATACTAAATAATAAAAAAATATTATATCTTTAAAAAAACCCACATGTATTGTACGAGTTAAATAAATCTAATTTTATATATTGATTAACAAAACACAAAAATTTATAGAACCCAAGTAACAAAGATTAACATGGCTATGAAATAACGTTATTAAGATATTTTGATTTTTATCTAGATAATCGGTTTGTAATTTTAATGCTTGGTGCCCTAAAGCGTTTAGTCCGTTCGGTTTATTTATATTAGTAAGTATAAATATATAAGAAAAAATAACTAAGATATTAAATTTATCAATGTATTCATTCCATCGCCAAACATACAATTATGTGTTATAAGCTAGTTTATAAGATATTGGATTAGTTTTACCGATATTTTCAAAAATTCTTATTTTTACATAGTAGAGAATGCAATATTTTTTAATCAAATATATAGAAAATAATATATATGAATCATGCACTGATATACACTGATATGATTCCTAATTATATTATTTGTTTTGACCTATCATTACCTTTACGCTTTAAAAAGAAGATAGGATATAATATTAAATTATTGTTTATTTAATTAATATGAGATAATTAAAAAGAGATAAATCAATAACTATATATCTTCAATGAATGACATAGCTTTATTAAATAGTAGAATATAGAATATATTATATTATCTTATTATATTATATTATAATATATATTTTATATTATATTACATTATATATATATATACTATATTACATGAGTTATGATCAAACATAAAATACTATTAATCTAAGAAATGTTGGAAACAATCTTGATCCTTTCTTTATCATATGAATTTAACGACTAAGATTAACTCAACATAGTTTAGTGTATCATTAAAAGCTAGTAAAGATATAGGTGTAAGAGTAAAATTGGTATAAGTTACTATTGTTGACTTTTTCAAGTCCTCCTTTGCTATTTTTTAAATGCCCATAATTTTTTATGTCATATTATATATATATATATACCATAAATCAAGCATGTTTCTCTCTTTAATGTGAGTACTCTATTAATATACTTCTTAGAATTTGAATAAAAAAAATATAATCGCACCATTTGTATAATTGTGTTGTTATATATACCACTATGTTGGTTTGTGCCCAAATCTAGATAATTAAGCATATAATTGTGTTGTTATGCATTAAATCGAAATATTTGGTTATTAACAAAATCAGATAAAGTGAATAACCGAACCAGCTAAAGCAATAACCGATTTAAGCAAAAACGAGAAAATAACCGACATTTAGGTTAACGAAACCAATTATAGAAAATAACTAGTTTGTGTGCCTATAATCACGCCCACTCAAATTTTGACACCTTATACTAGGATTGATTTATTTTAATTTCATATGTCATTTAGTTATATTTTTCTCAAACAACTTGCGTTCATTAACTTCAAATTAATACGTAGTTGTGAATAATTTTATTTATATTGTTTGTAGTTTTTTTTATTGAAAACATAATTGTATTCAAAATAAAGTATTTTTTGGTATCGCAAACTATACCCTTACATCATTTTTTTGTTATCGTAAAATATATCACGACTGTATTCAAAATAACTTTTACTGAAATGATTAATATAAAACACGTACTAATATTATTATGGGCCTATCAAAACTTTCTTTTTTTAATTTTGTCACACGTGACAACTTTTGTGCAGTTAAACCATTATAGATAGATTTTTTAATTTGTAATACATATATGTTTCTCACTTTAATGCACGAGAGAATTTCAACTTTTGACCCGTCGCGCGTTGTGGTGGCGTCAAAACCTAAAGTAACTCGAATTTGTATCGTCAAATATCTGACTTGACTCTTTTTCGAGCAAACCTTACGTCAAAACGTAAAACAACTGTAAACATGCATAAAACAAGCACGGAAACGTATTACATATCATCACACTCATTGTAACACCCCAACCGATGGCGGAAACATCGGGATGAGACGAAAACGAGATTGCTCATTGCTCACAACATTATTAAGTGACAATAATTAATTAAACCATATTTCATTTCATAAGAATTGTCAAATACATCAATGTAACAAAACAAAGAATAACCTAACATTTGCAAAGTCATAACAAAATTGATACGTCGACATTAAACCTAACGTCTAATTTGTGTGTATCTAGTCCTTGCTATATTGTTTTCATAGCGTTATCTCCTTCAACCTGTAACATGTTTTAAAATAAAGTAAATGCAAAAGCAAAGGCGAGTACACAAGTTTAGGCATAGCATACGTATACGAATAAAGTTTTAACAATCCTCATGGCAACCAAATCTATACAAGAGCATATCAAGGCATGCAATACTAATAATCAAACCCGTAACGCAATCACGATGTTTTAACATGACCTCACGAATAACACGATGGAGGTGGATGCGTGAATTCCTATAGCGCTAAGCATGTCAAACAAAGGCTAAAAATAGTTAATGACTAAAGCATAGCACAACGTTTATCCCCAGACAAGCAACAAGTATACGATTCAAGTAGTCATGGTATAGGATTGTTTGTGCGTTTCATAAAGTTTAAGTGTTTGTGATTTTTGTATATGGAAACATGTTACACCCAAAAAGTGATATAAACAAATGTGGGTCGAGTGTACTCACAAAATTGCTAAGTCTTCTTTGGAAATACCGCGACGAGTTGATGAGTTGAAGAATGAGATGTCGAGGTCACCTTATATGGCAAACAAGGTGTATGAATAATCGGGATTACAGTGAAGGATTTGAATTGAAGTTGAATGTACGAATACATATATATCATAGTTTATACAACGCTATGTTGTCAAAAATAATGATTAAAATATATATATATATATTCTAACGAAAGGTATGAGAGATATATACATATTGTCGAATGGTATAATTGATATATATTTATTTTGACACAAAACACAATAGAGACATATATATATATATATTTATATATATATATATATATATATTTCTGACGGAAAAGTATAACAGTTATGCATATTTGTCGAAAGTACAATAGATATTTGTGTATTTTTGGCGAAAAGGTATAATCGTTGAGCATATTTGGTCGAAAAGTTTAGTAAATAAATATACACTTTGTCGAAAGGATTAATTAATAAATATACACTTTGTCGAAAGGTTTAATAAATAAATATACACTTTGTCGAAAGGTTTAATAAATAAATATACACTTGTCGAAAGATTTAATAAATAAATATTGGTACGTTTTGACGAAAAACGGGCAGAGTTTCCCCTTGTTTTTGGACGATCCCGACAATCTAGTTGTCGATTAAATGTTTTCAAAACTCAACAATCAACGAAGCAATATATTTATACAAGTTATGTAACGAAAATATATATATTTATACAACTTACAACACACGTTTAGTGTACAAGTAAGTAATGTTTTACGATTAAAACGATAAATAATATGAACAATAATAATAAAGGTTTTTGCGCCGTTTAAGATTTTTACCCAGTCTCGGTCGACAATTGACCAGCAGTTGACCGGTTGACTTTCGTTGACCAAGTTGACTGACGTTGACTCGCGATGACTAAAACCGGAAGGTTGACCATGACCCGAGCTTTTGACCAGATTTGACCCGAGCCTGCTGAACCGAGATGGAACCAAAAGTGAGCTAAACAAACCAATTAAAAATGAATGCAAAACTGAAATAATCAAGCACGACCCGTACCTGAACCGAATCGAGGTTGAACTGGGACGACTGATCTGACCGGGATGAGTGACCTGAACCGGAACAGCTGAATCGCTGTCTCTGTAACTCGAGTGAACACCAAAGCTGACCCGTTGACTGTTTGACCACAGTTGACCAGCTTTGACCTGAGTTGACCGAACATCAAACTGAAACGAGACCCGAATTGACTGAGCTTGAGCCGGAACACCCAACTAAGTCGGTTGACTGTTCTTGACCGAAACCCGAGCCAAACATGAACTAAAATCCGAGCCAAGACCGAACCGAATCTGAAACAACAACCATTGAACTTGAATCGAAATATAAACAAGCAGAACCTGAACCATTTCTATCCTGAACCGAAATGACACTGAACTGAAACTGAAACTGAACTACATACTCGAACCGAATAAACTGAAAACTTTACCTGAATCGAGAAACCGAAACCTGAACTTGAAGTCGATACCGGAACTGAGCTGAAACTCGAACTAGAACCCGGTTGGACTGAACCGCTGTATCTGCCGACGCCGACTACCGCCGTGCGTCGGCTCTTGTTGTCGTTGACACCACCACCGTCAAATCATCATCATCGACGCCAAATCCTGGAACAAAACTGACCGAAGAACTGAAACCGACTCGAACTAAACTGAACCAGATCCGAATCAAACTGAGTAGAGACTTAACCCGTGTTGAATCGCGACTGTTGTCGTCGTGGTCGTGCGTCGAAAAAGCGGCACACCGCTGTAACTGGACCCCACTAACCCCGCTGTTGTCTCTGCGGCGGTTCTTGTCGTCGCGCCGGTGAGAACCATCGCCGTGTCTCTCTTTCTCCTCTTCTGTTCTCTCTCTCCTCTCTCTCTCTTGTCGATCGGTCTCGCAGAACAAGTATGGGTGTTTGAGAGATGGTACAAGGGAGGAGGAGAGGGTTGAAGGGTGTGCGCGGTTGTAGAGGTGAAGGGGGGGCAGGGAGATGAGGGTGCAGCGTGTGTGTGTATAGTGTGAGGGTGTGGTGTGTTTATTTAGTTGTAATTAGGTTTAGGGTTTAGTTAGGTTTAGGTGGTGTGTTGGGCCAAAGCCTGTTAACCCGTTCTAACGTTTTTGAGTGGCCCGAACGTACCGACGAGATCCGATTTCAAGTACAAGTTTCATAAAACGTCGAATTTATTTTGTTTATTATTATTATTATTATTATTATATTATTATTATTATCTAAAAAAAAAATAATAAAATACGATGCGTTACACTCATTACCAAGCTAAATTTACATCAAAACGTAAACTATCCTGGATTTATACCAAAATGTACATAAATAAAGCACGTAAGAAAAGTGTATTTGTTAACTTAAAAAATGGTATCACGCGTTACTGAAACATTGAAACGTAAAGTAACTCGAATTTATACTATCTAGTGAAAACGTATTATATATGATTACACGTAGACCAACTGGAAACATATATAAAAGTAAGCACGAAAATGTATTGCCAAAACGAAGACTAACCGAAAACATACATGAAAATAAGCATGGAAATGTTTTATACGTGACCCACGTACATAAAAACACGCAAAACTCGAGAGGGTCAAATAACATTTTGCAAAGTTTTTGTGAAGCTAAGGGGTAAAAACAATAATATGCGAAAAATTAAGGGTAGAAAAGAAAAAGAAGAAAAAAAACAAACAAACCAGGACATGAAGTTGCTATGTTTTTGGTTTAGTGAAATATTATATAACCCTACAAAAAGCAACTTAGGTTGCCTCTCTAGAATGAAAAGTTACGACTTTAAAAAAACCACACATACATATCCCTTTGCTTAACAACATATAACTATGTTTGGGTTGCCTCTCTGAAATGAAAAGTGATGACTTCTAAAAAACCACACATACATAGCTTTTGATTAATACATACCCCTTTATTTATTTATTTTATTTTATTTTTTTATTATATACAATAGATAGTGCTTATGAATAATAAAGTACCAAGTTTGTAAAAACAAATTTGTGTGCGTGTTTTTTTATATATAATTAGTATAAGCATGGCATTAAACCTATTTAACTTTTTTATTAATATTTCATATATCATTTAATTTATTGATATTTCATATATCATTTGATTTTGTTTTTCACTAATAACAAATGTTTACAACAAAAACAACCGTACTTAGTAAATTTACAATTACTAAACTATTTGTAGGGTAAACTAGTTACATAACGTTTGTTAACTTTTAATAAGAAAAAACTAAATATGCAATAATGTCTAATTTTCTTTAACATTATGATATAATTATACTAAAGCAGGGTTACATTTAAAATAAAGCATTTGGATATCATAAACTATACCTAGTAAGACTACCATAACAAATTCAACCGATATCGACTAAACAAAATCAGTACCGATATCATAACCATTATCAATACTCGTTAAACACTTGTCAATATATTTTTAGGCATATCACGACTTCATTTTATGTGTTACACAAGACAACTTTTACGTAGTTAAACCAATATGAATAATTATCTTTTTATTTTGATCTTTTACTGACCTAATACCACACGAACATTACCACCACCGATACTCATTTTAATGGTTTTTAGTTTCAATACAAGTTGGTTTCGTTATTTTTTTCATTACGTATATCACGTACCATAACACAACATAAACTTATGTTTGTAACTTTTATTTAATTAGTTTGATATTATCATAGACATTATATAATCCTACAAATTGAAGTTGGGTGACCAATGCCATGCTCCTGCATGGCACTTGGTCATTGGCCCTTTTTTATTAATATTTTCTCTGATTTTTAATAAGTATTTATTCTTTATTATTTTACCCTTCAATATTTAGTATTAATACTTACAACCCCTTAACTTTCTAAAAACTTTATATTTTTTTACGTGCTTATAAGTTCAAGTTTTTTTATTTTTTACGTTTTCAGTTAATATACGTTTTGGCATAAATTTTGTTTTACAACAAGTGGGGTCAAAGATAATATGTTTTCATTGGACTTTATAAGTTGGATTTACCTTACGTTTCGGCGCTACCGCAACTTGCGGTATCGTTTTTAAACTTAAAAAACATAGTTTTTTTCCTTATTTTTTTGTACACGCTAGTATAGGTTCAAGTTGGTGTTTGACGTAAATTTCTTTCGCAAATAAGTAGGGCTATATATAATGCGTTTCCGTTATGTACATCTCCAGTTTATCTACGTTTTAACGTAACTTTTGTTCTGAAACGATTCGGATCTTTACTATACAAATCCGAGTTACATTACATTTGGACCCGCCGCAACGCACGGGGAACCTTTTTTTATTTTTTTGTTTTTTCTAAACTTACCTTTTAACATTTAGTATTTGCCTTTGCAACCCTTTAACTTTATAATGTATCGGTATAAATACAAGTTTATTACGTTTCTTTGAAAATAGGTAGGCTCAGATATAATATGTTTTTTGTTTTTGTTTTTATGTTTTCGGTTGATCTACTTTTTCACATAAATTTTGTTTAACAACATTTCGGGCCAAATATAATATGTTTTCATTATACTTTATAAATTCGACTTACTTCACGTTTCGGCGCCACTGCAAGTAAGTTATTGTTTTTTCCAATCTTTACCCTTCAACATTTAGTATTCGCACTTGCAACCCTTCAACTTTTTAATAATCATTTTTTACTTGCTTATATTTATGTACGTGTCGGTATAAATTCAAGTTGATTATGGTTCTTTGAAAATGGGTTGGCTCAAATATAATATGTTTTTTTTTGCTTTTTTTGTACATTTTCGGTTGATCAACTTTTTCGCATAAATTTTGTTTTACAAGTCGAGTCAAATATAATATGTTTTTTATTAAACTTTATAAATTCAATTTACTTTACGTTCGACGCCATCGCAACGTGCGGTACCATTTTTAACTTAAAAGACATAATGTTTTACTTATTTTTATGTACATGTTGGTATAAGTTCATGTTGGTTTTTGACGTAAATTTCTTTCGCAAATAATTCGGGCCATATATAATACGTTTCCATGCTTAGTTGTATGTACATCTTCAGTTTGTCTACGTTTTGACGTAACCTTTGTTCAGAAACTATTCAGGTCTTTACTTTACAAATCCGAATTACTTTACATTTGTACCCGCCGCAACGCGCAGGGAAATTTACCAGTTATGTTAAAAGACCAGAACATCAAAATTATGGTCAAAATTAATGAACTCCAATTGCTTTAATTCCAACAATTTCTTCGAATTTTAGTTCCTTTAAAGCATCTAAATCAGTCTAAAACACATACCAAACACCCCCTAGGGTCTACAGAGTCAGAGTATTTGAATAATCTGTGTCTATTTTGACCCAAGTTGTCAAACTTCACTTTTTTTAGCCGTTGGATCTTGATATTTTAACCTATATAGGCTCTACTTTTAAAACATAAAGTCTTACAATGTTAATAATATAATAAAAATAACCTAATAAATATCTATAACCAATAAACTTTCATTAGTCAACCCAACCTAATTTTCATGCACGCGCATTTACACACTAGCAGCATTCTATAAATGAAACAGTATCACAATCATTACATCACAAAACACTTTGATTATCATACTTACAAATTGCTGGTCACAATGTGCCATGTTTTTTTATAGATCGACAAAAAAAAGGATAGATGATGAACATGCATCGAGTTATTTCAGATAAGCAAAGCACGCTTTTAACATACATTGTGACGTCTAATTGTCTCCTTGTCTCAGCATCCGCAGGATTGAAAGGAAGAGGTTCAATATGTCAAGATAGAGAGTGACCGATGCCCATATGTATTCATCGTAAGTAAATCGCTTGATCAAGTTCTCTGTGTCGTAGATTATGTAGCCAGAAAACAACACTGCACCAAATCCACCAATAATGGCATTTGTAGCAGGTCCAAGAGGGAAGAACACCTGCAGGTCAAAACAAGTTGGGTCAACATTCTATTTACTGTTTTTGCAATTCTTTTATATATCAAAGAATTATATATGATTACAAAAGGTGTATTGTGTGTAAGAGAGAGATAAAAGAGAGACCTGCATGAAACTAGTGACTAGAAGAATAACGAGACTGGTGAACAAAATGGGTCCCAGGAAGCTGAATCCTTGCCCTTCTTTGATGCCCAGAAAGTGTACGCAGTCAGAGATGTAACCACTGCTGACGTTAAAATCAAAGCTTCGAGGACGATCTTTCCTGTATGATTAGGGATATAAGAGTCATCTTTGAGACGCATAAATAAGTTATTATTAGCATCAAGGGATGAAATCAAAATCACTAACCATCTGTGTTGGCACAGCTTACACCTACAGTTAGGCTAAGAGATGCTGTGAAGAGCCCAAGGAAGACCAAGTTGAGTGGATGCTTTTGTTGATACACATGCAACGGCCACAACACTGCAAGAAATTTCTTGTCATTTCATTATGACCTTTAATTATCCATAGCGCCACATAAAAAAAAAAGAAGTCCACACATCATCAACATCGTGAATCATTACATAAAATATTCAATAATCACATTTATATGTTTCTAAAACTGGTCTAGGATATAACTCACTTGGAATTGTGCTAAGGTGAATTACAATGCAATAGTTACAAATTACAATGAATAGCAATATCCATGATAACAAAGTAAACAAATCATTAAACATGAATATATTTTATTATGAATAATTGTATTGTGGTTCCACACTAGTGGCCAAATCACCCACTTGATGATGTCGTTGCAATTTGCAAATTAAAGAAAAGAAAAATACTACGATGCTCTGTTCACGGATCTTCTAAATACAACACTTACACTTCATATGAGTGATGCCATGAGTCCATGATATTAAAGTGGATGCTTGTTTGTTAAAGGTTGTTTAATCTACGCCCTCTAAGGCAATAATAAGATGTAGAGTTCAAGCTATCAGGAGCAAATAAAATGTGATGTGGACTGTGGTATAACACACATATAAGAGGCTCAAGACATAAGTTAAAGAGTCAGCCATATAGCTAACATAAACAACAATATGCTATGCTTCTTATATTGCATACAAGTCCACTTAACTATTTATAAAACACGAATGAAATCCAAACATTTTATATCAAGCAAGAACCATCTTAGCCTATAGTTATTAAAAACCATCGCCTCTTGCGCCTAGGCCCAATTTCCTAGCTAGGCGAGGCAATTGCGCCTTAAGTCAAGGCAGTTGCGCTTTAATTCTTCAGGTGATGGTTCATGCGCAGATTCCGGCGAGATTCCTAGATTCTTGAGAGTTTTCGGCTAAATTCTCTAAATTATGCAAGATTCTAGCTAGATTTCTACTATTATCTAACGAAACTACTTTGCTACACTATTAAACTAGCATTTTTATAACTTTTGGTACTAAATAGAAGATAGTAAATGTTATATAACAGCTTTCGTTTATTTTATTTGAAGAATAGTATTAATTTTCTATTATATAAAAATATTTTTAAGTTTTTTTTTTTTGTACGCTTTTTTTCTAGGCCCGCGCTTTTTTTGCGCCTTGCGCCTAGGCCCCAGGCGAGGCCTATGCGCCTTGAGTGCGCCTAACGCCTTTAATAACTATGTCTTAGCTAGACCAAATGAGAACCATTTCGGCAAAAAAAACACAGCAGTAAACTAACCTTACCACCCGCTGGTCAACCATGACAAACCGGCAAAACCCCACAGTGGCCTAATTTAGCCAACCTGGCTTATCAAAGAGATCCGAATCGGCCAGAAAATCGTCTACGAGACCACACCATGCAAAAACCATCTGATAACCACTGCCTGATTCGATCCGGTTTAATAGTCAACTAGTCAAAACCTAATAGTCTAAAAATAAAAAACCCCCAAAACAAGACTCTCAAATCTCAATGATCAACAAGTCAAAACCTATCGGTCTCAAATTATAAACCCTAAACCTTTCTTTTTTAAAAAAAAAATCCTAAATCAAACTTATATTCAGGCCACAAAATAGATCAACCGTGATACAGATCTAGAAATCACAATTTAACATATAATTAAAACAGAAAGTAACAATTAATAAACAAATAATATACGACCGCTTAGATCTACATCAACAAAGCCTTAAAAACAATATCAAACAAACAAAATCTGAGATCTAGGGTTAGAAGAACCATACGAACAAACGGCAGGAAGACAAGAAACATCAACAGGCCAGAATTTCCACGAAGAAGCTCGTTGATCGGAGCATAAAGAACGGTGAGAAAGGAAACGGCGGTGGTGAGGACCATCTGAGCGGCGAGAATGCCGTAAACCTTGCGGATGAAGCCCCAACGAAGGATGTTTTCGCCATGGCTGAGTCTGGGGTAGAGAGTTCCCTGCTCGATGTCACCGTCGTGGTCTTCTTTGGTGTTGATTCTGGTGAATTCGAACATTTTTGCGATGTTGATTACCACCTGTTTGTTGAAGTCTCCGTTGGTTTGATAAGGTAGGTGGAGAGAAATACGATGAGATAGAATTTGATTAAATCTAGTTGAATCTAAAGAACGAGTCAATGAGTCGGGTCACGTCGTGGGGGTGGGTGGATATCCATCGGGTTAAGCTTCGATACCGACTTTTCAGGTGTGAAAATATCTGTTATATTATTAGAAGAAAGTGGTCGCTATTAGGCCACCCGGGGCGCCCCTGTGGTGGATATATATAACACGTTATAGACCGTAGAAGACCGTCGCCGCCTCATTTTTTCACGCGTGGAAAAGAAAACGTGTGACCATGAAAACGCGTTTTGGAGTTACCGTTATCGGATAAGAGACTTTGGTAGTTGACCGTTGTGGGATGGGATGGTGATCGATGATGAAGAACGGAGCTGGGAGATGGATGATAAAGATGGTGATAAAGTTCCGGAGATCGAGATGATGATGAAGAACGGTGATGAAAGTTGCCGGTAGATCAATGATGAAGAAGAACGAGTGATGAAAGTGGGTGACGAGATCAAAGATGAAGAACGTGAGATGATGATGAAGAGGTTGCAGAAAATGATGATGAAGGATGAGTTGCAAGATGATGAAAGTTGAATGAAGATGGTGATCAGAAGGAGTGCCGGTGATCGACATATGATGAAGATGTGATGAAATAGCGTGATGATGAGAAGTGATGAAAGTTGCCGGTGATCGATGACGGAGAAGATGGCCGGAGAAGATGAGGGTGGTTGACGAAGATGTTCGGAGGAGGTCGTGGGAGAAGATGGCCGGAGATAACCCATCACTAGTGATGGGCACCCCCACTAAAATCCATCACTAGTGATGGAATTTTGTTCGATGACGTGGCGTACGGTGATTGGATGTTGTGAGTATGGGTGGGTGGTGAGTGATGGACGCCCCTACCATCCTTTACGATACTGTTATCATCTTCAGTTAACGTATCACATGTGTACTGTTTTTTTGTAAATCTTTTTGCGAGTCAAAATGTGTTACCAAAACCTCAAATGTTTTACTTATGCTTAACAGTAATTGAGTATATGTATTCTACAATTACTGCCGGTATGTTGGGGTTTTGTATACATTACTAGTCCATAGTCACGCGAATGTGACAGGAACCGTTACTGTTGGGTGACAGGGCCCAAAGTAATATGACCCACAAGTCAGGATTGACAATACTGATTGAGTAATTGGGTAGATATAAACATTGTAAATGCGGATGCTCTCAATAACTGTAAAGTATAATCACTTGTGTTGATAAAACTGAGATGGATTCGCCAGTATTTCTTGCTGATAAAATGTTTTTAAAACGCGTTTCATGTAACTTAATGTGAAGCTAATAGAAGCCAGCTGAAGAGCACTGAAGGCTTAGAAAAGTGGCTATAAAAGTTACCTAAATAAAAAGGAGATTATGTTTTCCGTAAATTAGGATTGTCCATACAAATATGTTGTAATGGAAACTTGGGTTCTACCCCATTTGTTTAATATAAAAGTTTGGTGTTTTGAAACTCTGATATTTATTTCCTAACTACGATCCTGATGTTTTAATTCCGCTGCCAAATTAATAAACACTGGTATCACCTGACTGGTTCACGGCTCCCGCTCCCGGGGTGGGTCGGGGATTGCGACATCTTTTCTCATGGTCAATTGTATGTTGCTTTATCAAGGGTAAAAACACGAGATGGAGTCAAACTACTAATATTTGACAATAACGACAAACCTACAGATAATGTGGTTTATAAAGAGATTTTCAACGAATTGTGATTATTGCATATTCATGTAATTTAATTTAATTTGTCGTTGTACTCTAATATATTCGTTTGTGTTTTAACGTGTATAAAATCATAATATTAATGTCAACGGCGATAATGAAGATATTTTCTTTTAGCAGCCCGTGAAATTCACGGGATCTTAAACTAGTATAACATAAATAATTTCACTTATGCACACAATCAAACTTATGAATTCACTTAATCCATCAAACATGTTATTTGCTATGCTTAGGTTATTCATGCTAGATATTCAATCATTCATACATACAAATATTTGTCATTAACTTCGTTGGCCTACCTTAACATGTATAGCGCTATAGGAGTAGCGCACCACCCATTTTCATGGTCTATTCAAGTATTCAATCGTTAACATTCTTGTTCACTTGTTGACAAGATTACGCTTGCAGAATCTTTGGTTTGAGACTTAGGTTGTGCATGCTAGTATGTAATTTAACTTAGCTTACAAAATGCCATGTTGGATTTGAGACAAACTTTTATACGTATGCTATGTAATCAAACTTATATACTCGCCGACCTTTGTGTTGATTTTCTTTTAATACATGTTGCAGGAAATTGATGATGACATGCAAGAAAGCAAACATAGGGTGAACTAGAAAACGCACCCAATTTTATTGTTATGTATTTCCATTTGTTTCGTTATGTTCACGTGACAAACATGTTGTATCTGATTTCCACGAAAATGTATTTCTATTTAGAATGAAATGAAATATGGTTATTTAAATATTGTCACATTAGCACGTTATGAAGTCTCGAGCAATCTCGTTTTCGTCTCAATTTGATATTTCCGCCATCAGTAGGGATGTGAAATAGTTTGACACAATTGTTGTTCGGTTAAGTTAAAATAATTGCTCAATGTACAAAAATCTATTTATTGGAATGTGTTGTCTTGTTTATTAATAAGCAGAAAAAGATAAAGGAAATAGTTGAGAACATATAAGTTAATTAACTAAGAAAGAAGCGAAAATTATGATCTAGTATTCTTATTTTATAGGAGAAAGAAACGTAACGTTTATGATTTAATAGGAGATAGAGACACTATAATAAGGGTGAGGAGGTACAAGAAAATGACATGTGCCCTCAAAGATTTTCATTTGATAAATATTGTCACACCCCGACATCTACGTGTCTACCGGTGAGCCCGGTGGGGAGTATCGTGACGTACAATTGATATCATCATTATCAAACAAGATAAACACAGCGGAAGTCTTGGAATAAATAAACTATTACAAACCGATAGTGTTCAAAGTTCAGAACAAATATATACAAACAAGGCTTGTAATAGGATCCACATGCGGATCACAAAACATACAAATGATAATCCGACTATAAACAGGCAAATCCTAAGGTCGCAACTCCTTGGTTATTTGCCTCGCAGCTCCCGGCCTATTCCTTACTTGCAACCTTGTAACTTAAACTTTTGAAAATACGTCAGTTTACACTGGTAAATACACTCAACCGACTCATTTAAAAATATTTTCGAAAATGGTTTAGGTGCACAAGGCACATTTTCATCAATAACTTTGGACAGTACAAAAGACCTTGTATACAGATTTACATGCTGGCTTTTACATATGAGGCCCGGTACAGAAACCGAGACATGATCGACTGACACACCACTCTGAACTTTCACACAGAAAGCAGGATAGCAATTACCAAGTGTATGCCTACACGCCATGCTATATTGTCGTGGCCACTACCAATTTAGTGAGCCAAGGATATCCCGGACACGGTCAAGCCCACCCTCAATGTTTTAGTTTCAGTCAAAACAGATCAAAACCGGGTTATGTAAGATTTCAGTTAATTATCACAACTGGATAAAAAATTATCCCATACCCGACCAAGCGGTAGTAGTCTACCGTATCCCAAGCCCGTATAGGGAAAATAAGTTAAGAGTATTTACCTGAATTGAAGTTCGCAAGTAATCCAAATTCAGCCGTATTCTAGAGCAAGTACAGGAGCAATCTACCGGGAGGCATTCAGTCTGGGGTGATAGTAATTAATAACCAATATTATAATGATAACGGGTCCTAAATTAAGTCCTAGACTTGGACCGGTTAGTCTTACGCTAAATTATGATACGGTACGATACGCTAGATTAAGCGGTGACCGGAATAGAATGTTAATTGGACCCGACAAGTACATAGACTTGTATAATATGGGAATACCAATAGCATTCTGGATTTTGATAAGGAATGGACAAAGTTAACCGTTTTTGTTTAAATACGCAAACTAGCTACGTATGTTTAACCGAACGCGTATAAGCGAAACCGGGGAACTGTAAGAGTCGTATATAAGTTCCATAATGAGATATTGTTTAAAATATGTTATAAAATCAGTAACATTGGCAAGGATAGGCCCAAAGTTATATTTAAAACCGATTTATGCCCTACAAGGGCATTTTGGTCATTTTTTTAGGCTTATAAAAGATGTTTAAGTGAATCTGATGTTATGACCTTAAATATTCTGTAAAAATATGTATTTTATCATGTTATAACAGTAGGATATCAAATATATGTGTGTTTGATGATTTTAAAACATACTATGTCCCTAGGGACATTTTAGTAATTTCACACATAGCTTTGAAGCCGAATTTGGGATTCTGAGTTCGGGACTTATACTTACTGTTTTTATATTAAAAATAAGTTTATAAATCAGTAGGTAACAAGTCTCGGCTCATGGTTATGGTGTTAAACCATACTTATGCCCGAAAGGCGTAAAAGTCGCTAAAATGCCGTTAAATCGATATTTAATATAAACTGAAGTTGGAACCTGTTTTAAATGACCAAAATATGTTATTTAACTTATAACATCAGTAAGTTAAAGTTTTGATTATAAAAAGTTTAATTCTTGCTATTTTTCGGTAAAAATGGTAGTTTAGTCGTTTAGCGGCGATTAGTGATTCTCAAGCATATATTTAAGTCATAAATTGAACAAACATCACAAATGGTCCTACTTATTATAACATATCAGTAAGTATACTATCCATATGCTCATATGTGCTAGAAATCTTATTTTGCGTAAAAAGGACCTATTTGCAAAGTTTTAAGGATTTTTACGGAACTTATGAAATAATCCGGATTTCTTAGGAATTGAGTCATGAAACTTTAGGACAATATTAAAGACATAATAATGGTCATAAAAAGACCAAAACTTAGTATCAAGAATGGCTCAAAACGGGTCAGAACCTGAAAGTCAACAGAAAGTCAACTGTTTGAGACTTTCTGTTACAAACCGAGCCTATACCAAAATTTGACGAGCCGAATCGGTTGACACAAGTTATAATACTTATTTTAAGGTTATTAATGCTTCAAAACATAATTTATAACTTATGGATCATTAGATATGGATTTTACAAAAATTGCTCAGTTTGACTTTTATTGACTTTTCGTTTGATTCGCCAATCGGCCATGAATCCGTGATAATCTGAAGATGCCCTGATGAGGGATTATCACCTCCATCATTATGAACATGTAGGATCTTTCGTTACGTCACAATGACGGAGTATACACGGATTTAGAGCAAAGTCAAGGCGTTTTTACGTCAAGACCTTGTTCTATGCTATAACTATAGGAATTTGACTAAGCACTAATTTGAACACTTACAATTGGTCCAAGAGTGTGATAAGAACGAAATGGAAAGCTTGGAAATGAGTTGGAATGCCTGGATTTGCTCAGAACCTCCTCAAGCAAGAACTTGATTCACTTAGTGATAAAAAGTATGTTGCAACTTCAAAAATCTCAACACATATGTAGCAAGGAGGTTCCAAGGATGTTGCCAGGTGTTCATGGGCATCAACAAGTGTCCAAGGACGTATCTTGAGGTGTGAGAGGTGGCAAACTCGTGTAAATGTGTAGAGCATGCAAGCTGCCATCTATTTAAAATTTTTCTGTCGCTGGCACCCTCTCGCGGGGCGCGAGAGGTGCAAGCCTAGCCTCGTCGCGGCCCGCGACCGTGCTTTCAGGTCAGCCAGCCAAGTTTTCAACTTGGCAGTTTCAGTCCCTGAACGTTCTAAAACTTTTATTTAAGCATATATGGCCCCTCAACTTCATTTCAAGGCACATTGAGGATAAGATAAGCGATTTAACGACTTTAGGTCCCTCCTGGTTTTAGATACGTCATATTTAGGATCCCCGGGACACGTGTAAGATAATTATAGGACGTAAAACACGTAGTGTTACATCCTCACCCCCTTAAAATAAATCTCGACCCGAGATTTCAATCAAACAATTGTGAGTACTTCTATCGCATGACAGACTCAACTTCCCAAGTGTATTCAGGACCTCGACGAGCGTCCCATTTAACCTTTACAATAGGCACATGCTTCCTACGAAGCTTCTTGACCTGGCGATCCTCGATCGCCACTGTTTGCTCAATAAAACGTAGGTTCTTATCAATCTGGACCTCGTCGTGTGGCATAGCCAATGACTCGTCCGCTAAGCACTTCTTCAAGTTGGAGATGTGGAATACATCATGGATTCCACTAAACTTCTCGGCAATTGAGCTTGTACGCAACAGCTCCAACTCGTTCGATAATCTCGAATGGTCCAACATACCTTGGACTTAGCTTTCCCTTTTTCCTGAAGCGCATAACGCCTTTCCAAGGCGACACTTTAAGTAAGACTTTGTCCCCAATATGGAACTCAAGAGGTTTGCGTCTTCGATCCGCATAACATTTCTGCCTATCCTTGGCAGCCTTGAGACGATCCCGAATTTGTAAAATCTTGTCCGTCGTCTCCAGGACTATTTCCGTCCTGATAGTTGTGCTTCACCAACTTCTGCCCAACAAACGGGCGTCCTACACTTTCTCCAGTATAGCGCTTCAAACGGGACTGCTTGAATACTTGCGTGGTAGCTTTTATTGTAGGAGAATTCAACAAGTGGCAAGTGGCTATCCCAACTTCCACCTAGATCAATCACACAAGCGCGTAGCATATCTTCTAAGGTCTGTATAGTGCGCTCACTTTGCCCATCCGTTTGAGGATGATAAGCTGTGCTAAAATATAATCGAGTGCCCAAGGCTTGTTGAAAGCTTTTCCAGAAATGAGAGGTATATCTTGTATCTCTATCTGATACAATGGATACTGGACACCATGCAATGACGTACAATCTCATCTACATAAAGCTTAGCAAGCTTATCCGAGCTATATGTTTCGTTGATGGGTAAGAAATGAGCCGACTTAGTCAGCCTGTCTACAATTACCCATATTGCGTCATTCTCTCGCTTTGTTTTTGGAAACTTGGTAATAAAATCCATAGTTACGCATTCCCATTTCCACATGGGAATTTCAAATGGTTGCAATAGACCTGACGGCTTTTGATGTTCGACTTTAACTTGTGAGCACGTCAAACATTTAGATACATATGTGGCTATCGATTTCTTCAATCCGACCACCAATAGTCGGGTCTCAAGTATTTATACATTTTGTCACCACCCGGGTGAATCGAATACCTAGAACTATGTGCTTCTTGGAGGATCAAGTCTCTAAGTCCTCCGAAGACTGGAATCCAAATTCGTTCACAAAACCTTAGGATTCCATCATTTCCTGGGATAAGTTGTTCTACCAACTTTCCCAGTTCTTCCTTAGGTAGATTCGCTTCTAACAAAGCTTGCTTCTGAGCTTCCAAAATCTTATCTTTCAGATCATTCTTTACTTCAATACTTTTAGCATTGATTCGTATGGGTTTAATCCTTTCCTTGCGGCTCAAAGCATCGGCAACCACGTTTGCCTTGCCTGGGTGGTAACAGATCTCGCAATCATAGTCGTTCAGCGTCTCCATCCACCGACGCTGTCGCATATTTAAATCCTTTTGATTGAATAAATGTTGGAGACTTTTGTGGTTGGTACATTATATCCCAATAGAAACAAAGGGTTTTGCAAAGTCGTATTTGAAGAATGTTGTCTCCAATTTGACCATTGAACCCAAAATCAATTTCTTAAAGTCGATGAACCCTAAATCGACCCATAGTATGTGTTTTTAACTGAGTACAGGTTTATATTTTCATTCAAAAATGTATATTATTTTTAAATAACATAGCTTTTGATATCATGTTTGAGGGCATACAAAGTGGCATTCGAAGAAGGGCTTGGGACATTTCAGCGAGTGTTTATCGCAAGGAGGCGGTAGTGTTCCCTCACCTCCCCTCACCTTTGTTTCCTCGCTTCTCACACACGCATCCCCGATCGGTGAGTATCTCCCTCACCTCCACGTGGAACAAGCCGATTGGATGTTCCATGTTTTCTCGATGATGCGACGGGGTGGTTACCTCCTTCAACCCAAAAAACCCACACACAACCAACAGGAAAGTGTCACCTCAAGTAAACCCAAAACAACCCACTTTGGTTGGGGTGGTTACCCCCTTGAACCCACACTATTTTTTTATTTAAAGAAACCACAAAAATGATCATCTCCACTATTACCATGTATTTCTTCCCCATTTCTTTGTGAAAAAAAATTAATTTTGCCAAGAAAGGAGAAGCCCCAGAAACGTCCCTGTTGTTCACGTCAAAAATTCGATTTCAAAAGTCATAGATCGCAAACAAAAGTTTAGGGCTTTTGTTCGGGAGGTAAAACAAGTAAATTGATAACTCGCTGGAATGTGTTGGAGCTCGCGAGTATCCGAGCTTAGCACCCTCTCCACCCTAATATATAAGTTATGTACCCACTTCTTGGATCTAAACACACCAGAGCAACAATGAAAAACAACCAAAAACAGTAGAAATTAATAAAAAAAAGCAAATAAGTAAACAAAAACAGCAAATCAAAAAAAAAAAAAAAAAAGAAAAAAAAATATTATCCTCTCTGAATTTCAAAAATGCATCCTCAAGTTGAGCATTTACAGTAACAATCAATTTACCTTTTTTTTAATATATATTTTGAGGTAGGCTAAATGTACCACGTCTTATTACTTTTTATACCCTCTTTTTATAAAATCACATTAAAACTTGTAATATTTACCCCTATACAAATCAACATTCTAAAAATACTCTTTTTGTTCAAAACAAATTCAAAAGTGTAAAAAAAGTTTACAAACGTTTTTTGAAATATTTTTTATTTGTTATTTTTTATTTAAAAATACTTTTTAAAGTTTTCAATATAGTGTCTAAAGACATTTTCTCAAATATTATTTTGATTATGTTTTATTATTGAACATCTTTACAAATAAATAATAACATTTTTTCTTATAAAAATAAAAAAATTGAACTTTCTTTTAAAAAAAGGTCTATATTATGTTTTTTCCTCGTCTAGTTTGTATTTTAAAGGTCTTACTTTTATAAATTTTAATGGTTTAAATGTGTTTGTAAAACTTAACATTTTTTATTTATTAAAAAATAAAAAAAGTTTTTCTTTTAAAATAGCGTGTACAATCCTAGCACATATTAATCATTTAAACCATTTATGTAAGTGAACAAATGAACAATAGGCACTAAAATAATGTTGTCAAACTTAAATTAACATTCTATATAAGTTCAAATTTAATTAGTGTAAAGAGTATGTTATAAACAAGTTAAACCAGTTTAAGACTTCTGATCGAAGTAAACACTTTTCTAAAGCAAAACAAATGGATAGGGTTGATTCACAAATATCTTTTTCTTCTTTAATTAAAAAATATATTAAATTGGTTGATTTTGAAATTTTGTTTGGATTTTCGTGTATTATTGTTTATATAGTCTCAATGAGAATACCTACTTCAAGTCGTTAAAAGAAAAAGAAAAAAAAGCATTTCAAAATATCAACAAATAATAAATGTAAGACATTTAAAATACAAACTAGACGAGAAAAAAAAATATAATATAGACTTTTTCAAAAAGGAAATTGAAAATTTTTTATTATTATTTTAATATGAAACATGTTATTAGTAATTTGTAAAGATGTTCAATTAAAGAAAACATAATAAAAATACTATTTTAGAAAGTGTAAACAATATCCGAAAACTTTAAAAAATGTTTTTAGAAAATATAAAAAACAAACAATTTTTGAAAAAAAGCGTCTATAATACTTTTTTACACTTTTGAATTTGTTTTGTAAAAAAACAAAATAAACTTTTTAAAATATGATACTTGTATAGGAATTAAATTTGATAAGTTTAAATGTGATTTTATAAAAGAGAGGAATAAAAAGTAACAAAAAGGGTATATTTAGTAGCCCCGTATATTTTCCCCAAAATGAGTATCTCATGGTCTGAACCCATCCCACATCCCATGTCAACCGCCACAATCCACCGAGTGCTCCTCACCACCATGAAAGGCCACGATCTCATCAATTCCACGCTACCAGACGAGCTGATCCTCGAAATCTTCCGCAATCTCGATTCCAAATCCACCAGAGACGCATGCTCTCTCGTCTGCCGCCGTTGGTTGACCCTCGAACGCTTCAGCCGCGACACCATCCGCATCGGAGCCTCCGGCAGCCCCGACGCTCTCGTTCACCTCCTCGCTCGCCGCTTCCCTAACGTCATCAACGTTTATATCGACGAACGCCTCTCTGTCTCTCTCCCTGTCGATTTTGTAAGTTCAATTTCCCCAATTTTGATCTGATTTTTAGGGTTTCGTAAATCTTAGATCTATAACAGAAAAAAGATCTGGTTACATACATAGTGCATTTTAAGTATTAACAAATAGTTGTGATTAGGTCTGATGCACTGATAAAACTGATTAAACTTATATAGGATAAGGTTATTGATATAATTGGAGTGATAGGGAATTGTTGAAGATTTTACTTATTAGTTTGGGATGCCTGACACGCAACACATAATGATAATCTTTTATAAACAACTAGTTGCGGCCGGGATTTTGATTATCAGTATAGTGTGGACTCTCGATATAGCAACCGAAAGAGATAACGTAAAATAATGGGAAAAGAAGCATCGAAATATTAAACTATGTATAAAAAAACACTAAAAGACAAAATCCTAAAAGGAAATAAAAATATCGGTTTTGATAATGCGATAGCGGAAACAATATTGTTCGGTTGGAGTGGGTTTGGTTCATCACGTTAGTGAGAAAAAAACTCTAAAAGGCGAAATACTAAACTTAATAAAAGTAAAAGTAGAGTGACTAAACATTTGTAACAACAAAGTTAAAGTAGAGGGACTAAACATGTATATAAGCAAAGTTAACTAATGAGGAATAAAGTTTATTAAGTAGAGGGACTAAACATGTATATTATGATAGTTATAGTAGAAGGATTAAACAGTAAATTAGAAAAGTTAAGGGTTAAAAGGCAAAAAATTCTTGTGACCAACCACAAGACGACACTTGGCTATTCGGATTGGCCCACCGACATAGCCTTTTAAGTAAGTATATAATGCGTAACAGAATAATATATATTATATAGTTACATAGTGCATTTTTGGTATTGACAGTTAGCTGTGATTGGGTCTGATGAACTGATAAGACTGTAAATTAATTTGCATCAGGTGACATAAAGTTATGAGTTATATATCTCTGTGTTCATTAAAGTTATTTCATGAAGAGGAATGAGAATATGTGTGCTATTTGTATTAGTTGTTATTTATCACTTCTGTCGTGTTAGTTTTGTTGATGGTGTATTGGTCATGGATTCATGCACTATGTTCAAAAGCTATGTGATTGTAGATGGGTTTGGGGTGATGGAGAATGGTAGGAGGGAGTATGATAGATGGTAAAAGTGAGTGATAAAAACTACGTCGATTTAACATCATCATAGAGTATATAAAATAGAAGATATTTTGTCAAGGCCCAACACTATTCCTTTTCTTCTAGATCATTGTATACAGTCTCATTGATTTAACATCATCATAGAGTTGTTCTTTACCCTAATCATTAAATCCCATCAGAAAACGTATGTCTGCCTGAACTCTTTTATTTACCCTAATCATTAATCCCATCAGAAAAGTATGTCTGCCTGAACTCTTTTATCAGGATCAAGAACTGCTACATTAGTTTGGTCTGTTTGCATAATCTGTTTACATTTCTATTACTAGTAGATAATTCCTACAGGATTATTATTATTATTATTATTATTAATTTATTATTATTATTATTATTATTATTATAATTATTATTATTATTATTATTATAATTGTAGCCTAATGTTATTCATATAATAGATAGGTTTTATGTTAAATTAAGGTTAAGCGTCCTATTAATGTCAAGATATGGATTCTCGTTTATAAAATCTTTACATAGGGCTTTAGGATTGCAGTTTTCATAGGATAAATTATAAATTGGTTTGATATTTACCAATTGTGTGAGATCGACCTCTCAAAAGTGGATCAATTTATTTTATTGTTACTTGCTAAACTAATCAAATGGTGTTTGGTTCATGCAAGTTTGATTTTGTAAAGTTCAAATGTCTCTGCAAAATATCATCTCACACTCATCATTGGTTTAGACTGTAGTGTGTCTTACAACTTGAGCTTTATCTGTGTGAGTTTCAAGATGGTCAGCTTAAGCCAAAATAAGGACATCAAACATCTTTTGTCAAAGTATAGATGCTCAACTTAATGGCGGGATGAGGGTCAATGAATAATTAAATTAATTTAGCGGTTAGAAATTATAGAGTAACTTGAACACCTTGCATCATGAGAATACACTAGGGTTTCTAAGGACTGACTTTGATAAAGTTGAGAACAAAACTAAATTACAGGTGTGGTAGTTGTCTTCATAACTAAAAAGTTATTTTAGATGGTTTTCTATATGATACTCATTCTAACTGTTATTACATAAGAGACTCCAGCTTACATTTTTGGTCCGTAAAGTACCTACTTGAAATATTTAAATAATTTATTCTTTAGTTTAAAGAATGTGGTTGTAAAATAACCAAAACTTTTTTCTGGATGTTTTTTTTAAGCCATGAAGAAAATATATGATTCCACATCGTTAGAATTTATGAATATATATTTCCATTAATGTGGCATCCCTCCCTCTAATGGACGGATGACTATCGGTTATTCATTTAGTTATGTGGTTGTAATTAATTAATGAACTTAGTTAGCTTTCAAACTCAGATTGAATCTGGTCAGTCATAGTAAATTATCGCCAATGGATGCAGGGAAGAAGGCGCAATGCTAGCCACTCCTCTCCTTCATGGCTTAGGCTTCACTTTGTGTCTGAGAGAAGTGAGGTTGGAGCTAGTGAATCAGATTCATATTGTATTTCAGACGCTGGCCTGACAGCTGTCGCTGATGGATTTAGCAACCTTGAGAAATTAAGCCTAATATGGTGCTCCAATGCAACAAGTGCAGGCCTCAGATCTGTAGCTGAGAAGTGTAGATTCTTGAAATCCTTGGATTTGCAGGTAAAGATCATAGATGATGAAACATGTGAACTTTAGGATCTAATGTAACTTTAGTCTTTTTCCTTTCTGAAGGGCTGCTATGTTGGAGATCAAGGTTTAGAGGCTATTGGCAAGTGTTGCAGGCAACTTGAAGTACTAAATTTACGATTTTGTGAAGGTTTAACTGACACTGGTCTGGTTGAGTTAGCCCTTGGGTGTGGGAAGACTTTAAAATGGCTTGGTGTTGCTGCATGTGCTAAAATAACCGACATCTCATTAGAAGCCGTAGGGTCTCATTGCAGGTCTCTTGAAACGTTGTCATTAGATTCAGAATTTGTCGAGAACAAAGGGGTGCTTGCCGTTGCGAAAGGGTGCTCTCTTCTGAAAAATCTAAGTTTGCAGTGCATCAATGTCACTGATGAAGCTTTAACTGCTGTTGGTGTTTACTGTTTGTCACTAGAGTCATTGGCGCTCTTTAGTTTCCAGAGATTTACCGACAAGTTAGTTTCTTTTCTGTCTTTGTGTCTTTCTTGTTTATATTCAAAGTATGAGAGAAAGAAGTTGGATATCGTAGGTTTTATAATTGTGTATATGAATGAAGTATTGGCATTTCAGGAGTCTTTGTGCCATTGGGAAGGGATGTAAGAAGTTAAAGAGTCTAATGCTTAGTGATTGCTATTTTTGAGTGACAAAGGATTAGAAGCAGTTGCAGCTGGTTGCTCTGAACTTGCACATCTTGAAGTTAATGGTTGCCATAATATTGGCACGTATGGGCTAGAAAGTATAGGAAGATCTTGCATGTAAGTTTTTTTGCCAATAACTTTGTAAAACTGTTGTTCTTTTATGTGTTGCTGTACTGGTCTCATTCCCTATTGTTCATATATTTTGTTACGAATGATCAGAATACCCATTCAGTTGAAACTTTTTAATATGAACACATTTGCAGGAACCTTAAGGAGTTAGCTTTGTTATACTGTCAAAAAGTAGGTGACGAAGCCTTATCTGAAATTGGTAAAGGTTGCAAGTATTTGGAAGCTCTTCACTTAGTGGATTGCTCAATCATCGGGGATGATGCCATTTATAGCATAGCTACCGGTTGTAAGAATTTAAAAAGGCTGCATATACGCAGATGTTATGAGGTACTCTCTAATTCAATCTTGATTTCAACTAATTTCTTTCATAAATTTGTTCCTTTGATTATAAAATCTCACTGTATTCTTAGGTTGGGAGCATGGGGATTATGGCTGTTGGTAACAACTGTAAATACCTTACAGACCTTAGCATTCGGTTTTGCGACAGGTAAAAACTTCCCTGTTTCACCTCATTAAGATACAAAATATTAAGCAACCATGGTTGTTTAATAAAGTATGTGTGATGTGTGTCTGTATGTCATTGTCAATTAAATGTATGTATATGCTAAGTTAAATCTAATATATTTCCAGGGTAGGAGATGAAGCTCTTGTTGCTATTGGCCAGGGTTGTCCCTATTTACGCCATTTAAACGTTAGTGGCTGCCACCAAATTGGAGATAATGGAATAATAGCAATTGCAAGAGGGTGCCCTCAGCTAAGTTATTTGGATGTCAGCGTTCTTCAGGTCACATCTCTCTCTATCTCTGTGTGTGTGCGCGCGTGTGTATAGGGGTATGTTAGTTTCAAAAACCAATAACATGTTGAGAACTGCATAATGCACCCATACATTGGGCATGAACGATAATTAAAATAGGTATGAGAGAGATCCAAAGGCGGTTACGTAACCGTCTTGTGTATCACGTTTAAAGCAATAGGTTCAAAGGGCATTATGCGGTTTTCGTGGATCTCAACATTTTATTGGGTCTCCAAACAATAGGCACGTACATGACGGCGAGAACCACATAATGCACTTATTAGGGTGTAATAAATTATGCGTTTCTCGCGGCTATCTACTTAGAATCGTTTTTTAATGAACTTGTCTTTTTCTATATATAATTAACTTAGGGTTGTTTGTGGGGTGTGGACAGAATTTGAGGGACATAGCATTGGCAGAGGTAGGTGAAGGATGCCCATTGCTAAAAGATATAGTACTATCGCATTGTCGTCAGATAACCGATGTGGGTCTAGACCATCTTGTTAAAAGATGCAAACTGTTGGAATCCTGTCACATGGTCTACTGCCCAGGAATTACTTCAGCCGGTGTAGCCACAGTGATTTCCGGCTGCACCAATATGAAGAAGGTTTTGATCGAGAAGGCCAAGGTCAGTGAGCGGACTCAAAGGCGGGCTGGATCTGTCATCTCCTACCTTTGTGTTGACTTGTAGACCAAATGGGTTGACTAGTCTTTATCTTTAGGAGTTCTTACTTTGTTTCTGGACTTTGCGATGTAATAAGGTGATGAGTGTATTTCTTTGTAAGTTATTTACTTCTGTTGTCACAACATAGAGCTTTCGTTTCTTTTGTAACGGGACGTTTGATATGTGTTTTGGAATATATTGTTGCGTTTTGAAGTTATGATTATCAATCTTTAGCATTTGGATAAGAAGTTTATGCTTTTGATAATTTCTTATTATCATAGTCATGTATTCAGTTTTGAATAATCATGCAATAATTGCTTAGCAGAAGTTTCATATATCCTTTTAAACTTGCAAACAATTTTCCTTTCTCTAGATTATGTTTTATACATAATCGTGTTAATGCTTATTGTGCGCGAGTTCCTATGGATGTGATGATACCATTCATTTGATCCAACCGTCATGACGAAGAACACGATTTCTTTTGTTCTATGGTGGGGTGACTAATTAAAGTGTCTTTGGTGTGTGTGAGTGAATGATTTGTGTTTTTGGTGATTTTGCCATATGAGACTTGAGATAGTTGCAAGGTCGATGAAGCGGACCGAGTGCTCAAGTGTAAAGATCTGCTATTTGAGATAAAAGGATCCCACACAAAATTTTCAGCCTGCTAATTTAGTTCGCCGATCTCAAATGTAGTGAATTGTAACCTGCTTTCTTAAATGGATCACAAGATCATATAAACTATATGCTAATCACATTCTTACAAAACTAGCCTACCATCTTTCATCTTGTGCAAATCTCTTGTTTCTTAGTTTTTTGATTCTAGATTTCCCAACACTCAGTTTAAATATGGCACATATAAACCTAGGTCCAATTAATGATAATCTTTTATGGTTACAACCATAACAAGTTAATATATGTCGTTAGTTATATATAAAATAATAAAAACATAAATAAAATATTCTAAGTCTTGACTTCTTATGGTAGGGTAGATCTTTCACAAGATCATACCGAAGCCGGAAATGTATGTCTTTATCAGGCAGCTCTGTAAGGACGTTCTTGTCGAAAACTAACTCGACGGGCACATCTCGTATGTAGACATGGGATATTGCATGACTCATGTCCTCATCCTTTAAGATATGAAACATAATTCAAATTATAAAAGTATTTTCTTTGTAAAATCCGTGTCACCGGAAGTTAAATATTATATTACGTGAGCAAACATAAAATTTATTCTATCGAAGCAGTGGGATGTGATAACATCATCATTGATTTGAAAAACAAACACACCCAAAATCCAAAATCAGAACTCAATCCGGTCCAATTCCTATTACAAATACCAGGTTACCCGCATTTTCTTCAAATCAAATCGGCTACAAATACGTCTGGATTTTGTTTCCATTTCTGAGCGTCATAAACAGTAGCAAAGATGCTTCATATTATTGTTTAATCTAACTAGTCGTTAACGATCGCTATGCGAAGGTAAAACCAAAACCCTAATTTCATTGATTTTGCAAAACTGCTGCATTTTGAATTATAATTTTTCCATTTTAAGTTTTGTATGAGTATCTGTGTAGCTAGGGTTTATGTTTATTGTTTATCCCCAAAGCCCTAAGAGTTTACTTGGATTTCTAATGTCAAGGTTTTAGTGTTCATTGTTCAATTGCCAGATTGAAATGTATGTTATTATTTATATCATTTGATAGTCTAGGGCTGGCATAACAGGTTAGACACGTCTCGATAAGACACGATGATCTGAGATGCTAGACACGTACACTACATGTTTAGAAGCAGGTCAACACGAAACGACCTGTTAAGAAACTTGTTTAGGTACGCAATAAATATCACATGTTTAGAAACCTGTTTAGTGAAACAAAAATTGCCAAAAGTTCATAAAAGTCTTAACTAATACATATATCCTTAGCAAATTTTAAACAAAAATCCATAAAAAGTCAAATCATAACATCCTTTAAATATACAAAAAGCCACTAACAGGTAAACAGGTCTTTAACCTGTTTAGACACGAATTTTGTCGTGTCCTAAACGTGCCGACCTGTTTAAGACACGAAACCTATTAAGAATGTGTTGTTTCGTGTTAACATGTCCGTGTCTAAAATTGCCAGCCCTATTTGATACATGTGCCAACTGTTTAATGATATTTCTAATTCTGCTTTTTTTTTGAAATGGGGCTTAGTTAGTTGTTAATCTTTTAGTTTCGGGGAATGGCTTTATGGTTTTTTTTTTTAATAACTGTTTGATTAGAAATCATCTGGGATCTTGATGGAGACCTAAAGGGTTTAATGACATGGGTTGAGTTAGGATTAGTTGACTGAAGTGAGAAGGACAGACGCGATGCTATTCTCGGCTTTTGAAATATATGGGTCTATCCAATTATGTTATTGGCATTGCTCTAGTTAGATTAGTATCTTTTTACAATTGATCTACTGTTGTTATATTCACTTTATGATTGTATTCTTTGTATTTTCTTCTTTGATACACTTGTATATGTATATCCTGTGAACATTATTGTGTGATTAGCAACTATATTTGGGCCTTGCATCCAAATGCAAGTAACAACAATGTTATGTCTGTATGTTGATGTATCTTTAGCTTCTAGACAGCGTGGTATTGAAAGTATATATTTACGAGATTTGTTCATTTTGGTCTAAAAACATTTGATGGAAGCCGTAACTTGTTTAGAGGTTTAACTTGCGTTAACTCTTTAGAGGTTTAACGTGTATCATGGCACAATTTAGGCTACTTCTGACTTATGCAATTGCGCAACGCCGCAAGTATATCAATATTTCATACTATTGTATTGGAATTATCTAATCATGTTATGAAATATTAGTTGAATGTGATTCGTATTTTCTACAGCTCTATGATCTGACCCGTTATTCCCAATATTCTTATTTCAGGATTTGATATGAATAACCTAGATCTAGACAACACCATGACTGTAAGAGCAAAATCAGGTCCAGCAGTTTTCAAAACACACGGGCAACGAGAAGGCAGAGCGCCTAGAATGCAGCCATGTGTCGGGTTAGAATTTGATTCAGCAGAAGCAGCCCAAGCATACTACACGTCGTATGCAGCTCAAGCCGGATTCAGAATCCGAATCAGTCAACTTTTACAGATCGAGAGTTGACGGGTCAATCATGTCACGAAGATATGTATGTTCACAAGAAGGCTTTCAAACTCCTATGAGAACAGGCTGTCCAGCTTTCATAAGAGTACAAAAGGGTGATTCTGGAAAATGGGTTCTAGCAGCCATGAAAACCGAACACAATCATGATCTTTATTTTTCGGGTGAAATTTCTCCCCCAATTATTCAACAAAAAGCCCTTCCCGACCCAAAACCGATATCCGCTGTGTCATCAAGAACCACCGGAATCAGATCACTTGAAGATGATGACCTGTCTGGTGATAACCGTAATATCGATCTTAAACGGCTCAAACAGGAAGAAGTCGAATCCAAATTCGAACCCAAAGTTGAACCGTTCACGGGTCTTGAGTTCACATCTGCTAGTGAAGCTTACAAATTCTACAACATTTATGCAGCTAACACGAGTTTCAAAGTTCGAATTGGTCAGTTATTTCGTTCGAAAAATGACGGGTCGATAACTTCTAGACGATTTGTGTGTTCAAAAGAAGGCCATCAACACCCTTCAAGAGTCGGGTGTGGAGCATATATGAGAATACAGAGACAAGGAGCTGCTCGATGGGTTGTTGACCGTTTATCGAAAGAACACAACCATCAACTCGACTCTCCGTTGACACAAATCAGATAAATAGTAAATCTTTTAAGGATGAATTAATGGAAAATCCGGATTTACATGAAACAAACGATGGTTTAAGTTTAGTTAAAAGAGATAGAGGAAGCGGAATCGGAATTGGAACTCAGTGGTATAACGTACTTCTAGAGTATTTTCAAACCCGTCAATGTGAAGATACGGGTTTTTTTACGCAACAGAAGTCGATGATAATGGGAGATGCATGAGTGTCTTCTGGGCCGATGGACGGTCAAGATTCTCTTGCCTCAATTTGGTGATGCAATCGTTTTCGATACATCATACAGGAGATCGAGTTACACCGTTACCGCTCGCTTCGTTTTCGGTGTGAATCACCATAGACAACCCGTGCTGTTAGGGTGTGCGTTAATATCAGATGAATCAGAAGAGTCGTTTACATGGGTTTTCCAAGCGTGGGCCCGGGCCATGTCTGGAAAACGGCCTTTTCCATCATCGCCGATCAAGACAAACCCATTCAGAATGCGATAGCACAAGTTTTCCCGGGAACACATCATCGGTTCTCCCAGTCGCAGATTCTTGCTAAAGAACGTGAAAATCTTGGGGCGTTACGGTCCATGGAGGAATTCAAATTCGAATACGAAAGTTGCGTTTTGCAGAGCCAAACCGCCAGTGAATTCGATTCTGCGTGGGGTGTACTTATCACGAAATATAATTTAGAGGAAAACGCGTGGTTAAATGAAATGTACTAAATGAGGAAAAGCTGGGTCCCACTGTATATACGGGGTACGTTTTTTGCTGGCATCCCGGTAGACGGGGATATGAAATCGTATTTTGTAACTTTCTAACACCCGAAGTACCCCTTACCGAATTCGTAACACGTTATACGAAAGCTACGAACATAACCGTGAAGAAGAACGAAACGAAGATTCCAACTCATTCAATTTACAACCCGTTCTTCAACAAAAGACCCGTTAGAGGAACAATGTAGCCGGCTATACACCATAACCGTATTCAAAGCATTCCAACAAGAGCTTCTAGAAAGTTACAACTACGTTGGAATAAAGATAAACATCGAAGGCAGCCGATATTTAGTTCAAAGATGCGGGAACGGAGACGAAAGAAACACGGTTGCGTTTAACGCTTCGAATCTTAACATCACTTGCAGCTGCAGGATGTTTAAGTTCGAGGGTATTCTTTGTCGCACGCGCTAAAAGTTTTCCAAGTTATGAACGTAAAAGAAATCCCGTCTTGTTACATTTTGCACAGGTGGACTAAAAATGCGAAATATGGAATTATTCGGGACGTCGATTCTGTTGGTGGGTCTGAGGATTTAAAGGCGTTGATGGTATGGAGTTTAAGGGAAGAAGCTCGTAGCTATATCGATGCGGGTTCGCTTCTATAGAAATATACAAATTGGCTTTCGAGATATTGCAGGAAGGCAGGCGTAATCTCTGCTGGCAAAATTGAACAAAGGTCTGTAATATCTCGTCTTTTTTTCTTTTACATTTGCAGTTAGATTTCAATATCATGCACAGTAGGTTTGTTAGAGCTCAATGTTGCCTTCGTAAACTGTGCTTTTAAGTCTAAGATAAATAGTTTAATATGAAATGGTCGCAAAGTGGACTTGAAGCGAGTTTTCTTCTAAATTTCTTTTTGCAAGTGATCAGTAGGGGTGTGCAGGAACCGCCCAAACCGTAGTAGAATGGCCGGTTTGATATCTATACGGTTCGGTTCAACGTTTGAAAAACTGGGCTCTAATGGTTTTGTTCATGGTTTTGAACTTGGACTCAGTGGTTTATCTTATATTTTTGAAATATTTAGTTATTCATACATATAATATGCATAAATACAATAATACAAATTTAATGATTTTGTTTAAAAAACGAGTTACGAATCAAATCGCCCAAACCGTTTGGGCCACTTTGACTGGTCTGGCTGACCCAACCGACGTGTCCAATTCGGTTCTAGTTTTTCAAACCGGACTGTAAACATTCCTATTACTACCAATATGGTATTATATAGGTGGTTTTATTTATGAATACGTTTTGGGTTATTCTAAACAATGGCTTTTTTTTAACCAATTACTCAATTTCAGTTAGGGGTGAGCTCAATGCTATGCCAATACCGAAATATTGAAACCGAATATGAGTAAAAACACAAACTGAATATTGTACCGATCATGGCAGTATTACCAGTATCGATCATGAGTTCAATGCTAAACCTCAAATCGTCATCTCTGCTACCTCCAATTTACGCGCCCGTGTCTTCTTGATGGCCCAACATTCTGTTCCGTATAACATGGCCGGTCTAACTGCAACCCAATAAAACTTCCACTTTAAATTGGGAACCTCTTGTCGCATAATACCCCAGTGACTGCTCTCCACTTACACCATCCAACTTGGATGCAATGAGCTACGTCACTATTTATCTCCCCATCCCTTAGTATAAACGACCCTAAATACTTGAACTTAGTTTACCACTTATTTAAAAACATTTACAACTTGACTTATTCTTTAACCAATTTTAACTTTCATGAATTTATTTATCATTTTTGTATCAATTTCACTGCAAACTCATACAACTTACATAATTCTGGACTACAGGATTTCAAATTATCATGGCAGAATATCAACTTTTTGGGCAGTCACTTTTGGACATAATTGTGTACAACCATTTGGATTTTGTGAATATTGACTGATGAAAAACCATGGTGAACACTCTGAGGTTGGACTGCGGACGTAACAATCTTAAACGCTTTTGAACATGCTTCAAAAATGTTGGTATCATTGTTGCTAATTGTAAATGTTGCCATTACTTGATGACTTTAAACTGCGTTGTAGCGCGTGAGGGTCATTTTAACTAGTTTATATATGAATTTCTATTCACATTTCAGTTTAGCTTTCCTTATCTTTCTCTATTTGGCTTTGATCCTATACTATTGTCATTCTTTTTGTACCAATTCGCACCATTCGCCATACAAACCGGGTCACAAAAACTTTGACAAGGTTAATTCGTTTAATAAACACGTATGTTTAATTTTCCGAAATTTAAATATACCTAAATATAACTCCCCACTACCCATGTAGTGAGTCTCCGCGGGGCGCAATTTGCAAACACTACCCACGAGACTTTAACCCTTTGCCTTGTTGCAATTCGCAAATCACCACAAACATTGATGTCGATTCATCTTCGTCCTTCCAGTATTTTTTTTCTTTGATTTGTGTTAAAACAGTGTTCTTTCTGTTTGGTGGGATAGTTCCAGAATCCAGATTAGCTCCATTTGTTTTACTGGATTAGTTTATTACTTAAAAAAGTATAACCAGACCACCAAATGTCCAAATAGATGTTAATGGATAGAACCTAGCCTCCTTGCAGATGTGTTAGGCTATATCCTGAGCTTGCCCGGGTTTTCGTCCCACAGTGGAACGTCCAAGGGGAAGGATAAAATGAAAACCCACTTGAGTTGAGTAAACTCAAGAAACCCCTATGTAACATTTTTATTTTTTTCTAAAAAAATAAGGAATGTAAGTTACATGTTAATGAACGTTTTGTAACAAAAAAAAACAAAAAGCGCCGAGTGGATTTTTTTATTAAAAATTAAAAAAAATCAGTTTTTAGCATTTTTTTGTAAACACTGAAATTTTTTAAAAAAATTTATAAAAAAAAACCATTCGGCGCTTTTTGTTTTTTTTTGTTACAAAACATTCATGAGCATGTAACTTACATTCCATATTTTTTTTAGAAAAAAATAAAAATGTTACATAAGGTTTTTTTGAGTTTTTTCAACTCAAGTGGGTTCTCTCTCTTCTATATATGTAAACAAATCCTTGTTTTGCACATAATACATGCACTTTTTAAGCTAAACACATGTTTTCTGGTCCTCTCTTTTCCCTTCTTTCCATCCCACAATTCATGCAAATTGTTTCGCATAAAACTACAACTCACAAACTTCACCTTGTAAAACAATTTTCAGTTTTGGTTTTCCGAGTCTTTCTGAAAGAAACTTATATACTTATTTATATCTATCATTCACCACATAACCTACTTTGCACATCAGACTCCCTTCAGCTTCCGCTATGTTCTTTATTCCGCTTTACGACTTCGCGCAATGGTAAGAAACTTTCCTACAGGCGCAAATCCTCGAAGCCATTCGTTACCATCACGCGCGTTCATATTTGCTTTTATCGCGGCTACTATCACAATAGTTTCATTTCTTTGTGGAAAAAAGAAACGAAAGCGATCTCTTTCATCGACTAACCATGCAACAACACGACCCAACGACAATGCTAATCAACCACTTGTGCCAACGATTGATGATCACACAAACGACGCGACAAATGTCAAGATCGAAGATCAGGACAATGGTTCTATACCACCCGAATCATCGATACAAATTGAAAACAAAGTTCTTCCACCACCACCAAGATTGGCCAGCATAAGGGCGACTTCGTGCCATATTGGCGAGTCCTCAAACAGATCACAAAGTGTGAAACTGACATCAAGTTTGAGTATGCGATTAACCGGGGGGTTCAAGGGGCTCAAGAAAGGGACCAAAAAGGATGAAAATGTACATGAAAATGATAAACTGACTCGTGAGGATTCGCTTTTGAATAAAACCATCATCCTTGGAGGAAAATGTAGGATCCCGGATGATGATGAAGATGACATTATTCTTGATGAAAATGGACAACGGATCACCACGTTTCATCGAAGACAATCGGGTTCTTCGTTGTCTCGACAAAGCTCAGATGCCAATCAAGATTTGATCCGCAACGAACATCAAAAACGTTAGGATCTGAATGTGTTACTGAACGGTCATCTATCGATGAGATATAGCTTCATCGGTTATATCCATGTCTGTAAAAAGGTTCGTGAGCCTGGGGCTCATTGATAGAGGTAAGGTTTGCCCTCATCTCACCGACCTGCACCCTGGTCCATGAGTGGGATATTTTCGGTACATTTGTTTGTTTGTTGGTTATGTCTATGTGTGAACCATTGAATATTTTTTTACTCAACTTTCATACTTGATATTGATAGAACCGATTCAATAAATTGTAAACGGTTCAAATACTGAATGATGATACATATATTATTAGTATTGGTCGTAATTCGTAAATAACAAATAAATTACATTTAAAAAGCTGTATATCATCAAAAGCGATCTACGTTGTTTTGTGTGGTGGGTCATTTAGTGTTATACAAATAAGAGTTAAAAATAATTGATCAAACTATCCCTTATTTAATGTTGGTTCTTAATGGGGTTACAAAAGTGGACGAATCTAGGAAAGATTTTAAAACCTTAGTGGTCCAGTTGAAAAAAAGCTTTTTGAATGGATCCAACAATTGTATCTAAACCTCATGGACGATTTTGACAGTTTACTCTAAATTTATATCATAACTGAAACTTAAATTCGATGTAAATTTACGCAGATACAACATCATGTTTATAAGATGCGTCAATGACCTGATGACCTCTTAACCTAGTAACATCAATGTTTATATCATAAGTTCATAACTAGTCAAAGTATGAATGATGATACATATATTAATGTAATACTTTTCAAATAACACACACCAAAGTAATGCATGTTTAAGTTGCACAAAGTATTCAGATGAATTTTAAAAGTAGATTTTAAGAGATGCGTGATAGCTCTTCAAATAAAAAAAATAGTTAGATGCACTATAAACAAAATATATTCACACGTATTATAAGGCTATAATTTTAAATCTTTATCTAAGCTCTCCTAGGAATCGATGGGAAGTAAATGAAAAGTATAACTAAGAGGGTAGACCCGTAAGGGGGAAGGGGTGCTTAGACACCCTATCCCTCAAAACTCGTCTAAAAGGGGTCTGGAAACTCACATGTGAAAGTAACTATGAATACCACGAACTTGATAACTTTAACCCTTGTCGAACTCTCAGAAAACTAAGTCAATCTAGTGAAAGGTTCACACTTGAAATGGTCAACTTTTGGCATACGTCCTTTATGCGAAATCTATCTACGTGAGAACTCAGCTTTCGTATACGTCTATCACGCGAAAACCAAGCCATGGGAGTACTATCATGCGAGATCTAAACTATACGAGATCTAGAGTATTCGCACCAAAACTACCTTGCAAAAACTTTGTTTTCACGCAGACATTGTTTTTCGCGTAAGCATAACACTTAGTGCAACTAAACTATATGAAAACTGTCCTTTGAAAACTATGTGCGAAAGAGATACTATGCAAAAACTAAATTGCGCGTAGGATATCTGAACTATTCGCATAAACATAGGATGCGAGAACTTTACCTTCTTCTTCGCAAAACCCTAAAATGAGTTGTGATGGTGGCTGTTATTGTAGGTTTGTAAACACAAGATGCAAACTTAACATATCCAAATGCCTCGAAATAAATATCTAACACGGTCCATGCATAATGGTATATGAATATGGAAGCTTTATAAGCAAAACTTTACCTGTTTTCACCGATCCTGTTCTAAAACAACTTTAAATTCCCTCTTTTAGCTCGCAAATAACTTTGATATACTCGCGGTTGACAAAACGCAAACCACCTGTGCTTTCCTTTGCGAGAACCGTTACCAATAAGGTAATTTGGCTTGAAATAGTTACCTTCTCTCTCTATTTTGAACGAGAATGGAATGGATATATCAGAGTTGTAGCCAATGTTTTAAAACCGGTATGAATCACCCAATAAATAGCGGATACCGGACACGGGCCTAACATGATAAAGGTCGGTAAAATCAGAATACGATGTCTTATGTACTAGACAATCCGGTAGACCCGTTGAACCAGCTTGCATTATCTTAAAATTTAATTTTTAAACTTTAATAAACAACGATATTAAGGTAATACTGGCCTTCCATATTTTCGGTAATTAACCTATTGCCTTACATTCCTATATTTTATCGTTGTTGGAACTGTTACTCACCTCGTCGTCCAATGTAATATTGTTTACAAGTAATAAAAAGGCTTAATATTTTACAAGAAAATAGTTATTTTTTACATAAAATCATGATTAGTTATATAAATCTTTAAAAAAAATGGATTATATTTTCGATGAATTTATGTTTTATGAAATTATAGGGTTAGCTAGTAACCGATTGAATTATTTCATAGTCTAACCTGATGTGGCTCTCAACAATGTTGTAACTTGTATGCTGGCATCTTATACGGCGTATACTTAGGGGCTGTTTGGAACTTCTGAATGGTTAAGTGCTGAACCATTAAGAGGTCGACCAGTAAGATGTTAACCTTAGACATTATTGAACTTAAGAGGCAAATGTCTGACCAATTCAGATTAGATGTCTTAACCATTCAGACTTAGTATAATGCTTAACCATTCAGAGGCAAATGTCTTAACCATTCAGACATTTGCTCGCGAAACAAACAGTCTGAACCATTAAGTGCTGAACCAGTAAGAGGTCTGAACCATTCAGAGCCTCATTAAGAGGTAAACAAACAGCCCCTTATTATATCAAATTGACAGTTTTGGTCTCTTAACTTCCAGTTTGAGATGTTGGCGATTTTGGTCATTCAGTTATCATTTTGACACTTTTAGTCCTTCGAGTATATTCAATATTTTTGAGATGTTAGTTTCAATTTCTTGAATCAATGCATATAAATAAAATTAAAAAAAATGAATGGAAAGATGTCCAGTAGTCGAATAATATTTCCATACAAACTAGTTAAAATCGGCAATTTATTTTATTAACCGGATATGGCATATCCCTGGTTTCCCCAAGGGAAAGAGTTAACTTACACCATGCAGAAGTGTACAATTCTGGTCACAAAAAGTTAAATCTAGTCACTAGAAGTTAATCTAATACTTTGTTTTACATTCTTTATGCCCTATCGACTGAAAATGATGGGTGCAAATGTGGACAATGTCACATCTTTGCAACCATAAATATTTAAAAATTTATTTACATTACAAAAAAAAAAAACAAATTTATTTACATTAAAAAAAAAACCCTTAAACGATGAGTTCATGACTATAAATGACAGGTAACGCTAAGCAATTCACATGGGTTCACCTTCATGCAATGTAAGGATTCCGCTTTCATATATGTTTGATGTTCATGCTGCTTTTTGAATACACTAAACATTTTTATTTTAGGCAATTTTTTCTTAATGTTTTAATGTATCTGGATTCTGGTTGTTGTTTTTTTGTAGTATATTTTTTTTGTGGCCGTTTTGTCTACGTTGAGTCGAGCAAAACTGGTGGAAATACATGAGATAAAGAGTGTTTCGAATTACAAGTTCGATGGAACATTAAGAATATTCTTGGGATTTATGAACAATTTATAGGAGATTGAATTTTTGGTAATAGGAAGTGTCAAAAATGGCTTCTTCTCAAGGTATTTCTTGGACGATTAAGGAGGGTTCGGCTCTTGACACGTTGCCGGTGTATGTAAAGGAGCTAATGGCCGGAGGTGTCGCTGGAGGATTTTCAAATCCGCGGTTGCTCCATTGGAAAGGATCAAGATCTTGGTGCAGGTTGGATTTCAATATTCGACTTCCGTTTGTCACTGCTAGAAAACTGGATAGTTTCTGACGTTAATATTTGTCAGAAATGCGTAGGAAAACTGCATTTAGCAACAGTTTTCGACAAAAAAATGATTTCCACGGAAAATCTGTTGTGAAAAAATTTTCCAACAAATATTTCCTACACGTTAAATAATAATAAGTAATAATTTTTTTGTCGGAAAAATGTCAGAAAATTCTGACACCTTGATGAGTCATAAGTATAAAAAAATATTTTTTTGGTTGGAAAATGGTCGGAAACTTATGTCGGAATTTTCGACGCTTTATTTCCATCGAATTTTTAGTTGGAAAATTTCCACTTCCACGGGTGTGTTTGCATTCACTGATTGTATGTTCAATTATTTTGATATTCAGACACGAACCGAAGGATATCATTCTATGGGAGTCCGTCAATCGCTCAAAAGGCTGCTAAAACATGAAGGGCTTGCAGGGTTCTACAAGTATGTCTTCAACTTTCCTTTTTTTTTTAATTAAAACATAAATCTTCGACATGATCTAACCAGCTTTTTTAAAGTTGTTTTAGAGGAAATGGTGCTAGTGTTATTCGAATTATACCATATTCATCGTTATATTTCATGACATATGAGCGATACAAATCGTGGATGCTAGACAACTACACCATATTTGGATCAGGTCCACTTGTGGATCTCTTAGCCGGTTCAGCAGCCGGTGGGACAGCTATTCTATGCACATATCCCCTTGATTTGGCTCGCACCATACTCGCCCGTGAAGTGAGTTCTTGCATGACATATGCCTGTCCTAACAATGTGTAATTTTTTGTTTTTATAAATATTTCATCGTTAGAAAACTAGGCACTGTGACAAAAAAAGATGTTGCAAAATTTGCAACTGAAACTATAATGGACGTAAAATTAGTGACCGACCAACATCTGGTTTGTGAAGGTCGCAAAATTCATATAAAAACAAAAATAATTACTCAACATTAAATTGAAAATACTGGTTGCAATATATGAAAAATAAAAAGTTAAAAGCAAAAAAATTACGGTCGCAAAATGGTCAAAAAAACAAAAAAAACTTAAAAATTCAAGTTTAAACAGTCACTAGTCGCAAATGCCCAGTCGTAACATGGTCGCAAAATTGTCACTATTCGTAAATCAAATTGCAAAACGGGTTTACCCATGAGGATTTTTGTGAGCGCCTTTACATTCACAAATGCCCAGTTTCCCGTAGCAGTGGCGGATCTAAGAACCTTTTTTATTGGGTTCCTTTCTGTAGATTCTCACTATTTTTTTCCAAATCATACAAGGTTATCATTAGTTTTTTTCAATTTTTTTCAAACCGAATGGTTCCTGAGAACCCTGGCCTAGATCCGCCCATGTCCCGTAGTGCCATTTTTCTTATCATTTCTTATTGATCTCTACATGGCTTTATAGGTTGTGGACACAAAAGCAAGTTTGGAGAGTGGTCCTAGAAACTTATTTGCCCAACCTCGTAACAGTGGCATTAAAAGTGTGTTAGGGGGTGTTTATAGGGAGAGTGGGGTGCGTGGGTTGTATCGAGGCATTGGTATGTTGTTGTATTCATATGCATTGTTATTCTAGTTTTTATGATTAATCTTGAAAACTTTTAAGCATATGATATATCAGGTCCAACTCTTATGGGCATTCTGCCATATGCTGGTATGCGGTTTTGCATTTATGAAGAACTGAAGAGACATGTTTCCGAGGAGCATCAGAGATCGATCGTAATGAGTCTGTCGTGTGGTGCTTTATCTGGTTTGCTTGGCCAAAGTGTCACGTACCCGTTAGACGTTGTTAAAAGACAGATGCAGGTTGGTTTTTATCTTGATTATATATGACTCGTGTTATTGGTAGCTTTAGTTTTGTATATTGTTTGTTTGGACTCGGGGGTCTTTTTGAAAGCAACATTTCTATCCCTAGGGATACAAGTAAGATCTGCCTTATTTGTTGGATTTACCGGGTATGGTTGTTTTAGTTGTTGTTTTATGATTTTTTTTGATGATGTTATGTGGTTGTAGGTTGATAGTGGTAGATACAAGAATACATGGAAGGCATTTAGCACAATTGTTTCTGAACAAGGTTGGAGGCAATTATTTGCTGGCCTCGGCATTAATTACATCAAGGTCATGCTCTCAAACTCAATGAATGTGAATTAAGTTTCTTTCTGGGTTATCGGGTGGTTGGTTTTACTGGTGGTATGATTATACTTCAGTGGTCCGTCGATGATCCAAATTTGTCGTTCAAAAATAAAATATTCTTCCTGGGTTATTAGTATATCTCCAAGTATGATTATTCTACTATTTGACCTTCTAGATATTAAAGTTACTAGTTAATGCATTAAATTTGCTACCTATTACTTTCTTCATCCACGCGTAAGCATAGAAAAATGGTTCGGGTTGGCTAACGTGTCGAAACGAACATAAGTAAAAAATATTAGTTGGGTTCAAGACCAAATGGTTGAGGTTGAAACGGTCGTTTTAGAAAAAAAAATCAAAATAGGTTCACACACTATATTTGTTATTATGGCAACTAGTGGCGATGGTGGTGGTGGTAGAGGCAGTGATGGCGGGTTTGGTGACAGTAGTGGTGGTGGCAGTCTGGCAGTGTTGTTTGATGGCAAGTGGTGAGGGCAGTGGTCGACAAGCGGCGATCACTTGGTAATGCCATCATGCATTGGCAGGCTGACCCCATTCTAAGTTTTATAGAAATGACCCATTTAGACATATTGTGTAATTTGAGTGAGTTACCAATATGAACCAGTTTAGCCAAAAGATTACTAAATCAACTTGTTTATATATAAGAATGGATCATGATTGTTAGGTATATTCATATGAAATGAGCAAATCGTACATGCTAACGCGAATTGACCTTTGTTGGCAGATTGTCCCTTCGATGGCGATCGGCTTCGCTACATATGACATGATGAAGTTATGGCTCCGCATACCACCTCGACAAAAAACAAAATCAGCCTCGACTGTTTAAAAAATTTCACCATCAATAGTTTAAAACTATAATGAATTTGCCATGGGTGAAGCCTAGCTTGAAAGTTGATTTGAAGGTTGTATGTAATCCTTTTTATTTGTGGTTTGGGCATTGTATGAAACTAGTGAAAGTTATCACCCGCGCGATGCACGGGTGACATGTATTTATTACAAAATAAAAGTTTACTTAAAAGCTATCAGAGTATCATGTTAGGTTAATCACACATAACTTGCCTCATGCAATTAAAAAATAAATAGTAAAATAATTCAAAAGATACAGGCACATGTTTACATTAATAGTACCTGTGTAAATTTTTATAAATGGGTGCAATACGTGTAATTTAATTGACAAGTGACCATTTAATTGACACACGAAAGGTGATACGGCTTTCATTATTATTATAATAATAATCTGCAATTTGTGTCCCTTTGCTATGTTGTTAGAATCAACATGCAACCTGCTAAGGAAACTATGAACACCTGCCCCATTGTCGTTTGCAATTTGCATCCTTTCGTCCAACGTTGTCTCCAGTTTAAAGCAAAAAAGACGGTTTTGCCCTTTTGTCATGTCAATACTCGCCCTTATGATTTCAACTTATTCTCTTAATGCGTCCATGTGCTTGACATAACTTTTTTCCATCCAAATTCAAATCCAATATACATAATACAATTACCATAATCATTAAGTTTATTACCATATATAGAAACTCATATATATATATATATATATATATATATATATATAAATCAAACGAAATCTATATATAACGATATAACCCAACGAAATCTAATCACTAAATCATCAATTATAACCATACGAAATATATAATTGTAACGCCCAAAAAATATTAGAAATGATATAAATTATTATTGATATATAGTTATAACAATGAATAATGAGACCAGGATTAACTAACCTAGTTAATAATGTTTAGTAAAACAATAAAGAAACTCGTAGTAGTTGACCCATTTACATAACCTTTAAACTTTGAGGGGCTAAAGTGGGCAATTAGAAAGATGTTTTTAATTAAAACAATAACTAAAATCAAAACACACACATGTGTTTGTTTTGGTCGACTATTACCTAGAGCCAAGAGAGGGTTCTTTCACTTGAACCCTAAAACTCACAAATCTGATTAAAATCAAAGGAAATCGAGCAAAGAAATTGTGGCTTTAACAAAAACCGTGATCACCTAGCTTAAGAGATCACAAGGTATGTCAAATTTCATCATTTGGTGATGTTTTGAATTCTTGATAGTTTCTCATAAACGAAATTATCGCTTAAATGCTATATACAAGAGTGAAATTATGATGAATCCATGTCTAGGAGTAAACCCTGGTCAAAGGTTTGATGAATTAGTGATAAAAACTGGGAAATTGAGAATCACCCATGCATGTCTCAAGTGGGTATTCTAACTAAGTGATGAACACTAGAATTATGGTCATTAATTTGTGTTATTTGATTTTCATGAAGCTAGTTTAGGTGTTGTATGCATACTAGACATATGAAAATGTACATAATGGTTAATCATGGCTAAATAACTAGTCATGAACTTGATTGTTGATTTTATAAAATCCTGCCATAAGGTGTTTGTTAAAATGCCTAAATAAAAACTAAATTGTTGAAATTTCGAGTAAAAGCCCATAATTGAATGATATGCCGAACTATGTGAAATATGATGCTAAAAGAGTTCTAAACAAGTATTTGGTTGAACTCTATAGGCACGGGAATTGAATCCTCAAGCGGACAAGCCGGAGCGGACAAGCGCTTGAAGGAAAAGCTCTAAAGGTATGTAACTTGTAGTTTCGTTACATTGTGCATATACATTGGTCGTAAATTTGTTGATAATGTTATAGCGTAATATATGAGTTTGGATCGTCCTGGAAGTGACAAAGCTCATTGGACAACCAAACGGGTCGAAATAAGAGGTTAGAACATGTTTGGTACGTCATTGAAGTGATGGATTTCACTCGACAACCAAATGGGTCAAATTGATGTTTGATTTGACAGTGTTTTGAAGTGACTAGAATGTTACACGACAAAATAGTATAATAAGAGCGTAAGCCGAGAAATGGACACGCCAAAAACTTAATTTAATAAACCCTTAGATTTGGGTCGAAAGTTTAGAGACATGATCTCGATGATCTTGATTAAAGGTGCATGCTTAATTGTAGATAAAAGGCATGATGTTAAGCGTGCGCTAACCATGTGATGGAAGTGATAACGCTAATGTTTGATAAGCTCGAGAGTGGGTAAAAACGACTAGAAACAAGCATTGTTAATGATCATGTAGCATATTGCTAAAACTCAATGGGTCAAATAAATTCTACAAGGGATTTACAAGCCATACGCTTATAAATAAGTTTTTAATAAGAAATAAGATGATAAATGTCACACCCCGACCCGCAGCGGAAAAGGTGATCGGGGCATGATTGGGTTATCATCAAAGCTCATGACATTTATTTTAACGTTTCATATTCATTAATACACTTTAATGGGAAATTACAAACAATATTACATCATGTCCTAAACATCAATCTAGGCTTCATTGTTTTCTTCTAAGGCATTTCCTATGTTTTCCTTGCTTCATCCTGTTTACCTGTATCATGTGTAAAAAATGGTTTTTGGATCAACAAAAAGTTGGCGAGTGAATCCTATGAAAAACATTTGAACAAGTTTATTTAATTGATTATAAAATAAAGTGCACAGCCACACATGAGTAAAAATAGATGTAAACTTATTCACCAATCAATTTAATATTAAATAATACACACATGAACAATAATGGATCGTTTTGAGGCACGCGTTGCTCAACTCGTCTCTCACGAGGAACTGATGGGCCTAATGAATGAATTGCATAAACTTGACAATATGAAATACGTATCTACAAACAATATAAACTAAATAATACACACACGAACAATAATGGATTTGTTTTGAGGCACGCGTTGCTCAACTCGTCTCACACGAGGAACTGATGGGCCTAATGAACGAATTGCATATAAATTGACAATATGAAATACATAACTACAAACAATGTATACAATCTAAGTTTAGATCACAATATGGTATGGCACCAGTTTAAATAAACGAGTTAATTTCGTGACACATGACACACCCCAAAACGTGTAATTAAAAAGGGGAGTTGTAAGATTCACTCACATTGGGTGCGTTCGGTTGATGATGTTGAATGCGCACGAAGTGGTTTTAACCACGAGTGAAATTAACCTAGATAATGGCATAATGTTTCGGTAAGTAAACGGGTTTTATTAATCCATTTTAGTAGGATTGTTGGGTGTATTTTTGTGAGTTTAAGGCTATTTTCTAACCTTAAAAATGTTATTTTTAAGTATTTTTAATTGATTTTTAAATAAAATAAATAAATAAAAATAATAAAAAAATGTTGACATTTTGACCGTTGACCGTTGACCATTGACAATTGACTTTGACTGTTGACCGGTTCGTATGTGTGTATGTGTGCGCTGAGTGAGGCTCGAACCGAGACCTCCCGTACGCGTGCACGCAGCTCTACCAACTGAGCTACGTGTCTAACCGAAATATTTCTGTTTTTAATTATATTTATATATTAATTGAATTAAACAGAAAATCATTTATTTTTAAAAAACGATTTTAATCCAACGACTCGGTGCGCTCCACAAGTCTCGAACCCGGGACCTGTGGGTTGAGTTAACACACAGTCCACCGCTGGACTGTGTGTCTAACTTGTTAAATTATCTGATTTTTATTATACTTATATACAAACTAAATATTTTCATTTCTGTCTTAAATAAAAAGTTGGATAATTGTCCGGACCGGTGCGGTAGTCCGGACTCGAAGTCGTGACCTGTGTTTTAAACGCGCACACAGTCCACCACTGGACTGTGTGTCTATCTTGGTTATTATTCCGGTTTTTATTAAACTTAACATCTTACACAGTGACTCCGGTTCGGTTAAAAAAAGAACATTTTTATTAAGGCGAGTATGCGTGGGACATGTATCGAACTCGGGACGTGAGCGTGTTTAATGTGCACACAGTCCACCGCTGGACTGTGTATCTAACCCTAGTTATATCGTGATTTAAATTAAACTTATAGACAACAGCAAACTTCGTCTTCTTCGTTGGATTTAACCAGAACTAACGTCCGACTGATTCATCGATTTTATCAAGTTTCTTTAGTGTGTTATGATTAATTATAGGTGAGATAAATGAAAAGAATGAAAGACTAAGCGTTAGATATACCGACATTGGACTCCTCTGTTTCTCCGGCGGAACTCCGATGTCAGCAGACTATTCCGGCGACTTGTGTCTTGCGGCAGAGAGTCTTCAGCGAGCTTGAGAAGGATGTGAGTGGCTTCGGTATGAGCTCTGGGGGTTCAGTAAGGCTCAAAGGTGAAAAAATCAGTTTTCCGGCGATTTGCAGGTATTTTCCGGCGAGTAAATTTTCGCCGAGAAAGGGTGCGGTTTTTAGCGAAAAGGCTACCAGTGGATTGTGGGTGAATTTATAGGGAGGAATCGAGATGTATAGAGTCGGATTTCAGGCTTGATTCAAAGTCATTACGTTTTCCGGCGGTTATGACTTGCGTCGCGGATTCAGACGTCGGTTATAACCGATGTAGTGATTAAAGTTTACGTTATAACTGAAGAAACCGTCCAATCTCGCGAGATCGCCGGGATTTCCGACGACTGCAATTGGGCGCGTCGTTATTTGAATTCGAGGTTTATTTTATGTATTAATTGTCTCCAATAATTAACAAGGAACATAGTGGCGCAGTGGTTGGAGGGTTGATTGTTAAGACGTTGCTTGAATCGCTGGCTGACCCGGGTTCGAAACCCGGCAGCAGCATTTTATTTTTATTTTCTTATTTTTAACAGTTTTTCAAAAACAAATTATATATCCCCATATACTTATTAATTATGTATCGTTTAAAATTATTTTGGGCATTAAATACGCAACGAAATTTTTAACTGATTGTTCGGTTATTAAACGGAGCGGGTTTGGTAAATCCGGTTTTGACGGATGTTACAGTATCCCCTGCTTTTTAGAAATTTCGTCCCGAAATTTAAGTAGTGATATATTTGACTAAAAATGATGGTGTTTAGTTTGACAGTTACATGCTTAGAAAAAGAGTAAGAGTTTAAGTTTTCGTTTGAGGCGGTAACGTCCCTTGTAAGGGTTAAGTACCCTGTTACAGGAATCGCTTTTTGTTGCCTACGGTAAAAATATTGATAAGCAGAATTGATTCGCTAACTATGATATCATGCGTAAGAGTTTTGATATGTTTGGAAGGATATGGTTATATCCTATAGCAAAACTTCTAATACTACAACCTACATGGAACTTCTCATAACCGTCTAACAATACCTCTGATCCTTTGACAAGAATACTTATATATAGGAAGTACCAGCGGCGTATCCACCATATTCTTGTCAAATTTTCATTGGTTTTATCAGTAAGTTATGATCGGTTCTATGATATGACTCTAGAACATAAATAAACACCACAACTAATGTACCAAGAAATTACTAAATCCTACATAGAACTTTCTCATAACCGTCTGACAATGCCTCTGATCCTTTGACAAGAATACTTATATATAGGAAGTACCAGCGGCGTATCCACCATATTCTTGTCAAATTTTCATTGGTATTATCAGTAAGTTATGATTGGTCCTATGATGTAACTCTAGAACATAAATAACACAACAACCAATATTTGAATCCACATTCTGATAGCATATATGTTTGAATGGTGATAGTTCCTCTCTCGTTTGTTATGATGGAGAGGTTAGTTTATGTAGAAATGGAACACAATCCAATTTCTTTAAATGGCGAGATGATATAAATGTAACACAAATTTCAACCAAGACAATACTAAATCCTACATGGAACTTCTCATAACCGCCTGATAATACCTCTGATCCTTTGGCAAGAATACTTATATATAGGAAGTACCAGCGGCGTATCCACCATATTCTTGTCAAATTTTCGTTGGTTTTATCCGCCAGTTATGATTAGTTACCAAGAAACTACTAAATCCTACATAGAACTTCTCATAGCCGCCTGACAATGCCTCTGATCCTTTGACAAGAATACTTATATATAGGAAGTACCAGTGGCGTATCCACCATATTCTTGTCAAATTTTCATTGGCTTTATCCACAAGTTATGATTAGTTCTATGTGACTCCGCAACAAACACAACAACCACAAGATACTGATAATGAAAAATGTCTGTGCGATCAAGGCTCAATCAAACGGAGCCGATCGTATTGCATGTACTGAAAATGAAAAATGTCTGTGCGATCAAGGCTCAATCAAACGGAGCCGATCGTATTGCATGTACTGAAAATAATAAATTTAATCTAAACAATAATCACACAACAGTTTATACATGGAACCTCTCATAACCGCCTGATAATGCCTCCGATCCTTTGACAAGAATACTTATATATAGGAAGTACCAGCGGCGTATCCACCAAATTCTCGTCAAATTTTCATTGACTTTATCCGCAAGTTATGATTAGTTCTATGTGACTCTACAACAAACACAACAATCACCAGATACTGATAATGAAAAATGTCCGTGCGATAAGGGCTCAATCAAACGGAGCCGATCGTATTGCATGTACTGAAAATGAAAAATGTCTCTGCGATCAAGGCTCAATCAAACGGAGCCGATCGTATTGCATGTACTGAAAATAATAAACAACGATTACTCAAACAGTTTACACATGGAACCTCTCATAACCGCCAGATAATGCCTCCGATCATTTGGCAAGAATACTTATATATAGGAAGTACCAGCGGTGATCCACCATATTCTTTTCAAATTCTCATTGGCTTTATCCTTAAGTTATGATTGGTTCTATGTGATAAAGAAAAACATAAAAACTAAACGATTGGAGTTGAATCTTGATTTCCGGTGAAGAGGACTAGTTGGGTGGTTTCGTTTGGGCCGTCATTATCTTCGTCAGGATTGGCGTTGATGTTGAAAACTCTTCCTCTTGCTGGTGGCCTAGTGATTTGGTTTTCTTGATTTACTTGGTTAACTGGATTTGATTGAGCTTGAGCGTTTATGATGTTAACCAATCGAGGGCACGTGTTTCTAAAGTGGGTAGGGTCGCCACACTTGAAACAAGCTCGAACATATGGGAACATGGGGTATTGAGGTTGATGATAGGTTTGGATCATGTTTTGAGTAAGGGGATAGATTTGGTTTTGAGGGGTGCGGCAAACCTTGCTCATATGACCATAGCGTCCACAATTTGCACATAGTCGACAAGGTAAGGTAAGGGGATGGTGATAAAAACAGGTGTTACATCGAGGGTGAGGTCCAAGATATGGTTTCTTATTTGGGTAAGTTGAGTTAGGTGCCACTTGAGTGATTGGGATAGCTTGGATGGGTATGGCGTGTGAAATTGGTTGATTACGTTGGATAGTAGCGAAAAGTTGCCCGTCTCTTTTTCTCTTAGAAATGGGTTGAGAAGGGGATTCGGTTTGGGTGGAGTTTGAAGTTTCAGTCGGTGCTTTATCTTTCTTCTTCTCCTCCTTGAAGTCTTTGTTCCGGATTCGGTTCTCGGTGAGCTCTGTTGCTAGCTCCATTGCTGCTTCCAAAGTTGCAGGCGTGGTACTTATTACAGAGTCTTGAATCTTTGACGGAAGACCTCGAATGTAGTGCTCGATCAAACGGTAGAGGGGAGTGAACAAATTGGGAACCATTTGATGTAACTCGAGGAATCTTTTGTTGTATGTGATGTGGTCTCCTTCCTTTTGCTTCAACGAATAAAACTCATCTTCTAATTTCTTGATTTCGCTCCTTGGGCAAAACCGTCTTGTCATGATTTCCTTCAATTCATCCCAAGTTAATGTCATAGCATCGTCAACGTCTCGTTTGGCCTTCTCTGTATTCCACCAAGTAAGTGCTATCCCATATAATCGACCGGTAGCATATCGCACTCTGCGATCATCGGGGCAATCGCAATTTAAAAAAGTGTTCTCCATTTCTTCAAACCAATGGAGGAGAGCGGTGACACCTTCAGTCCCTTCATATTTTGGAGGGTCGCATGATTTGAAATGCTTGTAGGTGCATTTAGTGGTATTTGGGGGAAGGTTGATAACGTGTTGATCTTCTTGATTGACAGGATTCGCGGTAAGTGCTTGTTGGACTTGGATTACAATGTTGGGTATTACGGCAGCCATTTGTTGAGCGATTAGGGCAGCCATGCGCTCGCGGGCTTTTCCTGCTCTCATCTTCCTACGGGCGAGGCTAGAAGACATCTACAAGGAATACGCATCATGAGTATGAGTTGGATGTTTTTGGGTTCATGGGTCGCATTTAGGAATGAACATTTATAAAATAATTATAGAAAAATAAATCTACTACATCCATAGGATGTCTTGGGCTTTGCTCGTCATTAGGCCCTACATGCCGCCATACTTCACCTTCGTAATCATGTGGGCCCCCATGAATACCGGGTTTTTCATATGGTTCGCATGTGTTAGCCTGGTTACGTACACTAAAACCCGGAGAAAATCGAGAAATATGTATATAACGTATGGTATTCGGAATGTGTCCAGGTGTAGACACGGTGACACCTCAAAGTGGGTTAGTTCGAACGACGTTTGGTGTGGCATGCTTTGGCCTAATAGGTCATTCGTACTCTCATCGTTAGTCCCCAGGTAGGCAAACTGGTCTGTTATATTGGATTTATACGAATGCCAACCTAGACAGGACGTTCCGACTACCGGTACTTGTACCCTTCCAGTTACTACATGCCCGTCGCAGAACTTACTTTGATGAGATTTGAAAATTGCTATAAAATCTTTGAATAACGAGAGTATGAAAATGATTTGAATATATGAACATTGAAATATGTATGATGAATGTATATAAGTATGTATGTCTGACTGTAAGTATAAACAAATATGAAACAAATAAACATCATAAGTTTGTATGTAACCACCTAAACAATTAGAATTTAGGCAAACTATAGTATAGGCTCTAAGGGTCTAATAACCTATCCTATATCCCTATAGTCATGGCTCTGATACCAATCTGTCACACCCCGACCCGCAGCGGAAAAGGTGATCGGGGCATGATTGGGTTATCATCAAAGCTCGTGACATTTATTTTAACGTTTCATATTCATTAATACACTTTAATGGGAAATTACAAACAATATTACATCATGTCCTAAACATCAATCTAGGCTTCATTGTTTTCTTCTAAGGCATTTCCTATGTTTTCCTTGCTTCATCCTGTTTACCTGTATCATGTGTAAAAAATGGTTTTTGGATCAACAAAAAGTTGGCGAGTGAATCCTATGAAAAACATTTGAACAAGTTTATTTAATTGATTATAAAATAAAGTGCACAACCACACATGAGTAAAAATAGATGTAAACTTATTCACCAATCAATTTAATATTAAATAATACACACATGAACAATAATGGATCGTTTTGAGGCACGCGTTGCTCAACTCGTCTCTCACGAGGAACTGATGGGCCTAATGAATGAATTGCATAAACTTGACAATATGAAATACGTATCTACAAACAATATAAACTAAATAATACACACACGAACAATAATGGATTTGTTTTGAGGCACGCGTTGCTCAACTCGTCTCACACGAGGAACTGATGGGCCTAATGAACGAATTGCATATAAATTGACAATATGAAATACATAACTACAAACAATGTATACAATCTAAGTTTAGATCACAATATGGTATGGCACCAGTTTAAATAAACGAGTTAATTTCGTGACACATGACACACCCCAAAACGTGTAATTAAAAAGGGGAGTTGTAAGATTCACTCACATTGGGTGCGTTCGGTTGATGATGTTGAATGCGCACGAAGTGGTTTTAACCACGAGTGAAATTAACCTAGATAATGGCATAATGTTTCGGTAAGTAAACGGGTTTTATTAATCCATTTTAGTAGGATTGTTGGGTGTATTTTTGTGAGTTTAAGGCTATTTTCTAACCTTAAAAATGTTATTTTTAAGTATTTTTAATTGATTTTTAAATAAAATAAATAAATAAAAATAATAAAAAAATGTTGACATTTTGACCGTTGACCGTTGACCATTGACAATTGACTTTGACTGTTGACCGGTTCGTATGTGTGTATGTGTGCGCTGAGTGAGGCTCGAACCCGAGACCTCCCGTACGCGTGCACGCAGCTCTACCAACTGAGCTACGTGTCTAACCCGAAATATTTCTGTTTTTAATTATATTTATATATTAATTGAATTAAACAGAAAATCATTTATTTTTAAAAAACGATTTTAATCCAACGACTCGGTGCGCTCCACAAGTCTCGAACCCGGGACCTGTGGGTTGAGTTAACACACAGTCCACCGCTGGACTGTGTGTCTAACTTGTTAAATTATCTGATTTTTATTATACTTATATACAAACTAAATATTTTCATTTCTGTCTTAAATAAAAAGTTGGATAATTGTCCGGACCGGTGCGGTAGTCCGGACTCGAAGTCGTGACCTGTGTTTTAAACGCGCACACAGTCCACCACTGGACTGTGTGTCTATCTTGGTTATTATTCCGGTTTTTATTAAACTTAACATCTTACACAGTGACTCCGGTTCGGTTAAAAAAAGAACATTTTTATTAAGGCGAGTATGCGTGGGACATGTATCGAACTCGGGACGTGAGCGTGTTTAATGTGCACACAGTCCACCGCTGGATTGTGTATCTAACCCTAGTTATATCGTGATTTAAATTAAACTTATAGACAACAGCAAACTTCGTCTTCTTCGTTGGATTTAACCAGAACTAACGTCCGACTGATTCATCGATTTTATCAAGTTTCTTTAGTGTGTTATGATTAATTATAGGTGAGATAAATGAAAAGAATGAAAGACTAAGCGTTAGATATACCGACATTGGACTCCTCTGTTTCTCCGGCGGAACTCCGATGTCAGCAGACTATTCCGGCGACTTGTGTCTTGCGGCAGAGAGTCTTCAGCGAGCTTGAGAAGGATGTGAGTGGCTTCGGTATGAGCTCTGGGGGTTCAGTAAGGCTCAAAGGTGAAAAAATCAGTTTTCCGGCGATTTGCAGGTATTTTCGGCGAGTAAATTTTCGCCGAGAAAGGGTGCGGTTTTTAGCGAAAAGGCTACCAGTGGATTGTGGGTGAATTTATAGGGAGGAATCGAGATGTATAGAGTCGGATTTCAGGCTTGATTCAAAGTCATTACGTTTTCCGGCGGTTATGACTTGCGTCGCGGATTCAGACGTCGGTTATAACCGATGTAGTGATTAAAGTTTACGTTATAACTGAAGAAACCGTCCAATCTCGCGAGATCGCCGGGATTTCCGACGACTGCAATTGGGCGCGTCGTTATTTGAATTCGAGGTTTATTTTATGTATTAATTGTCTCCAATAATTAACAAGGAACATAGTGGCGCAGTGGTTGGAGGGTTGATTGTTAAGACGTTGCTTGAATCGCTGGCTGACCCGGGTTCGAAACCCGGCAGCAGCATTTTATTTTTATTTTCTTATTTTTAACAGTTTTTCAAAAACAAATTATATATCCCCATATACTTATTAATTATGTATCGTTTAAAATTATTTTGGGCATTAAATACGCAACGAAATTTTTAACTGATTGTTCGGTTATTAAACGGAGCGGGTTTGGTAAATCCGGTTTTGACGGATGTTACAGTATCCCCTGCTTTTTAGAAATTTCATTCCGAAATTTAAGTAGTGATATATTTGACTAAAAATGATGGTGTTTAGTTTGACAGTTACATGCTTAGAAAAAGAGTAAGAGTTTAAGTTTTCGTTTGAGGCGGTAACGTCCCTTGTAAGGGTTAAGTACCCTGTTACAGGAATCGCTTTTTGTTGCCTACGGTAAAAATATTGATAAGCAGAATTGATTCGCTAACTATGATATCATGCGTAAGAGTTTTGATATGTTTGGAAGGATATGGTTATATCCTATAGCAAAACTTCTAATACTACAACCTACATGGAACTTCTCATAACCGTCTAACAATACCTCTGATCCTTTGACAAGAATACTTATATATAGGAAGTACCAGCGGCGTATCCACCATATTCTTGTCAAATTTTCATTGGTTTTATCAGTAAGTTATGATCGGTTCTATGATATGACTCTAGAACATAAATAAACACCACAACTAATGTACCAAGAAATTACTAAATCCTACATAGAACTTTCTCATAACCGTCTGACAATGCCTCTGATCCTTTGACAAGAATACTTATATATAGGAAGTACCAGCGGCGTATCCACCATATTCTTGTCAAATTTTCATTGGTATTATCAGTAAGTTATGATTGGTCCTATGATGTAACTCTAGAACATAAATAACACAACAACCAATATTTGAATCCACATTCTGATAGCATATATGTTTGAATGGTGATAGTTCCTCTCTCGTTTGTTATGATGGAGAGGTTAGTTTATGTAGAAATGGAACACAATCCAATTTCTTTAAATGGCGAGATGATATAAATGTAACACAAATTTCAACCAAGACAATACTAAATCCTACATGGAACTTCTCATAACCGCCTGATAATACCTCTGATCCTTTGGCAAGAATACTTATATATAGGAAGTACCAGCGGCGTATCCACCATATTCTTGTCAAATTTTCGTTGGTTTTATCCGCCAGTTATGATTAGTTACCAAGAAACTACTAAATCCTACATAGAACTTCTCATAGCCGCCTGACAATGCCTCTGATCCTTTGACAAGAATACTTATATATAGGAAGTACCAGTGGCGTATCCACCATATTCTTGTCAAATTTTCATTGGCTTTATCCACAAGTTATGATTAGTTCTATGTGACTCCGCAACAAACACAACAACCACAAGATACTGATAATGAAAAATGTCTGTGCGATCAAGGCTCAATCAAACGGAGCCGATCGTATTGCATGTACTGAAAATGAAAAATGTCTGTGCGATCAAGGCTCAATCAAACGGAGCCGATCGTATTGCATGTACTGAAAATAATAAATTTAATCTAAACAATAATCACACAACAGTTTATACATGGAACCTCTCATAACCGCCTGATAATGCCTCCGATCCTTTGACAAGAATACTTATATATAGGAAGTACCAGCGGCGTATCCACCAAATTCTCGTCAAATTTTCATTGACTTTATCCGCAAGTTATGATTAGTTCTATGTGACTCTACAACAAACACAACAATCACCAGATACTGATAATGAAAAATGTCCGTGCGATAAGGGCTCAATCAAACGGAGCCGATCGTATTGCATGTACTGAAAATGAAAAATGTCTCTGCGATCAAGGCTCAATCAAACGGAGCCGATCGTATTGCATGTACTGAAAATAATAAACAACGATTACTCAAACAGTTTACACATGGAACCTCTCATAACCGCCAGATAATGCCTCCGATCATTTGGCAAGAATACTTATATATAGGAAGTACCAGCGGTGATCCACCATATTCTTTTCAAATTCTCATTGGCTTTATCCTTAAGTTATGATTGGTTCTATGTGATAAAGAAAAACATAAAAACTAAACGATTGGAGTTGAATCTTGATTTCCGGTGAAGAGGACTAGTTGGGTGGTTTCGTTTGGGCCGTCATTATCTTCGTCAGGATTGGCGTTGATGTTGAAAACTCTTCCTCTTGCTGGTGGCCTAGTGATTTGGTTTTCTTGATTTACTTGGTTAACTGGATTTGATTGAGCTTGAGCGTTTATGATGTTAACCAATCGAGGGCACGTGTTTCTAAAGTGGGTAGGGTCGCCACACTTGAAACAAGCTCGAACATATGGGAACATGGGGTATTGAGGTTGATGATAGGTTTGGATCATGTTTTGAGTAAGGGGATAGATTTGGTTTTGAGGGGTGCGGCAAACCTTGCTCATATGACCATAGCGTCCACAATTTGCACATAGTCGACAAGGTAAGGTAAGGGGATGGTGATAAAAACAGGTGTTACATCGAGGGTGAGGTCCAAGATATGGTTTCTTATTTGGGTAAGTTGAGTTAGGTGCCACTTGAGTGATTGGGATAGCTTGGATGGGTATGGCGTGTGAAATTGGTTGATTACGTTGGATAGTAGCGAAAAGTTGCCCGTCTCTTTTTCTCTTAGAAATGGGTTGAGAAGGGGATTCGGTTTGGGTGGAGTTTGAAGTTTCAGTCGGTGCTTTATCTTTCTTCTTCTCCTCCTTGAAGTCTTTGTTCCGGATTCGGTTCTCGGTGAGCTCTGTTGCTAGCTCCATTGCTGCTTCCAAAGTTGCAGGCGTGGTACTTATTACAGAGTCTTGAATCTTTGACGGAAGACCTCGAATGTAGTGCTCGATCAAACGGTAGAGGGGAGTGAACAAATTGGGAACCATTTGATGTAACTCGAGGAATCTTTTGTTGTATGTGATGTGGTCTCCTTCCTTTTGCTTCAACGAATAAAACTCATCTTCTAATTTCTTGATTTCGCTCCTTGGGCAAAACCGTCTTGTCATGATTTCCTTCAATTCATCCCAAGTTAATGTCATAGCATCGTCAACGTCTCGTTTGGCCTTCTCTGTATTCCACCAAGTAAGTGCTATCCCATATAATCGACCGGTAGCATATCGCACTCTGCGATCATCGGGGCAATCGCAATTTAAAAAAGTGTTCTCCATTTCTTCAAACCAATGGAGGAGAGCGGTGACACCTTCAGTCCCTTCATATTTTGGAGGGTCGCATGATTTGAAATGCTTGTAGGTGCATTTAGTGGTATTTGGGGGAAGGTTGATAACGTGTTGATCTTCTTGATTGACAGGATTCGCGGTAAGTGCTTGTTGGACTTGGATTACAATGTTGGGTATTACGGCAGCCATTTGTTGAGCGATTAGGGCAGCCATGCGCTCGCGGGCTTTTCCTGCTCTCATCTTCCTACGGGCGAGGCTAGAAGACATCTACAAGGAATACGCATCATGAGTATGAGTTGGATGTTTTTGGGTTCATGGGTCGCATTTAGGAATGAACATTTATAAAATAATTATAGAAAAATAAATCTACTACATCCATAGGATGTCTTGGGCTTTGCTCGTCATTAGGCCCTACATGCCGCCATACTTCACCTTCGTAATCATGTGGGCCCCCATGAATACCGGGTTTTTCATATGGTTCGCATGTGTTAGCCTGGTTACGTACACTAAAACCCGGAGAAAATCGAGAAATATGTATATAACGTATGGTATTCGGAATGTGTCCAGGTGTAGACACGGTGACACCTCAAAGTGGGTTAGTTCGAACGACGTTTGGTGTGGCATGCTTTGGCCTAATAGGTCATTCGTACTCTCATCGTTAGTCCCCAGGTAGGCAAACTGGTCTGTTATATTGGATTTATACGAATGCCAACCTAGACAGGACGTTCCGACTACCGGTACTTGTACCCTTCCAGTTACTACATGCCCGTCGCAGAACTTACTTTGATGAGATTTGAAAATTGCTATAAAATCTTTGAATAACGAGAGTATGAAAATGATTTGAATATATGAACATTGAAATATGTATGATGAATGTATATAAGTATGTATGTCTGACTGTAAGTATAAACAAATATGAAACAAATAAACATCATAAGTTTGTATGTAACCACCTAAACAATTAGAATTTAGGCAAACTATAGTATAGGCTCTAAGGGTCTAATAACCTATCCTATATCCCTATAGTCATGGCTCTGATACCAATCTGTCACACCCCGACCCGCAGCGGAAAAGGTGATCGGGGCATGATTGGGTTATCATCAAAGCTCGTGACATTTATTTTAACGTTTCATATTCATTAATACACTTTAATGGGAAATTACAAACAATATTACATCATGTCCTAAACATCAATCTAGGCTTCATTGTTTTCTTCTAAGGCATTTCCTATGTTTTCCTTGCTTCATCCTGTTTACCTGTATCATGTGTAAAAAATGGTTTTTGGATCAACAAAAAGTTGGCGAGTGAATCCTATGAAAAACATTTGAACAAGTTTATTTAATTGATTATAAAATAAAGTGCACAACCACACATGAGTAAAAATAGATGTAAACTTATTCACCAATCAATTTAATATTAAATAATACACACATGAACAATAATGGATCGTTTTGAGGCACGCGTTGCTCAACTCGTCTCTCACGAGGAACTGATGGGCCTAATGAATGAATTGCATAAACTTGACAATATGAAATACGTATCTACAAACAATATAAACTAAATAATACACACACGAACAATAATGGATTTGTTTTGAGGCACGCGTTGCTCAACTCGTCTCACACGAGGAACTGATGGGCCTAATGAACGAATTGCATATAAATTGACAATATGAAATACATAACTACAAACAATGTATACAATCTAAGTTTAGATCACAATATGGTATGGCACCAGTTTAAATAAACGAGTTAATTTCGTGACACATGACACACCCCAAAACGTGTAATTAAAAATGGGAGTTGTAAGATTCACTCACATTGGGTGCGTTCGGTTGATGATGTTGAATGCGCACGAAGTGGTTTTAACCACGAGTGAAATTAACCTAGATAATGGCATAATGTTTCGGTAAGTAAACGGGTTTTATTAATCTATTTTAGTAGGATTGTTGGGTGTATTTTTGTGAGTTTAAGGCTATTTTCTAACCTTAAAAATGTTATTTTTAAGTATTTTTAATTGATTTTTAAATAAAATAAATAAATAAAAATAATAAAAAAATGTTGACTTTTTGACCGTTGACCGTTGACCATTGACAATTGACTTTGACTGTTGACCGGTTCGTATGTGTGTATGTGTGCGCTGAGTGAGGCTCGAACCCGAGACCTCCCGTACGCGTGCACGCAGCTCTACCAACTGAGCTACGTGTCTAACCCGAAATATTTCTGTTTTTAATTATATTTATATATTAATTGAATTAAACAGAAAATCATTTATTTTTAAAAAACGATTTTAATCCAACGACTCGGTGCGCTCCACAAGTCTCGAACCCGGGACCTGTGGGTTGAGTTAACACACAGTCCACCGCTGGACTGTGTGTCTAACTTGTTAAATTATCTGATTTTTATTATACTTATATACAAACTAAATATTTTCATTTCTGTCTTAAATAAAAAGTTGGATAATTGTCCGGACCGGTGCGGTAGTCCGGACTCGAACTCGTGACCTGTGTTTTAAACGCGCACACAGTCCACCACTGGACTGTGTGTCTATCTTGGTTATTATTCCGGTTTTTATTAAACTTACATCTTACGCAGTGACTCCGGTTCGGTTAAAAAAGAACATTTTTATTAAGGCGAGTATGCGTGGGACATGTATCGAACTCGGGACGTGAGCGTGTTTAATGTGCACACATTCCACGGCTGTCTAACCCGAGTTATATCGTGATTTAAATTAAACTTATAGACAACACCGAACTTCGTCTTCTTCGTTGGATTTAACCAGAACTAACGTCCGACTGATTCATCGATTTTATCAAGTTTCTTTAGTGTGTTATGATTAATTATAGGTGAGATAAATGAAAAGAATGAAAGACTAAGCGTTAGATATACCGACATTGGACTCCTCTGTTTCTCCGGCGGAACTCCGATGTCAGCAGACTATTCCGGCGACTTGTGTCTTGCGGCAGAGAGTCTTCAGCGAGCTTGAGAAGGATGTGAGTGGCTTCGGTATGAGCTCTGGGGGTTCAGTAAGGCTCAAAGGTGAAAAACTCGGTTTTACGGCGATTTGCAGGTATTTTCCGGCGAGTAAATTTTCGCCGAGAAAGGGTGCGGTTTTGAGCGAAAAGGCTACCAGTGGATTGTGGGTGAATTTATAGGGAGGAATCGAGATGTATAGAGTCGGATTTAGGCTTGATTCAAAGTCATTACGTTTTCCGGCGGTTATGACTTGCGTCGCGGATTCAGACGTCGGTTATAACCGATGTAGTGATTAAAGTTTACGTTATAACTGAAGAAACCGTCCAATCTCGCGAGATCGCCGGGATTTCCGACGACTGCAATTGGGCGCGTCGTTATTTGAATTCGAGGTTTATTTTATGTATTAATTGTCTCCAATAATTAACAAGGAACATAGTGGCGCAGTGGTTGGAGGGTTGATTGTTAAGACGTTGCTTGAATCGCTGGCTGACCCGGGTTCGAAACCCGGCAGCAGCATTTTATTTTTATTTTCTTATTTTTAATAGTTTTTCAAAAACAAATTATATATCCCCATATACTTATTAATTATGTATCGTTTAAAATTATTTTGGGCATTAAATACGCAACGAAATTTTTAACTGATTGTTCGGTTATTAAACGGAGCGGGTTTGGTAAATCCGGTTTTTGACGGATGTTACAATAAATGAATCCGTAATTTAATTACGGGCGTCTAGAAACAAGAATCGTTTAAATCGGATAAGTAGATTGAAAGTTATGCAAGTTTATGTATAACACTTGTGAAGGTTTAAAAGCTGGGAATCTGCAGCACCAGTTCAAAAACTTTCTGTCAAAATGGGGCCGTGGCGTAGCGCGACGCCTAGGTTAAAACGTGCAAAAAATGAATTTTTATTTGAGTTAGTAGCTTGGTTGGATATACTAAGTAACCTTAATAACTAACGTTGGTAGTGTTTTTAATGTTAGGTGAATGTCTTACGTCTTCGGAAGAAGATCAAGTGACGAACATGAACCGAACACATGATAAATGAAGCTTCCGCGTTAATCTTGTTTTGTTTGTTAATAGTGACTTATGTAAACACTTATAACTATGTTTTGGAATGTTTTCTTTTTACCATGTGTGGATATCCTTGACGCAAAATTTTTGTAAGTGGCATTTTCATTGTAAAATGCTTAAACTTTATGAAATGATACAAAATGAAATGTTTTAAATAGAGTGGGTCTTACAATAATCCATATACAGCGGAGGGTTCAAATGAGAAGAATTTTTATGTAAGAAAAAAAGTTTCAACTAATACGAATGCTTAATTTTACTTCACTTAATAATTGCATTTAATATTTATGTAAGAGTATATTTGTAAACTTACATATATCATTAAATTTTTAGTATAACTCTTTAATAACTAACGACATTAAGTAACTTATTTTCAATATTTATATTTATAAAAAAAGAGTGTAGGACAAATTATTAGGTGTGATGATAAATTACAAGTTGTCTAGGATAAATTTAAATATATGTAAGATAACTTTTTATGAGCGTGGGCAAAAAAATATTAGTATAGAGGATGACAGTCTTTATAACTAAATGGATAAAAGAAAGCTACTTAATATTTTACAATTGTACCTTTGTTCTTTTTTTATCAATGAATTTTTTTTCTCAAATGAACCTCTCTCTCTCTATATATATACACACACACACACTATATTATTATGTAAATAGGAAATGCAAGATAGTAATTACACCTCATTTTCAACATGTACAAGTATTTCAAGCACATGATACAAGCATTTGAAGCATTAGGCGTTGAAAAGCCATCTTCAAACACGATGATGTTTTGAGCTAGCGTTTTTGTCCGCCTCTTTCCCCACACCTTCTAACGCTGCCAAACGCTCTCTCCTTTTCTCCAGATCTGAAACTCGGTGATGCGACAATGTTCTTAATGTGATTTGCTCCATGTATACCAACCGTTTGCGGAAAATCCTTAGAGAAACTTTGCTAATACACATCTAACTTTCAAAGGGTTTCAAGATTTTGGTGTTTTTCTTGAAGGTATGGTTGGATATCCATGATCTTATACACAACTTTTCAGGTATGTTATTATAGATCAAAATGTGTTTTAAGAATTTCAATTGTGCAGGAGTAGGGTCGCGAGGTAAGAAGAACTTGAAGGAGATGGCAACCGGGACAATATAAAAGGAATATCAGAAGATCCTTAAGGTCTGAAGAGCTTACTGTCGGCTTATGAGTGTTCCTCCTTCGGGATTGTTGGCGTCGGGGTTTCTATGCAAGTCGACTATCGAGACTATTCTCGTCGAATGAAGTGTGTTTATTAGCGGTCGGGGTTGTGAAGGTGGCTGAGTGGGTTGTGAAGGTGTAATGCGGCGGCTGTGTAAATGAAGGTGGATTGTGGGTTGTAGCGGTTTAATGGGGTGGTGCTCAATGATGCTAGGTGTTGGAGAATGGCGCACGGTGGTAAGTGGTGTATATGAGAAGTTGAAAATTGCAAGTGAACAATGTTAGAAAATGTGGGGGTGCAGTTTTGAGTTAGGATTACGGTCATTATGTGAAATGACAAGACAACCCTAGGGATGTTAACAAGATTACGGTCAAACACATAGTCAACTGATGCAATGATGTAAATTGATGGAAATTGCAATCGACAATGAGGCAGGTGCTCATAATTTTCCTAGCGGGTTGCATGTTGATTCTAACAACATAGCATAGGGACGCGAATTGCAATTTAAACTAATAATAATAATAATAATAATAATAATAATAATAATAACAATAATAATAATAATAATAATATAGGGCGAGAGTTGGGTACAAAGTTCATTTTTCCTACAAAGTATCAAAAGTCATAAAACACTATAATGTCAACCATAAAACATACTCAAAACTCACAAATACCAAATAAGAAAGTGAAGATTACTACTAAAATGTCATGTTTGTGGGTTTTGTGTTGTGTTTTGGATGATAAGGTTTTGATTATCGAATGACTAACATTAGTGTGTTTTATGTTGATTATTATGTTGTGTTTTATATATATAGCTATATGATGGTATGTTTGAAGTTTTTTATGGACTGTTAGGTTTAGATATTGTGTTTTAGTGATGTTCACTCCGTTATTTGTGGTTTTGAGTGTGTTTTATAGCTGAAATTGTGGTGTTTTATGACTTTGTAAGAAAAATGGACGTTGTAACCGAACCTCACCCTAATAATATAATACCCTAATAATATAATGTTACTTCACAAGATATGCATTGTTGAATGTACCTTTTGTTAACTAAAATTGTCGCAAGTTGATAATCGATTGTATAATTAGAACGCTATTTATAAATTAATTAATGATAATAATGAATAAAAATAACCACCGTTAATTTCCCATACTTCCAACTAAATAGGTTCGCATATAGAAGGAAATAATACCCACATAAATATGTTTCTAAAATACTAGAGCCATGAAATAAAGGCCAATAAATATTATTCTTCATTCTATTCCCAATAGCATTCCTTGCCCACCAATAGTGGTGCACAAATCGGGTTTTTTAATACTCGGTTTCGGGTATGGAACCGGGTTCGGGTATGACCGGGTTCTATAAAATCGGATTTTGAGAATACCGGGTCGGGTCCGGGTTCGGGTTTTATACAAAAAATGTATACCCTATATACCTGGGTTGGGGTAGGGTCGGGTCGGGTTTTCTAATGCCCGGGACCCTATTTCCGGTTCGGGTATGGAACGGGTATGGATCGGGTATAAAGTATAGAGATTAAATATAAACCAAAAAATGGTCAAAATATACTTTCTAACGGTTATATAGCCGTTACCAAAGTGCAAAACTCGAAAAAACACAAAAAAACGAAAAAACCCGAACAAGGTATTGAAAAACCCGGACCGGGTATTGAAAAAACCCGGTTCCTGGTTCGGGTTGAAACCGGGTACTCGTAAAACCCGGGTTGAAACGGGTATAAAAAAACCCGGTTCCGGGTTTTATAATAGAAATGCATACCCGATCCATACCCTACGGGTAGGGTCGGGTTCGGGTTTGGTTATAAAAAACCCGGGTTTTATAATACCCGGTTCCAGGTTTTTTTCGGGTCCGGGTTCGGGTTTTTTGTGCACCACTACCCACCAAGTTGCTTCATATAGAGTCTGGGCCAAGGTTCAGATCACTTGGGCCCGTCTCGCCGGGACTATCCAGATATATAAAATATGTACATGTTGTTATCAGTGGTTATATTTTATTTAATTATTTAAAGACTAGATTATAATCTCGTGTATTATACAAGTTGAATAATGAAAATGATACACAATATCATACCTAAAAGTTAAAATAATAATAATTCAATAGCATTAGTTTAGCACAAACAACATCACTTACATTTGTACAAGACGAGAACTAATAAGGGATATTGATTTCTAATAATTCCTACTAAACGTTATTGGCCATTTGTAACATCCGTCGAAAAACGGGTTATCCAAACCCGCTTCGTTTATTAATCGAAATATCAGTTTCAAAATTTTGTTTGCTCATTTAATGCATATTTTAATTTTAAACAATACATAACTAATAAACATTTTAGAATATGGAAATTAAAATTTTTAAAAAGTAAAAATAAAACAATTAAAAATAAAAAGGGGCTGCCGGGTTTCGAACCCGGGTCAGCCGGAATACCTTAACACCAAGCACTTAACCACTCCGCCACTAGCTGACTTTGTGAAATCTAGGAAACAACTAAAACATAAGTTCAACCGTGAATCAACCTATTTGCGCCAAACTGAAACCGATATCGGCTTCCAAACGTCCAGGGACTTTTGAGTGATCGCGGATTCTTAATTATAACCGATAAACCGACATTCTTAATCAATTCAGCCTTAAATGAACTTGAATTCATATGATGTTCGGGTTTAGAAACCGAAAACATTCACTTTCTGAATTACTCCAACAATATCATCATCTCGCGACTCAATAACATTCACAGAACCTCTAATTTCACTTTTACTCTAATTTCTGATTGTCGGAATCGTTTTTTGAACTCGCAGGACTTTCGCCGGAAAACCGTGTCTTTCATCAAAACGGTAAATTTCTAAATTCTTTCATCTTCTATCTGTTGTTAGACTTTTACTAACTCAAACCCTCCAATCAGAATCGGTCCCAGACGACGATATCGGATAATCTGCAGTCGCCGGAAAACTTCTGAAAATTTCCTAAATCGCGCTGTGAAACGGTATTATCATTTAAACCTTCTGATAACTCTTGTTTAGTCCTTCAATTCCACAATTAGTTAATCAAAAACTGTTGATTGGTCCGCTCAGACGAGTTCATAAAAACAGAGCCGACGACTTCGCCGGAGTTCTGAGAAAGATCATCTTCCGGTATGTTCATTCCCAAAACCTTTCCTATCCGTTACATTTTAATCACTTATATGCCTGTTAATTGAATTGAACAAGTTCAGTCGAAAATCAGTTGTCTGGGTGATTGTAACGAAGAAGATGAAGTTAGTCTGTATATAAATTTAATATAAATTGGATTATATCTCGGGTTAGACACACAGTCCAGCGGTGGACTGTGTGCAATTGAAACACAGCGATACCGGGTTCGAGTGCCGTCCTTATTCCGATTCGTCACAATATTCAGACTTTTTATAAAACCCAAATATGAAAACTTCCAGTTAGTATATAAGAGAAATAAAAACAAGTGTTTTAACCAGGTTAGACACACAGTCCAGCGGTGGACTGTGTGCAACGTTAATCAACAGGTCCCGGGTTCGAGACCTGATACGCACGCCGGTTCGATAGAATTTAAATCCTTTTTAAGAAATGAATTTTGGAATAAATTAAATAGTATATAAATATAATTAAAAATAGAAATATTTCGGGTTAGACACGTAGCTCAGTTGGTAGAGCTGCGTGCACGCGTATGGGAGGTCACAAGTTCGAACCTCACTCATTGCAAACAATATACACGACCGAACCGGTCAACAAGTCAAAGTCAATGGTCAACGGTCAACCCAAAAAGTCAACAATTTTTTTTATATTTTTATTTATTTATTTAATTTAAAAATCAATTAAAAATACTTAAAAATAATGTTTTTAAAGTTAGAAAATAGCCTTAAACTCACAAAAATATATCTAAAAATCCTATTAAAATTATTAATAAAATCCACTCATTTATCATACCTTTTCGTTATTATTAGGTTAGTTATTCCTCGTCGATCAATCCTCTAAACTCGTGCGCATTCAACATCTTCAACCGAATGCACCCAATGTGAGTGAATCTCTACAAATTCCCCGTTTTAATCATGTTTTTGGGGTGTGTCATGTGTCTTATTATTTGTTACACTTAAACAATTGTGCATCCATCATATCCATGATCAAATGTGTATTCAATATGTATCAACTGTTTGTGTGGTTAATGTTTAGATTAAATTTATCATTTTCAGTACATACATTATCATAGGCCGCCGCTCCCCATTACCTATGAGCGTGAGCCGTTCCCCATTACCTATGAGCGTGAACGAGGCGTTGCCAACATACGATCGGCTCCGTTTGATTGAGCCTTGATCGCACATACATTTCATCATAGGCCGTCTGCTCCCCATTACCTATGAGCGTGAACGAGACGTTGCCAACATTTACATTATCATTCATGTTATATATTCATGCAAGGTTGTTTGTTATTGTATGTTATTGTTATTGTTATTGTATGTTTATTTACGTTTGCTCACATATGATTATTGCATAATTTTCCATAATAAATATAACAAGAAATCAATAATAAATGTTTTCTAACAAGGTTCACTCGCCAACTTTTGTTGACCCAAAAATCCCCATTTTTACACATGATACAGGTGATCCAGATGTAGCAAGAAACATATAGGATGGCTTAGAAGAATAAACCGGTTTAGACTTTGGATTGTTTAGTTAGTTATTTTTCTTTGTAATTGTATGAACATGTTTGGAATATTGAGGATGTAATTTTGAATATAATAAATATGAAACATATTAGTAAACATCATGAGCTTTGGTGATAACCCAATTATGCCCCGACTCTTATTCCGCTGCGGGTCGGGGTGTGACAGATTGGTATCAGAGCCATGACTATAGGGATATAGGATAGGTTATTAGACCCTTAGAGCCTATACTATAGTTGATTAGAATTTTTAAATTATTTGTGTGTTACATGCAAAATTCATGATGTTTATATGTTTTATGTTTATCGTTACATTCAATGTTATGCAAGCATGTTCATAAATACATATTAATATACAATGCCTATCATGAATCATATTCTCATAACATATCATATCCATGAGAGCACACACCACACAATTTCCATGACTTTTGCAACGATTTTTGTTTTTCAAATCACATCAAAGTGAGTTCTCATGACGGGCATGTAGTAACTGGAAGGGTACAAGTACCGGTAGTCGGAACGTCCTGTCTAGGCTTGGCATTCGTATAAATCCAAAATAAAGGACCAGTTTGCCTACCTGGGGACTAATGATGAGAGTACGAAGGACCTATTAGGCCAAAGCATGCTATACCAAACGTCGTGTGAGCTAACCCCACTTTGAGTTGTCATTGTGTCTACACCTGGACACCCTCCGACCATACATCTCGCGAACATATTTCATGGTTTTCATTCGGGTGATGCGAGTGTTAAAACCGCCAATACCAATGTGAATCCTACCAAGCCAATAGTCATGGGGGCCCACATGACTATTCAGGTGAAGGTATGGGGGACATTTGAGGCCCAAACATGAGCAAACCCAAGACATCCTATGGATGTAGTTGCATTAATGATGTTTATGTTATTTTTATTATTTTTAACGACACATGACACCTAAAAACTTCTTAAACTCACAATCTTCCTATGTACGTTCCTGTAGATGTCGACTAGGCAACTACGTGGAGGTAGAAGGTCAGGAAGGTCAAACGAACGCTTGGCCACTCAAATCGCAAAACAAATGGCCGCGGTGCTTCCTGACATCGTAATTCAAGTCCAACAAGCTCTCGCCACAAATCCCATCAATCCTCCCCATCAAGAAGACCAGAACGTCGACAACCCTCCCTCCAAAAAGTGCTCTTACAAACACTTCAAGTCTTGCGATCCCCGAAATTTGAAGGGACCGAAGGTGTCACTGCTCTCCTCCACTGGTTTGAGGAAATGGAAAACACCTTCCTCAATTGCGATTGTCCCAAGGATCGCAAGGTACGTTACACAACCGGGAAACTATTTGGAGTAGCTCTTACCTGGTGGAACACAGAGAAGGGTAAGAGAGGAGTCGAAGATGCTATGGCCTTAACATGGGAAGAGTTAAGGGAAATAATGACAAGACGCTTCTGTCCAAGAACCGAAATCAAGAAGTTGGAAGATGAATTCCACTCGTTAAAACAAAAGGAGGAGATCATACTTCCTACAACAAAAGGTTTCTAGAGTTGAACCAAATGATCCCCAACTTGTTCACCCCAGTGTATCCGCTTGGTCGAACACTATATTCGAGGCCTTCCCTCGAAAATTCAAGACTCAGTTCTCAGCACTTCGCCTGTGACACTTGCAGCCGCAATGGAACTAGCTACCGAACTTACCGAAAATCGCATTCGAAACGGTAATTCAAAGAGGAGAAAAAGAAAGCCCCAATTGAGGCTCAAACTTCAAACCATTCTGGCTCCTCTTCGACGTTTACTGGTAAAAGGAACCGAACACCAGAAACTTTGCTGTCACACAAACAAATTTCCCTATCCCTGCTGCACCCATCACTCAAGTTGCCCCCTCACCTGCACCATATAAAAAGCCATACTCCGGCCCATACCCAAAATGCAACCGTTGCCAATACCATCACTTTCCGGATCATCCCTGCCAACATTGCACCGGCTGTGGCCGCGCAGGTCACACCATCCAAACCTGTCGTGCACTTCAGCGAACGAACCGCAATCAACCCTCAACCCAGACCCACCATCAGATAGTGGGTCAAGCCCAACAACCTTTACTCCTACCACCTGCTCAACATGTAGCCCAATCCTACTACCAACCCAACTATCCCATGATACAACCTATGCGGGCTTGTTACAACTGTGGAGACCCAAACCACTTTAGAAACACTTGTCCACGCTTGGTGAACATCATTCATGCCCAAGCTCAAGCAAATCTGGTGAATCAAGCTAACCAAGCTCCACCACTTGCAAGAGGAAGAGCTTACAACATCAACGCCAATCCTGTTGAAAATAATAACGGCCCAAACGAATCACCCAACTAGTTTTTCCTCACCAAGAATCAAGACTCAACTCCAAATCGTCTAGTTTTAATGTTTTCTTTATGTTATCTCAATCTTTCCGTATCCCAGTTGTAAAATTTGGAAATTATGTATCCAAGAATTTTAATGCGAATTGATATTACAGTTTTGTTTTATACTCATTGATTTAACATTCATATCATCATACATCTCGACGTATCTCAATCTCATCATTTAAAGAAGTTGGGTTGTGTCACACTTTTACATAGACTGACATTTCAGAATTGAGACTCAAGCTTTGGTTGTTGTGTTTGTTTATGTTTTAGAGTCACATAGAACTGATCATGATTTACTGATAAAGCCAACGAAAATTTGACAAAAATATGGTGGATACGCCGCTGGTACTTCCTATATATAAGTATTCTTGGCAAAGGATCAAAAGCATTACCAGGAGGTTATGAGAAGTTCCGTGTAGGTTTAAATATCGTCATGGTTGAAGTTGTTGTTTTATGATACATACCTTATCATTTCAAACGTATCAGTTCCCTCAAAACTATTATGCATAAAATCATAAGCGACATTAAAGATCAAATCCGAGAAGCCCAGCATGTTTCAGTAACGGAAAAAGACGTACGCAAGGAGCTGTCTTGTGGAGCTGAACTTAAAATTGAAACTAAATCCGACGGTATTCTGTACTATCTAGATCGCATATGGATTACTGACCACAATAACCTTCGTGAATTCCTTATGAATGAGGCACACAAAACACGATACTCTGTACACCCAGGCGCCGACAAGATGTATCAAGACTTCGATACACCTACTGGTGGCCTGGTATGAAGAAAGATATCGCTGTTTTTGTTTCCAAGTGCCTTACATGTTCCAAAATAAAAGCTGAACATCAAAGACCCTCAGGACTTCTAGTCCAACCTGAAATACCTGTATGGAAGTGGGAAAACATAACCATGGACTTCATTACCGGGTTACCTCGCACCTCCAGTGGGTATGACACTATATGGGTAATCATTGATCGTCTTACAAAAATCAGCTCACTTCATTCCGATTCGCGAGGACTTCAAGAACGAGAAGTTAGCTCGTATCTAAATCAGCGAGATCGTAAATCGTCATGGTGTACCGTTAAGCATTATTTCAGATCGTGATGGTCGTTTCACTTCACGAACATGGCAAGCCGTACAAGCCGCTTTGGGTACACGATTAGACCTCATACCGCTTATCATCCTCAAACTGATGGACAATCTGAACGCACCATCCAAACTCTTGAAGATATGCTTCGAGCATGTGTCATAGATTTCAAGGGAAATTGGGACGCTCATCTACCATTAGTTGAACTTTCGTACAACAACAGCTATCATTCAAGTATCGGCATGGCACCTTTTGAAGCTTTATATGGTCGTAAGTGCCGATCTCCAGTATGTTGGCACGAAATTGGAGAAGCTCAAATCACCGGTCCAGAATTGATTCAAGAAACCGCAGACAAGATCCATCAAATTCGAAACAATCTTCTAGCGGCTCAAAGTCGTCAAAAGAGTTATGCAGATAAACGACGAAAGCCTTTGGAATTTAACATTGGTGATCATGTACTTTTAAAAGTATCACCGTGGAAGGGAGTAGTTCGTTTTGGCCAGAAGGGCAAGCTAGCACCATGCTACGTAGGACCTTTCAAGATACTCGAAAGAGTAGGACCCGTAGCATACAAGCTTGACCTACCAGAAGAACTCAACAGAATTCACCCCACATTTCATGTATCAAACTTAAAGAAGTGCCTCGCCGATGAAAACCTCCATATTCCCCTGGAAGATATTCAGATCGATGAATCTATGCACTTCATTGAAAGACCAGTAGAGATCATGGACTTCGGAGAAAAACGTTTAAGACGGAGTCGTATTCCAATTGTTAGGGTACGCTGGGAGTCGAAACGGGGACCTGAGTTTACTTGGGAACGTGAAGACTCAATGCGCGAAAAATACCCGCATCTTTTTCCTGTTACCACTACTACTTAAATTTCGGGGCGAAATTTCTAAAAGTAGGGGCACTGTAACATCTGTCGGGTTATCCAAACCCGCTTCGTTTATTAATCGAAATATCAGTTTCAAAATTTTGTTTGCTCATTTAATGCTTATTTTAATTTTAAACAATACATAACTAATAAACATTTTAGAATATGGAAATTAAAATTTTTAAAAAGTAAAAATAAAACATTTAAAAATAAAAAGGGGCTGCCGGGTTTCGAACCCGGGTCAGCCGGAATACCTTAATACCAAGCACTTAACCACTCCGCCACTAGCTGACTTTGTGAAATCTAGGAAACAATTAAAACATAAGTTCAACCGTGAATCAACCTGTTTGCGCCAAACTGAAACCGATATCGGCTTCCAAACGTCCAGGGACTTTTGAGTGATCGCGGATTCTTGATTATAACCGATAAACCGACATTCTTAATCAATTCAGCCTTAAATGAACTTGAATTCATATGATGTTCGGGTTTAGAAACCGAAAACATTCACTTCCTGAATTACTCCAACAATATCATCATCTCGCGACTCAATAACATTCACAGAACCTCTAATTTCACTTTTACTCTAATTTCTGATCGTCGGAATCGCTTTTTGAACTCGCCGGACTTTCGCCGGAAAACCGTGTCTTTCATCAAAATGGTAAATTTCTAAATTCTTTCATCTTCTATCTGTTGTTAGACTTTTACTAACTCAAACCCTCCAATCAGAATCGGTCCAGACGACGATATCGGATAATCTGCAGTCGCCGGAAAACTTCTGAAAATTTCCTAAATCGCGCTGTGAAACGGTATTATCATTTAAACCTTTTGATAACTCTTGTTTAGTCCTTCAATTCCACAATTAGTTAATAAAAAACTGTTGATTGGTCCGCTCAGACGGAGTTCATAAAAACAGAGCCGACGACTTCGCCGGAGTTCTGAGAAAGATCATTCCGGTATGTTCATTCCCAAAACCTTTTCTATCCGTTACATTTTAATCACTTATATGCCTGTTAATTGAATTGAACAAGTTTAGTCGAAAATCAGTTGTCTGGGTGATTGTAACGAAGAAGATAAAGTTAGTCTGTATATAAATTTAATATAAATTGGATTATATCTCGGGTTAGACACACAGTCCAGCGGTGGACTGTGTGCAATTGAAACACAGCGATATCGGGTTCGAGTCCGTCCTTATTCCGATTCGTTACATTATTCAGACTTTTTATAAAACCCAAATATGAAAACTTCCAGTTAGTATATAAGAGAAATAAAAACAAGTGTTTTAACCAGGTTAGACACACAGTCCAGCGGTGACTGTGTGCAACGTTAATCAACAGGTCCCGGGTTCGAGACCTGATACGCACGCCGGTTCGATAGAATTTAAATCCTTTTTAAGAAATGAATTTTGGAATAAATTAAATAGTATATAAATATAATTAAAAACAGAAATATTTCGGGTTAGACACGTAGCTCAGTTGGTAGAGCTGCGTGCACGCGTACGGGATGTCACAAGTTCGAACCTCACTCAGTGCAAACAATATACACGACCGAACCGGTCAACAAGTCAAAGTCAATGGTCAACGGTCAACCCAAAAAGTCAACAATTTTTTTTATATTTTTATTTATTTATTTAATTTAAAAATCAATTAAAATACTTAAAAATAATGTTTTAAAGTTAGAAAATAGCCTTAAACTCACAAAAATATATCTAAAAATCCTATTAAAATTATTAATAAAATCCACTCATTTATCATACCTTTTCGTTATTATTAGGTTAGTTATTCCTCGTCGATCAATCCTCTAAACTCATGCGCATTCAACATCTTCAACCGAACGCATCCAATGTGAGTGAATCTCTACAAATTCCCCGTTTTAATCACGTTTTTGGGGTATATCATGTGTCTTATTATTTTTACACTTAAACAATTGTGCATCCATCATATCCATGATCAAATGTGTATTCAATATGTATCAACTGTTTGTGTGGTTAATGTTTAGATTAAATTTATCATTTTCAGTACATACATTATCATAGGCCGCCGCTCTCCATTACCTATGAGCGTGAGCCGTTCCCCATTACCTATGAGCGTGAACGAGGCGTTGCCAACATACGATCGGCTCCGTTTGATTGAGCCTTGATCGCACATACATTTCATCATAGGCCGTCTGCTCCCCATTACCTATGAGTGTGAACGAGACGTTGCCAACATTTACATTATCATTCATGTTATATATTCATGCAAGGTTGTTTCTTATTGTATGTTTTATTGTTATTGTTATTGTATGTTTATTTACGTTTGCTCACATATGATTATTGCACAATTTTCCATAATAAATATAACAAGAAATCAATTATAAATGTTTTCTAACAAGGTTCACTCGCCAACTTTTGTTGACCCAAAAATCCCCATTTTTACACATGATACAGGTGATCCAGATGCAGCAAGAAACATATAGGATGGCTTAGAAGAATAAACCGGTTTAGACTTTGGATTGTTTAGTTAGTTATTTTTCTTTGTAATTGTATGAACATGTTTGGAATATTGAGGATGTAATTTTGAATATAATAAATATGAAACATATTAGTAAACATCATGAGCTTTGGTGATAACCCAATTATGCCCCGACTCTTATTCCGCTGCGGGTCGGGTGTGACACCATTGACAGTCACATCTTTTTTATTCCCCGTGAAAGTTCCACCTTTCAACTATTTTTCCTCCACTGGTCCTCGAGTAAAAAAACATAAGGGAGTTATGTTTTTTCTCCAAATCACGAACTGACGTTTTAAGGCTTTTAATCAGAACGATGATACGAGTCGAATGATGTAAAACTTACCTTGAAGTTGGAGTTTTTTTTAGTGAAATATTCTTTATAAATTTTTTTTACATGTTTCAATAAGGTTAGGCCTCTAATTGAACCGAACGAAATGAACAATGTTCGTGTTTGTTCCTAAACACATTTTTTGTTCATGTTCGTTCAATTAGAAAATGGGTATCTTATTTTTGTTTAAGTTCGTTTATTTAAAACCTACACAAACGTAAACGGACATAAACAAACAAACTTAAACGAACATATATTAACAAACAATAAATATTATAAATGAATTTCATTGTAAAAAGCCATTTTTATTACTAGAAAACCTAATTACCATATATTTATATAAATAGTTAGAAAGTTCCTTCTATGTTTAACATTCATATAAAAAATAACTACTTATGTATTTACATCGAAAAGAACATAAACGAACAAAAATAACAAATGTAAATATATGAACGAGCATAAACGGATGTTCACGAACATAAATGAACAAACAAAACGTGTGTTCATATTCCTTCGTTTAATTAAATAAACAAAAAAATGTGTTCATATTCGTTTGTTTATTAAATAAATGAATATAAACGAACTTCCCGCCGAACAAGTTCATGAACGTTCGACTCGTTTACAGCCCTAAATAGGGTGAGTCTAAATGTACCATCTCCCTTACTAAGTTATACCCTATTGTGAGTGAAAAAATGATAAGCCTCACTCACTGGTATGTGAGGGGATTGGTACATTAGACTATATGTCGTGGGAGAGCATGAAGAGGGAGCATTAAGCGCCACGTGGTAGCCATGTCGATGTCAGCACAAGGGCATGGTAAAAAACACGGGGTGTGAAAGTGGCATTGTTATAAACAAAATAGACAAGAACCAATCAAAACCAATTCAAAATTCAACAACCAATGAAAAGCCGCCACCTCAGACCCTGCAATCCCTCCACGCCGGTGAAAACTAACCCGCCCCCTCCCCACATCGCCCTCCACACCCGCCTCGGGCTGGTTTGCCCTACGTGGAAAGACTTTCACGTCTCCAAATCACGCCCACTTCCAGTGGCGAAGCTTGAAATTTCCGACCGGGGAGTCGGAAGTAACCGGACCTAAAATTATACCTAAAAAATTATCTAACAGAGGGGTTGAAAACGCATATACCAAAAAAACTCTATACAAAAACTACATAACGAACAATACTTAACGAAAAGTTCAAGGGTCGGACGCCCCCTGAACCTCCACTGGGCTACGCCCATGCCCCCTTCTTATGTCTTAGTTGCACCCTTTTTACAAATGTTAACTGCTATTTGGATAAACTTAAAAAAGTTTAGTTTATGAGTCCACAATCACATGAAATGGGTCAACAATCACAAGTTCCGTGTTCAAATAAAGGGGCTTCGGCCATGTGACCAGCTCATGTTTCCTGCCCTCCTAAACAAAACAAACTATTATTTAAACCCTAATTTCCAAGAAACTGCAAGATCTACCATTCACCAGTGACGTAGCCTCAATAAAGGTAACCCCATTCCGTCTTAAATCATTCAATGCATCAAGGTACCTGCTCAAATTAGCCTCTAAAACCCAAAATCAATCAAGATTTTAATCATCATACCAAAGGATCTGAAATTCTGACCAAAAAATTGGATTTTGATTGAGGGTTTTGGTTTATGAGATTTATATTGAGAAATCTGAATTGGGTTTGCTAAAAACTTGGATTTTTGCTTCAGGGGTTGTGGTTTATGAGATTAATATTGAGAAATCTGATTGGGTGTTGTTGATTGAAAGATTTCTTGAAAGGGTTTTGATTTGTGAAGGTTATTTTGGGAGAAAGTTTATGTATTTGAGATCCATATGGTAGATTGACTCGAATTTAGGCAAGTCAACCGGTTTGTGATATTAAAGTTTCTATTTTTAGTGTTTGATGCATATGGTTGTTGTCATCGTTGGAAAAGATTGTCTGGCGAACGTGTTCTTGTGGGTTCTCCGGCGGTTTTCTCTGCGTTGTGTTGAGCAAACTGCTAGAGATAGATGGGATAAAAGGTATTTCATACTGCAGGGTGGGTAGAAAGATTTTGTAGTATTTCGGAGCGAAATCGAAGTTGTTGTTTGGATTTTGGTATTTAGATTATTGTTCAATAATGGGTTCTTCCCAAGGTTCTTCGTTGTCTACGAATGTGGCCGGGTTGGTTGAGGGTTCTGCGATGGATACGTTGCCGGTGTATGTAAAGGAACTGATTGCTGGCGGTGCTGCGGGAGCATTTGCTAAAACTGCTGTTGCTCCACTGGAACGAATTAAGATTTTATTGCAGGTGGGCCTTCAATCAATTTCCTGCTCATTTATTGTTAATTTATATTGTTTGCAATGCTGATTGGTTGTTTTTTTTTACATTCAGACGCGAACGCAAGGTTTTCACTCGCTTGGAGTCTATCAATCGCTCAAACGGCTACTAAAACACGAAGGGGTTCCTGGATTTTACAAGTACGGTTTTCGACTTTCGAGTTTCCCTTTTGTTAATTAGATTTGATTAATGTGATATAATACATGTATACATTTTTATGTTTTTAGGGGAAATTACATGAATACATTTTTTTTTATGTTTTTAGGGAAATGGTGCTAGTGTTCTTAGAATTGTTCCATATGCAGCATTGCATTTCATGACATATGAGCAATACCGATGTTGGATATTAGACAACTACTCTGTATTTGGTACAGGGCCTGTTGTAGATCTTCTAGCAGGTTCAGCAGCTGGAGGGACTGCTGTTTTGTGCACGTATCCCCTGGATTTGGCTCGCACCAAACTTGCGTATCAAGTGAGCCATCGCACTACAAACATGTGTATTTGTTAGCCGTGTGCATATATATACATTTTACTTATTCGGTACGAATATTAATATTATAGGTTGTGGACGCAAAAGCAAGTGTAGGGAATGGTTCTAAAAGTATTACCGCACCACCTCGTTACAGTGGCATTAAAAATGTGTTGGAGAGTGTTTACAGAGAGGGTGGGATGCGTGGCTTGTACCGGGGTGTAGGTATGTAAACACTAACCGTCCAAATTGCAAATCTTAAAAGTACACGTTTTTATGTAGATTTATCTTTATTTATTTTATATTTATAAACACTAGGTCCAACCCTTATTGGTATACTGCCATATGCTGGGTTGAAGTTTTACATATACGAAGAGCTAAAGAGCCGTGTATCTGAGGAGAATCAGAGATCGATCATGATGCGTCTTTCATGTGGTGCTTTGGCTGGTTTATTTGGTCAAACTTTTACATACCCTTTAGATGTTGTTAGAAGACAGATGCAGGTTTTTATTTTATTTTATATTTTTATAAAGATTTTCTAGTTTTGTGCGGTGTTTGATTATAAATATGTGATTTGGTTTTTAGGTTGAAAATCTTCAAGCTGGTGGTGGTGCGAGACACGCGAGTACATGGAAGGGGATTACCACAATTGTTTCTGAACAAGGTTGGAGGCAATTGTTTGCTGGCCTCAGCATTAATTATATTAAGGTAGATGCTTATAAAGTTCGTTTTTTAGTTTATTAGTACGCCTTTATGCATAATTGGTTCGATATGTTTAGACCAATGGTATACTTTAAGATGTTGCTGTATTGTAGAAATAGGTCTCTTTTATGGGACAGTATGTATATAACCATGGTTCTAGAATTCGCTAGGCGCTCCCGGGTTTGTCAACTGGGGAGTTGCGAGTACTCGGCCTAGGCGGAGTGTACCCTGGGAGTACTCGGACATGTTAATTTATTAAGAAATTAATTTTCAGGAAATTCTATATGTGTCAAATATCATAAGTTTAGTAGTATTTATAACAAAATACGTGAATATCAATATAAATAAAAATTACAACTTCATATAGTAAAGAATTTCAAAAATCGATATTCATTCTTTAATATGATAAGACTTAGGAGGTATGTTTATTTTTTGAAGTCAAACTCGGCCCGAGTTGACCAAATTAGATCCGATTCTGGCCGAGGTTGACCGCATTTGATCAGTTCGGAGTAGTTAGGCGGAGTTGAAGAAAATCGTCTCAACAACCTACCTTGTAGCGATTACTCGGTCTTTTAGATCTTGTTTTACAACATTGTATATAACACGAGGCGGAATGTTTTAGGAAGTTAAGATACATATGAGGATATGTGGTTCGGTTTATGGTCAATTATGTGTTCTTGACATGACTATATAATGTATATTTTTTTCTGTATGTGGCAAAATGGGAAGTCTGGCCGGTTTTGCCATGGGGTCAAAACTAGCAACTTTTTGTATGGTTCAAAATGTGTCGAGTTGCGTGGACCCATAGGGCTGTTCAAAAAGCTCGCGACTGACCGCTTTGCTTGTAGCTCGCTCGAAAAAAACTAGCTAAAAAAATCAATTCGACACGACCTGAGCCGAGCCGCCTCGCTTTGTAACTGAGCAAGCTCGAGCTCGAGCAACTTCGGTTCGGCTCGTTGGCTCGTCCAGGACCCACGACATTTTTGTCCAATGTTTTAAACATTTTTCATAAATAACGGGTATGGGTTATGATTACAAAATCTATGCTACTATGTTAATACACTTTGGGCGACTTTCAACTTGTTTTACGCATGATGAAACACAACTAATATTAGACATCGACACATCTAAATCTTGATTTGCTGCATCCTACTGACCATGAGTTCACATTTGTTGTTGTTAACAGATTGTTCCTTCAGTTGCGATCGGTTTCACCGCATATGACATGATGAAGTCATGGCTTCGCATACCTCCTCGACAGAAAAAACAATCAGTCTCTGCTGCTTAAGTTCTCAACAAGGAAAAATAAAAGCAAGTGGAATATTCAAATCTTTCGGTTTCAAATTGTCATTATAAGATTCCATTTGTTGAATATAAAATTGTCATTGAGGATTTGAGGTTGCAGATAGTCCTTAACATGTCTGTTAGGTGGCCATGTATAACAATATAAGCAGTGTTTAAAACTTTGAAATTAAGGTATACCTTTCTTCCCCACAGTTGCATCTCTTTATGTCAAAAAAAAAAAAAAAAAAAACTATGCTTTATGTTGGAAAGTTGTTGATGTCCTTATTTCAAAGTGTTTTCGTGTCTAAGGTTACACATTATAGTATACGCCATCCGTTTTGATGGAGACGTCATATAAGTGTTATGAAATACCTGTATCCATAGATACATATGCCAAAGATTTAATCTCACCGATAATCGCCTCTATCTTGGTTGGGACTTTGGAAAGAAAGAAATTGTTCCGAGCTCACCAAAGACTCCAGCAACCGACCAGCACTAAAGATTGAACCATCATGTTCATCAAATGGCGGTTTGGTGTGTATGGCGAGCTCGAAACGACCTTGTCTTCAGTCGTAAAGGAGCTAATGTGGACAGGGCGGTTGAGGAGACAAATTTCATGTCATTCTTGTGGATCTGTATCCGGGCGAAAGCTCAAGCACATAGCAACTGGTGAAGATGTGATCCACCTATTTCGCCACAGACCAGCAGAAACAACAAACGTTGGGCCATTCAAAGTCCTTCTTTTGATCAATGTGTCGGTTGATAGGACGCGTTGCAAAAACGGCTTTCCATCCAAAACGTACTGAGCTTCAAAGGAAGCCATTCATTTGGGAGAGGGGAGTTCCTTTAAAAGAGCTTTTTAACCGAAGCAATCGTAAAGTCACCTTTATTATCACCCATTCAACGCCATTTAACAAAACCATCCTTAAAGTCGTATAAGCTGATATAGACCGTCAGAATCCAGCTCATTAATAGCCTCTCCATCCAAAATTTGGGTCTTCCAGTTCCAGTTCAGCGAACTCAGATTCCCGCTGGCAAAGACACAACGATCAGCCACCCAACATGTTTTGTCGGCCTCTAAACGAAACAATCTAGGGAAAACAATGTTGAGAGGTTTATCTCGTATCTAACCAGAATCAGGTTTTATTCCCATCCAGTTCACCTCTGATGGCCAGCAAAAGGGCCAGATTAGAGGACGCAATGTGGTTTTCGAGCTTCACGATAGAGCACCAAGTTCCGTTCAGCGACTTCTTATGAGTCAGTGCAGGCCAAGTTCTATGGGTATAAGCAACGCATTAATAAATCTTCTCCAAAGACGAAACAAGAGAAAGATTCGAAACAATACCAACATTACTTATATACAATATGTTAACGACATTTTGTTAACAAAATCTGAATTTTTATGATTGAGAGGGCAGTTTGATAGTGTTTAAATAAAAAATTAAAGTGTAAAATGAAGAAAAGTAGTTTAGAGGTTATCCCACATCGGTAGGGAGAGAAAGCAAAGGGGGAGTGAGTAAAAAGGAAAAGGGGCCACAAGGATAGGTACTTACCTTGACGGGGTTAATGGATGATCAAGAAGGTCTATGGCCTAGGTTGGTGATATCCATTGCACTTAGGAGGGGTGCCTGCCTAAGGTCGGCCCAAGTGGTCGAGCCTACGATATAATTTGTGGTAGTGGAGGACTGTGTTTGTGCGGCCTCTGCCTAACACTCTAGTATCAACCTTTTTTATTGGTTCAACGACGAATCTTCTGATCTCATCCAATGGTGTTGGTTGGTGCAAAATGGTTTTTGACCTTATTCTGGTCTAAGATGGTGGACCATGTCTTCTCTCCCAAGTCGTGTTCCTTACAAAAATGGTGATTAATAAGCGAGAAAGATTAAATTACACAGGAGATAAAATTGGTAACTAATAAGCGAGAAAGATTAAATTACACATGAGATAATTCTCACTATCTTGTTGTTTAGGTACAATCAATATTGATGGACTATGTTTAACCCCCATAATATCTAATACCTAAAAAGTTGATTTGACTGGTAGACTGGGTACCATTGCTGGTTTTAATGGTGTGGTGAGTTAGGCCTGGATTAGAGTGATTTTGGTGACCTTTTTTTTTAATTTGATTGTGTAGTGCCGACCTTATTGTAACTAGGGTTCCTAGTTTACTTACCCGTTAAATATTAATCTAAATTTTAATAAAAGACTTCAATTAATATCAAATGACATATTTTCCTTCAATCTCTTAATTTTTTTATAAGTTTTATTTAATATTTTAATATATTTTTTAGCATTTAATAATATATAACATAAAATACTTTATTAATTTTATCAAATAGAATTTAAAGTTCGATTATTATATATACTTTTTTTTTCTTCTTCTCTTCATGTTCCATACAAATCATAAAGTATTTCAAACTTAATACCTGCAACCAAAAACACAAAGCTCTATCTAGGATCATAAGTCGGTAGGATCATAAACTTTTACATATTATAATAAATATAATAATATAATAAATAATAATAAATTTAATACAGCTAAAAATTTAAACTCACGTAAACATGATAATATAAAGACACAAATAAATGTATAATATATTATTCTATAACAGAAAAAACATATCTATATAATTATATTTTTTCAAAATAATTATAAAATATAACTATATAATCCAAATATTTTTCTTATTTATTATTGATTATATTTTAATTTATGGTTGTAATTTAAAATCTATAATAGTTAAGTATTTCTCATTATTGTAAAAGATATTTACATAGGTCCTTTAATCTACATTTTACTGGTAGGATAAACTAATATGATAGGTTTGATTTGCTTTAGTTATTAACAATAACAAATATATAACTTAACGTAACAATCACTATAATACTTTGCGCGATGAAGTGAGAATTCAGTATCGATCGGTATTGGTTTATTTGTGACGATACTAGCACTTGGTATGCAAAAAAAAAACCATAATACTAAAGTGCAGCCATTAATGAAATTTGTGCTCAAGCTAATGTTTAAGATTAACATTACTTACAAATTCTTCATGTGTAGCTTTCTATTTCAAATTATTTTTTATAACGGCAGATCTCTTCTAAATCACCGTCTGGGGGTTTTGAAACCAAAACCCCCTCTTCCCATACCCTGTTGTTTAAAGGCTTTATCTTTACCAATAGACCACCATCTCATTGGTCCATTTCAAATTATTTATAATTCAAGTTGTGTAAATTATAAGTTTTAACTAATGTATTTAATGATAATTATCAATAACTATCTGTGATATATTGGACTTTTATTGTGTAATTTTATTTCAAAATTATTCTGTTTCTCTTTAAATTTTTTTAAAAATTGACACTTTTCTTATTAAGGGTTGTTATAAGCAATTTTCGTACGATATAAATCATCTTTACTTACGAGAGATATTATCTTTATTCGATCTGTGTAATACACGAGTGTATAATCTAGTAAAAAATAAATTAAGCCATTATTTACTTTTAAGCTGTGTGACAAACCGCTAAAGATGAAAAAAGAAAAGGGTTATTGGATTTTATCACCCTAACTATTGGCTATTGGCCGCTGCCACCCCCCAACTATCACTTTGACGCCCGTCACCCCCAACTTAACACTTAGTGTGTTCTGCCACCACGTTGTTAACTGATCACTAACTTTTGATCTTGGTACTATATTTTTGGGGGCGCCATAGGGATCCTAGGAAGGTTTTAGGGATTTAGGACACCTCAAAAGTATAAAAAAACATGTTAATGACGCACGTTATAAAAATTGCACGTCATTAATATCACACCCCAACCGATGGCGGAATCATCGGGGTAGTGGCACTAGGCGAATCAGATCGATCAAGAGATCGCATAACAGTCATTTCAAAGATGATAATCAACATTCAATATCCCATACTATCAAACTCATATAACCTTCAAAACAACTATTACAATTCAACAAAATCTCTTAAACACAATCCAATTCGATCTCCCCTAGATTTTATTACAAACCGTTCTAAAACAAACTAAATAAAACAAACTAATCTAAGCACGCAAAATCCAAGGCATCCAAGCTAAATCCTCAACCTGTTACATACGTTAAAATACAAGTCAATACAATAAGTAAAGGTGAGCATACAGGTTTTTGGTAATACTAGCATAATAGAGAAAGCGTTCGCGAAATAATCTAACTACATATCATGATACACCAAAACACATCACACAGATAAACATAGGCTTATTTCTCATGCTAACTACCGTGAGAAGGCTTGCGCGTCCATCCTAACTAGACCTCGTCGGGTGTAAGCCACACTATAGTACCATACTAGCTAAGGAGGCAAGTTAACGAAAATAAGTCCTAGTCACATGCTTCTAGTATCACGTATTGAGCATATATAATCAGATTATTCGCGTGTGATAAACAGTTTGATTTGTGAAGTGATTTTGATATAAGAACATATGTAACACCCAAAAAGTGTGTTAAAGCGAAAATGAGTTAAGTATACTCACAATCGGTGCGTTTAGGAGAGAGTAGACGATTGTCGAGAGGTGAAGAGGAGCGCCGGATCAGCCTGCATACGCGAACGGAAGTGCATCAGTCTCCGAAAAGCTGAAACGGTTAAGTTTAGATTGAACAGTAGGCAAGTTCGTCCAAACTTGTATGTAAACATACAAGTTCGAGCGAACTTGTAAGGTTTTTGGTGATGTTAGAGTCAAGTTCGGGCGAACTTGTAAGTTTCTCAGGGAAACTTGACAAGTTCGAGCGAACTTGTGGGATTTTGGTATGAGAAGAGACAAGTTCGGCCGAACTTGTGAAGTTTCCTGAGAAACTTTGCATGTTCGAGCAAACTTGAGGGTTACTGAAGTAAAATCTGAGTATTTCCACTCAAGTTCGGCCGAACTTGACCCCTTGAGGGCAAGTTCGAGCAAACTTGACTTCCTGTGCTGTAAAAATCAGTGCAATCTCGAGCGAACTTTATGTTTTCGGGTCCTAAATCTTGCGTTTTCGCGTTGTTTGCTGAGAAAATCGAGTGCCCACCCTCCAACCTTAAGCCACTGAGTAAAACTTAGGCTGGAGAGGTCTTTTGGAGCGAACTTAGCCATTTTACAGAAACTCAGGCTAATCCGGGCGAACTTGATGGTTCGTGTAACGCCTCGCGTTTCCATACTTTCTATTTATAGCAAGCTCACGTTGTATTTGTATTTTGGGAAACCTTGTATCTCGTAATTATTCTTCGTTGTAAACCATTGTAATCTGAGACTTGAATCATAATGGAAAATCATATTTTATTCATGTTATACTTAGTCATAATCATTTCATACTTATACATTCAAACATGTAACGCATACTTGTGATATTCATAAAGCGTATGATGAACTTGCAAATACGTGACATCCATACATTATACGGTACTTATACATGATACATATATACAATTATACTTGTTTATAATTGTTCTTGCGATAAACTGACTTAAAACCCCCTGAAAATGCACATTTTATGCTTAAAACACCCAAAACCCCTAGATATAGACCCCAGGGGGCTGTTTTGCCAAAAATGAAACTTATCCCAGACTCTCGCGGGCCGCCAGCGTGTCCTCCTTCCTTTCTCGTGGCCCGCCAGCCATCCATTTTGGCAGAAAGTTGATTTTGGCTCATTATTGGTCAATTTTGGTGCACAAGGATTGTGCTTCTTGCATTAATCACCCACCTAACTAACCCTAATCACCTCCTATAAAACCCAACCCATTCCACACTTCCTCCACTTTACAAACACTCTAATCTCACTCTCTAAACACTTGAAATCAGTTGGTAAACTCAGAAATTGAGCAGAAAGTTCAAGGCTCTCAAAGTGAGTTCTAGCTCACTTCTACTGCACCTTTCTCATTGTTTCTTCTTCCTTAGCACTTGGGACACCTCTAGGATTGTTTCCTTAGGTTATTCCATGGAAAACCTAGATGGAACACCTTTATATTGAGGTTGAAGTGCAAGGAATTTTCTGTTTTAAACAAAATACTTTCAAAAACTTATGTTTTCTTCAAACCATCCTAGTATTCTTGAGCTCCTAATCAATCTTGTGATTAAGGAGACTAACCTAGGTTATTAAACATGTAAATAGGAGTGTTTAAACACTCCAAACTTTATGTTTTCAAGGAGCTTTTAGCTCACAAGTGATGCAAGTTTAGGACTTGTTCATGTGTGTCCACCTTGGTTAGCTTGGGCTATCCTAAACCTTTTGAGACCACACATCACTTGATGTTTTTCATCAAGATCTCAAGCTAGTTTGCTAGACCTAAAGTGTCACAACCCCACATAGCCGTTGACCATTGTCCTCGTGTGCTCTTCGGGTTGATTTACACTTGGCTACTTGGTATCTAGATGACACCATATTTACATTTTGTACATTATGTTCTTGAACCCTCCTTATCACCTATGGTGACTTGTGTAGTGGTGAACAAACGTAGAGGTTCCTAAGTGGATGGTTAATCCTCCCACCTCCTAGTTGACTTACTTGATACCAAGAGGTACCAAAGTGGACGATTTATCCTCCCACCTCTTACATGACTATATGACCTAATTATATGTATAAACTGTATAATAAACTTAGAAACCGAACCCTTGACAAATGACTAAGTGAATCATTGTCAAGCTAATAAGTTTCGTGACTATAGTGTGTAGTTCCTTGTCACGATTCTAATAGGTCTTGAACCTATGAAAACACATTCAATCCTTAGGGATTTACTATAGTGTCGTTAACAAGTGCTTGTCTAGTGACTCATGTTGTGATACTTTTCCATACTTTACTTTTACAATTTCCCGAATACTCCAAATCCACCGTTAACTCGTTACTCATATGCCTCCTTTCCTCTTGTAGGATAACTTGGCGTTTCCTCCCACGAATCCACCACTTCACGGAATTGTTCAAGTGTAGAAAAGACCCAAAAACAAACCGTGAGTATACTCAAATCTTCCTTTCCGTTTAAACACTTTGGGGTGTAACATGTTTACATATCAAAACAACACAAAACTTATGCTTTATTACTTGCACAAAACAATCCAATATACATGAACGCTTGATACTTATGTGATGCTTATACTAGGGATTGAACGTATGTGATACTATAGACATTAGCTTATTTTTAGCCTCCATTTGACATGTATAGCGCTATAGGAGTAACACACCGCCTGTGAACGTTGGTCATGTTGAATTATTTATACTAGTTGCGTAAACAGAGGGTTTACTAGAAATATCACATGCCTAGTGTATGCTCGTATGTATTCTTGTTGCCATGTGGATTTGTTTAAACATATGCTTATACTTACGCTATACTCAAACTTGTATACTCGCCTTTGCTTTTGCATTGAACTCGTATTTTAAACGTGTTACAGGATGAGGAGATGATGCTATGAAAAGAAGTAGCGAATGACGCTAGATACACACATAGACGTTAGGTTTATTATTGTTGTATCAATTTTGTTATGTTGTTATTTGTCAAACTTGTTGTATTGTCGTATTTCCTTGAATTATGTTGTACTTGACAATTTTATTATGAAATGAAATTTTGTTTAATTACATATTGTCACAAAGTAGTGCTATGATGCTTTTGAACGATTTGTTAGTCTCATCCCGACGTTTCCGCCATCGTTGGGGTGTGACAGATTGGTATCAGAGCCATAACTATAGGGAATTAGGTAGAATTGCCATGTTCGACCTAGTCTATAGTTCTAAGTACCCGTTTTGACCATTCTTGTTTATGCTTAAAATATCATGCTTCCTACTTTGTTTTTTTCTCCTTCTTTTGGTCTTAATACATATTTACAATGTCTTTCCTAAGACACTTTTTTACACAATACACGTTTGGACGCTTGAAGACACTCGTAATACAAACGAGACGACTTCACTAAAATAGGTGTGAAAACCGTAATTTGGTGAATGACTCTCAATCCGCTATTCTTGTTATTTGCACGAAATTATGCCATTAAGTAGGAGTGAAATCCACAATTTAATGGAAAATTTTCCAACTCAAAACTCTAGTGGACCCTTACCAACGAATCGGAACTTGCTCTTCGTTTGGTAAGTACCAACCACACTTAGGGTACGCAATCTTCAAGTTAGGGGTGAAACCCGCACCTTGTCGATTAAGTCCCATTCCTTGATTTTCGTTCTCGCCAAGTCTCGATTTGCCAATCGATTAGATAGTGTAGTAACTGCAAGGGTAAAATACCGTTAGTCGCTTCTCGATGAGAGTATTTTACCTATAGGCCAAAGCACGTTTCTCTAATTCGAAAGGACTTCGTTTAACTTTGGAATTGTCGACGATTCTCTACCCGAATCATTCCCATGTTTTATAAGCCTTTTGTTTTTTATGTAACTCAATTTTTATGCGTTTTAATACATGTTACCTCGTTCATTTCGAACCGTTACACAATTCGCACGTTATCACAATAAAAAACAATAATACTCCTCGTGAACCAACTAAATTTATACTCTTTATACGCATTCATACGTTTTTATACATGCCATCCCATTTGAATTCATGCTAATTATGTGAAATATATGTGTTACACCATGCTTACATACTTATACATGCCAAACTTATTTTTACATTATGATCAAGTCTCGTCCTTTCTCTTCCTTTCGAACTTATAGATGGCATCTTCAAGCTCATCCGATGAACACAAGAAGAGCAAGAAAAACTCTCGTTCCAACTCCAAGAAAGAACTTGCAAACCTCGTCGCTGAGCAAATGGCTGACCATATGGCCTGAATCATGCCTGATATCGTTAGTAAGATCCAATCGAACACCGAATCGCTTTATGGTTCAGTCGACTCCAAGGTGGAGAAACCCAAGCCACAATTCCTTTTCAAGCACTTCATTGCTTGTAAACCCTTAGAGTTTACAGGTAAGGATGGCGCAACAACATTGTTGACATGGTTCGAAGCCATGGAACTCGCGTTCCGTCACAGTGGCTGCCCCGACGATCTGCGTACCCAAAACCCCACAGGGGTGTTCTGATCGAGAGCTCTCGATTGGTGGACCTCCGAATGCAGCACTCGAGGGGATGATGTAGCCCACGCCTTGCCATGGTCCGAGTTGAAGAAGATCATGAAGGATGAATTTTGCCCTCCACATGAGCTTAGGAAGCTAGAACAAGAGTTTTGGTACCTCAAGAAAAATGGGGATGATAATGATGGCCTAACCACTCGCTTCAAGCAGCTTAGTATCCTTTGCCCCACCCAAGTTGATACCACCAAGAAGGCTATCAATAAATACATCCATTGCCTACCCGACTCCTTCATGAACCTCGTGGAAGCTGCCTTCCCAGCAACTATCGAGGAAAGCTACCGCTTGGCTGCTCGCCTTAACAGCAACCAGGTCGAGCGCAGGAATGCCGCGAAGGCCTCGCTGAAAAGCGCGAACCAAGCCACCGCCGAACCTGCCACCGTTGAACCCTCACCTAAAAACCCCAGAAACAACAACAACCCCAAGAACAAGAAGCGGAAGGCTTCTGGTCAAAATTGCGCGGTTGTTACTCCGCCAAAACCCTCAACCTATCCAAGCAGTTGCAACCATTACCCCTGCCAACCCTCAAGCACCGAGATTGGGCTACGTTGGGTCACATCCCCAATGTAACACCTGCTCACACCATCATCCCACTGGCACCCCGTGTCGCAAATGTGCTCAATGTCACAAATTCGGGCATTTTGCTAAACAATGTCGCAACAATCCTCAACCCCAAACCAACCAAACCCAAACTCAAGCCTCATGCCTAACCCGAGCCTTGCCCAACCTCAAAATGCTCCTGTGCGAGCATGTTTCAAGTGAGGTGACCCGAGCCATCTTGCCAACGTCTGCCCTCAGCGCAACGTCAACCAGCAGCCTCAAAAACAGCAGCAGACTCAGCAGCTAAAGGACGAGCTTTTATGCTTACCTCAGCTCAAGCTCAAAGTTCAAATGACGTCATCACTGGTACGTTCCTTGTGAACCATGTTTATGCTTCATGTCTATTTGATACAGGCGCTGATAAGAGTTTTGTGTCGATTGGATTTGAACCATTACTTAAGTGTGCACGTTCCAAATTGCCTAATCCTTTCGCTATCGAAGTCGTAAATGGTAATAACCGTCTCTGTGGATTCCATCCTTACTAATTGCTCCTTGATTCTAAACGATCATACGTTTTCGATCGACCTCATACCTATACAAATGGTTAGTTTTGATGTCATAGTAGGCATGGATTGGCTTAAACGAGTTCGTGCCGAAGTTATTTGTTCGGAAAAGTTCATTCGCCTTCCCCTTCCTAGCAATGATTCCTTACACGTCTACGGCGAGAAACCTTCTAAAGGTCTCAAGCTCATGTCGTGTATTCAAGCAAACAAATATTTGTGCAAGGAGTACTTTGTAACATTTGTAAAAAAATCGGGTCTTCAAAACCCGCTCCGTTTTGTAATCAAGTACCAAGTTATAAAAGTTGCGTTAATTATTTATGATTATTTTGAGTTAAAACGATACATAATTAACAAACAAACTAAACTATAAAAATTAGATTTGATTAAAAGTTAAAATAAAATAAATAAAAAATATTTGAAGCTGCCGGGACTCGAACCCGGGTCAGCCAAGACTCTTTAAACAACTTAACATTCATTCCCTAAACCACTCCGCCACAATGTGTTTTCTGTTAACTCTAGGAAAACAAATGGAACTTATACGCAAACTCAGTTTAACGATGGTGTCATCTGAAAAACGGTAATCGGCAAACCAATCATCAAATCGATTGTTTACCTCACACATTCAGTTATAACCGATGCACGACGGTTTCTAATCAATCGGAAATTGATTAAACTTAAAGACTCATCATTGTTGATTTTAAAACCGAAAAAGAACATCAAGTTCTGAATAACTCAAACTCCAGACACTCTCGCGATTCAGAGATATCCTCCAATTCCTTTTCGTCGCATTTTTAGACCATCTGAGCGCCTAAAACAGTTCGCCGGAATTCTCTGCAAAAGTCGCCGGAAAACCGTATTCAACACAAACCGGTAAAATACTTCTACTTTACGGTTTCAATCTATTGTTAGAACCTTACTAACATTAACCCATCACTCAAAATCAACCACAGACGACATTGCAGGACTTTCTGTGTTCGTCGGAAAATTTCTGGAATTGCCGGAAACTCGTTAATTACCGGTATGCGCATTCCAACGTACTGATAATCAATACTCACAAGTTCAATTTCATATCTAATCCCTTAAACCTGTTGATAGAGTCTCTCAGCCGAAGGTTCATAAACAGAGCCGACAAGTTTCGCCGGACTCTCTGAAGAAGACAACCTGTTCGGTATCTTCTTACCCCAAACTGTTCGGTTTAATGCATTCAATCTAGACATCATGTTTATTAAATAATTTAATCACGATCGGATTGTTGATTGATGTCTATGTTCGTAATGAAGAAGACGAGTTCAGTAATGACTTAAGATTAATTAAAATCGGAGTTTTAAACGGGTTAGACACACAGTCCAGCGGTGGACTGTGTGCAAATTTCACACACACGTCCCGAGTTCGATCCCTACTACACGCACGCCTTGAGTAATAACATGCCTTTTTGATCAAGAACTGAACCGGGTTAAAACAGATAGTTGTTAAGTATAATAAAAACCGAGATAATAACCGGGTTAGACACACAGTCCAGCGGTGGATGTGTGCAACATGAACTACACGTCGCGCGTTCGAAACTCGTCACGAGCACCGGTCCGATTGAATTAAAACGTTTTTGCAAATAAAGGAAATTTCGGTTAATTCAAATAAGTGTATAAATATAATTAAAAACGAGTTTATTTCGGGTTAGACACGTAGCTCAGTTGGTAGAGCTGCGTGCACGTGGAACGGGAGGTCGCCGGTTCGAATCCCACCCGGCGCAGAATTATTCGCTGACCGAACCGGTCAACGGTCAACGGTCAACGGTCAACGCTAAAAAATAATATTATTTTTATATTTTTATTTATTTAATTTAATTTTAAAACCAATTAAAAATACTTAAAAATATCATTTTTAAAGATAGAAAATAGCCATAAACTCACAAAAATATATCTAAAAATTTCATTAAAATCCTTAATAAAATCCATCCATTTAATATATTTTCCATTATTATTTAGGTTTAGTATTCCTTGTCGACCCGCTCATCTAAATCGTGCGCATCTCACCATCTCCAAGCCAACACACCCAATGTGAGTGAATCTTACCAATTCCCCGTTTTAATCATGTTTTTGGGGTGTATCATGTGTTTTTGTTTATATACATATTATAACTAAACCATTGTGCATACATCATATCATGAACATGTGTATTTAGTTTGTTGCTGTTAAGGAGTTATTATTGGATGCAATTTATTATTTCAGTACATGCAATTGCCGAGGCCGCCGCTCCCCATTTATGAGTGTTGAGCCTGTTCCCATTTTATTATGCGGTTGAACCTGGCGTGCCCGCATACGATCGGCTCCGTTTGATTGAGCCTTGATCGCACAGTTCATTTTACATTTTCAGTACATGCAATACGATCGGCTCCGTTTGATTGAGCCTTGATCGCACAGTTCATTTTACAATTTTCAGTACATGCAATACGATCGGCTCCGTTTGATTGAGCCTTGATCGCACAGTTCATTTATGTTAATTATCGTATGATATTGGTATGTTCATGTATGCTAGCAAGTGTTGTTGTATGTTATAATTGTAACTGCTATTTGCCAATGCTTGATTACTTACATTTGCTCATTTATGATTATGCACAATATTTCACTGATAAACTAACCATAAAATCATTATCAAATGTTTATCTAATAAGGTTCACTCACCAACTTATGTTGACCCAAAAACTCCCATTTTACACATGATACAGGTGAACCAGCAGCAGCTAGGAACACATAGGACCTGGATTAGAAGAATAAAACGATTTAGTATTGGGATTGTTATGTTTGGTTATTTCCTTTGTATTGAATAGACATGTTTGGATGTTTGAAAATGTAACTTTGACTTTGTTAATTATGAAACATAATAGTAAATGTCATGTGCTTTGGTGATAACCCAATTATGCCCCGACTCTTATTTCCGCTGCGGGTCGGGGTGTGACAGATTGGTATCAGAGCCATGACTATAGGGATATAGGATAGGTTATTAGACCCTTAGAGCCTATACTATAGTCAATTAGAAACTTATAAGAATTTTGTGTGTTATATGCCAAATTTCATGATGTTATTATGTTTTTTGTTAAATGTTACATTTTGATATTGTGCAAGCATGTTCATAAGTATGTATTATCATATAATGCCTATCATGAAATCGTATGCTCATAACATATCACAATCCATGAAGCACACACCACAACATGATTGTTTTTACAATGATTTTCATGTTTTCAAATCTCATCAAAGTGAGTTCTCATGACGGGCATGTAGTAACTGGAAGGGTACCAGTACCGGTAGTCGGAACGTCCTGTCTAGGTGGCATTCGTATAAATCCAAAATAACGGACCAGTTTGCCTACCTGGGACTAACGATGAGAGTACGAAGTACCTATTAGGCCAAAGCATGCTATACCAAACGTCGTGTGAACTAATCCCACTTTGAGTTGTCATTGTGTCTAAACCTGGACACGTTCCGACCAAACATCTCATGAACATATTTTGTGGTTTGCATTCGGGGGATGCGAGTGTTAAATTGCCAATACTAATGTGAATCCTACCAAGCCAATAGCCATGGGGGCCCACATGACTATGTAGGTGAAGGTATGGGGGACATTTGAGGCCAACATGAGCGAACCAAGACATCCTATGGATGTAGTTGCATTATTGATATTTATGTTATTTACATTTTCTTAAAGACACATGACACCTAAAAAGACACCATAAACTCACAATCTTCTCATTTTATGATCCTGTAGATGTCGTCTAGTCAGCATCGAAGGGGTAAAAGATCGGGAAAGTCTCAGGAAGTTTGGCCACTCATATCGCGAAACAAATGGCCAAGATATTGCCTGACATCGTGGTACAAGTACAACAAGCCCTTGCTACAAATCCTGCTAACCCTCCTCAACAACAGGACCAGAACATCGACAACCCTCCTACCAACAAGTGCTCTTACAAACATTTTAAGTCCGTGATCCTCCAAAATTCGAAGGGACGAGGGTGTCACTGCTCTCCTACATTGGTTCGAGGAGATGGAAAACGCCTTCCTAAACTGCGATTGTCTTGAGGATCGCAAGGTTCGTTACGCCACGGGAGACTACTTGGTGTAGCTCTCACTTGGTGGAATACTGAGAAAGGAAAGAGGGGAACTGAAGATGCGATAGCCTTAACTTGGGAGGAGTTAAGGGAAATCATGACTAGGCGTTTCTGTCCTAGAAGTGAAATTAAGAAGTTGGAGGATGAATTTCATGCTCTAAGGCAAAAGGAGGGTGATCACTCTACTTACAACAAGAGGTTCTTGGAGTTGAACCAAATGGTTCCAAATTTATTCACTCCAACCTATCGTCTGATCGAGCATTATATTCGAGGACTTCCCTCGAAAATCCAAGATTCGGTTCTCAGCGTTTCACCGGTAACACTTGAAGCTGCCATGGAGTTGGCAACTGAACTGACCGAAAACCGAATTCGCAATGGGAAGTTCAAAGAAGAGAAGAAGAAAGCCCCTGTTGAGGGACAAACCTCAAACCACCCCATTCCTTCCTCTAAGTTTGCTAACAAGAGGAAGCGTAACACCAGGAATTTTGCAGTCACCCAAACCAACACCCCTATTCCTGCTGCACCCATCACTAAGTCACTCCTTCACCCGCGCCATACAGAAGACCCTACACAGGCCCATTACCAAAATGTAACCGTTGTCAGTATCACCACTCCCCTGATCATCCTTGCCAATACTGCACCGGCTGTGGTCACGCAGGACATACTGTTCAAAACTGCGCATGCCTCAACGAACAAAACCGCCACCAACCTTTAACCCAAACCCACCAACAGTTAATGGGTCAAGCACAACAACAACTACCATTTCCAACCACCCAACATTTAGCCCAAACATACTATCAACCCAATTACCCTATGGGCCAACCTATGCGGGCTTGTTTCAATTGCGGCGACCCAAGTCATTTCAGAAACACTTGTCCAGGGCTGGTTAATATTATTCATGCTCAGGCTCAAGCCAACCCTGTGAATCAAGCGAACCAAGCTCCTCCACCTGCAAGAGGAAGAGCTTTCAATATTAACGCGAACCAGGCCAGAGCTGACGGCAACGTGGTCAACGGTACGTTTCTTATAAATGGTAGATATGCCTCTATGTTATTTGATACTGGTGCGGATAGAAGTTTTGTGTCATTAGAATTTGAACCCATCTTAAGCAAAAATCGGGATAAGCTCGCGGAATCCATAACGGTGGAAGTTGCGGACGGAAAACCAGTTTCATTAGACTCAATTTTACGCAACTGTACACTCACCTTAAACGACCACGATTTCTCAGTCGACCTTATTCCTATGAAGCTGGGAAGTTTCGACATCATAATCGGTATGGATTGGCTCAGTCAACATCTTGCGGAAGTTGTATGTCGTGAAAAATTTATTCGTATTCCTCTTTCAAACGGTCAGACTCTTCGAATCATTGGAGAAACCTCGTCGAAAGGGCTCAACTTAATGTCTTGTCTTCAAGCTCAAAAATATCTTCGCAAGAATTATGTCGCGTTTTTAGCCCATATCATCAAGAAGGGGACCACAGAGAAGAAACTTGAAGATATTCCTGTAGTAAAAGAGTTTCCACAAGTTTTTCCTGACGACATTTCAGGACTTCCTCCAATCAGAGATGTCGAATTCCGTATTGATCTTATACCTGGTGCTACACCAGTTGCAAAGTCTCCATATAGGTTAGCCCCCTCTGAAATGCAAGAGCTAGCCAGTCAATTGCAAGAGTTGACTGACAAGGGATTCATACGTCCCAGCTCATCGACAATATAGTTTTCATCGACAATATTCTTATTTATTCAAAATCTAAAGCTGATCATGAGCGTCATCTTCGACTCGTTCTTGCACTTCTAGAAAAGGAAAAGCTTTATGCCAAGTCCTCTAATGTGAATTCTGGTTAAAAGAGGTGCAATTCCTCGGGCATGTAGTCAATGACAAAGGAATACATGTTGACCCTTCAAAGATCAAAGCAGTTCAAGAATGGCAAGCTCCACGTACACCAACTGAAGTAAGATCTTTTTCTTGGACTAGCTGGCTATTATCGACGGTTCATTTCAAACTTCTCTCGCATTGCTGTGCCACTCACGGCTTTAACCCATAAGGGAAAACCATTCGTATGGGGACCCGAGCAAAGAAGCTTTTCAAACTCTTAAACAAAAACTTTGTGATGCACCAATCCTCACTCTTCCTGAAGGTTGTGATGATTTTGTAGTCGATTGCGACGCGTCAGGGCAAGGATTAGGCTGCGTTCTCATGCAAAGAGGAAAAGTCATAGCTTATGCCTCGAGACAACTCAAGACACATGAAAAGAACTACACCACTCATGACCTAGAACTTGGAGCCGTTGTATTCGCTCTTAAGATATGGAGACATTATCTCTATGGTACTAAGTGTGAAATATACACTGACCACAAGAGTCTTCAACATATCTTCAATAAAAAAGAGTTAAATATGAGGCAACGAAGATGGGTCGAACTTCTGAATGATTACGACTGTGAAATTAGATACCACCCTGGTAAAGCAAATGTGGTGGCTGATGCACTTAGTCGAAAGGGTTATGCGAACTCCATTCATCTTCTATGTTCGCAAATTATAACCGACATTAAAGATCAATTCAAGAAGCTCAACACGTTTCAATAACAGAAGAAGATGTTCGAAAAGAGATGTCCTGTGGAGCCGAGCTAAAACTTGAAACTAAATCAGACGGTATCCTGTATTACCTAGATCGTATCTGGATTCCTAACCACAACAATCTTCGTGAAACTCTTATGAATGAAGCTCACAAAACGCGATATTCTATGCACCCAGGAGCCGATAAGATGTATCAAGACCTACGATACACCTATTGGTGGCCTGGAATGAAGAAAGATATTGCCGTCTTTGTTTCCAAGTGTCTCACATGTTCCAAGGTGAAGGCTGAACACCAAAGACCCTCAGGACTTCTAGTCCAACGGAAATACCTGTATGGAAGTGGGAAAATATAACCATGGATTTCATTACCGGGTTACCTCGCACTTTTGGTGGGTATGACACTATATGGGTGATTATAGACCGACTTACAAAATCAGCTCACTTTATTCCTATTCGAGAAGATTTCAAGAACGAAAAGCTTGCTCGTATTTATATCAACGAAATCGTAAGCCGACATGGGGTACCATTAAGTATTATTTCTGATCGTGATGGTCGTTTCACCTCACGAACATGGCAAGCAGTACAATCCGCTATGGGCACACGATTAGATCTCAGTACCGCCTATCATCCTCAAACTGATGGACAGTCTGAGCGCACCATTCAAACTCTTGAGGATATGCTTAGAGCATGTGTCATAGATTTCAAGGGAAATTGGGACACCCACCTACCGCTAGTTGAATTTTCGTACAACAACAGCTATCATTCGAGCATCGGCATGGCACCTTTTGAAGCCTTATATGGTCGAAAGTGCCGATCTCCTGTGTGATGGCACGAAATTGGGGAAGCACAAATTACTGGTCCAGAATTGATCCAAGAAACCATAGATAAGATCCATCAAATTCGAAACAATCTTCTAGCGGCTCAAAGTCGTCAAAAGAGTTACGCAGATAAAACGACGGAAGCCCTTAGAGTTTAACATTGGTGATCATGTGCTTTTAAAAGTATCACCGTGGAAGGGGAGTAGTTCGTTTTGGTCAAAAGGGGAAGCTAGCACCACGTTACGTAGGACCTTTCAAGATACTCGAAAGAGTAGGTCCTGTAGCATACAAGCTTGACTTACCAGAAGAACTCAACAGGATTCATCCCACATTCCACGTGTCGAACTTGAAGAAGTGCCTCGCTGATGAGAATCTCCATATTCCGCTGGAAGATATTCAGATTGATGAATCCATGCATTTTATTGAAAGACCAGTGGAGATCATGGACTACGGGGAGAAGCGTCTTCGTCGAAGTCGCATTCCAATTGTTAGGGTACGCTGGGAGTCGAAAAGGGGACCTGAGTTTACTTGGGAACGTGAAGACTCAATGCGTGAAAAATACCCGCATCTTTTTCCTACTACTTCAACTATTTAAATTTCGGGACGAAATTCCGAAAAGTAGGGGATACTGTAACATTTGTAAAAAAATCGGGTCTTCAAAACCCGCTCCGTTTTGTAATCAAGTACCAAGTTATAAAAGTTGCGTTAATTATTTATGATTATTTTGAGTTAAAACGATACATAATTAACAAACAAACTAAACTATAAAAATTAGATTTGATAAAAAGTTAAAATAAAATAAATAAAAAATATTTGAAGCTGCCGGGACTCGAACCGGGTCAGCCAAGACTCTTTAAACAACTTAACATTCATTCCCTAAACCACTCCGCCACAATGTGTTTTCTGGTAACTCTAGGAAAACAAATGGAACTTATACGCAAACTCAGTTTAACCGATGGTGTCATCTGAAAAACGGTAATCGGCAAACCAATCGTCAAATCGATTGTTTACCTCACACATTCAGTTATAACCGATGCACGACGGTTTCTAATCAATCGGAAATTGATTAAACTTAAAGACTCATCATTGTTGATTTTAAAACCGAAAAAGAACATCAAGTTCTGAATAACTCAAACTCCAGACACTCTCGCGATTCAGAGATATCCTCCAATTCCTTTTCGTCGCATTTTCAGACCATCTGAGCGCCTAAAACAGTTCGCCGGAGTTCTCTGCAAAAGTCGCCGGAAAACCGTATTCAACACAAACCGGTAAAATACTTCTACTTTACGGTTTCAATCTATTGTTAGAACCTTACTAACATTAACCCATCGCTCAAAATCAACCACAGACGACATTGCTGGACTTTCTGTGTTCGCCGGAAAATTTCTGGAATTGCCGGAAACTCGTTAATTACCGGTATGCGCATTCCAACGTACTGATAATCAATACTCACTAGTTCAATTTCATATCTAATCTCTTAAACCTGTTGATAGAGTCTCTCAGCCGAAGGTTCAAAAACAGAGCCGACAAGTTTCGCCGGACTCTCTGAAGAAGACAACTGTTCGGTATCTTCTTACCCCAAACTGTTCGGTTTAATGCATTCAAGCTAGACATCATGTTTATTAACTAATTTAATCACGAATCGGATTGTTGATTGATGTCTGTGTTCGTAATGAAGAAGACGAGTTCAGTAATGACTTAAGATTAATTAAAATCGGAGTTTTAAACGGGTTAGACACACAGTCCAGCGGTGGACTGTGTGCAAATTTCACACACACGTCCCGAGTTCGATCCCTGCTACACGCACGCCTTGAGTAATAACATGCCTTTTTGATCAAGAACTGAACCGGGTTAAAACAGATAGTTGTTAAGTATAATAAAAACCAAGATAATAACCGGGTTAGACACACAGTCCAGCGGTGGACTGTGTGCAACATGAACTACACGTCGCGCGTTCGAAACTCGTCACGAGCACCGGTCCGATTGAATTAAAACGTTTTTGCAAATAAAGGAAATTTCGGTTAATTCAAATAAGTGTATAAATATAATTAAAAACGAGTTTATTTCAGGTTAGACACGTAGCTCAGTTGGTAGAGCTGCGTGCACGCGAACGGGAGGTCGCCGGTTCGAATCCCACCCGGCGCAGAATTATTCGCTGACCGAACCGGTCAACGGTCAACGGTCAACGGTCAACGCTAAAAATAATATTATTTTTATATTTTTATTTATTTAATTTAATTTTAAAACCAATTAAAAATACCTAAAAATATCATTTTTAAAGATAGAAAATAGCCATAAACTCACAAAAATATTCTAAAAATTTCATTAAAATCCTTAATAAAATCCATCAATTTAATATATTTTCCATTATTATTTAGGTTAGTATTCCTCGTCGACCCGCTCATCTAAATCGTGCGCATCTCACCATCTCCAAGCCAACGCACCCAATGTGAGTGAATCTTACCAATTCCCCGTTTTAATCACGTTTTTGGGGTGTATCATGTGTTTTTGTTTATATACATATTATAACTAAACCATTGTGCATACATCATATCATGAACATGTGTATTTAGTTTGTTGCTGTTAAGGAGTTATTATTGGATGCAATTTATTATTTCAGTACATGCAATTGCCGAGGCCGCCGCTCCCCATTTATGAGTGTTGAGCCTGTTACCCATTTTATTATGCGGTTGAACCTGGCGTGCCCGCATACGATCGGCTCCGTTTGATTAAGCCTTGATCGCACAGTTCATTTTACATTTCCAGTACATGCAATACGATCGGCTCCGTTTGATTGAGCCTTGATCGCACAGTTCATTTTACAATTTTCAGTACATGCAATACGATCGGCTCGTTTGATTGAGCCTTGATCGCACAGTTCATTTATGTTAATTATCGTATGATATTGGTATGTTCATGTATGCTAGCAAGTGTTGTTGTATGTTATAATTGTAACTGCTATTTGCCAATGCTTGATTACTTACATTTGCTCATTTATGATTATGCACAATATTTCACTGATAAACTAACCATAAAATCATTATCAAATGTTTATCTAATAAGGTTCACTCGCCAACTTATGTTGACCCAAAAACTCCCATTTTACACATGATACAGGTGAACCAGCAGCAGCTAGGAACACATAGGACCTGGATTAGAAGAATAAAACGATTTAGTATTGGGATTGTTATGTTTGGTTATTTCCTTTGTATTGAATGAACATGTTTGGATGTTTGAAAATGTAACTTTGACTTTATTAATTATGAAACATAATAGTAAATGTCATGTGCTTTGGTGATAACCCAATTATGCCCCGACTCTTATTTCCGCTGCGGGTCGGGGTGTGACATACTTTGCCTTTCTGGCCCATGTTTTTGAAAGAAAGACAAAGGCCTGAGCGTGAGCGACGTTCCTGTTGTTTGCGATTTCCCTGATGTCTTTCCAGAGGATCTTCCTGGTCCTCCGCCTCCTCGATCTGTTGACTTTCGTATTGACCTCATACCTGGCGCAACTCCGGTTGCGAAAGCTCCTTATCATTTATCACCCTCAGAAATGCAAGAGCTATATAGCCAACTTCAAGAGCTTCTTGAGAAAGGCTTTATACGTCCTAGTACTTCCCCTTGGGCGCTCCCGTTTTGTTCGTCAAGAAGAAAGATGGGTCTTTTCGGATGTGTATTGACTATCGTGAACTCAATAAACTTAAAGTCAAGAACCGATACCCACTTCCTCGTATTGACGATCTCTTTGATCAGTGCGACTTGTTTCTCGAAAATCGATCTCCGTTCCGGCTACCATCAACTTCGAGTTTTTGAAGGAGATGTACCTAAGACTGCTTTCCGCACACGTTATGGCACTACGAGTTCGTGGTCATGCCTTTTGGTTTGACCAATGCGCCTGCAGTGTTCATGGACCTCATGAACCGTGTGTGTAAACCTTTCCTCGATCAATTTGTAATCGTATTCATCGACGATATTCTCATCTACTCCAAGACGAAAGAAGAACATGGGCGACATTTGCAACTTATCCTTCAACTTTTGCGAACCTAACGTCTTTACACCAAATTCTCCAAGTGTGAATTTTGGCTAAAAGAGGTTCAATTTCTTGGTCACACTGTCAATGAACTCGGTATTCATGTTGACCCCGCAAAGATAGAAGCTATGAAGAATTGGATTGCACCTAAATCGCCTTCTGAAATTCGTTCGTTTCTTGGTCTAGCTGGGTATTATCTCCGTTTCATCTCGAATTTCTCCAAGATTGTCGTTCCTTTAACGTCGTTGACTCAGAAAGGTAAACCTTTTGTTTGGGGTCCCGAGCAAGAGGATTCTTTTCAAACCCTTAAGGACATGCTCTGTAATGCTCCTATCCTTGCACTTCCCGATGGGAACGATGATTTCGTCGTGTATTGTGATGCCTCAAACCAAGGTGTTGGTTGCGTTCTTATGCAACGGGACAAGGTTATCGCATACGCGTCAAGACAACTCAATATTCATGAGAAAAACTACACCACGCACGACCTTGAACTTGGTGCAGTTGTTTTTGCGTTAAAGATTTGGCGACACTACCTTTATGGTACAAAGTGTACGGACTTCACCGACCACAAGAGCCTTCAGCATATCTTTGGTCAAAAGGAACTCAACATGCGTCAACGTCGTTGGGTAGAGTTGTTAAACGACTACGACTGTGACATTCGCTACCACCCTGGTAAGACAAATGTTGTAGCCGATGCACTCAGTCGTAAAACTCATGTCAAGAGTATTCATTGTCACCAAATCGTGGGAAAACTTCACGAGCTAATCCGCCAAGCATAATTTTCCGTCATTAACGAGGGTAACCTCGATAACGAGTTAAATTGTGGAGTCGAAAACCCACTCGCAGCCAAACCCGATGGTATCCTTTATTACCATGATCGCATTTGGATTCCCAATCGTCTTAACCTTCGAAACACCTTGATGGATGCAACCCACAAATCCCGATACTCCATTCATCCTGGCGCCGACAAAATGTACCATGACCTTCGTGCATCTTATTGGTGGTCTGGGATGAAGAAAGATATCGCTCTCTACGTCTCAAAGTGCCTTACTTGTTCTAAGGTGAAAGCTGAACATCAACGCCCCTCTGGCTTACTCGAACAACCAGAAATTCCCGTCTGGAAATGGGAGAGTATTGCTATGGATTTCATTACCAAGCTTCCTCGTACTTCATCTGGCCATGACAGTATATGGGTTATCATTGACCGATTGACCAAATCCGCTCATTTCCTTGCCATTCCTGTAGATTACAAGGTCGAGAAATTGGCTCGTATCTACACGGATGAAATCATTAGTCGTCATGGTACTCCCGTTGACATCATTTCCGATCGCGATGCTCATTTCACCTCCCGCCTTTGGCAAACATTTCAATCCGCCCTTGGCACTCGTCTTAACCTTAGCACCGCTTTCCATCCTCAATCTGACGGTCAGACTGAGCGTACTATCCAAACTTTAGAGGATATTATTCGGTCACGCGTAATCGATTTTAGCGGCAACTGGGATTCGCACTTACCATTGCTAGAATTCTCGTACAACAATAGTTATCATGCCAGTATTCAAATGGCTCCATTTGAAGCTTTGTATGGTCGCAAGTGCCGTTCGCCTATTTGTTGGCACGAGATCGGAGATGTTCAGATCACTGGTCACGAATTAATACAAGAGACAACGGACAAGATCCTACAGATTCGTGACAACTTACTCAAAGTCTGAAGCCGACAAAAGAGCTACGCTGACAAAAGACGCAAGCCTTTGGAATTTAACGTGGGTGATAATGTACTTCTCAAGGTATCCCCTTGGAAAGGTGTTGTTCGATTTGGTAAGAAAGGCAAGGTCGCTCCTCGCTATGTAGGTCCTTTCAAGATTCTCGAGAGGATTGGCAGGTAGCGTATCGTCTGGATCTGCCTCAAGCGCTCAACAACGTTCATCATGTCTTTCATGTTCCAAACCTAAAGAAGTGTCTAGCTGAAGAAGGACTTCAAGTTCCACTCGAAGATCTTCAAATCAATGAGACCTTGCATTTTATGGAGAAACCAGTTGAAATCATGGACCGAGGAATCAAGCAATTAAGGCGCAGTCGAATTCCTATCGTCAAGGTTTGATGGGAAGGTAAGCGTGGCACTGAATTTACTTGGGAACTCGAGAGTGATATGAAGACTAAATATCCGCATCTATTCGTTGCATCTTCCTAAATTTCGGGACGAAATTTCCTAAAGGAGGGGAGACTGTAACGCCTTGCGTTTCCATACTTTCTATTTATAGCAAGCTCACGTTGTATTTGTATTTTGGGAAACCTTGTATCTCGTAATTATTCTTCATTGTAAACCATTGTAATCCGAGACTTGAATCATAATGGAAAATCATATTTTATTCATGTTATACTTAGTCATAATCATTTCATACTTATACATTCATACATGTAACGCTTACTGAACTTGCAAATACGTGACATCCATACATTATACGGTACTTATACATGATACATATATACAATTATACTTGTTTATAATTGTTCTTGCGATAAACTGACTTAAAACCCCTTGAAAATGCACTTTTTATGCTTAAAAACACCCCAAACCCTAAATATAGACCCCAGGGGGCTGTTTTGCCAAAAATGAAACTTATCCCAGCCTCTCGCGGGCCGCCAACGTGTCCTCCTTCCCTTCTCGCGGCCCGCCAGCCATCCATTTCGGCAGAAATTTGATTTTGGCTCATTATTGGTCAATTTTAGTGCACAAGGATTGTGCTTCTTGCATTAATCACCCACCTAACTAACCCTAATCACCTCCTATAAAACCCAACCCATTCCCACACTTCCTCCACTTTACAAACACTCTAATCTCACTCTCTAAACACTTGAAATCAGTTGGTAAACTCAGAAATTGAGCAGAAAGTTCAAGGCTCTCAAAGTGAGTTCTAGCTCACTTCTACTCCACCTTTCTCATTGTTTCTTCTTCCTTAGAACTTGGGACACCTCTAGGATTGTTTCCTTAGGTTATTCCATGGAAAACCTAGATGGAACACCTTTATATTGAGGTTGAAGTGCAAGGAATTTTATGTTTTAAACAAAATACTTTCAAAAACTTATGTTTTCTTCAAACCATCCTAGTATTCTTGAGCTCCTAATCAATCTTGTGATTAAGGAGACTAACCTAGGATGTTAAACATGTAAATAGGAGTGTTTAAACACTCCAAACTTTATGTTTTCAAGGAGCTTTTAGCTCACAAGTGATGCAAGTTTAGGACTTGTTCATGTGTGTCCACCTTGGTTAGCTTGGGCTATCCTAAACCTTTTGAGACCACACATCACTTGATGTTTTTCATCAAGATCTCAAGCTAGTTTGCTAGACCTAAAGTGTCACAACCCCACATAGCCATTGACCATTGTCCTCGTGTGCTCTTCGGGTTGATTTACACTTGGCTACTTGGTATCTAGATGACACCATATTTACATTTTGTACATTATGTTCTTGAACCCTCCTTATCACCTATGGTGACTTGTGTAGTGGTGAACAAACGTAAAGGTTCCTAAGTGGATGGTTAATCCTCCCACCTCCTATTTGACTTACTTGATACCAAGAGGTACCAAAGTGGACGATTTATCCTCCCACCTCTTACATGACTATATGACTAATTATATGTATAAACTGTATAATAAACTTAGAAACCGAACCTTTGACAAATGACTAAGTGAATCATTGTCAAGCTAATAAGTTTCGTCACTATAGTGTGTAGTTCCTTGTCACGATTCTAATAGGTCTTGAACCTATGAAACACATTCAATCCTTAGGGATTTACTATAGTGTTGTTAATAAGTGCTTTGTCTAGTGACTACTTTTCATGTTGTGATACTTTTCCATACTTTACTTTTACAATTTCCCGAATACTCCAAATCCACCGTTAACTCGTTACTCATACGCCTCCTTTCCTCTTGTAGGATAACTCTGTAACATTTGTAAAAATCGGGTCTCCAAAACCCGCTCCGTTTTATAATCAAGTACCAAGTTATGAAAGTGCATTAATTATTTATGGTTATTTTGAGTTAAAACGATACATAATTAATAAATAAACTAAACTATAAAAATTATATTTGATAAAAAGTTAAAATAAAATAAATAAAAAATATTTGAAGCTGCCGGGACTAGAACCCGGGTCAGCTGAGTCGCTCAACGACTTAACGTCCATTCCCTAAACCACTCCGCCACAAAGTGTTTTCTGTTAACTCTAGGAAAACAAATGGAACTTATACACAAACTCGATTTAACCGATGATGCCATCTGAAAACCGGTAATCGGCAAACCAATCGTCAAATCGATTGTTTACCTCACAATTTCAGTTATAACCGATGCACGACGGTTTCTAATTAAGTCAGAATTGATTGAACTTAAAGCTTCATCATTTTCGGTATTTGAAACCGGTTCATCAATCCCTGGATAACTCAAGTTTCAGTCCATTCTCGCGATTCAGAACTATCACAACAACACTCCAATTCCTTTTCGTCGCATTTTCAAATCATCTGAGCACCTAAAACAGTTCGCCGGAATTCTCTGCAAAAGTCGCCGGAAAACCGTATTCAACACAAACCGGTAAAATACTCCTCCTTTACGATTTCAATCTATTGTTAGAACTTTACTAACATTAACCAATCACTCAAAATCAACCACAGACGACTTTGCTGGATTTTCTGTGTTCGCCGGAAAATTTCTGGAATTGCCGGAAACTCGTTAGTTATCGGTATGCACATTCCAACGTACTGATAATCAATACTCACTAGTTCAATTTCATATCTAATCCCTTAAATCTGTTGATAGATCCTCTCAGCCGAAGGTTCAAAAACAGAGCCGACAAGTTCTCGCCGGACTCTCTGAGGAAGACAACCTGTTCGGTATCTTTTTCCCCAAACTGTTCGGTTTAGTACATTCAAGCTAGACACCATGTTTATTAACTAGATTAATCACGAATCGGATGTTTGATTAAAGTCTGTGTTCGTAATGAAGAAGATGAATTCAGTAATGACATAAGAGTAATTAAAATCCGGATTATAAACGGGTTAGACACACAGTCCAGCGGTGGACTGTGTGCAAACAACGACTATACACGTCCCGATTTCGATCCTTGCTACGCGCACGCTTTGTGTAATAACATGCCTTTTTGATCCAGAACTAAACCGGGTTTAAAACAGATAGTTGTTAAGTATAATAAAAACCAAGAATATAACCGGGTTAGACACACAGTCCAGCGGTGGACTGTGTGCAACATAAACTTCACGTCGCGCGTTCGAATCTTGTCACGAGCACTGGTCCAATTGAATTAAAACGTTTTTTGCAAATAAAGGAATTTTCGGTTAATTCAAATAAGTATATAAATATAATTAAAACCGAGTTTATAACGGGTTAGTCACGTAGCTCAGTTGGTAGAGCTACGTGCACGCGAACGGAAGGTCGCCGGTTCGAATCCCACCCGGCGCAGAATTAACCGCTGACCGAACCGGTCAACGGTCAACGGTCAACACTAAAAAAATAATATTTTTTTATATATTTAATTATTTAATTTAATTTAAAAAATCAATTAAAAATACTTAAAAATAACATTTTTAAAGATAGAAAATAGCCATAAACTCATAAAAAATATATCTAAAAATTTCATTAAAATCCTTAATAACATCCATCCATTTAATATATTTTTCCATTATTATTTAGGTTTTCCTCGTCGACTCGCTCATCTAAATCGTGCGCATCTCACCATCTCCAATTTAACCTTTCAAATTCCCCGTTTTAATCACGTTTTTTGGGGTGTATCATGTGTCTTTGTTTATATACATATTATAACTAAACTATTGTGCATACATCATATCATGACATGTGTATTTAGTTTGTTGCTGTTAAGTAGTTATTATTGGATGCAAATTATTATTTCAGTACATGCAATTGCCAAGGCCGCCGCTCCCCATTTTATTATGAGGTTTGAGCCTGTTCCCCATTTTATTATGCGGTTGAACCTGGCGTGCCCGCAACGATCGGCTCCGTTTGATTGAGCCTTGATCGGTCATTTCATTTTACATTTCAGTTCATGCAATACGATCGGCTCCGTTTGATTGAGCCTTGATCGCACAGTTCATTTTACATTTCAGTACATGCAATACGATCGGCTCCGTTTGATTGAGCCTTGATCGCACAGTTCAATTTACATTTCCAGTTCATGCAATACGATCGGCTCCGTTTGATTGAGCCTTGATCGCACAGTTCATTTATGTTAGTTATCGTATGATATTGGTATGTTCATGTATGCTGTCAAGTGTTATTATATGCTATAATTGTAACTGCTATTTGCCAATGCTTGATTACTTACATTTGCTCTTTTATGATTATGCACAATATTTCATTGATAAACTAACCATAAAATCATTATCAAATGTTTATCTAATAAGGTTCACTCGCCAACTTATGTTGACCCAAAAACTACCATTTTACACATGATACAGGTGAACCATCAGCAGCTAGGAACACATAGGACCTGGATTAGAAGAATAAATCGATTTAGTTTTGGGATTGTTACCTTTTGATTATTTCCTTTGTATTGAATGAACATGTTTGGATGTTTGAAAATGTAACTTTGACTTCATTAATTATGAAACATAATAGTAAATGTCATGTGTTTTGGTGATAACCCAATTATGCCCCGACTCTTATTTCCGCTGCGGGTCGGGTGTGACAAACTCGGCGTTTCCTCCCAAGAATCAACCACTTCACGGAATTGTTCAAGTGTATAAAAGACCCAAAAACAAATCGTGAGTATACTCGAATCCCCCTTTCCGTTTAAACACTTTGGGGTGTAACATGTTTACGTATCAAAACAACACAAAACTTATGCTTTATTACTTGCACAAAACAATCCAATACACATGAAAGCTTGATACTTATGTGATGCTTATACTAGGGATTGAACGTATGTGATACTATAGACATTAGCTTATTTTTAGCCTCCATTTGACATGTATAGCGCTATAGGAGTAACACACCGCCTGTGAACGTTGGTCATGTTGAATTATTTATACTAGTTGCGTAAACAGAGGGTTTACTAGAAATATCACATGCCTAGTGTATGCTCATATGTATTCTTGTTGCCATGTGGATTTGTCTAAACATATGCTTATACTTATGCTATACTCAAACTTGTATACTCGCCTTTGCTTTTGCATTGAACTCGTATTTTAAACATGTTACAGGATGAGGAGATGATGCTATGAAAAGATGTAGCGAATGACGCTAGATACATACATAGACGTTAGGTTTATTATTGTTGTATCAATTTTGTTATGTTGTTATTTGTCAAACTTGTTGTATTGTCGTATTTCCTTGAATTATTTTGTACTTGACAATTTTATTATGAAATGAAATTTTGCTTAATTACATATTGTCACAAAGTAGTGTTATGATGCTTTTGAACGGTTTGTTCCTCTCATCCCGATGTTTCCGCCATCGGTTGGGGTGTGACAGTTCGTACGGGTTAGTCCAGCTTGTGTAAAGTGACGATTTCGTCCTTGTGGTTCCGGATCTGAGATTTAGCTTTGACAACGCCTCGTTCCACTCAAAAGTGAACGAAACATACGTCATTAGTACGAAAGTGGTGTAAAAAATCGATGCTTTAAAGTTTTTACTCATATCTAAGTATAGATCTAGATCTGAGTGAAAAACAGAAGTTTTATGGAAAAAAGATGAAGATTTTGTAAAATAGAAGAGATTTTATGAAAAACGAAGGCAATGCCTTGTACAAAATCGTTGTAAACGTTTGTAAAACGTTGTTGAACATCGTCGTAGTTGAAACCGGGTTGATTCTTACTTAGAAAACAGAGGGTTTCGGGTTTCGGGAGCTTAGAGCGAAGTTGCAGCAAGCTCAAATGAGAGAATGGGGCTGACTATTTATAGGAGAAGGCAAAAATGAGAGCTGGTGGAGTCAAGTTCGGTCGAACTTGCATGTTTTCATGCAAGTTCGGGCGAACTTGCTAAGTAATTGAGGGAGATCAGTCAAGTTCTGCCGGACTTGACCCTTGAAGGGCAAGTTCGAGCGGACTTGAGGTGAATGAAGGATTCTGAGTTAATCAGCCAAGTTCGGCCGAACTTGGGGTCACCCAAGTTCGAGCGAACTTGTCCAAATATTGGTTTTTCTTCGTTTACTTCGCATTAAGTGTTCGTTTGGCTATTCAGTTCGTATTAAATAGTTATATTAAGCGTTATAATTGATATAATAGTGCGATTTAGCGATTCGAGTGTGCGAGAGCGATGCGATAGCGAGCTTAATCATAACCACAAACATACAGAACACATAAATAATATAAAACCATATAATTAACTGTGATTTGCGATGCGATGAGATTAGCGATGCGATTTAATAAGCGATTAGATACGATATATCATACATACTCATAATTAGTTAACATAAACTTCATTAATAAGCGAATCTCGGATTTACAAAGGATAGATACAATCGATAACAAAGAAACAGATAATAACGAATTTCCGAGTTGTTACAATTAACAAATTTGTTATAAAAAGTTATAATCACACACGTTATAAAAAATTATATACATGTTATATATAATGTTAAACCCGAAATTACGCATGGGTTGTTACAAAACCTAATTACGCATGTTATAGATAATCACGCACGTTATAAAAAAATAAGAAAAGACACGCGTCTCAATTTCCTGTTCGAGTACGCTTCACTCTATTGTATTTTACTCTCTCTCTCTGTATATATATTTGAATTATAGAGAAAAATCCATGTGAGTTACAAAAACTCTGAAAACTGAATGGATAGACATCATGCTAGGCGTGTTACATTTTTCCGCTGCAACATTTTTCAGACACTGACACACTTTTTGTAATAGTGGAGAGAGGAGAGAGAATATGTTACATTTTCCAGTTGTTCACATTTTTTGTAACTCACTTATTACATATTTTTATTGTTTTTAAGCATAAAAACATGTTACATTTTTCAAAACGAGATTTTTATGTAACAATACAGTTGTCACTTTTTTGTGTCAGATGAGAGGAGAGAGAAAAAGTGTAAAGTTGTTACACTTTTTATCAGACTAAAGTATGTGTACATTTTTAATATCCATTATTATCACATGAAATGGATGGTGGAGGTTAGGTTTTTGTACCTTTTAATATCCACAATTGATCTCACACACACACACACACACACACATATATATATATATATATATATATATATATATATATATATGTATATGTATGAATAAAAGAACAAGTCATTAAGTTTTTTTTGTGAGTTTTGTTATTGGTTCGACTTAGTTATATTTTAACAATAATGTTTTACGTTTTAATCTAAATTTAGCGAATTAACACGCTACAAGACACTTATATAGTTTAATGTTTTTACGTCGACTTTTTTGGTTTAATATCCCTTCACAATGCACCTAGAAAAAAAGATATTGAATTTAAATAATCCCCAATTTCACCGATTGGCCTAACATTTGATTTCTACCACACGACTCCCAACTTTCAACTTAGTGGCCGATAGCACTCCCAAACTAATCCAACACTAACTCAATTTGCTGACATTAGCTGCCATGTTATCAAACCAGTGCAATGTCATCAAAAAGCCAAGTCAGATGCCACGTCATCAAGAAGCCAGTCAAACGCCACATCAGATGCCACGTTATAAAAAATTCTACGTCAGACGCCACGTCACCACACCAGTGCCACATCAGAAAAAAACTGACGGGGTTAGGGTTCGGTTAGTTTGTGAGTGCTATCGGCTATAAGTTGAAAGTGGTGTAGTACAAATCAAAAGTTGAAAGTGTTATCGGCTATAATTGGTAAAAATTTAAGTTAGTTAAAATCCAATATCCTTTGAAAAAACTGGTAAACCTTAAAAATAAGATGGGTATGTCAATTGAAAATTATAGGAAACATAATTGGTAAAATATGTTTATTAAAAAGAATTCGAAAATAGAATCCACTTTATGTAAATTAATCAGAAATTGAATCCCTAGATCTTTCTGGAAGTGGTCCAGATTTAACTCGCACACACACGACACACTGCGCCACCAGTTCTCGCCGCCATCCCTCAATAAACAAATTATTTTTCACCTGTACCGTACAAATAAATGAAGCACAACTTCCATAGTCCATGCTAACGTGTACCCTACCAGTGACTTTCTAATAATTTTAGGATCTTTCTACTTACATATATATTTTTTTAATTTAACTAGTTCATATAATTAAACAAATATTTTCAAACATGTATATGTTTAATTTTTTTTCTTTAACATTGTTAAGACTTATATGTTTATTAAATCATTTAATTGCCATTGGTTTCGATTGACGATGGCATGTTTAATTCATACAATTGGCTTTTTATTTCCTACTAAATTTGACAATTTAAATAATTCATTTAAAAAATTCACCTTCTTTCACACTCATTGATTATTATTTTAATTAATGTTTACACATAATATAAAGTTTTTTTTTTTGAAAGTAGTAAGTATTTAGTGGGTTTGACATATGAGTTTAATCATATGTAGACAAGTTAATTACATGAATAGTCAGTGTGATATGATTATATTGTGGTTTTTGTAATTTTTAAAATTTACGAATTTAGTCTAAAAAGTTTACAAAATATAACACGTTTAATTCTTTCACGAACTAATGTTAAAAACATTTTAAATTTTAATAAAACAACCACTATACACTTTTTGTAAAACCATGACTATTTTCCTCTTCATCTTCTCCGACCCCACATCTCAGACATACATACTTCTCACAATTGTATTATTTGCTTAACTTAGTACGTAGACGGGGCGATATTATTGTTTTTAAAATACATTTTTTTGTTGAATTTTTTTATTAGCCAATGATCTTGATTTAGTATTTTGAGTGTAAATAAAGAACTTATAAAAGTTTTCTTTTTAGTTTTTAAAAATTAAGAAAATAAAAGGTGCAGACACATATTCTCTTATTCCAACTTTGTTACAAAAACTCTGCCAGAATAAGCTGTCTTCAAAATATCCTAAAATGCCACGTGTCACTTAACTTAACTGTACAAACCAACACAACAAGAAGCATCCTCTAAATCTCTCACAACTCTCTAGAAACTTCCAATCACCCCCCTATAAATACTCCAAACACACACTTCACCCCTTTAATAACAACACCACCATCTTCTCATATTACCAACAAAACTCCAACAAACAACCTTAACCTAACAACAAAGGAGTTCAAGGCCGAAATGTCAACAACAAAAGATGATGAAATTACATTTATATCCTCCACCAACACAGCTGGTTGTTCGTCTTCATCGTCGTCGTCGCCTCGGCCTAGAGAAGGGTTGAACGAGGTAGGTCCGCCACCTTCCTGACGAAAACGTTTGATATGGTGGAAGATCCAGTGACGGATTCGGTGGTTTCGTGGAGTAGAGGACGGAATAGTTTTGTTGTTTGGGTTTCTCATAAGTTTTCTACTACTTTGCTTCCGAGGTATTTTAAGCATAACAATTTTTCAAGCTTTATTCGCCAGCTTAATACTTAGTCTTTTTTTTCGTGCTCTTTTTAACTTTGTGTTAATTTGATTTTTTTACTGTTTTGGGGGTTTACGTTTAAACAATGGAACCTGCAATTGTGTACTCGATGTGTGAGATTTTGGTTTGTTAGCGTTAATTGATGGGTGATCTTTAAATGCTTTTGTTCTTTGAATCCGTTAGTTTTAAGAATAATATGTTGATTGTGTTTCCTTCGGTAATCAGTCACTAATCTGTCGGTGATATGTTGGTGATTTTCCGTGACTGTCGCTAATTGTTGGTGGCTCGTCGGCGACCGGCGCTAATCTATTGGTGACCTGTCCGCTATCCGTTGACGATCCGTCGGTGACCCGTCGGTAAGGCGTAAGTACCCATCGCTAAGTTGGCTGTCGGTGGTCTCCTTGAAACCAAATAACACCTCTTGACGGAGTATTACCGACTAATTCTTGTTGGTAACCTTGTTCACCGACGGATTTCTGACAGATTGGCCTTCGTGATAGTCATTTGTCTTCATTGATTCGTTGCTAAGCATGATCTGTCGTTGGCCCGTCACTAAGCAGTCGGTGAATTGTCGCTAAGAAGTCGGTAATAAGCCTGTAAAATCCTTTGGAAACCAAATAACCCACTTCCATATTCCCGACAGAGTATCACTGACTAATTCTTGTCACTAACCACTCTCACCCACGGGTTTCTGACAGAACCGGCCTTCAGCGATAGTCATTTTTGTTTAGTAGTGGAATAGCTTCATTGATTTTTCTTATTCTTGATTTTTTATTTCTATTATTGTTTAATAGTATTGCTATAATCCGTTGCTGAATATGGATTTTTTATACACTATGGTTGTAGGGTTTTAGGAAAGTGGATCCAGATAGATGGGAATTTGCAAGTGAAGGATTTCTTGGAGGACAAAGGCATCTCCTGAAGACAATCCGAAGAAGAAGAACAGTGGTGCAACCGATCCAACCAAAGCAAGAATCCGGTCCGTGTATCGAAGTAGGTCAATACGGGATCGAGGAAGAACTCGAAGGACTGAAAAGAGACAGAAGTTTGCTAATGGCAGAAATAGTAAGGCTAAGGCAGCTATAGCAGCATTCAAAAGACCAACTCATATCAAAAGGAAAACAGGCTTAGAACCACTGAAAAAAAGCAACAAAACATGATGGGTTTCCTTGCAAAAGCCTTTAGCAACCCCGAGTTCTTACAAAGGTACATGGATAAGTAGGCGCATAACGAACAAGAACATATTGAGATTGGTCGAAAAAGACGGTTAACAATGACGCCGAGTGTGGGAAATTTACAAGAAGTGGATGTTGGTGTTGAAGATATTCATGATCCATTCCTTGCAGCCACTATTGAAGGTGAGTCAAGCAGTGGTGTTGGTAATCTAGGAGATGTTTCAAATTATGTGGAGGATGAACCGCCTGAGAATTTGTGGGACAAACTGTTGAACGTGGATCTACCCGTTGAAAAACACCCTGAAGAGTTTCTTGATGATTTAGATGGTCAGCAGCTTGATTGGGATGAAGATTTGCAAGAATTAGTGGACCAGATGGAGTATTTAAAGTCATCGAAACCTTAAATACTTGATGGAAGTGATTGTTGTTGGGATTTTATTGTGTTTCGAGTTAAGAAGGCCTCTAGAGTCCACCTCCTCTTTAGTAGAGTTCAAGTCAAAGATGCATATGAGTTTTGTGATATCAATATCTATGTGGTATGTGAAATCTTAATATTCGTTGTTTGGTTTGGCCGTTTGGCGTGTGTGAGAGTAATAATAATACTCTATGCATCTGATTCTATACAGCTGAGGAGATTGTGGAATTGTGAAGAGGCCAAGCTGCCGTTCTTTTGTATCCTTATGTCGTGTTCATTCATTGATCGCTTTCATATTCAAGTTTGGGACAAAAAAAACGAAAAGAAAAAGAAAACGCCATAGCTTATCATGTCTGTTTAGAATCATCTTATAGTTGCAGGGGGTAAACAATCACAAGAAGAAGTTGAAGGGTTTTCGATCAGCGGGTTTGAACCAGACAGGTTGGTGTTATGCCGAGATCTTTATGATATCTGTTTGATCATGTTGTATTTCAATGTGAATTAAATAGGTAGAAATGAAGGTGGAAGCTTTCTGTTTAACAACTTATTTTTAATCACTATCCGTGTTTTACCCTCTTGGTTGTATCCGTCAAGTAATTACTAGTTTCTTTCTGGTATTTGTGTGTGTCAATTGTTCACAAATGTGAAGTCTTTGTTTGCTTCAGTTATTCTAGATATCGTATTCAAGACTATGTCACCGTTTCATAATACTGAAGCATGGTCTTGAATATTATAGTTACTTAATTAGTTGTACCCAATGGCCTCTCTAGAATCAATATACAGTTTCAAGTTGCCTTGCACTAATCATACCTGAACCTAAAAGGTGCACTTTCAGGCTTTCACAGCAGCAACTGCAGCTAGAGCACCAAAACCTTTTCCCATTGATGAAAGCGGTGGTGGGAAAGAGATTTCACCGCCTTGAGATTGGCGGTTGAGCAGATATACGTGGCTGAGCGACTGCTGTTTCTGCCGCCTTGGATTAAGTGTTTTTAATCAGCAAGGCATGCAGGTACAGTTTATTTTTTTCACTTCAATTGTTACTTCTAGTGGAAAAAATATTATAATTTGGATATTAAGTGAAGATCCTTTGAAGAAATGGTATATCTATCAGTTTAATGTGTTTGTTTTTGCATGATATTACTTGTGTTTTTATTCTCATTTGCACGTAAACATTACAAGCAATAGGCGTAGAAGATGAGTTGAATCAAATATGATGTTACCCGGAAGAAAGTAAGGGCATACAAGGACAATTAGATGAAACATTTGTTAGTTGTCATACAACAATCATAACTTAAAATTTAAGCGTCTTAAATCTGAATTGCAATGGGTTAAGATTAGTGGCACTTCATAATAACTAATTAAGTATAGCTGATGGTAACCAAATAGGTGTCAATCCTATTGAGCTAGCTCTAGCTGATGTACTCTTTCACGATATTGTGTCGTTAGTATTTTGGTATGTTTTCGGTACATGGTTTCATAAAAGAAAACACATATACTCGTTCTTGTATTCTTCTGGATTATCCGATAAAAGTTTTTTTCAGGTACCATCAAAATAAGTGAATTCGGAGAGATATCCGAAAGTATTCCAAACTAGAAAACCGAAAAGTGGGAAAGCAAGACGAAAAAGAACTATAAACTCCGCAAGTAATAAATAAAAAGTTTGTTTTATCTATGTTTTCTTCACATCCTATACTTGCATACACACTAGTTGCTAAGAAGTGTTCTTGACCACATTACATCTTGCATTGGCAGACCTAGTGCCACCGTATGGGAGTTGGCCGCCCTTGTGAAAATTGATTTAAATGTTTAATTTGATTACTTTTCTTTGATTTGGTTAATTATTTGAATGTTAATTTCGACTTTTAGTTTATCTGAGTTGGGTTTTAGAATTGTTGAATGTTGATGATTGATTTGAACCTTTAATCTATACTTTAGGAAGGATAGATCCTATAATGGAACGATTTCGATCCTATAATGGAACCATTTCAATTCTTAAAATGGAAGGTCAAAGATCATCTTCCAAGTCTCCGAAATATGATGACTTGGATGATCTTCCCTCAGATCACGACGAAAGAAAAACCAAGTTCTTCTTTTCAGTTGAGTCAAGGCGATAAAATTGGAAGAGCATGCTTAACGATCTCAACCAAGAGGTGTCGTATTTTCACAAGGAAGGATCGATAGTGAGGCAAGACTTTTTCACTTAGCTTATCGGAAGTGTTTAGAGTATAGTAAGGATTTTATATTTTGCTTAGAGCATTCACATCCTATTCTTTATCTTTATAATTTAACTAGAAATTACTATTTCGTAAATTTATCTCTCATTTTTTAAAATTCTATTGTATCCCATTCCCTATCCGTAAAAATATAAGGTTTTGCTTTAGCTTTTCTTAAAAATATTAGAACTTACTTCGGTTTTCCTTAAAAATATATGGATAAGGTATAAGGATAAAGAATGGGATGAAGTGGTGTTTTTAGATAGTTTTCTTAAATTTTATGGTTTAAACTAGTATAAGGAATGAGATCTAAATGCTCTTATATTGCTACTCATAAGGATCATTTTGAAATTCATAAAGACATGTTGATTCCCGATGGATTTAAAGGTTGGAATAACAAATTATTTAAAATGGGTGAAGATTTGCTTAACCAGGATCAATTGGTACGAGTTTGTATTAACAAACAAAGTGATAAGCAAAGATACAAATACCGACTTGGATTAGGTGCTTTTATTGGTCTTGCAAAAAAATATTGAACCAAGGATTACCTTTTTGAGGCATGATGGATCAAAAGTATATTAAATGAAAGAAATTTCCTAGAACGTTTAGACTTTTAGAATTAATAGAAGAGCAAAACGAAGCCTTGGTAAGATTATTTTAGGGAATGCCCCTGGGAATAATCAAATGATAAGTCCAAAAACTCAATAAGATATTAAACATTATTACGCACAAGAGGTACTAAAATAAACTTTTGAATTTGAATATTCTACGGGTAATAGATTTTTTTTCTCTTTATTAGTTGATGAATCAAGTAGTGTGTCCAAAAAGGAATAAAGCATCGAGGTTGTTCAGTATCTTGATAAATAAGGGTTAGTTAAGAACGATTCATTTGGCTTTTGTTCATGTCATGGAGAGTCTACCCAAAGTCTAAAATCCATATTGATGATTTATTTGCTCGACATTGATTGAGTTTGACATTAGCCAAAGTTATGATGCCACAAGTAATATGTCATGTGAGTTTAATGGATAAATAACTTTTTATCTTAAAAGAAAATGTTTCAGCATTTTATGTACATTGTTTTGCTCATTAATTTCAACTTCTTGTTGTGTGACAGTTGGAAACATACCGAGTATTTGGAGACTTTTGGAAATGCTAGGAATTCTCTTTGTACTAAATTTATTTCATTATATCAATTTTGATCTAGATCTAATGATGATCAATCAAGATTTTATGTTATTCCTAAGTATTAACCGTTTTGTGCTTCGCAGCATGAAACATAGCATGAGAACTTCGTAACCAATTTTTCTCAGGGACGTGTTTAACACTTAAAAAACAATTTTGAGTATATAAATGTGAGAATCGTATAAAAAACCTTGTATGTAGTGCTTGTGATTTGTGAAGGAGAAAATGTGCATGATGAAATATAAAATTCTTGTAGTTCTTTGTTTAAAATTGATTATATATTTTAGTGTGTCCCGCAAATAACTATATAGGTGATGGAGGGTCACAATTTGTTCGTAAGATTATATTTTTAATTCTACATACGTATTATTAAACAATGGTTAGAATCATGATTAATTAAACCATTTTTTCTATTATCTAGAGATTTACATAGATTCATTATGACTTTCTAGTACCTTTTAAGATACTATTAGATTTTATTACATTTATTCTAGATTAAACCGTACTTGCACATAGTAATATACTAATATGGCTAGCTTGTCTTAATGGGTTCTTTAATATAAGTATAAATGGTCGACCAAGCTTTATATTTTATTTTTAAGTCTGTACGCTATTTGATATTATATCTTCCATATTGTAAATAAACTGATTTATCTATCTATAATGAAAATTATTCAAGCAGTCGACAGTTTGGTTTATTTGGAGAGGGTGAGCAAGAAAAAAAGAAGGTTTTCAATGCTAAGGCAGGCAACATGCAAGTGGTATTGGACGCCATCATCATCATCTGTAAATCTCACCAATAGCAAAGCTAAGATAGGGTTTGAGGAGGGTAAGATGTAGACAACCTTACCTCTACCCCGAAGGAATAGAGAGGTTGCTTCCAGTGAGACCCCTGGCTCGATAGTAGCTTTGCATCAAGCCTTGGACATAAGGCATCTGACGCTTAGCAATTGGGACAAAGGCCGATTAGTGCATGTATCCTCATGTCTTTCAGCTATCAGCGCTAACACATGATGCAAGTGGTATTGGACTATTGGTGGATATTCAAACAAACTCTTTCCTTTGGATAAAAAATCGTATGAAATGTCATTCACTAAAATGGGAATCTTGGTGCAAACTGAATGTTATTGTTTCCAAAATCTTATCATTTATTTCAGGAGCTTGCTAGCTTTAATAAAATCTTTGCCGTTCAAATATATATAAAGACTTTAGTGTATGGGGAGGGTTGTACAGGGTATGATCTTTGCGACTGCACGCCGAGTCACATTACCACTATGGGTGGTCTTATAGTGTAATAGTCACTAAATACCATCGTATGTTTTTTTCTCTTTGCTTCGTACGCTTCACACCGTAAAACTTATTTGAATATGATCTTAACATTGTGTGTGTGTATCATAGCTAGTTAGGTTCGTTCAATTCCATTCGACATGATTGAGCCATGTCTAGTTGGCCAGGCTCTTAATAATTAACACCAAAACTAACACTGGTTTGGGGAGACAACACGTCTCAACTTGATCTGTTGAACAATAAACTCTTTACAAATAATACAATTACAAAGATCTCAAATTGTACTAAAGATAACCTAATCCTAATCTAACTCAAACATAATTTACATAATCAAATAAAACTAACCGATAAACCAAACAAATAAACTAATAAAAGCAACCTCTTTAATTCAAATCTTCTTTTTCTCGACTCTTATCTCTTTCTTTTCCGGTTTTTCTTTTTCATTGATCCTGGATATCTCTTTAAATAAATATTTTATTGTCAGTATGAGACTAGATCACTTGATAAAGGAATGAGTTTCTTAGAGGTGAGGTCTAGGTTAAAGCCTGGGCAAAGAGAGTTCTTTAAATAATTGATATAAAGTAGTAAGAGGTAACCTTTGCGGTTCAAAAAATAAACAAATATCTTATTATTTTGATGTAGTTACTCCATATTTGTAAGAACAAAAATAGGATAAATCATATGTGATGACTTCTTTCTTTTTTATTTTTTAGGTTCAAGACCTATGGTTGCGATATGTATGTAAAAATAATTCTTTGAAGGTTAAACGACCATTGTCACAACAAATAATTTTTTTGGTTAAGTCCGATCACGCCATCACATTTTTGGCACTATATTGAAGGTTAAACGACCATTTTCACAACAAATAATTCTTTTTTATTTTGGAAAGCCAAATCTTTATTAACAACCATCATGCATAATTACTAAATTTTTTATGCATGACGGTTTTTATAACCTCTTCTGATCAACGCCGTACGTATGTGTTGGTAGGCGATCAAGATTTAAGCCTAATGTAGCGACTTAATTGCTGACAACATACCTAGTCATATGAAACATATTTACTTACATCACATTAAGTCATAAAGTCTTCATTCTTGAACGTGATGTTGAGTGTTGACTGGAGAATTGGGATTCGATATCCTATGTGGCGCAGAGTTATATAAAAAATAAAAAGAAAAAAAATAACAATTACTCACAAGATCCAATTCATAAAAACGTAGTTTCTCTACAAAAATTGTACCCCTATACTCCAATTATATAGATAAAAAAAAATAATAATTTGTACACATTCACATGCCGACTCCATTAATTTTTTATTTTTTTAAATTTTAACACATTAGAATTGTTAAAAGGCCTTTTAAAGCAAAATGCTTAAAAACTAATAATTATAAATTTGGGGTGTGTGACTCCCGTAAGTTTCTTTTAAATGTTTGAAAAGTTTTAAAAGCTTTGGATTTTATTTCTTTTTCGTATTCACTTATTTTTTTAAAAACTGATTAGGAAAAGGTTTGAAATTAAAAAAAAATAAAAAACTAACCCTAAATTAGATTGAGCTCTCAAGACCACTAAATCTAATTACACATCATCATTGTGTTTATTAAAGTTGTATTTAATATCTTGACTTGGTAAAGCAGGTTCAGATATTTAGTTTTGGGCCACTATTGGTGCTTATAATGATATTCCGGATTATTTTTTTATCATAAATAAAATATTAGTAAGGTTTGTATTTTTTTAAACAACAAATGTTATTCTTACACTACTTTACACCAATAATTTTAAACTACTTATTTTCAAATTAAACATAAGACTTCCCCTCTAAAATATATGTGTTTCTATTAAGTGGGTTAGTCTTATATTAGCCATGGGTTAAACAACAAGGAATGAATTATTATGCGGATCCATATGGGAAGAACAAAATACCAGACGGGTCATTAGGGTGGAATTCTTAACCCGGTCAATGTCTTACTATTGCTTATTTTTCATCGACGCTATCATCACAGCTTGAAGATTAAAATCATTATCATTATGTCAGAGAGTAAACAATGAACGTGATCTGCTTCTCGAATTACCATCACAAACTTGAAAATAGGTTTCTCTTTTGATTTATCGGTTAGGTTTTCTTAAGCCTTAATTTGGACATCTTTAGTGCTTGTTTTTAACCTGAAATTTGAATACAATAGAAACCATGAAATCCTCTTCATGAATTTTAGTGTTTCCTTCATTGTATGTTCTATGTGTTATTGATGATTTAGGTGTGGGGTTATAAATAAAACGAGATAAAGAAGCAACTATCCTACTAATAATGCTTCTAATATAAACAGAATCCAGCCTCCCTTAATTAACAATTTAATTAAAGCTTATAACCAATAATTAAACATAAAAGTTATCATTAATTTGACTTTGCCAATAATTAAACATAAAAGTTATCATTAATTTGACTTTGAAATTCATATGCAAACAATTTTCTTTGTATAATTAGATGTAATTATCATTTTATTTTAAACATTAAGAATTACGGATATTAGATTTAATAATCTTAACTATTTGCCGTTCGGCGCCAATAGTTCCAACTTCAAAAATAACCACCACAACCCCAATTATTAACATATTGGCTTCTAAGGGACCCTAACTAACAGATTTCTAGCGTCGTTAGTCTCCGTTTGTCAAAAAAAAACGTTTTTGGGCAGAAAAATATTCAATTATAATTTTTGGTGGTTTGAGTTATTATATTTAGTGATTTGATACTTCTTAAAATGTCAATTTCAACCTCAACCTGTATTGACCGGACTCGGTATGACAGGTTACATGATCCAACCTGACTCGTTCGTTTCAACCTCAACCAGTAAATCTAACAGAAAGTAAGCTAATGTTATTAAAAAAACATAGTAAAATATATGTGTTTCTCATCGATCCTTATATTAAATTCAATCCACCTATTGAGCTTAAAAATTGTCCAAGACTTAATTATTTCTCGGATATATAAGGGTCTTACTATTACTATACGTAGGACCAACTAGATCTTTTTACACTAAAACATACGATTGTATATGCTTTGTTGGATGAGTTGTTTATATACGACTCGTATAATTTATCTAAGAGAAAAGATATACGACTTGGATATTTATATATGAATCATGTACTTCATATAAAAATCATGTACGACTAGTATATAGTGTCAAAAGCAATTTATAATGATGTGGTACTATTCAATAACTAATAAAACAAAGCTAACCCTACAAAGACATTATTATTTTTTAAATCAAACAAAATTACAAAACCAGCCCTTTGTAATCAACCACTGTTACAACACCACACCCTGAAGAACTCCAATTTCCACAAGCCTCGAAACAAGACCACTACTCAAATGAAGTGCCACAAGGCTCTCTAACCCACCAACAAAACTCCCACCAATGAACACCACCGGAGCCACGTCATCTCCACCGCCACCATGACAGTTAAAGGCAGCAAGATCAGCGATCTCATCCTCCTCCAGTTCAATAACGGTGGGATAAACACCGATAGAATAAAAGAGACGTTTCATGACGTCGCACATGTAGCAGTCAGAGCGGCTGAATATCACAACTGGGCTTTCGGTTATGAGTCGTTGGATCGTCGTGTGAGTTGACTCGGAGATGGTGGTTGCGAGTGGGGAGGCGGTGGTCGGAGATAGTTGTAGGGTGAACTCTGCGTCGGAGTGGAGGCCCTGCATGTCTCCGGTGCCGGTTAAGGTGGTGGAAGAAATGGAGGGTGTGAGAGGGGATTTATAAGCGATGGATTGGGGGTGTTGCGTCAGCAAAAGGTGGTGTGATTACGTAGTTTGTACACTTACGACACCTTTACTCACAATTAGTGTACCCCATGGCGAAGTTTGAGACTTTCGACTGGGGGCGAAAGTTATCAAACCTAAAAATTTCTATAAAACCGGAGGTCAAAAACGCATATACCCAAAAATTTCTATTAAAAAACTACATGTTCTCTATTATTGAGCGAAAAGTTCGGGGGTCGGCTGCCCTCTCCCGCCCCTTAAAAGTTTCACCCATAAGTGTACCCATGTTATTATACTAGTGGGAGAATAGAATACGAACTGTTTTTTAAGATAGGTAGATCTTTGGTTGTGTATTGACTTTAGTTACGTATAAGCTTGTAATACTTTTTTAAATGACTAAATATACAAGAATAATATTGTGTACATAGCAATATGGTGTCGAATCTGTCACGTATAACATTCATTTAAGTGACTGTTGATGAATAAAGTCATATACACGAGTAGAAAGATATAGGAAACTAGTGGTAGAGAGGTTTGTGTTCTTTAATGGAATGGAGACCCAAGTTCAATCCTTAATTGTATCACTTTGGTGGATTAGGCAATGACAGATACAGCCTAGCCTCCTTGCAGATGTGTCAATGCTGTATCTTGAGCCAACCCGGGTTTTCGTCTCATCGTGTGGCAGCTGGCTGTATGGTTTCCTGGAGGAATGCCCTAGTCAAATTCTGAGGCCAGCATGGACCCAGTTAAGACAACATCGTCTAACCAGAGTAGAACAACGAGCCTCTCTACTTTGAAGAGTACGATAGTCTAATACAATAAAATCGTCTTAAAAAAAATAAAGAAAGAAAGAAAGATATAGGAACTCATGACTATAAGAGATACTTTTTTATTAATATATTTAATATAAAAATTATAGATATAATGACATGTAACTTCATAATAAATATTTTTTTATTAATATATTTAATATAAAAATTATAGATAATGACATGTAACTTCAAAATAAATTTTACATAAGATATAGATAATGATGATTGGAGTTATTAAAATGATGTCCATCTTGTAAAAACATATTGAGAAGAAGACTTTCATAATTAGAGGAACCGTGATGATGAATTAAGGTTTTCATAACGGTTAGATATTGGATCGTCATTTAATCAATCTGTTGGTCGAACCGGGTTTTAAAACTAATAAACACTAAATAATGCAATAGTACAACTTAATTTACATATAGAAAATAAAACAAATGAAAAATAATATATATATATATATATATTGTTATCGTTTTTATAACTAAATAGTAAATTTAATAAAACATGATAGACACTAAAGTAATATATATTCATAGGTTTAGGATCCTGTAAAAAGAATATTTTTCGTGAGAAGTGTGAGAAGACATAGAAATTGACATGTAGGCATCATGTTTTGGGCTTAGACATGATGTTTTTGGGTTATTTTGGCAAGAAAAACATCAAATATAACAATTTAAGACACAATGCAATGAATTCTAGGCTTAAAATTTAAAACACCGTGCCAACAACATTAAGTAGTGTGTTTTAAGTGTTAAATAGTGTTTTTTGAATTGCTCGCCTATAATACATTGCATTGTGTTTTAAATTGTTATATTTTGTGTTTGTCTTGCCAAAACAACCCAAAACATCATGACTAAGTTCAAAATATGATGTCTACATATTAATTCCTATGTCTTCTCACACTTTTCACGAAAAAGGATCCTTTTTACAGGAACCTTATATTCTAGTAATTTAACTAACATTCACAAATTCTTATTCCAATTTATTAGATACACATGAGTTTTTAAACCATATGATCATGGATTCAAATTCAACAACTCTCAAAAAATTCGTTTACTTTCAACTATGCCAAATCCAACTCTTCGACCCGCTTGACTCACCAAATCCAGAAAAGAAAATATACCACCCATCAAACATGGGTATTCTATAGTTCATAAATGGTGAGGTGATTGTAGTCTGATTATCAAATTTAGAAAACCATTGATTGTAAATGATAATAGAACTTTTTAAACTACCATATTCTTCAAGGGTTTTAATTATTTTTGTATGTGAACGTTTCATAAATATTTGATTCTACAAAGTTTAATAGAATCTCAAACCATTATATTATTTGTAATTACTTATAAACTATTTTTTATATAATATTCTTGAAAATCCGTCACTTATCACGTATGTAGCATATTAGACCGTCACTTATCACGTATGTGACAAAGAACGTCAATCCTTTTGCGCCATATAGCGCAAATCAATCAAATTACTGACAAGTCCTTATTTTACGATTTGAGGTAGTAATATAATTCAATTTAAGGGGTGTCTAATATTGAGTTTGAAAATGACTTATATTTTTTAGAGCCAATAAGTCAACAACTCATTTCCAAACTCAATCTCGAACATCCTCCAAAACTTGTTGTTGTCATTTTATGAGATTGGTCTTGTTTTCCCTTCTATATTTCTAGTTAGCACATTTCCGTTTTTAAATTTTAAAATGTAAGTTTTATATTAACGACAATTTAATCTATTAGTAATTATATACTATTGTCCACTGCGAGACTCGAACTATCGACTCAAGGGGTGGACACCGTTTTACACATCATGATATCGCTAGAGCAAACACATGTGGTATAAAGTGTAAGTTGGTGTTGTAACGGGGAATGTTTGTCAATAATGGTGTTGAGGTGTCTACCTTTCAATTGTTTAAAATGTGCTATTAAAAAATTTATACAGTTTTCTTTTTCTAAAATTTTTTTTTCCTATATTTTACAGATGAACAGTAACTTTCCCATATATTTTCTCTCTACTTACTCATAACCATTTCAAAAACAATACTAACTATTCCTTATAATATAACTAAACTCTCTCACATATTTTTAATGGTTTCATTGCAAATGCTCTAAGATATAGTTTTGAAAATTTTTATACGGTTATCTTTCAAGGTGTGTACCTAACTACCTATACTCTACCTCTCCAAATGATTTATTGGACAACAATTTTAAAGGTTTTTCGTTAAAATCCATATACAACAGTTATATTGGTTCTTACACAAAACATAAGACATGTGTTACGAATGAATTTAGTACAACACATATAAGAATTTCAAATTAAATAATTTGAAAACTGAGAACTCAAAAGGTTTTTATTTTTTATTATTATTTTGTGTGTGGGGGGGGGGGGGGGGGGGGGGGGGGGGGGGGCAATTTCGTGGTCAAATTGGCTTTTTATTGTCTTTTTTTCCAGTTGCAATCAATTTGGTAAAATAGGTAAAAAGTGGGAGTTTGTGAGGGTGACGTGTGGGTGTTTGGACTACTTGAATAAAATATCTTCAAAAAGCCATGCTACTATAGAATATGACATAAGCTTGACGTTTTACGATGGTGCCGCCAGCTCCATATGTGAGTGAGTGACACTAGTTACGTGGCTTTGAAAAAGAGAAGTCTGGTTACAGCCTGTGGGATCCACATTTACGTGTAAACTCAAACACAAATAATTATTATTTATCTACGATGATTGAAGACTCAAAAACCAGCACCCGGTGTGGCCAGGAAAGTCAAGCCTCAGAGAATGATGGTGACCCTGCACAAATTACAGAAAAGGACACCGTTAGCCTTGTCACATAGAGGGGAACCTTTCTGTGATCAAGCTCAGGCGTAAGGATAAGTATTTTAGTAGGAAAAGACTAGAGAGAGAAAGTAGAGGAGAGAGAGGAAGTGGGCGTTACCTGTTTTGGAGTGGGTTATGGGATATTTATAGTTTATTGGTCTTCTGACGTGGCGGAGTTTGTTAGGCCCGGACCAATCGTTATCTCAGCATTTAATGTGTGGGCCCAAAGTTAGTTACAAAGATTCCTTCGTCATCAGATGACTCTTTAGCTCGGAGCCTCATTTGTTCAGTAATGGATGGTGTTAGGTCCGATACATCGTATGTATCCTCTTCAATGATATAGGATTAGAATTAAGGGAAAAACCTTTACGAGTTATAAGAACTTACAGAACTTGTCCTTCTCGTGCGAGTTTCAACCCTATTTTTCCACACCTCAAAATTAAAATGTTAGACTACACTGCCGTAAAAAAATATAAATTTTTTTTTCGAAGTGATGTTTTTCGGCCCCTAACGGCAGCTGTAAAAATGTGATAACATAAGTATGACATACTTTTTACAGACAATTTTTTTTTTGGAAAATTTGAATTTTTTAGGATTTTTGGTAAAAATAAAAAATTTGGAAAAACTTTTCGTAAGGCCGAGTATACTACCTATAAACTTTTAGAGACTAAACTCATCATCACCATTATACTCAGTAAATCTCACCTATAGCAAAGCTAAGGTAGGGTCTGAGGAGGGTAAGATGTAGACAACCTTACCTCTACCCAGTAAGAATAGAGATGTTGCTTCCAGTGAGACCCCCGGCTCGATAGTAATTTTGTATCAAGCCTTGGACATAAGGCAATAACACTTCGCAATTGGGACAAAAGCCGATTAGTGCATCTTGTCTTTCGGCTATCAACGTCACTACATGATATATGATTAATCGTCCCTCTCTATTTAACGTTATTTTCACGAAATTAGTAAAATAACGTTAAAATTAATGCACTTTCACTCCCCCATATATATACATTATAGACTAAACAATTTATGAATAAATGTAGTTACAAAAAACAAATCTTCGGGGTTTACGGTTCCTCAGTTTGATATTTGGAAATCGTGGTGTAAACATAATCCATCATTCAACTTCTTAATATATATTTTCTTTTTTGGTGTAGGATATGTATTCAAATCATAAATTATTTTATCATTCTAAAGTTTTTAATAAAAACTAACGGTATAAGCTAACGATTTTGAAAAAAAAATATATATCTGGTTCAAACTGTTAGGGCGTAACAAACAAACCGTTAAACTAACAAACCCGCATGTTTGACTGACCCATCAACTTTGTCAAATTGATTTGACGACCTCCTCTTAACTTTAGTTAATGGTGTGTCATAACAAGTTGATCTAGTGATTCGTGACTTGATTTCTCTTCTTAAGATCTCAAGTTCAACTGACACTAGCATCACTTTAAAAGACATTGGTGATGGTAATGAAGTTTCGAACTAGGCTTCTCTGGAGGTCGCCTGTTCGAAACCGAGCCGAACAGGCGGGCTTTCCCCAGAAATGGTGGCTTGGGCTTGGGAATGCATCCAACTCTGACAGTTATGGATAAGGAGATATATTTGCACAATCGAGGATATCTCAGGATACTTATTTGGTAAGTTAGTCGTTTAAAGAAATCTTTAGCTAATGGTTTATCCTGAATCTTTAAGAAAAACTTATTGAAATGGATCGTAAATACCAATATTTTCTTTTATGTTTTCTTACAATGTGAGAAGACCAATGTTTTCCAAAATAATGAAATATGCAAAAAGTAGATTGGGATGGGAAAGGCCGATATGAGGGGAACAATCTAAACCGCACATCATGTAAGTTGATGTTCGCTTTTTTGTCCATTTTCACCTTCTTCTTTTGAATGGATACTTCATGGCCATGTTTATTTGCACACATGAAGAAACCTTAGATCAACTAGACCGGAGTCAAAGTAGATCTATGGAATGGACTCTACATAAAAGTGTTAACCCTCCGTTTGGTTTCACGATGGATGATGAATAGAACAATATTCCGCCTGATCCTGCAAAACAGAACACCGTTACCTCGTCACGGGGAGAAGGGGGGTTCTCTCCGTGACCACCCTCCGGCGTGAGAATAAGTACAGGTAGACGGAAGTAAGTATTGTAAGTGAGAGAGTAGTTGAGAGTGAATACCTTTCCTTGAACTCCAAGTTACTTATTTATAGCCGGCGTTTGGCGCCAAAAAGAGAGATTGTTAACTTTAATGGAATCTTTTGTTATTCCGTTAACGTTTGTTGGCAATCTGTTAGTGCACACGGATCGTGAGCTCATCAGCGGTTAGGGAGGCGCCACGTGTCAACATGAGATCACTACATCTCATAAATGTGAGCATGCCATCACCGTGATCTTCCTCAGCCGTCCAGATGCTGCCATGTGGCAATTGGTTATAACCGAAAAGATGCTTGCACGATTGGGTGTTAATGGCTTCTAGAAGGTTTCACAGCTGTTATCCATCTATTATTCGCCACGTGTACATTCTGTTACGACAGAAAAGATTCCCTTTGCTTCTGCACCAAGTTAAGGATTTTGCTAAGGGAAAGTTTCAGGATTTACTGTTTCCTTGCGCAAGAAGCGCAAGTTAGTTAATTGATCTTCCTTCTTTTCCTTGCTGCTTAGCGCAACGTTTGGTGGATGCTTGCTTTGATATAAATATCTGCGCAAGGTTTGCGCATGGAGCATTATCAAACAAGAATGTTCAAGGTTAACTTTGAACCTTGCGCAAGCCGCGCAAGGTAGTTAAATGAAGCATTATCAAACAAAAATGTTCAAGGTTAATTGAACAGGTTAACTTTGAACCTTGCGCGAGCCCGCGCAAGGTAGTTAAATGAAGCATTTATCAAACAAGAATGATCAAGGTTAACTTTGAACCTTGTGCGAGCCCGCGCAAGTTAGTTAAATGAAGCATTATCAAACAAGAATGTTCAAGGTTAACGTTGAACCTTGCGCGAGCCCGCGCAAGGTAGTTAAATGAAGCATTTATCCAAAGAGAGTGTTCAAGGTTAACTTTGAACCTTGCGCGAGCCCGCACACGGTAGTTAAATGACGCTTTCCTCTCTTGGATATTTGGCGCAAAGTTCTAATAAATCTTATTTTGGCAAAGAAGTCTGCGCGCAGTTTTCTTAAAAGTTATTAGTGGGTATGGTTTCCTTGATTGGCGCAAGGTTTTTGGGACCATACCCCTTCAAGTCCCCCCAGTCCAGTGTTGCTCCTATGTAAGAATAAAAAGTAGGTGGAGCATTGGACTTAAGATAAATGTGCTGCGCTAGGTAAGGACTCGCTTTTTGTTGCTTTATGCATCTTGATGACGTGTCGTAAGTGAATTTTGAAAAAGTATTTGAATTTCAAATATGCTTAGACACGTGTCACTTATCTGGATGGTGAATTGGTGACGACGCACGTTCTTGAGACGTGGTGGTACTATTGACAGGCTGTCAATAGTACATGTCTTACCGTATTTAATGCTTTTTAGCGACACTCACGCGCGTGAGGCGGTTACTGTTCCCCACTCGCCCCTGCGCTTACTTGGGGATACGTGACAGTCGCCAAAGTCGCTGCAGTCAAATCGTGCATTAATTGCGGTTAGTATATAAAGGGATCAACGATCCATTTGCTTCCTCACCCAATTATAACTTGAGAGAAATTTGTGTTCAAAAATTCCGGTGACCCTCAAAGTTTTCTAAGTTTTCTCCAAAGTTCGAGTTATCCGGTGCAAGTCTACTGAGATGTCGTCGTCAAGTTTGCCACCGCTAAAGTGGTCGAAGAAGGATTTCGATAATCTTGCCACCAACTTCCTTTTCGCTCCGTCCTGGAAAGCGTTTCTTCCGGAGGCGAATGCCACGGCTGCTGATGCGCCGGCCGGCTACATTTCATTATTTTACGATTATTTTGCCGAAGGGAACTTCCGGCTGCCGGTGATCCATTTCTTGCTGGAAATTCTGGTTTTTACAAGATTCACATTTCTCAGTTGAGCCCGATGGGAATAGTGAGGATCCGGCATTTTGAGTTCGTTTGCCGATCGATGCAGATCGTGCTGTCGGTCGAGAAGTTTAGAGTTTTCTACCCACTGCACTGCTCGTTGGGTTTTTATTCGTTTCAACAGCGTGTGCAAGCCAAACGATTGCTGTTGGTGCCGCCGAAGTCCTACCACGACTGGAAGCAGAAGTTCTTCTTTATCAAGGCGGCGGTGATCCCGATGAAGATGACATTCCGGGGCAGTGATGAGATCGAGCTGGAGACCCTTCCCATACCTGCCGACGAGGTATGGTATCAAATATTAAAGATGTGCCCAATATTGTTTTGCCGGAGAGGGCCCTCATCGCTGCCGGGATGAGTATTTTCTGGAAGAAAGAACGCCAAGAAAAACCGGTGTATACAAAAGATGGAACTGGTATGTAACCCTTTAACTTCTTAGCAATATCTTTCAATAGACATGTATTGATGCAAAAATGTTTATGTAGCTGCGCCTCTCTACTTGGTCTCTTTCAAGAGAGAGAAAGGAAAAATGGCCGTTGTGCCTCTTGCTGATGGTGAGGACACTTGGTTCTCACAAATCTTGGAGAACTTTGAGTTGCCCAAGCAGGAGGATCTGGAGGCGCAACCATGTTCGAAGACTGGTAAATAAGTCCATACAAAGCTAAGTTGATATTGCAATATAACTTAATGGCACAACCTTTACTCAATATGATTGATTATGTAGGTGATTTGCTAAACTTGGGTGTAGGCCCTGGTTCTAGGAAGAAGAAGAAACCAACTGCTGCTGACTGCTGCGCCTCCCCCTTTCAACCCAGAGCAAAAAACCAAGCCATCAGCTGCTGTGAAAGCTGAGGGCAAGAAAGGTACACTTCCTGTATATGACTCTTGGTGCAATTATGTGGTGGTGTCGGACTCACTGGAGGGTCTTGCGCCTATAGGTTTGAAGAAACCGAAGCCAGAACCCGTTGACACCTCATCTCTTCCTGCTGCGAACCTAGATGATCCTTTGGAAATACCTTCTAGCCCGGAAGAGGCGTTGAAGCGTACTAAGAAGAGGAAGGAGGCGGAGACTAAAACTCCTGCGCCAACCAAAGTTGCGCGCCAGCGCATTGGTAAGAGGGGCAATCTGGATGCCTTTGCAAAGAAGTTCTCACCTGGTACGTTTAGTTTGTTGCGCATTTCTGTCATAAAAGTTGCGCAGAATCTGATACTTGGTATTTGTTGATATGCTTTGCAGAGAAAATGGTTAAGGCTGCGCCGGCCACCTCATCTACTATACCATCGCCGCGCAGGCCTGAGAATGTTGAGGGAGATGCGGGGCAAGAAAAAACTGTTCCTGAAGCCGACCCCATCGCCCCGGAACATATTGAGAAAGTGGCTCCAGAAGAAGAGCCCAAAAATTTTGATACTGAGAATCCTGCTGGCGAGCAGGTTAAAGATACGGCTACAGATGTTGGGGAACCGTCAAGGTTGATATCCAAGGGAGTCGGACCTTCAACACAAAGCGAATGCTTTGTGTTTGTTGAGGATTCAGAGGGGAATCCCTATTCGCCCAGAGGAGACGCCTGGGGACTATTATTATCGCTCTTATTCTGAGAGGCAGGCCTCTGCGATTCATCAGCCCGTGTGGAAGGTTAAGCAGGGCGATGTTTTTACTGATTGGCACTCCTGTAGGGAGTGGTATAAGGGCATCTTCCTGCCGACGTAGGTGAAGCGCCAGGAGGAAAAAGACCATGAAGCTACTTACGAGTCATATCTGCAAGAGTCTCCCTTGCCTCGTCCACCATAAATAGAATTGTGCGCGAATGGCGCAGTATGAACAAGGAGTGGGACGAGGTTGAGCTTGAGAAAGCGAAGGCCAAGCTTGAGAAAGAGAAGACGTTGAAGATGCTTGTTGATTTTGAGGCGGAAAAGGCCCAATTTGAGAAAGAGAAGAAGACTGAAGAATGGGCTGCGCTATCTTGGAAGCGCAAATGTGAGGCTTCTGCTGCGCAATATGCGGACGAGCGCAAGCGCTTTGTGGAGGCTTGCGAGCGTGACAACAAAGAAAAAACTTCTCTGCGCAATGAATTGAGAAACTCAAAAAAGAGAAAGCTGATGCAGTTGCGGCAGCAGAAGAGGCGCGCTCACATAGAGAAAGGAGTGAGCAGAATGAGGTATCAACCAAAATGACTCTTCTTCTTAAGAATAAAGAAATTGATGAGCTAACTGCTATGATTTTTGACCAGGAGCGGCTGCAAGCTGAGGTTGACAGTTTGAAAAAAGATGTCAACCTTCACCGAACAGAGAAAGCCGAGTTGATCCGCCGTTTGACTGAAGGCGAACAAAAACTTAGCGACACGGAGGTCGCTCGCGCTACTGCAGAAAGCTTGACCGAGTCCCTCATGAACCAGCTTACCTGGTTGCAGGAGTACGGGATTGTGGATGTAATATTCACTTTTCTTTATACGTGTCTGGTTTGATTGTCGTATCATATACTGATTGTGTTTGTGTACAGATCGTAAATGCCATCCTTAACTCTACGGAGTTGGATGAGAGAGTGGCAGAATTAATGATGGCGGGGCGCAATGACGGGCATGCCGAGGGCTATAGAGAATGTACTTTGCACGTGGCCCATGCGCTGAAGATGAATGGGATACCAGCTGTGCTGCCACGCATGGGCTAAATACTGCCGCCATTTATTCTGCTGCCAAGGAAAAATATGATCAATTGCAAATTCCGATTATGGACCTTGTGGACGCCGCGCTGCAGCAAGACGACTTTGTTGATAAGCTAAAGGAGATCTTTTCTTCAGCAGAGAAGCAGGCGGGAACCAAGTCCATAGAATAGGAAATTTGTAATTTTTACTGTATGATAACTTGTAACGTTGCGCTTCTGCGCAAGTATTGTGAATATAATATATTTCAGTTTTACAATGTTTGTATGGAACCAATTACTTGTGTAGGATAGACAAATGAACAATTTCTTTTCTCATGTGTGAGCGTAAGTATTAAATTAGCTTGTAGCTCATGAGTTTGTGTTTTTGTTTATCCAAAGGAATTGCATGCATTTGTAAATGAACATATATAGGACTGTAAATAGTGGCAAGTATTTTATTCATACTGACAAAGCGCAAGGCTATGGCTGCCACTAAGATTACATAACAAAATGAAGTAAGCAGTCTCGTTACGCAACGCTCAGAAGTTGCTTAGAGGACAGAGATTACATATAACATCGGCGCAGTTGCTGGGCGTTCCAGGTTCGAGGAACGCTGGATCCGTCCATACGCTTCAGAGTGTACGCGCCTTTTCCTAATACTTCATTTATCACGTATGGACCTTCCCATCACGGGGCTAACTTCCCCGGTTTTTCGGCATTCGACGCTTCATTATCGCGAAGAACAAAGTCACCAGGCAAAAAGGAACATATGCGCACCCTTTTGTTGTAATACTTTTCAAGCTGGGACTTGTATTTAGCTTCGCGAATCGCTGCATTTTATCGGCGCTCTTCCAATAAGTCTAGGTCGATGCGCCGTTGTTCTTCGTTATCTTGTTTTTCCAAAGCTAGCATTCTTGGAGATGGTAACCCGACAGGAATCACACTTTCGTGCCGTATACAAGGCTAAAAGGAGTTTCTCCAGTGCTAGTCTTGGGCATAGTTCGGTGTGCCCACAAGATGCTAGGAAATTCGTCAACCCACCCCCGCCGTGCCGTGCCAAGGCGGGCCTTGATACCGTCGACAAACTGTTTGTTTATGCTTTCAACTTGACCATTTGCTTGTGGGTGTGCAACAGAAGCGAAAAATGTTGGATTCCCATTTCGGTCATCCATGTTTGCAACTCTTCAGCCATTAAATTTGTACTGTTGTCTGTAATAATGCGTATGGGCAGACCAAAACGGCAAATAATGTATTCCCAGATGAATTTGCGAATTATCATCGCCGTAGTAGAAGCTAAAGGTTTGGCTTCAACCCATTTGGTGAAGTAATCGACCGAAACGATGATAAACTTTACTGCGACGGGCGCATCTAGAAATGGTCCCACTAAATCAATGGCCCATTGTTGAAATGGCCAAGCTGTTGTGACGGGTACCAAAGGATTCTTTGGGCGCAACGTTTTAGGGGCATGCCTTTGGCGGGACATGCACTTGCGCAAGATCTCTATTGCGTCAACGTACATTCCGGGCCAATAATACCCTGCGCTTTTTACTTTGGCTACGACCATGCGCGGCCCAGAATGTATGCCACATAGTCCCTCATGAATCTCCCTGATCAGGTATTGCGCGTCATGTTTGTCAACACAGCAGAGCGAAGGACCCATGTAAGAGCGTCGGTACAGAATACCATCAATCATTTCATAATTGAGGGCTTTGCATCGTAACTTTCGTGCTTGCACTCTATCTTCTGGTAAAGAACCATGCAACAGATACATCATTATTGGAGACATCCATGATGGATCTCCTACTTCGACCATTGTCACTTGCCTGAGAGGGACAGATGGATTACTTAAAACCTCGATGCGAACTTCTTTTGCCAAGTGCTTGAAACTAGTTGCAACAAGTTTACTTAGAGCGTCAACATGTTCGTTTTCGCTTCGCTTGACGTGTGTGATTTTAAATTGTTGGAACTGTGCTATAAGAGCCTTGGCTTGCGCCAAGTATAGAGCCATGATATCTCCCTTTGCATCGTACGTTCCAACTACTTGCTCAGCAACTAATAATGAATCAACATGGGCTTCTAAATTTGTTGCACCCATTTTGATAGTGAGGCGTAAGCCTGCTAGGAAAGCTTCATATTCGGCCTCGTTGTTGGTGCTTTTAAAATCCAACCGAATTGCATATGTGAATTCTGCTCCCTCTGGACTCATAATCGAAGACCTGCTCCAGCCCATCACTGTTTGATGCGCCATCTGTAAACAATGTCCAGGCTCTGTTGTCGATGACTAGGACTGGGTTTTGGATTGCTTGGCATTCTTCAAGCTTATTAGCAGGAATTTCAGCGATGAAATCTACCAAAACTTGGCCTTTGATAGCTGGTCTAGGTTTATAACAGATTTTATAACCTCCTAATTCTATTGCCCATTTCGCAAGTCGTCCAGAAACGTCTGGTTTGGCCAGGACTTGGCCAATGTGAAAGTTTGTTAAAACTGTAATAACATGTCCGAAAAGTATCTTCGTAGCCTGCGCGAAGCATAAACCAATGCTAAAACTAATTTCTCCATGATTGAATACCTTGTCTCTGGATCGTTCAACATCTTGCTGATATAATAAATTGGAGACTGGACCCCTTCACGTTCTACCAACAAGACAGCACCTACTGCTACCTCAAATGCAGCAAGATATAAGACCATGGGTTCTTTTTCTCGAGGAGCAGTAAGTGTGGGAAGTTGAACTAAACAATCTTTCATCTGCTGGAAAGCTTGATCAGCTTCAGGAGTCCATGCGAACTCTTTGCTCTTTGTACAATTGCACAAGGTTCGAATGAATGGATAAGATTTTGCAGCACGATTGGCGAGGAAGCGGTTTAGCGCAGCTAACCTTCCAGCCAAACGTTGCATCTCTTTGATGGTAGTAGGATAAGACATTTTTTGTATTGCATTGACCTTTTCGGGATTAACTTTGAAACCGTCTTTGGTGATGATGAAAGCCAAAAATTTGCCCTCCTCCATGCCGAAGGAGCATTTGCTGGGATTTAACTTTAGATTTACCTCGCGCAGAGAATCAAAAGTTCTTTGGATGTTGTCTAGCATAGTGTCTTCTGAATTACTCATAATGACCAAATCATCAATGTAGACTTCCACAGTTTTCCCAATGTCATCTCCAAACACTGTATCCATCAATCTTTGATAAGTAGCTCCCGCATTGCGGAGACCAAAAGGCATCTTGGTATAACAAAAAATGTCCTTCTCCGTGCGAAAAGCGATTTTATCTTCGTCCTCTTTTTTCATCAAGACTTGATGATAACCTTTATAACAATCTAGAAAACATTTCCAGCGAAAAGAAGCTAATGAGTCAACCTTTTTGTCAATCTCAGGAAGAGAATAACAATCTTTCGGACATGCTTTGTTTAGATCTTTAAAATCTATGCACATCCGCCATCCGCCATTATGTTTCTTTACCATGACTGGGTTTGCCACCCAGGCCTGGTATTTGACTTCGCGCAGAATAGCAACATTTAATAACTCGCTGACTTGTTAGTTCATTGCCCCTGTCTTTTTGACCCGAGGCTGCGCTTTTTCTGCACAACTGGCTCTGCTGATGGAAATATATTCAGGCAATGTTCCGCAACGTCGCGCAGGACACCAACCATGTCGGCAGGTGTCCAGGCAAAAATGTCTTTGTTGCGAAACAACAGTAATTTAAGCTTTGCGCGAATTTCAATACTGACTACAGGTCCTAATAAGATTGTCTGCTCAGGGTACTTATTGTTGAGTACCCACTTTTCTGGTTCATTACTTGGCAATGTCTTGCCAGCCTTCATAACTGGTTCCTCAATTGACATAATTTCTTTTCGTGCATAAAGTATAGCTACGCCATTTGGTGTCGGAAAACCACAAGCAGCATGCGGAGCGGAGGTTATCATACTAAAATCACGTTGCGCGCGGCGTCCCAATAGTACATCGTGACGGGAATTTGCCGGCATCACCATGAAGTTGACGTTACTCGTTCGAGAGCACCTCCCATCAGATAAAGTAACAGGAAAGAGGATTTGTCCTAGAGGAAAGACAACCTAATTGCAGAACCCAGTTAATGGAAAATCAACTGGTTCCAAGAGTGCCTTATCCTCAGGATCTAGTTGCTTGAAACACTGCTCATACATGATATCCATGGAACTACCCGGATCTATAAACATATAGTCTGTTTGGTAGTGCCCAAAGATACCGGTGATAACTACTGGCCGGTCTTCTTGAGGACCTCCGGAACGATAGGAAAAATGACTTGTTGTTCGCGCCAAGTGTTGTTTTGAAAATGTTGAAGGCTACGCTTGCGCGATGATCCACCTTGAATCATGGAAACATGCTGTTTCATTTTCTTGTTTCTAGGCCCTTCGTTCTCGCGCGTAATCTGCTTAATCTCTTTGCGCACATTCTGGACTAGATGTGTAAACTTCCCACTTTTTAATGCTTTTTCAATCTCCGTGCACAGACTGATGCAGTTATCTGTTGTGTGGCCTCTGTCTCTATGATAGTCACAGAACAAATTTGGGTCTTGCCCTTTTTTATTTTTCATTGGTTGCGGCTGTTTAAACTGATAATTCTCAGTGCTGAGAACCTCAGCCGGAGATTTTGTTAAGGGAGTCCACTGACGTTCCCTATTCTCATGTTTAATCGCTTTTTTGAGTTGTTATCTTATTGATTGTTGCTCGCGCATCAATTGGTGAATACGGAGAATACGAATTCTGACTTGACTCTTTCCAGTTTCTCTTATACTTGCGACTACCTCTACTTAGGTCTTGCGGACGGTTCTGAGGTAGAGGTGGCCGGTTAGAACTTAAGTTGCGCTCAGTCTGGGCGTAAACCTTGGCTGCCGCCATGAGTTTATCCCAGTTTTTTGGAAGGCCAGTTGTACCGGACAACACTTTAATCATTTCGTCGCCCCTTACCGCATACTTGAACTGCGCGCGTATAAGGTCTTCATGGACATCTCCAATCTCCAACACTTCTTTATTGTAACGTGTTATAAAATCTTCGAGGCTTTCATCGTCCCTCCGCCAGATGTTCATTACATCTGAGGAGTCGCGCACGTATCGCCGTTGCTGACTAAAGTGTGTACGAATTTTTTTAAGTCATTCAAAGAGGAAAGTTTACCTGCCGGCAAATTATCAAACCAAAGGCGCGCAAGCGCCAGTAAGGGTTTGTACAAATAAGTGACACCACATTGGCAGTGTCCAACACCTAAGTAACCCTGCACCGGTAAAGAGGCGCATGTGATCATCGGAATCGGTTAAACCGTTAAACTTTCCAACGTTGGATGGTAATTTCGCTCGCTCTAACGGAACCAGTGCTATCTCTCTGGTAAACTTTGATTGTTCAGCTGCTTCGGTTGGGCGATACACCAAATTGTAATTATGCACAGCTTCTGGATTGTATATTGCGCGTACTTTTGGCCAGTAACTAGCATGATCTGCAGATATTCGATTAAAAATACTTGCACTATCCCCTTCCTCATAGGTTCTATCGAGCTCATCGTGTTGGGTGTCCCGTTTCTGCGAAGATCGCGGGCCCAAACGAGAGTGGATAGATGTGCGTCGCTGAACGTTGTCTTCTTGCCTTCTATTACCAGAATGAACAGGATCATTCCTGGTTTTAGAATGCATATCTGTTCCATCTTCAGGCATGCGCGAACGGGAACGAGCATGACCTTGAGTATTATAACTCAGAACTCGAGGTGCCAGCGAAGCACGGACCCGAGGAGCGCTAACCGGAGCTTGAAAAGCTGGAGTTCCGGTTTGGGCACATAACTGAGCATACATAGCGTTTAGAGTCGCTTGAGATTTGATTAACCACGATAATGGAGTCTCTCCAGGTGGTAAAATCACGTAACATCAACCTGAGGAGCCGCCGACATTACCAGAACACTCGCATGATTAGGATCATACTGAGCATTAGCTTCGCCGGAAGAATCCTCAACTATTTGTCCGTCGACCTGAGGTCTGACAATAACGCGTCGAATCTCTGATCGAGGACCTTGAAAAGATGATCCGTCAGCCATAACGCTGCAGATCTAAGTGAAACGAAACGAAAGGTGAGAGAATCGAAATCGGTGGGCGCCAATGAAGAAACCCTAGATCAACTAGACCGGAGTCAAAGTAGATCTATGGAATGGGCTCTGCATAAAAGGGTTAACCCTCCGTTTGGTTTCACGATGGATGATGAATAGAACAATATTCCGCCTGATCCTGCAAAACAGAACACCGTTAGCTCGCCACAGGGAGAAGGGGGGTTCTCTCCGTGACCACCCTCCGGCGTGAGAATAAGTACAGGTAGTCGGAAGTAAGTATTGTAAGTGAGAGAGTAGTTGAGAGTGAGTACCTTTCCTTGAACTCCAAGTTACTTATTTATAGCCGGTGTTTGGCGCCAAAAAGAGAGATTGTTAACTTTAACGGAATCTTTTGTTATTCCGTTAACGTTTGTTGGCAATCTGTTAGTGCACACGGATCGTGAGCTCATCAGCGGTTAGGGAGGCGCCACGTGTCAACATGAGATCACTACATCTCATAAATGTGAGCATGCCATCACCGTGATCTTCCTCAGCCGTCCAGATGCTGCCATGTGGTGTAACATCCATCAAAAACCGGGTTAACCAAACCCGCTTCGTTTATTAACCGAACATTCAGTTAAAAATTCGTTGCATATTTAATGCTCAAATTAATTTTATACGATACACAATTAATAAGTATATTAGAATATAAAATTTATATTTGAAAGCTTATTAAAAATAGTGAAATAAAAATTAAATGCTGATGCCGGGTTTCGAACCCGGGTCAGCCGGGTAACCTCAAAGTCTTAACTCGCGCACACATAACCACTCCGCCACTTGATGTTTTTGTGAGTTCTAGGAAACAATTAAATCATATCTACAACCGAGAATCAACTTGTTGCGCCAACTGAAACCGATATCGGCTTCCAAACGTCCAAGACGTTTGAGTGATCACGGATTTCTGATTATAACTGATAAACCGACAATTTTAATCAATTCAGTCTTGAATGGACTTGAATTCATGTGATGATCGGTTTTAATAACCGAAAATCTTCACTTCCTGAATTACTCCATCAATAGCATCCTCTCGCGACTCAAAATCATCCGCAAAACCTCCAATTTCACTTTCGCTCTACTTTCAGTTCGTCGGAAAAGCTTTTTGAATTCGCCGGACTTTCGCCGGAAAACCGTGTCTTCCATCAAAACAGTAAGTTTCTCAATTCTTCCATCTTCTATCAGTTGTTAAGCTTTTGCTAACTCAAACCCTTCAATCAGAATTAGTTCCAGGCGACGATATCGGATAATCGTCATTCGCCGGAAAATTTCTGAGAATTTATAGAATTCGCTGTGAAACGGTACAAACCTTTAACCTTCTGATAACTCTTGTTCATTACTTCAATTCCACATCTAGCTAATCAAAACTGTTAATTGGTCCGTTCAACGAAGCCCATAAAAACAGAGCCGACGAATCCTTGCCGGAGTTCTGTGAAAGACACTGATCGGTACATCCTTTCCCTAAACCCTCTCCGTTCATTACCTTTCAATTGCTTATAATGCTTGTTAATCGAATTGGACATGAAACAGTTGAATTATCATTATCTGTGTTCTTGAGCGAAGAAGACGAAGTTTGTTTATGTTATAAGTTTAATTAAAATCAGTATTATGAACGGGTTAGACACACAGTCCAGCGGTGGACTGTGTGCAAACAAATACATACACGTCGCGAGTTCGATTCCTATACAACCTTACTCTCTTAAATAAAAATGCTCTTTTTAACCGAACCGGGATAACTCACAGAATCATGTTAAGTATAATAAAAACCGGATTATTAACCAGGTTAGACACACAGTCCAGCGGTGGACTGTGTGCAACACTAACTCATACGTCCCGGGTTCGAGACTGGTTGATGGCACCGGTTCAAAGCAATTAAAATCCTTTTTAAAAAATAAATGATTTTCGGATTAAATTAAATAGTATATACATATAATTAAAAACAGAAATATTTCGGGTTAGACACGTAGCTCAGTTGGTAGAGCTGCGTGCACGCATACGGAGGTCACGGGTTCGAGTCTCACTCAGTGCAATAATATTCACAACCGAACCGGTTACGGTCAACGGTCATGGTCAACGGTCAAAAGTCAACATTTTTTATTTATTTATTCAATTTAAAAATCAATTAAAAATACTTAAAAATAACGTTTTTAAAGTTAGAAAATAGCCTTAATCTCACAAAAATATATCCAAAAATCCTATTAAAATTGTTAATAAAATCCACTTACTTACCGTACCTTTTCGTTATTAATTAGGTTAGTTATTCCTCGTCGATCAATCCTCTAACTCGTACGCATTCAACATCATTCACCGAACGCACCCAAGGTGAGTGAATCTCTACAAATTCCCCGTTTTAATCACGTTTTTGGGTGTATCATGTGTCTTATTATTTATCATATTTAAACTATGTGCATCCATCATATCCATGAACAAATGTGTGTTCAACATGTGTCAACTGTTTGTGTGGTTATTGTTTAGATTAAATTTATCATTTTCAGTACATACATTATCATAGGCCGCCGCTCCCCATTACATTATGAGCGCTGAGCTGTTCCCCATTACATTAAGAGCGTGAACCAGGCGTTGCCAACATACGATCGGCTCCGTTTGATTGAGCCTTGATCGCACATACATTATCATAGGCCGCCGCTCCCCATTACATATGAGCGTTGAGCTGTTCCCCATTACATTATGAGCGTGAACCAGGCGTTGCCAACATACGATCGGCTCCGTTTGATTGAGCCTTGATCGCACAGACATTTATCATAGGCCGTCCGTTCCCCATTGCATTATGAGCGTGAACGTGACGTTGCCAACATATACAGTTTTATTCATGTTATATATTCATGCAAGTTGTTTTGTTATTGTATGTTATGGTTTGTTATTGTATGTTATTGTTTGTTGTTGTTTGTTATTGTATGATTATTTACGTTTGCTCACATATGATCATTGCACAATTTTTCCATATTAAATACAACAAGAAATAAATAATAAATGTTTTCTAACAAGGTTCACTCGCCAACTTTTGTTGACCCAAAAACCATTTTTACACATGATACAGGTGGACAGGACGAAGCAAGGAACACATAGGAAAGTGCCTTAGAAGAAAAATAATGAAGTTATATAGATGTATAGAACATGTTGTATTTGTATGATTTGATTGTATGATCTCCTTTAAATTGTAATAATAAATATGAAACATTATAATAAATGTCATGAGCTTTGATGAAAACCCAATCATGCCCCGATCACCTTTTCCGCTGCGGGTCGGGGTGTGACATGTGGCAATTGGTTATAACCGAAAAGATGCTTGCACGATTGGGTGTTAATGGCTTCTAGAAGGTTTCACAGCTGTTATCCATCTATTATTCGCCACGTGTACATTCTGTTATGACAGAAAAGATTCCCTTTGCTTCTGCACCAAGTTAAGGATTTTGCTAATGGCTTCTAGAAGGTTTCACAGTTGTTATCCTTGCGCAAGAAGCGCAAGTTAGTTAACTGATCTTCCTTCTTTTCCTTGCTGCTTAGCGCAACGTTTGGTGGATGCTTGCTTTGATATAAATATCTGCGCAAGGTTTGTGCATGGAGCATTATCAAACAAGAATGTTCAAGGTTAACTTTGAACCTGCGCGAGCCCGCGCAAGGTAGTTAAATGAAGCATTATCAAACAAAAATGTTAAGGTTAACTTTGAACCTTGCGCGAGCCCGCGCAAGGTAGTTAAATGAATCATTTATCAAACAAGAATTTTCAAGGTTAACTTTAAACCTTGCGCGAGCCGCGCAAGGTAGTTAAATGAAGCATTATCAAACAAGAATGTTCAAGGTTAACTTTGAACCTTGCGCGAGCCCGCGCAAGGTAGTTAAATGAAGCATTTATCCAAAGAGAGTGTTCAAGGTTAACTTTGCGCGAGCCCGCGCACGGTAGTTAAATGAAGCATTTATCCAAAGAGAGTGTTCAAGGTTAACTTTGCGCGAGCCCGCGCACGGTAGTTAAATGACGCTTTCCTCTCTTGGTTTATTTGGCGCAGAGTTCTAATAAATCTTATTTTGGCAAAGAAGTCTGCGCCCAGTTTTCTTAAAAGTTATTAATGGGTATGGTTTCCTTGATTGGCGCAAGGTTTTTGTGACCATACCCCTTCAACACCTCTTATGTTTGTTCACACACTCTGTAGTGTCGAGTTGTGTCTAAATTGTGACGTTTTGGTCCAGGCAACCAGACAAATACTGACGGGTGTTTGACGGGTCTGTTGACCGGACCAAAACGCAGAGTTTGGCTGCGTTTTGGTTCGGTCAGTCTTTTTTCTGGTTGACAGGACCAAAACAATGCCAAAGCTTGGCGTTTTGGTTCGGTCAGTCTTTTGTCTGGTTGACAGGACCAAAACGCTGCCAAAGCTCGGCGTTTTGGTACGGTCAACAGACCCGTCAACACGTCAGTCTTTGTCTGGTTGACCGGACCAAAACGTCACGCTTTGACCACAGCTCGACACTGCAGGTGTGGCAATAAGTTGAGGGGTGTTTTAATAGCAAGCCCCTACTTCATTCTCTAATTATATAATGTTCACAAACAATCAATATAATATGATATAATATATTATAATTTCAAGTAGCATGAATAATAACCTATATACTTGTATTTAGATGAAAACTAGTTTTTGCCATGTCTGTGTTGCGGGGCACTAAGCCGAATATTTCTCTCTTATAACATTTACGTCTGTGTTTCGGTTGCTTGTACATAATAATCATAACACGATCTCAAAAGAAATTCCATCAAGTCAACCAATAAAATAAAACGCTACCATACTTTTGCTAAAAAACTAAAACGATAGAAAGACAGTAATTTTAAACTATGGGCAAAATTATAATTTTCAGGACAAATTAGCGTGTGCTAAACAACCGGCTGACACGAATAAAAATAAAACTGAGTCAATCAATTAAAACAAAACACTATCGTAGGTTTGTTAAAAAAACGAAAACGATGGCATGACTGTAATTTTACAGTGGTGGAAAAATCGTAAGTTGACATGGGAAAAAAACGATGGCAAAACTGTAAATTTGAACAGAGAGAAAATTTGTAATTTGGCTAAGAGGGAAAAACACAAAACCAATGGCAAAATGTAAATTTAAACGGGGCAAAATAGTAATTTGGATGGATCAATGGAAAGTGTCAGGCAATCATAATTTGGCTAGGAGAGAAAAAAAAAAAACCAATGACAAAACTGTAAATTTAAACGGGTAAAATAACAATTGAATAATTAATAGGGAAGTACCAAACAGTTGTCTGGAACTATTCCCCTCCATGAGAATTGTAGTGTATATACATATAAATATAAATATGATGATTAAAATCTATACTGTTATTAATATTGACGTACTAGTATTAAGCCCCTGCATTGCAGCGGTTGTCACAAAACTATGTCAAGTAGTACCAATGCATACCACTGTTAGTGACCACCACCACGGAAAAACTCTTAAAAGAAAATAAATAAAAACGGAAAAAATGACGCCGAGCGAAAAGCAGATTCTTTAAATTACGCACGCTCGTTGTAGATAAATTAAACCGAAATGTAAAATATAGAAAAAAAATAACTAAGTCAATCCAGGACCCGCGCGTTGCGACGAACTTGTCAACGGAGAAAAAAGATGTGTTACAACGGGCCAGTCAAACGAGATAAATATACGAAAAATGTTGAAATCCACACGCACGTTAGGAAGCGTTAACTCACAAAATTTAGAACGAAAAACTTGGAATATATGAAAAGTATGGTGGACCAAAATTGAAAATAAAAAAGAGTTGAGATTAAATTGAAAAGGATGAAAAGCTTTGGCTAAAAGTAAAAAAAAGAGTCTAAATTGTAAAAGAACAAAACTTTTGGGGTAATGGAAATTATTTTTTAATTTTAGATAAATATAAAGATAAAGATAAGTGATATCTATGTAATCAATATTATTTTTTTTAATTTTAGATAAAGATAAGTGATATCTATGTAATTAATATTAAAAGAAATATATATTATTAAACAAATATAAATAAAATTTGTGAGGTTGAAGGAGAGAATGACATGTGTCATTATTTGTAGTATTTTATTATATATTAGATTATTATTATTATTATTATTATTATTATTATTATTATATACGTATAAGTTGATAAAAATAAATTGTATAAATATATATTAGAGTTAAAGTTTATACTTTATAATATATAAAGTTAAATTGTTTCAAAATAAGTCATTATAAAAATATTCAGTGTGGAGAGACTTGAAAATGGGATGTTATCTGACATGTGGTAGTCACGTCAACGCGAGTTAAAAAAATGATGTGGTGCAAAAAAGAGGGGTGATAAGTGACGTGATAGAGTGACATTATTAACACGTGGCACACATTATATATAATTATTTTATATTTAAAAATTATATAAAATCTATTAACGCATGTAGAATTTCTCTCGCTCCACACATAACGCCGTTAACAATGCCGATCACAGGGTGGTTTGGCGAGCGTGGAAAGGCAATCACGCCGATTTTCCACGCCTACACCGTGTGGTCTAAGTTTAAGCAAGATATAATACTATACAGAGTGGTGCCCATGAAGAATGAAGGGCAAACCCCTCCACGCCCACGACACTACACTGCCCCTCCTTGTCTCTAACATTGTCCTTTTTTCAAGTTGAGATCTATTGGGCTTTCTTTTAACATCACCAACTTGATTTTCAGCCTCTTAGTCCTTGCCTTTCACTACCTCTTTTATTTTATGATGCGGATGACAAATCCCTTAGAGCATTCACGTCACTTTCATCTTTTTTACCCTATAATTTAACTAAAAACAATTACTTTTTCTCTCTTATTTCAATTAAATAATATTCTTTGTACTTTTATCATTACCTTTTCTTTATACTTCACTCATAACCACTTTCAAAATATATTAAAAACTTATAGAGGATAAATAGTATCACCTCAAATTCACATATAAACAGTAATAGTTTTCTTTTCTGTACTCAGAATCACTTTTAACTATTTACAATCACTTTTAATAAAAAGTTCCCTCATAAAAATTAAGGGACTAATTGTGAATGCTAAAGCCTAGTGGCAGGACTTTGCCCTTTACCTTGCACGAATTGTGAATGCTAACTCTACATACTCTAAAAATGATGATAGGGCACTTGGGTAGACCCCATAACAAAGAGAATCAAATTATAAACCTTCAAATTTTATACAATCAAGTCAAAAAATGATAAAACAACCAGTAGCTTATAAATGGTGTTATAAATGGTGTTAAAGTGTAAGATGTACTTTTATATCTATTTATATAGTAACATGAAAATTATTTATTCTAAATGAATAGTGTAGACACAAAACATCTAGTTCAATCATTTATGTTTACTAGCGGGAAAGCCGCACTTCGTAGTTAGTGTGAAATACGATCACATTACTCTTGAGTTCAGTAAGTTACAGTCTTGAATAAATAACAAACACATACACTTAGTTTTTTATTATAACATTTCGTATATTTATTAATGTTAGTTACCGTTTCGAATGAATAACGAACAAGCTTGTTTTCTTAACAAATTGTTATAGACAACAAATTGTATGTGTTCATTTATATGTTCAATTAAAACTTAAATCAACCAAACGTAAACAACTGTTTTTGTTCAATTTGTCTACAACCGTACAAACAACCATACAACTCATTTACATGTCTAATCAAAGAAATTGTTTATAACTTTCTAAAAGAAATTTTCATTACACCACTAAAGACTAACAAAAAATGGTATTCGGTGTGAAGGCTTTATTGAATAGTTCAAATTAGAAACATATAAGGGCATGTTTATACTAATTAGAGCCCATTTGTGTTTTCTTAGTGGATAAGTTAAAGAACCTTGGTTTTCTTTATATATATCATATCATGTAATTGTAATATTTGGTTCTGAGCTAATAAAAAAAACCTCTAGTTACAGCTCGTGGACATAGATTCCCTACAGAGACCGAACCAAATTAAAATTCTTGTGTCATTTATTATTTTTCTATATTGCATGTTTAATCGTTTGTGCATGTGTGTGTTGTTTCACTTTTGCACACCAGTTTGTTCCTAACAAGTGGTATCAGAGCTTTGGTTCGTTCAACACACGAGATTGCACGGAAAAGGCTTCGCAGAAGTTTGGTTTATTTTGTTCAAAGATCATATAGCGGTTTGCGTTTGGCATTGTCGTCATGTGTTGTATTTGTGATCCAATGAACACAAAAGAGAGAGATAATGAACCGAAGGAATTAACAAAAGGTGCAAACATTCTTCAGAGTCCATGTCCAAAAGATAATGAATTCTGCTTTTGAGAATGAGTGTGGGTTGATGCATTGGGACTTACAAGAAAGCAGTGGAAGACTCTTGGGTTCAAGATTTTAGTATGCTTTATTTCGTGTTACCAATTTTAGTGAAGTATTGGTGAATCTGTTGAAGACATTCGGAAGGTATCAATTTATGTATCGCCGTGATCGGAGTGTCGCGCCTCGGTCAAAGATAATACTTATATGCCCGAATTACCCTTAACAAATGCGTTAGTAGTAGTAAGGGGTCGATCCACGAAGAGTATGTGGTTTACGTATGGATTGATCTAATTATGAAGTTGTCACGTTTTATGAAGCTTGCTATTGTGATTAACTTAATTTGTTGGTTGGAAAAGGGTCGGAGTTCACCGACAATGTTTATAAATGTGATTGATTACTACTATTGTTCAAACACAAGTAAACGCAATTGCAAATGATGATTTAAACAGTAATGAGAAAAAGGGTTCACACCCGGTTTCGGTAATTGCAACTCTAGGTTTTCTACAAGTTTTAGATTAAACTCAATTGTATAGTGGTTAACGGATTTAGCGTACCGTGATGTAGGTGCCAATAACTATCAACGCTCCGAAGAACGGATAAAATGCACTTTATAATCACAACAAGTAAAACCTAATCATAACAATGCATGAATACACATAACCATTTCGCAAAGTCATAACTTTATCATCGTTCGACAATTTACGATTATGAAACAAATGTAAGCTATTGTTAATGATTTCAAAAACCAATACAAATTGTCACAAAGTCAAATCGCATAACAATTCAAAACCCTAGAATTAACAACTACTACACCGGGGTGAAACCGAGAGGATTAGCCGCTCATGGTGAACGGAACACGATCAACAGACGATTGAAGCTCGAACTTGTTCATCTTGAAGCCTTGAATGTGGAAATCATGAAGGTTAGGGTTTAGGGTAAGTGATGGTGATGAATGGATTGATGAGATGATGATGGTGATGATGGTAGGCTAGGGTTTGGATGGCGAGGATGATTGATTCGGTTGATATCGATGTAATGGATGGATTGGAATTGGTGTGGATGATGTTTCTTAGCTCCAAGAGGTGTTTCAAACTCCAAGAACTCGTAATGATCCAATTAGGTCAAAGATATGTGTTATAACTCGTTTTCAAACTAACAAAATTACAAAATTCGCGAAGCAGAAAAAGAGAGGCCGTCGCCGACGGCCTGATGCCCTGTCGGCGACGACATGTGTAACATGGAAATTCCTCCGACGCCTTCCCCTCCTGTCTACGAACAAACCAGCTGATGGACATTTGCATAGGGCGTCGAGCGACCATGGGCGTCGTCGACGCTCTCTAACCTCACTTTTCCTGTTTTTTTATTTCTTGCTTCCTTTTGATCACGTTCTATTCCGGTGTTCGTTTAGCTTCCAATTAGCTCCTTAAACTTCATTAGACCTGCAAATTCTAATTAAAAGTAGGCTATTCAGAAGTAAAAGTCATGTAAAAACATTAACTTAAACCATAACAAACACCGGTATACACCCACGCATCACATCCCCACACTTTTCGTTTGCTTGCCCTCCAACAAATTGTTTTTCACTTTCACGTGGGTCAAACGAGAAATACACTCTCCATTCTTGAGACGTAAGTTATGGTCTCAAGTCATACCCGGTTCAAGATATTTTGCAATTTCAAATTATTTAACACCCAATGGACTAGTCATATGAAAATGGTTATTCAAGATTAACCCCCCTTAAAACCTACAACATATGCATATCCCTCACAATGTTTCACTCCACTCGGTTTACAGTTTGGCTAATTTATATGATGTATTAGCGCTTTTAAAAGTGATCACTCAAAACCGAATAGAACATATACCCGCATATGCTTGCAATTCAATCATTCTCCACCACCGAACATGAATACTAAGCACAAGTCAGAAGGTCTTTAGAGGGTTGTAACGGGGCTAGGCTAAGGGTATGAGATAAGATATTTAAAGTGGCTAAGGTGATGAAATTCGATCTTTATTACGATTACACTAAACCGACTAAATACAAGTCGATAACTAATAGACTAAAACGTTCGCCTTTTGTTCACAACTACCACACATCTTTTTGTGTTTTTCTTCAATCATTCTTCCCTATTTTTCATAGTATTTTCTGAATTTTCTGCTTTTTTTTGCACTATATACACAACTAATACTATGATCGATTTCCATCACACGGGTTAGAAAGGTTTAAGCTTAAAGGCTAATTTGGGTGATCAAACGAAAGGATTAGGCTCAACATGTACTAGGGGTTATGTTTGGGTAAGGCTAGATAAATGGTGTAAAACAAAAAGGTTCACCTATTGCCTTAATCATTCTCATGCTTGCATTCGGTCTATGGTCTCAAACGTATCAAAAGATGCAAGTTTTACAATATATGACTATCGGACCACTCAAACAAAGAAACATGTATATGCATAATGTATACAAGTGGCTCAAATACTCACATATTAAGGGTATGAAATGCGATATGCACAATTACAAGTTTCTTAGGCGACTTATGCCCAAATAACCACCCATTAAATACTTTTCATGCCCTTAACTTGAACTCGACCATGACAAAAGACCAAATGGTTCGTGCCATCCCTCGCCAACTTAGTTACTTGTGCTTTTTAGATTGCTTCAAACAAAGACATTTTTTTTGAAAATTTTTGAAATTTCCCCCCATCTCACACTGGAGGTTAACATATCGTCAATGTGTAATGTTTAAATGAACGGGTCAAAATCAAAAAACTTTTACTACCCATCCCCACACTTGAGATGAACATTGTCCTCAATGTGTAGAGTTAGAGCTCTTTAGAATGCACAAGGGATGTGACACGGCTAATCTCCCAAAACTTTCACCCCGGAAAATAAAATACAATTTACACACCACTTATTATCTAACTAAAAATCAAAGTAAAAAGAAACGTATGCACCTGACTTCCGAGCTCGTTCTTCATTTGCTCCACATCCTTCAAACAAGTGGTCGTCTCCCGAACATAATGTGCCTACAAATTTCAACCCTTGTGTAGAAGCATGCTTGTCACAACCATCAAAATTTGTTAGCAACCTAGTTCTACGACTTTTATGAAATATCACCAATCCATACGTTAATTTACTTTAATTTATATGGAAAATGATGTACAACAACAACAATCCTAACTCACTTTCGTAGGAATCACGGTTGCATTTAGCTTATGCAACAAGCCCTTTTAAACCTTCCAATAGTTTGGGAGGACGAGTAGGTCTCGTGAGGGTTATATAGAGAACACACCCACAACGTTCATTTAACTAAGAAAGCAATAAAATCTAACTAGAACACAAACTAAAAACAAAAAGGTACAACAACAACATAAAACATACCTCGCCTACCTTTGGTACTGTTCGTTCGGGTCTTTAGGCGGGTACGGGTTATATGGGAACCCGGTGAGGGAAGGCAAGATATCCTTCCAATCGACGAGTGGTCCAGGTTCCCCTTCAGCTGGCGGTGGTGGCTGTATCGGGACAAAACTTGAGCCCGGCATTTCGGGCCAATGTGTAGATGGGTCGGAGGGTCCTTGAGGCACGGGAAGGTCCTCATAGTTGAACCATGGTGTATGTTGCTGAAACGGCAACCCGGCCATCAAATTCCGATGATGCCTCTCTCGATCATGCAGGATCTTGGCATTAATTATGGCAATTTGTTGATCTATGGAGTCGCCAACCAACGCCGATCCTCATAAGTCTCTCGTTCTATCCGGATGCGATCTTGTTCTTCCTCCCATGCTCTTCTTTGGGCATTTTCCTGGAGCCTTCGCTGCTCCATCAATTCCCATTGAGACTGTTTCCGAACTTGGAACAATTGCTGTTCCTCGTAGTATTTTTCCACCCTTGCTCGGTGGGCAGCCTCTGCACTCCAGTGGGTCTGTTGTTCAGCCAAATACTTCTCTTCCCACTCTTTTCTTCTTGCTTCATATTCTCGGGCTTCACCAATCCCGGCCGAACATTTTCATACGTTGTTTGTTGCCCCGATTGAAATTACTATGCCCAGGGTACACCGAAAATTCACAAACGTTGACACACCTGCAGATATTTCGCGGTTAGGACGGTGGTATCTTTGTCGAAGGTCCCCTTGGACCGGGAGGCTCATCCTCATTCCCTTCGTCAACCATCTCTTCATCTCTCTCGGCTTGCTGAGCTTCACTCAATTCACTAAACTGAAAGCTATGACCTTGGTCGTCAGCAACAGTATATTGATGCCCAAAGACTCGAACAGATATCTTCCAGTTCTTATTCATGGATGCAAAAGAAATTTGATCCACTGGTTTTGCAACCCAAAGTGATTCTGGTGGTAGTCGATTCTGTTGCACTATCATTGCACTTATCAACCGCACATACGGGATCATCTTGCTTCAATCCTCTCCCGAGTATCCCATGTGTTCATCATTACAATATGGCGCCACGACAATTTAGGCGTCCCATATAGTAATGCATGCAAAACCCGAATGTCCAGTCCCTTTATCCTTCCACGGTCCCCAAACCTGACCATAACATTCTCAAGAGAGATAGGTTGAAGAATTTTGCCTTCAACTGACAGTTGACTCCTAAATGCATACCCACCATCGGAGTATGGTAGCACCGCTTCAATCATTCCACCTGCATCCACAACGTTCAACTTACTATCCAAAAATGGTACGTCGCGGGATATGTATATTCTTCAACTCCCAACGAATCAAACCTTTCAATGCAGTTCATTGTCTCAAAGGACATCACCATCTGTCCTTGTGACCATCTTCCATCTCCACATTTTTACTTCAAGCTTCTTGTTCTTGAAACTCGACAAAGGCTTCTTTTTATCATCGTTCCATGCAGTGGCGGAACGGCTATTCTTGCCAGCTTCCCATTCCCAATCCTGTCTGTACAACCTAGCATCACTATCCACCAAGCTACTTAATTGTTCCCATTTTCTCGGTCTCAATCCCGATGATGAACCGGCTCCTGATGATGAGCCTTGACCCGTAGTCTTGCTTCTTTTCCGAGATGCCATTGCTACAATCACAACAAGAAAACAAAACAATTAGCACACCCCACTTCAACACCTTCCAAACCTTGAACATAACAAATTATATTGAACTAAAAATAATTTTTTAGATGCAAATTAGCTAGTTTAAACTTAAAAAGTTGCAACATTTGTCATCTAAAACCAATTTTTTATGTTTCACTCTAAATTTCTTACAAGTTAACAAAGTTCAATATCATGTATATGTGCAATCATACTAACAACAAGTGTACTCACACCACCTTAGTTGTTACATGCTCAAAACCCACCCCAAATCATACATTCATCCCCACACTCAAATCACAACATCATACATTGCAATAAACAACCTACTTTAAAACCAAAAGTTTAAAAATTTCGGAAGAAATTGGCTTACATATGATAATCATGCTTAAATGTGAAGAAAACCATACCTTCAGTGTTATTACACAAGAGAAACTAGAGAAAAGATGTAAAGCTTAAAGCTTGATGAAGTCTCTTCAAAAACCCTAAATCTGATGCTCAGAAATCTTGCAAACGAGCAAGAATTGATGAAAAGTAAGATAAGGGTTTTGTTTCTCTTGAAAAATTACACAAAATAGGCTTAAGAATCAACTGATTTGGTTAAGATTTGAGAAAGTTATGAAGGATTGAAGATTAGGGTTCTTGAGGTGAGATGAGGAAGGAGGAGATTAGGTGAGTTGTGGTTGGGATGAATGCAGAGATTTTGTGGTGGGTTTATGTTAGGAATCAGATGCTAGGTCTCCCGGTCAAAATTGTGATTTAAAACACTTCGGGTAAGTGAAAATGGGGCAAGAATGGGTTCAAAACCGACCCAAAACCTAAAACAAAAAACTGCGTCGGAGGAGTTTCTAGAGCCCGTCGGCGACGGATTGAAGCCCCGTCGCCGATGCCCTATGGTTTTGTGGTTTTTGGCCGACGGATTGGGCTGCTGTCTACGAACATTCAGCCGACGCACCATTTTTGCAGCCCGTCGGCGACGGCTTGAAGCCCCGTCGCCAACGGCTTCCCAAAATCCAACTTTTTTTTTCACAGAATAGACAATAACAAGCATTTTTACAAAGGGAAACTATGCTAGAAAAATTCCTAAAATTATTAAAAATCTTTTTATGTGACATTTTCGGTTTTAAATATTCGCTAACAACCTATCGTTCACGATCCAACAACCTATCGTTCACGATCCTACCACCCCCCCTAAAAAAGTCATGTATTGTCCCCAATACACATAAAAGAGTTCGAATACATACCTCATGTCTTCAAGACTCATTCATGGCTTTCGAAGCCTCACACATCTCAAAGAGTTATTAGATCGAAACAATAAACACAATTATTCTTACACAGTGCAACCAAGCAATCAAAATAAATACATAACTCTACAAAATGTGTTACCGTCCTTCTTTAGTCGACCTCATACACTGGGACGGTTGCCATGAAGCTCACCACTTCCTTGCCATGTTCCACGCTTTCGTTACCATCCAGAAACAGCTTGAGTCTATGACCGTTCACCATTTGTCGCGACCGTCCTTTGGATTCTCGATCGTAACATCACCCAATTGTCCAACCCGGGTGATCACATAGGGTCCTATCCATTTACTCCGGAGCTTCCTAGGGAAAAACTTGAGTTTCGAGTTGTACAACCATACCTTTTGTCCCACCTCGAACTCTTTCTTCCTCAGCTTGGCATCATGCGCTCTCTTCATTCCATCCTTGTATTTGGACGCGCATTCATATACCATCTCCCGTAACTCCTCCAACTCGCAAATATTTAGCTTCCTTTCCTTACCTGCATCATCATATTTAACATTAACTTCTTTAATAGCCCATAATGATCGATGCACCAATTCGACCGTAAATGGCAGTTTTTACCATAAACTAGTCAGTAAGGTGTAGTGCCAATGGGTGTCTTATGCGCCGTCCGGTAGGCCCATAAAGCATCGTTCAATTTGATTGACCAATCCTTATAGTCCGTCCGTACATTCTTTTGCAAGATCCCCTTGATCTGCCTATTTGACACCTCTACTTGCCCGCTCGTTTGCGGGTGATAGGGGTAGCAATTCTATGGTCGATACCATACCGTTTCAATAGTTTGCCAAACCTAAAGTTTTTAAAATGAGATCCTCCATCACTTATGATGACACGAGGAATCCCAAACCTTGAAAATATGTAGGATTGGACAAAACTACAAACAACGGTATGGTCGTTTGTCTTGGTGGCTATTGCTTCTACCCATTTTGACACATAGTCAACGGCCACCAAGATATATAGATTACCATAAGAATAGGAAACGGCCCACCAACATCGAAAACATCAACGATGAGGATTGGCTGCATGGGCATCTCGTCTCTTTTTGAAATGCCCCCTAGTTTCTGACACTCAACAAATTCTTTGCAAACTCAAATGCATCCCTAAATATAGTTGGCCAATATAGGCCACAATTCAACACTTTATGACCCGTCTTTTGGCCACTAAAATGGCCACCGCATGCAAATGAATGAATGTGGCTTAACACGCTAGGAATATCTTCATCGTCTACACATTTCCGAATCCTCTGATCCGCACACTCTCTCCACAAATCCGGTTCCTCCAACCGGTAGTATTTGATTTGAGACAAAAAGTGTTGTCTCCTCCATTGCTCCCAATGTTCCGGTAAGTCACATGTAACAAGATAATTAACAATGTTAGCATACCATGGCAACTTAGATAAACTCAAAATATGCTCATCCGGGAACGACTCATTGATCTCTACAGATGTAGGATCCTCCTCAAAATCACCCGGGACAAGTGGTCGGCCACCACGTTCTCACTTCCCTTTTTGTCCCGGATTTCCAAGTCAAATCTGCAACAATAATACCCAACGAATTAGTCTAGGCTTAGCATCCTTCTTTTCCATAAGATACCTCACGGCACAATGGTCCGAGTAAATAATCACTTTACTACCCCAAATATAGCTCTAAACTTATCCAATGCGTACACCACCGCAAGTAGCCATTTTTCGGTTGTCGTGCAATTCAATTGTGCGTCCGAAAGAGTCTTACTTGCATAGTACACTGCAACGGGTTTCTTGTCAACACTTTGACCCAACACGGCCCCAACCGCATAATCACTTGCGTCACACATAATTTCAAATGGAAGTGACCAATTTGGTGATTGTAAAATGGGGCCTCAACTAACTTTTGCTTCAAAATGTTAAAGGCTTCTTTACATTTTTCATTAAACTCAAATGGGACGTCTTTTAATAAAAGATTACATAAAGGTTTTGTAATGTCACTAAATCCCTTAATGAAACCTCCTATAAAAACCCGCGTGTCCCAAAAATGACCTAATACCTTTAACACTCTGGGGTAGGGTAGAGTAGAAATAACCTTAACTTTCGCCCGGTCTACCTCTCTCCCACGACTTGACACCACATGTCCCAAAACTATCCCCTCTTGAACCATGAAATGGCTCTTCTCCCAACTCAAAACCAAGTTAGTTTCAACACATCTTTTTAGCACTTTTTCAAGTTGGTCTAGACAAGTTTCAAAAGACGCCCCAAAAATGGAGAAATCATCCATGAAGATTTCCAAAGACTCCCCCACCATATCGAAAAGATACTCATCATACACCTTTGAAGGTGGCGGGGGCGTTACATAATCCAAACGGCATTCGCCTAAATGCGAATGTGCCGTATGGACACGTAAATGTGGTCTTTTGTTGATCCTTCGGATGAATAGCAATTTGATTGTCTCCGGAATATCTATCCAAGAAACAATAAAATTTTTGTCCGCTAGTTTCTCCACAATTTGGTCAATGAATGGTAAGGGAAAGTGATCTTTAGAAGTAACGTTATTCAACTTCCTATAATCTATACATATGCGCCACCGGTTACCGGCCGGGTTGCCACCTCCTCACCTGCGTCATTTTTGACGACTTGAATACCTGCCTTCTTTGGGACGGTTTGTGTGGGACTCACCCACTGGCTGTCAGAGATGGGGTAGATAATACCCGCATCAAGCCACTTCAACACCTCTTTCTTGACAACTTCCCGCATGTTTGGATTCAACCTCCTTTGTGCATCGCGGTTGGGTGTGATGGTGTCATCAGTGATGATCTTGTGCATCACTACCGAGGGACTAATGCCCTTCAAATCTGCAATGGTCCATCCAATAGCCGCCTATTAGTGACCAAAATCCCCATCAACTTCTGCTCTTGTTCCTCGGTCAAATTCGAAGCAATCATGACCGGAAGTGTGTTGCCTCTCCAACATACGCGTACTTTAGGTGTTGGGCAACACCTTCAACTCGACTTCCGGAGGTTCTACTATGACGGCTTCAACTTTGTCTCAATAGTTTCCGGTAAGCTCTCCACTTGGTGCGTCCATATCGGTTTTCCCTCCTTAACCGCAAGCACCTCCAAACTCTTCACCTCCACGTCTATGTTCCTGTTTTCTCCACCTGTGACCTGTCAAACATAGAACATTCCTCCATTGTGTTTTCCTCATCCACAACAGTGTCGCAGAGAGGTATACACTGTTCAATAACATCTGCCATATAGCATTCGTCATCAACTGAAGGATTCATTAGTCCGGGAAAAACATGCAACCTCAACCTACGATTTCCAAACGTAATCTCAACCGTCCCCTTTTTACAATCAATTTGAGCATTCGCGGTTGCCAGGAACGGCCGAACCCAATAACACATAGGTTGTTTGGTTGGGTCATGGCCACATAATCAAGTACCAAAAAGTCCACCGGATAATAAAAGTCCTCGACCTTCACTATCACATCGGAGACAATCCCGCGGGTAATTTAGGATCAAGTCGGCCAACACCACGGTGGTATTTGCCGCTTGAAGGGGGCCAAAGTCATATTGGTCATATAAACTACCCGGTAGGATGCTCACACTAGCTACCAAGATCAAGGAGCGCCCATTTGATTTTGAAATCGCCCATTTGAACCGAGATAATGGGTGCGCCCGGATCTTGAAGCTTGGGTGGAAGTGCACCCGAAAGGATTGAACTCGAATTTCTGTCAAGTCTAATTTCTTTGGAAATTTATGAGTTCAGTTTTTGGGTACATAATTCTTTTAGGTACTTGGCATAAGACGTAACTTGTTTGATTGCATCCAAAAGAGGTAAATTGATTTTTACTTGTTTGAAAACTTCCAACAACTCTTCTTGTTGTGGACCTCTTTTGTTTACAATCTTTTAATTGGGTCCCTTCAATGCTTCGGATAAGGGGCGGTATTACTCTCCACAACCTTTTCCTTAGCAAGAGGACGGATGTGGTCATAACGGGTGTTTTAACATCGTTTTTAACAACTTTCTCGTTTCGACCCGTTTGACCATCATCACTCTCTTCATCACTCACCTCTTCCACCACCCCTTCAACAAATTGAGATGGTGGAATTTCGACACCATTATCAAGACTTGACCACTACGTAAAGAAATTTTATTGATTGGTACCTCACGTGTGTTCTTTCCGGAAGAGCCTTGATGTTTTGGGTTTACCTGGTATCACTTGGAAGCCTTCCTCCGCTACCTCTCATTTGAGCCATCTCCTCAGCGAGCTGGCCCACTTGCTTTGCTAATGCTTCATGTGATTTATCTCGAATCTCATTCTCCTTCTTAGACTCTTGCATATCGAAAGCATCGCATCCATTTTAGCATTCAAGTCACTACCACCCCCACTTTGATTTCCCGTACCACTTCCACCGCCACCTTGGTTGTTGTAATTCCTTAGGTACCCACCTTGAGAGTTACTATTGTCACGACCTTGGTACCCTTGGTTGTAATTACGTTGATAACCTCCTTGGTTACCCCCTTGACGTTTTGGAAGGAAGATCCGCCTTGGTTACCCACATGAAAATTCGGATTCATTTGGGTTTCGGCGTTCCCGTAACGAAAATTCGGGTGATTTCTCAAACCAGGATGGTAAGTGTTTGAATTCATATCGTTATTCTTGCGATCGCCATACACTTGATTCACTTCTTCAACCTCTTCGGCTTTCCCCATTTGACATTCACTGGCTTCGATGGTCAAGTCCCCCACATCGTCACAACCTACGGATTGCACCGCATCACATCCTTTTTCTTCATGCGTGCCAATTCCCGTTCTAAAGTAGCGATTCGATCTTTAGAGCTAGAGTCAAGATCACGAAGTGACCCAAAGATAGGATGTTTCTTAGCTCGATCGACCGACTCTTTGGCTTTTGATCTTTTCCCATCCTCTCGAGGAATTCCAAATCTTCGTCCTCGTGATTGCTTAGTATCGTCCCATTGCTAGTCGACTCGAGATGGTTCCATGTCTCACCATCTAAACATGTACAAAGCATTTCACCAACTCCCACTTCTCAATTTGATGATGCGGACACTTTCGAATTAGTTCTTTGTACCTCATGAATGCTTCGTGTAGCGGTTCACTCGAAATTGTTTGAAGGACCGGATTTCATCCGAGCATCATCAGTTTTAGACATCGAATAATATTCATCCAAAAATGCATGTTGCAATCTCAACCCATGTATGAATGTTGTTGGTGGGCAGAGTCAAAAACTTGCTTTGCCTTGTCTTTCAAAGAAAACTGAAATAATCGAAGGCGAATCTCATCTTGGGAAAAATTTCCTCCCCAATGGTACTACAAATCGCCGAAAATTCTTGTAAGTGCGTGTACGGCTCATCATTTGATCGCCGTTGAAATGCGGAAGAATGTTGATGTAATTGGGTTTGCAATCGAATACCAATCTTCCTCGAGATGGTACGATTAGAGAATTATTCTCTGATATCATTGGTCGAAACCGACCATCAACCCCTTGTGGTGGACGTTGGTTGTTGCGGTTGTCATTTCTTGGTGGACCATTCACCTCTTGGTTAACGGTGGTCCACGATTTACTCGTCGATGTTGTGGTTGATTAGCCATACCCACAAACGCGGGAATCCGAATGTTGTTATTGTTTCGATTGTTGTTCGGATTCCTTTGGTTGTTGTTCCTGGGTTGGCGATTGTTTTGATAACCGACACCTTGGTTGTACCCACCATCATATTCATTCCCATAACCGTACTCATCATCCCACTCTTCATTCCCATAGTTGATGTTGGCATTTTGATACCCCTTTCATCGTAGAAGTTCCCATCATTATCATTATCCCTGAAGCCATCATCCCTTTCATCTTCCGATTGCCATGTGTTAACGCTAACCCATCCAGTGACCGGTAACTTGGAACACTGAATCTGGCATCATCTGGAATGTTGTTCCTTAACTCGTCGTAATTTGGCTCATACTGATTCGCATTAATTGGGTCTACCCGTTCGAATTCGAGTTAATTGAAATTTTGCTCAGGACCCAAGTTTTGGTTGCGGTTACGGTAGTTAAGGTTGGGTAGAGGGTTTTGGTTTTGAGGTTCGTTTGGGCGGTTGTTGTTGCCCCCGAACGGTTATTACGGTTTTAAGGTTTGGGTTTTGTTGGTCCATTGGAACGGTTCCAATAGACGGTGTGGATGGTAAGGTTTGGGTGTTTTGGTTAGGAGTAAGTGTTGCCTCTACCGACTTGCTAAATTCCTTCTTGCCACTCGCTCAATTTCCGGTTCGTAAACTAGTGGTGAAGTTTGCCCGAATTCTGTGTACGCATGCACTACCTGTAACCTGCACAAGTAACACAACCCGCGTAACACAAAAGCAAATAAACTGAAAGAAGCAAGCAATTAAACAGATAATCACCAAAATCAATAAATCCAAACGCAAAGCGCACTAACTCCCCAGCAACGGCGCCAAAATTTGATCGGAGTGTCGCCCCGGTCAAAGATAATACTTATATGCCTGAATTACCCTTAACAAATGCGTTAGTGGTAGTAAGGGGTCGATCCACGAAAGTATGTGGTTTACGTATGGATTGATCTAATTATGAAGTTGTCATCGTTTTATGAAGCTTGTTATTGTGATTAACTTAATTTGTTGGTTGGAAAAGGCGTCGGAGTTCACCGACAATGTTTATAAATGTGATTGATTACTACTATTGTTCAAACATAAGTAAACGCAATTGCAAATGATGATTTAAACAGTAATGAGAAAAAGGGTTCACACCGGTTTCGGTAATTGCAACTCTAGGTTTTCTACAAGTTTTAGATTAAACTCAATTGTATAGTGGTTAACGGATTTAGCGTACCGTGATGTAGGTGCCAATAACTATCAACGCTCCGAAGAACGGACAATAATGCACTTTATAATCACAACAAGTAAAACCTAATCATAACAATGCATGAATACACATAACCATTTCCCAAAGTCATAACTTTATCATCGTTCGACAATTTACGATTATGAAACAAATGTAAGCTATTGTTAATGATTTCAAAAACCAATACAAATTGTCACAAAGTCAAATCGCATAACAATTCAAAACCCTAGAATTAACAACTACTACACCGGGGTGAAACCGAGAGGATTAGCCGCTCATGGTGAACGGAACACGATCAACAGACGATTGAAGCTCGAACTTGTTCATCTTGAAGCCTTGAATGTGGAAATCATGAAGGTTAGGGTTTAGGGTAAGTGATGGTGATGAATGGATTGATGAGATGATGATGGTGATGATGGTAGGCTAGGGTTTGGATGGCGAGGATGATTGATTCGGTTGTATATCGATGTAATGGATGGATTGGAATTGGTGTGGATGATGTTTCTTAGCTCCAAGAGGTGTTTCAAACTCCAAGAGCTCGTAATGATCCAATTAGGTCAAAGATATGTGTTATAACTCGTTTTCAAACTAACAAAATTACGGGGCGAATCGAAGAGGCAGCGGTAGCTGAACGAGCTGAAATAGTCAAAGCGCAAAATTCGCGAAGCAGAAAAAGAGAGGCCGTCGCCGACGGCCTGATGCCCTGTCGGCGACGACATGTGTAACATGGAAATTCCTCCGACGCCTTCCCCTCCTGTCTACGAACAAACCAGCCGACGGACATTTGCATAGGGCGCGTCGCGACCAATAGGCGTCGGCGACGGGCTCTCTAACCTCACTTTTCCTATTTTGTTATTTCTTGCTTCCTTTTGATCACGTTCGCATTCCGGTGTTCCGTTTAGCTTCCAATTAGCTCCTTAAACTTCATTAGACCTGCAAATTCTAATTAAAAGTAGGTTATTCAGAATTAAAAGTCATGTAAAAACATTAACTTAAACCATAACAAACACCGGTATATACCCACGCATCACGCTGGAAGAAGCAAACCAACTTTCAAGCAATAGAGTCTTGGCTCGCTAAATTAGGTAGATTAAAGGGGTTTCAGCTTGCAAACACGTAGCCTATAGCCACGAGTGTGTCAGTTGAGCGTATTCGAAAGTCTTCACATGATCGGGGTTTTGTTAACAATGGAAGTCCAAGGAGTGTTCTGGGTTCAGTTCTAAAACAACGTAGGGTTCAGAAGACGGGGAATCTAAATGTGAAAATCTCTCATGGGAATAGTCTGCCAATTTTGAAGAGTGTTTATTTTCTGGAAGTCTCTGGAGCCAGTTGTGCGAGTGGGAGTCGGTTGAGATTAAGGATGAATCATTGGTGGGTTTTCGCCATAGCTGGGTCTGTGATGGCCAGATAGGAGCTCTTGAGAGTTTCAATGGGCTTTTCAGGAAATTGATGCAAAAGGTCGCTGCAACTAGGTGAATTGGGTTTGAAATCGTAGCTTGTTCTTGGGTATTGGAGGCTTGAAGAACTTATGTTATTGAAGTTTTGACTTGTTCTTGGAATTGGAGGTTTTGAGGAGTTCTGTCGTTGAAGATTACTTGAGTTATTGGATAACTAGATTGTGCTTTGATTTGATAGCGGGTTAGAGATAATCGAAAGGCGTAGGAGATTGTTGGGTGTGATGGCCTTACTGGGCCTGGTTTAATGATAGTTCAAATTAGAAACATTTGTGCTTATTTACACTAATTAGAGCCCAGTTATGTTTTCTTGGTGGACAAGTTAGTAACCCTAGTTTTCTCTTTATATATATGCATGTCATGTAATTGTAATTTTTGGTTATAAGCTAATAAATAAAACCCCTATCTGCGATATGTGGACATGGGTCCTCCACTTAGATCAGATCATTTAAGGAATTCTTGTGTCATTTATTATTTTTCTATACTACGTATATAATCGTTTGTGCATGTGTGTGTTGTTTCACTTCCACGCACCGCTTTGCTCCAAACACAAGTACCCGTGAGTGTGACAAGGTCTCTAAAATCGACACAATGTTATGTGACCCTAAAACTTTTATTACTTGAATATCATTTATACGTATATCTTTTAACATAAGTTTATGTACCGAAGTCACACTTTTGGATTGAGCTAAGTCTGAGCAACATCCGATATAGATAATCTAGAACAAACACCAGCTAGAAGTGGCAACAAAGATTCTGTCTATTGTTCAAGCATTTGAGAATTGATATCGTTCCGCTCTCGTACAAGACCCAAAAAAATAATGTAAACCAGGTTCAAGCATTTGAGAATTGATATCGTTCCGCTCTCGTACAAGACCCAAAAAGAATAATGTAAATCAGAACCGACAGGAAGTGTTTTTCTTTATTTCCACAAATTATGTGGATAGACCACAAATAAGACATATTATTATAAAAAAAATGTTAATTAGTTTACTTAAAAGTCAATGTGGAGCGCCTAGCACACTTGGTAGAGACTTATGCCTCTTAGTTGTGTAATTTAGATTTATTGATGTAACGTAACATTTATGTTAAAAAAACTTAAAAGTTAAAACATTTCTTAATATAACACGATTGTGAGTATACCTAAATATCACTAGATATCACAAATATGTCATATGAAGGTGGTGGGCAATGAGTGCATGTGAGAGAGATCATATGTGAATTTACGAGAATTAATCATTTTAATTTTGTTTTTAAAGGTAAAAAGACAAAGATCACATGCCGTCTAATTGTAGAGTTTTGTTATTGAGATCCAAGTCAAACAAATAATAACAAAACATTAAAATAAGAACATAATATTATTGTCTTACGTTAAACGAATTTTGTGACCTTATCGACTTATTAGAATAAACTGTAAACAAAGTGATTTTTTTTTATTTCTAATTTTTGTTTACTTAAAACCTATAAGATGATGATTCATAGGCGAATAATATTATATGCACACAAAATATATACCAAATAACTTTAATAGTAACTTTCTTTTATCTAATTTATATATATATATGTATTATGCAAACTTTTTAACGGTCAAGAATCCTTCAAATGGGTTACTAGCGAAATTCACCATATTGGGGTACACTCGCCTCTGAATCGAGGAAAACCCTCACCTAGGGCCGAAGCCCGTGAACACTCGTACAAAGACACGACAATGTAGTGAGGTAAAACCCGCCTAGTTCAAGGATCAAACTAGCAATCGCTGCCTACTCGTCTAGTCTTTCATCGTCACCAGGTGCCGTCAAAACTAATAAGAAGGGCAAGAATCAAACTTGTGTTGACTTTTACCACTCAACCACTAATTCATTCCTATATAAAATGATCTCTCATATAAAGTCACCTTGTGGGGTTATTTGGTTTCCTTAATGGGGAAGTTTGAGGACAATTTGTCTTCACCAAACATTACAATATTACATTGCTCATAGCCTTTACACTGTGTCATTATTCTACTTTTATTCTTTCCCTTTTTACGCATTCATTTATTTCTTTTTAGTGTTGTAATGATTTCGGGATTATCACTTTTATTATTTAATTTTCTAAGTTTATGGTTTAATCCGTATAAAAATATTAACATCCATATGAAAAAAAAAAAATCTGAGGGGATCGGTTCAAACAAATACAGTTCATATAGACATAAAACGACCGTTATTATAGCTAGTTAACGATTTGTCATGTGTGACTGCCTAGTGTCATCCGATTAACAATGCAAACAACTTTAATTATGGTATTGATATTCATTCATATGGTTTAAGACGGATGATAAACACGCATCGATATTCTTATGAGTATATTACGGTTTTTTTTTTTGCTACGCGGGACAACTTGTATTTTTTTATATACATTGTCTTATAAAATTCATGATATACTGTCACAACGTGTTTATTTTTAATTACGTTTTGATTTAAATTAATTCAAAGTTGTTAAACGTGTTTATTTTATTTACGTTTTAATATAAACTCTACTCAAAATTGTCCCGCCTTAGCACAGTGTTTATGTTATTAGAGCTTCTACATCGCTGGTGAGATGGCACTGTCCGCAAATCCGGACACCACCTCAGGGACCTCTTTTCAGTGTAGCTGGTCCGCAAGCCGGTCTGAGGGCCTTGGTTCGCCCCAAGAACTTGCTCCGTAGAGATGTGGTGGGACCCCAAACCACCATCAGTCCTCCATTTCTCTCCATTTCTACCATATATCTCTATGTCTTTCAGATTTTGGTCGCACATCGCACATAGTTGCAATGTTGTCGGGGTTTCATGGAGAAAAGAGAGTCGAAAAACACATATCTCGGTGAAACTGGAAGCTACTGTTGTACAGATTCGGAAGTGATTTTGTAAGGATGGTTTTATTGTAGAGGAGAACACGGAAGGCAATCAAAGGGAATAGGTTAATGGTAGTTCCGTCAAAAGTAGGTGATGATGTAGATGTTTGGTGTTGTGGGAAAAATGGAGGTTTTTGATAGAGGTTTGAAATCATATGACAGAATGTTGAGGTGAAGGTTTGTGGAATGTAACATTGTGGAAGCTCTTAGGTATGATAATACTCTTAACAACATTTTATGTATACACATAATCCCACTACACCACACGGGGGAAAGTTTCGACAACGCGTAACTAAAAATACCCTGGTTTAACACAACCAAACATCTTTTGTTTTAGTTTAAGCTAATTATATTTTAAGAAAATAGCTAGACAATATATATAACGACAGTTTTCTAGATGAAACAAAGAAAATTAGTGGACGAAAATAATTGGCACGCTATTATTATTATTTCTTTAATTGATGTAACGTCGACAATTATCGTGCTTCCTTTTCGTAGTTTATTTACTTTTTTTTTAAAGCTCCCTTTTCTACTTTTGACCATTAGAACTTAACACCTTCCCATTGTAACAACTGAATAAACTTACTTTATTGGTATTTTAGTAGTTTTAGCCTTTGGTGCATCAAAATTAGGTCACATCTAGGCCATACAAACTCACCTGTGATCCAAAGTTACTATATAAAATTCTTACTTTAAAAAAAATAACATAAAATCCCAAAAGACCTTTGGAAATGACTTAAGGCTGAAATTGTCGTCCAAATCATGTACTTTGGGGCCGATGGTTGGCCCAAAAATAATAATGATGTGTTTCTACATGCGAACATCGAGACTCATTTTACCGTGGGCTCAACATGATCGAATATCATGGCACCATCACTATTCGACAATCCCATCAACACCCGGATGCATATGATTCGACAAAAACCACATAAACCGGTTAAGGTATAGTACTTTAGTTGGGTTGGTGTTCATATAAACCCGTCCGGTTTGACATTTTACAAACCATTATTTGTGGTTTCATTTGGGGTTTTAACATTGTTTAGGTCAAGCCAGACTCAACCTTTGTCTTATAGAATGAGTCAGGTTATCAAGCTCTTTAATACTGAATGATTTGGATCATCGAAAAAGATCACCCATCATATCTAATAGAATGGCCAAGGTCGGCCCAGGGGTGGGTGACCCGCACTCCCGGCTGGGGATATTATGATATCTTATTCGAAGTTTCTAACTATATGATTTTTTAATATTTATTACTATAACGTTAATCGTCATTTAAAAATTAATTTATATAATTCGTTAGAACCTAAGGGCCTTTTTTATAATTATGCTCATTGGTTTACCTTTATGTAGGGGTGTGCATGGTGCGGTTCGGTTCGGTTATTGCCTAAAACCGAAACCATAACCGTACACTTTGGTCATCAAAAAGTCATAACCATTCGGTTTTGGTTAATGGTTATTTGCGGTTAATACGGTTTCGGTTCGGTTATAGGTCGTTTTTTATCGTTTCTAAAGTTAGGCTTTAAATGTGTGGGTTATGCAAAATTCATGTGTAAAAAATAAATATTACAGTTAAAGCTTGTAGAATTATCAATTATATTTCACTACAACATGCATATTGAATTCCAAAAACAAAAGTGACACGTGTAAACACGTGTTATGTGGAAACATACATACGAATATAAAGTGGCTAGAGTTTTAAATTCAATGAGGTTAGGTCATGGTTAAAAGACTTAAACACTTCACAAAAAAAACATATGGATTAGGCTTTGGTTAAACACTAACTTAAAAACCTATGGTACTATGGAATTGGCTATGTTTAAAGCATTCGGTTCGGTTCGGTTATTTTCAGTTATGAAAATAAGAATTACCATAACCGAACTGCAACATGCGGTTATCAAAAATATAAATAACCAAACCTTTTGTTATTTCGGTTATTTTGGTTACGATTCGGTTAATGCGATTTTTTGATTACGATGACTACTTTTCAATTCCAAAGCCTGTTAAAGACCTAATGCCAAGTGGTTTATCTTTATGTTCGACTACTACTTTTTAACTCCAAAGCCTAAATATAAACCTTTAAAAAAAGCTTCTTCAAACTTCTTTACTTTATAGAACACGTGAAAAGCTAGAGGTTAATTTCATAAATAAAAAAATGCATGTTTATGGAGAACAAATGGAACACCATGTCACCATAGTACTAACAATAACATATCATAACTGAACGATTTAGCTTGAGACACGTAATTAAACATTACAAAGTGGATCTTGTTTTTACATAATCTTGTGTTTCATTGCAAGTGTTTTCAAACTATGTGAGCTTGGGGGAAAAACCAAAACTTAGTAGAAACAAAATCACATGAAAGTTTAAAAAAATAACTTCGTGACATGCGGTCCAAAATACTTTTTATGCTTATACAAAACATTACTTTGTATTTAATCCTACACATATATATACACACAGGCACGTCACATGTTAAGTAAACAAGGGAGCTTCATGGGAAAAAACCAAAACTTAGTAGAAACAAGATCACATGAAAGATTAAAAAGATAACTCTGCGGCAGTACGACCCTAAAATAATTTCTATGTTTTGGCCTAGCACCCTCACCTCTTATTGAAACCTGATAATGGTATCAGGCCTATTGCTGTGGGGGGCATCTGGCGTAGGTTGGTCTCTAAGGTGGACAATGAAGAAAGTTAGGATGGACATGGCCCAGTATTTGGGGGATTTCCAATTCGGGGTTGGTACACCAAATGGGGCGGAGGCGGTGCTTCATAGTGCGAACAGTTCCTGAACTCTTTTCATAAAGATGGGTCTTGGCCTTGCTTACGGTGGACTTCTCCAATGCTTTCAACATGGTTGACCGCTCAGCGTTCCTCCAACAGGTCCACCAACGTTGCCTATCTATCTATCGGTGGGTCAAGTTCCTGTACGCCCAACCTGCTAGGTTGAAGGTTGGTAGCGAGTGTATTGGAGCCACCATTGGAGTGCAACAAGGAGACCCCTTGGGGGCCCTTCTATTTGCCCTAGCCTTACACCCCTTATCCTCCGTGTCCAGGAACACTGTAACCTCCCTTTCATGCTTGGTATTTGGATGATGGGACGATTATAGGCAATGCAGTGGAAGTTGCTAAAGCCTTGGACATCATCAACACGGAGGGACCATCTCTAGGGCTCCACCTCAATATTAAGAAAACGGAAGTTTACTGGCCATCGTGCGACTGGTCTCAAGATTCAGGACGGGCTTTTCCCGAGAGGGGGGTTAAGCTCCTTGGGGTGGTTAGTCAGATTCTGGTTTTATCCGGGAATTAGCAGGGCGGCGAGCATCGACAACGGTTGACCTTATGAAACTCTTGCCCTGCCTCCAGGACCCCCAGTGCGAGCCTTTTCTTTTAAGGTCATGCATGGGGGTAGCCAAGGTACTGTTTGGGCTGCGGACCTGCCAACCCCACTTGATAGCAAATGCGGTATCTGTTTTGATGATGGCCTCCGAGAGGCCATCGAAGACATTGTTGTTTGCGGGGGTCCTACTTCGGGGACCTCCAGTGGCGTTTGGCATCTTTGCCGATGCGTCTGGGTGGTTTGGGCCTCCTCTCAGCCCGGGATGTTGGAGTTTATGCTTTTGTGGCGTTTAGAGCTCAGTCGTGTGTATTGCAAGACATATCCTTCGGAACAGTGGGGTTGCTGAGCTTGACGTAGACTACTAGCAGGCCCTTGAGCACTTACGTGTCTCTCTTCTAGACTTTGATATTGGGGTTTCTCTAATATGGACACCGCCCCCTCAAAGCCATAGAAAACTTTGGCGAATGCCCTATTTGGCAAAATCGCTCAGAGTCTGGGAGAAGCCTTGATTTGTCTCCCCGTAGAAGGTGGTGATTGAGTGCTTGAAAGGCCCCATGCGCAGGCTTTCTGACTGTTATCCGATCGATGGGGCTGGGGGAATGCATGTCGGCGGTTGAGTAGAGGGCTATCCTCAAATACCGGCTAATGATCCCTATGTATTCTGAAGACGAAACCATGCCAATCTATCGTAAAGCCTGTATGGATAAATACGGGAGCATGTTGTTCATTGTAAGGAGCTCCCTGGTTTCAAGTACCGACATGACTTGGTGAGGATGTTTTGGGGGACATCTTGAGGAAGAGCGGGGATTTCTGCCAAAAAGGAGGCCCCTGTGAATTTCCTTACAGATCCTATGGAAGGGAGATCTACGTTGAGACCAGCGGATCTGCTCGTCTTTGGCTGGGCGGGAGGGAAACATCTTGTGTGGATCTCACATGAGTCTCCCCCTTAGTGGTTTAAGGGAAAGTGAGTTTGTAGCATGACAGCTATAAGGAAAGCGGAATCAAAAAAGGTGGATAAACATGCTAAAGCCTTGCTGATTATCAACATGCCTTTGTCCCCTTCGCCTTCGACACCTTTGGCTCCTAACTCCAGAAGCAATCCGTTTGTTGACTAGGGTCCAAAAGGTTGTCCACAACAGTAGCTCTTCAACGGGGGGGGGGGGGGTCTTTAATAGGCTAGGTTTGCTGTTCAGAAATGGGTAGCCACGCAGCTTGTGCTCGCTTACCTGCGATTTTGATGTAACTCGACCATTTTTTATATCAATAAAATAGTGTTTATTTGAAAGAAAAATCCTATATATATACACACATGTCACACATATATAAACGATACCTTCAACTTGATATTTACAATTCCTTTGAAGATATAGAATTCCTCCCTTACCTACTAAAATCTGTATGAACTAGGGTGTAAGATCGTAATAACAAACACAAAATGGACACCATTCAACTTTTTCTCTTTTTATATAAAATATATGCACCTCTTTCCTTCTTAAATGTACATAAAGTTCTCTATTTAAAACTTCTGATGCCATGCATTTACGTGTGTCCTTAACATAAATGATATGATTTCTAGGCAATATGGTTGAAACTATGGCATGCATTTGCATTATATATTGCTAAAAAAACTCGTAACAGTTTTTTATTTCCTATATTCTATATAATTCAGCCCAAAGCGTTATATTGACTGAACAACATCGGTTTTGATCAATTTGATTTTTAGAAATGTCAAACGAGGCAATTAGACTATCTATATTTCTAGGGTGTGCATCAGGTTAAAATCGGACTACAGCATAAACGAACGCAGAGTTTATAGAAAGTTAAAACTGAAGACGGGATTGCATAGGGTGGATCGCTCTTAGTCTTTCCAGGTCGGGTAAGTCTCAGGTCAGGACATAACCGAATATGGACTTTTAAGCTAAACCGTTTCACGGGTCGATTTTCACCCAAACCAAACGCGAATTCACTCCCAAGATTAGACCGAAAACTAAACCAAATATGCTTAATCTATCCAGTCTCGAGTATGTCCAGTTCAAGTATACAGGCTACTCGGTCCAATCCGAATTTCACCTAACCTTTTATCTATCCACGACCATGGCCGTTAACTCTTCATCCGCAACTATTTATACACTTATACATGATTCAAATAAATTATCATATATGAGCAAGTAGTATCTCTTATGTAACTTTAAAAACTTATTTTTTCTTCTTATTTTGGTCGTAATTTAATAAATCCATACAGAATTTCACACTTATTTTGGTATTATAGTCTAGTAGCATCTTGGGATGAGATAATGTTAGGAACCATTTTGTCATGTGTTCTTTTCCCATAGTTTTTCTATACATTATTGCCTGTGGAGATGGATAAAATCGGATGGCTCCGCTGATGATACGATAATACTCTAGTAATCCGTCAGTGATACAAATGTGCCGTTAAATTTTTTTGGTAAAACATTAGTCAACAAGGGAGCAAACAAAGAAAAACCGTTTTCTCTTTGTGGTTCCGTTACACTTGCTCCAGCAAAGAAAGAACACAATACACCTCACGCCAGTTCATCTTCTTAATCATTTCTTCTTTCTTTCTAGGGTTTCTTTTTAATTCCATCCTCCTTTCCTTTCTTCTTTGTCACTCCAATTCAACTCAGAACATCAATCACAATGACCACCAATCCAGAAGATCAATTCAACATGTCTGATCTCACCTCCAATCTCCCCACTTCCACCACCGGTACTTTTCACTTTTTACACTCCTTCCTTCTATATCTATCGTTTACCGATGTTGATTTTGATTGAAATATTGTGTGTTTTGTAGGCCTAAGTGATGCGGATCGTGCTGGTCTTGTTAATGTTCTCAAGGTTGTTTAGTAATCACTAGTTTTTGATTGATTGATTGATTTAGTTGGATTTGATTTCAGTTTTTGTTTTAGGTTATTGTTTTGATTTGGTGTGCAGAGTAAGCTTAATGATTTGACTGGTCAACATCCTGATTTTTTGGATACTCTTTCTGCTAATGTTAGGCAGCGTGTCGGTGTGCTTAAGGATCTTCAGGTATTGGATTTGTTTTGTATGTTTGTTTTGTTGTGTTTATTGGATTGGTTTTGAAATTAGTTATGTGTTATGGTTTGAGTTTATTTGCATGACTTATGCATTAGCATTGTGTGTTGGGATTGCCTTGAGTGATAGTCATGGTTGTAAAATTTGCTAGGCGCTAGTCGGTCGGTGCGGTACGGTACTGACTAGCGATTAATAGGGATTAATCGGATTGGAATTTTATATGTAATTTTCAAACTTATACACACACGCTCTCGCGCACACACAAATTTTTTAAAAGTTTTGTATATAATCTTTTGAGTTATAAATGGTGGATTAAAAGTATAATTTTTCAAACACTTAAAAGATTTTTAACCAATTTTCATTGATTTTGACCGAAGTTTGATCGCTTTGACTGCCTTTGACCGCCTACTTATATTGGGCCCGATTAGGTGAAATTTGTTCAGTAAATTACCGATTACCGATTAAGCGGCAATTAGTCCTCATTTTTACAACACTGGTGACAGTGGACATACTTTTGCAAATGCATTTGAGAAAGATAAATGAAATTTAGTTTTATGATTAATGCATCAATATAGGATGATGTTTCCTAACACTTTGATTATACAGAGTCAACATGATGAGCTGGAGGCTAAGTATCTTGAAGAGAAAGCAGAACTGGAAGCAAAATACTTGAAGCTGTACGAGCCACTGTATGCTAAGGTCTCCATAATTTGTTCTATCTTGTTTTTAGTTTTTATGTGTTGCCATGTGAATATTACTTCATAGTTCATACCTTATGACAATAAACACATAACAGATACAAATTTCTATATATCCAATGTGTTAGATATAAAGCTGCAGTCAACGGAAGTCAAATGTTTTTAAGTCAATTTGTCAATTGCTATTAATTAAAGAAAGGGGTATAATTGTATTTATCAGGCTGTTAGTTGTTATAACCATGCTTTGGTTAGTTTAATCATGAGATTAGGTATAGCTAGGGAATCAGTTGTAAAGCAGAGGTTCTAGTTTTCGATTTTCGTTTTCATTCTTGTAGTGAATCTGTGATTGAGAGATAAATGGAGATAATCGTTTTAATTGAATTGTTGTGTTCTTAAGTTACGTTCTCTAGTGTTGATTATTTACAACATAATGCTTATCAGTTTTTATTCCGTAGTATAAAGTTTAAGACATTATCATAACATAGCTAAACTTATTGGCGTCGATATCAGTTTCTTAATTCTGTTGATAATTCGTGTTCATGCTCTTAATCGCTTGTAGAGATACGAAATAGTTAACGGTCTGACTGAAGTTGAAGGAGTGCCGAATGATAATTCGGGAGATAAGGAAACCAACGAGTCAACACGAGGTACCTTTTTCCAATTACAAACTTTCCCTTTTATGTCCGTTTTTATAAATATTTATGCTTGAATGCACTTGTGTTATACGTAAAGGTGTGCCGAATTTCTGGCTTACTGCAATGAAGTCGAACGAAGTGCTAGCTGATGAGGTGATTAAATAACCCACAATCGTTTCCACACACACAAACAGATATATATTAAACTCTCACATATATTTTTTTATTGTTTACCGTCTTTCTTTCTTTATTAGATCTCCGAGTCCGATGAAGGAGCTCTCCAGTATCTCAAAGACATTAAGTGGTGTAGAATTGAAGGTGCCAAGGGATTCAAGCTTGAACTATATTTTAATCCCAATCCTTACTTTAAGAACACGGTGCTAACGAAAACATATGAGATGATTAATGAAGAGGAACATATCTTAGAGAAAGCAATCGGGTATTATGGGCTATTTTATATTCTTTTTCGTTTTAAAAAAAATGGTTCGCTCCTAAGTTTATGTTTTGTAAATTATGGAAATTTGTAGGACGGAGATTGAGTGGTATCCAGGGAAAAATCTGACGCAAAAGGTTCTGCGAAAGAAACCAAAGAAGGGTCAAGAAGCGTCAAGCCACCGATTACTAAAACAGAAAACTGTGAAAGCTTTTTTAATTTCTTTAACCCACCACAAATCCCTGATAATGAAGAAGAGATTGATGAGGATACAGTAAGTTTCGCATTGCGTAATACGTTAATTAATCACAAATCGTTATTAAGAACATGGATTTGTATTACAATCACATTTTAGTTTATTTTGGTTACTTACTATGTGCTTCTGAGCTTCTCGTATGTTTAACAGGCTGAATTGCTTCAGAATCAAATGGAACATGATTATGACATTGGGTAAGCATTTCCGTTTGTGTACTTTTATAATTAAAAGAATTTGAAGTGATAGTTTTATAAAAAGATGCATATTCTTTTCTATTTGCCTTAAACAAGCTCCAGATAAAATGATAAAATGAAACAGAAATTATGAGATGAGAATCATGTTGGAATCATGTGTTTGATTTTCTAATGATGTACATACCACATGTTCTATTCAGATATAAATGTTGTTACGAAATGTATACTTTCCAGGTCAACCATTCGAGACAAAATTATTCCTCATGCTGTCTCTTGGTTTACTGGTGAGGCTGCTCAGAACGATGAATATGAGATTGAAGACGAGGAAGATGACGACGATGATGATGAAGACGATGACGATGATGATGAAGACGATGACGATGATGATGACGAAAACGACGACGATGATGATGACGATGAAGATGATGAAGATATAAACTCAAAAAAGAAGGTAATCACTCAATTGCTAAATGTTTTTAAGTTTTACAAATTACATTCACGTTAATGCTATTGCTTTAGACTATGTGTGGTAGTGGGCGTTACCCGCTTGCCACATCATCACATGGGGGCGCCACACACCATACGTGGTAGTTAGTGAGAGGCGCCATTGAAGGGGGCGTTGCCCTCGTAACGAGCGTGAGAGAGAGAGAGTGAGAGTTAATTTTGTTTTTTAGCCAATCAAAGAATTACACGTCACACCCTTTTTTTATTTATTTATTTTATTTGTTATAGCTAAACCATTACACATCTTTAATAATGGGTCAGTTAGTAAGATGCCCACTGTCTACGTGACACTAACTGCATAGTAAATATTCTGTGTCCTGGTACCACCTGCATAGTAAAATGAACCTTAGAAGATTTTTTTTTGTATGTTGTATGTTAGATACTCATTCATCTAATTTTTTTGTAATGCAGTGAAGAATTTGAGCGGAAAAAACGAATTTAATCAGTATCCAGCTCAGACTTGGGTTCTTGGTGGGGTATGTATTTGATGTCTGATATATAGCAGTGAGTCATGAATGGGTGATAAATGTGTGCAGTTAGTTTTTGGTCCAGTTTCTTCTTTAATTCATCACATGCCTATCTTTCACGCGGTAATTGTTTTCGAGACATTGAAAGAGTGTGCCATCTCTCTCCTATTCATTATTGTGTACATCTTTTTTTTCTTCCGGTTCTTGTTTGTATAATGGATGTGGATATAGGTATGTTCATTTAAGTCAATATTGTGTATGCGTGTTTCTTATGTTTAATAAAGTTAGAACAAAAAAAACATATTGATAATCAACTGTCATTAGTCTGATTTTGAATTATTGTATACATTGTATTGCTATTTACTCCCATGAAACTTATCATCCTTATTATGTGACATGATTAGCGAGTCATGTCATCTTATTATTAGTTCAACTCTAACATTAGGGAGGACGATATGTGTTATGGCCCTGAATTTCACCAAAGCAAAATGGGGGTATTTGGGGAGTTTAGGGAGCGACCGACGTGGTGCTATGTGTGGCATTTGAAGACTTTGGGGAGGATTCCCTCCACCGTTATGTTATCTACAATTTAGTGGATCAACTAGCAGGTAAGTTATTAGAGGCTTTGAGCCCTTTGTAAGCATCAAAAGCTGACTGTTATAGAATTCTTTGTCCAATATATCTAAGTATAGTCTCGCATTTCCATGTATAGTCGGATCTTCATCATGGAAGTGCAATGACAATTACTAGACATCATTAACTAAAGGTCTCAAATCATTAACTAGATATTGAAACATGTTGACCTTCTGAATCCACAGCAACAAGAGAACACGTAGCTGCAAAACCGACACCAGCAACATCTGAAAGGGATGAAGCTCTCTCAACAGTAGTGTAGATTGCAAGGCAGATATCAAATGAAGATTGCTCAACATGCTCACCTTCTTTCCAAATCTGTATCGGGCTGCTAGTAGAACCCACAAGTTTCCCTTTGATAATATGCTGCCTGATTTTCCTACCTTTGTGATATACTTGTACCATTGCTCCCCTTTAAAAGGTACTCCTGTTCTCAAAGATCAAGAGCAGGTGAACCGAATGCTTGAGTTAATTTTTTCTTTTCATTTTTAAAGACACTGGCATTCTTCTTTCTTCCATCTGATTCCGCAAAATCCCTATCCTTACTCTACTGCTTTGATTACTTACCCTATCGTCGTGTTGTCTTGGACTTTGATTTTGATTCTTGATATTTTAAGAGGTTTTGCATCTTATTTTGTGTAGATCTCATTCTTCTCACAAGGGTAAGGTAAAGAAAGATTTATTTAATACATCACAACAGAGAAACCAAGACATGGAGAGATATATGTGGCAGAGAAAATCACCTATATAAGAAACTTTTGGTTTAGACCGTTACACAACGGTCATTTTTGTTGATTATTTTCGATTCACATGTAACTACTAAAGATTTTCTATATAAAATTCGTATAAATTCAAAGAGAACTAGTAACCTAAATTAGTACTAATCTAGCTAGACAAACGGTGATGTTTTCTTTCATAGTTTGGTTTTCGGTTACTACTTACTAGTATGTGAAGGTTGCATCTGAATTTTCAGCAACTGGATACAATACGTCAAGCTGAATAGGTATCGAGTAAATAATTGAAATCAAAATTCACACAAATTTGGCTAAGCACCAAGCATTTATTATTCAAGAAATCTGACTCTAAAACTGGAGTTACAGTCTCTAATACCCAAAGCACTGTATTTATTATTTAACTTATCACATTATACTAGAACAAGGATTTCTAATTAAATAAATATATTGGACATGATAAATATCACTAACAATGAAACGTAAACACATTTAATTGTTTATAATTATCCGCTCCTTATTTCCTTAACCTGAGCCTTGCACGCCTAGCCAAAAACCGGCGACAACGCTAGCTTTCTTGGATGCACAACACCATCAGATTAATAAGCAGATCCGACTACTGAACAACATTACCGACGACTTAGGGTTTATACCGGCGGCGACAATAGCTATTCCAGCCAATCGGAGTGTTTTCAGCGATTGATCGAATGTTTTTAACAGCAGCTGCTCAACTCTGTTGAAGATCTGCTTATTGTTCTTAGTTTTTTTTGGGTTAAAAAAGGTCTACAGGGAGGAGGGGGGTTTGAGTTTGAGTAAAAGACAAACTTTAAATCACACCAGGGATTTTTATTTTATTTTTTTTTTTAATTGAAAAAAGTGAATTACTTTTGATTTCTATTTGACCTTCCCATTTTACCTTCGTATTATTTGCTCAATATAAATCATTTTATCTATATATGAATTGTTAATTAAATAAAAATTAGTATTAGTAATGATATTTAAATTTGAATTTACAACGAAAATAAGCTCTGTGCTTATCTGGAGACATTAGAAGAACCTTTACTTCCTATTTAAAAGCATATAAAATATAATGAATTCAAAACATTTATTTTAGTTGCCTCATTGTCACAATTTTAAGAGCATAAAAATGCATAAACCAGCTACTTTTATTATTGTTTTAATTTAGAACATTATTATTTGTTTGGTTTCCAACTAATTATTGTTTTAATTTAGAATATTATTATTTGTTTGGTTTCCAACTACAAGTAGTTCTATACGATTTTATGGCCATATGTAACAGGTGATTTTCCTGGCTAAATATTTATTTATATTAAACCACGGAGCAAAATATGCACAACCATATACATTCTTTTGCAATATTAGTAAACAATATCTACTCGAAAATAACCTACTGGCATTGGTGAATTAGATAAAGCTTAGAATATGAGAGATTAGAGATTCAATCTCTGTAATGTGCAAGTTTTGCCGTTCAAAAAAAAAGTAGTAAATGAGTAAATGATGTATGAAGTGGTTCATTTAATATCTTCATTACTTATGCTAAATTTGAGTAGTGATAAGTAATTTTTTTATAATTTTATTATAAACGAAATCGCGCTTTCGCTCCAACACGCCACATGAATATATGATTTTCCCACCGCAAAGCGCGGCAGACTAAATTCCTAGTTTAATTTAAAGTTGATTTTTGATTTTGTATTTGAATTGACGATGTCCTCTTTAAGATGTTAATATTCTAGTTTGTTTGAAACATTAAATATGTGTAATATATGAATAAAATAAAAAAACTGGAGGCTCCTGTTTTTTGAGGGCCCTAGGCCTTCGTCTAAAACGCTAAGGTGCTGTTTATTTTTTGAATAAAAGAGCTTCTGGCCACTTATGTCGCGTCGCGCAGACCGCACCTTTGGGTCCTGCAGCTTGTTTGTTTTGTTGAAGACCTTCTCACAAAAAACCTCTTCCCCAAGCAGACATACACCCAAGTCTTTAAACCTCTTCTCTCTTTCAAAACATAGACAAGATCTCATCTTCTCTGCATCACCACTCTCCACGCATCTCCAACCCGCCACCACCTCCACGACCACATCTCCGCCACCACCTCTCTCCGCCACCACCTCCACCACCACATCTCCACCACCACTCTCCACAGACCTGCATAAGCCCACCACCACCATCATCATCGGAGCTACACCGTCCACCACCATCATCATCGGAGCTACACCGTTGTTTCTTCCTGTTGGTTTTGAAAGAGAGACCGTAGAGAGAGAAAGAGAGAGGGGGGAGCGGCTGGAGAGAGAGAGGGAAAGAAGAGAGAGAGAGAGAGAGAGTCGGTGATGGCGGTGGTGGAACGACGACGGCGGCGGTGGGTTTTGATGGCGGTGGCTTCTAGATCTGGATTTGTGATGGCGGTGGTGCTATAGCGGTGGTGGAACGACGACGGCTTTTAGGGTTTCGATGGCGGTGGTAGTGACAGATTTGAGAGAGAGAGAGAGAGTTCAAGGAAGATGAAAATGGAAGATGGAAATGGAGGTGTTTGCAGATGTGGGTTAAAAAGAGGGATAATCAAACACTCTTCTCCTTGCAGACTGCAGACCTTTGGTCCACCTCTTCTTCTGCAGATGCCTGCAGATGTGGTCCGCAGACTGCATATCTTTTACCTCTTCAAAAACAAACAACACCTAAGTCTATTGGTCCGGCCTTGTCTATTTGACACCTCATTTCATTACATTTACTCATTACACCCACAACTTAACACCTCAACATCAAAGTCAAACGCCCCACACATCACAACCTTGATACTCACCATCCCCAACCTCCCCATCATGTGTGATAAACCCTTTTGCAACAATGTATCATGCCATCATACTCCTTCACACCACTCCATCACATACCACCCTGTCCACCCTTATGTTTTTTTGAACGGCAATGAACGACGTGATCAACCACCCTGACACCGGGCGCTGTGGCCAAATCGACTACTCGACCGCTGTCAGCCCCTTGGCTCTCCCAGATGCGCGGAAACCCGACATCCACCCGCCCGAAGGCACGACAGTGGAATAATCAGTTAAACCTCGCATCCCATCCAAGACGAATCGGCGTCACCCATATTTGTTCTTTCACCTAGATGTAACAGAAAATAATGAGGAGAGTGAGAGTCGAACCTGGATCACAAGGAATACCAAGTCTTTCCCTAACCACTCCACTAATACCTCATTGGCTCTTTGCCGTTATGTTAATCCACTTGGTTGGTAATTGACACCTTTTCTTTTGTAATTACTTTTTCCTTTTTTTTATCATTTCATAAAGTATATAAGAATGCAAATTTGGAATTTACATTCTTAAAGCGGTAGTATATTTTCTTTATAGAATTCGTACAAATTCAGAGAGAACTACTGATCTTTATGAAATACATAACCTAAATTAGTACTAATCTAGCTAGAAGAACGGTGATGTTTTCTTTCATAGTTTGGTTTTCGGCTGGGACCGCAATCCGAGAGAGAAGATTTGTTACTACTTACTAGCGCCTGAAGGTTGCATCTAAATTTTTTAACAATCGGATACAATGAGTCAGGCTGAATCGGTATCGAGTAAATAATTGAAATCAAAATTCACACAAATTTGGCTAAGCACCCAAGCGTTTATTATTCAAGAAATCCGACTCTAAAACTTGAATTACAATCTCTAATAGTCTAATACCCAAAGCATGGTATTTTAACCTAGCTATTACATTAGACTCTAACTAGGATTGCTAATTAAATAAAAATGTTGGTCATGATAATTATCACTAACAATTAAACGTAAACACATTTAATTGTTTATAATTATCCGCTCCTTATTTCCTTAACTTGAGCCTTGCACGCCTAGCAAAATCCGAAATCCCCAACAGCCAACAAAGTAACGGAGTTGCCACAGCCTCGATCAGACGAGCAGCCATGGAAACCCAACACACCAAAATGGTGTCATCACTTTCTTAAAAGACCGACCACTAGCCGCGCACGAACGAATTGTCTGATTGCAAGATTTATGTTTCTTGGGAGCAAAATGGTAGAACTCAAAACAGAGATAACCAACTTTCATGACTTGAATGATCGACTCAAGCACAACACAAAGAAAGATGATGATATACAACATAGTTATGAAATCAAGATAGGAAGAGATATATGAATGAGCGAGGGAAATCACTTATATAGATGACTTTTGGTTTTATGACCGTTACACAACGGTCATTTTTGTTGATTATACTCGATTCGCGTATCATAGCAAAGATTTTGAAATTTAGACCGTTACACAACATACATTTTTGAGGTGTTTTTCTTTTGAATTTTAAACCGTTAAGTTTTTGTGCATGTATTTGTTTTTAAGGCTAGTAGGTATGGAGGAGCCCATCACTTGGGGATGGAACTCCACGTAGGCGGCCACGTCATTGGGGGGCATCACCCCACCCAAGTGATGGGCATGAGTTGTGGTTGATGAGTCTCCCTTTTTTTAATTTTATTTTTTTATTAAATAAGATTCGATAAATATATATAGATATATATACATATAATTAAATTAAATACTAAAATTAATTATATAGCATACGTTACATTAAAAAAATAAAAGCTAAACTTAAATAAAAAATACAGTCGTCATTGGTTCGTTGTGTGCGAAGTTCCAAATGTATTCTACCAAACCCGCTTTAAGGTTTTTATGTATGAGAACGCGTTAAAATTTCTTTTTCCCAAGAATACGAACGTTCTTACATTTTCGTATTATTACCATTTTTACATTTAGCTTTCCTAATTTAATTATTTTATACTAGAAGATAACTATTTAATTTTGTACTATTTAAAATTATGATAATATTTCAAGTATATTTTATAAATTTAAAGTTACAAAAATTAAGCAAACATTAAAATTTCAAAATTCAAAAAACTAAACATTATACAATTAAGAGACATAATAAAAATATAATATAAACTACTAGGTTGCACCTCTAACAAAATTTAAATGGAAACGTCGACGCAATGGTAGAAATAACGGTTTGTTATATCATCCGATAACAAAAACGAATGTCAGTACTGGTTCTAATATACCAATACTTGAACTGATGTTATTCGATAAGTATCAGTTCAGTTTACCATAAAACCTCTACGGTACGAGTACTTGGTATAATTTACAATACCATATTTTTTATCTTGAACACATCGTGAAATTAATAAATTTAATACTAAACAAACATGTTGCATATTTCCATAATATAAATTAGCAACATATTGTTGCATTAAGTTGTTATACCCCAAGCATGGGGAGTTTTCCAAAAAGTTTTGTGATTTTTCACTTTTAATCTAAATGTTTTCTTCTTTTGTATTTTAACACTTTTAATTTGTTTACTTTTAACCCAAAACTTAGCATTTTTTTTAATTTAACCCAAAATTTTTTATTTACAACTTTGATCCCCCGTATTTTTTATCTTTCGCAAGTTTTTCGTTTCGTTCTAAATTTTGCGAGTTAATACGTCGCAACGTGCGTGTGTGGTTCAACGTTTTTTGTCTATTTTTTCACGTTTGACAGGTTTGTCGCAACGTGTCTATTTTCCCCATTTCGCAAGTTCGCGGCAACGGGCGGATCCTACATCGACGTAGTTATTCTTTTCTACGTTATTTTGCAAGTTAACACGGCGCAACGTGCGTGTGTGCTTCAACATTTTTACGTCTAATTTTTCCATTTAACGAGTTCGTCGCAACGCGTGGGTCCTAAATCGACATAGTTATTTTAATATGTTATATGTGTTAGTCTTATTTCTTCGCATTAACACGCTGCAACTTCAGTGTTAGTGCTACCAGCGGTGTGACATTGATGTTATTTGGCATAGTTTTAGGCCCCGCCGCAATGCGGGGTGCTTAATTCTAGTTATATTAACTTGATAAATACTTGGCAATTATTTTATTACTAATTTCAATTAATAGATTTATAATTAATTTATAATCCGCACATGTTGTGACGCGTTAAATCGAAAAATTAAAAAATGTTAATGTAACGTCCTTTTATGTATTTGAATCAGGCACCATCGACGACATGGTGGACCTAACTTGTTAATAGGGGTATCGGGGTAGCCTCTGCTACCACTTAACGCTTCGGTGGTAGTGTAAATTTTAGAAAAAATTGCCATATTTTGATTTCATCACCCTTTTTCTTAAACGTTGGCTCTATAAGAATTTTTTAGATTCGCCACCGATCGACGATGTCTTCTATAAGATGTTAATATTGTAGTTTGTTGAAACATAAAATATGTGAAATATTAAATATTATCTTTTCAGGATATCTTCTTTAAGATGTTAATATTCTAGTTTGTTGAAACATAAAATATGTGCAATATTAATTATTATCTTTTAATTATCTTTTAAGTTTGGACCAAGGGCGTAAAAGGGTCCACTACAAAAAAAAAAAAAAAAAAAACCCTAATTTGTCCATCTCTACCGGTTATCTTTGGGCCTTAAGTATTTACTATATAAAGGAAGAGATGAAGCCCTAATCTCATTTGGGTCATCATTTGCAAAAATTCTAGAGAGAAACTAGAGATAGAAAGTGGGTTTTTAGAGAGAGAAAGTAAAGATCAAGAATCAAAGTTGAAGGAATTTGTGATTTGAGGTTTGGCATCTGTTTCTTTTTATTCTCTAATCATCTTTGTATCGATTTGTACGAGAATCCAGCTAAGATTCATTCTAGATTTGAAGTTTTATGGGTTTTTAAGGTGAAACTTAGGGTTTTATAATAAAAAATGGGTTTTTTTTTACGTGTTATAAGAGTAATGGATCATAGATTATATTTCTTGGAAGTTAAATGAACATTTTGGACGTAAAAAGTTGGGATTTGGGGGTAAAAAACTATTCTGGCATCACTGATGATAAATCTGGCGCCACTAAGGATAGATCTAGTGTCACTCTCAATGTCTCTTAGGAACGAAAAGCTGATGTCAAGTCCTAACGCATATTAGGAAATCGTGTGCTAATCAGCCTTGTCACTAGCATCATTCGCTAGCAACACTACCTAGAGCCACCTAGTGGACACCCAGATTAAGTGACGGTGGCCCCGTCACTGTCAGGCATCACTGCTGGTGCACTGTCAGTGACGTTGTATTGGTGTCACTATCAGGTGTTACTGCAGGTAGGAGTGTTGGTGACACTGCCGGTGATGATGTACTGGCGTCACAGCCGATGGCACTAGTGACACTACCGATGACGATGTATTGGTGTCACTGTGAGGCATCACAGTCGGTGGCATTGTTAGTGACACTGCCAGTGATGATGTACCGGCATTACTGCCTGCTGTAACTTCCGGTGACATTCCTGTGATAGTATTAAAAGTTATAGGATTTTCATGTGTTTAAAAGTCGTGCTAATTAAGTGACGCTCGGGTTACCTTAGGCGCGAAAGCATTCAGTTGTTGACAAGCAACCAGGTGAGTTCTAGATGCCCACTTTTATCTTTTAACCTTTCGGGTGGATATGCATGCATCCTCAAAATATTTACAAACCAAAGTGCTTGACTATTACTACGTGTTTAATATTTGATTGATGATACTTGTTTAATATTACTGATCAGTTGACAGTACATGTGTAATGATGATAAATTGATAGTTGATGCTTATTTAAAGGTTAAAAAGGTAATTGGATAGTAATTTGAAGAATTGATGGAACGTTTTGATGAAATGATGAAACCTGTGAGCGCGAAAATGTTGCAGGTATTTGAGTCTTATACTAGCGTAACCCGTCTAGCAAGTCCTAGGCAGTTCATGGTATAGCTTGATTAATAGTTATGAGATTGCCAGACGTTTAAAAGGTCTTTTAATTGTAACATCCGGCCCCTTGTATCACCAATATTGTCCGCTTTGCTCCCGATGGGTTACCCATCCAGGAGCTCACGGCTTTGTTTTTTGTTGCCCCGGTGGAGACTTCCCAGGAGGTCACCCATCCTAGTACTTGATGTGTGCTAAAGACTATAAAAATGAACTAACTAGGACTCTCTAAGCTAGACACTAAAAAGCTTTAAAAAACTAGACTCTACTTAAACCTAAACCACACAATCGGCAAGTGTACCGATCAATGTAGTATAACCTAAGTAAGTCTGGATATCGAACCCACGGGACTCTATTAATTACGCTAATTAGACTCTGAAAGACTCGGACAGACACGACTAAAACGGTTTTGATTGTTTGGGGAGGTTACGGAAAATCTACGGAAATCTATATTAAAACTAATTAAAAAGACTAAATTAACTAACACGAACGAAGGATGGAAGTTGTTCTCACGAGGTGATGAAGACTACCTAGACTAGAATCCTGGATTGATTTTAAGCGTTTACCGATTAAGTTAATTACTCGTTTTCTGGAACCGGGATCTTATGATACTAAACCTATTAAATACCAGCTAAGCCCATCAACCCTTCTCGAGGTAAAACTTATGGCGTTACCTAGCCGTTAATCCTACCGGTTGATTAGACGTCTTTCTAGTTGTCTAATATTGTGTGAGTACCCTAATAATGACCTACTCTTTTCCAATTATAGATCTAGGGTAGTTTGAGTATCTAAACTTGATTTGATAGACTAATAAAACCGACGGGTCAACAAAGGCATGGACTTTTTCCAAAGACCGACAATAGCAATTCGCCGGGTAAGACCTATCAATAGCCCCTCACTTTCCAGGTATTAGGACTAGTAGAACACCAAGATATAGTAACCTGCTAACAATCACTTCTAAGATTTACTAGGCCCTTCAACCTCAAAGACTATAAACTTATTCTATGATATAGACACTCACCAAAGTTCAAAACCTAATACGACTCCATTCCGTGATATAGACAGTCACCGAGAATCATATAAAGCAATAGAAAACCAAATTAAAGCATGCGCACACACTAAGCCAACAAACTGCTTACAGAGCACAATTAATTCATAATAAACATGTAATTAACAAAAAGGTACAAACTTTATATCAATCCATTCATCAAAGTCTAGGTAGTTAATGCGTTTAGCCTAGCATAGTCAATAGCGAAAACAAAACAAGAAAAGTCAAACTAGAATTCATCATTAAAAGTTCAGGAAAGAGAAAACAAGACAAACAAGGATCGTGTAAACCCGAGAAAGTCTCTAATCGTCAATCTTCGCTTGATCCAATGATTCCAGAGCTTCGAGACCTTCAAACTCAGCTATTACGACTCCAAAACAGCTGCAAGAACTCCCAAAATTCGTAAGGGTTTCATTATGATAAAATTCATTAAATAACCCCAAGTCTCAGCTGAAAATCAAACCCGTCTGCAGATAACACCCTCTCGCGGGCGCGAGAGGGCTTAGGCTATCAGGTCGCGGCCCGCGACCGCCTTTGTGATGTCAGCAATAAAAGGGCTTCTCGCGGGTGGCGAGAAGCATTGGTCTAGCGAGTCGCGGCTCGCCAGGAGACATTTTTCTCATAATTTTAACTTATTTCAGCTCCTAAGCTCTCCAATTCGTTCCAGTACTTTACCAATTCGTATTTCTACTCAATATTCACGCTTTTCAGCTACTTTAAACTCATACAACCTGCAAAAACGCAATTGGATCAAAAGACTAGCTATTCTACGGAAAACGAAACTAAAACTAATAAAGATTGTACAGACTAGACACGAATAAATGATGTATTTTACAATACATCAAATATCCCCACACTTACCCTTTTTTCGTCCTCGAAAAAGAATCTATGCAAACGGAATCAGAGACAAGCAACTACTCGAGACAAAAGTCATTCATACTTATTAGAATCAAAACTTGTGTTAGCCGCGATTGCAAATATGTTTGTCCTTTTAAACCCAAAACCCGGTTCCAAGCCCTTATCATACAAATTTAGTTCAAGTGCAACCAGTTTACCTAGGGTCTCACACTAAAAGCCACAGTCCAATTAATCTCGCCTCAAGTTTATAGAACAAAAGGAACGATCACTGGACCAACTCCTAACCGTTTTATATCAAAATCAAAAGAATTTAAAACCAATTTTTTTTCTTTATTACTCTTTTGTTTTATTTTCACTTTTCTCATTGAGCTTAGACAATGCTTTACCTAACCCAGAGGCATTCCGGCTGTAGAGTCGCTATCCCCAACTCGGATTACAATAGGCTTTGGTAATTTTTCTTTCATATGCAACTTAATTTCACACATCCCAGAGGCATTCTACGTCAGAGTCACCATCCCCAACGAAGATTACGTAGGCCTGCGCTACTTTTCTTAGTTTCTAGCTCAATTTATTTTTTTCCTTTTTTCTTATGATTAAAAATTCTGACGATTTTAACTTTTAACGGCATTCTTTATACTATTTTTGGCGGTTTCAATTTCCCATTTTTTCTAGATGAGCACCCACTAGCAAACCGGCAATTAGGTACATTAAGAGCAAAGGAACCTAGAACCAAACCCGGGCCTATTCACGTATCCAAACTAGACACAAGCTTGACTATCTTTAACTCATATTATTATTATTTGAACCCAAGTAGAAACCCATCTTTTCTATCATTTTCGTTATATTTTTGCAAACTTCTTATTTCAAAAGATATTTTCTAAATTTTTCAAATTTTTTTTAACGAAAAACTCTACGACTACGACTCCTATTTACACCATGTATCCCATCCCCACACTTAAAGATTGCATTGTCCCTAATGCAAAGACGAGACACGACTCAAATTACCTAGAAAATGAAATACTAAATAACAAAATAAATATATACACAAGATACAAGTGAAACGACTTAGCTGTAAATATGCGAGACTGTCAATGTGCCAGTTAATTCCACATACGCCCTCCAATCCGAACAGGCACAGCAAACAATTCCTAACTCTCGGACACGCGAACGGAAGTGGCAAAAATAAACACCATACCTATAATCAAACCAACTACTAGCATAGCATCATAAAAATAAAAGTGTTTAACACATAACATCCAAACATCCTACCCCCAAACCAAACCAACCAAGTACCAAAGTATTCAAAATTAGGGATAAAGACCGAGTTAGATTAAAAACAGCATAAAAGAAAAATAAAAGATACTAGATAAACCACTAATGCTGCTGCCTAAAATCACTCATCATCATCTGACTCCTCCGATCCCTGCTGGGAAACATGATACGGCTCAACCCCTGCCAAATCACTCAGTCCTGCCTGTGGCTGCCTAAAGAACGGGGGAACCGCGAGGTGCATACCCTCTATCATGTACCTCATACCATCCTCTAACCTCTGCTGACCCTGCTCGTGCATCCGACGACTCTCCAACATCACCTGCCTAACACCTCCAAACTGAGTATCCACATAACCCCTTAAATCGCCAAAACCGGTTTCCATCCGGTCATACAAAGAGTCCAAAGTAAGCGGGTTAGGACGTGGCGGTATAGGTGGAGGCTGAAAAGTAGGTGGATCAATAACTGGCTCCCTGGGTGGAGACTGAGACTGAGGCATCGCTGTCTGGTCCTCTGCTGATAATGTGTAGATGTACCAGTCCTGAAGCCGGTGTACTCTGTGACTGCTGCGTCGAATAATCCCACTCTGGTGGGCCAGAATAAGTCAGAATATTAGCAGCCTGAAGATCCTTCAATCTCATAAAGCCTGGCGTCGGCCCCTCTCTCATCTTATCAGCCGGGTACCTGGCAAACACGCCCAAACTCTCTGCCAACCATGTAATGTACGGGCCCAAATAAATTCTGGCCCCAGAACCACCTCTCCATGTTCTCCTCATCGACCAAGCAAAAATCATAGAAATATTAGCGGGCCGCTCCTCAACCATGCACATTAAACAAAACAAACTCACCTGATTGACCTTGTTATCACCTTGACCCCTTCTTACCAAAGTAGCTGCTAGAATTTTGTGCACAAACCTCAACACCGGTTCGGTGATATCACTAGCTACCATGTTATAGGGCGCCCTTGAAATCGTACCCCAAAATCTCACCAACTCACTTGTACGAACACTATAGTTATGATCCTTTTTAAAAACCCCTGAAGGCTTGTGATAAAGTCAAGTGACTGCACTTCCTCTTCTGTGTAAAACTGCAATGCCACAGCAAACTGGGGAATGGTCATCTCATAAGATTGGCAACACAAAGCACAAAACACCGCATCTTTCTCAAAGAAATTCCCTTGTTTGTAGTCGAATGTCGAATGAAACTCAAGGGTAATCTCCTTATATTGACGAGCATCACAATCAAAACTCTCCGGAATCTCGGTCCCAACAATCGCTCAACCCGGGCCCGTCCCCCAGACAATCCAACAGGCCCCAATCTATCCTCCTAAACTTCTACAAGTCAACTTGAATCAAAGAACCCAATCTATCATACTCCCAGGAACCCAACTCGAATTACAACAATGGGCTATCCACAATCCTTGTGCTTTGACCATGAGGGACTCCCGGGCCCCTGTAATCCACTTCCCTATAGTGGACATACTCTTCTTGTTGAACCGGTGCCTCAAGAACACCTTGCGGTGGGCCTCTTTTCCTTCCCCTCTTGCTTGACGAGCCTTCACCTGACATCTGCAACACAATTATAATTGACAAAGCAAAGCAAAGCAAATCATCAGAAATCACGAACTATTTTTGGTAATTTTTTTTATTATTTATTTTTTTTATTTTTATTTTTTTATATATATCAACCGTATAGCATTTCTTTCGCGGTTGATACCGACACTAAACCAATAAAAAACCGTGTTACCGTTTACAAAAGCATAAGTCATAAACAACCTTGCCCGAATGGATATTGAGTACGGGCGAGTTGTTTTGTACCTGTTCGTGCATATAAGTAATGTAACATTTGTCAAAAACGGGTTTCCAAACCCGCTCCGTTTTGTAATCGAATATCAAGTTATAAATGTCACGTTGCGTATTTATGGCCATTTTGATTTTTAATGATACATAATTAATAAACAAACTAAACTATAAAAATTATTATTGATAAAAAGTAAAAATAAAATAAATAAAAATAAAATGTGGCTGCCGGGACTAGAACCCGGGTCAGCCGGGTCAGCCAGGTTGTAAACTCCAAAGACTTAACACTCACACGCATAACCACTCCGCCACTTGTTTGTTTTCTGTCAACTCTAGGAAACAAATAAATCTTATAAACAAACATAGATTAACCGGTTGCGCCAACTGAAAAACCGAAATCGGCTATTCAACCGTCTAAAACGTTTGAATAATTGCGAATTCAGGTTTATAACCGATGCACCGACGATTCTAATCAATTCAGACTTGAATTGACTTAAATTCTGATGATGATGGGTTTTATAACCGAAAATATCTCATAATCTGAATTACTGCAATCAAAGATCTTCTCGCGACTTAGAAACATTCCACAAACCTGCCATTTCACTTTCGTCATACTTTCAGTTCATCAGAAAAGTTTATTTTACTCGCCGGAAAATTCTGCACGTTCGCCGGAAAACCGTATTCTTCATCAAAACGGTAAGTCTTTCAATACCGTCGTAGTCTATCAATTGTTAAGCTGTTTCTAACTCGGACCTATCAATTGAAATCGAATTCAGACGCTGCTATCGGATAATTCCAGTTCGCCGGAAAATTTCTGGAAATCTTTATTTTCATCTGTGAATCGGTAAGGACATTCAAACATCTGTTAACGTTTGTTTATCACTTCAATTCCACGATTAGCTAATCAAAACGGTTAATTGGCTTGCTTAGTTGAAGTTCATAAAAACAGAGACAGACGCTTTGCCGGAATTCTGAAATAAATTGTTCACCGGTATGTTTACTTCTAATTATCGTCTCTGCCATTTCATATTAGTCTGTACAATGTTTATCAATCGAATTAAACAAGATATAACCGGTGTAATCCGCTGTCTGTAAAAACTAACGAGGAAGATGAACTGCGCTAACAATATAAGGTTAATTAAAATTGGTATTTTAAACGGGTTAGACACACAGTCTAGCGGTGGACTGTGTGCAGATTATACGCACACGCCGCGAGTTCGATCCCTGATACACGCACCCTATATGTAATAAAAACGTTTTATTTTTCTAACTGAACCGGGTGAATTCACGTTAGTTGTTAAGTATAATAAAAATTGGTATATTAACCAAGTTAGACACACAGTCCAGCGGTGGACTGTGTGTAACGTTAAAGCACAGGTCCCGGGTTCGAGACCTGATAGTGGCACCGGTTCGATGAATTAAAATGTTTTTGAAAATAAAAGAATTTTGGATAAATTGAGTTAATATATAAGTATAATTAAAAACAGAATTATTTCGGGTTAGACACGTAGCTCAGTTGGTAGAGCTGCGTGCACACGTACGGGAGGTCTCGGGTTCGAGCCTCACCCAGCGCATTTCAGTTACACAATAAACCGGTCAAACAGTCAAAGTCAAAAAGTCAACGGTCAACCCAAAAAGTCAACATATTTTTATATTTTTAATTATTTAATTTAAAAATCAATTAAAAATACTTAAAATAATGTTTAAAGATAGGAAATAGCCTTAAACTCGTAAAAATATATCTAAAAATTTTATTAAAATCCTTAATAAAATCCACTCATTTACTATATTTTTCCGTTATTATTTAGGTTAGTTAATTCTCGTTGTTCCGCTCTTCCAACTCGTGCGCATCTCACCATCTCCAATCAAACGCACCAATGTGAGTGAATCTTTACAAATTCCCCGTTTTAATCACGTTTTTGGGGTGTATCATGTGTCTTGCTACTTATTATACTTAAATTATTGTGCATACATCATATCATGGACAAATGTGTATTCAGTTTGATTCAATGGTTTGTGTGGTTATTGTTAGATTCAATTCATTACTTTCAGTACATGCAATTTCATAGGCCGCCGCTCCCCCATTACATTATGAGCGTTGAGCATGTTCTCCATTACATTATGAGCGTGAACCTGGCGTGCCAACATACGATCGGCTCCGTTTGATTGAGCCTTGATCGCACAGACATTTATCATTTTCAGTACATGCAATACGATCGGCTCCGTTTGATTGAGCCTTGATCGCACAGTTTCATTCATGTTATATATTTATGCAAGTTGATATGTTATGGTATGCTGTTGGTATGTTATTGTATGTTATAATTTGTGGTTAACATTGTTGCTGATTGATTATTTATCATTTGCTCACTTATGATTATGCACAATTTTTCCTTGATAAAATAACAAGAAAATCAATTATAAATGTTTATCTAACAAGGTTCACTCGCCAACTTATGTTGACCCAAAAAACCCCATTTTTACACATGATACAGGTGAACCAGCTGCAGCCAGAAACACATAGGATTGGCCTAGAAGAATAAAATGGTTTAGAGCTTGAAATTGTTTAGTTGGTTATTTTTTTGTATTTGTATGGACATGTTTGGATATTTGAGAATGTAATTTTGATTTAAATAAATATGAAACATAATAGTAATATCATGAGCTTTGGTGATAACCCAATTATGCCCGACTCTTATTCCGCTGCGTGTCGGGGTGTGACAAGTAAACCCATGCCCGACTAACACTAAAACTACTAAACTCAAAATACACGACTCAATGTACACTACCCCTCCCGGCACTTTAATTGCCCTCAATTAAAACTCAAGTGCCAAAACAAACGAACATTGAGAGCGAAAATTGAAAACTTTAACGTCATAAGTAGCGAAACGGGTCAAAAATAAAGTTATAAACACAAGTTTAGCTTAAAGAAATTACCAACCCGAATCCCCACACTCAATGTTACTACATCCCAAAACTATGGCAGTCACAAAACGCAAAGCAATAAACCCAAACCAACCGTTCCGCAACCTTCATAATGCTAAACTACCCATACCGAACCACCCGCAACCTCAAACAAGAACTAAACAAACCCAAACACAAGACTAGAACAAGACCCCACACTAAATCGAAACCTAAATGAAATAAAAACTGAAATAATCGACTCATAGTACAAAGATTACAAGAAACATACCTTGGACTTGAGTTAGACAAGAGAAAGTAAGAGAAGTCCGGTTGTAACTTGAAACCCTCGTGAAAACCCCGTGTTTGTGGTGAAAGGATGAAGTATGATGGTTAAAATTGGTTGGGTAATGTGTGTAAACGATGTGGGGTTGCAGATTTGGTGAATAAATGGTGAATCTCGGTGGTTTATGGTGGTGAGAGGTCGTTGTCGGCGGGTTTGGAGAAGAAAGGTAAGGCAAAATGAGTGAAATTTAGGGTTTTCACGCGTTGGGGTTGCAGATAAGGTCACTCGCGGACCGCGAGCCTCATCACAGAACCGCTCGCGCCCGGGACCGCAAAAATGACGTCAAACATCTTAAGCTCCTCGCGGGCCGCGAGTAGAGGTGGTAAAACCTCTCGCGCCCCGCCAGAAGGCGATTTTTACAGAAAGTTTCGAAATTTTCAAGAGTTCATGCCTTAGAAAAATTTTCAGCACTTAACCAAACCCCCAAAAACATAACCCAAAATTTTTCTAACTCTGGAACTTACCTGGACTCGTTTTTTTTCTCATTCCCTGCACATCCTTGGTATAGAATTCCTGCAAAATGACTCAAAACACGAACAAAGACCCACAAACTACCCAAGAAAACCGTTACCTATGAAAAATAAATAAATAGGACTCGTATACAAAAGGTACAATCGGTACACTTGGGTTCGCACCCAAAACACTAAGTGGTGGTGTTCGGTGGAATTTCGAGAGGAGTGCCCTCCCTCTCGTTCCTATCAAGTGGTCCGCCAATGTAGTGCTTCAAATGATGGCCATTCACCTTCCAACTTCTGCCATCGGACTCGTCCACAATCTCAACCGATCCATACGGAGACACATCATGTACCATGTAAGGACCCGACCACTTCGACTTTAACTTCCCCGCAAACAACTTTAACCTAGAATTATAAAGTAGCACTCTATCACCCTTGCTAAACTCCTTAATCTTCCTCAACTTGCAATCGTGTAGGGCTTTGGTTTTCTCCTTAATACTCCACGATCGAGCATAAGCCGCATCCCTAAGCTCCTCTAACTCGTGAATTTCAAAGAAACGTTTCCTAGCGGCTTCGGTCATGTCGAGGTTAACGGTTTTCAAAGCCCAAGGGCACGATGTTCTAACTCGACGGGGAGATGACACGCTTTTCCGGACGATCATGAATGGAGTGGTACCTAAAGGTGTTTTGTAGGAGGTTCTAAATGTCCACAATGCATCGTCGAGCTTATCGGACCAATCCTTCCTATTCTTCCCCACGGTTTTCTCTAAATTGTGTTTGACACACCGATTTGTGTTCTCCACTTGTCCACTCGTTTGCGGATGGTAGGCGGTGGAGAAACGATGAGTGACCCCGTAGCGTGCAAGCAACTTCTCCATCAATGCATTGCAAAGTGAGTGCCACGGTCACTAATTAGAGCCTTAGGTGTACCAAATCGAAAAAGGAGTTTCTTGAGGAAATTCAACACTACTCGGGCTTCATTTGTGGGAAGAGCTTGAGCCTCAACCCACTTTGACACATAGTCAATCGCCATGAGAATATACCGATTCCCTTTCGAGGTAGGGAACGGTCCCATGAAGACTATTCCCCAAACATCAAATACTTCTACCACTTGGTTTGGGTTTTGAGGCATCTCATCCTTGGCCGAAATGTTGCCGGTTCGTTGACAAGCATCACGTGCTTTCACAAACCCCTCGGCATCACGAAGTACGGTTGGCCAATAAAAACCACAATCGAACACCTTTTGTGAAGTCGTATGAGCTCCATGGTGGCCTCCCGTTAGACCCTCATGCACATGTTTAAGGATGTTCATTCCCTCTTCTCTAGACACACAACGCCTAAGGATCCTATCTCCTCCTATCCTATAAAGGAAAGGGTCATCCCACAAATACTTCCTAGCCTTACTAAGAAACTTCCTACGTTGTTGTGTGTTCATTCCTTTAACAATATTGCCACTAGATAAATAATTCGCTAAATCACAAAACCACGACAATCCTTCCTCCTCGGCATTAACAAACTCTATCGACTCGTGAGGGAATGTGTCCCCTATCTCCTCCTCACGAATCTCCTCTCTCTTGGGATCCTCTAGACGCGAAAGGTGGCCGGCGGCGACATTCTTGGCCCCGCCCTTATCTCTAATTTCGATATCGAATTCGGAAAGTAAGAGGATCCAACGGATAAGTCTAGGTTTCGCGTCTTTCTTTTGAAACAGAAAACGCAACGCTGAGTGATCGGTGAGACTATGGTTTTAGAGAGAACGAGGTATGAGCGGAATTTGTCGAAAGCGAAAACCACGGCTAAGAGCTCATTTTCCGTCGTGGTGTAATTCTCTTGAGCATCATTCAATGTTTTACTCGCGTAGTAGATCGGGTGGAAGTGCTTTTCCCTTCTTTGTCCTAAAACCGCTCCTACGGCATAGTCACTCGCATCGCATATGAGCTCAAACGGCAAGCTCCAGTCGGGCGAGATAAGAATGGGTGCACTAACAAGCTGCTCCTTCAAAAATTTGAAGGCTTTGAGACACTCCTCGTCAAGACGAAAGGAACATCCTTCTCTAGCAAACGGGTCATGGGTCGTGTGATCTTAGAGAAATCCCTAATAAAACGTCTATAGAACCCTGCATGACCTAAGAAACTACGGGTCGACTTCACGCTCGTGGGTGGGGGCAACCTACTAATAGTATCAATCTTCGCCCTATCTACCTCTATACCATCTGTCAAAATCTTGTGACCTAAAACAATCCCCTCGGTCACCATGAAGTGACACTTTTCCCAATTAAGCATCAACTTCTTTTCAACACACCTCTTCAACATCCTCTCGAGGTTCACTAAACACTGCTTGAACGAATCGCCGTACACTGAAAAATCGTCCATGAAAACTTCCATGGAACTCTCTATCATATCCTGAAAAATGGCGACCATGCACCGCTGAAAGGTAGCTGGAGCGTTACACAGCCCAAATGGCATGCGTCGGTACGCGAAGGTTCCATAGGGGCATGTGAATGTGGTTTTATCCTGATCCTCTGGTGCGATAGGGATCTGGAAATAACCGGAAAAACCATCGAGAAAACAGTAAAACTGCTGATCCGAAAGACGCTCCAACATCTGATCGATTAAGGGCAATGGGAAGGGGTCTTTTCGGGCGGCATCGTTCAATTTGCGATAATCGATACATACGCGCCAACCTGTGACCGTGCGAGAAGGGATAAGCTCATTCTTCGAATTCATGACAACGGTCATCCATCCCTTCTTAGGGACAACCTGAGTGGGACTCACCCATGGTGAATCGGAAATGGGATAAATCATCCCGGCATCTAAGAGTTTCATCACCTCCTTCTTCACTACATCTTGCATGTTAGGATTGAGGCGTCGCTGAGGTTGCACCACCGGTTTAAAATTGCCCTCCATGAGAATCCGGTGGGTGCAATAAGAAGGGCTTCTACCCATAATGTCGGACAACCTCCATGCAATGGCCTCTTTGTTAACCCTCAACACATCTAACAACTTCAACTTCTCACCATCCCCTAAATTTGATGATATGATAACGGGAAGCTCGGATCCCTCTCCTAAATAGGCATACTCTAGGTGAGACGGAAGGACCTTAAGCTCTAAGGGTGGTGGTTGGGTGGTGTTATTACTAACCTCAAACACTTCGGGAATTATAGAAATCCCCTCATCTCCTATCTCCTCTACCTCTAACACTTTCTCCTCGACTACCTCTCCTCCTACCAAGTCCGCACCACTAATGAACTCTAGACAATGGTCTACACACGAGATGAACGAATTCAAGAAATAGACGGAATGACATGGGCCGCTATAATCATCGGAACCACTCGGGTGGCTCATGGAACGATCAATCTCAAAGGTAACTCTCTCCTCTCCAACTCTAAGAGTAATTTGCCCATCATAGACATCTATGAGAGCTTTGGTGGTACGCAAGAAAGGACGACCTAGAATGATAGGAACTCGCTCATCAGCTTCCATATCAAGAATAACGAAATCGGCGGGAAAAACGAATTTGTCGACCTTGACTAGCAAATTCTCGACAACACCTCTTGGGTACTTCACGGACCGATCGGCTAAGGATAATGTCATACGGGTAGGTGAAAGTTCGCCTAAGTCTAGCTTCTTGTAAAGAGAAAAGGGCATCAAGTTGATGCTAGCACCTAGGTCGGCTAAGGCTCGTGTCTTGTTGTTACTACCGAATAGACATGGGATGGTAAAGATACCGGGATCGGTGAGCTTTTCGGGAAGCTTGTTCAAAACGACAGCGAAACACCCTCCATTCACGGGACATTAGACAACTCCCCTAATTTCTCCTTATTTCTAAGAAGGTCCTTTAAGAACTTGGCGTACTTAGGCATGGACTGGAGTGCCTCTATGAAGGGTAGATTGATCTTCAACTACTTGAAGATATCTAAGAAGTGCCCGTATTCCTTAGAGTACTTTTGATTCCTAAGACGTGAAGGAAACGTTTCACGTGAGTGATATACAAGTGGAGATGGCCTAACGTCAACAGTTGGTCTCTCTACTCTCTTCTCTCCTACAGGCTCACCGGGCAGTGCGGTACTTGTTGGGACTAGCCTAGATTGCACTTTGCCCGGTGCCTCCATCTCAATCTCCTCATCAACTAACTCCTCATCCTCACTCTCAACTCTCTCTCCTCTACTCTCGGGTTCCCTACGGTCTTGCCACTGCGGGTGGTAATGGCCTTGGCTTGGGCATTAGGGTTCTGTTGGGTCGTACCTGAGAACTGACTGGGTGATCTCTCCTCAAGTTTCCTAGACATATCACCCATGACCCTTTCAATGTTGTGGAGTGAAGATTGGTGATTCTTAAGTAAAAGGTCATGTTCGGAGAGAACCTTTTGGGTGGCTTGGTCTTTGACGAGTATTTGACTCATCATGGCTTCTAAACGTTGAAGATGACCTCCTACATCACTATTTGACCCCTGATTTGGTGGAACCTGACTATTCGAACCTTCACCCCCAGTCTGACTATTGAACCCCTTATTGAACTGCCCATTTGACCCTCCACCAAAGAATGAACCATGTCCCCTGCTTGGATTTTGAGCTACTTGGAAACCAGGGGGTTACCGGTGGAATGAAAGTTAAGTTATTATTATTATTACGCCACCCTGAGTTAAAATTGCTACCAAAACCACTCCCTGACCTCTACCTAGACCTCCTCCTACGAAATCGACCTGTTCCTCACCAATCAACAATAGGCACGCACTAGTATCATGACCCCCTCGACAATACTCACACTTATCAACTTTTTCCTTGATCTCTTTAAGTTGTCGAGTGAGGTTTTCTAACACAACGGCTACACTAGGATCCAGGTTGACCTGGTTCACCCATCGAGTGGGTGCACTAATAGTGGTATTGGAATTACCACTTGAATACCGTCGGTCAGATTGCGACTGAGCTTGAGATTGGGAAAAGCTTTCGAAACGCTCTAAACACTCGGCGACAGTAAGTATTCCCATCATGTGACCTCCCGCATTAGTGTCAAAACGAACACGAGTCTCTTGGGTGAGACCGTTGTAGAATTTCTCACAAAGAGCCCAATCAGAAAGACCGTGTTGAGAGCAACGAGCAACTAAGTTTTGAAATCACTCCCAAGCAAGGTAATAGGGCTCATCAGGCTCCACGCGGAATGAGTGAATTTGATCGCGAAGACGTGAAGCTTTAGCGGGCGGGAAATACTTATTTAGAAAGGCTTGACGAAGGGCCGCCCAAGTAGTGAAGGTACCGGTTGGCTGAGAGTCCAACCATGTAGCTGCATGGCCCGCGAGTGAAAATGGGAAAAGCTGAAGATAGGTGGCATCTTCGGGTTCCCCATGGAGGCTAAAGGTGGCGAGCATGCGAGAGAAACGATTTATATGAGCGGGTGCATCCTCGTCATCGCGACCATGGAACTGAATGGTATTGGTGATGGCTGTCATGGCATATGAGGGAATTTGCCATGAGTTTTGGTTCACGATGGGTGGGACAATGATGGTTGAAGCGAGACCAGTGAAACCTTGGGTGGCTTGTTGGTGGACGGTTTGTCTACGGTCGGCCATTTGGACGATGGTTGGGCTTTGGGGACGGGAAGGTGGTGTGGAATTATGGGGTGAAGACTTCGGTGTGAAGTCAAAGTTTGGTAGTTTAGATTGGAGGGTAGAGTCAGAATGGGTGGAAGATGAAGGAAGTGATGTACTTACTTGGAAAGATGAAGACGAGACGGTTGACTTGTCTGTAGGTGGCTTCGGTGGAGGTCCCTGCGAGTGCAGATGTGGCATCCACTGCAAACAAAGAGAACCTACAAAGAGAAAACAGACAATAGTTACTAAGACTCAAATAAAACTAAAGAGAAAAGCAAAGACTCAAAACGAAACAAAACACGTAGCACGTATGTGTCAAGAAAGTCTATCAAAGCTAATAACGCAATTGCCAAGAATTCCCCGGCAACGGCGCCAAAAACTTGATGTGTGCAAAACAAACTATAAAAATGAACTAACTAGGACTCTCTAAGCTAGACACTAAAAAGCTTTAAAAAACTAGACTCTACTTAAACCTAAACCACACAATCGGAAAGTGTACCGATCAATGTAGTATAACCTAAGTAAGTCCGGATATCGAACCCACAGGACTCTATTAATTACGCTAATTAGACTCTGAAAGACTCGGACAGACACGACTAAAACTGTTTTGATTGTTTGGGGGGGGTTACGGAAAATCTACGGAAATCTATATTAAAACTAATTAAAGACTAAATTAACTAACACGAACGAAGGATGGAAGTTGTTCTCACGAGGTGATGAAGACTACCTAGACTAGAATCCTGGATTGATTTTAAGCGTTTACCAATTAAGTTAATTACTCGTTTTCTGGAACCGGGATCTTATGATACTAAACCTATTAAATACCAGCTAAGCTCCTCAACCCTTCTCGAGGTGAAACTTATGGCGTTACCTAGGCCGTTAATCCTACCGGTTGATTAGACGTCTTTCCAGTTGTCTAATATTGTGTGAGTACCCTAATGATGACCTACTCTTTTCCAATTATAGATCTAGGGTAGTTTGAGTATCTAAACTTGACTTGATAGACTAATAAAACCGACGGTTCAACAAAGGCATGGACTTTTTCCAAAGACCGACAATAGCAATTCGCCGGGTAAGACCTATCAATAGCCCCTCACTTTCCAGGTATTAGGACTAGTAGAACACCAAGATCTAGTAACCTGCTAACAATCACTTCTAAGGTTTACTGGGCCCTTCAACCTCAAAGACTATGAACTTATTCTATTATATAGACACTCACCAAAGTTCACAACCTAATACGACTCCATTCCGTGATATAGACAGTCACCAAGAATCATATGAAGCAATAGAAAACAGAAAACCAAATTAAAGCATGCACACACACTAAGCCAGATAAACAAACTGCTTACAGAGCACAATTAATCCATAACAAACATGTAATTAACAAAAAGGTATAAACTTTATATCAATCCATTCATCAAAGTCTAGGTAGTTAATGCGTTTAGCCTAGCATAGTCAATAGCGAAAACAAAACTAGAAAAGTCAAACTAGAATTCATCATTACAAGTTCAGGAAAGAGAAAACAAGACAAACAAGGAACGTGTAAACCCGAGAAAGTCTCTAATCGTCAATCTTCGCTTGATCCAATGATTCCAGAGCTTCGAGACCTTCAAACTCAGCTATTACGACTCCAAAACAGCTGCAAGAACTCCCAAAATTCGTTACTAGGTTTCATTATGATAAAATTCATTAAATACCCCCAAATCTCAGCTGAAAATCAAACCCGTCTGCTATCAGGTGCGGCCTGCGACCGCCTTTGTGACGTCAGCAATAAAAGGGCTTCTCGCGGGTGGCAAGAAGCATTGGTCTAGCAAGTCGCGGCCCGCCAGGAGACATTTTTCTCAGAATTTTAACTTATTTCAGCTCCTAAGCTCTCCAATTCGTTCCAGGACTTTACCAATTCGTATTGCTACTCAATATTCACGCTTTTCAGCTACTTTAAGCTCATACGACCTGCAAAAACGCAATTGGATCAAAAGACTAGCTATTCTACGGAAAACGAAACTAAAACTAATAAAGATTGTACAAACTAGACACGAAGAAACGATGTATTTTACAATACATCAGTACTAATTCCACCTGAGCACGCTTAACTGTGGAGTTCTCCTCTCATCCACTAGCATTAAGCCCAAAAACGCGTTGGTGATGTTAAGAGACAAGACATTCCTTATGAACCAAGATCTCTCCTGGCCACGGCCGATGTGGGATTTTCCTAGGGTGTCACAATGGTCCATGTTAAACTTCTCAGTAGTCAGTATCGCTATCGGTATCGTTACAATCACCCCCCCCCAGGGACTCATCGTCCTCAATGAGGTTTGCCCCACCATCACGAACGGCTCAGGAGTGGTTCTGATACCATTTGTAACATCCGGCCCCTTGTATCACCAATATTGTCCGCTTTGCTCCCGATTGATTGCCCATTAAGGAGCTCAGGGCTTTGGTTTTGGTTGCCTCGGTGGAGACTTCCCAGGAGGTCACCCATCCTAGTACTACTCCCACCTGAGCATGCTTTACTGTGGAGTTCTCCTCTCATCCACTAGCGTTAAGCCCAAAACGCGATGGTAATGTTAAGAGGCAGGAAATTCCTCATGAACCAAGACCTCTCCTGGCCACGGTCGATGTGGGATTTGCCTAGGGTGTCACAATGGTCCATGTTAAACTTCTCAGTAGTCAGTATCGTTATCGGTATCGTTACATTAATAATGTTTATTGAAATGCATGATTGATGTTTAAAAGAGTTTCTTCTAAAACTTGTTGAAGCCTTAAAACAATAGACTCACGGTTTTGTTAAAAGAAACTAGAACTCACTCAGTGTAGCTGACTTTTAGCATGTATGTCAGGTAATTGATGAACGATGATGAAAGGAGCAACATATGGATTGAAGGTTACTTTCATCCCGAGCTAGCATCCTACGAATTTTAATTACCTAAAGCACAACATTATGTTTAAAAGTTATTGATGTATTGGTATTTTACGTTTTCCGTAGCAATTCAAATGATAATATCGATTAAGAACTAAGTTTTAATATGTAAACCTATCTGTGGGTTTGGGGTCTTACAATATTACTCATATCCCGGCCTAATTTGACCTGTTAAATTGTTTTTTTTTTCGTTTTAAACATGAAGAAACCATAGACAAAGGTTTGGGTTTGTGACGATTATCTATACTATATTCTAATGCATGAGAGAGAGGCATTTTAAGATACCCAAAAAATAAGAACTTTTTCCCTCTTAATTTATAAATATACCCTTAAAATGAGGGTAAATTGGTCTTCTAACAATAATTATATTTTAGTCCCCCATCTTATTACACTTAAATCCCCGAGTTTTAACATAATTATAGGTAATAGTTACACTTTTCCCCTCCACAACAAACTTATAATTCTTTTACATATTCATGTCATATCTTATAAACTATAATGTTTAAAAGAATCCAAAAGTACCGTGACGACTTACTCATTTTTTTCGACGTTTCGATAGTTGTCTTTATCAAGATTGACATGTGCGTTAAAAGATACAAGTAGATGATGCCTTAGTATACAAGTAATTAAAGCCCAACGTACTTAGTCATTATCCTAGAATGTTTAATAGCTACAGAATGTCTAGTGATTAAATACCGTCAATTTAATCCTCTCATTTAGATTACACTTCAATCTCTCATCTTTAACAAAGTTATAGATAATTAGTTAGTAGTTACACTTTAAAAAAAACTAACCCCCCTGATTTTTAAACGGTCATAACTTTTTGGTATGTTAATATTTTTTAAGTTACACCCTATATGAGTATTTTATTCTCTTTAATTTGAATATAGTATTACTGTAGTTTTTTAATTATAAAAATTGATATGTTACGTGATTAACAGTGTCTGAGGGTGAGTAATAACTGAATCGTCAACCGAAACCAATCAAAAATCAAACAAAAACTGATTTACTAAAACCCGAATTAACCAAAAACGGTTGTCGATTTTTTATACCACATTTAACCAAAATTAACTGAACGGAACCATTCATATATTTCTAGCTTTTATACCTCCGGTTCATGTATTTCATATTTATACCCCCATTTTATGTATTTGCACATCTATTTCATGTACCTATACATCCATTTCATGTATTTCTAATCAAAAGTTTTAGCTCAAGTTTAGTTTTGGCAATTAACCGAAATTAAATGAATCAAACCAAAAAACCGTCAATCTAACTGAATAAACCAAACCGATTAAATGAAAACGGATTGGTTAATAAAATAGACTAATTGATGACCTCAATATTGGTTGAAGATAATAATCCAACCAACCAAACAATGCACACCATGGCAATGTCTGTGTTTCCCGCCTCATCGTGCGCTATTATTGGTTATTAACCAAAACCGGTTATCGGTGAGCAATAACTAAATCGTTAACCTAAACCAAACCAAAAACAGGCAAACCGAACTGAAATCAACCAAAAACTGAATTAACTGAAACCGAATTAACCAAAAACCAGTTATCAATCTTTTTGTACTCTCGTTTAACCAAAATTTGCTGAACCAAACCGGACCATTCATATTTTCATATATTTCTAGCTTTTATACCTCCGGTTCATATATTTCATATTTTTATCTCCATTTCATAGATTTATACTTTCATTTCATATATTTCTAAGCAAAAGTTTTAGCCCAAGTTTGGTTATTGCTATTAACTGAAATTAAACGAACCAAACCGCCAATCTAACCGAATAAACTGAAGTGATTAACCGAATTGGTTAATAAAATAGACTAACCGATGACTTTGCTTTCGGCTTCGGTCGAGGATGGTAATCGAACCGACTGAACCATGCACAACACAATGAAATAGATTACCTGATTATACAACAAATATTATATGAATAAGAAAACTATCAAAAACGAGTATCGCAATAGAATGTGTTGCTCACGCCGCATCGTGCGGGCATCCTGCTAGTATTCTTAAAACATAACACTATTACACACGCACCATTAACAGTAAAAAAACAAAGGAAAACGGAATGTAGTAAATCAACGGACATGTAAAATTTCTTTACGGAGTGGGATGGCACGAAGAGGGGCATTAAGTATCACGTCTGAAGGGGGCGTGGTAAAAAAGCACGAAGTGGGAGGGGCGTGAAAGTGACGTTTTTATTAAAATAAATAAATAAACAAATTAAACAAGAACCAATAAAAAACAATCCAAAATCCACCACTCATGAAAATCCGCTACCCCACCACTCATTTGTCCTCACACTGGTTAAGATTCTCGCGCCCTACCCATAACGCCGCCCTCCACGCCACTCGCGGACAGGTGTGTTCGGCGTGGAGTGACTTCCACCCCATATTCCACGCTGTGTGTTGTTAGTGCTTTTATTTTAAAAAATACGTCACAAATAATTTCAAATATACGGATCAAATTTGCTGCTTAGGATTTATGGAGGTATAATAAGAAAGCAATCACATATATATGGGCAATAATTAATTTTTAATGGTTAATTCTGATACAAAATATAAAATTTTGGTTTACGACTAGTGTAGAACGATCTCTTTTTTTATGTTTTTGAATCAAGTAGAAACCTCTAATATTCAAAACGTTACAAATGGAAATTTGACCGTTAGCTAAAAGTAAATTCACAAAGAGAGAATTACTCATAGAAACACAGACACGTTCTTCATTGTTAATAAAAACTACAATAGTGGCAAAAATATGTGCTTAATCATGTACGTATCACTCTCTTAAGTATTTTGGTGGTCCTTATGAACTCTCAATCATAGAACACAAAGAGAACACAAGAACGAGTTTGAGATATTCTGTTATAAAAAATATGTGCATAAAATGACCAAAGACTGTTTTATAGTTAGGGAACCATCATAATGTTTAGTTGAAATGATGTAAGCCTTCGTGAAAGAGCATGTAAGATGGTGGTTAAAATGGTTTGCAATTATTCGGTTAGCTAAGCAGTAGTTGCGGATCCAAACTAGGAGTCTTCATCGAATCGAATTTCGAGTTCCTCGACTTAATCGAATTGTGTTATTCTAACTTCAAATTTTGAAGTTGGAATCTAATCCAAATTAGAACTCGCTTCTAGTTTGAAACTCAAATACATACAATTCAAAATTCGATTCGAATTTGAAAAATCAATTTCAGCCAATAAATATCATAAAGTTAACAAAATATTATAGATTAAAGACAAAAATGATCATGGGCATATATCGTCCTTGGGTTATATACTTATATGAAAGGGTGAAGCTATACATGCCTCCTTCCATCGTATTTTACTTGTAGTTCCCCATAAACTTGGTGAGACCACGAGGTTGCTACAACCGGATAAGATGAGCAGGCAAAGTTTAGATAGAGAAAGAAATGCCGGATATGATGGATAGAGACCACAAGGTTGAAGCTCTTAAAATCAGAGTTTCAGAGTGGATTACCGAAAACTATTCTTTCATAATTGTATATATCTTAAGGTACAAATGCAGGGCTGCTTAAATGGTTTACAAGAGAAACGTAAAAAAGGAAAAAATTGCATAAGGTCCGGCTGGTCCGGCTGTTGATTAGCTGGGATTAGGCGGTTGATTTGCTGTCAATTTGCAGCTGTCAACACCTTATTTTTGTTAAGGATTTCCTCCGAGGTTTGCCTTCCCTTTCTGACACTCCCCCTCAAGTTGAGTAGTGGGGTTTCCAATACACAACTTGTCTAAGCATTCGCCTAAGACTCTCCCATTGACAGCCTTTGTTAGTATGTCTGCTAATTGATCTTTTGATCGAACAAACGGTAGTTCAATTGTACCATCTTCCAATTTTTCTTTGATGAAGTTCCTATCAACTTCTACGTGTTTAGTTCGATCATGTTGTACTGGATTTTCTGAAATCTGAATTGCAGCTTTATTATCACACATAATCTTACTAGTTTCTCTTGAAGGAAAGCCAATCTCTGCTAAGAGTCTTCGCATCCACATGGCTTCTGTTAGACCTCGAGCTATACCTCTAAATTCAGCCTCTGCACTTGAGAGAGCAACCACCTTTTGTTTTTTTACTTCTCCAAGTGACAAGATTCCCACCAACGAGAGCGAAGTAGCCTGTTGTTGACCTCCGACTTCCCTTATCTCCTGCCCAGTCTGCATCAGTATAGATTTGAACATTTAGGTGTCCATGTGATTGAAACAGGACTCCATGACCCACTGTTCCTTTGAGATATCTAATAATTCTCCAAACTGCTTCCATATGGGACTCTTGAGGTTGGTGCATGAACTGACTTACCACCCCTACAGCATATGCAATGTCTGGGCGAGTATGTGAGAGATATATTAGTTTTCCCACCAGCCGTTGATATCTTTCTTTATTTGCTAACTTTGCTCCTTCCTCCATATAGAGCTTTTGGTTTACACTCATAGGAGTATCTGCTGGTTTGCAATCTATCATTCCAATCTCTGCCAACAAGTCTAAGACATACTTCTTCTGACTAATGAAAATTCCTTGTTTTGACCTTAGTACTTCAATTCCGAGGAAATACTTCAGCCTGCCCAAATCTTTCATTTCAAATTCGGCAAACAAGTTTTCTTTTAATTTTCCCATTTCTTCTTTATCGTTCCCTGTAATGATCATATCATCTACATAGATAATTAGGCAAGTTACGAATTTTCCTCTTTTTTGAGAAACAAAGTATGATCGGCATTACTCTGTTTATATCCAAACTTTTTCATAGCTACGGTAAATCTGCCAAACCAAGCCCGGGGAGATTGCTTCAAACCATAAAGAGATTTCTTCAGACGGCAAACTTCTCCGGATTTGAAATCTTTTGTGAATCCTGGAGGAGCATCCATAAATACCTCTTCATCTAGATCCCCGTGTAGAAATGCATTTTTTACATCAAACTGTTGAAGTGGCCACCCTTCATTTGCAGCTATCGAAAAAAGAACCCTAATTGTGTTCATTTTTGCAACTGGGGAGAACGTTTCAGCGTAATCAATCCCATGTGTCTGGGTATACCCTTTTGCTACCAGTCGGGCTTTATATTTCTCAATTGTACCGTCTGGTTTATACTTAACCGTATAGACCCAACGACACCCCACAGATTTCTTTCCCAACGGGAGAGTACACTTTTCCCAAGTATTGTTCTTGATTAAGGCTTCCATTTCTGTTTTCATTGCTTCCTTCCAATGTTTAGACTTTAAAGCTTGATCCACGTTTGTAGGAGTTTCTTCAGAATAAACAGATGAGATAAACGCTTTGGCTTCCTTAGTGAGATTTCCATTAGCTACATTAGCTATAGGATAACTAGACCTTCTTGGCTCTTTTCCAGGAGAATATCGTTTCTGAGGAACCCCTATGTTTGTTCTAGGGGGTAACACATATCTTGATGGTGATTCTTCTTGTATGGATTCATCTGCCTGTAAAGTTTCAGCTTGTTCTGTGGCAGTTGCATGGTTAGAAGTATTGGTATCTTCGGAGTCATTAGAAACTCCAAAAGTATCACCAGACTGAATAGGGTGAGTATTACTTACCTCGGATACCAGGTTAGGAGGAACATTAGGGCCTTCAGTGGCACTGAAATTGAACTCTGGTGACTCTGTAGTTGGTACATAGGGAACATATTTCAACCAACTTAGTGTGTCTAAACATTCCTTCTCCCCTGACCACTGAGTTGGGAATAGTAATACTCGGTTTCAAGAAAGTCACAGTTTATTGTGGTGAACATATGACGTGTCTTTGGGTTATAACATATGTATCCTTTTTTATTTATTCCATACCCAACAAAGACACATTTTTCAGCACAAGGGTCAAGTTTGGTTCGATCTGATTTAGGTATGTGAACAAAAGCGGTACATCCAAAGATTCGTGGTTGAAGAGTAAGGACTGAGGGTAGTTTGAAGAATTTTGAAAGGGTGTGTAATGGAGTGTTAAGTTTGAGGATATTTGTTGGGAGTCGGTTGAGAAGATAGGTAGCGGTAGCAAGGGCTTCAGGCCAAAAATGTTTCGGGACCTGGGATTCAATTAGGAGGGCTCGTGTCATTTCCAGCAAAATGCGATTTTTCCTTTCGGCGACACCGTTTTGTTCTGGGGTGTTGGGCATGTAGTTTGGTGGATTATTCCCTTGTTTTGAAAAAAACAATTTAAAGGAGGTATTAACAAACTCACCGCCATTATCGGATCGGAAAATTTGGATGTTTGTTTGAAATTGGGTTTGGATCATGGCGTAAAACATAGTGAATTTTTCAAAGACTTCGGATTTGTTTTTCAAAAAATAAACCCAGGTCATTCGGGTACAATCATCAACGAACATCACAAAGTAGCGAAGGTTTTGCCCCCAAGAACGGGGGCAGGACCCCATACATCAGAATGGATTAATGAAAATGGCAAAGCAACCTTAGTATTATTGGGTTTAAAAGTTTTCCTGTGGCTCTTTGCTAAAACGCATGTTTCACAATGTGACATAGAATTAACTGGAAATAATTTTGGAAATAAAATATGTAAATAACTTGTAGAGGGATGACCTAATCTTCGGTGCCATAGCCATGCTTCTCGTTCCGATGTACCATGAGTCAACATCACAGCACCACCTTGAGTTACTTCGTCCACATAATATAACCCTTGACTTTCAGTGCCACGCCCAATGATCGCTCCCGTCCTGATATCCTGTAAAATACAAAACGCAGGGTACATTAGGACAATACAGTTGAGTTCTTTTGTGACGTGGCTAATGGAAAGCAGTTTATGTGACAACGAGGGAACATAAAGACAATTAGAGATTTTTATTGTGGGTGAAATCTCAATAGTCCCTCCCGATTTTACATCCATTATCCCTCCGTTCGCCGTTTGAATATGTGTTTTTTCTGGTTTAGTTGTTGAAATAATATCCGATGACTCATAAGTCATTGTGTCGGTTGCGCCACAATCGAAGATCCATCGTTTTTGTTTTTCATGATGTTCTTGGGCCATATTAGCATTCCCACTATTTCCAGGGACCAAATGTGACATATTCAATTTAGGGTTATAAACCCACGGATTCGCTCCAAACCCATTACCCGCTCCTTCATCTTCTCCGCCATTACCTGTCCCTTCATCTTCTTCGCCTGTTGCGTCGGCCATTCCGCCGAAACCAACTCTACTCCGGCTTCCATCTCCTGGGACCTCTCGGTTGCCGGTGCTGGGTGATTTTCCTTTCTCTTGAGCGATAGCCTTTGTGCCCTTCTTATGACTATCAGACCACCATTCGCGATATCCGACGAGTCTGAAACATTGTTCCTTGGTATGCTTAGTCATGCCACAATGGTCACATTTGAGATGAGTTTTGTCATCTCTGCTTACAGATCCAGTTCTTCTTCCGTCGAACCGTCGGAGCCCTTTCGATGCAAGTCCTGCCCCTTCTATTTCTGTGGCTATTAGACCTGCTGCGATGCCCTGTGCGTCATTGAGAGGTGTTCCGAGAATGTTTTGGTGAGCGGCCTCCTTGCGAACAGTGGCATATGCGGCTTCTGCAGTCGGAAGTGGTTCCGACCGGAGTATCTCCCTCTTTATAGGGTCATACTTCCGGTCAAGGGCATTTAAGAACTGGAAGAGTTTTTGCTCAGTTCGAATTTTGGAGTATGTTTGAATATCCGTTGAACAAGTCATCGGATTCGGATCAATTCGGTCGATTTCTCCCCATACGCCTTGGAGGGTGATCCACAATTCTTCGAGAGAAGTATTGTTCTGTTTGATATCATTCGCTTTGACATGGAGATTAAAGGTTTGGAGCTTGTCCCGTCCACTGCTATATGTGACTACCAAGGCATCCCACAACGATTTCGCTGTGGGAAACTCGGTGAGGTTACCCGCAAGAACAGGTTCGATATTCTGAATTAACCATGAAAAAACGATTAGGTCATCTTGCTCCCACTGTTCGTAGGTTTCATGATTTTGGTCTGGGGGATTTGTGGTTAAATGTTTCAGCAAGGTTTTTGATTTTCCGCCTATGGCGACTCGAATCATTCGGGTCCATAGAGGATAATTCTGGCCGTTTAGTTTCAGATTTATCTGTAAACTATCGGACATTTTGGGGCTTTTTGACTGGGAATTTTTGAGAAGGTTGGCTAGTTGTAAGGTGAGATCACTACTCGAGTTACGGTCTCCGGACATGGTGACTCGGTTGTGGCTCGGTTGTGTTTTGGGTAGATGATGAGCAGACTAAATAACCCGCTCTGATACCATGTTAAAATCAGAGTTTCAGAGTGGATTACCGAAAACTATTCTTTCATAATTGTATATATCTTAAGGTACAAATGCAGGGCTGCTTAAATGGTTTACAAGAGAAACGTAAAAAAGGAAAAAATTGCATAAGGTCCGGCTGGTCCGGCTGTTGATTAGCTGGGATTAGGCGGTTGATTTGCTGTCAATTTGCAGCTGTCAACATCTTATTTTTGTTAAGGATTTCCTCCGAGGTTTGACTTCCCTTTCTGACAGAAGCTTCATTTGAAACCAACATAGTGTCACTGCTGCCTTTAAAGACTCTTTTAGCCTAGAGCGAATCGAATGACCCGTCCTCTTTCAAGATTTATGCTTCCTAGCTAGCTAGTAACTCGAAACATAGAAACCAGCCAGCATGATCTATGCAAGCTTGTTGATAAATCTACTCAAGCATAAGATGAGGAAAAAAAGATTATGTAAAACACAACAATTATGCAAGTAAGACCTAAAGAGAGAGATACATGTTGTGACACTTGTTCTTTTGTGATTACTTTTTACTTTTTTATCATTTCATAAATATATAAAATTGCAAATTTGGAAGATACATTCTTAAAACAGTTATATATTCTCTTTAAAAAAATTCGTGCAAATTCAGAGAGAACTAGTGATCTTTATGAAATATAAACCTATATTAGTACTAATCTAGCTAGAAGAGCGGGGATGTTTGCTTTCACTCGTTAGTTTTCGGTTAGGACTGTTATTCAAGAGAGAAGATCTTTTACTAGTGCGTGAAGGTTGCAACTGAATTTTCAGCAATATACGATGGGTCATGCTGAATTGGTATCGAGTGAACAATTGAAATTAGAAAACACACAAATTTGGCTAAGCACCCAAGCGTTTATTATTCAAGAAAACTGACTTGAAAACATGAATTACAATCTCCAATACCTTAAACCATGGTATTTATTATCTAACATATCATGTTAGGCTACAACTAGGATTGCTAATTAAATATTACTATTGGGATGATAATTAAAACTAACATTGAAGCCCAAACACATTTATTTGTTCATAATTATCCAGTCCTTTATTCCCTAACTTGAGCCTTGCACGCCTAGCCAAATCCGAAATTCATTTCTGAACAATGAACAAAGTAATGGAGGTGCAAGCTAAACTTTTGCTGCAACCTCAATGATGAGCTGCCATAGAAACCAACACAAAAAAAAGGCGTCGCCACTTTCTTTAACGATTTCACTAGCCGCGCACGAATGAGTTGTCCGATTACAAGAATTATGCTTCTTGGTTTTCTTTGGAGCAAATTGGTACAACTCAAATAGAGAAAACCAACTTTTATGACTTGAAAAATCGGCACAAGCACAAGATAAAGAAAGATGATGTAAAACAAAATAATTATAAACTAGGACGGGAAGAGATGTGTACGAGCAGGAAAATCACTTAAATAGAGAACTTATGGTTTTATGACCGTTACACAACGGTCATTTTTATTGATTATATTCGATTCACGTATATCTAGTAAAGAATTTAAAATTCAAACCGTTACATGTTGAAATTATCTCTCAATGTAATTCATACATTAAACTCATGTTGTTGGACCTTTTGTAATGTGTTATAAAAGTTGTTATATTTGTTATAATATTCTAATTTTGTTTCAAGTCTGTTATGTGTGCAGTTACATTGTTCGAGGGGCATTCTGGATCTTATGAGATGTTCAGGGTTCATGTTGAAAGTTGTTAAGGGCTAAAGTGTAACTTTCGTTTCTGATGATATAAAAGGAAGAGAGAGAAGCTGGTCTCTGTGTGTGATATTCTAGGGTTTCTTCATTGTTCTTGTTGGTTCTTTCTGATTCATTGTATGCGTGTAGATCTCGTCTTGTAGAGATCGTTGATCTCTAGAGTTGTACTTCTGTATCGTTATGTATCCTTGTTGATCACTTAACAGATTGTGTTTATCTGTTGAGATTGATCATTGTATTTCATAGATCTCACAGTTGTGAGATCTATGGTTTGGTTTGGGTGATTTTGGGTTGGTTAACTAATAAAGGTTTTACGTCACCGTTTTGTCGCTATAGTTGTTGTTCAAACTGTGTTTCTATAATATTGTACATGCTATCAGAGCGATATCACTCCTGATCTGTGTTATTTCCGCTGTATCTTTCTGATTTGTTGTTGATCTGTGATTTAGGGTTTCAGATCTAGTTGTTGTTGAGATAGATCCTCTTGATCTTGGGAAGTGTGCCACTCCGGTTGATTTTGCCGCTGAAACCCTAGTTAGGGTTTTTTGTGAGTTTAGTGGGAGATTCCTCATCTTCTGGTGGATTCTTCTCGCTGTGTTAGTCCTGTAACCCTAGAAGGTTCAGGGCAAACTAACCAGTGTGTGTATTGTGTGGTTGATCAGAACCATAGTTCTGATTGCTTATTTGGAGTTATACACACCTTGTAAGATCTGTCCTCTTTTATCTTTAGTCTGTCTATTAATTGATGTTTTAGTTGATGCCGGGGTAGTGAGGACCGGTTTATTGCTATTGACTGTCATAGTTGATGTCGGGGTAGTAAGGACCGGTTTATCTGATCCTTTGTTAATATTGTGTCCTGGTTTAGTTTTCTTTTTCCTTCTGTCTGTTGTGTAGTATTGTGGCTCCTGAGTAAAGGCTTGTCCAGGCACCATAGAGTGATGAACCTGGAATCTGGTCCCTGACTCAGTTTCGCCTTAGGTTGTGTGTTTATTTCTGCTCTCATATAGTTGCTGGATTAATTAATAATCTCTGTCAATTATTGTCTGATTGTTCTGTTTGTGTGTTGTTATCATGGGTGACGGTGAAGGTACTTCACAGACCTTAATTAGTAAACTGGATATAGGAGACCCTTTGTACTTACATCCAAGTGACTCAAGTAGTTTGACTGTTGTTAATATAAAACTAAAAGGGACAGAGAACTATAGGGTATGGTCTAATGCAATGAAATTAGCGTTAGAGGCTAAAAATAAGTTTGGTTTTATTGATGGAAAATGTGTGAAATCTGAAGATGATGATGTTTTAAGTAATCAATGGGATAGGTGTAATTCGGTTGTGTTGACTTGGTTATTAAACTTTGTGTCTGAAGAGTTGTATTTGGGGTAAGTTTTTTCTAAGCTTGCCTCAGAAGTGTGGAATGATTTGAAAGAGACCTATGACAAAGTAGATGGTTCTGTTGTGTATGATTTGTATAAAAGAATAAACTGTATTTCTCAAAATGGCACTTCTGTTTCTGACTATTATCACAAATTAAATACTATGTGGAAGCAGTTTGACGCAATGTTGCAACTGCCTATTTGTTCTTGTAAAGTTGCTAAAGATTATAGTGACTTTGCTACACTTATAAAATTAATGCGGTTCCTCATGGGTTTGGATGACATTTATCAACCTGTGAGGACAAGTTTACTTACAAGAGAACCACTACCATCTGTAAAGGTCGCTTTCTCTATTATTTCCAGGGAAGAATCACATAGGTCTGCTAGTGGTAGTCAGAAGAATGGGTCAAATGTGTCCTTCTTTACTAAAACTAATCTTGTTTTTGATCAAAAGAAAAAATCCTTTAGAGGACCTATCCTAATCTGAAGTGTACACATTGGTAACATGATTGGTCATACTGTGGATAGGTGTTTTGAGTTGGTTGGTTATCCTCAGGGTTTTAAAAAGAGGTCTAATGGTCAAACATGGTAAAGTCAATAGTAGTAATAATGTGAATGTGAATAAAGCTAATATGGTGTCTAGTTCTTCTATGCCTTTTACAAATGAGCAATCACTAAGCTGTTGAGTCTTGTGAATGAAAAATCCGGATCTGGTTAGCAAAGTTCTAATATGGGAGGTCAATCTCTTGGTTTAAATAATAATGTTAGTGTGTCTGGTGTGTGTGGTAGCTTTATTAGCTGCCCTAGTATTGTTAGTAATGCTAATGACTATAACTGGGTCATAGATTCAGGGGCCAACAACACATGGTTATGAATGATAGAGATATGTGTAATTGTGTTGATGTATCAGAATTTGATTTAAATGTATGTCACCCAAATGGAACTAGTGCTAAAGTTACTAAATTGGAGATTTAAACTTGCCTCTGGGGTTGTGTTGAATGATGTTTTCTTTGTTCCTGGCTATAGTGTGAATCTTGTGTCTGTTCACAAACTTGCTAAAGATAACAAATTGCTGTTGTGTTTGATGAGTCTATGTGTGCTATTCAGGATTCAAGTCAAGGAAAGTCCTGGTGACTAGTAGACAGGAAAATGGCTTGTATGTTGTTAGTAAGAATGGTAATAATTTGTGCTTCAATAGTATGGTTAAGTTTGATATTTGGCATAATAGGTTAGGGCATCCCTCTAATCAAGTTTTGTCTTTTTAAAAGGTAGTCTGAACTTAGGGTCTGTTGAAAAACATCCCTGTGAAATATGCCATAGGGCTAAGCAAGTCAGGGTTCCATTCCCTCTAAGTGATCATAAATCTAAAAATGTGGATGAGCTAATTCATTTCGACTTGTGGGGTCCTTATAGGGTCACAAGTAGGGAAGGGTATAAGTATTTTTTGACTGTTGTAGATGACTATTCAAGGACTGTTTGGTGTTTTCTGTTAAAAATAAGTTTGAGGTTTTTGAAAATCTTGTGAACTTTTATGAATTGTTACAAACTCAATTTGAGAAAAAAATTAAAGTGTTTAGGAGTGATAATGGTACTGAATTTGTCAATCAACAAATGTCACAGTTTTATAAACAAAAGGGAATTATTCATCAGACCTCTTGCTCCTATACACCACAGCAAAATGGTGTGGTGAAAAGGAAGCATCGACGCCTTTTAAACATGGCTAGGGCATTGTTATATCAGGGGGGTTACCATTAAGATTTTGGGCAGATTGTATTCTAACTGATGTCTATTAAATTAACAGGATTCCTCTTCTGTGTTGTTAGGTAAGAGTCCGTATGAATTAGTGTTTGGTTTTGAACCCTCTCTTGAACATTTAAGAGTTTTTGGATGTTTGTGCTTCAGTACTGTTTTAAATGAGTCAGATAAATTGTCCACATGTGCTGAAAAATGTGTTTTGATAGGGTATTCAAATTCTAAAAAGGTTATAAGTTGTAGAGTTTAGATAGTAAAAAGGAGTTATACTCAAGAGATGTGAAGTTTTATGAGCATGTTTTTCCGTTTAAAACTCTTGAAAAGGATATGTATGTTGTTGTTCAAGGTCAAAGTTTAACTCATATAATTTCTTTTGATATGTTTTGAGTCACCTACATCCAGTAACTCTGAAAATGGTGTGTCAACTCCCAATGATGAAGAGGGGGAATTTGGTTCTCATAGGAGTTTCAGTGAGGATCAGCCCGTGATCTACCACGGCTGCCCCTACTGTGTAGTTGATTCTAGTCGTCTGTGTTAAGATGAGATAACTACAACTACAACTAATAGTGAGAGTAGTAGAGGTGAGGTCTGGGAGGGGGAATTTGGTTCTCACCTACATCCAGTACTCTAAAATGGTTGTCAACTCCAATGATGAGAGGGAATTTGGTTCTATAGGAGTTTCAGTGAGGATCGCAGCTGGACTCTACCCGGTGCCCCTATAGTATGTTGATCTAGTCGTCCTGTAGTTTAAGATGAGATAACTACAACTACAACTAATAGTGAGAGTAGTAGAGGTGAGAGTCTGGGCAGGGCAAAGGACACTGAACTTCTAACTAATGAGACCAACCTGTCTGAGGGAAATTAGTTGAAATTAGGCGGTCATCTAGAACTAATGTGTTACCTAGGAAGTTTAGTGATTATATTGTGGATGGAAAAGTCAAATATGGCATTGAGAAATCTGTTAATTATTCAAACTTGTCTGTTGAAAACTTATATTTTGTATCGAGTCTTAATAAAACTCTTGAACAAACAAGTTATTCTTAAGCTGTTAAAGACCCAAGGTGGGTTGAAGCTATGAATAACGAAATGGAAGCATTGTATCGAAATAAGACATGGGTTTTAGTTGACTTGCCTAAAGATAGGAAAGCTATAGATTGTAAATGGATTTATAAGGTAAAATATAAATCTAATGGGGAGGTAGAAAGATTCAAAGCTAGACTTGTAGCTAAAGGGTATAGTCAACGGGAGGGGGTTGACTTTGGGGAAACCTTCTCTCCTGTGGTAAAAATGGTTACGATTCGCTGTGTTTTGTCTTTGGCTGTTGAAAAACACTGGTCTGTTTATCAGCTTAACATTAATAATGCATTTTTATATGGGTCTATTACTGAAGATGTGTATATGTCATTACCACCTGGGTATTTTCCAATTTGGTGAAACTAGGGTTTGTAAACTGGTTAAGTCTCTGTATGGTCTTAAGCAGGCTCCTAGAAAATGGAACGAAAAGTTAACTCGTGTGCTTGTTGATATGGGTTTTGTCCAAAGTGTATGTGATCATTCTATGTATACTTTGTCTAAAGAATTTGTGTTTGTTGTGTTGTTAGTATATGTTGATGATATAATTGTTACTGGTAATTCACAACTTGAAATAGCTAATGTGGAAAATTTCTGAGTGATAATTTTCAGATCAAAGATTTAGGGATTTTAAAGTACTTTCTTGGTATTGAGATTCTTTATTCTGATGTTGGTATGTGTTTAACATAGCGAAAATATTGTCTTGAATTACTTAGTGAGTTTGGATATTTAGGAGTCAAACCTGTGAATACCCCTATTGAACCGAGTCGTGTATTAGTTAATAAACTTGCTCAAAGTCAAGATGTAGTTAAAGATGTTACAAATTTCCAAAAGTTAATTGGGAAACTCATTTACTTGTCTATAACTAGGCCAGACATAAGTTATGTTGTCCAGTTTTTAAGTCAGTTTATGCAAACTCCTAATGACTGTCATTGGCAAATTGCTTTGAGATTGCTTAAATATTTAAAGTTGTCTCCTGGGAAAGGAGTTATGTTTAAGCAAGGTAATGTTTCTAGTATTACTGGATATGTTGATTCGGATTGAGCCAAGTGTTTGGCTACAGGAAATCTGTTACTGGTTTTAGTATTTTTCTGGGAAATTCATTGATTTCCTGGAAAAGTAAAAAAACAAAGTGTTGTTTCTGGTCTACGGTGAAGCCGAATACAGAGCTATGTGTTCGGCTACTTGTGAGGTAATGTGGGTTTTAAATATTCTAAAAGAGTTAAAACTAGATTATCAATTGCCAGTTACGTTGTTTTGTGATAGTCAAGCAGCAATTTCTATTGCTTTAAATCCTGTCTTCCATGAGAGGACTAAGCATTTTGAAATCGATCTTCACTTTCTTCCAGAAAAAAATTGTGATGGAATTGTTGTTCCAGAAAAGATTGCTACTGAGAATCAGCTAGCAGACTTGTTCACAAAAGGGTTAACCTGTTTCCAACATGAGCAATTATGTGAAAAGTTAGGCTTAGCCGATATGTTCAGTGTATGAATTATGGGGGGATGTTGAAATTATCTCTCAATGTAATTCATACATTAAACTCATGTTGTTGGACCTTTTGTAATGTGTTATAAAAGTTGTTATATTTGTTATAATATTCTAATTTTGTTTCAAGTCTGTTATGTGTGCAGTTACATTGTTCGAGGGGCATTCTGGATCTTATGAGATGTTCAGGGTTCATGTTGAAAGTTGTTAAGGGCTAAAGTATAACTTTCGTTTCTGATGATATAAAAGAAGAGAGAGAAGCTAGTCTCTGTGTGTGATAGATATTTTTCTAGGGTTTCTTCATTGTTCTTGTTGGTTCTCTCTGATTCATTGTATGCGTGTAGATCTCGTCTTGTAGAGATCGTTGATCTCTAGAGTTGTACTTATGTATCGTTATGTATCCTTGTTGATCACTTAACAGATTGTGTTTATCTGTTGAGATTGATCATTGTATTTCATAGATCTCACAGTTGTGAGATCTAGGGTTTGGTTTGGTGGGTGATTTTGGGTTGGTTAACTAATAAAGGTTTTACGTCACCGTTTTGTCGCTATAGTTGTTGTTCAAACTGTGTTTCTATAATTTTGTACATTACACAACGGTTATTTTTATTAATTATACTAGGTTATCACCCGGGATTGCTTCCCGGGCTCGAGAAATTTATTTGTATTAAAAACTATTTATAATTAATATATGTTTACCCATTTCATTAATCATATTTTCCTTGTAGCCACATTATAGTATATGTTTGCCCATTTTATTTAGCATACTTTCCTTGTAGTCACAAATACAAGACTATAAATGTCATAAAATATAAAAAAACGATATAATATGATGTTACTTGTTATAAAAAGAAATTGCTATAAGATAAGAACGGTATTATGTAAGCTCCAAAAGAAGGGTCAACCAATAAGTATAAATATATGTACTTATTATATTATAAATCTCTACTGGTTGGGTAAATAAAAAATATTAATATTGGCAAGTAGCCAATTATGTTCTCAAAAAAAAAAAAAAACAAAAAAAGTAATCTAAATCTACTTGACCAAGAGTACAAGAGTCCAACTAAATTCAACGAACACACACCTCGCTTAATACATATATCAGACACGCGACTTTTTTACGACAAAATACTTGTATACATGTGCTGATTCTAACTTCTGGTTTACATGTGATGATTCTAACTCCTAGTTCTCATGCGAACATCACATTAGCACGACCTCACAGTGTATACTAACAGTTAAATACATTAATACAACAAATTGTGAGAGATAACGGCCTGAACACGTGTTCTCGGATCTAGCCTTCAAGCTTTTTGTGGTGATCACTACAAATTCTTGGTTTTATAATGAAATGAAATAAAGCAACATAAATTAGAGCCCAAACCGACTTAGTAGCAAAGTGAGCCCGTTTGGGCTCGCTAAGTCGTCTTAATAACTTTCTTTTATGCTCATTTTATTTTGTTAGTTCTTTGTATAATCAAATAATATATTCCAAAACACATATCCAAACACCCTTTTGAAAAAAAAAATCTAAATGGAAACAGGGTTCACCTGCGTATAAATGAAGGTATGTTGAGACATGAGCAATGTCCATTGAACTTTCAAGATGTTGACTGAAATCTAACCAACTTCCACGAACACCTAAGAAAACAAATAACAATATTATTAAACTACTACTACTACTATAAATGACCAACAAAGCAACATAAATATATACAACATATAATATTAATTTTTATTTAACTACATTAACGTATCATTACATTGCATGTCATGATAAGCACACATATGAATATAACTTCACTGTTTTGTTGATGTGCCAAACAAAATGGATTGTAGCTTGTGTTGTATAATGTCAACAATCGATTTTAATTACTAAATAACTTCACCATGTTTTTTGTTGACGTACAAAATAAGTAGCAATAGTAGATTGGGTTCTAATTTGTACAATATAACTCCAAATTGCATCACAGAGAGAAGCTTTTACATATATTATACTCTCATCAGCCAGTTTTATAATTACCAGCATAATCACTATAATTTCACTAATTTCTTGTGGCACAAATAAGTATTTGTTAATTGATTGTGTTTTCAAATTTGCATCATACCTCATAATACTTCAAGTTCATTTTCAAATTCATTGCTTGATCAACGTGCAAGTGGAACTTAATAAGCCCTAACCCTATGTCTTTATTCAAGATTTCAATCAGAGACACTTAGAAATTAGACCTTAATAAAATAATCATGCATCTGAGATTTTAATAATGTATATACTTGCAACACCACTGCCCAATCAGACAGCTTTTTTACTAGTTCATGCCTGTTTTTTCCCGTTAGGCACTTTTGGGCCTTTGGCACCTTGCTACACTCAAAGGGTTTTGCTACGCCCTGCCTTCCCTAGGCACGCGCCTTTGATTACAAAAACTGAAACAAAAAACATACCTTGACGTGCAGTAGAAGCGATGAAATAGAATCTAACCCATGACCGTTACTTGCTAGTTGCTACGATCTGTATGGTATGTAAAGGCCCTTTTCCAATAAAAAAGTTCAACACACAGAAAAATGAGTTTTTAATCTACCTTAAAAATAGGAATACATAAAGCTTTAAAACAAACATGTAAAGATTGCCACAAGGATACAACTTAAGTAGAATGCGACTTTTTTGGATACGATCACAACCATATAATATGTGATATCTTCTTCTTTTCTGATGCAGAATCAAATGAACTTTGTTTCATAAACAAACATATAAGACGAACATGTCAAGTATTTAAAAATTAAACAACTCTTAAAGATACATAAACAAACAAAGATGGACTACTGAATAGAATAATCAATTAATTTGAAATTACAGAGCCATAAAAAAACTTATAATCAGCATTGAAGACCCCATATATGTTGGATAGGGGATCCTAATATGAAACGAAAAGAGGAAGTTCATGAAATAAACTTATAACAAAATAATCAACGGTGTGTATTGATGATATCTCCAAAATAATAATCAAAACACATGAAATTCGAACGACAGTTGTGGAACCCCAATACAAAATCAGAAAACGGAATCAAAAGTAAAACCATACCTTACCTTTGATATAAAACAAAAGATGCAAGCTTGTAGTGGTTGCGGTAATTCCCTTCAGAAGGAAAACAAAGGAAGAACAATCAGTAATGCAAAACACAAACAACTGAAGAATAAGGACAATTACCTTAAGAATTAGAGAATCAGAAGCGAAATGGTGTACTACTTCAACAGAGATCTGCAGAAATCGCGGGAGAAAAGAAAACCATATCTAGGAAGCCTTCTATTGAAGCGTGAATGAGAAGAAGAAGAAGAAGAAGATGTGTATTATTAGGGTTTCAATCTGGATCCGAATTGTATAGATGGTTAGGGTCAGCCTTCACTGCTAAAAATTTTGACCCGGAATTTTGAGCGGGAAAATGGAATTGAGAAATCACCCCAAATTCTTTCATTTATTATATATAAGAGAAAGATTAAATACAAATAAACTTAACATACAAACTGAAGGAAAAGACAAAAAAACACGGTGGCATTTTCGTAAATATCAGTAACTATCAAATATACCCTACAAATGATCCTGTGGAGTAAATTTGAACCTTTGTAGAGTAATTTTGTAAAATGTTCTTGTAGAGTAATTTTATAAAATAATCTTGTAGAGCAACTTTGTTAGCATTTAGTTATGTGGTTTAGCTTTATGGTTTAGTTTTTAGCTTTTAGTTTTGGGGGGTGTGGGGTTTGGTTTTGGGTTTTTTTTGTTAGATATAGTTTTTTGATCAAAATTACTCTACAAAAACATATTACAAAATTACTCTACAAGATCAAAATTACTCTACAAGATCAAAATTACTCTACAAGAACATTTTACAAAATTACTCTACAAAAGATCAAAATTACTCCACATGATCATTTGTAGGGTAAATTTGATAGTTACTGATATTTACGAAAATGTCACCGTGTTTTTTTGTCTTTTCCTTCAGTTTTGTATGTTAAGTTTATTTGTACAATAACTTTCCCCATTATATATAATAGATTTGATTCACATATACGGTATACCAAGTAAAGATTTTAAAATTCAAACCGTTAGTCATTTTTGTGTGGTGCTTTTCTTTTGAATTCAAAATTTTATAATTTTGAATCGTTACAACTTTTTGTCCATGTATTTCTTAAAATTACTATATTACTATTCTTTACCGTCCAAAAAAAAATCTATTTCAACTACTCAATCATCATTTGCTTGATCAGATATTATTTATGGTTTTATACACCAGAAAACTATTATATAACTACTAAGTACAATATTAGCATCGCATGATACCACACAAAGATTATACGGAATTCTAGTGTTATCTTAAAAGCATATAATTAAGTAGTTGATTATCCGTCAATGTCGTTGAATCAAATTTCATATCAAATATGACACTATAAAAAGTACCCTATAAGATCTATGATTTTGCCACAAAGAATCTAAGACCAAACTTGTGGTTGAGCATTTCTAAGACCCCACTCTTCCAATGGATAATACCAATTAGCTGGATTAAGCTATTCATATCCCCTTGGCATGACGTGGAATATTTGGATACCACAAACATACATCCATGTCTTCTTTTGTGGTACAAATTGTATACTCTTAAGCTATGGGTATAAGGATGGAGGATTGGATAATGGATTGATACAAATACACCGTCATCTTCCTAAATTATGATGGTTTGTATGGTTTAATCCATCGCATCCATGACTTATCTTCAATTAAATAGGAGATTTTGATTGGTGAGGGTGGAAATAGTGAGGGTCATGGTCCACACCAGATAAGATGGTGGATTAGATTGATGGATGAGGGTGAGGTGACATAGCGCTAACGTGAAGGGTGATAATGATCATTTGGGTTATGATCACACCATACGGTGAGGGCTGCAAAGGGGTGCCGTAGACTGGGTTTGCCGCGCGGGAACACCACCGCCAACCCCCCTTTGCCGCGCGGTGAACTTTCTTCATCGGTGACCTCATACCGATCGACAAAATGCCAAATTTGACCGTTGGGGTGATGACCAACGGCTATATAGCCATTTAAAGAAAAAAAATTATATTTTCATTTTAAAATTAAACTATAAATACCCAACATAATTCATACCCAAATACATTCAAATTTATACCCCAACCAAACTAAAAAACACCAAACATTTACCCAATCATTCCAAAACAAAATGGCGGATGAACTCCCGTTGTTTTTCCACCCGACAGTAGCGACGATTCATCCGATAGTACCATTCTTTTTTTTATAATCTCATCGAAGAAGCCGAACTTCAAGACACGGGCACTGGAGATTAAAACACGATCTCATGAATCATCTCGCAAGTCAAGATTTACCCCACCTTTTAGTCGATTCCGACAAAGATTAGTTTAATTTATTTCAATTTAATGTAATTTTAATGTTTTAATTTAATGTAATGTTATTCTTAATTTATTCTACATTTATTATGTTAAAATACATGTTTAAATATTAAATATACTAGTTTAAAAAATAATAAATAAATAAATAATAGTTTACCTATTCCAAAGTGTCTAACCACCGCCAACGTCTTTGAGCAGTAGGTAAACATAATAGGTAAAGTGACATGACACTCTTTGATTAGTCAATTTAAAAGTTTACCTATTGAAAGTGTTTAACCACTCCTTATCCCTAACCTTACACATTCGTCCTTGTTCATAATATCGTTGTCTTTACATTTAACTTTCCTAATTAAATTACTTTATGTACTAAACTATAATTATCTATTTCACAATATTTAAAATAACAAAAGTATATTTTAAGTCTAATTTTTTTATATATATATAAATTTAAAGTTACATAAATTAAGCACTAAACACAAAACTTTCATAATTAAAAAATTAGACATTATACAGAGACATAACAAAACATGACATAAATTAAGCTATTAAAAACATAATACAGAGACATAACAAAACATGACATAAATTAAGCTATTTAAAACATAGGTAAAATTAGTAAGAGACCATATATATGTTACACTAAATAACTGGAAGTGTTTGACGAGTTCACGTCTCATGGGTTGTAAATGAACCGAATCAAACGGAAAGGAACTTTGTTCATAATCGTTTGTTTATCATTGAACTTGTTCATAGACGGTTCATGAACACGTATCAAACGTAAATTTTGTTCGTGTAAATTAATTAAGGAATTGGACTTATTTACGAGCACAAGCGAACATATGCCATCTTAAAAAATCAAAAAAGAATCTTAATTCCAAACATTAGACATAATCACCTTATTCAGAACTTGATGTAATCATAAACATAATTATCGCAAAATAATGTTTTAAAGATCTAAGTTTTTTAAAACTGAACGTAACTAAACAAAACCAAACGATCTGAACGGATGTAAAAGAACATAAATGAACAAATTGTCGAACTTTCACGAACGCAATTGCATGAACGCTACCTTTGTTCATATTCGTTCATTTAATATACAAAAGCGTTCACTAAATGTTTGATCCATTTACAGCCCTAGTCCTCACATAAACTTTATGAACCTTTTGGTTTTTTTAACATAAACTTTTACACCTAAATACCATTTAACCGTACATTTTAAAAGATTTGAACTCAAACCATTTTGTAAGGACAAACACCATACAACTAGGCTACAAAGTCATATGTGGAACTTTCTAGTTAAAGTGCAAAAACTAACTGGTTCAGGGTTCAGTTAATTAGGAGTATTATCGGCCAATAAGTTAAAAGTGGAAGTGGCGGTGTACAAATCAAATTAGGAGTGTTATCGGTCAATTGGTGAAAGTTAAAGTTATTTAAATCTAATATCCCAAAATTTAAAATATACAACAAAGTTGCTTGTTGGTTTTTAATGCATGTACCTACACGTTTGTATGTAAGAAAATATTAACCATGAATCAAAAAAGAAATAAACAATCCAGATTTTCTTTCTAAGAAAATATTAACCGTGAACCATAAAAGAAAGGGATATTGGATTTAAATAACCTCAACTTTCACCAATTGATCGATAACAATCGTAACTTTTGATTTGTACACCAGCACTCACAACTTTCAACTTATTGGCCGATAACACTTCTAACTGACTGAACCTTAACCCAGTTAGTTGATGTCAGCTGCCACGTCATCAAAAATGTCATGTCAGCTACCACTTCATTGAAAAATGACATGTCATCTGCCACATCATATGTCACGTCAGCAAAAAAGACCACATCAGCAAAAACTAACTGGGCTAGGGTTCTGCCAGTTAGAGAGCGTTATCGGCCAAGTTGAGTTGAGAGTGCTGGTGTACAAATCAAAAGTTGGGAGTGTTATCAGCTAATTGATGAAAGTTGAGGTTATTTAAATCTAATACCTAAAAAATAAACAATCCAGATTTTATTGTCATATAATCATGTAGTGTCCCTTAATGGTATTCTTTCTTAAAGCTTTGTTGATTATTTACGATTTCTAAATTACCACTAAAGATTTTTTTTCTTATCTTCCTTCGATAATCAAATTACTACTTAAACTTTTGGATTTTAAACCCTCATCTAAAATATGTTTTTTGCTTTACACTTCTTCGTCAAGCTTTCAAAGGATTTTAAAATTAAGGTTGGGGGGCCTCCGTGTTTGATCAATAACAATATAAAGAAACAGTAGTGATTTTAATAATCTAATACATAAATTTGGAATCTACATTCTTACATGGTTATAACTTATAAATTTTCTTAAGTAAAAAATCTTACGTATTTCATTAAGTTGCAATGTTTTAGAATGGAAAATAGTATTTTGTGTACTTGAAATGAACCATCATTGGTAACGAGTAAACTAATTAAAATTTAAAACCTCTATTGTGATTGTTTCAGATTATGTACATTTTTGTTAGAAAAAATTAATTGCGATTCAAAATGAGACAAAAACAAGCGAATAATGTACAATTAGACTCACGTATCAAAGTTTAGTGCAATGTAAATTCTATTTCACTTGTTGCCATGGGAACTTAATAATGGACTATTAATGGGCCTAAAGCCACTTATCTAAATCCACCACCGAGTCAAGAAAGAAGGTCCAAGGTTGCCCATGAAAAAGTTATATGAAGAACGAGGTACATTTACTATATGTGAACGTTAAACGCATGTCACCAGGGCGGATATAGAGTGTAATAAGGGGTAATCCCATTGCCCCTTAACACTCTGACAGTAGTTTAAATTTTGAAGAAAATTGATGTTTTTTGATTTCGTTACCCTTTTAGAAATTTTTTTTGAAACGTTACCCCTATAATGATTTTCTAGATCCACCACTGCATTCACATATACGATGAACCTCCAACTCGTAGGCGAGTACCATAAGATGATACATACACTTATACGATCTTTTATAATGAAAAGCTCGTGAAAGCACAGGGTATCCACGGATCAGGTGAAGGAGTTTATGACTTCAAACGACATTAACACATGCTTCGACAAAGACTTACATGTAACTAACCATGCATGAAATAATCTCAAATAATCGCAAACTATACCTAAAAGACATTTCGTTTTGAATACAACTCATTTACAAAAAAAAATCTATACTTCGTTCTAACGTTTTTCTAAAGACTTTTCAAATTATATTACAAGTTATTGGTACTGTTAATTCATGTTGCTATATGATACAATGGGATAAAATAATCGAAAAATTGGATTTTAATAATCCCACTTAAAGGAGTGTGGTTGGCCACTGGAGTCCCACTTTTAATACTCCCACTGACAGTCCACATTTTAACTATTTTGCCTTCAACAATCTCAGTTAAAAAAAACTTAACGGAGTTAAGTTTTTTTCGAATTATAAACAGATGTTTTAGGGCCTTTGATCAGAACGAGGTTACGAGTCGATTGATCTAAAACTTACATCGAAACAGTGCTTCAAACAACAAAAATGGTAATTCAATTTGGGTGTTTGAACTTACAATTAACAAAAATCAAGCCGTTTGGAGCACTGTTTCGAGGTAGGTTTTACATCAATCAACTCGTATGCTCGTTCTGATCAAAAGACCTAAAAACCAATTTGTATTTCAGAAGAAAAAAAACTTGAATCCGTTAAGTTATTAGAAGAAAAAATAGTTAAAATGTGGATTACTACATTTCACCATTTCACGACTGGACATCACGTTTGCGGTTAACAGTACGCCAATGCAACATGCTCATTTTGAAAATCACCGGTCTACTACCCATCGAATTATTTGATACATAAAAGGGACAATTGATCATGGGCTTCTTTTTCTACCCAATTCCCAACTTCAAACCTTTAATGATGTTCTTTAGCAGGGTTGCTCGACCTTCTCCAACATTGACCGGACTGCCTTGCCAGATGAGAATCATTGTACGGGAGAATTTGTTATCAACATGGATTCTAGTAGATTACCCGTCAATGTTGTTGGATCATATTTAAATTCAAACATGACATTGATATGTGCCGAAAGATGCATGATTTTATCGGAATATCTTGTGACAAAGACCAAACCAAAGATTGAGCACTAAGCACCACTATTCCAATGGATAACACCAATGAGCTGGATTAAGATATTCATATCAACTTGGCGTGACGTGGAACATTTGGATACAACAAACATACATGGCTACGTGTTCTTTTGGGGTTATTTTTTTGTTATTTTATCACTCTATCATTTCGTAAATATTAAGAAAACTAAAAAATTGGAATATACATTCTTAAAAGTCTTAAAATGGTTATTAAATTTCTCAAACTAGCGTGCATATTTTAGTTAGTAAAAAAAACAAGTTTACAATAGTATATATAGTACTTGTCGAAAATAAATAAAAAATGTAAACAAGAATCGAAATTTTCATATATATATATATACACACACGTAGGGCTGCAAACGAACCAAACGTTCGTCGAACAGTTCGTGAACCGTTTGGCGGGAAGTTCGTTTGTGTTTGTTCGTTTATTAAACAAACGAACACGAAAAAGAAATTTCGTGTAACATCCGTCAAAAACGGATCTACCAAACCCGCTCCGTTTATTAACCGAACAACAGTTAAAAATTTCGTTGCGAATTTAATGCCCAAAATAATTTTAAACGATACATAATTAATTATTATATTGGAATATATAATTTGTTTTTGAAAAACTGTTAAAAATAAGAAAATAAAAATACTTTGGCACTGCCGGGTTTCGAACCCGGGTCAGTCAGCCGGTTCAACAAACTTAACACACACACACTCAACCACTGCGCCACTGATGTTTCTTGTTAAATGTTAGAATCAATTAATTCATATCATGATTCCTAAATTCAAAAACCGGCGCCCAAATTTCAGTCGTCGGAAATCCCGACTAACTCGCCAAGAAATTACGATATCTTCAGTTATAACGTAAACATTTACTAGGACATCGGTTATGACCGACGCCTGAACCCGCGACACAAGTTATAACCGCCGGAGATTTTCTAACCGACGAATCAAGACGGAAATTGGACCAAATTCATCGATAACCTGCCCTATAAATACCTCCTCGAACCTCTGCAAGTTTTTCGCTCAAAACCCCACCTTTACCCGACGTAAATCCATTCGCCGGAAAACTTTTGTATCTCGCCGGAAAACCGAGCCCTTCACTTCTGAGACTTACTGAACCCCCTGAGCTTATACCGAAGTCACCCACATCCTTTTCAAGCTTTCTGAAGACTCGCTGCTGCAAGACACACGACGCCGGAACCTGTTGCTGCCGCCGGAGTTCTGCCGGAAAAACAGAGGAGCCCAGTCGGTATACCTTACGCCTAATTTCCCTTTCTTTTTATTCATATCTCATCTGTAATTAACCTCAAAACACTAAAGAACACGATTAAAACATCGAACCAGTCGGACTTCCGATTCTGGTTAAAATCAACGAAGAAGACGAAGTTTTCTGTAATGTTTAAGTATAATTAAAATCAAGTTATAACTCAGGTTAGACACACAGTCCAGCGGTGGACTGTGTGCACAATAAACACGTAAACGTCTCGAGTTCGAATCTTGTCCCACGCATGCTGCCTTAATAAAAATGTCTTTTTTTGTAACCGAACCGGAGTCACGCTGTATATGTTAAGTATAATAATAACCAAGATAGACACACAGTCCAGCGGTGGACTGTGTGTATGTTTAAATCACAGGACACGAGTTCGAGTCCGGGCTACCGCACCGGCCCGGATAATTATTAAACTTTTTATTTAAGACAGAAATGGAAATGTTCAGTTTGTATATAAGTGTAATATAAATCGGATTATTTAAAAAGTTAGACACACAGTCCAGCGGTGGACTGTGTGTTAACTCAACCCACATGTCCCGAGTTCGAGACCTGTGGAGCGCACCGGTCCGATTCAGTAAAATCTTTTTAGAAATAAATTGATTTTCGAATTAATCTAATTAATATATATAATTAAAAACAGAAATATTTCGGGTTAGACACGTAGCTCAGTTGGTAGAGCTGCGTGCACGCGTACGGGAGGTCTCGAGTTCGAGCCTCACTCAGCGCACACTTACACGCATACGAACCGGTCAAACAGTCAAGGTCAACGGTCAAAAAAAGTCAATTTTTTTTTAATTTTTATTTATTTATTTTAATTAAAAATCAATTAAAAATACTTAAAAATAACATTTTTAAGTTAGAAAATAGCCTTAAACTCACAAAAATACACCCAACAATCCTATTAAAATGGATTAATAAAATCCGTTTACTTACCGAACCATAATGCTATTTATCTAGGTTAATTTCACTCGTGGTTAAAACCACTTCGCGTGCATTCAACATCATCAACCGAACGCACCCACTGTGAGTGAATCTTACAACTCCCCCTTTTTAATTACACGTTTTGGGGTGTGTCATGTGTCACAAAATAATTAACTCGTTTATTTAAACTTGTGCCATACCATTTCGTGATCTAAACTTACATTGTTTATATTGTTGTGATTACGTATTTCATTTTGTCAACTTATATGAAATTCATTCATTTAGCCCATCAGTTCCTCGTAGGAGACGAGTTGAGCAACGCGTGCCTCAAAACAAATCCATTATTGTTCATGTGTGTATTATTGAGTTTATATTGTTTGTAGTTATGTCTTTCATATTATCATGTTTATGCAATTCATTCATTAGGCCCATCAGTTCCTCGTGAGAGACGGGTTGAGCAACGCGTGCCTCTAAACGATCCATTATTGTTCATGTGTGTATTGTTTAATATTAAATTGATTGATGAATAAGTTTACATCTATTTTTACTCATGTGTGGTTGTGCACTTTATTTCAGAATCAATTAAATAAACTTGTTCAAATGTTTTCCATAGGATTCACTCGCCAACTTTTTGTTGATCCAAAAACCCTTTTACACATGATACAGGTGAACAGGATGAAGCAAGGAAAACATAGGAAATGCCTTAGAAGAAAACAAAGAAGCTTAGATTGATGTTTAGGTCATTGATGTAATTATGATTGTAAATTTCCATTAAATTGTATTAATGAATATGAAACGTTAAAATAAATGTCATGAGCTTTGATGATAACCCAATAATGCCCCGATCACCTTTTCCGCTGCGGGTCGGGGTGTGACAGATTGGTATCAGAGCCATGACTACAGGGATATAGGATAGGTTATTAGACCCTTAGAGCCTATACTATAGTCTGCCTAAATTTTAATTGATTATGTGGTTACATACAAACTTGTGATATTTATTTGTTTCATATTTGTTTATACTTACAGTCAAACATACATACTTATATACATATTCATTATACATATATCAATGTTCATATATTCAATTCATTTTCATACTCTCATTGTTCAAAGATTTTGTTGCAATTTTCAAATCTCATCAAAGTAAGTTATGCGACGGGCATGTAGTAAGGGTACAAGTACCGGTAGTCGGAACGTCCTGTCTAGGTTGGCATTCGTATAAATCCAATATAACGGACCAGTTTGCCTACCTGGGGACCAACGATAAGAGTACGAAGGACCTATTAGGCCAAAGCATGTCACACCAAACGTCGTTCGAACTAACCCACTTTGAGGTGTCACCGTGTCTACACCTGGACACATTCCAAATATCACACGTTGTATACATATTTCTCGATTTTCTCCGGGTTTTAGTGTACGCAACCAGGCAAACCCATGCGAACCATATGAAAAACCCGGTATTCATGGGGGCCCACATGATTACGAAGGTGAAGTATGGCGGCATGTAGGGCCTAATGGCGAGCAAAGCCCAAGACATCCTATGGATGTAGTAGATTTATTTTTCTATAATTATTTTATGAATGTTCATTCCTAGTGCGACCCATGATCCCAAAAACATCAAACTCATACTCTTGACATGTATTCCTTGTAGATGTCTTCTAACCAAGCCCGTAGGAAGACGAGAGCAGGAAAAGCCCGCGAACGCATGGCTGCCCTAATCGCTCAACAAATGGCTGCAGTAATACCCAACATTGTAATCCAAGTACAACAAGCACTTACCGCTAATCCTGTCAATCAAGAAAACCAAAACATTATCAACTCTCCCCCAAATACCACTAAATGCACCTACAAGCATTTCAAATCATGCGACCCTCCAAAATACAAAGGGACTAAAGGCGTCACCGCTCTCCTCCATTGGTTTGAAGAGATGGAGAACACTTTTCTAAATTGCGATTGCCCCGATGATCGCAAAGTGCGTTATGCTACTGGTCGTTTATATGGGATAGCACTCACTTGGTGGAATACAGAGTAGGCCAAACGAGGTGTTGAAGATGTTATGACTTTAACTTGGAATGAATTGAAAGAAATCATGACCAGACGATTTTGCCCAAGGAGCGAAATCAAGAAATTAGAAGATGAATTTTATTCGTTGAAGCAAAAGGAAGGAGACCACACCACATACAACAAAAGATTCCTCGAGTTACATCAAATGGTTCCCAACATGTTCACTCCCCTCTACCGTTTGATCGAGCACTACATTCGTGGTCTTCCGTCAAAGATTCAAGACTCTGTAATAAGTACCTCGCCTGCAACTTTGGAAGCAGCAATGGAGCTAGCAACAGCGCTCACCAAGAACCGAATCCGGAACCAAGACTTCAAGGAGGAGAAGAAGAAGGATAAAGCATCGACTGAAACCTCCGACTACACCCAAACCGAATCCCCTTCCCAACCCAATTCTAAGAGAAAAAGAGACGGGCAACTTTTCGCTGCTATCCAACGAAATCAACCAATTTCACACGCCATACCCATCCAAGCTATCCCAATCACTCAAGTGGCACCCAACTCAACTTACCCAAATAAGAAACCATATCTTGGACCTCACCCTCGATGCAACAACTGTTTTTATCACCATCCCCTTACTCTACCTTGTCGACTATGTGCAACTTGTGGACGCTATGGTCATTTGAGCAAGGTTTGCCGCACCTTTCAAAACCAAATCTCCCCCCTACTCAAACCATGAACCAAACCTATCAACAACCCCAATACCCCATGTTCCCATATGTTCGAGCTTGTTTCAATTGTGGCGACCCTACCCACTTTAGAAACACATGCCCTCAATTGGTTAACGTCATCAACGCTCAAGCCCAATCAAACCCAGTTAACCAAGTAAACCAAGAAAACCCAACCGCTAGGCCACCAGCAAGAGGAAGAGTCTTCAACATCAACGCCAATCCTGTCGAAGATAATGACGGCCCAAATGAAGATACCCAACTAGTCCTCTTCACCGAAGATTCAGATTCAACTCCAATCGTTTAGTTTTATGTTTTAGAATCACATAGAACCAATCATAACTTAAGGATAAAGCCAATGAAACTTTGACAAGAATATGGTGGATACGCCGCTGGTACTTCCTATATATAAGTATTCTTGTCAAAGGATCAGAAGCATTATCTGGCGGTTATAAGAGGTTCCATGTGTAGACTGTTTGAGTAATTATTGTTTATTATTTCAGTACATGCAATTTCATAGGCCGCCGCTCCCCATTACATTATGAGCGTTGAGCATGTTCCCCATTTCATTATGAGGTTGAACCTGGCGTGCCCACATATGATCGGCTCCGTTTGATTGAGCCTTGATCGCACATACATTTTCATTTTTCAGTACATGCAATACGATCGGCTCCGTTTGATTGAGCCTTGATCGCACAGACATTTTCATTATCAGTATCTTGTGGTTGTTGTGTTTGTTGTAGAGTCGCATAGAACTAATCATAACTTGCGGATAAAGTCAATGAGAATTTGACAAGAATATGGTGGATACGCCGCTGGTACTTCCTATATATAAGTATTCTTGTCAAATGATCGGAGGCATTATCAGGCGGTTATGAGAGGTTCCATGTATAGGCTGTTTGTGTAATTGTTGTTTAGATTAAGTTTATCATTTTCAGTACATGCAATACGATCAGCTCCGTTTCATTGAGCCTTGATCGCACAGACATTTTCATTTTCAGTACATGCAATACGATCGGCTCCGTTTGATTGAGCCTTGATCGCACAGACATTTTCATTATCAGTATTTTGTGGTTGTTGTGTTTGTAGTAGAGTCACATAGAACTAATCATAACTTGTGGATAAAGTCAATGAAAATTTGACAAGAATATGGTGGATACGCCGCTGGTACTTCCTATATATAAGTATTCTTGTCAAATGATCGGAGGCATTATCAGGCGGTTATGAGAGGTTCCATGTATAGGCTGTTTGTGTGATTGTTGTTTAGATTAAGTTTATTATTTTCAGTACATGCAATACGATCGGCTCCGCTTGATTGAGCCTTGATAGCACAGACATTTTCATTTTCAGTACATGCAATACGATCGGCTCCGTTTGATTGAGCCTTGATCGCACAGACATTTTTCATTTTCAGTATTTTTGTGTTTGTTGTATTGGTTGTAGAGTCACATAGGACTAATCATAATTCACTGATAAAACCAATGAAAATTTGACGAGAATATGGTGGATACGCCGCTGGTACTTCCTATATATAAGTATTCTTGTCAAATGATCAGAGGCATTGTCAGACGGTTATGAGAAGTTTTATGTAGGATATAGTAGTTTCTTGGCAACTAATCATAACTTGTGGATAAAACCAATGAAAATTTGGCAAGAATATGGTGGATACGCCGCTGGTACTTCCTATATATAAGTATTCTTGCCAAAGGATCAGAGGCATTATCAGGCGGTTATGAGAAGTTCCATGTAGGATTTAGTATTGTCTTGATTGAAATTTGTGTTACATTTATATCATCTCGCTATTTAAAGAAATTGGATTGTGATCCATTTCTACATAAACTAACCTCTCCATCATAACAAACGAGAGAGGAACTGTCACCATTCAAACATATATGCTATCAGAATGTGGATTCAAATATTAGCTGTTGTGTTTATTTATGTTCTATAGTCATAAGAACCAATCATAACTTACTGATAAAACCAATGAAAATTTGACAAGAATATGGTGGATACGCCGCTGGTACTTCCTATATATAAGTATTCTTGTCAAAGGATCAGAGGTATTGTTAGATGGTTATGAGAAGTTCCATGTAGGTTGTAGTATTAGAAGTTTTGCCTTAGGATATAACCATATCCTTCCAAACATATCCAAACTCTTATGCATGATATCATATTTAGCGAATAAATTCTGCTTATCAATACTTTTACAGTAGGCAACAAAAAGCGATTCCTGTAAATAGGGTACTTAACCCTTACAAGGGACGTTACCGCCTCAAACAAAAACTTAAAACCCTTACTTTTCTTCTAAGTATGTAACTGTCAAACTAAACACCATCATTCTTTTAGTCAAATATATCACTATTTAAATTTCGGGACGAAATTTCCAAAAAGCAGGGGATACTGTAACATCCGTCAAAAACGGATTTACCAAACCCACTCCGTTTATTAACCGAACAATCAGTTAAAAATTTCGTTGCGAATTTAATGCCCAAAATAATTTTAAACGATACATAATTAATTATTATATTGGAATATATAATTTGTTTTTGAAAAACTGTTAAAAATAAGAAAATAAAAATAATTTGGCACTGCCGGGTTTCGAACCCGGGTCAGTCAGCCGGTTCAACAAACTTAACACACACACACTCAATCACTGCGCCACTGATGTTTCTTGTTAAATGTTAGAATCAATTAATTCATATCATGATTCCCAAATTCAAAACCGGGCGCCCAAATTTCAGTCGTCGGAAATCCCGACTAACTCGCCAAGAAATTACGATATCTTCAGTGTCACACCCCGACCCGTAGCGGAAATAAGAGTCGGGGCATAATTGGGTTATCACCAAAGCACATGACGTTTACTATTATGTTTCATATTAAATAAAGTCAAAATTACATTTTCAAATATCCAAACATGTTCATTCAATACAAAGGAAATAAACCAAACATAACAATCCCAATACTAAATTGTTTTATTCTTCTAATCCAGGTCCTATGTGTTCCTAGCTGCTGCTGGTTCACCTGTATCATGTGTAAAATGGGAGTTTTTGGGTCAACATAAGTTGGCGAGTGAACCTTATTAGATAAACATTTGATAATGATTTTATGGTTAGTTCATCAAAGAAATATTGTGCATAATCATAGATGAGCAAATGTAAATAATCAAGTAATGGCAAATAGCAGTCTCAACTATAACATACAATAACGCATGGCAGCATACATGAACATACCAACATCATACTGTAAATAACATAAATGAAACTGTGCGATCTAGGCTCAATCAAACGGAGCCGATCGTATTGCATGTACTGAAAATGTAAAATGAACTGTGCGATCAAGGCTCAATCAAACGGAGCCGATCGTATGTGGGCACGCCAGGTTCAACCGCATAATAAAATGGGGAACATGCTCAACGCTCATAAATGGGGAGCGGCGGCCTATGAAATTGCATGTACTGAATAATAAATTGCATCCAATAATAACTACTTAACAGCAACAAACAAAATACACATGTTCATGATATGATGTATGCACAATGGTTTAGTTATAATATGTATATAAACAAAGACACATGATACACCCCGAAACGTGATTAAAACGGGGAATTTGTAAGATTCACTCACATTGGGTGCGTTGGATTGGAGATGGTGAGATGCGCACGATTTAGATGAGCGGATCAACGAGGAATACTAACCTAAATAATAATGGAAAAATATAATAAATGGATGGATTTTAGTAAGGATTTTAATGAAATTTTTAGATATATTTTTGTGAGTTTATAGCTATTTTCTATCTTTAAAAATGTTATTTTTAAGTATTTTTAATTGATTTTTAAATTAAATTAAATAAATAAAAATATAAAAAAAATATTATTTTTTTAGCGTTGACCGTTGACCGTTGACCGGTTCGGTCAGCGAATTGATCTGCGCCGGGTGAGATTCGAACCGGTGACCTCCCGTTCGCGTGCACACAGCTCTACCAACTGAGCTACGTGTCTAACCCGAAATATTCTTGTTTTTATTTATATTTAAACACTTATTCGATTTAACCGAATTTCCTTTATTTGCAAAAACATTTTAATTCATTCGGACCGGTGCTCGTGACGAGTTTCGAACGCGCGACGTGTAGTTCATGTTGCACACAGTCCACCGCTGGACTGTGTGTCTAACCTGGTTAATATCTCGGTTTTTATTAAACTTAACAACTAACTGGGTTATCCCGGTTTAGTTTTTAAACAAAAAGGCGCGTTATAATATAAGGTGTGCGTATAGCAAGAATCGAACTCGGGACGTGTGTGTGTAATTTGCACACAGTCCACCGCTGGACTGTGTGTCTAACCCGTTTAAAATACCGTTTTTAATTAATCTTATCTTATATTGTGTCTTCATCTTCTTCGTCGATTTACACAGACAATATATTCCGACTTGTTATGATTGATTTATGACTTCTACGCTTTTCAGACAATATCAGTAATTTAAAAGTAGAGAATGGAGAGAGTTTAAGGAAGAGGATATACCGATTGATGTTGTTCACAGAATTCCGGCGGAGGTTCGTCGGTACTGAAAGTGAACTCCGGCTGTTGAAACCAATTAACAGCGTTGATCGATTATTTATGAAGTTGAGTCACTTAAACAAGGTTTAAAAGAAGTTTAGGATATCATACCAGTTCACAGTGTGATTCCGGCAGTTTCAGAAGTTTTCCGGCGAAAATAAGATTTTCGATAAACGTTGACTAGGATCGATTCTGATGGTGGGGTTGTGTTAGAGACTGATTAATCACATGATTTAAACAGAAAGAGTCGGAGGAAATACCGTGAGGATGTGAGTCCCGGTTTTCCGGTGACTTGCAGAAATTTTCCGGCGAACTGATTCAGATGATCTGGTGGTCCAAAAATGCGACGAAATTGAAATTGAGTATTGATATGATAGCTCTGAATCGCGAGAATGGTCTGAAGCTTGAGTTATTCAGGACTTTGATGAACTTTCGGTTTCAAAAACCGAAAATGATGAAACTTTAAGTTCAATCAATTCTAACTTGATTAGAAACCGTCATACATCGGTTATAAGCTGAACATGTGAATTAAACAACGATTTGACGATTGGTTTGCCGATTACCGTTTCTCAGATGGCGCCATCGGTTAAACTGATTTTGTGTATAAATTTCATTTGTGTTCCTAGAGTTAACAGAAAACACATTGTGGCGGAGTGGTCTGGGAAGTGAGTGTTAAGTTGTTTGAAGTATTTCTTGGCTGACCCGGGTTCGAGTCCCGGCAGCTTCAAATATTTTTTATTTATTTTATTTTAACTTTTTATCAAATATAATTTTTATGGTTTAGTTTATTTATTAATTATGTATCGTTTTAACTCAAAATAATCATAAATATTTAATGCAACTTTTATAACTTGGTACTTGATTACAAAACGGAGCGGGTTTTGGAGACCCGATTTTTACAAATGTTACATTCAGTTATAACGTAAACATTTACTAGGACATCGGTTATAACCGACGCCTGAACCCGCGACACAAGTTATAACCGCCGGAGATTTTCTAACCGACGAATCAAGACGGAAATTGGACCAAATTCATCGATAACCTGCCCTATAAATACCTCCTCGAACCTCTGCAAGCTTTTTCGCTCAAAACCCCACCTTTACCCGACGTAAATCCATTCGCCGGAAAACTTCTGTATCTCGCCGGAAAACCGAGCCCTTCACTTCTGAGCCTTACTGAACCCCCTGAGCTTATACCGAAGTCACCAACATCCTTTTCAAGCTTTCTGAAGACTCGCTGCTGCAAGACACACGACGCCGGAACCTGTTGCTGCCGCCGGAGTTCTGCCGGAAAAACAGAGGAGCCCAGTCGGTATACCTTAGGCCTAATTTCCCTTTCTTTTTATTCATATCTCATCTGTAATTAACCTCAAAACACTAAAGAACACGATTAAAACATCGAACCAGTCGGACTTCCGATTCTGGTTAAAATCAACGAAGAAGACGAAGTTTTCTTAATGTTTAAGTATAATTAAAATCAAGTTATAACTCGGGTTAGACACACAGTCCAGCGGTGGACTGTGTGCACAATAAACACGTAAACGTCTCGAGTTCGAATCTTGTCCCACGCATGCTGCCTTAATAAAAATGTCTTTTTTTGTTAACCGAACCGGAGTCACGATATATATGTTAAGTATAATAATAACCGGAATAATAACCAAGATAGACACACAGTCCAGCGGTGGACTGTGTGTATGTTTAAATCACAGGACACGAGTTCGAGTCCGGGCTACCGCACCGGCGCGGATAATTATTAAACTTTTTATTTAAGACAGAAATGGAAATGTTTAGTTTATATATAAGTGTAATATAAATTGGATTATTTAACAAGTTAGACACACAGTCCAACGGTGGACTGTGTGTTAACTCAACCCACAGGTCCCGGGTTCGAGACCTGTGGAGCGCACCGGTCCGATTCAGTAAAATCTTTTTAGAAATAAATTGATTTTCGAATTAATCTAATTAATATATAAATATAATTAAAAACAGAAATATTTCGGGTTAGACACGTAGCTCAGTTGGTAGAGATGCGTGCACGCGTACGGGAGGTCTCGGGTTCGAGCCTCACTCAGCGCACACTTACACGCATACGAACCGGTCAAACAGTCAAGGTCAACGGTCAACGGTCAACGGTCAAAAAAAGTCAATTTTTTTTATTATTTTTATTTATTTATTTTAATTAAAAATCAATTAAAAATACTTAAAAATAACATTTTTAAGGTTAGAAAATAGCCTTAAACTCACAAAAATACACCCAACAATCCTACTAAAATTGATTAATAAAATCCGTTTACTTACCGAACCATAATGCTATTTATCGAGGTTAATTTCACTCGTGGTTAAAACCACTTCGCGTGCATTCAACATCATCAACCGAACGCACCCACTGTGAGTGAATCTTACAACTCCCCCTTTTTAATTACACGTTTTGGGGTGTGTCATGTGTCACAAAATAATTAACTCGTTTATTTAAACTTGTGCCATACCATTTCGTGATCTAAACTTAGATTGTTTATATTGTTGTGATTACGTATTTCATTTTGTCAACTTATATGAAATTCATTCATTTAGCCCATCAGTTCCTCGTAGGAGACGAGTTGAGCAACGCGTGCCTCAAAACAAATCCATTATTGTTCATGTGTGTATTATTGAGTTTATATTGTTTGTAGTTATGTCTTTCATATTATCATGTTTATGCAATTCATTCATTAGGCCCATCAGTTCCTCGTGAGAGACGGGTTGAGCAACGCGTGCCTCTAAACGATCCATTATTGTTCATGTGTGTATTGTTTAATATTAAATTGATTGATGAATAAGTTTACATCTATTTTTACTCATGTGTGGTTGTGCACTTTATTTCATAATCAATTCAATAAACTTGTTCAAATGTTTTCCATAGGATTCACTCGCCAACTTTTTGTTGATCCAAAAACCCTTTTACACATGATACAGGTGAACAAGATGAAGCAAGGAAAACATAGGAAATGCCTTAGAAGAAAACAAAGAAGCTTAGATTGATGTTTAGGTCATTGATGTAATTATGATTGTAAATTTCTATTAAATTGTATTAATGAATATGAAACGTTAAAATAAATGTCATGAGCTTTGATGATAACACAATCATGCCCCGATCACCTTTTCCGCTGCGGGTCGGGGTGTGACATTTCGTTCGTTTAGTTAAATGAACAAACATGAACAGTGGCCGAGTTCGTTCGTGAACGTTTGGTAACGTGTTCGTTTGTGTTTGATAGTTCATTAGTGTGTTTAGTTTTTATATTTATTTAAATACTTCAAAATTCCGACAAATAAAATATCTAATAAGTGTTAGTGTATTATATATTTTGTTCATGAACGATTGTTTGTGTTCGTTTGTTTCCATTTGTTTTCATGAACATTAGTTTGTGCTCATTTGTCTTCATAAACGTTCATTTTGTTCGTTTCCTAAAATTAACAAACAAACACAAACGAATACGAACAAGTTCATTTCCTTAACAAACGAACACGAACATAAAATCTCGTTCGATAAGTGTTCGTGAACCGTTCGCGAACACATATATTCCTTATCAAACGAACACGAACAAGGTCTTGTTCGTGTTCGTTCGGTTCGTTTGCAGCCCTACACACACGGTTAGAACCCCGTGTATCACATTGGTTAAATAAATGTAAATTTATATAAGAGTTAATTACATAGTTAGTCCCTGTGGTTTGAACAAAATAACATACTTGGGTACTAATAGTTTAAAATCACCTTCTAGGGTATTAAATTTTCATTTTGTAACGTTTGGAGATATTAACTTCTAGAGTATTAACATAGTTAGTCCATGTGATTTGCCCAAAAAAACATACTTAGATACTAATAGTTTAACAAACAATTAACGTTAATACCTCGAAACGTTATAAAATGAAAAGTTAATACCCTAGAATGTGATTTTAAACTGTTAGTACCTAAGTATGTTACTTTGTGCAAACCACATGGACTAACTATGTAATTAACTCTTTATATAAAAAATAATAAAACAATATATCTTTAAAATCTTATTCACGTGTTGAATAAATGTAATTTTATATATTAAATAAAAAATTATATATTTAATAACCTCGTGTATTGTACGGGATGAATAAATGCAAATTTTATATACCAAATAATATAATAAAATATCTTTAAAAACTCTTTATATTACACGGGTTGAATAAATGGAATTTTGTATACAAAATAATAAAAAAGTTCTATCTTTATAAAACTCTGTGCATTGTACGGGTTGAATAAATCTAATTTTATATACCAAGTAATAAAAAAAAGTTATAGCTTAAAAACCACGTATATTACACAGGTTGAGAAAAGAAGAAATTTTAAACAATTAGAATGTTTCATTTTGCTTCATTTAATATTATTTTACGGGTATATTGGTAAACTTACATATATCATAAATTTGTAGTATTTCTCTTTAATTAGCTAACTATATTAAATTCGTAACTTATTTTCAAAACACATATTTTTTCAAAAAAAATAAAATAATTTAAAGTGTATGATAAATTACGAGGTTTCTAAGATAAGATAAATCACGAGGTATGTAGGATATTTTTTTATATATGTGGGATAAATTTCGAAATGTGTATTATAAATTTTGATATGTGTAGACAAAAAAAATTTAGTGTATGGGATAAAAGTATTTGTGACTAACTAGTAATTCGCCCGTGCGCGTTGCAGCGCGACTTCCATAATGCAAAATACTACAATGCCTACACACATACAAAAGTAACAGTTGCTTCTAGAGTACAAAAGAAAAAAAAATAAAGCTATTGCTTTCTAGTGTTTAAAATATATAGATACCCACGTCTTTGTAGCATCCATACACAAAAATAAAATTTGAGCTTCTAGAGTGAAAAAAAAAATACAAATTCCATTAACTATTATATATCTTGACAAATAATAAGAGGAGCGAGTGTATGCACATCAGCACATGTGCAAAAAAAATGAAAATGACTTATATACTTTTTAAACTTTAAAATTTAATACTTTAACATATAATATCGTTTAACTTTTTACTATGTAGTAAGTCAATTTTAAATACATTTTTTTAACTTGAATGTTTAAAATTTTTTAGAGAGTTCAATATAATAAAATTTACTTCGGTGACGTGTTTTGTATGTTTTGACATATTTAGAGAATTTAATATGACTAAATTAGGTTAAAGTGTTCTTGTAATGCAAATTAATAATGTGTGTATGTTTTTATTATTAAGAAATATTATGTATGATCTGCTTTAAAACTTAGTTTAGGATTATTTGTTTGTACTACCATCAAATATATATATTCTTATACGATATTTAATTAAACTTGATATCTTAAAATAATAGGACATCCAATAAAATAGTTTGAGGAAATAAGATTAAAATAACTATATTTTTTAGTATGATGATTATAAATTTGATTTATAATAGTTTCAATTAAAAAGGGGGGTTATTTGTGTAAAAGAAGATATATTTTTTAAAATAAAAATTTAAAAAGAAACAAATTGCACACAGTAAAAACGGATTCCTCAACCTCTCTTTCTGAATATCAAAACCAAAACCAAATTCCTCTAAACTCTTCCACCCTCTTCACAATATCTATCCTTCACTGTAGATGCAGACACCGCTGCGTCCATCTCCGTGTTATGCACCGTTTCTTTTTTATTGAACCGCTGCGTCCATCCTTCGTTTTTGTTGGTTTTTTTTCTGCCACAGTAACCGTTGTTCTTCTTCCTTTTGATCTGAGATTCTTGAATAAGTTATCCTGATTTTTGCGATGGTCGAACGTTTCTTGCTTGGTGTTTTGCGACAAATTGCGTTGCAGCCTAAAGGTATTATCATTTGGAAATTGAGTGACTGGAATCCTGTAAGCAAATTCCCTTGCTTCATTCAGATTTTCAGTCCTATTCCTCTAATCTTTTTCTTATCCTTCATCAATGCCATGTTTGAAGAATTTAATCAAATTATTGCATTATTGATAAATGACCGGCGGTTTCTACGTGGTGGCAGTAATGGTTATATGCGGTGGTGAAAAGGTGGCAAACGACAACGGTGGTGGGAGTAGACGCCACCGTTATAAGTGACGACATGACGGTGCGTATTGCCGTCGTTCCGAAACGTCACTTGGTAGTTAGGCATTTTTTATGGATATTGTGGTAATCGATTGAAACGGTGTTACGGTTGATATGCATATATGATGGTAATACTGAATCGGTGTTACGGTTAGAATAGGCTGTGACGTAAACAGAGCAGTTACATTAGCAGTTACATTTTTATATATAAGGTAAATAATATATGAATGAATGGGTGTCTATTTTACATGAATCGTTTCCTTTCAAATGAAGACATACAATGGTGTGGTTGAGGCACCCCAAGTTGCTTTTTGTATAACACTATAATTAATTAGTTAAAAATAATAATAAATGAAACGAATGAAAAAGTATCTGATGTTTTACAAGTGTACAATCTATATTTTATTAAAATTATACCACAGTACCACAAATCTATCTTTTTCATCTCACAACTCTATCTTTTCCGCATCATCGCAACTTTCGAGTTTTTTCATCTCAAATGGGAGGTTATCCATCTTTTTCATCCGACCGTGCCGCAACAAAGAATATTAATTGTTTTACTTCTAGTAAAATAAAAAAAGAGACATTTTGAAGCAACAAGAAGATGATCGAACTTTTCGAGACCAGAAATGGCAACACTTGTCACCTTGTTTCAATCGAAAATACGTATAGCAATTTCTAGATACAAAGGTTGAGCCGTGCAAATCTAAGTATTGGGATAGGCCTAGTATCTATCTATCGACCGGCATAACTTGCATAAGCATGACAACGAAAGTGCGAATAGACGTTGTCAACAAGACAACCACTACTTTCGTCAAATGTTTGATTTCTTTGTCCAACGTATGTGTAAATTGATGTGACAATGATGGACGTGATTGGAATATATTATATTTTATGCCTAATAGTCCTGGTTTAATTATTTTTAAACCTTATTATTTACTATGTTGTTATTATGATATTAGTTATATTACTATGTATGGCTGTAAATGAATCAAACGAACATGAACAAGCAATTCAACATGTTTATGAACACTTATCGAACAAGATTTCTTGTTCGTGTTCGTTCATTAAAGAAATGAATGTGTTCTAAAACTGTTCACAAACATTTCTCGAACGCAAACGAACACACAAATTTTAATGCGCACAAACAAATATAGACAAATATATATTCATTTTAAAATAGAATCTGAATTTTTAATCACATATATTACAAAGAATCCATCCAAACCAAATAAGTACTTAATATACTATCCGGACACGGGACACTCCTGCCACGACTCCAACCCCCTAATACATAAATATTTGAAATTAAGTGTGTCTTGAAAAAAATACTTTAAATTATAAGTATTAGTTTGTTGTCTTCAATAATAAAAAAAAGGTATTTCACTAGTTTCCTCCCGGACATACTAGAAACGTGTCATTTCACTCCAATAATTAAAACCCAGTTAAATCACACAGCTTAAATGAAGGGTGTTATTGTCATTTCACCTTATTTTATGTTAGATAATGAAATGACAATAATACTCTTCATTTCACATGTGTGACTTAACTGTGTTTTAATTATTTGACTAAAATGTCACGTTTCCAGCATGTCAGATAGGAAACCGGTGCATTTTTTAAAATTTGGCTGAAATGACACATAGGTGAAAATGACAGTTAACTCTTTAAATACACTAGATGGATGGACCAAATTGTTAATAGCAAGTTGTTTATGCATCAACACTTGTATCATATAAAACAACATTGTTTTTTTATCGTCTTAAAATTAAACTGAGATTATATTGTTACCCTACTCAGATCTTTTATTTACTAGTATAGATAATTCATAATTTAATACTTAGAATTAATATTTTACAATCCATGTATATGTCAATGTTTAGTCATGTACCTTTCATCTTTGATGTGTTAGTACCATGCCAATTTGCCAACAAATAAAGTGTATTTTGAGCTGGATGATGAGAACATCACTTGAATATCATGATAGGTGTAAACCCTCTGAGAAGAAAGTTTTGTTGTTTGTGGTAGATTGATAACCAAGGATTTGCCAGGAGTATATAGCATTGTTGATTAAATATTTAACATATAATGGATATGTATACCTGATTATCCAGAAATCGCAGAGTGGAAAGACGTCAAATTTTTTTATAAAGACCTGGATTCTGTTTAACATGTATTATTAGGATTGGCTAAAGAGAGAATGATATCTCACGAATTTAGAGAAGGATAGAGAGGGAAGATTTATGTTTTTTGAACGAGAAAAAAAAAACATAAATCTTACAAAAATGAGTTTTGAGACAGGGGAAGTTTAAGGTCGCGTGAGGATTTAATTGTCCAGTACAGTGATAACTTTTTATTTTTTTTAAATGCCCAATTACATTATATTAGCTAATATCCCTGTTTACATGATATCAACTAGCTAATGTTGGGCTACCCCATTTATTAGAGACATATACATCTTAAAGATGAAAACCTAAATTCAAACCTGCACAAAGGTGATTAATTAAAGATTATTAGAGTTATAGAGTAGGAACAACTTGTTCCTACACTAATACAACCCGCCAACCCGACCCAAACTCGACACGAAAAAAACAGGTTTGGGTCGACTAAAACGACCTGTTTTAAAAAACAGGTCGAGTTCGGGTTGACCGGTATTAAAAACAGGTCTGGTTTGGGTTGACCCATTCACCCATTTACTATTTAAGAAAAAAACTTTTATATTTTTGTTTTTTTTTTCCGTTTCTATTTGAATTGTCTAGTTATATTTATGTTAGTTTTGACACATTACATTATTTATTTGTCACATTCATATTCATCATTAAACATGTTATCGATAATCTGCTGAAAATCTAACAACTCGCTTATAAATTGTCAACTTGTATGACTCATTTAAAAATACGGGTTAAACGGGTCGGGTTCGGGTTGACCTGAATTTATATGGGTCGGGTTAGGGTTGAAATCTTTGACCTAAATATTAATATGGGTCGAGTTCGGGTTGAACATTTCAACCAATCAACCCGCAACCTGTCAACCCGCCAACCCATCAACCCGACACGATTGACACCCCTAGGAACAAGTGTTGTCATTAAGAAAACATGATATCAATTAATATCGTGAAACTTACGCAGTTTTATTGATATGTCAATCCCTTTTAGTTCATTTAAATGATCCTGGGCAGGGGTGATTAGTTTAGGATCATTATAGTTAAAAAGTAGGAGTAAGTGTTGTCATTAAAAATTATAATATCAATTAATGTAGTGAAATTTAAGTTGTTTTAACGTTGTAGGATATGATTGGAACCCCTAGAGGCTCTATTGTGACACTTCAGCGCCACATCACCAATAGAGTCCTCCTTTAAGGGTGGTAGGGGCGCCCACCACTCACCACTCACCCATCACTCACAACATCCAATCATCATACGTCACGTTATCGAGCCAAATTCCATCACTAGTGATGGATTTTACTAGGGGTGCCCATCACTCCATCACTAGTGATAGGTTTTTTTTTTTCCTTTTTCTTTTTTTCCTTTTTCTTTTTTCTTTTTTATTTTTAAATTACAAATTAACAATACAATTTATTTATAAATTATAAATTAACAATAAAACAATAAAATTATAAAATTGATTTAAATAAAAATAATATTTCTAAAAATACAACTAAAAAATAAAACATATAAAATTAAAAAGATACATAAACAAAGTCTACTCTTCGTCCGAATCCGGAAATTCCAAACCTAAAGAACCTACATATTCAATTAGATCATATCTCAACCGAAAGTGAAGGTCTTCACTGCGCAAGTCTTGGTGGACATTTTCTGGAACGTGATTTTGTGTTGGAGGATCCGGCACCCAATCTAGAGAAATTGCACGTCCGTCTTCATTGATTAGCATATTGTGCAATATGATGCATGCATATACTATGCTATGGATTGTTTTTTTATTCATCGCACGAACCGACCGTCCTAGTATCCCCCATCTACTCTTTAAAACTCCAAAAGCCCGCTCAACATCTTTTCTTGCCGATTCTTGCAACTTCTTGAACGCCTTTTCTTTAGGCTCGGTAGGAAATGAAAGGGCTTTCACAAAAACAGACCATGATGGGTAGATACCATCCACAAGTAGAAAGCCTCGTCTGTAATATTTTCCGTTAACCATAAACAGACAAAAAGGTGCGGTACCATCTGTTACGTTTTGAAACAACGACGATGTATACAAAACATTGATGTCGTTGTTTGAACCGGGAACACCAAAATACGAATGCCAAATCCATAAATCATTCGAAGCCACCGCTTCAAGTAAGATGGTCGGCCTTTTAATGTCACCCCTAGCACACGCCCCTCGCAACTCTCTTGGACAATTTCTCCACTCGATATGTGTACAGTCGATGCTACCGAGCATCCCAGGAAAATGTCATCTAGCCTCATGTGCGGCTTAAAGACGTGAGATGTCGTGTCTCGTCGGTCTACGTAGAAACTCTTTGGCATACAACTTAATGATGGCGTTACAAAAAAAATTGCAAACACTCTCGCGAGGTTCTTTCAGACATTTATAAGTATTCATCAAATGATCGGGAGGGTTACCTGTCGCAAGTTGGCGTATGGCGGACGTGCATTTTTGTATCGGAGTGAAACTACGTTTGCCCCTCCCGTCGTAACGTTCTTGAAACCATTGTTCGCTCGCTTCAATGTCTCCGACAATCTTTAAAAATAATTCCTTTGGCAAATGAAACCGCTCCCTAAAAGTTTCGGCATGGTAGACCGGATTCTCCACAAAGTAATCACTTATTGACACCTCGTTGGCATGTATTCGATCACGACCAACCATTTTCTTCTTCGGACGGCTCGAGCCTTCAAGCACGTGGTACACCTTCTCAAAAAATTCAAGTGTGTCGTTGTCTGAAGACGTTTCGCTTTCGCTATCCATCGGAAACGAATCGGAAGAAGATGCCATTGAAGAAATATAGAAATTTAAAAATTTGGGTAATGAGATTGTAGGTAAAGGTTTTGGGTGAGAATTGTATATAAATAGATGTGTATATATATAATCAAAAAGTAAAAAAAAAAAACCACCTCAAACGGTAAAGAGCCAATGGTCAACAACAAGTCCAACGGATAGTTTTTGATTTGAAAACGCGTTGCCGGCACCACTCGTTAATCTCACCACGCGTAGTGGTGGTGACCGGCGGTGGTGTTCCACGGGTTATAACGCGTGATGGTTGGACCATCACGCGGCGCCCCGACCACTCTAACAACAAAGTTATGGGATAAGACCCCCCATTTCATTAATTGCGTCCCCTTTTCATCAATACCTATAACTAATACACACACATCTCGTGAATGCTAGCTATTGTGTTAGCAGGGGGTCAATAGTGCCCCCTATAGCGCCTACGATATGAGAGTGGGGGCGCTATTGTTGTTTTTGAGCTAAGATGGCCTAGGCTTAGCGCCTCATAACGCACAACTTAGTGATGTATATCAACTTCTTTTAGTTCATTTAAATGATTCATAATACATAAGGGTTTTCATTGCATTTATCAGGATGGGGGATCTGATTTTTGATAAAAAGAAAAACTATTACTCGGTAAGTTTCTTGATCCAGACTATTTAGTTACAACATGGTTTTTTAATGTACTGATTGATTTTCGTATATCAATTAGGTTTTTGATGAGGAAAAGGGTAAATATATATTTGATTTTCGTATATCAATTAGGTTTTTGATGAGGAAAAGGGTAAATATATATTAGGTAGGTAGATTGACACGTCGGATTTCGATAAGGTTGCCACCTATAAATTGGGTGACGTGGCATTACACTTTATGTTTTAAATAATGCAAAAGTTCGTGTTCTAACTTCTATTCGAGCATCATTAAATAATCAATTATTAATTACTTAAATTATAATTTAATATTCACCTATTTTTTAAGTAATTTAACATTAAAAAGGCCATTATACTTTATTCCAAAAAAGTGTTCGTGACCTAAAATATTTAGTATAGTATTTTTTTTTACATAAAAATGGTATCTATGTCTTGTCATGATTACCGTGTTTGTCCGTTTTTTAAAAGCGTCCATTTTTTTAACGAGATTAAACTATCATTTGTGTGGATTTTATATTTTATATTTGTTTTCAAAATTTGAAATGAAAATGTCATTTAAACGTAGTTTATTGTTTTTACTTTGTTTTCAACCTTAAAAGTGATGCTAAAAACCAACTATTTTATCGTTTTATATAAACACGGTTCCTTGACGTTTTTGCAAATACGTAGTAAAAAGAATGTATATAAGGGAGATCATAGATTGTCATTTATAATATGGTGGTTGTCGTTGTTTGTTAGAATATGAAAGTCTCGTTGATGTTTGTTGGAAATTTTGTGAATAGATATTTAATATATTTATAATTAAATGAAATTATAAATATTAATTAGAATCTTCAGGATGAAAAACTCTTAGAGTAGAGTTTTTATGTCACTTGATTAGTTTTTATTAGACTTTTTATTTCTCTAATTAAATCACTAATTAAGTGAAACTTTTATTAGAGTTTATGTCTCTAATAAAATCACCAATTTAAAGAAACTCTTGTAACCCACAACTCTTGTATAAATGGTAGGCTATGTGCCTCATTGGAAGAATGAGAAAAATACTAGAGAAGGGTTACAAGAAAAATACATGAATACATGGAGAGTTCTTGGAAAGATGAAATACTTGAAGACCCATGTGTTGGGTACTTAGAGATATATGTTTTCTCTATACGATTTCATCGCCTTCGTATTATAATTTTCCACAAGTTCAAACATTATAATTCTATCCAGTGTAACCTTGGGTGTGTGGCCATCTCCGGCAGTACATACTGCTTCGGCTGTGATACCCTGGTAAACAGTCGCGTCGTCTTTAGTAGAGTCGCGAAATCTGTTTTAAGAGAAGCGTGTTGAACACGTGCCTCAACCAAAACTGTCAATAATTTTTTGTTTGTCTTGTACTCGCAGTTTCAAACAACAAGGTGCAGTTGAATTTTTCCAAATACGTCGACTTGAATCAAGATTGGTACAATGTATTTGTATTTCATTTATTTTTATATAGTTTTGTAACCGGATTGTACTATCATATTTCCTATGAATAACGAGAGTCTCGTCATTATATATTTCATAATATACTTTAATAAAAAATGAACCTAGTTCCTACAAACTTAAAACAGATTTCGTGAGATTGTTGCTACAATCTTAAACTTTATAAGTATTTTAGGTTCACAAAGGATTTATTATAAAAAAATATTTTTAGAGATTATGATCTTATAAATATTTTTCTTTGGGAAATATGTATGTAGTACAACTTGGTGTGTTTGGATTTATTGAGATTGTGGTACAATCATAAATCCTATATCGTGGTATAAAATGAATAGTTTTGGTTCAATCGTTTGCTTTTGAAACGATTTTGTAATCGTTAATTTTTTCTAACCTTTGTGTTAGAATGAGTTTATTGTGTAAAACCATACGTTTTTTGTAAACGTTAAATTTATCTAACTTGTGTGTTAGACCGGAATTATGGGTGTAAACCATATTATAAACATTAAATTCTCTTGAGTAGAATTTTCGAGAAAAAAAAAAAAAAAGAATTTCCATGTCTTTAAATAAGAGTTTTATGTTACTTGATTGGAGTTTTATGTCTCCATTTAAGTCTTTATTTAAAGTAGACTCTTCATCCACCCATGAATTGATATGAACAATAAGTATTATAATGATTTTTTGTAATCATTTGTCTTCTAACATGTGTGTTAGAAACGTTCATGGAAAGCGTTAGTTTGGAAGCAATTTTTTAGTTGTTCATTTTCTAACTTGTATATTGGAAATGACTTATTTATTTGGACAATATATATGTGTTTATAGCAAGTCGAATTAACATTTTGTGTAAATGTTAATATTTCTAACGTGCGCGTTAGAACTTCGTTCATTTTAACATGATTGTTAAAAATGGTTAAAATACAAATGCTTTGAAATGTTTTATGTAAACATTTTATATAAGTAATTTGTTGTAGCATTGATTTCAATGAATATAAACACTTATGTTATGTTTTGTATGGTTTAGAAATAGAATGTCATAATTGAAGTTGATTGGTTTCAAGAATTAAATCACCATAAAGTGATGATGGTGTTGTTATATGACTTTAATGAAATTAAAATCTTTTACTAGACTCTTCATATGGAAGTTAAACTCTTAAGTAGAGTTTTATGTCAATTTATTAGTTTTTATTAGAGTTTATGTCTCGAATAAAATATCTAACTAAGTGAGACTTTTCTCCAACCCATGTCTCTTATATTAAAAGTAGGCTATTTGCCTAACTTGATGAGATTAGAAAATACAAGAGTAAGACTTAAATCACCATAACGTGATGGTGTAATTGTGTGGGATTTATTACGAACTTTAATTTATGATTTCTAAATCCAAAGGGTCATGTTTTATATATATATAATGACTTAAATTTTCTAACACATGTGTTAGAAAATGTGTATCACAAATACAATGTTAGAGATTGTACATTGTATAAGCCATAATGAATGGAAATGTTTTATGTAAACATTTAATTGCCTATGCATGTGTGCATTAAAAACGATGAGAAATTGTTTATTTTATAAACTTTATCATTGGAAAACGTTCGATTCTATAACATGCCCGCTATAACATATATTTTCTAACTTGTGTGTTAGAAAACGTTTAGTATATGCGTAGTAAGACTAAACAATATAAAACCATTTGATATTATGGTTTTTAATTTATGTTATCATAAACTGTAATTGACATTAATGGTTTGCTACTCTTGCTAGAAGTAGCATTTGTGATAATCACATGGATATTATTTGATGGAAAACAACTTAGTGTTGTTGTGAACAAATTTAATTGTTCAAGTTTACTATTTAAATGTAGCCTTTATAACAACTTGGTGTTGTTTTGAGCATAATTGTTCAAGTTTAAATTTTCACGATGAAATGAGGAACTTGTACTTACAAGTGCATGGAGTATTATTGAGGGAGCACCTCAAGACATGCCATGGGACGATATCGTTGAGATGATTTCGGTCAGAATACAAAGTGTGGAAGATAAAACCACTTTGATATTTGAGTCTACATATCGTTTATGCTTACGTTTAAATTTCAAAAGTGTTTATCACTTATGATTTAGTTTCCAATGTATTTTATTGTTGTGTTCAATATCTTCAGATAACACATGTAATATTTTTACAAAGAAATAAATCACTAATGCTTGTGACGTATAAATTAATTTTGTGGAAAGTAATTCTAATGTCAACTATACATTGTCTAAAATAATATGGTTTTAAACGGATAGTACATGAAAATATTTCGACATAAACAACTTAAGAGTTGTTGCGTTGACTAAAAGTCCAAGACGAGACATCAAATGTGTAACCACATCACGAGAGAGTAGTGAGTGTATTGAGATGAAATACACAAACGAGATTCATGTTGAAGTACTTCGTTAGAAGTCATTGGAAAATTCACAAGTGTGAATTCTAACATATGAAAGAAAAAGTACTATATGTTATTGTATACCCTTGATAAATCTTGCGAGATTTGTTCCAAGTGATTTATTCGTAGACGCGTCTACCACTTGATTATTGTTAGAACTATATGGAGTTTTTATATTCGTGTGGGAGAGAATCCTAAATATACATATCTCCTAAAGAATAACAATAGATGTGTACAAATCACTTATGGCAAAATTATGAATGCCATGTTGTTGAGTGTTGATCTAGTTGACTCTATCTCACACATAATAGTGATTGTAGACGAGGAACATTCATCTTGTCGGTGATGAATGTGTTCGCCAAGTGACTTGGATTAAGACTTATGTTTAAGTCCTTACGAGTCAATGGTAAAACGTTGGAGATCAAAGGTAAACAAGTTATGTTCCTTAATTGAATGATAAATTTTAGCTATGTGCTATACACAATAATTTGTGAGACTTTCCTAAATATTGATGGTTTAGGATTATGAATAAGTCTCATTATTTTGTCTTAACAAGGAATGAATGTTGCAAAGTGGTATTATGATATCTTGGGGCTGTGAAGAATCAGAATGATGCATCTTCTGTTCACATGCTAAAGTATTGTAGTCTAAAGCATGCTAAACTAGTACTTGGTTAATTGTGAGTCTTGACTGAGACTAATTAACTCTAAACATTCAAATGTGTCAGTAAGAATTTGTGTGATAGACAAAGTTGAGGAAGAATTTTCATTCATTATAAGGAAAAAACATGTAACTTTTGAAGAGTTTGTTCGAAAAGCTAATGAGGAGAACTCATTGTCTAGGCTTATTCAAGATGTTGAATTAGAATTATTCTAAGTTCGTGACAAACTTATGGCAATGGCATATGTTGCTTTGGTCAACTCGGAAGCTTATGTAAGCTAATGCAATATGAGTTGAATTCACTGATACAATGAGGTTGATCTTGTTCAATCATATGTGTATAAATGTCGTCATAAGTGAAGTTACGAAAATGTTGATCAAATGGCAAGAAATGTGGGGGAGGATCCATTTAGAAGCAACCCTATAAGGGTGTGTAGAAATGGTTTTCATTACCCATCTGGATGAGATCCTATAACACTTAAATGTGGGGGTGTCTTGCATTTGTATCATAAAAGTTTGGCAATAAGGATTTTGTAATCCAATCTAACATTGCAAACAGACGACTAAGTGGAGGACACAAAGGTCGTAGTGCATAATGGAGATGTGTTTACCTTAAACGATACGCGTATCTTACAAAGACATATGATATAACCAGATTCAGATGGCCACTGAGGTTATAGTCTTAGAAGTTGACAATAGGCAAAATTAACTTACGAGTTAAGAACACATCATGACAACTAATCTCAAATATCCAAAGTTATTTGTTAATGTTATGGATCCAACAACCTTAGGGTTTATTAGAGATCAAGTTGTGAAATGAGACTGAAGCCCATGGAAAAAAGGTATGTGAAGGTCACCTAACTTAGTTGACTAGAGATCCCAAGATCTAAGTTCAATAGGACAACTAACTCATATGCCTAAGGGTAGTCATTGTGGGGGCATAAATGATATGCATAAGCTAGTATATATGGTTACACATACCCCCAAAGTATAAAAGGGTGTTTAAATACGTCCTAGTCTACTCCTATGATATTCAGTGACAAAGAGTAAGGCTAAGCATAATATGTGGTAAATGATTTGGATAAATCACGATAACCACAATGCTTTTAATGATCTAAGGAGAATCACCTATGTTAGAGAGAAATGTGGTCGTTTCTAATGGAATTGAGGGCACAATTTCTAGAGCTCTCGCAGAACCAGGAAAGTGTTCCATGACCATTACTGGACACGACTATGAGGAGATGACCCGGCTAGGGAGAGTCTTGTGTGAAGTGTATTGTCGTCTACACAAACGGCAGACGAGTTCAAAGACATCGAGATCTACTCAGAGCTAGTGGGCTAAGTGCATTTCATGAGCGAAGGTTCAAAGGGTAACACCTACCTATCGTATGCAAAACTCAACTGTCGAGGTTCCTTTGGAAATTATATGTGATTTGAACGATCTCCATTCATGTGGGGGATTGTTGGAAATTTGGTGAATGGATATTTAATATATTTATAATTAAATGAAATTATAAATATTACTTAGAATCTTCATGGTGAAAAACTCTTAGAGTAGAGTTTTTATGTCACTTGATTAGTTTTTATTAGACTTTTTATTTCTCTAGTTAAATCACTAATTAAGTGAAACTTTTATTAGAGTTTATGTCTCTAATAAAATCATCAATTTAAATAAACTCTTGTAACCCACAACTCTTGTATAAATGGTAGGCTATGTGCCTCATTGGAAGAATGAGAAAAATACTAGAGAAGGGTTACAAGAAAAATACATGAATACATGGAGAGTTCTTGGAAAGATGAAATACTTGAAGACCCATGTGTTGGGTACTTAGAGATATATGTTTTCTCTATACGATTTCATCGCCTTCGTATTATAATTTTCCACAAGTTCAAACACTATAATTCTATCCGGTGTAACCTTGGGTGTGTGGCCATCTCCGGCAGTACATACTGCTTCGGCTGTTGTACCCTGGTAAACAGTCGCGTCGTCTTTAGTAGAGACGCGAAATCTGTTTTAAAGGAAGCGTGTTGAACACGTGCCTCAACCAAAACTGTCAACAATTTTTTGTTTGTCTTGTAGCGGAGTTTCAAACAACAAGGTGCAGTTGAAGTTTTCCAAAGACGTCGACTTGAATCAAGATTGGTACAATGTATTTGTATTTCATTTATTTTTATATAGTTTTGTAACCGGATTGTACTATCATATTTCCTATGAATGACGAGAGTCTCGTTATTATATATTTCATAATATATTTTAGTAAAAAAAGAACCTAGTTCCTACAATGTTTTCAAGGGATAGGTGAAAATTTAAGGGGGAGTGGTACGTTTACCCGACCTCTTAGAATATTGATGTAAAATGGAACCGTTGACAAAAAGACTAGACTTCCATACAAGGTTAAAATGACTAAAGGACTTTTTAGTAACATACTATATCGACCTAAGCCAATGCCACCATCTTTGTGCATCGTGACAATGCAACTACATGGTCCAAGATAAACAATCAAGTGTGCAATTGAAAGTCCATGCATACTAGGCTTAGTTGTCACACCCTCAAATTTAACTTGCGTAATTTTATCGCGAGGCGTATGACAAACCAGGATCCAACCACTAATCATGTTGAACTAATAATAAATAATTGAGAAATACTTAACTATCACATTCAACATGAATAGTGATTGTACTTTAAATTTTCTAAAATGGAAGTTTAAGTTTATCAGCGGAAGCAAAAAGTATATAAAAATCCATACATGGTAAAAACCCACAGTTGTTTTGCATAATAAAATAAAAGAGTTTGCTAAAGCAATTACTCTCCAAGATGCATGTCCTCATATGTGCCGTACCTAACGTCATGTAAAGCATGTTTAAGCGTATCAACAAAAAGTTGGTGAGTTCACAGTCTTAAGTTCAATGGAAAGTAAATTTGAATACGGAAGTTATAAAAGGATGTCATGGGTAGCTAACCCATTGTTAAGCAACTAAACTGGTGATACCGAATACTAACAGTGTAAGTTTTTGTGTCCTACATCAATGTCTACAGGCATTGATGGAAAGTAAGAGTCAAGAGTTCACTCCTGACTCCCAGCATGGTGTGAATTTGGTCAAACGTAATAGTGCTATCAACTAATACTCCGTTTGCCACCCGAAAACTGATCGGTATAAAGACATCACGTCCCCAAACACTCTGTAACTGTCACACCCCGTATTTCCAACACAATCCCGATGGGCCCGGGTGGGGAGTATTGTGACGTAAGATTGGTATCATCATGGTCAAACATATACAGCACACCGGAAGTCTGAATATTAAATATTATTACAAACCATAGAGTTTAAAAGTCTATAAAGTAAATACATGGTTTGCAATATTAGATCCACAGGCGGATCGAAAGTACAAAAATGATATTCTCCGACAGACTTTAGGCTTAACTAAGAACTTGCAAAATTCTCTACGTCGTTACCAAGCAGCTCCTAGCCTATTCCGTGTCGAAACCTGTCACTTAGCCTTTTTGGAAGATACATCAGTTTTCACTGGTAAATACATTTAACCGACTCATTTTGAAAATATTTAAAATTTGTTTAGGTGCATTGAGCACGGAAATATTTTATAACCTGGGATAATTCAAAATGATCTTGTTTACAGTTTTACAGGTCTGTCAATACATATGGGGTCCGGTGCTGAAACCGAATAACCTGATTAACCGACACACCACTTAATTTCAATAAAACCCACGAAGGAGTATAAAAAATATTTATTTAGCATTAGCATCTGTCAGGTGTATGCCTACACCCCGCGCTTAGGTCGTGGCCATTAGTAACTTCAATGAGCCAAGGATATCCAGGACACGGTCGAGTTAACCCCCAATGTTTAAGTTATCAGACAATACAGAATAAAACAGGTTATATGATTTAGTAAATCACAATCCGATAAACATGATCCCAATATCCCATACCCGACCAAGCGGTAATATAATACCGTATCCCAAGCATGTATAGGGAAAATAAGCTAAAGTATTTACCTGAGCTAGTTCTTCTAACAAATAGTAACTCAGCCGATAATCAAGAAGACAATTTCAAAGTATCGATCTACTGGGAGGCTTCTAGTCTGGATTGATGGTATTAATAACCAATTAGAATGCTAACGGGTTTAGGTTGAGTCGTTGATTCGAACCAGTTAGCTTAAAGGATACGTAACGGAACGATACGCTAGATTAAGTGATGGCCGGAAAGAATGTTGTTTAAACCCGACAAGTAATAAGACTTGTATATTTTGGGTAAACATATAACATTCTGGATTTTGATATAAAAATGATAAGGTTAGACCCGTTTCGGTGAATTTACGTAAACTAGTTTAACCGTACGCATATAAGCGATGCCGGGTAACCGGATGAGTCATATACAAGTTTCATGTGCCATTACACTTAAAACATGTTATAATATCAGTAAGATACTAACATGCATACCTGTTATAGTTTTAAAATCGAATTCAGCTTCAAAAGTGTAATTTGGTCAATTTTACGATTCATAAAAAAAGTTGGTGATTAATCTGATTTCATGGTCATATATTATTTACAAAAATATTTATTTTATGATGTTACATCAGTAAGATATGAAATATATGTGTGGTTTATATTTGAAGACCAAACTATGCCCCGAAAGGGTATTTTGGTCATTTCACACATAGATTTGAAGGCTTATTTGGAAATCTGAGCTTATAACTTGTACCTACTGTAAAAATATTTAAAATAAGTTTTATAATCAGTAGGTAACAAGTCTTGATGCTTAGATATGGTTTTAACCCATACTATGCGTCGAAAATTCGATAAAGTCGCTAAATGACGATTTAATCGATGTTTAAGGAAAATTATAGTTTCGATCAGGTTTATATATTCAAAATATTTTATTAACACATAAAATCAGTTTGTAAATGTAACATTTGTGTAAATCGGGTTTCGAAAACCCGCCTCTTTTATCAATCAAAGAATATTTGTTTATGTGTTTAGTTATTTATATAATGATTAAATTTAATGTTTAAAAATAAATTAATGAATAAAATTTAAAGATATAATCCATTAATTAAGAAAAACAAATCAACTAATTAATAATTATTTATAATAATTAAAAAGGAAATAAAAACAACTAAAGAAAAGCGGTTTTAAAAAAAAAATGGGTGAACCGGGAATCGAACCCGGGTTCCCTCGGTCACACACACTGCAACACCACTGGTCTACACACACATGTTGTGTGAATATTAAGATCTTAAAACTCTTATGTCGAATATATGTTGAAACCTGCAACAATTGGCAGCGAATCAAAGACGCGCTTTTCCCTTTCATTTTGAATTCCTCCGACAACTGGCGCCGGGCTATTTTTGGCAAACCGGAATCAATCCGGCTGTCATCTTTCTGGAAATCGCCAATCACTTAAATCGTTTCCAAAAACCGAAAACAAAATTCTCTCCCGTGTATGCCTATATGTAACATTTGTCAAAAAACGGGTTTTCAAACCCGCTCCGTTTGTAATCGAATATCAAGTTATAAATGTTTCGTTTCGTATTTATGTCAATTTTAATTTTAATGATGCATAATTAATAAACAAACTAGAATATAAAAGTTATAATTGATAAAAAGTAAAAATAAAATAAATAAAAAGAAAAATAGGCTGCCGGGACTCGAACCCGGGTCAGCCGGAAAGAGCTCAAAGACTTATCACCCACTCATATAACCACTCCGCCACTTGATGTTTTTTGTGAATTCTAGGAAACAATTAAATTTTATGGTCAATCATGAATCGATCTGGTTACGCTAACTGTAACCGAAATCGGTCACCAAACATCCAAAAACGTTTAATTGTTCGCGGTTTACCGATTATAACCGATACACCGACACCTTCAATCAATTTGATCTTGAATGGACTTGAATTCATAAGTTGATCGGTTTTAATAACCGAAAAATCTGCACTTCCTGATTTACTCAAACCTTAGTCCCCTCTCGCGACCAAAACTCATCTGCAAACCTTCAATTTCAAATTCGCACAACTTTCAGTTCGTCGGAGCAGCTTTTTGAACTCGCCGGACTTTCGCCGGAAAACCGGGTCTTCCATCAGTAAGTCTCTTAATTCTTTCATCGTCTATCAGTTGTTAAGCTATTGCTAACTCAAAACCTTCAATCGGAAACAGTTGCAGACGTCGATATCGAATAATTCACTCTCGCCGGAAAACTTCTGAAAATTCCTATTTTCCGCTGTAAAACGGTATAGTCATTCAAACCTTCTGATAACTCTTGTTTAGTACTTCAATTTAACAATTAGCTAATCCAAAACTGTTAATTTGTTCGCTCAGTCGAAGTTCATAAAAACAGAGCCGACGACTTGCCGGAACTCTGAGATAAATCGTTTCTTCGGTATGTTTACTTCCAAAATCGTCTCTGCCATTTCATTTTAGTCTTTTGAATGTTTGTCAATCGAATTAAACAAGAAAACAATAGAGTAGCCGTAGGCTGTGATTCTGTAACGAAGAAGACGAAGTTAGGTTGATTATAAGTTTAATATAATTTGGATATTATCTCGGGTTAGACACACAGTCCAGCGATGGACTGTGTGCACACATATATCACACGCCGCGAGTTCGATCCTTGATACACACACACTCTCTATAATTAAAATGTTCTTTTTTTGACTGAACCGGATCCTTTCGCAATTAGATGTTAAGTATAATAAAAATCTGTATATTAACCAAGTTAGACACACAGTCCAGCGGTGGACTGTGTGTAACATTAAATCACAGGTCCCGGGTTCGAGACCTGTTGACGGCACCGGTTTGATAATTAAAATCCTTTTTAAAAATAAATGAATTTTGAATAAATTAAAACAGTATATAAATATAATTAAGAACAGAAATATTTCGGGTTAGACACGTAGCTCAGTTGGTAGAGCTGCGTGCACGCGTACGGGAGGTCTCGGGTTCGAGCCTCACCCAGCGCATACATTCACACAATAGAACCGGTCAAACAGTCAATGGTCAATGGTCAACGCAAAAGTCAACATTTTTTTTATATTTTTATTTATTTAATTTAATTTAAAAATCAATTAAAAATACTTAAAAATAATATTTTTAAAGATAGGAAATAGCCTTAAACTCACAAAAATATATCTAAAAATCCTATTAGAATTATTAATAAAATCCACTCATTTACTATACCTTCCGTTATTATTTAGGTTAGTTAATCCTCGTTGATCAATCCTTCAAACTCGTGCGCATCTCATCATCTCCAACCGAGCGCACCCAATGTGAGTGAATCTCTACAAATTTCCCGTTTTAATCACGTTTTTGGGGTGTATCATGTGTCTTACCATTTATTATATTTAAATCATTGTGCATACATCATACCATGAACAAATGTGTATTCAGCTTGTATCAACTGTTGTGTGGTTATTGTTTAGATTTAATTTATTATTTTTAGTACATGCAATTTCATAGGCCGCCGCTCCCCATTACATTATGAGCGTTGAGCAGTTCCCCATTATATTATGAGCGTGAACCTGGCGTTGCCAACATACGATCGGCTCCGTTTGATTGAGCCTTGATCGCACAGACATTCATCATAGGCCGTCCGTTCCCCATTACATTATGAGCGTGAACGTGACGTTGCCAACATATACAGTTTCATTAATGTTATATATTCATGCAAGTTCATATGTTATTGTTTGTGGATTGTTATTGTTATTGTTAGATTATTTACATTTGCTCGCATATGACTATTGCACAATTTTTCCTTGCTAAAAATAACAAGAAATCAAAAATAAATGTTTAACTAACAAGGTTCACTCGCCAACTTATGTTGACCCAAAACCCCCCATTTTTACACATGATACAGGTGAACCAGCTGCAGCAAGAAACACATAGGATTGGCTTAGAAGAATAAACTGGTTTAGAGCTTGGATTGTTTAGTTGATTATTTTTCTTTGTATTTGTATGAACATGTTTGGATTATTGAGAATGAAATTTTGACTTAAATAAATATGAAACATATTAGTAAATATCATGAGCTTTGGTGATAACCCAATTATGCCCCGACTCTTATTCCGCTGCGGGTCGGGGTGTGACACTATAAATGTTGCACCTCTGTCACGACTAAACTCGCTCACACCCTCGAGAACCTACACTCCTCCAAGATCGTTGTATCGCCAGAAACTTTCTTTCGCCGGATTTTTCGCCGGAAAACACCCTCTACCAATCGGTAATATTTTCCTTTCAAATTTCAATTTGTATAGTGTTCTTGCATCATATTAGTATAACAATCAAGATTAATTGTTATTGAAAGTTAAAAAGAAAATGTGTTCTGGTTCAGTCTAAACGAAGAAGATGAAGCAATAGTTTGAATATTTATACATTTTAAAACGGGTTGTAATCGGGTTACGCACCCAGCCCAGTTGGTCGGGCCGGGTGCAATCCCACTTCGGGACACTGGTTCGAGACCCTCTGTTTAGCGGTTTAGTTGATTTCAAAACCTTTTTAACTACTTAAGTCAGAACTGCATTAAACATTATATAAATATATTTAAATTCCAAGTATTAACGGGTTAAATACCCAGCCCAGTTGGTTGGGCTGGGTGCAAGTAACAGAGGAGGTCCCGGGTTCGAAACCCTTGGTGCGCACCCGGTTCGAATCGTTTATTCTCTTTTTAAAATTTAAGCAGAATTGAATGAACTTAATTGGTGTATAAGATTAATTAAAATCCGGATTCTTACGGGTTAGACACATAGCTCAGTTGGAAGAGCTGCGTGCACGCAACCGCGAGATCTCGAGTTCGACTCTAGTCACACGCAATCCAATTCCTCTAAAAACTGGTCAGATCTGACCGTCAGATCTGACAACTTTTTTTTTATATATTTTCTTTATTTATTATTTTATTTCACTTTATTTATTTCCTCTTTATTGTAATCCCTCAATTAAAATACTTTTAATTTTTTTTCCATTAATATACATACCTTATACTTTAAAGAATTTTGTTTAAATTCAACAAAAATAACCTAAAGGTCTAAACAAAGATTTTTTAACCTAAATATTAAATTATTTATTTATCGCGTTACTATTTCTAGGTTAGTACTTTCTCGTTGGTGAACCACAACTCGTGCGCTATTTTTCCCGCTCAAGAATACGCACCCAATGTGAGTGAATCTCTACAAATTCCCCGTTTAATCACGTTTTGGGGTCTATCATGTGTCGTATTATTTCTTTATTTTATTTAACATTTGTGCCTATATCATTCGTGATCAAATGTGTATTGCTTGTAGTGTGGTTTATATGTGGATACATTTTATCATTTCAGTGCACTTATTTCATTAGGCCCATTAGTTCCTCGTGGGATACGGGTTGAGCATCAGGTGCCTCATTAGATCGGCTCCGTTTGATTGAGCCTTGATCTCAGATACATCATCATTCATGTCATGTATTCATTCAATGTGGTTTGTGATTGGTTACATATATACATTTGCTCATATGTGATTTATGCACAATTTTATTTAAATAAACATAAAAAAATCAATTATTTAAATTTTTTATCAAGGTTCACTCGCCAACTTTTGTTGACCCAAAATTTCCTCAGTTTTACGCATGATACAGGTGATCAAGTTGAGGAATGAAACACTTAGGATGGCCTTGAAGAATAAACAAGCTATTTCGTTGGAACAAGCATTTATATTTCTATTTGTGATTGTATGAAATTTTGTTGGATATTTAAATTTTAATTTGAATTTAATAAATATGAAACTTCTTAGTAAATATCATGAGCTTAACCCAATCATGCCCTGACTTCTATTTCTGCTGCGGGTCGGGGTGTGACAGATTGGTATCAGAGCCCGTGACTATAGGGATATAGGATTGGTTATTAGACCCTTAGAGACTATACTATAATTGATTAGATTCTAATTGTTTATGTGTTACATGCAAAAAATTCATGATGTTTATTTGTTTCATGTTTATATTCACACACAACATTATGCAAACATTCTCACACGTACATGTTAATATGCAATGCTAATCATAGATCATACCCTTTTATCATATTATATCTATGAAAGCGCACACCTCACAATTTCATAATTTCCGTTATTTCTTTTCGAAGATTTTTGCAATGTTTTCATATTTTTCAAATCACATCAAAGTGAGTTTTCACGACGGGCATGTAGTAACTGGAAGGATACGAGTACCGGTAGTCGGAACGTCCTGTCTAGGCTTGGCATTCGTATAAATCCAAAATAAAGGACCAGTTTGCCTACCTGGTGACTAACGATGAGAGTACGAAGGACCTATTAGGCCAAAGCATGCTATACCAAACGTCGTGTGAACTAACCCCACTTTGAGCTGTCATTGTGTCCACACCTGGACACCCTCCGACCATACATCTCGCAATCATGTTTTACGATTTTCATTCGGGTGGTGCGAGTGTTAACCCGCCGACACCAATGTTAATCCTACCAAGCCCAATAGTCATGGGGCCCACATGACTATACAGGCAATGGTATGGGGACATTTGGAGGCCAAACATGAGCAAACTCAAGACATCCTATGGATGTAGTTAAATTATTTTCAGTTACTATGTTTTCATTCTTTTTACGACACATGACACCTAGGAAATTCTTGAACTCACAATCTCCCTACATATATTCATGTAGATGTCTGCTAGGCAATTACGTGGAGGTAGAAGGTCAGGAAGGTCAAACGAACGCTTGGCCACGCAAATTGCTAAACAAATGGCCGCAGTGCTTCCTGACATCGTACTACAAGTTCAACAAGCTCTCACCGCTAATCCCATCAACTCTCCCAACCAAGAAGACCAAAGCGTCGCCAACCCTCCTCCCAAAACCCCCAAATGCACCTACAAACACTTCAAGTCCTGTGATCCTCCAAAATATGAAAGGACTGAAGGTGTCACCGCTCTCCTTCACTGGTTTGAGGAGATGGAAAACACCTTTCTCAATTGCGACTGTCCCGAGTACTGTAAGGTACGTTACGCGACTGGAAGATTGTTTGGGGTAGCCCTTACCTGGTGGAACACGGAAAAAGGAAAGCGAGGTGTAGACGATGCCATGGCCTTATCATGGGAGGAATTAAGAGAGATCATGACAAGACGCTTCTGCCCTAGAAGCGAGATCAAGAAGCGTGAAGATGAATTCCATTCTCTAAAGCAAAAGGAAAGAGATCACACCTCCTACAAGAAGAGGTTTCTTGAGTTGAACCAAATGGTTCCCAATCTGTTCACCCCATTATACCGCTTAATTGAGCACTACATTCGAGGCCTCCCCTCGAAAATCCAAGATTCGGTTTTAAGCACTTCGCCTGCAACACTCGAAGCCGCAATGGAGTTAGCTACGGAACTCACTGAAAATCGCATTCGAAATGGCAAATTTAAAGATGAGAAGAAGAAAACACCCATTGAGACCCCAATTCCAAACCACTCAGGTTCATCCTCGAAGTTTGCTGGTAAGAGGAAGCGAAATGGCAAGAACTTTGCTGTCACCCAAACCAACCCTCCCATCACTGCTGCTCCAATCACGCAAGTCGCCCCTCCAGCCGCACCATTCAAAAGGCCATACACTGGCCCACACCCAAAGTGTAACCGTTGCCAATACCATCACCTTCCTGAAAACCCTTGCCAACATTACACAAGTTATGGTCGTGCGGGTCACACTATCCAAACCTGCCGTACCCTTCAGTGATCGAACCGCAGTCAACCTCGAACCCAAACCCAAAATCAAATGGTGGGCCAAGCCCAACAGCCCTTACTTCTACCACCTGCACAACTCACAGCCCAACCTTACTACCAACCCAACTACCCCATGATGCAATCCATGCGAGCCTGTTTCAATTGTGGGGACCCAAACCACTTCAGGAACACTTGCCCATGCCTGGTGAACATCATCCATGCCCAAGCTCAAGCAAACCCGGTAAACCAAGCTAACCAAGCTCCTCCACCTGCTAGAGGAAGAGCTTTCAATATCAACGCCAACCAAGCCAGGGCTGACAACAATGTGGTCAACGGTACGTTTCTCATAAATGGTAGTTATGCATCCATATTATTCGATACTGGTGCGGATAAGAGCTTTGTGTCTTTAGAATTCGAACCTATTCTCACCAACCTCGTGACAATCTTGTTGAATCTCTGATGGTGGAAGTTGCTGACAGAAAACCCACTTCATTAAATTCTATTATACGCAATTGTACTCTCACCCTAAATGATCACGATTTTTCAATTGATCTCATTCCTATGAAATTGGGAAGTTTCGATGTTATCATCGGCATGGACTGGCTCAGCCAGCATCACGCTGAAGTGGTGTGCCATGAAAAGTTCATTTGTATTCCTCTCGCCGACGGCCAGACACTACGTATCTTTGGGGAAACTCCTTCGAAAGGGCTCAAATTGATGTTCTGCCTTCAAGCCCGAAGTTATCTTTGCAAAAATTATGTCGCATTTCTAGCTCACGTCGTCAAGAAGGAAGGCAAGGAAAGGAAGCTCGAAGATATTCCAATTATGAAATAATTCCCGCAAGTTTTTCCCGACGAAGTTTCAGGACTTCCTCCTGTGCGAGAAGTCGAATTTCGAATCGATCTTGTGCCTGGCGCTACACCGGTCGCAAAATCTCCCTATAGATTAGCCCCATCCGAGATGCAAGAGTTGGCCAGCCAACTGCAAGAGCTGACTGACAAAGGATTCATATGTCCTAGCTCATCGCCTTGGGGTGCGCCCGTTCTTTTTGCGAGGAAGAAAGATGGAACGTTTCGCATGTGCATTGATTATAGAGAACTCAACAAGTTGACGGTTAAGAATCGCTATCCACTGCCTCGTATTGATGACCTTCTAGACCAACTTCAAGGCGCCACCTGTTTTTCCAAAATCGACCTTCGTTCTGGTTATCATCAGCTTAGAGTGCGTGAAGAGGATATTCCAAAAACTGCCTTCCGAACTCGTTATGGTCATTACGAGTTCATGGTTATGCCCTTCGGTTTAACCAACGCCCCCGCTGTCTTCATGGATTTGATGAATAGGGTATGCAAACCCTATCTCGACCGTTTCGTCGTAGTCTTCATCAACGACATTCTTATCTACTCCAAGTCAAAATCCGATCATGAGCGACACCTTCGACTCATTCTTACACTCTTAAGGACTGAAAAGCTTTACCCTAAGTTCTCAAAATACGAATTCTGGTTAAGTGAGGTACAATTCCTTGGTCATGTCGTCAATGACAAAGGGATTCATGTCGATCCTTCGAAAATCAAGGCAGTACAAGAATGGCAAGCGCCACATACCCCTACCGAAGTTATGTCATTTCTTGGCTTGGCTGGTTACTACCGACGCTTCATTGCCAATTTTTCCCGTATCGCCGTTCCGCTCACGGCCTTGACTCACAAGGGAAAACCCTTCATTTGGGGACCTTAGCAAGAGGAGGCCTTCCAAACTTTAAAGCAAAGACTTTGTGACGCCCCTATCCTTACACTCCCTGAGGGTTGCGATGACTTTGTGGTTTATTGCGACGCATCAGGGCAAGGTCTAGGCTGTGTATTGATGCAAAAAGGAAAGGTGATAGCCTATGCCCCTAGGCAACTCAAAGTTCATGAGAAAAATTACACCACCCACGACCTGGAACTTGGAGCCGTTGTGTTCGCTCTCAAGATATGGAGACATTATCTTTACGGTACTAAGTGTGAAATATACACTTACCACAAGAGTCTCCAACATATCTTCAATCAAAAAGAGTTGAATATGAGGCAACGAAGATGGGTCGAACTGCTCAACGATTACGACTGCGAGATTCGGTATCATCCTGGCAAGGCAAACGTGGTGGCTGATGCGCTCAGTCGAAAGGGATATGCGAACTCTATTCGTCTTTTATGTTCGCAAATCATAACCAAAATCAAGGATCGAATCCGGGCAGCTCAACATATCTCTGTAATGGAAAATGACGTACGCGATGAGCTGTCATGTGGAGCTGAACTCAAAATTGAGACCAAATCCGACGGTATTCTATATTATTTAAACCGCATATGGATCCCCGATCGCGACAACCTTCGTGATTTCCTCATGAATGAGGCACACAAAACACGATACTCTGTACACCCAGGAGCCGATAAGATGTATCAAGACCTACGATACACCTACTGATGGCCTGGCATGAAAAAGGATATCGCTGTTTTTGTTTCGAAGTGCCTTACATGTTCCAAAGTGAAAGCTGAACATCAAAGACCTTCAAGACTTCTAGTCCAACCCGAAATACATGTATGGAAGTGGGAAAACATAACCATGGACTTCATTACCGGGTTACCTCGCACCTCTAGTGGGTATGACACCATATGGGTAATCATTGATCGTCTTACAAAATCAGCTCATTTCATTCCGATTCGCGAGGACTTCAAGAACGAGAAGCTGGCTCGTATCTACATCAGCGAGATCGTAAGCCGTCATGGTGTACCATTAAGCATCATTTCAGACCGTGATGGTCGTTTCACTTCACGAACATGGCGAGCCGTACAAACCGCTTTGGGTACACGGTTAGACCTTAGCACCGCCTTTCACCCTCAAACTGATGGTCAATCTGAACGCACCATCCAAACCCTTGAAGACATGCTTCGAGCATGTGTCATAGACTTCAAAGGGAACTGGGACGCTCATCTACCGTTAGTCGAGTTTTCGAACAACAATAGCTATCATTCAAGTACCGGCATGGCTCTTTTCGAAGCTTTATATGGTCGTAAATGCCGATCTCCAGTATGTTGGCACGAAATTGGTGAAGCGCAAATCACCGGACCTGAATTGATTCAAGAAACAACCGACAAAATCATTCAAATACGAAACAATCTTCTAGCGGCTCAAAGTTGTCAAAAGAGTTATGCTGACAAACGACGAAAGCCCTTGGAGTTTTGTGTTGGTGATCAAGTACTTTTGAAAGTATCACCGTGGAATGGAGTGGTTCGTTTTGGCCAAAGGGCAAGCTAGCACCACGCTACGTAGGACCTTTCAAGATACTCGAAAGAGTAGGACCTGTAGCCTACAAGCTTGACCTACCAGAAGAACTCAACAGAATGCATCCCACATTCCACGTATCAAACTTGAAAAAGTGCCTCGACACCAATGTTAAATCCTACCAAGCCCTTTATCATGGGGCCCACATCATACGGGCAAGGTTGGGGACTTTTGGAGGCCAAAACATGAGCAAATTCAAGACTCCTATGGAGTAGTTAAATTATTTTCTTTTACTATGTTTTCATTCTTTTACGACACATGAACCTGGGAAATTCTTAAAACTCACAATCCCCCCTACATATATTCGTAGAGTTGCTAGGAATTTTTTGGAGGTAGAAGGTGGGAAGGTCAAACGAACGCTTGGCCACGCAAATTGCTAAAAAAACCCGCTGCTTCCTACATCGTACACAAGTTCAACAAAGCTCCCCAAACCTTTTAATCCCATCAACTCTCCCAACCAAGAAGACCAAAAAGCGTCCCCAAACCCTCCCCCAAAACCCCAAAGCACCTAAAAAACATTCAATCCTTGATCCCCCAAAATAGAAAAACGAAGGTTTCCCCCGCTCTCCTTCACGGGTTTAGGGAAAAAGGAAAACCCTTTTTCTCAATTGGCGACTTCCCAGTACTGTAAGTACGTTAGCGACTGGAAGATTGTTTGGGTAAGCCCTTCCCCGGGGGAACAACGAAAAAGGGGAAAGCGGGGTGTAACGATGCCAGGCCCTTTATCATGGGAGGAATTAAGAGAATAGACAAGACGCTTCTCCCCTGGGAAGCAGATCAAGAAGCGTGGAAGATAAATTTCCTTCTCAAAGCAAAAGGAAAGAATCACACCTCCTAAAGAAGAGGTTTTTTGAGTTGAACCAAAAGGTTCCCAAATTTTTCACCCCATTATAAAACCGCTTAATTGAGCCCTACATTCGAGGGGCCTCCCCTCGAAAAAACCAAGAAACGGTTTTAAGCACTTCCCTGCAACATCGAAGCCCGCAATGGGGTTTGCTACGGGAAATCATGAAAATGCATTCGAAATGGCAAATTTTAAAAATGAGAAGAAGAAAACACCCATGGAAACCCCAATTCCAAACCACTCGTTTATCCCGAAGTTTTCTGGTAAGAGGAAACGAAATGGAAGAATTTGCTGTCACCCAAACCAAACCCCCCCATCATGTGCTCCAATCACGCAAGGGTCGCCCCTCCCCGCCCACCATTTAAAAACCATACACGGCCCACACCCAAAGTGAAAAACCTTTCCAATACCTCCCTTCCTAAAAACCCCTTTCCAAAAATTACAAAGTTATGGTCGTGCGGGTCACCTATCCAAACCCCGAACCCCTTTAGTGATCGAACCGCATTTAACCTCGAACCCAAACCCAAAATCAAATGGTGGGCCAAGCCCAACAGCCCTTACTTCTACCACCTGCACAACTCACAGTCCCAACCTTACTACCAACCCAACTACCCCATGATGCAATCCATGCGAGCCTGTTTCAATTGTGGGGACCCAAACCACTTCAGGAACACTTGCCCATGCCTGGTGAACATCATCCATGCCCAAGCTCAAGCAAACCCGGTAAACCAAGCTAACCAAGCTCCTCCACCTGCTAGAGGAAGAGCTTTCAATATCAACGCCAACCAAGCCAGGGCTGACAACAATGTGGTCAACGGTACGTTTCTCATAAATGGTAGTTATGCATCCATATTATTCGATACTGGTGCGGATAAGAGCTTTGTGTCTTTAGAATTCGAACCTATTCTCACCAACCTCGTGACAATCTTGTTGAATCTCTGATGGTGGAAGTTGCTGACAGAAAACCCACTTCATTAAATTCTATTATACGCAATTGTACTCTCACCCTAAATGATCACGATTTTTCAATTGATCTCATTCCTATGAAATTGGGAAGTTTCGATGTTATCATCGGCATGGACTGGCTCAGCCAGCATCACGCTGAAGTGGTGTGCCATGAAAAGTTCATTTGTATTCCTCTCGCGACGGCCAGACACTACGTATCTTTGGGGAAACTCCTTCGAAAGGGCTCAAATTGATGTTCTGCCTTCAAGCCCGAAGTTATCTTTGCAAAAATTATGTCGCATTTCTAGCTCACGTCGTCAAGAAGGAAGGCAAGGAAAGGAAGCTCGAAGATATTCCAATTATGAAATAATTCCCGCAAGTTTTTCCCGACGAAGTTTCAGGACTTCCTCCTGTGCGAGAAGTCGAATTTCGAATCGATCTTGTGCCTGGCGCTACACCGGTCGCAAAATCTCCCTATAGATTAGCCCCATCCGAGATGCAAGAGTTGGCCAGCCAACTGCAAGAGCTGACTGACAAAGGATTCATATGTCCTAGCTCATCGCCTTGGGGTGCGCCCGTTCTTTTTGCGAGGAAGAAAGATGGAACGTTTCGCATGTGCATTGATTATAGAGAACTCAACAAGTTGACGGTTAAGAATCGCTATCCACTGCCTCGTATTGATGACCTTCTAGACCAACTTCAAGGCGCCACCTGTTTTTCCAAAATCGACCTTCGTTCTGGTTATCATCAGCTTAGAGTGCGTGAAGAGGATATTCCAAAAACTGCCTTCCGAACTCGTTATGGTCATTACGAGTTCATGGTTATGCCCTTCGGTTTAACCAACGCCCCCGCTGTCTTCATGGATTTGATGAATAGGGTATGCAAACCCTATCTCGACCGTTTCGTCGTAGTCTTCATCAACGACATTCTTATCTACTCCAAGTCAAAATCCGATCATGAGCGACACCTTCGACTCATTCTTACACTCTTAAGGACTGAAAAGCTTTACCCTAAGTTCTCAAAATACGAATTCTGGTTAAGTGAGGTACAATTCCTTGGTCATGTCGTCAATGACAAAGGGATTCATGTCGATCCTTCGAAAATCAAGGCAGTACAAGAATGGCAAGCGCCACATACCCCTACCGAAGTTATGTCATTTCTTGGCTTGGCTGGTTACTACCGACGCTTCATTGCCAATTTTTCCCGTATCGCCGTTCCGCTCACGGCCTTGACTCACAAGGGAAAACCCTTCATTTGGGGACCTTAGCAAGAGGAGGCCTTCCAAACTTTAAAGCAAAGACTTTGTGACGCCCCTATCCTTACACTCCCTGAGGGTTGCGATGACTTTGTGGTTTATTGCGACGCATCAGGGCAAGGTCTAGGCTGTGTATTGATGCAAAAAGGAAAGGTGATAGCCTATGCCCCTAGGCAACTCAAAGTTCATGAGAAAAATTACACCACCCACGACCTGGAACTTGGAGCCGTTGTGTTCGCTCTCAAGATATGGAGACATTATCTTTACGGTACTAAGTGTGAAATATACACTTACCACAAGAGTCTCCAACATATCTTCAATCAAAAAGAGTTGAATATGAGGCAACGAAGATGGGTCGAACTGCTCAACGATTACGACTGCGAGATTCGGTATCATCCTGGCAAGGCAAACGTGGTGGCTGATGCGCTCAGTCGAAAGGGATATGCGAACTCTATTCGTCTTTTATGTTCGCAAATCATAACCAAAATCAAGGATCGAATCCGGGCAGCTCAACATATCTCTGTAATGGAAAATGACGTACGCGATGAGCTGTCATGTGGAGCTGAACTCAAAATTGAGACCAAATCCGACGGTATTCTATATTATTTAAACCGCATATGGATCCCCGATCGCGACAACCTTCGTGATTTCCTCATGAATGAGGCACACAAAACACGATACTCTGTACACCCAGGAGCCGATAAGATGTATCAAGACCTACGATACACCTACTGATGGCCTGGCATGAAAAAGGATATCGCTGTTTTTGTTTCGAAGTGCCTTACATGTTCCAAAGTGAAAGCTGAACATCAAAGACCTTCAAGACTTCTAGTCCAACCCGAAATACATGTATGGAAGTGGGAAAACATAACCATGGACTTCATTACCGGGTTACCTCGCACCTCTAGTGGGTATGACACCATATGGGTAATCATTGATCGTCTTACAAAATCAGCTCATTTCATTCCGATTCGCGAGGACTTCAAGAACGAGAAGCTGGCTCGTATCTACATCAGCGAGATCGTAAGCCGTCATGGTGTACCATTAAGCATCATTTCAGACCGTGATGGTCGTTTCACTTCACGAACATGGCGAGCCGTACAAACCGCTTTGGGTACACGGTTAGACCTTAGCACCGCCTTTCACCCTCAAACTGATGGTCAATCTGAACGCACCATCCAAACCCTTGAAGACATGCTTCGAGCATGTGTCATAGACTTCAAAGGGAACTGGGACGCTCATCTACCGTTAGTCGAGTTTTCGAACAACAATAGCTATCATTCAAGTACCGGCATGGCTCTTTTCGAAGCTTTATATGGTCGTAAAATGCCGATCTCCAGTATGTTGGCACGAAATTGGTGAAGCGCAAATCACCGGACCTGAATTGATTCAAGAAACAACCGACAAAATCATTCAAATACGAAACAATCTTCTAGCGGCTCAAAGTTGTCAAAAGAGTTATGCTGACAAACGACGAAAGCCCTTGGAGTTTTGTGTTGGTGATCAAGTACTTTTGAAAGTATCACCGTGGAATGGAGTGGTTCGTTTTGGCCAAAGGGGCAAGCTAGCACCACGCTACGTAGGACCTTTCAAGATACTCGAAAGAGTAGGACCTGTAGCCTACAAGCTTGACCTACCAGAAGAACTCAACAGAATGCATCCCACATTCCACGTATCAAACTTGAAAAAGTGCCTCGTAACATTTGTGTAAATCGGGTTTCGAAAACCCGCCTCTTTTATCAATCAAAGAATATTTGTTTATGTGTTTAGTTATTTATATAATGATTAAATTTAATGTTTAAAAATAAATTAATGAATAAAATTTAAAGATATAATCCATTAATTAAGAAAAAAAAATCAACTAATTAATAATTATTTATAATAATTAAAAAGGAAATAAAAACAACTAAAGAAAAGCGGTTTTAAAAAAATGGGTGAACCGGGAATCGAACCCGGGTTCCCTCAGTCACACACTGCAACACCACTGGTCTACACACACATGTTGTGTGAATGTTAAGATCTTAGAACTCTTTTGTCGAATATATGTTGAAACCTGCAACAATTGGCAGCGAATCAAAGACGCGCTTTTCCCTTTCATTTTGAATTCCTCCGACAACTGGCGCCGGCTATTTTTGGCAAACCAGAATCAATCCGGCTGTCATCTTTCTGGAAATCGCCAATCACTTAAATCGTTTCCAAAAACCGAAAACAAAATCCTCTCCCGTGTATGCCTATAAATGTGCACCTCATTCACGACTAAACTCGCTCACACCCTCGAGAACCTACACTCCTCCAAGATCGTTGTATCGCCAGAAACTTTCTTTCGCCGGATTTTTCGCCGGAAAACACCCTCTACCGATCGGTAATCTTTTCCTTTCAAATTTCAATTTGTATAGTGTTCTTGCATCATATTAGTATAACAATCAAGATTAATTGTTATTGAAAGTTAAAAAGTTATTGTGTTCTGGTTCAGTCTAAACGAAGAAGATGAAGCAATAGTTTGAATATTTATACATTTTAAAACGGGTTGTAATCGAGTTAAGCACCCAGCCCAGTGGTCCGAAAACCCTCTGTTTAACGGTTTAGTTGATTTCAAAACCTTTTTAATTACTTAAGTCAGAACTACATTAAACATTATATAAATATATTTAAATTCCAAGTATAACGGTTAAATACCCAGCCCAGTTGGTTGGGCTGGGTGCAAGTTACAGAGGAGGTCCCGGGTTCGAAACCCTTGGTACGCACCCGGTTCGAATCGTTTATTCTCTTTTTAAAATTTAAGCAGAATTGAATGAACTTAATTTGGTGTAGATTAATTAAAATCCGGATTCTTACGGGTTAGACACGTAGCTCAGTTGGAAGAGCTGCGTGCACGCAACCGCGAGGTCTCGAGTTCGACTCTGGTCACACGCAATCCAATTCCTCTAAAAACCGTCAGATCTGACAACTTTTTTTTATATATTTATATATTTATTATTTATTCACTTTATTTATTTCCTCTTTATTGTAATCCCTCAATTAAAATACTTTTAATTTTTTTTCCATTAATATACATACCTTATACTTTAAAGAGTTTAGTTTAAATTCAACAAAAATAACCTAAAGGTCTAAACAAAGATTTTTTAACCTAAATATTAAATTATTTATTTATCGCGTTACTATTTCTAGGTTAGTACTTTCTCGTTGGTGAACCACAACTCGTGCGCTATTTTTCCCGCTCAAGAATACGCACCCAATGTGAGTGAATCTCTACAAATTCCCCGTTTAATCACGTTTTGGGGTGTATCATGTGTCGTATCATTTCTTTATTTTATTTAACATTTGTGCCTATATCATTTCGTGATCAAATGTGTATTGCTTGTAGTGTGGTTTATATGTGGATACATTTTATCATTTCAGTGCACTTATTTCATTAGGCCCATCAGTTCTGTCACATACCCGACCCTCACGGAATAAGAGTCGGGCATTAATTGGTTATCACCAAAGTCATGATATTACTAAGATGTTTCATATTTTTAAATTCAAATTACAAACTTAAATATCCAAAACAAAATTCATACAATTATAAAGAAAATGAAACAAATAATTATTCCAAGCATAAGCTTGTTTATTCTTCTAGGCCTTCCTAAGTGTTTTCCCTGTCTCAGCTGTCACCTGTATCATGTGTAAATGGGGAGATTTTGGGTCAACAAAAGTTGCGAGTGAACCTTGATAAAACATTTTTAACTGATTTCTTTTTTATTTAATAAGGAAAATTCGTGCATTAATCACATTGAACAAACATATATGTAAAAAACACAACCACTTTGGATGAGTATACATGAATGATGATGTTTTGAATCAAGCTCAATCAACGAGCCGATCTAATGAGCTTCTGATGCTCAACCCGTATCCCACGGGAACTGATGGGCTAACGAAATGCGTGCACTGAAAGATGATATTCAATCTACATATAAATCACACAATAATGATACCATTTGATCCGATATGATGTATGCACAAGTGTTTAAATAAAGTAAAAGAATAGTACGACACATGATTAACCCCAAAATATGATTAAAACGGAGAATTGGTAAGATTCACTCACCGTGGAGCGTTCTTTGATGATGATGAATGCGCACGGTTTATGATTCACCGACAGAGAAAAACAACCTAATAATAATGAAATGATTCGATAAATAAATAAATTTTATTTGAGATTAATGTCTTTAATTAGTGTTCTTAATGAGATTTTTAGATTTATTTTTGTGAGCTTTAATGAAATTTTATAACTTTAAAAAAACTATTTTTAAGTACTTTAAATAAAATTTTCAATTAAATAAATAAATAACAATAAAACAAAAAGGGTTGACTTTTGTCAGGTTTGACCAGGTCTTGACCGGTCAGACTGTGTTTATTCTATGCGGCTAGTGAGGTTCGAACTCGGGACCTCTCGTATACGTGCACGCAGCTCTACCAACTGAGCTACGTGTCTAACCTGAAATATTCTTGGTTTTAATTATATTTATATACTAACTGACTCTAACCATATTTAGTCTTTATTAAAAATGTTATAATCTGGCCGAACCAGTTGCAGAGACCCGGAGTCGAACTCGGGACCTTCGGTTCGAGTGCGCACAGCCCAACCAGTTGGGCTGTGTGTCTAATCTGTTTAACTAATGGATTATATTCCTCTTATGTATATACTGTGACTTGATCTGATTAGGTTTTTAAAAATGTTGGTTTTATTTCTGAAAGTCGGTAACATGTGCGATTCGAACCCGGGACGTGTGTTTTGTATTTGCACACAGTCCACCGCTAGACTGTGTGTCTAACCCGGTTAAATGCCCGATTTTAGTTACATTAATATACAATTTAAAGCTCGTCTTCTTCATTAAGAAGAACACAGAACAGTGCACCCGACTGTTTTTGCTTATTCGACCAACGGCCTTATAATCGATTGAAATGGAATAGAAAAATAAAGATTAAGGAATATGATATACCAAGACGGAGAGTTTTCTTCAGATTTCCGGCAAGTGTTCGTTGGCTCTGATTTGCGATTTCTGGCTGAATGAACTGTTTTAACAGTTTCGATTATTGTGTTGAGCAATTAGATTATAAATCAAGAGATAGCAAGAAGGTTTAGACAATTATACCGTCTGAAGAACGAATGCGGTTTTCTAATCAATGATTCCGGTAATATTCCGGCGAAAATGAAAATCTCCGGCAACGAGCTTTGGAAGAAATAAAGCTTCGAAAGAGAGTGCGGTTCTGGGCGAAAGGTTTACAGGAAGTTTGAGTGGGTATTTATAAGGAAGAACAGGCTGAATTGGGTTCGAATTTGGGTCATGATTCGCGGTCAAAGGTCTCCGACGGTTATGACTGAAATTGATTGTTAGGCATCGGTTATAACTGATGTCGAAATCAATTAACGCATTTCAGTCAAAGGGAAATAGCCAAAATTGCGGAAATCTCGGTTTTTCCGGCGACTGCGAGTTCTGGGCGCGCTGATTTCCGGTTTTGATTTTCGGGTTTTACTTTAAGTGTTATTTGATTCAGTGTTTATCACAAGTGAAGTGCGTGGCGGAGTGGTGTGGTTGTTTTGTGTTTGTGGAGACCCGGTTCGAGACCGCGGCTCCATTTATTTTTATTCACTTATTATATATTTATTAATTATGGTTTTTAAATTCTAAAATGTTTATTAATTATGTATTATTTAAAATAATCTGAACAATAAATACGCAACGAAATCTTATAACTGAATAATTGATTATTAAACGAAGCGGGTTTGGAAACCCTTTTCTGACGAATGTTACAAGTTCCTCATGGGATACGAGTTGAGCATCAGGTGCCTCATTAGATCGGCTCCGTTTGGTTGAGCCTTGATCTCAGATACATCATCATTCATGTCATGTATTCATTCAATGTGGTTTGTGATTGGTTACATATATACATTTGCTCACATGTGATTTATGCACAATTTTATTTAAATAAACATAAAAAAATCAATTATTTAAATGTTTTATCAAGGTTCACTCGCCAACTTTTGTTGACCCAAAATTTCCTCTGTTTTACGCATGATACAGGTGATCAAGTTGAGGAAAGAAACACTTAGGATGGCCTAGAAGAATAAACAAGTTATTTCGTTGGAAGAAGCATTTAGATTTTATTTGTGATTGTATGAAATTTTGTTGGATATTTAAATTTTAATTTGAATTTAATAAATATGAAACTTCTTAGTAAATATCATGAGCTTAACCCAATCATGCCCTGACTTCTATTTCCGCTGCGGGTCGGGGTGTGACAGTAAAAGGTTTGATTGTGAAAATGTCTTTAAAACTCATTTTATGCACCGTAGAGGCATTATCGTCATTTATCGATATCATGCAAGAGCCTTTACATAAACTCAGTTTATAAACTGATTTAATTTTCCAAATAATTCTAATTATATTGTAACATCCGTAGATATAGTGTTTTATTGTAAGAATTATGTTCAGAACATTTTATTTGCCAAAAAGGGCATTTTGTTCCTTTAAAAGCTTGATTTGCGATATTTAGGAAAAACTCATGTTATGACCAAAATAATGACATTCATGTAAGCCAAACAAGTCAACATATCAGTAGATAACTTGTTTGCATGCTCGTTTATATTTTAAATCTCATTTTACGCAAAAGGGCGAATTAGTCATATTTAGCACATCGATGAAACTTGCGCATAACTCGGAATATGATTATGATCATGTAGTTTGACCTCAGAGGGTTATACTACATTATATAAGGATCATAATGCAACTTAGAATCGGCCTTGAAAGATGCCAAATCGGGTCAGAACTGAAAGTCAAAGTAGAAGTCAAACACCATGACTTTCGGTTGCGAACCGACCTTAGATCTGGATTTGACGAGCCGAACATGTTCCCGCATGTTCTTATAACTATTACCAAGTTATTAGAGTGACAAAACAGATTTTATATCATGCACATCATAAGTTATGGATTTATTCCCAAATCTGACCCAGTTTGACTTTTTATGAATTAGTTGACTCGTCAATTGGTTATGCAAACGTGGTAATCAGGAGGTGCCCATTTGAGGGATTATTACCTACCTTATTACAATCACGTAACCATGTTTGATTCGAACCGTGGCTGAACCGATAAAGATCAAACCGAAAGTCAAACCGTTTTTACGACAAGCTTGATTTTTGGCTTGAAAGCTTAATAAAATGAACAAGGAGGATTAAGGACACTTATTAAGGGTCCTTGAACGAATTTAGAACAGGCTTGAAGATTGCTTGAGCTCCAGAACTTGCAGAGATTTGAGGATGAGAGTTTGAAGAGTGTACAAGTTCTTTGAAGGATGAATCAAGACTTCAATTTATGGAATTGGAAGATGATGGAGGTGGATACAAGTGTTTAGCATGCATCCCTGAGGTACACAAGTGTGCAGGTACGTGACTTGAGCAGAGATATGTTGGAGATTCGCGAAAAGAGGTGGCATGCGTGCAGGTCTGCAGCTGTCATGCATTTTCTGCGAACTGGCTTCTATCGCGCGTCGCGGCGGACATCAGGCCTCTGGCGCGTGGCGCCACAGTTGTCAGTTCACAAAATTTCCATTTTGGCCCCTGGACTTCTCCAAACTCCCATATTTCGACACGTTTGCATATATTATTCGATATGGCAGCTGGTTGGCACTCTCGGATGATCAACCGAACATCGGTAAGCTCCGGGTTCGTTAAAAGGTCACTTAGAGGCATAGTTTAAGCATATTGTCACTTTAGTCCCTTAACTTTGTTATTGTCACTCAGAGGTTATTAAAATTACATAACGACGTTCTTGGTCGCTCTCGGTCGTCACTCGGCCCGAGGATCAGCGGGACACGTGCCGGGGTTTAATTGGACGGGAAAATACGAGGTGTTACGGTAACTAAATGGATGAATAATCTTTGATTTTTATGAAGTGGCTTTTATTTTGAAATAATTTGTTTTAGAATTTGGATATCAGTTTCATTATCTGAATTCGTATTCAAATTTTGGATATCTAAATTTCGGTATCTGAAATTTCGGATACGGATTCTTAACTATCCGAAATTTTCGGATATCCGAATTTCTGGATATCCGATTTTGAACACCCCTATTCATACAAGTCTACCTTAACGTGTATAGCGCTATAGGATTAGCATAACGCCCGTGTTAGGTCTATGTTAATTAATCATACAAATGGTCTTGTCGTTGCGAGGATAAGATTACGCTAGTTGAATCTTTGGGTTGATACGTATGTGATGCATGCTAGTTCATGTTATGTTTATGCCTTAGTATACGTTTTTGACGTGTGGATCTCGTTTAATTCTTTTATACATATGCTAGTACGCTAACTTGTATGCTTGCCAATGCTTTTGTGTTTCATGTTACTTTAATGTATGTTGTAGGAGCTTGATGTTGATGCGTTGAAAAGAAATCCAGTAGGATGGACTAGATACACACTTAGTTAAAATTTATGTTTTTGTTATTTAAATTGTTACGTTGTAAATGTTGTATTTTCCTTTGAAACGATGTATTACCGTTAGCATGAAATGAAAAATCGTTATTTTTAAATACTTGTCACAATTAGCCGTTATGAAGTTTCTTCCAATCTCGTTTTCGTCTCATTCCCATGTTTCCACCATCGGTTGGGGTGTGACACCCACACTCATTAAATATAACGTATGGTTAGTGAGAGTGTCACTCCTAATTATTTGACGTCTACGTGACTCACTCTCTTTAAAGCATTTAGAAAAAGTGGTTGTAAAGGGCGGAGAGAGAAAATGTTACTATTCACTGGGAAACACTCTTCATTCATATTAATTTTTTAATGCCGGAGCCCGACATGTTCGCTCGCTGGGCCGAGTGTTCGCCCACTTCCGAGTCTTGCCTTTAGATAGCAAAAAGTGTCCGCCCCTTAGGTCGCCAAACTACGACGAGAGTTTCGCCTTTTGAAGTGCCAGTCGCGTAGGGCGACCGGGCCAGGCCGAGTCAGAAAGGCTTTGATGACTTAAGGTTGCCTTTTACTTCCCCCCGCCGCATCTCCCTCCCTTCGTCGAGCCTTTCCTTTAATAGTTCGGGGAAGCATTCCCTTATTTGAACTTGGCGGGCATTCTTTCCAGCCTGACTCAAATAGGAGGTGGGTTTGTTTGGTTTGAACATAGGCTCAAACATGATTTGAAATTGGTTGTGAGTGGAGGAGAGAAAAAAAGTAATGATAAAGATATACGTTTTTTATTTAATCGATAAAGAGAGAGAAAAATATAGTGAGTTTATTGTAACTATGGAAATAGAGATAGGGGAAGGGATGTGAATCTCTTAGACCATACGATGTCGAACGTGGTTTTTGGTGTGGAGACTTCAACCGCACCCGCTCACTGGCCCGAGGGTGGCGTGGACAGTGGTGACGGCGGTGGTTTCTTCACTGGCGTGGAGGACAAATGGGTGGTGACGTGGCGGCGTTTCATTGCTGGATGGATTTAGGTTAGTTTTGATTGGTTAATTGGTTATTATTTGTTACTTTTATTTTTTTGAACGCCCACTTCACTTCCATCCCACCACATGCCTTTTTTACCACGTCTCCTTGCTGACGTGGCTTCCATGTGACGATTTAATGCCTCTTTTCCTCCCCCACACACCATATAGTGTTATGCATGGCATCAGCGTTTATGGATTGTGATTAGTGGCGGACCTAGTGTATAACTAGGGGCAACCTCGGCTACGGCTTGGTGCTCCGGCGGTAGTGTAAATTAGTGTAAATTAGGGAAAAATTTGACGTTTTTCCAATTTCGTTATGGTTTTTTTATAAAACGTTACCGCTTGACGGATTTTCTAGATCCGCCACTGATTGTGATTTTAGTATTTTAGAAATTGTCACATGAATTTATAAGGACGGGCAATATTTATCATCAAACCTATTGTTGGAGAAAAAAATGTCAATTTATCTATAAATAAGTTTTAAAATATTCAGAGTTTTGGTTGGGGTTCAAGAGTTTGGAAATGAGTGGGAGGACAATTAATTGAGTACTTTTCTCCAATTTAGAGTGAGTGATGGGACAGATTTATTTAAAGAACTCAGTACATTCATTTCGTTCCACATCATCCTGTCTATAATCTTATCCATAACTCCTATTTTAAATAATAATAAGAAAAAAGTAAAAAAATTGAGGTTTCCAACAACTTGAAATTTAGGACAAGCTTTGCTAGATATATTGATGTTTCTAACGTTTTCAAAATGATTTTACATATAGTAAAAAATTGTGTTTGTGGATATCGTTCACGTCTAGCAAAGTTACAATAGCCTTCCCAAAAGTTACAATATGACCTTTCTAACCTTGTCATTTACAATTTAAACTCTGTTCTCTTTGTTATTTTAATCAACTATGTTATGACAAGTAGCATAGTTATATTTTTCTTTTTTCCTTTACAATTTAAACTCTTTTCTCTTTTTTCCTTAATCAACTATTTTATAGTTATATTTTTCTTTTCTTCAAGGCTATATGTAATGAAATAACAATCACCATCATATCATAGGAATCAACGTTAAACATCAATACTTTTCTTTTCTTCTAGAATATATCTAATGGGTAACGCTCACCACCATATCAGAGGAATCAATGTTAAACACCATTATAGCGGCGTCAACGACGGGCTAAGAAGATTTCCGTCATGGCTCTAACGAGTGTCAATGGAGAAGTGTAAAAGAGGGAGAGAAAGAGAGGGAATGAGTTAACCAATTGTAGCTCAACCACTATACATGTACTTTAGTTGAAGTCTCATTGCCTACTTGGCAAGAACTTTTGCACATTTTAGTTACACATAGTATTTAAGTTTTTAAAATATGATATTTTATAAAATTTTGAAAATACCGTTCTAATATGCTTACTTTGTCTACATTTCGATTAAAATTCTATTCAAACCAGTTATGTGTGATAATGTATGCAGGGGCGGATACAACCTTTGAATAGGCGTAGCCTCCGCTGCCCCTTGACGCTTGATGGTAGTGTAAATTTTGAAAAAACTTAACATTTTTTCTATTTCGTTACCTTTTTTTTTTTGAAACGTTACTCTTTTTTTAATCGTAACCCCTTAACTTTTTATAGATCCGCCACTGAATGTACGAGTCAACGAAGCACAGACATATAAGTTGTGAGTAGCGAAGACACATAGATGTGAGCTCACCCGACACCAATCAATTTCACGGTTTATATAGAACGTGTAATAGAAAATTTTCAAATGACATCCAATGTTTTTCTTACGATTGACACCATTGGGATGGAAAAGCTACATAAACAACTCACCTAACTAAAAAATATAAAGTTTATTAGTTAAGCCCAATATTTCATCTACTTTATAGTCCACTTTAAATCATTAAAGACTTATGTCTTGTTTTGAAGTTTTAAACCAATAATCAGTTATATCCCCCCTTAATTAAATAAAACTATTTAGACTAATAGACAAATTGAAGAGTCACGTGAATCGCACAAGGACGAATGCGACCGTAACTCAGAGATCCCATTTAATGATTTGAGGAATAAACTGAAGACGCAAGAGTGATCGATTCTAATTTTCTAATCAATGAGGGAAGCCAAACATGAGTAAAATTTGGTTTTTTACTCTTCTACAACCTTAAAAATTGAAATTAGATGTTTAAACATGATTAAAGATGAAAGTAGGTGTGATTATGATTTTTTGAACATTGACGGATTAATCGTTTTTATAGAATCTACCAAAAACAAATTAATTGTGAACTAGAATTAAGCACCCTCTTTCGCGTTGCGGTGGGGTAAAACAGTGCCAAATAGTACAAATGTCATACCACCGCCAGCTACCATCAATATTGAATAGACCTAGGACCTACGCTTTGCGACCAACCTGTTAAACATGAAAAAATAGACGTAAAAACGTTGAAACACACATGCACGTTGTGTTGTGTTAACTCGCAAAATTTTGAACGAAACATAAAAATGTTGAATTATACACGTACGTTGCGTTGTATTAACTTGAAAATTTTAGAACGAAACATAAAACCGAAATTTACGAAAGATGAAAAATATATGGGACAAAAGTTGAAAGTAAAAAGTTGTGAGGTTAAATTAAAAATAATAAAAAATTTTGGGTTAGAATTAAAGAAAACAAATTACATGGGGTTAAAATTTGAAAGATAAAAACCTTTAGGATAAAAGTAAATTACAATTTTTTTTTTTTGAAAACTTCAAAAGTATAAGGTATAACCGTCTCGCTAAAATTGTTAACTTCTAAAAGGATTTAAATATGTGAGAAACTTTTATCGAGAATATTTACGAATGAACTTTGACATTTTGGATATTCTGACTTTTATATGAGATTCAACCTCACTCGAAAATTTGAAAATCGGGTTCTTAAAAATCCAAGTATCAATAAACAATGACACTATAGGAGGAAATTTTTGGACCGCCACGATAAATCGTCAAAACTGTTTCAAGGTTTCTATTTTTTTATCATTTTGTTTTCTATTACAATCTTTAAAATATAATGGTTTTATGAAATTTCGGCTTCATCGCTACGACCTGATTATATATATAAGCACACTTTTTTGTGTAATATTTTTAATACAATTTTTAACCCTCACCGGCTTTTTTTTAAGTAGACAAGATTAATCACCGAAATTTACAAGGTTTTTACCGAAAAATGGCTGAAATTTGATTGGAAATTGGTCGGAACCTCCAATTTTTTGGCAGATTAGGACTGCTTAGGGCCGCCATTGACTGTCTAGCGATTAATTGGCCGATTATAGGAAAATTACTCTGTGAACTTCCAACTAGCGATTAATCGGCGATTTATCGGATGCCATTCAGGATTTTGATAACCATGTTATTAAAAGAGTAGGTATGCAATCTTGCAAACCAGTTGCAACACCGGTTGATACTAATCCTAAGTTTGGTGCACGCTCCGGCGATGCATTTGAGGATCCAACTCTGTATAAAAGTCTTGCTGGTGTCGTTCAATACCTCACTTTTATGAGACCGGATATCACGTATTCGTGCAACACGAACCACCCAATTGGGAAGTCTCTTAAAACGCCCATTCGGTACATTCAAGGTAGGGCCTCTCTTTGTAACAACTCCAAATTTCGTTGTTAATTTTGTTTTATTTTATTTCCGTGTAATTCGTCTATTTTTCATCGTTGTACTCCGGGATTCGATTATGGAAAAAGTTTATGTTAAAGTAATTATATTTTGTCACAACTATATCGCATTTAATCGCTTATTAATCCCTAATTCAACGCAAGTACAAGTAACTGTGTTACTTTAATAGCCGAGGGTGTTGTTGTACAATAACCACTTGTGCCATCGCATCGCTTATCTCATCGTATCACAAAACACAGTTAATTATGTGGAATCATGTTTTATATTTGTTATGTTTGTTTATGTTATGGTTTACTATCGCTAAAACGCTCGCACGCCCACGCAACTCGCTCTCTCTCAATTCAATGGTGAAATAACGCTTAACGCTTCGCTGAAACGCTTAATATAACTATCTAATACGTAACGAATCGCCAAACAACTCCTAACGCGAAACCAACGAACAAAACTTAGCCAACAGGCCAAGTTCGGCCAAATTGGCTTCCAAATCAGGAAAATTTAACAAGTCGCTTGATGTATCCAGCCCAAACTTTCACTTCACCTATAAATACCCAGTTCCTCATTCATGCTCCCCTTGCTGACCAAGTTCGGTCAGAACTCCCCCGATCGAATACTTTCGTTTCCTAAGTAAGATTCAACCCGTTTTCAAGCTACAACAACGCTTTACAACGATTTTGCACAAGGCTTTGCCTTCGATTTCATAAAAAACTCATATGTTTACGAAAAACTTCATCTTTTTTCTACAAAACTTCTATTTTTCACTTAGATCTATGCTTAGATCTAAGTGAAACCTTTTAAACATCGATTTCTACACAAATTTCAGACTAAATGACGTGTGTTTCGTTCACTATGAAGTGGAACAGGCGTGGTCAAGAAAGATCTCAGATCCGGAAGCACAAGGACGAAATCGTCACTTTACACAAGCTGAATTAACCCGTACGAACCATCAATTTCGCCCGGATTAGCCCGATTTTCTGTAAAATGGCTAAACTCGCTCCAAAAGACCTCTCCAACCTAAGTTTTACTCAGTGGCTTAAGGTTGGAGGGATGAACACTCGATTTCCTCAGCAAACGACGCGAAAACGCACGATTTGGATGTCAAAACAGTCAAGTTCGCTCGAACTTGTCACCAGATTGGTGACCAAGTTCGAAGAACTTGATCAAAATTTAGCAAAAACCACACAAGTTCGCCCGAACTTGTACTTCTCCAAAGGAATCAGGACAAGTTCGCCCGAACTTGTATCACCCCTCAACAAACAGGGCAAGTTCACCCGGACTTATCCCGTTTCTCAGGAAACCAAACAAGTTTGCCCGAACTTTTACCTCCCGTAAGTTCAAACAGTCAAGTTCGCCCGAACTTGCCTACTATTCCTTCAACTGTTAACCGTTTCAGCAATTCGGAAGACTGATGCACTTCTGTTCGCTTACAGGCTGATCCGGCGCTCTCCTCAACTCATCTCAGATCCCGTACCTCTCTCTAATCGCACCAACTGTGAGTATACTTGAACCCCTTTTACGCTTAAACGCACTTTTGGGTGTCACATATGTTCGTATATCAAATCACATCACACAAATTCAAACGTTTATTCGCAATCCCGCTTTTAGATGACTATACGTGAAATCTGCTGAATTGTATGTGTTACTTGATTTCTTGTACGCCACCCTTAACATGATAGCTTGCTAGAGGTTGACCCACAACCCGGAGGCCCGGGGTTGTTAAGGCTCGCATTTTATTTCTCATTTATTTTCTCTTTAGGACGTGGACACTTGTTCGCGTGCCTCTCACTCGCGGTTTGTTGGTTTACTTGAATCTAGTAGATACATAGTTCACATTCTCCACGTAATGTCATATGGTGTATGCTAAACGCTTTTATATCTATTATGTATGCAAACCTGTATGCTCACCTTTACTTAATTGTATTGACGTTTTATTTAACATTTGTGGCAGGTTGAGGATATTTGCTATTGCTGCTTTGGTTTAGGATTACCTTTAGAACTCATGTAATAAATCTAGGGGTGATCGAACTTGATATGTTTAAGAGATATTATGTTTTGTAATAATTATTGGGATTTTATTGTTTAATAGTATGGGATGTTGAACGTTTAAATATTATCGTATAATAGTTATTATGGAATTTCTCTTGAGACAATCTGGTTTGCCTAGTGCCACGCTCCGATGTTTCCACCATCGGTTGGGGTGTGACACTCTTGGCCTCACACCAGACAAGACTTCAGACTTATCTTCTTGCTTTTACGGACACCGACTGGGCGGGGTGCCCGGACACCAGACACTCCATCCCAGCTACTACGTCTGTCTGGGAAATAATCTTTTGTCTTGGTCATCCAAACGCTTACCGACTATTTCCGCTCAAGTTCCGAAGCAGAGTACTGTGGTATTACTAACGTGATTGCCGAAATTTGCTGGTTACGCAAATTTCCTTCTTGAGCTTCGATGCCCATTGTGTAACAACTCCGTTTTTCTCGTTGTTATCTTTTCTTTGTTATCGATTGCATCTATCTTTTGTACTCCCGAGATTCGGTTGATAATAAAGTTTATGTTAATTAATTATGGTAATGTACGTTATTATCGCATCTAATCGCTTATTAAATCTCATCGCTATCTCATCGCAATCGCAACACAATTACTTATTTGGTTTATTGAAATTATGTGGTAATATTAGTTGCGTGTTTATATGATAATTACGTGTTTGCGTGTGTTTGGTTATGATTACAATCGCTATCGCATCACTCTCGCACTCTCGAAACGCTAAATCGCACTATTACATCAATTATAACGTTTAATATAACTAACTAATACGAACCAAATCGCCAAACGAACTTTTAACGCGAAATAAACGAACAAAACCCAATAATTGGGTCAAGTTCGCTCGAACTTGGTGTTACCAAGTTCAGCCGAACTAGACTGGCCAATTAAACTGCTCAATAACCTCAAGTTCGCTCGAACTTGACCTCTCTGGCTCCTTTCCCTCAGATCCTCACAAGTTCGCACGAACTTGGCCCCACCAGCTCACCATTTTGCCTTCACCTAAAAATACCCAGCTCATTCCTCTAATTTGAACTTGCTGTAAGTTTGCCCAGAGCTCTCAAAACCCGAAACCTTCGTGTTCTAAGTTAGAATCAACCCGATTTCAACTACAACGACGTTTATCAATGATTTACAAAGGTTTACAACGATTTTGGCACAAGGCATAGCCTTCGTTTTCAACAACTTCTCTGTTTACGAAAATCTTCATCTTTTTACATAAACTTCTGTTTTTCACTCAGATCTATGCTTAGACCTGAGCAAAACCTTTTGAACATTGATTTTTACACAAAATTACGGACTTTTGATGATGTTTTGTTCATTTTCTGATATGAAACGAAGAATTTTTCATTCAATATCCCAGATCTGGAAGCACAAGGACGTTTACGTTGGTTTACACAAGCCGGACTAACCCGAACGAACCCCGAGTTCGTCCGGATTAGCCACGCTTTTGTAAAACAGCTCTAAAAGACCTCTCCGACCTAAGTTTTCTCAGTAGCACACGGTTGGAGGGATGAACACTCGATTTACTCAGCAAACGACGAGAAAACGCATGATTTTGGACCCGAAAACATCAAGTTCGCTCAAGATCACCAACTCACCAGGTCAAGTTCGACCGAACTTGCACCCAAATGGGTCAAGTTCGACCCAACTTGGGCTATTTTCACCAAATTCTCCACAAATTCGACCTAACTTGTCTAGTTTCTTAGGAAACTATGCAAGTTCGCCCGAACTTGTCATTTCAGTAAGATATTCTTACAAGTTCGCCCGAACTTGACAAGTTTCCTAAGAAACTTACCAAGTTCGACCGAACTTACTCTCAACTCAGCAAAACCATACAAGTTCGCTCGAACTTGTGTGTTTACACACAAGTTCGCCCGAACTTGGCTACTGCTCACCTCAAACTTCACCGTTTCGGTTTTTCGGAAGACTGATGCACTTTTGTTCGTATTACAGGCTGATCCGGCGCACTCCGCAACTCCCCTCAGAATCTTAAGTCTTACCAAAACGCACCCACAGTGAGTATACTTGACCCATTTTCGCTTTAATGCACTTTTTGGGTGTTAAATATGTTCCTATATCAAAATCACTTCACAAATCAAAACTGTTTATCACACGCGAATAATCTGATTGTATATGCTCGATACGTGATACTAGAAACATGTGACTAGGACTTATTTTCGTTAACTTGCCTCCTTAGCTAGTAAGGTACTATAGTTTGGCTAACACCCGACGGGGTCTAGTTAGGATGGACGCGCAAGCCTTCTCACGATAGTTAGCATGAGAAATGAGCCTATGTTGTATGATGTGTTTTGGTGTATCATGATATGTAGTTAGATTATTTCGCGAACGCTTTCTCGATTATGCTAGTAGTACTAAAACCTGTATGCTAACCTTTACTTAATTGTATTGACTTGTATTTTAACGTATGTAACAGGTTGAGGATTTAGCTTGGATGCCTTGGATGTTGCATGCGTAGTTTAGTTCGTTTTGTTAGTTTGTTTAGAACGGTTGTAATAAAATCTAGGGGAGATCGAATTGGATTTATGTTAAGAGATTCTGTTGAAATGTAATGGTTATTTTGAAGGTTTATGAGTTTGATAGTACGGGATATTGAATGTTGAATATATTATCTTTGAAATGGCTGTTATGGAAATCTCTTGATCAAACCGATTCACCTAGTGCCACTACCCCGATGATTCCGCCGTCGGTTGGGGTGTGACACATTGTCACGGGCTACTCTTGTCTATTGTGACAATGTCAGTGCTATCTACTTATCTGGTAATCATGTTCAGCACCAACGCACAAAACACATCGAGTTTGACATTCATTTTATACGTGAATAGGTTCAACGGGGTAGAGTCCGTGTCCTTCATATGCCCACTCGACACCAAATCGCCGACATCTTCACTAAAGGTCTACCTCGGGTCCTCTTTGAAGACTCTAGTTCCAGTCTTAGCATCCGCTCACCTTCCGCTTCGACTGCGGGGGTATAATAGGATTAATATATAATATTGTTGGTACTCTATATTTATCAGATATATTTGTTATTATTGAAAGGAGATAATCACTCATTCACTCCACCATTAGTGTGCATCGGCTCTTGTAATATATAACTAGTTGTATTCGCCCGCGCTACGCGTCGAAAACTCAATCGATATCGGTCGAGTTCATTACCGTACTGTCGTACTAACACTCGCTTTAGTAACCAAAAGAGAAAACCCAATAAATAAAAAGGAAATGGGTCTGTAATAATCCAACCTAGACCTTGTTGGCCATTAATAATCCCACCTAGACCTTGTTGGCCATTAATAATCCCACCTTAGAATATTCCCCCCACCAGTCCCACCTTTCACGTATTTTTCCTACAATGGTCCCCCGTTAAAAAACTTAACGGAGTTAAGCTTTTTTTCCAAATTACAAACAGATTTTTAGGGCTTTTGATTAGAACGACGATACGAGTCCATTGATGTAAAACTTGCCTCGAAACGGTGCTCCAAACGATGAAAACGACGCTTCAATTCGGGTGTTTAAATTTCCAATTAACCAAAATCAAGTCACTTGGAGCAACATTTCGAAGTAAGTTTTACATCAATGGACTCGTATCATCGCTCTGATCAAAAGCCCTAAAAATATGTTTGTAATTTAGAAAAAAGCTTAACCCCGTTAAGTTTTTTAACGGGGGACCATTGTAGGAAAAATAGGTGAAAGGTGGGACTGGTGGAGTGAATATTTTGAGGTGGGATTGTTAATAGCCAATAAGGTCTAGGTGAGATTATTCCAGGCCAATTCCCCTAAAAAAATTTTGATATGTCCAAAAGAGTAGTTATACGTGTTTTACATCGATCAAAAACCGTAAAAACGTATATTGGTTACGATAATATAGATACCGGTATAAATTGGAATTGTTCGGTTGGAATCGGTTCGGTTCATCATGGTACTTGTTTATGATACCTATAAAAACTCTAATCTAAATACAACTTCGTTTTTAACAAAATTTACACAGTCGGTATTGATTGAATATGATACGATAGCGGTAACGTATCATTATAGTATGTGAGAAATTACAAATGTAATTTGTTAAAACAAGATTATTAAATCTAATATAAAAGAATATAATTAAATAAAAGATATATCTTTGAAACAAAATTTATTAGGCAATTATATTAATCATTTAATTTTAATATACAAAATAATAATATAAAAAAAAATACTACTTTTTTTACTGTTCATCATCACTTGATATTAATATATGTATAAAATATAATATATGTATTTAATGTATAAAATGTATAATATGTATAAAATGTATAATATGTATAATAATAATATGTATGATATTGTTGGTACTCAAGATTTATGTGATTATCCTATCCTACACTTAAAATAAAGTTAAAAAGATGTTCGAGTTCTATATGTTAACACGGAAGAATTTAATTCATATAAATAAATATTTTTTTTCTATTGCTCACATATTTTTAGAATCCAAAAGTTAATTTTGCCATTATCGGGCTTTTAAATTCACTACAACCAATGGACAGGTATAAGGATGCCGGGATGGTAATGGCTAATGGGTCAGGTATAACTAATCTCAAATTTGGGTATATGTAGGGCAAATGGGTATATAGTTTTAGGTAATCGTACCGGGTATCACCTTGTCCTATACCCTTCTCATACCCATCGGGTATCGAGTATACCAGTTCCAAGTGTTTCAGGTTTCATATATACCCGTCTGGCTCGAATTTTTTCGCCATTCCTAGACAGATAAGGTGTGTGGTTTGATTTTTGGCCCAACAATGAATATAATTGGTTGAAACACAAACAATTTGAGGTCAATTTATCCTTAGTTAAATGTCATGTCTATAGTATGGCCAATTGCATGTTATGTATCCTTCAATATCATAGTGGACCCAAATGTTAGGCCGATGGATCTTTTGAGTGTTATCAAAGACACTTAAAAGGAAACTACTATATGATACCTTCATGGTTAAACTTGATAAATAGTAATATGTCCAAATAACATTAAATTAAAAAACAATAATAAACCAAAAAATTACTCAAATATTGATGGTATATTAATGAAACAATAATTTGGTACAATACTACAATCGGCTCATGCGCTTTTGCGCAAACTATTACAATTTACTAAATTTACAAATGCCTAAAAAATGGCCACAAACTCCAAAATTTTGTACAAGGAATAATAAAGCAAAAAGAATGACCTTTACAAAAGAGAAATCTAAACAACTCTTCTGGCCTCCAATGTTTGTTCTACTTTACCTTTAAACAAGAATACTCTTTATCTATTTTAAACATCCAAGCCCTTAGCATTTTTAAGTTGAACTTTTTACGGTCTGATCGATGATAAATTCTGCATTTTTCATACTCCAAGCACTCATTTGAGAAATCTTGACGCTTTGAGTGCCGTTGTTAAATGCAAAAAGATGAGCATCCTCGTAGTTAAGAAATTGTGGATAGACCCGACTTGTGATGCATGTTTTTCCGCCTGCTCCGAAACTCTCGATGATTGAGTGGTCTATCTGTAATATTCAATAACAAGGGGTCAAAAGGCATAGATGACGATTTTAAGGGATTTAATGAAATTGGTTTGGGTATATACCACACGCATTTATGCGCTAGATAACATTTACATACCAAGTTTCTAAGTGAGATCTCATCGTATCGAGGATCTATGTCAACAAACGCACCAAAACTTGTCTTGTCGATGGTGCTCCTGATAGTAGACCTTTAAAAGAACAAACGACCACGTAATTAAATAAATAGACTAACATGATCGGCTTAGCCTTTCACTTAATTTAGGGTCTACATATTCACACACCCAAGTTCCTATTTTCACACCTTCAAGACGTCTCGTATAGACTTATACGGGGCGTCTAGGCACTGCAATCAAGGAGGCTCTGAGTGGGATGTCGGGCACAGAATTTAAAGGGTCAGGACGCCCAGTATAGGTCTATACTGGGCGTCTTGAAGGTACTCCAAAAGACCATTATACCCCTGGGTTAGGGATATACTGGGGGCAAAACAGGGGTATAATGGTCTCTTGGACGACAATAGACGCCCAATATAGGTCTATACTGGGCGTCTTGAAGGTTTATTTTATTTTTTTTCTTTTCTTAATATTAATTACACTAATATTAATTATAAAAATCTTATATTAATATCAATAACACTAATATTAATTATAAAAAAACTTATTTAATATCAATAACACTAATATTGATACTTATATAAGATATTTATAATTAATATTAGTGTAATTAATATTAAGAAAAGAAATAAAATAAACCTTCAAGACGCCCAGTATAGACCTATACTGAGCGTCTATTGTCGTCCAAAAGACCATTATACCCCTGTTTTGCCCCCAGTATATCCCTAACCTAGGGGTATAATGGTCTTTTGGACTACCTTCAAGACGCCCAATATAGACCTATACTGGGTGTCTTGACCCCTTAAATGTTGTGCCCGACATTTCACTCAGAGCCCCTTGATTTCAGTGCCTAGACGCCCCGTATAAGTCTATACGAGGCGTCTTGAAGCCTAAGGGTGTCCAAATAGGCAGAATGGGTGTGTGAATAGATTTAGCCTTAATTTATCAACAACTAAAAAACAACCAACCTGCTAAGATCGCTACACATGAGCACAGAATACCGTCCTTTTTGGTTTTGGAAAACCCTAAAGAAGATCGCGGTTTGTTCTTTCAAGTTCTTAGATGCCATAGCCAACACACCAAAAGGCCCGAATACACCCTCGCTTGATGCACCCCTCTCGGTACAAAGTGCTTGTGGATCAGCGGAACTCGTATCCACAACCTCCGCCTCTTTTAAATTCTCCAATTTAAACGAAATCGTAACATCCGCCTAATATAAAAATTCATAAACAAAAACGTCCATCAGAAAACACATCGCATAACGTACAACCTTTAATCCACAAGGTACAAACCTGAGAAGCGGTAACACCCTCGATTTCGACAACCGACCCGGATTTGAGCGTCTTGTTTTTAAGCTTAACTTCATTGTCACGAAGTGTTTCTATCTCCTCCACCGGCCACTGGATCAGCTGCTTCCCACTTCTGTCGATCCAAAGGGCCCTCGGAAACGACTAAAACAAAATAACAAAAAAACATTAACAAAAGGACATCGTTTCACCAATAACTTAAACTTTTTTTAAAAATTAAAAAAAATATATACCTGAAGCCCAGCCCATCCTTTTTCAATATCATCTTCTTCCGAGTCTTTTTCAGGAATCCACGCCCACAACACCCTCCTATTCTTCGACTCGTCAAAGAACGACTTTGACGCATAAAAGTTTCCATAGTCATACCTCAAATCCAACGTACTCCCACTCAAACTCAACCCGTTTTGCGGTAAAAAGTTCTCACGATCGGGACTATACGTCCCGATCGTGTACCAATCATGCCCTTCAAATCCGGCTTTCATCACATGCAAAACACTCCCATTATTCACAGACGTATCCAGCCCGTTGGTACTATTCAACGGGACAGGAAAAAAGTCGGGACACTCCCACGTACCCGTAGAATCCGCTGCTGCAAGCGGATTCTCGTATCGAGTCCAGGTTATAAAATCCGGACTCTGGTACAAAAACGCCATACCGTTGTTGTCGCGATCACCACCGACAACAATCCGCCACAAGCCATCGGGGCCGAGCCACGCGGTGCTCGGGTCCCGAAAACAATCGTCGTTGACGCCTTCGGGTGGGGTTATGATCGGGTTGTGGGGGGATTTGACCCATTCGGGAGAAACGGGTCGGAGCGGTTTTTGGGCCAGGCGAGGTCTTGGACTTGGCGGGAAGTGGAGTCGCTGCCGGTGTAGAGCATGGCGGGAAGGTTACCCGGGAGGATGGTGGCGGATCCGGACCAGCAGCTGTTGATGTCGGGTTCGTGGGTCGGGTAGATAGCCGGGTCGAGGTGGATCCAGTTGACTAAGTCGTGGGATACGGCGTGGCCCCACACGATGGTGCCGAAAGTGGGGGCGAGTGGGTTGTATTGGTAGAAGAAGTGGTAGACGCCTTGGTATAACATTGGTCCTGTATGTATACAACGTATAAAGATTATTATTTATTTCATTGATAGAAATATTTTAGAAATTAGTGTTTTTATTAGCTTCTTTTTAGTGGGCAATTTAGTTTAAAGATTATTATATTTTGTTTTTATGAGCAAACACAGAAAAGGTATTGATTAAAAACTTAATATTTTTAGTGGGGAATTTAGTACAAAGATTATTATATTTTTGTTTTTATGCTCAAACACAGAAAACAGGTAGTGATTAAAAACTTAATATACTAAGTTTAAAATCATTAATAATTGTTAGTTTGTTACCAGGGGAGGATATAGTTCGAGACAAGGAGCAGCCCCTACTCTTTAACGCTTCGATAATAGTGTATATTTGTGAAAAATTTGACCTTTTTTTTTATCTCGTTGCCTTTTATAGAAAAGAAAATTTTGAAACATTACCCTTAACGTTTTTTTTTAAATATGCCACTGTTTGTGACAAGGTATTTTTGCTTCTTTATATCTTTTAAGTTTTGTTTTTAATTTTTGATTGGTAGTTGAAAACTTGCAACAAATTATTATTACAAAATTACTATGAAACCCAATTTATAATATGTTGCAATCGAATAATAATAACAATAATAATAATAATATTTTAATCAAATAATACAGAAGGAAAAGGTGAAAAACCTATTTATTCCAAGTTCCCATAATCTTATCCATTTTGGTTTTTTAATAATAAATAAAGAATAAAGAAATGGATAAAAAAGGAAAAAAAAGAAGGCCGTGGGCGGTGGGGGATGCGATGTCGATTTTTTTCCACCATTCTGCGCATTTGGTGGGATAATTTTCTTTCTAATTACCCTATCCGGTCAAATTAAATGAAAAACAATGTTTTTTTTTATTAATTTTTTAATCCCTATCCAGTCAAATTACATGAAAAACATGTTTTTTTTATATTAATCTTTTAATCATTTATTTAAACTCATTAACATTTTTACAAACACAATACTATGTTAGGATAGTTTATTTCCAGCTAATAAAAAGGACGTCATGGTGGTTCAGTTTGTGCTCTATAATCAAAAGATTAAAAGTTCAAATCTTGCATGATGCAGGTATTGGTAATGATAAATTGTTGTTTAGAAAAAAAAAAATCTTAGTATTATCCTTGTACTTTACGGCCACGTTTCAAGTTCCGACTTAATAAATATTCATATAACACGAAAGTAACATTGTCGATTTCTTTAAAATCAAGTAACATTGCTACAAAAAGGAAAAACTCACCATTGGGATCTGTGATATTCAATCCAACAACCGTTCATAATTAGTTCCGCATCCATTTAATGCAACAAAAAAATAATTAAAATTAACTACAGCAAATAAAGAAATATAAAAAAATATAGTAAATATACCATTCATCCAGTTACTTGGTGGTTGAAAATGATAACCGGTTCGATACGGTTGCTCATATTTCTGACTCAGCAGAAATATCTTGTCTATCATACTCCGACCAGTGGCATTACTGGTCGGCGTATCAAAGACAAGAGCAAGAAAACATAAGGTAAGAAGAGAAGAAAGAAGTTTGTTCATGATTGATGTTTTGGTATCCATGAGTTTTTTTAAGGTTGTCAAGAGAAAGGGGTGAATATGAGTATGGGCCATTTTGGTTGCTTTTATAGACTTTTAGCTCAATAGTAAATGCCGAATTATTTTTGTTTTACCCCCTGAACTTTGGTCGTTTTGTGCTAACAACCCTGGTCCACCACGCACTTTTGGATATTTTCTATGTGGTCACTCTCATGTATGGATTATATATTTCCTATAGGACCAATTGTATGACTTTGAATATCAACACGTCATAACAAAGATTATAGAATTAATATGTGTAAATATGACGACTAGTCGGTGATTAATCGTTGGTCGACGAGTAACTGAGTAATTTTTTTGTAATCAGTCCACTAATCGTTAGTCGGACCTAGCCGGCCAAAAATCAGCGATTCCGGCCAATTTCCGGCAAAAAACTTGTATATTGCAGCAAAAACCTCTAAATTCCGGCTAGTTTTCAACCAAACCATATGAATTCCAACAATTAATCTTGTATACTTAAAAAAATGAATTGAATAATAGTTAAACCTAGCTACTTAAAACATTTACTTATAAAAATGTGTATATGTATACATAAAATTGAAAATTACATATAAAAGCCGATGCTATCAATCCCGAGTGGTCGTTAGTCCTCATCTCACCGGCCGACTAGCGACTAGCGAGTTCTCCGATCTTGGAATTAATATGCGTTTTATGTTTGTAAACATTTATATATAATTATGTTGAAAATGTACAATTTATTAACTAAATATCATTGTTTATTGTTTAGTGAATTATCAAAGGTTTTATAAGTTCATAAATATATACAAACATCAATTGCGTGAATAGTGCCAGGCAGTTGTCTGGCACTCCCCATTTGACCAACCGTTTATTAATTTTTTTTACACTTTAAAAATACGGTTTTGCCCCCAAGTTAAAATTACGTTCTAACCCCTGCTCAAAATAAAATTACGCTTTTGTCCCCAGCTCAAAATTACGATTTTCCCTCAACACAAAATTACGATTTGGCCATCAGCTCAAAATTACGTTTTGCACCAGTTCAAAAGAAAAAAAATATGTTTTTGCCCACCTTAAAATTACGATTTTGCCCTCTCTTCAAAAATAAATCTTTCCCCGTTTAAAAAATTATGATTTCCCCCTCAGTTAAAAATTACGCTTTTGCCTCTGTCCAAAATAAAATCACAGTTTTGGCTCCAACTTAAAATTACGATTATGCCCTCGGTTCAAAATAAAATTACGGTTTCGCCTCCGGCCTAAAATTACGATTGTGCCTTTAGTTCAAATTTATATTACTATGTTGCCCCAAGTTCAAAATTACGAATTTGCCCCTGCGCAAATGTACATTTTTGCCCCTGTTTCAATTTACAGTACTGCCATCACTTTAGCTTTTGACAAATTACGATTTTACCCCAGTCAAAAAATATAACTTTCTCTTAGTTAAAAATAACAGTATTGTATCGTTTTTTTTTTATAGCAAAACTATAAAAGTGCTTTGTTTTAATTGGTTGACTCGATTTAACTGTTTTTCATATCAAGGAGCTGGTTAACACTCGCTCATTACTCGGCCATCGCCTCTCAACACGGGCGGGGCATCAACTAGTAAAATACCAAAACTATATACACTTGTACGTATCATGTATAAATAGAGTAAAAGGAAGTAAGAAAATCATATAGACACTTATACTTATACGTAAGATATATAAATAGAGTAAAAGAAAGGTTATTGTATATATATGGTTACCGAAAGCGTGATTCAATTATAAAAATTGATTTCATTATATAAATGACGTGGATAGATATGATTACAAAATTTCTATTAATGCAAAGTTAAATATGTATGGAAGAAGAAGACAGAATTGCAAATATATGCATTTATTTTTATACCGAATTTGAAAAGAAAGAGTTTCTATCAATCCGTTTTAATCTCAATTTTTTAAAATTTGGTTTTGTTGTATATGTGGTTTTTTTTTTAAATTTTGTTTACGTTTCTAAACAAGGTGTGAGGTACATCACAACCAATGCGTCAAAGTAAGTATGCAATGACCAATAATTTGAAATGTGCATCCAACTTTGTATATTTGGGTCACATTATAGGTTTTTTTGATGCATAAGTTATAACGCGGTGTTTAAATCTTTACATTCGTACATCCAACTTTGTAGGTTTGATTCATTATTGTAATTCATTTTGATCACATGTATATAATGATGCGTTGAACTTATTATGACCAGCATCCATTTTCACATTATGTCTAAGGCTTGATGCAAAACCACTATTGACATGTATATAATGATTGCTGAGTGTTATCTTCTTACGTTTAAGGCTTGATGAAGTAACACGCTCAGAGAAAAATTCATTACCTAGAAGATCGTAAATCATAAATTTATACAATAGATCAAACATAATATTAAGAAAAGTTATATTCGAGACAAGTGTATAAGCATATATAGATGAGAGAAACCAAAAAAGTGGAAATATATTTTATTTTATTAGGACGAGAAAGAAAATTATGTTTACCTACTTTGTTAAGAAAAAGTTAGGTACAACCCAACGTGCAAAATGCATATAAATCAGTTACGGACTTATTATTTATCTTTTGAATGGGTAATCAAGGGGCTTAATCAAACTTTTAAGATGGACAATGTTAAAGGAGTAACCGAGAGGCTTAATCAAAAAACCAGTTACAGACTATTATTTATCTTTTGAAGGGGTAATTGAGAGGCTTAATCAAACTTTTAAGAGTAGGAGTTGAGATTTTTAACTAAAAAATATATAATTCTTTTTGTCCCAATCTAATGAGTAGGTCCCACCCTCTTATAAATTAAAGCAAGCATGAAGCATGTGCATATTTAAGGACGGTTTTCATCACAACTACCCTTTGGCAAGATTTTATATATTTAAAAAAAAAAAAAGCTTTTACAATCCTTTATCCCTATGGTTATACATATACTTTATATAAAATTATATTAAGTATAACTGTTTTTAGCGGCGAGACCACTCTTCCGTTTTAGCATCTTTAGAAAGGGATGAACTAATACACCTTGTCCTTTAAGCCCTGTATTGAAAAATATGAGCCAAATACACATCGTCTTTTAAGCCCTGTTGTGGATGCCATAGCTAAGAAGTAGGAGTAACTTACATTTTTTGCTTTTTTATCCTTGAAAAAAGTTTTACGTTACCTCTGACATTATTTTAGGCTACCACTAAAAGAGTTGGGTTTTTATGGAAAGCCGAACCGTAAATTTATGATTAAAAGCCTAATATAATTAAATATGTAATTTATATAGTTTAGGAATGAGAAATATGTAATTGATTTTGTGGATTAGGTAAATATGTAATAAGGGCACTTATGAGGGGAAATATGTAAAAATTCCTTCTATAAAAGTACGGTAAAAAATTTTGTTTGAACTTTACCCATAAATTTTGTTCTATATCCTGCCACTGCTAACACTCGCCCAGACCAACAGTTCCAACGACCTTTCCATCCGCGACCGGCCAATTGAAACCCATCTCTCTAATCTTCAGTTCATTCTATATTTCTCTCTAAAATAGAAAAACCAACCATCTCTACTCTTTCTAAAATGTCACCCCCAGTATTCCCGCGACACAAAGCAAGAACAACACAAATCGAACCACTTCTTGTCGGGGCCTTGGACTTCATTTCAGGTGTAGAGATTAGAGGGAGAGAGTGTAGATGGTATTGGTGAAATGAGAGAAGAAATTAGGTGATTTATGTCCTTTTTTCATTTGACAAATATGGGTTTCTGGTCTTTTTAAACAAACTTAACAAAAATAATGGATGGTGTTAGTGGCCTGACATTTATTGAGATGAAAATGAAACTAATGAACTAGAAAAACCAAATTCAAATTTTTGGATGAAAAATAATCATCTGAGTCAATGTGCCTTGATGGGTCACTTTTCGATAAAATGGCTTGTATCTAGATTATATGATTTAACATATTATAATGAATTGTCTCATGTTGTGCGATATCTGGTTGTAATATGTATATTGAGTCTCAACGGGTCGAATTGTAATGGGGTGACTTATAATGAATTTTATATGGTTGTATGATGTTATAATTAATAACGGGTATGCGCTAATAAACTACATGTTCATTACATCTAACGTGAAATTAACGATATATTAAATTTAGTTGTAGGTGCAAGGTTGAATCCGCTAGAACATGGAAAGAAATTTTCTCTAGCTCCCTATTCTTTCATTCAACATTTATTTGTTCTACAAAACGGGTTGTTATATGGTCCCAAAACTTGTCGCTATTTGGTCTATAAAACATATGAAAGAAGTAGAACTATCGCTATTTGGTCCCAAAATCTTTGAAAGAACCATCGTTATTTGGTCATAAAAACCATAAATTTATCGTCATTTGGTTAATTCCAAAAAATAGTCGCATGATCCGTCGTTATTTATCCCAAAAACCATCACTATTGAAGTTCACTATTTGGTCTGGCAACAGTCATCAACTCGCCCATTGCAAATCCGTTGTTACATTGACACTATATTTAGTCTCCATCTTTCTAAAACTAAATCTGTTGTAAGCGATTGGCCACGAGGTTTTTTGTCAAGACAAGATCCATCAATGGCTTTGGCCGTCACAAATGATTTAGTTTGTAGTAATGTGTACAAAGACATATTTACATGCATGTATACGTACATAAATACAACTCGCGTACAAGGGCAAACCCACATGTATCGGGTCATGTGACACATTATTGTATATATTATTTCGCTATCTAATACTTGTCTTGTATGTTATATATGTATGTATGTACATACGTACATGTTGTAAAACAAAGTCTACAAGGCCGAGTATTTCCTGAGTAGTCGCTACAAGGTAGGCAGCCAAGGCGACTTTCTTCAACTCCGCCTAATTATTTGGAATCGATCAAACGCGGTGAACCTCTACCAAAATCGGATCTAGTAGGTCAATTTGGGCCGAGTTTGACTTAAAAAAAATAAAACATAGATAATTTGTATGCATGTCATATTAAAGAGTAAATATCATTTTCATGTATTTTGTTATAAATATTATTAAATATATGCTATTTGACATGTATTTAATTTCTGAAACAATAATTATTTATATACTCTACTAGAACAACGAGCATCCCAGCAAACACAGTTCGTTACTATTTACGAACGAACAAAATTTGTCGGTATTTACCACCTAAGTCCACCACAACCGTTACTAAGTTCATTGCATCGCACCAACACTATCAAGTTTGACATGCCACAACCACACGTTTGCCATAGCACCATGACTACCATGTTCAACCCACAATCATCGCAAAGCCACCACAGTCGATACCAAGTTCAAGTAAGCCGCTACACATTATATATATTGATTACATCCTTTTGGTTTTAATGTTTTAATGCCATTTCCAAACCAACACTAAATATTGTTGGTCACATCCATCGTCGGTAATATCTTCCACTAAGCTACATCGTTGTAATCCATGGTAAAGTCGTCAGTAAACTCATTATCCAATCCCATTGTTTCTGACGGAGTATCACCCTTGTTCCCTAAGGGACTTCAATCAGAGCAGAGATGACAATGAGGCAGGTTTGGGGTTGGGTATTGGTAATCACGTAAATGTGTTCACGTATTCATCTCAGGTATATGATTAAGGTAAACAGGTAAATCTTTTCTTAAAAGTTAATCTTATACCCAGTCCCATACCTAATGTTTCAGGTGGGCTCAAAAGGCCTATATATTATACATATTATGTTTGTTTGTTTCCTATAGATGTGTGTTTATATATAAAGTGGGTATATAGTGACGTGAAGTGTTAGACTTTGGCTTGTAACTTAAATGAATTATAATAAAGCAGGTGATAAGGGTTGGGAAGTAGAAGAGTCGAAGTCAACACGTCGGCTAATTCACTTTGATGGGTTGATATTGATAAGAACGTAAATAAAAGTACAAGTCTTACAAGGAACAAACTCGATCATGAATTCCTAAGACTTAATTTCCCAGGTTATCAAACAACTGCCGCATGTTTACGTGTCCCTGCCACTTTGCTCTTGACACAACATACGAAGGTTCTTATACTATTATTACAACTTGACAAATATTATAATCTACTCACGCGTACACGATACATATCAACTTAATTAGTTATCCATATTAAAGCTAGAATATTATTATATTTTACTTCATGCAAATGGACGAGATCGAGGTGGTAATATCAGGAATGGCTATGGGACTGCAACTAGTTTGTTTTAAACAAGTAACTTTTTAGTAGACTTTTTCTAAACAAAATAAAATAATTTATTACAACTTATATGTTTTTATTATTTATTTAAATCTATATATAGCATTGTGGGACTCCGGATTGCTAAGCTTTGATCTAAATATGTGGCGAACATATTTAATAATATTAGTAATATTTTTTTAATTTATAATTTTTATTATAAATAGCTAAATATGATGTAGCATTTGGTATTTTTTTAGATAACCTGTAAAGGTTAATAGATTTGTTGAGCACTAAGAAAGTTTATGTGACCATGAAGGGAGAGATGTAAGTCATCGTATCTCTCTTTATTGGGATATAGAGTGCTCCAGAGAGACTCACAGCTTTATAGACAAAATGACAGGTAAGCGGAAACTAAAAAAATCTATAAATAAAGAGTTACTACACAACAAAAGAAGTAGTAAGAAAGTAACATACTGAAATATAACAGACATATAAGATCACAAGACCACATATAAGCACATACGAAAAACACAAAGAATGAAAAATACACCAATAATATAAGGAAATCTACACCTCTACCCCATTTCACAAACCTAAACATTCTCCTTAAAGTTTTTATCCTCAACCGTACGCCTTTATAAATCCAGATCCTGCTCACATCGTCTCAATCTCATCTCCTTTATCTTATTTGATATACTAGTTACTCCTAACATTTCCCCAAAAACCTCATTTCTATCCGGTCTAATCTTGTGTGCCCACACATATAACATTTCTCTAAAAACCTCATTTCTTATCCGGTTTAATCTTGTGTGCCCACACATATATTAATCAGCAAGTTGAAATGTTTATGCATTCATGCTTGTATACGTTATGCTTTGTAAGTATTTTTTATTTTTTTGAATTTTGTTTTTTACTTGCTTCTATACTTTCTATCTTTTACAATTTAACCCCAACATTTTTTCACTTTCGATTTTGGTACCCTATACTTTTCATCTTTTACAATTTTTTGTTTTACGTTTTGGTCTAAATTTTGTAAGTTAACATGCCGCAACGTGCGTGTGTGGTTCAACGTTTTTACATCTTTTTTTTTTTCCAAACGGCTCCGTCGCAATATATGGGTCCTAGATCGACTTAGTTATTCTTTTACATGTCTTACATTTCGCTCTACTTTTTACGGATTAACACGTCACAACGGGCGTGTGTGGTTCAATGTTTTTGCGTTTACTTTTCATTCGGTTTAATTTTTACGAGCTTTTCCGGCGTTGGTGATCACTGACAATAATATGACATTAATACTACTTAGCATGGTTTACCCTGCCACAATTCACGTTTAAAACGGGTGCTACAAAATTTATTCATGACTTGATATATACGTAAAAGTATCCAATCCACCATTTCGATCTATTTTGCAAGAAATAATTTCATTCTTAAATATTCGTTTCTTCACGTTAAATGAATACATATAAACCAAAGGAACTTTTGAACAAAAAAATAAAAAAGAACTAGACATACCGTCCCGAGCATCAATTAGATCTACCACCACATCATACTATACCAAGGTTATTATTATCTTTCAACTTAATCAAAAGTAACTCTTTTATACCATATCACTCAAATTGTTTATTTGTTATCGAATAACATATTACTTCTAAGAAGAATGAACATATATGCCTTACTTTTGTTTTGCCCTTCGTGACTTTTGCTCCACCAAAACGACCCAAGCAATATTAAGGGGTTGTTTGGCAACTTCTAAATAGTTAAGAGTTGAACCAGTAAGAGGTCTGAACAATTAAATGTTGAATCAGTAAGAGGTCTAAACATTAAGAGTCGGTATAATACTTAATTATTCAGAGGCAAATGTCTGGCCAATTCAGATTAGAGGTCTTAATCATTCAGACTCAGTATAATGCTTAACCATGCAGAGACAAATGTCTGAACCATTCAGACATTTGCTCGAAACAAACAGTCTGAACCATTAAATGTTGAACCAGTAAGAGGTCTGAACCATTAAGAGGTTCATTAAAAGGTAAACAAACAGTCCCTAAGTCTTAGTTCACTCCGCACCTTTTGATTTTTTTTTAAATATCGTTTTAATCTCAAAAAATTAACCAAAAAAATAGTAACAACTCAAAAGAAAGAAGAAATAAAGTGGATGCTTGAGTCACCATAGATCGCTTACACATTCATGCAATGACATTTGTTTCACCTTCCCAAATAGATTAGACCACATTACGCCCATTACATTAGCGTGAGGGTAAACGAGACTTGCCACGTATATACCATTAATAGCAATGGGCCAAGTATAAGTCGGGTATAACCAATATCAGTATCAAACTCGATTATAAAAATCATACCCTATACCCGGCCAAATACCGTTCGGTATCAGGTATCCATTTAGTTAAAAAAATACTTGTTAGAAATTTTTAGATACATTTTTTTGTTTCATTTATAATTATCATATTAAATTTATGTTTTCAAAATCTAAAATAAATGAATTATAGCCGCCACTAATATAATTAAAATATCAAAGATATGAAAATATAATGAAATATATTTCTCAAAGATAATTTTGTATTCCATGACATACAATATAAATAATAAAATTGAAATCACTCAATAATATAAGTTTATTTTCTATTTAATGAAGTTACTAGAATGACGTATCACTAAATAAAGGGAAGGGAAAATATAACTATTTTTTTTTAGTTCGGGTAAATGGGTATAAGGTTTCGGCTATCACTTAATACCATAACCGTTTCTTATCCATAAAATGTTATTTTTTTTTTCAAATACCCGAATACCATTCCAACACCCAACATTTTGGGCTTCAGGTATTCCTGTTGGCTCATTTTTTTTCATCTCCACCCATAAAAATACGGGTAAGGGTAAAACTTTCTCTAATGTGAAACAATGAGCTAAATCGAATCGTTCGATACCCATATAATTGCCTATGACATTATAGCTAGTGGACATCTTTGAGTAAGATAAGGCTAACGGACCATTAGATCTCGAATTCGATTCCCGCAAGGAGGGGGGGTTACCAGTTTTTTGGGTTTTCCTTCTAAATTGTTGTATAAACATTATTGTCTAGTAGAAATGGATATGATCGGATTAGTTCCATGATAGTATGATAATACTCTAGTGGTTTGTGTTTGTCAGTAATTCAAATTTACCGTTAAAAAAAATAGAAAAGAAAACAACATCAAATCATCTTTTTTCTAGTTTTGCGTAATATTCAACCCACAAAATACACATTTATCTTTTATATATTTTAAAAATATTCCACCGTTCCAGTGTCTAGAAGTGTACAGAATCCTCTCTTCTTGCACCCTCATCACCACAACATGCTATTGTTAGATACTCAACCTATGCACAACTAAAATGTATTTGGATGAAATAAAAGACTGCAACTAAAATACATAACAATTTTGGGAGGGTATCGTCTAAATAGTCTCTAGAAGTGGATTAAAAGGTTGTTATAAAACTAAAAAATAAATAGCATGTTATGAACTAATAATTAAGGTTACTTTTGGTTTGTAAATAAAACTGAAAATAACTACCAGGGAAAAAAAATAAAAAAAAGTCAAAATTAGTCTAACTTTAGGTTTCCAAGTTTTGACCATAGTGTCAATGTTTTACCAAACACCTACATATAATCTATTTTGGACCAGATTGACTAGTATTGTTTGAAAGCTTCTACATAATTGAAGGAAAATTAAAATTTACTAGGACAATATAAATTACTAAGAATATTCACATAAATGGGTATATGATTTTATTTATAAAAAATACGATCTTAAACTAAAATGCTTATACACACACGAAAAACATGATGTCTCGGTTAAAAATAGAAAAATGACACTTCAAAGCTTGTCAAGGTTCTTTTTCTCGATGAATGGACGTTATTGTGTATGGTTTTTTCATAATTGTTAAGGAGATACGTAGAGAAACATCCATTTCTCTGTTTGCATTTGCTTGGTTATCATTTAGTTGATTTCTTGTTGTGGTAATTGATGTCATTTTTTAATCATGAAATTACGCACTTAATGATTTTAGCTCCTAAAGGGGTGTCAATCGTGTTAGGCTGGTGGGTTGCGGGTTGGTCGGTTGAAATGTGCAACCCGAACCCGCCCCATACTATTATTTATGTCTTAAAGATTTCAAACTAACCCGCATACACGGGTCAACCCAAACATGACCTGTTTAACCCATTTTTTAAAATAAGTCATGCGTATTAACTAGTTATTAGCGGATTGTTGGGTTGTAAGTAGGTTAGCGGTAACATGTTTAATGGTGAGTATGAGTGTAACTAGTATGTAAAATGTGTGACAAAACTAACATTATCATGACTAACCACAGTAATGGAAAAAAACAAAATTATAATCTTAATTTTTTTTTGTCTCGATACGGATCAACCCGTTTTTATATGGGTCAACCCGAACGCAACCTGTTTTTAATAAGGGTCAATCTGAACACGAACCGTGTTTTAAACCACATGATAGTCAACCCAAACCTTCTTTTTCATGTTGTGTCAGGAATTGCCGCCCCTAGGTTGACTACCCTTCCTAACTAGTAGTTTCGTTTTTAATACAACTATAAATGATTAGTGATTACAATTAGAGGTTTGCATGGGTCGGTTTTGAAGTCATACTGAACCGAACCAAATTTCTGTGTTTTTTCAGTTTTAGGAAACCAATTGGTTTAGGTTTTAAAAATTTAAGGTGGGTTGGTTATGAGTGGTTTTTCTACTATACATCTTAGCTTGAAAAAAAAAAGCTCAAAATAATGAATTGGGCCTTAAACTTTGGGCTCAAAATAGTTATTTAGGCATCAAACTTCGGGCTCCAATAACAAGCTTTCAAACAAGTTTAGTATAGCTTGGTTCAGTTTTGCAGTTCAGTTCGGTTCGGTTTCGGAACGACATATAACCGAAACTCTATTTTTGTTTAGGTCTGTTATTTTGACTCTCTCTGTTCTCTTAATCGGTTTCTTTTCTCGCCCTTTTAGACCACCAATTCATGTTCCATATGAAATGAAATGTTAAAAGAACATAATGCCCAGAATGCATCTCTTGAAAGAAAGTATTTTTCTGAAATTTTCTATTCTGTAAAAAAAAGAGTTGGTCAAAAAATATAAACAATTGTCAGCCAATTATATTTTTTACAGATATCCTTTTTAATCAGAGACTAAATACATTTTATATAGCTTATAAAAGAACTAATCCATTCTAGTTATTATACATTTATTATAAGCTTCTATTAAATTATGTATTAAGTGAGAAAATAAATCCAAAACAAATGTCTTCTTAAACTGCAAAATGTGGGCCAGTGAGAGTAACTCTACTACTCTCGAACTGATTACTGTACAGATTCTAGTTTTGAAGGCATTGTTGCAAATAATATAGCTACTGTATGCAAAATGTAGGGGTGCTCATCGAATCGAATATTGAATTTTCGAATTATACGAATAATTTTTAATTTCCCTTGAATTTGGTCGATTCGAATTCAATTAAAAACCTACCAAATTCGATTCGAATTCTTATTCGAATAAAAAACCCAATTCGTATTCGATTCTTATTCGATGAAAAATTCGAATTCGAATAAATTCGATTTGATTTGAATTCTTTTAAAACATGTAATACTACACAAGATCTAAACATATAAAAATTTGTTATACTTTTCACTAAATAAACAACAATTTGTAAAACTGCACAAGATCTAAACTTACAAAAGTTATACTTTTAATACTTGGAATAAATTTTGAAAATAATTAATAGGATAGCCCAATAAAAGTTATATATGTATCATATATAAAAATAGTAAATAAAAATGTATAATTTTTTATTCGAATTTCGAATCGAATTTGAAATTATAAATTCGTATTCGATTTACTTGATTCGAATTGAATCGAATTCGAATTCTTATACTCGAATCGAATTCTTGATAATCGAATTTCGAATTTTTCGAATTCAAAACGAATTCTGAACACCTCTAGCAAAATGTAAATGATAAGTCAGCCGAAATATCAAATTCCCCTTAAAAATTCTTAAATAGAAAATAAAATAAACGAATATTAGATTTACAAAACACCTGCATCTGTTTCCTTTCTTTTTTACCTTCAGCTACAAGCCAATTTCTTGATGTTTTAGAGAAGCAGGATCTTTAGGTTGCACATTTTGTTCAAGAGCTTCCTCAAGATTCAAGACGATCTCCGCAAACGCTACAACGCCACATCCACATAAGGATGTCAGTCACAAATCAATAAGAATTAACTAATTGTACATACACTTAAAAGGCTATGTCGGTGGACCACTTCGACATAGCCATGTGTTGTCTTGTGATTGGCCACAAGAAATTTACTTCTTTTACACTTAACTTTAGTAATTAACATGTTTAGTCCTTTTACTTTAACTTTCTTAGTATACATGTTTCGTCCCTCTATTTTATCCCCCATTAATTAATGTTGCTTATATACATGTTAGCCCCTCTATTTTAACTTTGCTATATACATGTTTAGTCCCTCTACTTTTATTCCTCTTAGTATTTCACCTTTGGTGTTTTTTTTCTCGGTAACCTGACGAACCAAAACGACTCCAACTGAACAATATTGTTACCGGCATCGTATTATCAGAACCTGTATTTTTTTCATTTTACTATTTCGTCTTTTAGTGTTTTTTTTTCCGATATGTACATTGACATTTCGATGTTAAATAGCTATTAAGATGACATTTAAACTTTGTTTGGCCCGTTTGAGATAAAACACAACCCAAACTGACCCATTCATAATTAAGATCACTAACTATTTACATAACAAATGAGGAGATAGAATATAACCTTCAGGCAAACTCAAGGTGCGCAGTGCAGCTTCTGCGTAGAATAAACGCATGGGACCCGCGTTGTTTCCAAATGCTACTTTTCCCTTTTTGCCCCTGGCTGGGGACTTTTTTGATTGGCTCATGGGCCATGCCACAACACTTATACCAGTTGGAAGTATAGACAACAGATCTGCATATCTAAGACTCACCGTCACCTTGCTGCATAAATAGAAAAATTACTTACACAGATATACATCATGTATTAGACATATATAAAAGAATAACAAGAAAATACCAACCATTCAAAATCTTCTAAGAAAAATTCAATCATATGATATGGAAGACTATGATAAAGTTCTCCAATCTGGTTACCATACAAATCCTTTATAAGACGAACCTATAACAAGTAGAAAATTGGCAAAACAAAGGGCGTGTAACGTGTTAGTCATAGAAAACTGAGTAAAATGCCATTTTTGTCCCTGAGGTTTGGCCAGTTTTGCGACTTTCGTCCTAAGGTTTGTTTTTCCACATTTGGATCCAAAAGGTTTCAAATCTTGCATTTTCATCCGGCTCGTTAACTCCATCCATTTTTCTACGTTAAGTCAGGGGTATTTCCATCTTTTTTTTGTTAACTTAAATGGCGATTCAGTTTTTTTCACTTTATGTACAAACATTTAGCATAATGTACAAGTATTCAAAAGACCGAATTGCCCTTTAAGTTAACACAAAAGACAAAAATAACCCTGAGTTAACGGAGAAAAAATGGATTGAGTTAACGAGCCGGATGAAAATGGCAAGATTTCAAACCTTTTGGATCCAAAATGCGAAAAAAACAAACCTTTGGACAAAAGTCGCAAAACTGCCCAAACCTCAGGGATGAAAATGGCATTTTACTCTACAAAAATTAGAATACTTATACTTGGTAAATTATAAAAAAATTACTTGCTCTCGTCTATCAACATATGATTGCAATAGCTCTCCAATGTGATCAATAAATTTCTGAAAAAAGGCGCAAGTATTAAATAAGATTATACAAATAACATGAATTGAGAGATGCTACTAGAATTAGAGAATTACCATTGCATTTGATGATAAAAGATCGTTTTCTGCTTCACGTAATGGCAAAAAGAACGGAATAGTGTGTTCAAGGACAGTCATCTTTTCAAGAAATGACTTGCTCTCAAGAACACAATGATATTGTTCACGTGGCTCACCTAAAGAACCATAAAATAAAAAATTAATGTGTTATAATTTTTAAGTTTGCAACCTAAGAAATGAAATCTGACTGTTTACCAGCGAAAAATGTATCATATTGTATGCCAATGCGTGCTCCTTCCAAACAACAAATTACCTGTTAAAGGAGATGTTGATGTTAACATATAGACGGGCTTCCGGATGCTATTTAGGCAAAAACCATATATTAAAATCGAAGTCTAGTTGTTATGAACGTGAAAATAGCGTGGTTACTTTGCAACAAGAAGAAGAAGAAGAAGAAGAAGAAGAAGAAATACCTTGTTTCCAACTTTATATGTAACTTTGTCATGAAACTTCAGTCACTGGCAGCATGCTTGCATCCGCAGGTGACGACTGCATTGCCTTTCTTTCAACTTCCATATGAACCTGACTATAAAAACTTAATTTTTTTAGTATTTTTTAGGAATATCAGAATATCTAGAAAAAAATGAATAAGATAAAAAAAAGCCATACGCGTTCCCTTATAGTTGCTAACAACCCATCATTCCACTGTTCGTTGTCTAAACAAACCTCTGAGAATAAACGAGAATTATCTTAGAATAACCAAAATGTGAGTATGTGACAACAAAAGAGAGAAAAGAAAAATGTATCAAAATCTACCTTGAGTTTGGGAAGCACGTGCAGCTTCAAATTCCCTTTGTAGACGCTCAAATATCATTTTATCAGAATCCCTGATCATTTTTTATTAAAAAACATATATTAACAATAATATAAATAAAATATTCCATATCAGGGAAGCAATACTTGAAATTGACGGTATAATGATTGGAAGTAGAGATCAAACATTAATACATTATATATGCCTGAAAACGAATATCGGTTAATACCTAGAAAGGCGCTCGGTGAGTTCTGCATGCCTTTTGAGGACACTTGCAACTGACAAAGGAAACAACTGTGATTCTTGAAGTCATAAAAAATAGTAACTTGATCCAAAAAAAAAGTATAAGATGTACATCTGGCCCTTGTGGTGTCTAAATGTATATCATCTTCCTGCATAAAGTCCTATGGTACAACCAAAATATAACCAGAAGTTAGAACAATTGTCTGCCAAATGCATTAAGTGAAGAAAATTTAATGATAATAGTAGTCGAGCTAGAATAAGTTTGAAAGTGTTCGGAATTTCTGTAGCTCAAAAGCATTATGAGTTCATTATAAATACTGCAATTATGCAACGAATGATGCAAATTGATATAGAATATGATAGAACCCAGACACTAAAAGTTTCATTTCTGAAAATTAAAGACAGATAAAACCCAATTCGAGTAGGTTGAGACTCCGATTACAAAGGGAAAACCCTAATTTGAGAAAAAAACCCATCGACTGAAAAACTCTTACTAGAGCATAAGATATATATAAGCATTAATAGAGATAATAGCCCATGGCATTATAGCCTAGTGGCATCTTGGAGGTGGATAAGGCTTAGAGACCATTAGGTCCTGAGTTCGATTCTCACAAGTGGATTTTTCCCAAATTTATTGGGTTTCCTCCTGAATTGGTGTATAGGCATTATAGCCTAGTGAAGATGGATATGATCGGGTCCGTGGTCCAAATTTGCCGTTGAAAAAAAATAGAGGTAATAACTGGCCCTAAACTTCAGATATTCATTTACCCACTACCCCCCTTTTCCGATAACTGCTTTGACCAGCTTTGGGGTCATATCAGAATATCGCTTAATAGATAACAAAGCGGACATGGACATAATGCTAAATGAATGCAAATGGTTACCACTTCTGCCATTTTATCGGTGAATCCTCAATAAGAACTTGCTGCAAGCAAATAAAGAATGAATTCATAAGCACATCTGACAAGATAATAAGATATATAGGCTCAAACTTGAAAGAGCAGTTGAAATTTGGTGAAAAAAACTGAAGCTCGTACTCTTTTTTTAATTAAATATAGAGTGTAACCATACATATAGCAAACACCATATAGTGTGGCAAGTAAAAAAAAAGCAAAAATTTCTAAAAAACAGTAATAGAATAGTGATACAAAAATTAGTTGTGCCACCACTAATACTAGTAATTATAGTAACATAGAAAAGAGAAAGTAGCACCAACCACCTTGGAAGTAACTATACGCTCTCCTAAAAACGTATTCGTATTTCGTAAAAGCAATAACTAAAGCTAAGGCAAAGAAAGGCGTAAGAAAAAGATAAGGTCCTAAAGGCAAAGCTAAGACAGACCTAAACACCCCTCTTAAAAATCCATAACCTTTATCCGTCTTCTCCATGAAATTGTATCATCGATCATGGCATCGGAGAGCTGCAAGTCTTAACAAATCCTGCCTAACATGCTCATCCCACTCAGTTTGGGTCTGCCTGTGCCTAAACTTGGACACTTTCATTAAGCACCAAACTCACTTTTTTATATAATAAAAGATCATTAAGTGTTCTCATTTTGCTGCTCTTTCCACATATTTTCTCATCATGCACGCTGTTCATACATGACCAGTTTTCCAATAACAGGTTGATTTATTAGATCAAGACAGACCATAACTTTCCTCACCAACAAGAAAATGTACATAAAAGTAAATAAAAATTGTTACTGTTTAGAAAAAAAAAAAGAAAAAAAAATACCAAACATATGCCCATGGGTGTTTCATGCTTGCAAGAAGCTGATCAACAATCAATTATTCAGCAGATTTACTGGAACAGTGGACCTGACCGAGTGAAATTTCAAATTCCTAAGATTTAAATGGATTAAGAATTTTCTCACAAATCCATCGCCCCAAAGGCAAAGCGACATCAACCCAAAACCTAGTGTTCGTTTCACAGAATGGAATGGAATCTTGAGGGAATTGAGATGTTCATTTCACTCCTTATTTTGTTGGTTTCAACAAAAAAGTGAATTGGAATTGAACATCAACATAACAAAGGGAATCTATATTCTAACTCCATCCAAATTTTATTCATTTTGCAAAACAAACACATCTAAATTACAAATCAAATTTCAATTTCTGCGCGAATTCCAATTCCAATTCCATTACAATCCATGAAACGAACACTACCTAAAGGTTGACTTGGGACTATTTTATTTATACCATACAAGTCCTTAACGGTTTCTCGGTTAATTTTAAAATATAAATTGATACTAACACTGTTCATAAGTCATCTAGTAGCTCAAACTAACCTTGAGGCTAGAAGATAACGACTTGTAGTCGTATAGGTTAGCCATGTAAGTAAGTTTTAAACGATAAGACCATGTCAAATTGTCACTATAATGTAAAAGACAATGCATGTGTAACTAAAACTGATCATCAAAAAAAAAAATGCTTATTATAACAAACTCATAAACCCTAGATGCAAATCACAGTTCACAACTCAATTACTAACTCACTTCTTTCTAGTCGATTCACATATACTAATGATTCCTGCAATTTAAATAATAATATTTCAAAACTAGTAGATAAATTAACCCTAATAAAAGTTTAAAAATCACAGTTTCATACTAGTTGTGAACTAACAAAATTTGGTTCAGTTTAGCATAAAACCGAATCGCAATCGAGCTACGCATACAATCAAGTACAATTTACAACGAATTGATGCTTAATTTTATGTAAATATTTTGAAAACCCTAACTCGGACTGATACTGAAGAAAAGCATAAACAATTAGGGCAAGAGATGGATCCGAACAACAAACAGTGTTTAATAGATTGAAAATTTAGGGTTTTGAAGACAGTTATTATTCGAATTTCGTATTTCTGTCACCGGAAAATAGAAAGAAACGGTACCTGGTTCTTTAATGGCGGCGACACGCTGCTGCTGTGACGGAGACGAGGATGATAACGGAGAAGGTTGTTCAAAGGTGAATATCTTGAAAGGGTATATTGGTAATTTGACTTCTTTTATATTTTGTAATATTTGTTTTTTTATATTGGTAATTTGATTTTTTTAGTTTTTGTAATATTTTTTTTTTTATATATTTGACTTCTTTAGTTTTTGTAATATTTGTTTTTTTTATATAAAAAAATGACATTATTATATATATCAACTAGTATTAAGCTCCTGCGTCGCAGTGGTTGTCATAAAATTGTGTCAAGTAGTATCAATGTTATACCACTGTCATTTACGATCAAAACCGGAAAAGCTCGTAAAAACAAAATAAATAAATAAACGAAAAAAATAACGCCGAGCGAAAAGCAGACGTTCAATTTTTGAATCACGAACGCTCGTTGCAAAGAAATTAAACCGAGATGTAAAACATAGAAAAAAATAACTAAGTCAATCCAGAACCTGCGCGTTGGACGAACTTGTCAAACGGAGAAAAATAAATGTGTTGCAACGGGCCAGTCAAACGGGAAAAATTTACGAAAATATGTTAAACCCACGTGCACGTTGCGGTGCGTTCACTCACAAAATTTTGAACTAAATGAAAAACTTGGGAAATATGAAAAGTATAGTGGACCAAAACTGAAAATAAAAAAAAAGTTGGGATTAAATCGTAAAAGATGAAAACTTGGTTAAAAGTAAAAAAACAACAGGGTCTAAATTGCAAAATAGAAGTTATTTATTAATTTTAGATAAAAATAAGAACAAAAATAAGTTTTATATATAATATTATAAATAAATATTAATAAAATTTATGAGTTTAAAAGAGAGAATACCATGTGATATTTTTTTGTAGTGTTTTATTAAAGTTAGATTCTTTAACACACTTTTGCACCAGTTACGTTTTTCACTTTTTGGTTTTTACAACTTCACTTTGTTTTCTTTGATTTTCCTCGTGCAACATTCTAACAAATACACTCTCTATTATTATATTGTTTAGTTACTTTTTGTTTTAATTTCGCAATAAACAATTATTATAAAAACCAAATATATTTTCTGATATATCATTTACTTTAATTTTTAGCTTTAAAAATAGATGAATACGTAATTATGGTATGGTAATTTATACAAGTGCCGCTATCATAACAAATGATATCGTACGCGTTCATTTACTTTTTAGAAATGATGAATATGTAGTTGTGGTATCGTAATCTATACGAGTGTTGGTATCGTATCGGTACCATGACGAACTGCACTAATTCCAACCTAACAACATCGGTGCCGATATTGGTAATATCGAACCAGTACCGTTATTCATTTTTATAGTTTATGATTGGTGTAAAACACGTGTTGATATCCTTTTGAGCAAATCTGCTTTATTTTTAATTTTTAATTTTTTGTGTTTTCTCTTCCCGTTGCTATAACGAGTGCCGATACTGTAACAAAACCGACCTATACCGACCGAATTCCCGCCGCGTAGCGCGGGTATTCCACTAGTTGAACACAAATAATATTTGTATATATCTGAAATAAACAGGGATTTATGACATTTAGAATTTTATAAACTTGTGGTAAAATCATTCTCACATGGCAACCCTTGTTTAGAACGTTGTTTTATTGCCGTTAAAAAAAACCATTTTCACCTGGTTTAACTGGTTTTGCATTAGGTAGTGGTGAAGAAGGTTGTGCGATGGGGGCGGTGACGATGGTGGATATAGGTTTCTCCAAAGCGAGAGAATGAGAGAAGAATGGCGCGGCGATGATATCTTTTCAACAGGAGTTGTGTTTAGGGTTTTAGTTTTTAAGATGTTTGAAGAGTTTTTGTGCTTTAAAGGTTTGTATAATAAGTTTTAGACATTTGTACATGTTGAAAATTGTGTAAATTGACTATATTCCCTTATATGCATTACATTAGAATAGAATATAGTATAGATATAAATATATTTGATAACCGTAATAAACATAATTTATATGATATTTAGATATATACTCCCACCACTTATGCTTAGAATATACTAAAAGATATGGCTAATGGTTTTTACATATTTTGGATCTAATTTGTTTCCTATGTTCTGAGTTTTTGGTTTGTTTTGGTTTCATCTGTTTTAATTTCAATTTAATATGAAATTAAATTGCATAAAATCATTTGAATTTTTATACTTATAGTTTATTTTATAGTTTGAAGTTTAAATTGTAAAACAAAACTTCACCTATAGATCCAAATGAAAATCATAAATCTTTAGATGTTCCCTTTTAGAAAGCATTTATTACACCATAACAACAAAAAAAATGTTATCTTTCTAAACACTAAAAATTGACATCACATTATTAGAGATTGGAGGGAAACTAAGAGTGAGATTTAAACGAAAACCATATAAGAAATGAGATTAATAATTATGTAACATCATAACATAAGACTGAATATTTAAGGGTTCATTTTAATTAAACGTATTCATCCACATGTGTTCATTTCAACACATGGATACTAATGAACCTCTTGTGTGTCAAATCCTCTATAGCTATAGAAATTTCTTTAAATTACAAAGAAATAAACATGGAAAGAAACTTATACTAATATGTTGTTTTTATCTTGCTGAACTAGAACCCAAACACCAACTTATTTTGGGATTGCGGTTCTTCTTGATTTCTCTTGATATTTGGCAAGCGAATACCACAAACCGCCGAGAGTATTGATCACTAGCCCGCTAACGTTCAGAAAGTGTACTTGAACACCTCCTAGTAAGAAGAACCCAAGTGTCTGACCAACCAAGCATAAATCAAGTTAGGTACATCCGATAAGAATCAAAATTAGAAGTGCCATCGTTGGACCATTTACTTACAAGTGGGTCGATTTGGTTAAATTTACTATAAACGACAAATAAAAACTAGCTTAAAAGTCGCACAAAATGTATGTTTAATGCATAAGACATCCGAAATTATAACTTTATTATCATATTTAACATGCTAGTTTTTTATAAACGAAGTTAAAAAAATGCTGGAGATGAAGTGCTTCGTGTCAACTCCGACCCAACCTGTTTCGATTGGTAACCAACCCGCCCGTTTTGCCACCCCTTATAAGAACTGCCCATTTTGCCACCTCTTATAAGAACTAATTAATTAATGAAGAAAACCATGGACACTTACGGTAGATCCAACGCCTTTGAGGACTCCAACGATGGTTGTAGTAAGGGCGGAATTGACTATTGTACATAGAAACATGGTGTAGTTCAAGATTATTCCCATCACCAACGAAAGAACAAACATCACAAAAAAGTATACTGATGCACTCTGTTACACGAAAAAAAGAACTCCAATTAGCAGCAGTTTTAACACAACATTGGGTTAGCTTTAATTAATTGACTAGAAAATATCAAAAGGATTAACCAAAAAAACAATTTTTTAATGTGTTCAACGAATACAAGAGTTAAGATCCTAACCTTTGCATATAATAATGAGAGTGAACTTGGGAATTCACCAGTAACTATGATGAGAAATACCAGAAATGGCAAGGATAAAAGGCTGTTGTAGAACATGATTTCAATAGATGAAAGCCCGTCTTCAGCACCCGATCTTTCCACCAAAACAAGGTACATTGTCTGCATGTGACATCTTAATGTCATTCCAAGTTTCCAACTATATAAACATGGATAGTTTTAGCCTTTTAGGTACGGGTCGGGTTGACTTGCAACACTTTTTGTCTTTTTTCTTAAACTTTTTGTCCTTGTAACACGTGTTGTAGCGTGTAAGCATTGAAAATACACTTTGGCTAACTTAACTTTTAACCCGTTTGACCCATTCCCTTTTTTGACTTTCACGATTAGGCCCATTTGACCCGTTAGAGATAAAAAAAATTAACTTATAATTGACCCACACACCTGGAAGAAGACAGAGATGAGAGCCATGGTGTATCCAAGTAAGTCAAACGAAAAATCTCCGAGTGCAGCAATCATCACACCGGCAGCAGTCAATGATACAGAAAGAATTACCTGAAACCACAAAGCAAAAGGATGAAAAAGTTGGTTCAAGAAATTATTCAATAATAATCAGCATGAAAATTGTATATTCTTTTATAGTTCCATGAGTAAGTAATATACCGTATATGATTACTAATACTATTATTAAAACTAAAATAATGATACAATTAATGAAATAACGCCATTTATGAGGTAGCGAACACTTGTGCATAACTTGGGTGACTTGTAACCGGTTTGTTTTTTAATTAAATGTTTTAGTTTTATGTAAGACCTGCTATCAATAAAATACAACCCAAATTAACCCATTTTCACTTAAATGGATTGAAATTTCAACCTCTTTAATATTTCATTATTTTTTGGCTCAACTTGCACATGAGGCTAATAGTGGCAATGAAGCACACAGAAGGACAAAACTAAAAATATTTTATATATCTCATGTATAGGATTTAAGAATATGTATAACCATAACAATAATTATATATACTGAAATTCCCAACGAGAAGCTAATATCATAAAGTTTTCTTCTGCTGGTAAGTGTTAATGATCAATCTTCTTGAATTTAGTTATGAGTCAATCAGGTTATATACATAAATACAACAAAATAATTATTAAAATGGAACGGTAATAAACTTTAGGATAACATATACATAATGAAATGCGTCACATTACCTGTTTTGAGTGCTTTCCCTTCTTATAAAACAGACCAGCAATTAATACAGCGAGAGGTGTTAACCGTTTTATAGCAATGTACATCGGAATATTGACTCCTTTCAAGCTTGCCAAAGCAAAAGCCACGTTTCCATTATAAAAGAGTGAAACAAGAACGAGTTTTTTTGCAGTATCAACATTTAACGCCTTGGCTCTTGTCCATCCCATTACTCTTCCAACATGTATAAGCAACGCAGTTGCCAGTTGCTGAAGAAGTTACCAAAAGAAACATAAGTACCCTTAAACAATATGCAGGGTAAATAAAGTAACAAAAATTGTTAATACGTATGTATTTAGTATTACCTGTAAGGTAAGAAGAGTCATTGAATATGCATACTCCATGACAACTGCTTTGTTTATGAAAACCATTGCCATTGATGCAATTCCATATGATAATGCAGCAAATAAACTACATTGCGGATTAGAATAATGACTTTGTTAGTATAACAAACAAACATTTTCTTTAATAATATAAATTATTTACTCTATTTTACTCTACCCACGGGACAGAGAGGCTGCTCCCACTAAGACCCCGACTACAAAAATCCTTTCTTTTACTTTATTAATATACATTTTCTAATAAATTAGACGCCACCCGTCATGTGACACTGATAAACTCGTCTATGTGTTATATAGTATCTAGGGCTGTAAACGAACCGAACGTTCAGCGAACAGTTCATGAACCGTTCGGCGGGAAGTTCGTTTTTGTTCGTTCGGTTAGCTTATTGAACGAACACGAACAAAAAATTTCTTTCGGTTAGCTTAGCGAACGAACACGAACAAAGGTTTCGGTCATTCGACTGCGTTCGTGAACATTTGGTAATATGTTCGGTTACATTTGTTAATGTTCGTTCGTTTACGTTCGTTCGTGTTCGTTTGATTATATTAAAAATAATAGATGATAAACCTTTTATCTAAACACATTGAAAACTTGAAACCAATGTTTAAGGTTAACAATGTTTTTATCTTTTTTATTTTCAAGTTAAATGTCCGTTTACGTTCATTTTTATTTGTCTACATTTGTTTGTGTTCGAGACTAGCGTTCACGAACATTCATCCCAAAAACAAACTATTAACAAATATTCATCCCAAACAATTAACAAACATTCATCCCAAAAACAAACTAGTCATTAACCATAAGCAAATCAAGAAACACTATCACATACATTGTTAACAACCATACTCCTAAACACAACAATAAATCAAGAAACAAGGTGTGCTAGCTCTACTACTTCAAACAGATCTGATCTAACACAAAAGATCTCATAAATCAAATACAACAGCCAAATTTACAAATGGTCAAAATTGAGAAAGACCCAGCTGACCTAAGATAAGGAGGCGTTGTATCTTTGTCCATGATGGGAATTCTGCGAATTTTGAATGAATTGAAAGGGGGGTGAAAAGGGTTTAATTTGTTGGAGTGTTTGGTAGTACTACTGCAATAGGTTTCAACAGTAGTAGCAAGATGAAGGAAACAGAGTCAAGTCTTCATTTGGGTTTTGGGTAGATGATTATTAAAGAGACGGGTCTTTGGGGGTCTGGATTTGGGATTCGTCTTTGGATCTACATCTTACCTTAAAAACTTCATTTTTATCAAGGGTGATAAACGTGGGATGACAGTATAAGAGGATGGACGCTATAGATTTTTAGACCGCTGGGTATGGGCGATAGATTTGGCGTGGCTGGCCAAGCAACGCCGTTATGGTCACATCGAGCCAGCATGGGTAGCGGCGTGGCGCTTGAGCTTGGCGTGGGGCGGGTTGGCGAGATGAGCTGGACCGCTGAGATGGGCCAGCTTTAGCTGACCGTTGAGGCTAGCCGTTAGGGCTAGCCGTTGGGATGGCGGTTTCTTTGTAAAAAATCAAAATTTTTTAAAAAATTTACTCTTTTTTTACCTATAAATACCACCCCAAACCTTATTTTTTTCAATACTCTCAATCACAAGCACACTTCCAAAACCAACCAAGAAAATGGTGAGTTGAACTGAAGAGGAGGAACTTGCGCTCGTGATATCAATTGTCGACGCGCAACGTGCACTTGGTTGGGGTCAAATCGCGTACTGGGCACAAGCTTTTGGTCAATATCAACAACATGTTGGTAACAATCGTCACAACTTGAAGTATGCCAACATAAGTGGCGTGAACTAAAACGAAGCTGGGAAGGTTTAAAATATGCTACAATCGTGTCCCTGCGGGCGAGCTTAGTCACGATGATCGGGTGGAGATCGCCAAAATCGACTACAAGCACGATGGGAACACGGAATTTAAGTGGGTTCCCCATTTTAATATTTACCCCCCGCCGGCTGGACCCCACCTCCGCCACATGTCAACCCATGCAGCCCCACTACACCCCATAGTCTTAGGGCATGTGTACTCATAACGCCCCCAAAGGAGCGTTATGCGACATGCCATATCAGCAGAGGCGTTATGAGTCGTTATATCACTAGATGCCATAGTCATAAAACCCTACCTTATCATTACTCAATTATTAATTTCTAATATTCTATAATTAATTTCTACCTCTATAAAATTAAAAAATAGCTTCATTAAAATAAAAACATTACACTAAAAATAAAAATAAAAACATTATGCTAAAAAAAACATCACACCAAAAAAAAACTCAAAGATTTTTTTTTTTTTCGATTCGCTCCTTTTGTGCCAACGCCATCTTCAACGTTTTACCGGTTAGGTGGTCATGCGGTTTCGAGTAAAATTCAAAGTCATAAGCCCATTGTCTATCCCGCATAATATTGGTCATTTCCCGGTTCTCCATACGTTTACTCCCTAGTTCGTGTATGTCTTGAAGGCGTCGGTTTAGCTCCAAAAATGCATTAGTGATGTCGGATGACATCGACGATGACTCGGGCCTACCGCTTCTTGCAGCGGCTCTTCCGGCGGGTCGTGGAAGCTCTTGCACGGCTCTTCCTCTACATCGTTTACGTCGATGTTTCGAGCGTCGGAAGTTGGCTTTTCGGGTTCACCCGACTCGTTGGTTTTTGATCTCTTCGACGACCTTTTATTCGCCTACCGACCCGAATTCGCTCCTACCGTAGGGACGTTGGCCCATTTGGGGCTATTCCAAAGAAGTTGCCTACACTTCATGTACGCGAAATTACCTTGAGTCTCTTGATACTCGATCAAGGCGGCTTGTGTAATGTCCTCGTCGTTGTGCCCACTTTTCCATCCGTTTTTGTCCGTTGGTAAACGGTACGATAATTTGTACACTTCTTGTTGATATCGGTCCATTTGCCCGATACTGAATCCGCCGGCCGGTATTCGTCTCCCCTACCCATTAGGCCGAAATAAAGCGCTCGGACTCGGTTCCAAAAGACGACTTTACTTTGGTTGTTTGCTAAAAAATAAACAAATAATTAATACAAAAATAAATAAAAATAAAACACAAAAGAATTTATACAAAAAAAATACCTATTACGGGGCCCTCGAACCAGAATGGGTTAACGCGTACACCTCTTCTTCATCCCACGATTGCACGTTTTTTTGGCTCGGTTCTCGGTTTTCCCGGCTTTCTTTTTATGCGAGCGTCTTGCTTTTCCTTTTTGCGTCTCCTTTACTTCCGGTTGTGTTTCCGGAACAACCTCGGGCTCGCGTAGGGGCGACCCGAATGCTTGTGCGGATCCGAATGCTTGAGACGACCCCATTCGCCCATGTTTTGATTCGGGTTCCAACCGTAGAGATTTGGGTCTCATGAAAGTGGTTGGTTCAATAGGTTCATGAACCGGTTTGATGTTGATTAAAATCGACAAAACCGGATCCGTATGGGGTGGGCCGAGTGGGTACCGGAGAAACGGGTAGGATGGCTAGCTCGGTTCGTGTCGGACTCGAACGCGGAGGAATAAAACAGCGTTGAAGGGATTCATTGTATAAAATTTTTAGATTTTTATAAAAAAAGGGAGAGAAAAGAGAGACTAAAAGTGTGTTGAGTGTGTTGAATTTTTATAAAAAAGGGAGAGATGGGGGAGTATTTTTAGGTATTAATTGAATTTTAAAAATAAAAAAACTTTTTTTTATTTTTGACCGTTTGCAACGATCAGAACTTTTAAGTTTACTCTTCTCGCGCCCCGATATACATAACGGGATTCAAAAATCAACCCCCATAGCACCCCCTGTATTGGTGTGGTCGGCGCTATGGGTGCCCTCGGCCTTCTCCCCACCACAAAGCGCCCCACTAGACATGACCTTACACTTACATATGTGTGTTTTTGTTCATCATGTGATTAGGGCTTAGCAAATCTCGGTTTCGAATCTCAGAACTTGGGAACTGATATCACCGCTGGATCCGAACCAAAGTGGTGCTATAGGGCCGGTTTTCCGGTTCTCATTTTTTGGGCAAAAATGATTCTTGGTTAGGTTCCGATTAAAACCGATGGGTCCGATTAAAGAACCGCTAGAATCGTTGGGATTAAAGTTAATATTTAAAAACCTTATTTATTTCATGGGTTTTCCATCTTTCGACCATCAACATTCTAATCTCTCCCACCAGGGGTGAGCATAAAACCAAATTACTGAAATAATCGACGGGTCGGTTTTTATATTTTTGATAACTGAATGTTGAAGTTCGGCTATGGTTATTCTTATTTACATAACCACAAATAACCGAACCGAACCGGATGTTTTAAACACGACAGAATCCATAGTTTAACCATGTCCAACATTGTGATTTTGTTAATCGTTCATTTGTTTGTTTGCTATTTTGCATCACCGGTCGTTCACTTTTTTGTTGGATGCATCTAGTGTTTAACGGTGACATCAAAGCCAAGCCTATTTAAAAGTTAAACCAAAATTTAACATGATATTAATATTTAGTAGACACTAGTTTTTATCATGCCGCGCGTTGCGACGGCAACGTCACGTTTGTAACTTCGTTACATGCGATACGATGGTGGCATTAACGTGTTGTGTTGACTCATTTTTTACTTTGTTAGTAACATTAATGTGGTTAAGAATAGATAAAAAGAGTATAATGTCTTATGTTTCACACGTTATGGTGTAAAGTGGTGAGACTAATTTAAACAAAAAAAAAGTGTTGGAGAAGATGATGTGTGAAATTATTAAGTAGAAATTAATTACGGTTCAAGTTGTTAAATAACAAAATTTAGGGGTCAATGTGTTGCTTACTAAAACACTTTGCGTAATTTAATAAAACATTGCGGTGCACTTAAAAGCCTAATAATCGCATTTAAATGTACACTTTTGTTAGACTTTTTCTTTTTAGAACGACGACTTTCAAGTTATTCAACCTTTGGTCGCATCCCCCGCATTGGGAGACCCACCACCCTACTCTGGCCTGTCATGTTATCTTATCCAGATCTACACTGACATCAAAGTTTAGCTGAGCGTTCAAGGGAAAACCACACAGATACTCGCACGAGTGGTTAACAAGAAGTGACCCCCACTTATGGGTAAAATCTTGTCGACTCCAAGACTTGAACACCCGACCAAGGCCGATTCCAAAGGCTTATGATTGTTTTGGTGTGCACTGGACCAAGTGCCAGGACCAGTTTTGTTACACCTAGTCACATATTCTAATAATTTTTTTGAAAGGCGCAACATATTCTAATACAATATATATTATATACATAAACATTAATTAATCATTAATTAACAATAACTCAAATTTTTTTTAATTAGACACATTTAAAAGAACAAATAGCAAGGAAATACACACAATAGGATACAATTGAAAAAGAAAAAAAATACAAATAAAATAACACACAACTAAGGATTTAACTAAAACTATTTTTAGTTTTTTACTTTTAACAAATTCAAATGACATTGCAACATAAATATGATCCACATGAAACCATTAGTGTTTTCGAGATATTTACCATACGTAATATAAAATACACACAAAAATGTGCTCTCTATTCTACATAGAAGAATTCAATAATGATCTGTTTCCCATAGAAAACCATGCGCTCTCTATACTTCCAATCCAATACCACCATCACAAATATGTCATATTGTCACACCTTCTCTCTGCTACAACTACAAACACCGCCATGCCACCATAACCTTAACACCACCACCACAATTCTATCGTACCCCACGCCACATCTCGCCACGCCGGAGATCTCTTCATCACCATCATCGCACCACCACCACCACCTAACCGTCATAGTCGCACAACATCATCAGCACACAACCGTCACCACCTCCGACCACCGCCAATAACCAACCAGACCAACCTACATCTTAGCCGCCACCACTACAACACCACCGCATGAACGCCACCGCCCCATTTCTCTCTATACATTCTCCCTACAATACCCGTCTGCTACCACATAAATGCCACCACCGCCGGAAAGAGGACCAATTTTGATCGTTGACGCCTGACGGCGACGGTAACGCGATACGGCTGAGGCGATAGTACCCAACTTTGGTTTTAAAGACCAGCAGTGACTTTGTGTTTTTTTACAGGTGATGTCATCCTTGACACTCGAACTCTCTCCCTCTGATGACCGGATTCTAAAATTAACTTTGTAATCCAAAGGCGACGCCTTCGGAAGACGTCGAGCTCTGATGTAGTCTGATTTGGGAAGGAGGAGCTCGACGACGATGATAGTGGTTGCATTTGTGCCTAAAGAGAAGAGAAAGGTTAAGGTAGCCACTACTAAAAGAGTAGTAAAGTCAAGTAAAGTTAAGTAGACCACTCAAAGGTCACGTGATATAGCATGGTCGGAACCACCGACCATTCCGACCATGCATTTTAAGATTATAGTAATATGAGTAAATTTTGAGTTTACATTAACAATTAAATTACTTGATAAACAAATTTATAAACTTTTCAATTTTCACACTGTTAATCTCCGTTTTTTGAAACATATGCCCAACTTCAGAAATAATGAAAACACAACTATAACCGAATCACAACCGAAATAACCGTGAATAACCGATTAACTGTAAACCACATTAGACGAAACCAAATAGTTATGATTTTTGATAACCGAAGTGTGCGGTTATGGTTTCGGTTTTAGGCAATTACCGAACCAAATCGCACCATGCTCACCCCTATCTTCCCTTATATACGATCGACATTCCATATACGATAGAGGTGAGTAAAAACCGAACCGTTAACCGAAATCGAAAACCGACGAAATCAAATCGAAATTAACCGAAAGCCGTTTTTTGGTTTTTTGTGTATCTTCGGTTAACCGAAATTAATCGGATCGAACCATTCATATTTCCATATATATCTACTAGGTGGACACCCGTCCGATGGACGTGTTGTTGTTAGTGTTATAACTATAATGAATAAAGTTTTTGTCTACGTTTATATGTAAAATATGATGTGAAATTAGTTAATGAATTCACATTCGCATTATACTTAGAATACTTAAGAGTTTCTGTCAAAAGGCTATTCAACATTCATACTTTTAGATTTTGTAGTACTTCCTGGTAGACCACATTAGTAGTAGTTTTTCAAACTTTTTGATCCGTGTCATAGATTAAAATCTTCAAACCCTTCCGGCTTTTTACTCGAGATACCGCAACATACAGTTGTCCATGAGTGAAAACTGGACGTGGAAGGTACAATCTGACACGTTCAAGTGATTGTCCTTGACTTTTATTGATTGTCATCGCAAAGTGAATATCTGATTGCCATGGGCTGAGTCTGCTTATAATTAAAAAGCCTCTTTTTGACTACCCAAAGTCAACTTTTGTTTGAGTAAGAAAACATGTGTTCTGTATATCGTAAGAAAACTTTTGTTTGATAAGCTAATAGCAGCATCATTGGAAGTTATTGATTCGTGGTAGTTCTTGTTCTCTGTGTGCATTTAGGTAAATGTACAAATAAATGGCACAAAAGTATATCCAATGACACTAAATATTGTAATTAAGTCAAGTTTATTCCTTATATGTATAAAAAACATAACTCGATTAATTTTCAGCCTCTTGGTGTATATGCGTTGTAGTTGTCCACATGGATGGATGTTTTTCCTGTTCTTTGAATCTATGCAGAAGAACAAACATGTTGTAAGTACATGAGCAATGAACTTAAGTAGTTTTAAAAACTACTTACCACCTATTAATCAAAGAGTTGACCTGCTCTATGTATTATTGAGGAAAGTGTAAGTTCAGTTATAGAACACCTGTAACGAATAGGAATTTTGATACGAATCCATGATGCTCCTTTACTGATTCGAGTGGTTGTATGATTCAGGTCAACGGGCTGATTATTCTCAAATTATCTTATAAGTTCAAAAAGTGGAATAAGAAGTCATCACCATTTCATAAACTTCACACCCTGGCCCGGGCTGCTATTGTCTTCTTCGTACTTTTCTGCAGTATTTGGGCTCCACTGAACATCCTGATCAATTTAGCCTGGTTTATAAGTTTGAAGATGTTCTACATCAACACTTAAAAACCACCTATATTAGAAATCATCAAACATTATTTATTAAAGAAAAAGATTATATAAACTATGAAGATTTTGAGCTGGACTTTTTCATGTAAAAAAGAACATACCTTATTTTCCAAAAAAAATGGAGGTGCACAAAAAATCGGGTAGAAATTTTAAAACATACCCGGTTTCTAGAAACTAAAGTGTAGTTGCATCCCAATATCAATTATTCCCAAGGTATCTGCAGATACCACAATATCAAAAACATGTGTGCCTCATCTCTTTTACAGGGTTCATGTGTATCTTTACAAACAAACAAATCAACTTCAATGTCAAGGTCACGTAGGTTCTTTAGAAGCTAATAAGGGAAGGTGATAGTCAATCTACCTGTTTAGAAAAGATGGGTTCATTTGTTGCAGCTTGTGCATCATAGATGTTCACAAATGGGCACTAATAGCAAACATGGCTTTGACCGCCCCTTGTTTGTAAACCCATTGAATAGCACCAGGTGTATATGGAAGACATTGTTACACCCCGACCCGCAGCGAAATAAGAGTCGGGGCATAATTGGGTTACCACCAAAGCTCATGATGTTTACTAAAATGTTTCATATTTATTAAATTCAAATTACAACTTAAATGTTCAAATCAATTCATACAATTACAAGGAAATGAAACTAAGTAAAACAATCCAAAGCTTAAACTGATTTATTCTTCTAGGCCCTCCTATGTGTTTCTTGCCTCAACTGGATCACCTGTATCACGTGTAAAATGGGGGAAATTTTGGGTCAACAAAAGTTGGCGAGTGAACCTTGTTTAAAAACATTGTTATTGATTTCTTGTTGTATTTAATATGGAAAAGTTGTGCAATATTCATATGTGAGCAAACATATATAAACAAACAATCACAAACCATCTTAAATGAGTATATGACATGAATGATAATGTATTGTGAGATCAAGGCTCAATCAAACGGAGCCGATCGTATGAAATGTATGATGATGTATGTGAGATCAAGGCTCAATCAAACGGAACCGATCGAATGAGGCATCTGTACTCAACCCGTCTCTCACGAGGAGCTGATGGGCCTAATGAAATGCATGTACTGAAAATGATAACTTTAATCTAAACATAATCCACACAACAATTGATACATATTGAATACACATTTGATCATGGATATGATGGATGCACAAGTGTTTAAATATAATAAATAATTAAGCGACACATGATACACCCCAAAAATGTGATTAAAACGGGGAATTGGTAGAGATTCACTCACATTGGGTGCGTTCTTTTGATGATGTTGGATGCGCACGAGTTTTGGGATTTGATCGACGAGGAAAAACTAACCTAAAATAATAACGAAATGGTTGGTGAATAATTGGATTTTATTTGAGACTAATACTTTTAATTAACAATTTTAATAGGATTTTAAATTTATTTTTGTGAGTTTAAGGTCATTTTCTAACTTTAAAAATATTATTTCTAAGTATTTTTAATTGATTTTTAAATTAAATAAATAAATAAATAAATAAAATAATTTTTTTTACTTTTGTTGACCGTTGACCGGGCCGTTGACCGTTGACCGGACCGTTGACCGGTCGGACCGTTGACCGGTCGGACAGTGGTTTAATGGTGCGCTGAGTGAGGTTCGAACCCGGGACCTCTCGTACGCGTGCACGCAGCTCTACCAACTGAGTTACGTGTCCAACCCGAAATATTCTATGTTATAATTATATATATATATTACTTAAATGTTAATTTATTTGGTTTATATTAAAAAGGGTTTATATGTTGAACCGGTTGCAGGGACCCGAAGTCGAACTCGGGTCCTTCGGTTTGTAAGCGCATAGCCCAACCAGTTGGGCTGTGTGTCTATTCTGTTTAACTTATGGTTTATATTATTCTTATAAACTTACTGTGACTTGATCTGATCCAGTTTTAAAAATTTTGGTTTTAATTCGGAAAGTCGGTGCGTTGTAAGGTTCGAACTCGTGACGTGCGCTGTGTGATTGCACACAGTCCACCGCTGGACTGTGTGTCTAACCCGGTTTAATATCCTGTTTTAATTAAACTTATACACAATGTTCGACTTCGTCTTCTTCATTCATGAAGACACAGACAAAGATGTTCGACTGTTCTTGTTTAAATCGTTCGACGAACATATAATTGATTGAAATGTAATGGATAAAGAGAGTTACGGATTCGAATGTATCGAACAGGATGTTTTTCTCAGAATTCCGGCAAGGGTCGTCGGCTCTGATTTGTGAATTCCGTCTGAGTGGATCAATTAACAGTTTTGATCAATGAGTTGTGAAATTAAGTGACTAAACAAGAGATATCAGGGGGTTTAGATGATTGTACCGATTTACAGTGTGATTTCGGAATTTCCAGAGATTTTCCGGCTAGTGCAGAATTTCTGGCAACGTCGTCTGGAACCGATTCTGGTTGAAGGATTGAAGTTAGTATATGTCTAACAATGGATTGAAAACGAAAGAGTCGAGAAATTTACCGATTTGGTGTAAGTCTCGGTTTTTCGGTGAAAGTCCGGCGAGTGCAGAATTTCTCCGGCGAGTGCTAAGACTTCGATAAATTGTGCGATTTTGAGCGAAAAGGTTACCAGAGACTTGGGTGTATATTTATAGGGAAGAAACAGAATGAATCGGGTCTGAATTTGATCTTGATTCGTGGTCAAAACTTTTCCGGCGGTTATGACTAGGATTGCGGGATTAGACATCGGTTATAACCGATGTCGAAGTTAATACACGCGTTCAGTCAAAGGAAACGGTCGAAGTCTCGCGAAATCGTCGGTAATTCCGGCGACTGCGGATTGGGCGCGCTGATTACTGAATTTGATTTCGAGTTTTATTATAAATATTATTTGTTTTAATAGTTATCACAAACGAGTCAAGTGGCGGAGTGGTGAGATGTTTGTTTGTTTGATCCGGCTGACCCGGGTTCAAAACCCGGCAGCTTGATTTTATTTTTTTAGCACTTGTTTTTACCATTTAATGATTATAGTTTTTAAATTCTAAAATGTTTATTAATTATGTATTGTTTAAAATTAAAATGAACCATTTATACGCAACAAAAATTATAACTGACTATTCGATTAATAAACGAAGCGGGTTTTGGAAACCCGTTTTTCGACGGATGTTACAGTATCCCCTACTTTTAGAAATTTCGTCCCTAAATTTAAGTAGTAGTGGTAACAGGAAAAAGGTACGGGTATTTCTCGCGCATTGAGTCTTCACGTTCCCAAGTAAACTCAGGTCCTCGTTTCGACTCCCAGCGTACCCTGTAACATCCGTCAAAAACCAGATTTACCAAACCCGCTCCGTTTATTAAACTAACAATCAGTTAAAAATTTAGTTGCGTATTTAATGCCCAAATTATTTTTAAACGATACATAGTTAATAAGTATATTGGAATATATAATTCATATTTGAAAAAAGTATTAAAAATAATGAAATAAAAATAAATCAATGCTGTCGGGTTTCGAACCCGGGTCAGCCAAGGAATTCAGCAAAGCCTTAACACTCATCCATCCAACCACTCCGCCACTTGTGTTTCTTGTTCATTAATGGAAACAATTAATACATAACATAAATCTCGAATTCAAAACCAACGCGCTCAATCGCAGTCGTCGGAAATCCCGACGATTTCGCCGAGATTGGACGGTTTCTTCTGTTTTAACCGAAGCCTTAACTACTACATCGGTTATAACCGACGTCTGAACCCGCGACGCAAGTCATAACCGCCGGAAAACTTATTGACCGACGAATCAAGACGGAAAACGGACTAAATTCGTCGATGTCCTGCCCTATAAATACCCCCTCTAACCTCTGTTAGCTTTTTCGCTCACAATCACACTCTTTCCCGACGTAAATTCACTCGCCGGAGAATTTCTGCAACTCGCCGGAAAACCGAGCCTTTCACCTCTGAGCCTTACTGAACACCCAGAGCTCATACCGAAGCCACCCACACTCATCTCAAACTCCCTGAAGACCCTCTGCCGCAAGACACGCGTCGCCGGAATAACCTGCTGACATCGGAGCTTCGCCGGCGAAACAGAGGAGCCACTGTTCGGTATATCTTACACTTAATCTCTCATTCTTTTATTAATCTCACCTGTAATTAAGCGCAACACACTAAAAGAACATGATTAAATCGTCGAACCAGTCGGACGTTAGTTCTGGTTAAGTCCAACGAAGAAGACGAAGTTTCAGTATTGTATATGTTTAATTAAAATCAAGATATATCTCGGGTTAGACACACAGTCCAGCGGTGGACTGTGTGCAAATAAAACACGCTTACGTCCCGAGTTCGATTCTTGTCCCACGCACACTCGCCTTAATAAAAATGTTCTTTTTTTAACCGAACCGGATTCACTGCAATAGATGTTAAGTTTAATAAAAACCGGAATAATAACCAAGATAGACACACAGTCCAGTGGTGGACTGTGTGAACGTTTAAATCACACGTCACGAGTTCGAGTCCGGACTACCGCACCGGTCCTGACAATTATCAAACTTTTTATATAAGACAGAAATGAAATTATTTAGTTTGTATATAAGTATAATAAAAATCAGATTACTTAAAAAGTTAGACACACAGTCCAGCGGTGGACTGTGTGTTAACCTAAACCACAGGTCCCGGGTTCGAGACCTGTGGAGAACACCGAGCGAGTCATTAAAAATCGTTTTTGGAAATAAATGATTTTCGGATTAATTCAATTAGTATATAAATATAATTAAAAACAGAAATATTTCGGGTTAGACACGTAGCTCAGTTGGTAGAGCTGCGTGCACGCGAACGGGAGGTCTCGGGTTCGAGCCTCACCCGGCGCACACATTTGCACAATAAAATTCGGTCAACAGGTCAACGGTCAACAGGTCAACAGTCAAAAATCAACAATTTTTTATTTCTTTTATTTAATTATTTACATTAAAAATAGTTAAAAATAACATTTTTAAGGTTAGAAAATAGCCTTAAACTCACAAAAATATATCCAACAATTCTACTAAAATTGATTAATAAAATCCGCTTACTTACCGAACCATTACGCCATTATCTAGGTTAGTTTCACTCGTGGTTAAAACCAACTTCGTGCGCATTCAACATCATCAACCGAACGCACCCAATGTGAGTGAATCTTACAACTCCGACTACACCAAAACCGAATCCCCTTCTCAACCCAATTCTAAGAGAAAAAGAGACGGGCAACTTTTCGCTGCTATCCAACGAAATCAACCAATTTCACACGCCATACCCATCCAAGCTATCCCAATCACTCAAGTGGCACCCAACTCAACTTACCCAAATAAGAAACCATATCTTGGACCTCACCCTCGATGCAACAACTGTTTTTATCACCATCCCCTTACCTTACCTTGTCGACTATGTGCAACTTGTGGACGCTATGGTCATTTGAGCAAGGTTTGCCGCACCTTTCAAAACCAAATCTCTCCCCCTACTCAACATATGATCCAAACCTATCAACAACCCCAATACCCCATGTTCCCATATGTTCGAGCTTGTTTCAATTGTGGCGACCCTACCCACTTTAGAAACACGTGCCCTCGATTGGTTAACATCATCAACACTCAAGCTCAGTCAAACCCAATTAACCAAGTAAATCAAGAAAATCCAATCACTAGGACACCAGCAAGGGGAAGAGTTTTCAACATCAACGCCAATCCTGTCGAAGATAATGACGGCCCAAACGAAGATACCCAACTAGTCCTCTTCACCGAAAATCCAGATTCAACTCCAATCGTTTAGTTTTATGTTTTTCTTTATCACATAGAACCAATCATAACTTAAGGATAAAGCCAATGGGAATTTGACAAGAATATGGTGGATACGCCGCTGGTACTTCCTATATATAAGTATTCTTGCCAAAGGATCGGAGGCATTATCTGGCGGTTATGAGAGGTTCCATGTGTAAACTGTTTGAGTAATTATTGTTTATTATTTTCAGTACATACAATTTCATAGGCCGCCGCTCCCCATTACATTATGAGCGTTGAGCATGTTCCCCATTTCATTATGAGCGTGAACCCGGCGTGCCCACATACGATCGGCTCCGTTTGATTGAGCCTTGATCGCACAGACATTTTTCGTTTTCAGTACATGCAATACGATCGGCTCCGTTTGATTGAGCCTTGATCGCACAGACATTTTTCATTATCAGTATCTTGTGGTTGTTGTGTTTGTTATAGAGTCACATAGAACTAATCATAACTTGTGGATAAAGTCGATGAAAATTTGACAAGAATATGGTGGATACGCCGCTGGTACTTCCTATATATAAGTATTCTTGTCAAAGGATCGGAGGCATTATCAGGCGGTTATGAGAGGTTCCATGTATTAACTGTTGTGTGATTATTGTTTAGATTAAATTTATTATTTTCAGTACATGCAATACGATCGGCTCCGTTTGATTGAGCCTTGATCGCACAGACATTTTTCATTTTCAGTACATGCAATACGATCGGCTCCGTTTGATTGAGCCTTGATCGCACAAACATTTTTCATTATCAGTATCTTGTGATTGTTGTGTTTGTTGTAGAGTCACATAGAACTAATCATAACTTGCGGATAAAGTCAATGAAAATTTGACGAGAATATGGTGGATACGCCGCTGGTACTTCCTATATATAAGTATTCTTGTCAAAGGATCGGAGGCATTATCAGGCGGTTATGAGAGGTTCCATGTATAAGCTGTTTGTGTGATTGTTGTTTAGATTAAATTATTATTTTCAGTACATGCAATACGATCGGCTCCGCTTGATTGAGCCTTGATCGCACAGACATTTTCATTTACAGTACATGCAATACGATCGGCTCCGTTTGATTGAGCCTTGATCGCACAGACATTTTTTCATTTTCAGTATTTTGTGTTTGTTGTATTGGTTGTAGAGTCACATAGGACTAATCATAATTCACTGATAAAACCAATGAAAATTTGACGAGAATATGGTGGATACGCCGCTGGTACTTCCTATATATAAGTATTCTTGTCAAAGGATCAGAGGCATTGTCAGACGGTTATGAGAAGTTCTATGTAGGATTTAGTAGTTTCTTGGTAACTAATCATAACTTGCGGATAAAACCAACGAAAATTTGACAAGAATATGGTGGATACGCCGCTGGTACTTCCTATATATAAGTATTCTTGCCAAAGGATCAGAGGCATTATCAGGCGGTTATGAGAAGTTCCATGTAGGATTTAGTATTGTATTGGTTGAAATTTGTGTTACATTTATATCATCTCGCTATTTAAAGAAATCGGATTGTGTCCATTTCTACATAAACTAACCTCTCCATCATAACAAACGAGAGAGGAACTGTCACCATTCAAACATATATGCTATCAGAATGTGGATTCAAATATTGGTTGTTGTGTTATTTATGTTCTAGAGTTACATCATAGGACCAATCATAACTTACTGATAAAACCAATGAAAATTTGACAAGAATATGGTGGATACGCCGCTGGTACTTCCTATATATAAGTATTCTTGTCAAAGGACCAGAGGCATTGTCAGACGGTTATGAGAAGTTCTATGTAGGATTTAGTAATTTCTTGGTACATTAGTTGTTGTGTTTATTTATGTTCTATAGTCATAGAACCAATCATAACTTACTGATAAAACCAATGAAAATTTGACAAGAATATGGTGGATACGCCGCTGGTACTTCCTATATATAAGTATTCTTGTCAAAGGATCAGAGGTATTGTTAGATGGTTATGAGAAGTTCCATGTAGGTTGTAGTTTTGCTTTAGGATAAAACCATATCCTTCCAAACATATCAAAACTCTTGCGCATGATATCATATTTAGCGAATCAGCTCCGCTTATCAATATTTTCACCGTAGGCAACAAAAAGCGATTCCTGTAACAGGGTACTTAACCCTTACAAGGAACGTTACCGCCTCAAACAAAAACTTAAACCCTTACTTTTTCTAAGCATGTAACTGCCAAACTAAACACCATCATTTTTTTTAGTCAAATATATCACTACTTAAATTTCGGGACGAAATTTCTAAAAAGCAGGGGATACTGTAACATCCATCAAAAAACGGATTTACCAAACCCGCTCCGTTTATTAACCGAACAATCAGTTAAAAATTTCGTTGCTTATTTAATGCCCAAATTAATTTTAAACGATACATAATTAATTATTATATTGGAATATATAATTTGTTTTTGAAAAATTGTTAAAAATAATGAAATAAAAATATAATGTTGCTGCCGGGTTTCGAACCCGGGTCAGTCAACCGGTTCAACAACAACTTAACACTCAACTCTCCAACCACTGCGCCACTTGTATTTCTTGTTAATTATTGGAGTCAATTAATTCATATCATGAATCTCAAATTCAAAAACCGGCGCACCTAAATGCAGTCGTCGGAAATCCCGACTAACTCGCCAAGAATTGACGGTTACTTCAGTTATAACGTAAACTTTAACTATGACATCGGTTATAACCGACGCTTGAGTCCGCGACACAAGTTATAACCGCCGGAGAGTTTCTAACCGACGAATCAAGTCGGAAATCGGACCAAATTCATCGATGACCTGCCCTATAAATACCTCCTCGAACCTCTACAAGCTTTTTCGCTCAAAACCGCACCCTTTCTCGGCGAAAATTTACTCGCCGGAAAATACCTGCAAATCGCCGAAAAAACCGAGTTTTTCACTTCTGAGCCTTACTGAACCCCCAGAGCTTATACCGAAGTCACCCACATCCATTTCAAGCTTGCTGAAGACTCTCTGCCGCAGGACACACGTCGCCGGAAGTTTCTGCTGTCACCGGAGTTTTGTCAGAGAAACAGAGGAGTCCAGTCGGTATACCTTACGCTTAAATCTTTCATTCTTTTTATATATCTCACCTGTAATTAACCTCAAAACACTAAAGAACATGATTAAAACATCGAACCAGTCGGACTTCCGATTCTGGTTAAATTCAACGAAGAAGACGAAGTTTCAGTTGTGTATATGTATAATTAAAATCAAGTTATAACTCGGGTTAGACACACAGTCCAGCGGTGGACTGTGTGCACATTAAACACGTAAACGTCTCGAGTTCGAATCTTGTCCCACGCACACTCGCCTTAATAAAAATGTTCTTTTTTTTAACCGAACCGGAGTCACTGATTATATATGTTAAGTTTAATAAAAACCGGAATAATAACCAAGATAGACACACAGTCCAGTGGTGGACTGTGTGAATGTATAAACACACGTCACGAGTTCGAATCCGGACTAACGCACCGATCCGGACAATTATCCAACTTTTTAAATAAGGCAGAAATGAAATTATTTAATTGTATATAAGTATAATAAAAATCAGATTATATAACAAGTTAAACACACAGTCCAGCGGTGGACTGTATGTTAACCTAAACCACAGGTCCCGGGTTCGAGACCTGTGGAGCGCACCGGTCCGACGCATTAAATCGTTTTTAAAAATAAATGATTTTCAGTTTAATCTAATTAGTATATAAATATAATTAAAAACAGAAATATTTCGGGTTAGACACGTAGCTCAGTTGGTAGAGCTGCGTGCACGCGTACGGGAGGTCTCGGGTTCGAGCCTCACCCAGCGCACACAATTACACATACGAACCGGTCAACAGTCAAAGTCAACGATCAACGGTCAACGGTCAAAAAGTCAACATTTATTTATTATTTTTATTTATTTATTTTATTTAAAAATCAATTAAAAATACTTAAAAATAACATTTTTAAGGTTAGAAAATAGCCTTAACTCACAAAATACACCCAACAATCCTATTAAAATTGATTAATAAAATCCCATTATTTACCAAACCATTATGTTATTATCTAGGTTAATTTCACTCGTGGTTAAAACCAACTTCGCGTGCATTCAAAATTATCAACCGAACGCACCCAATGTGAGTGAATCTTACAACTCCCCTTTTTAATTACACGTTTTGGGGTGTGTCATGTGTCATAAAATTAACTCGTTTATTTAAACTTGTGCCATACCATATTGTGATCTAAACTTAGATTGTATACATTGCTTGTAGTTATGTATTTCATTTTGTCTATTTATATGCAATTCATTCATTAGGCCCATCAGTTCCTCGTGTGAGATGAGTTGAGCAACACGTGCCTCAAAACAAATCCATTATTGTTCGTGTATGTATTATTGAGTTTATACTGTTTGTAGTTATGTATTTCATATTGTCAAGTTTATGCAATTCATTCATTAGGCCCATCAGTTCCTCATGAGAGACGAGTTGAGCAACGCGTGCCTCTAAACGATCCATTATTGTTCATGTGTGTAATGTTTAATATTAAATTGATTGGTGAATAAGTTTACATCTATTTTTACTCATGTGTGGTTATGCACTTTATTTTATAATCAATTAAATAAACTTGTTCAAATGTTTTCCATAGGATTCACTCGCCAACTTTTTGTTGATCCAAAAACCATTTTTACACATGATACAGGTGAGCAGGATGAAGCAAGGAAAACATAGGAAATGCCTTAGAAAAAAACAAAGAAGCTTAGATTGATGTTTAGGTCATGATGTAATTATGATTGTAATTTTCCATTAAAGTGTATTAATGAATATGAAACGTTAAAATAAATGTCATGAGCTTTGATGATAACCCAATCATGCCCCGATCACCTTTTCCGCTGCGGGTCGGGGTGTGACATCGTCGATGAAGACTATGACAAAGCGGTCGAGGTAGGGTTTGCATTGTAACATTTGTCAAAAACGGGTTTCCAAAACCCGCTCCGTTTTGTAATCGAATATCAAGTTATAAATGTCACGTTGTATATTTATGATTATTTTGATTTTTAATGATACATAATTAATAAACAAACTAAACTATAAAAATTATATTTGATAAAAAGTGAAAACAAAATAAATAAAAATGAAATGTTGCTGCCGGGGCTCGAACCCGGGTCAGCCGGAATTTAAACCCAAAGACTTAACGCTCACACACATCACCACTCCGCCACTTGTTTGTTTTCTGTCAACTTAGGGAAACAAATAACTCTTATACACAAACCTAGTTAAACCGGTTGCGCCAACTGAGAAACCGAAATCGGCAATTCAACCGTCTAATCGTTTGATTAATCGCACATTCAGGTTTATAACCGATGCACCGACAAATCCTAATCAATTCGGATCTGAATGAACTTCAATTTTGATCATGATCGGTTTTTATAACCGAAAATGATCAATGACTGAATTAATTCAATCAAGACCCCTCTCGCGACTCAGAAACATCATACCAACTTTCCATTTCATTTTTGTCACACATTCGGTCCATCAGAAAGCTTAAATCAACTCGCCGGAAAATTCTGCAAGTTCGCCGGAAAACCGAGACTCACATCCACACGGTAATTCTTTCGACTCTTTCTGTTTCGATCATGTGATTAATCGGTCACTAACACAACTCCACCATCAGAATCAATCCTAGTCAACGTTTGTCGAAATTCCTACCTTCGCCGGAAAATTTCTGAAACTTCCGGAAACACACCGAGAACTGGTATGACCTTCCAAACTTTTGTTAAACTTTGTTTAAGTGCCTCAACTTCATAAATAATCGAACAAAACTGTTAATTGATTTTAACAGCCGGAGTTCACTTTCAGAACCGACGGACCTCTGCCGGAATTCTGTGAACAACACTGATCGGTACATCCTTTCCCCCAAACTCTCTCCATTCTTTACCTTTAAATTACTTATAATGTTTGAAAATCGAATATGACATGAATCGGTCAAAACAGTCGGAATATGTTTTCTGGGTAAAGTCTAACGAAGAAGACGAAGATGGGGTATATTATAAGACTAATAAAAATCACTTTAATGAACGGGTTAGACACACAGTCCAGCGGTGGACTGTGTGCAAATAATACGCACACGTCACGAGTTTGATCCCTGATACACGCACCCTCTATGTAATAAAATGCCTTTTTGTTTAAAGCTGAACCGGGTTAACCCCGTTAGTTGTTAAGTATAATAAAAACCGAAATATTAACCAGGTTAGACACATAGTCCAGCGGTGGACTGTGTGCAACATTAACTCGCACGTCACGCGTTCGAGTCTGGTTAACGGCACCGGTTCGATGATTTAAAATCTTTTTAAAACAAATGAATTTTGAATAAATCGAATTAGTATATAAATATAATTAAAAACAAGATTATTTCGGGTTAGACACGTAGCTCAGTTGGTAGAGCTGCGTGCACGCGTACGGGAGGTCTCGGGTTCGAGTCTCACCCAGCGCATACTTGCACACTGACCGAACCGGTCAACAGGTCAACAAGTCAACGGTCAACGGTCAACGGTCAACGGTCAACGCAAAAATAAACAATTTTTTATATTTTTATTTATTTAATTTAATTTAAAAATCAATTAAAAATACTTAAAAATAATATTTTTAAAGATCGAAAATAGCCTTAAACTCACAAAAATATATCTAAAAATTCCATTAAAATCCTTAATAAAATCCATTCATTTACTATATTTTCCGTTATTATTTAGGTTAGTTATTTCTCGTTGTTCCGCTCATCCAATTCGTGCGCATCTTACCATATCCAATCCAACGCACCCAATGTGAGTGAATCTTTACAAATCCCCGTTTTAATCACGTTTTTGGGGTGTATCATGTGTCTTGCTATATATTATATTTAAATCATTGTGCATACATCATATCATGAACATGTGTATTCAGTTTGTTTCAACTGTTGTGTGGTTATCGTTGGATGCAATTTATTATTTTCAGTGCATGCAATTTCATAGGCCGCCGCTCCCCATTACATTATGAGCGTTGAGCATGTTCCCCATTACATTATGAGCGTGAACCTGGCGTGCCCACATACGATCGGCTCCGTTTGATTGAGCCTTGATCGCACAGACATTTTTGATTTTCAGTACATGCAATATGATCGGCTCCGTTTGATTGAGCCTTGATCGCACAGTTTCATTCATGTTATTTATCGTATGATGTTGGTATGTTAATGTATGCTATCATGTGTTATTGTATGTTATAGTTGTGATTGCTATTGCTACTGCTTGGTTATTTACATTTGCTCATTTATGATTATGCACAATTTTTCATTGATAATCTAACAAGTAAATCAATAATAAATGTTTATCTAACAAGGTTCACTCGCCAACTTATGTTGACCCAAAACCCCCCATTTTTACACATGATACAAGTGAACCAGCTGCAGCCAGAAACACTTAGGATTGGACTAGAAGAATAAAATGATTTAGAGCTTGGAATTGTTTTGTTTGGTTATCTTTCTTTGTATTGTATGGACATGTTTGGATATTTGGGAATGTAATTTTGACTTTAATAAATATGAAACATATTAGTAAATATCATGAGCTTTGGTGATAACCCAATTATGCCCCGCCTCTTATTCCGCTGCGGGTCGGGGTGTGACATGCATACCCTATTCATTAGATCCATGAAGAAAGCTGGGGCGTTGGTTAAACCAAATGGAATGACCATGAATTCGTAATGACCTAACGAGTTCGGAAGGCGGTCTTTGGGACGTCTTCTTCATGTACTCTGAGTTGATGATAACCAGAACGAAGGTCGATTTTTGAAAAAACAGGTGGCGCCTTGAAGTTGGTCTAGAAGGTCATCGATGCGAGGTAATGGGTAGCGGTTCTTAACCGTTAACTTGTTGAGCTCTCTATAGTCTATACACATGCGAAACGTTCCATCTTTCTTCTTCACAAAAAGAACAGGTGCACCCCAAGGCGATGAGCTAGGACGTATGAATCTTTTGTCAGTCAGCTCTTGCAGTTGACTAGCCAGCTCTTGCATTTCGGATGGGGCTAACCTATAAGGAGATTTTGGCGACTGGTGTAGCGCCAGGTATAAGGTCAATGCGGAATTCGACTTCTCTTACGGGAGGAAGTCCTGAGATGTCATCGGGAAAGACTTCTGGGAATTCTTTCTCTACCAGTATATCTTCGAGTTTCTTCTCCTTGTTTCCCTTCTTGACGACGTGAGTTAGGAATGCGACATAGTTCTTGCGGGGATATTTTCGGGCTTGAAGACAGGACATTAATTTGAGTCCTTTTGAAGGGGTTTCTCCGAAGATTCGTAGGGTCTGACCGTCTGCAAGAGGAATGCGAATGAACTTTTCGCGGCATACTACTTCAGCGTGATGTTGGCTGAGCCAGTCCATACCGATTATGATGTCGAAACTTCCCAACTTCATAGGAATGAGGTCAACTGGAAAATCGTGATCGTTTAGAGTGAGGGTACAATTTCGTATAATAGAGTTTAATGAGACTGGTTTTCCGTTAGCAACTTCCACCGTTAATGATTCCATGAGGTTATCACGAGTTTGGTTGAGGATAGGTTCAAATTCTAAGGACACAAAACTCTTATCCGCGCCAGTATCGAATAACATGGATGCATAACTACCATTGATGAGAAACGTACCGTTAACCACGTTGTTGTCAGCTCTAGCTTGGTTGGCGTTGATGTTGAAAGCTCTTCCTCTAGCAGGTGGAGGAGCTTGGTTAGCTTGGTTCACCAGATTTGCTTGAGCTTGGGCATGAATGATGTTTACCAAGCGTGGACAAGTGTTTCTAAAGTGGTTTGGGTCTCCACAGTTGTAACAAGCTCGCATGGGTTGCATCATGGGGTAGTTGGGTTGGTAGTAAGGTTGAGCTATGTGTTGTGTGGGTGGTAGAAGTAAAGGTTGTTGGGCTTGACCCACTATTTGATGGTGGGTTTGGGTTGAGGGTTGATTGCGGTTCATTCGCTGAAGTGTGCGACAGGTTTGGGTGGTGTGACCCGCACGGCCACAGCTGGTGCAATGTTGGCAGGGATGTTCAGGGAGGTGATGGTATTGACAACGGTTGCATTTTGGGTATGGGCCTGAGTATGGCTTTTTATATGGTGCAGCTGAGGGAGCAACTTGGGTGATGGGTGCAGTAGTGATAGGGGGGTTTGTTTGTGTGACAGCAAAGTTCCTGTTGTTTCGCTTCCTCTTACCAGCAAACTTCGAAGAGGAGACAGAATGGTTTGAAGTTTGAGCCTCAATGGGGGCTTTCTTTTTCTCCTCCTTGAATTTACCGTTTCGGATGCGATTCTCGGTAAGTTCGGTAGCTAGTTCCATTGCGACTTCAAGTGTTGCAGGCGAAGTGCTTAGAACCGAGTCTTGAATTTTCGAGGGGAGGCCTCGAATGTAGTGTTCAACCAAGCGGTACACTGGGGTGAACAAGTTGGGGATCATTTGGTTCAGCTCGAGAAATCTTTTGTTGTAGGAAGTATGATCTCCTTCCTTTTGTTTTAACGAATGGAATTCATCTTCCAACTTCTTGATTTCGCTTCTTGGACAGAAGCGTCTTGTCATTATTTCTCTTAACTCTTCCCATGTTAAGGCCATAGCATCTTCGACTCCTCTCTTACCCTTTTCTGTATTCCACCAGGTAAGGGCTACCCCAAACAGTCTCCTGGTTGCGTAACGTACCTTGCGATCCTCGGGACAATCGCAATTGAGGAAGGTGTTTTCCATTTCCTCAAACCAGTGGAGGAGAGCAGTGACACCTTCGGTCCCTTCATATTTCGGGGGATCGCAAGACTTGAAGTGTTTGTAGGAGCACTTTTTGGAGAGAGGGTTGTCGACGCTCTGGTCTTCTTGATTGGGAGGGTTGATGGGATTCGCGGTGAGAGCTTGTTGGACTTGAATTACGATGTCAGGAAGCACCGCGGCCATTTGTTTTGCAATTTGGGTGGCCAGGCGTTCGTTTGACCTTCCTGACTTTCTACCTCCACGTAGCTGCCTAGCCGATATCTACAGGAACATACATAGGAAGATTGTGAGTTTAAGGAGTCTTTTTAGGTGTCATGTGTCGTTAAGAAAAAAAAAATAACATAATCATCAACAATGCAACTACATCCATAGGATGTCTTGGGTTTGCTCATGTTTGGGCCTATAATGTCCCCCATACCATCGCCTGTATAGTCATGTGGGCCCCCATGACTATTGGCTTAGTAGGATTCACATTGGTGTTGGCGGTTTAACACTCGCATCACCCGAATGAAAACCATGAAATATGATTGCGAGATGTATGGAAGGAGGGTGTCCAGGTATAGACACAATGACAACTCAAAGTGGGGTTAGCTCACACGACGTTTGGTATAGCATGCTTTGGCCTAATAGGTCCTTCGTACTCTCATTGTTAGTCCCCAGGTAGGCAAACTGGTCCTTTATTTTGGATTTATACGAATGCCAAGCCTAGACAGGACGTTCCGACTACCGGTACTCGTACCCTTCCAGTTACTACATGCCCGTCATGAGAACTCACTTTGATGTGATTTGAAAAATACAAAAATCGTTGCAAAATCATGGGAATTGTGTGGTGTGTGCTCTCATGGATATGATATGTTATGAGGATATGATTCATGATGAGCATTGTATAATAATATGTACTTATGAACATGCTTGCATAACATTGAATGTAACAATAAACATAAAGCATATACACATCATGAATTTTGTATGTAACACATAAACAATTTCTAAAATTTTAATCAACTATAGTTAGGCTCTAAGGGTCTAATAACCTATCCTATATCCCTATAGTCATGGCTCTGATACCAATCTGTCACACCCCGACCCGCAGCGGAATAAGAGTCGGGGCATAATTGGGTTACCACCAAAGCTCATGATGTTTACTAAAATGTTTCATATTTATTAAATTCAAATTACAACTTAAATGTTCAAATCAAATTCATACAATTACAAGGAAATGAAACTAAGTAAAACAATCCAAAGCTTAAACTGATTTATTCTTCTAGGCCCTCCTATGTGTTTCTTGCCTCAACTGGATCACCTGTATCAAATGTAAAATGGGGGAAATTTTGGGTTAACAAAAGTTGGCGAGTGAACCTTGTTTAAAAACATTGTTATTGATTTCTTGTTGTATTTAATATTGAAAAGTTGTGCAATATTCATACGTGAGCAAACATATATAAACAAACAATCACAAACCACCTTGAATGAGTATATGACATGAATGATAATGTATTGTGAGATCAAGGCTCAATCAAACGAAGCCGATCGTATGAAATGTATGATGATGTATGTGAGATCAAGGCTCAAACAAACGGAGCCGATCGAATGAGGCACCTGTACTCAACCCGTCTCCCACGGGGAGCTGATGGGCCTAATGAAATGCATGTACTGAAAATGATAACTTTAATCTAAACATAATCCACACAACAATTGATACATATTGAATACACATTTGATCACGGATATGATGGATGCAAAAGTGTTTAAATATAATAAATAATTAAACAACACATGATACACCCCAAAAATGTGATTAAAACGGGGAATTGGTAGAGATTCACTCACATTGGGTGCGTTCTTTTGATGATGTTGGATGCGCACGAGTTTTGTGATTTGATCGACGAGGAAAAACTAACCTAAAATAATAACGAAATGGTTCGGTGAATAATTGGATTTTATTTGAGACTGATACTTTTAATTAACAATTTTAATAGGATTTTTAGATTTATTTTTGTGAGTTTAAGGTCATTTTTTAACTTTAAAAATATTATTTCTAAGTATTTTTAATTGATTTTTAAATTAAATAAATAAATAAAAAATAATAATTTTTTTTTACTTTTGTTGACCGTTGACCGGACCGTTGACTGGTCGGACAGTGGTTTAATGGTGCGCTGAGTGAGGTTCGAACCCGGGACCTCTCGTACGCGTGCACGCAGCTCTACCAACTGAGCTACGTGTCCAACCCGAAATATTCTATGTTTTAATTATATATATATATATAAATTACTTAAATGTTAATTTATTTGGTTTATATTAAAAAGGGTTTATATGTCGAACCGGTTGCAGGGACCCGAAGTCGAACTCGGGTCCTTCGGTTTGTAAGCGCACAGGGGTTGTGTGTCTATTCTGTTTAACTTATGGTCTATATTATTCTTATAAACTTACTGTGACTTGATCTGATTCAGTTTTAAAAATTTTGGTTTTAATTCGAAAAGTCGGTGCGTTGTAAGGTTCGAACTCGTGACGTGCGCTGTGTGATTGCACACAGTCCACCGCTGGACTGTGTGTCTAACCCGGTTTAATATCCTGTTTTAATTAAACTTATACACAATGTTCGACTTCGTCTTCTTCATTCATGAAGACACAGAAAAAGATGTTCGACTGTTCTTTTTTAAATCGTTCGACGAACATATAATTGATTGAAATGTAATGGATAAAGAGAGTTACGGATTCGAATGTACCGAACAGGATGTTTTTCTCAGAATTCCGGCAAGGGTCGTCGGCTCTGATTTGTGAATTCCGTCTGAGTGGATCAATTAACAGTTTTTATCAATGAGTTGTGAAATTAAGTGACTAAACAAGAGATATCAGGGGGTTTAGATGATTGTACCGATTTACAGTGTGATTTCGGAATTTCCAGAGATTTTCCGGCGAGTGCAGAATTTCCGGCAACGTCGTCTGGAACCGATTCTGGTTGAAGGATTGAAGTTAGTATATGTCTAACAATGGATTGAAAACGAAAGAGTCGAGAAATTTACCGATTTGGTGTAAGTCTCGGTTTTCCGGTGAAAGTCCGGCGAGTGCAGAATTTCTCCGGCGAGTGCTAAGACTTCGATAAATTGTGCGATTTTGAGCGAAAAGGTTACCAGAGACTTGGGTGTGCATTTATAGGGAAGAAACAGAATGAATCGAGTCCGAATTTGATCTTGATTCATGGTCAAAACTTTTCCGGCGGTTATGATAGGATTGCGGGATTAGACATCGGTTATAACCGATGTCGAAGTTAATACACGCGTTCAGTCAAAGGAAACGGTCGAAGTCTCGCGAAATCGTCGGTAATTCCGGCGACTGCGGATTGGGCGCGCTGATTACTGAATTTGATTTCGAGTTTTATTATAAATATTATTTGTTTTAATAGTTATCACAAACGAGTCAAGTGGCGGAGTGCTGAGATGTTTGTTTGTTTGATCCGGCTGACCCGGGTTTGAAACCCGGCAGCTTGATTTTATTTTTTTAGCACTTGTTTTTACCATTTAATGATTATAGTTTTTAAATTCTAAAATGTTTATTAATTATGTATTGTTTAAAATTAAAATGAACCATTTATACGCAACAAAAATTATAACTGACTATTCGATTAATAAACGAAGCGGGTTTTGGAAACCCGTTTTTCGACGGATGTTACAGTATCCCCTACTTTTAGAAATTTCGTCCCGAAATTTAAGTAGTAGTGGTAACAGGAAAAAGGTGCGGGTATTTCTCGCGCATTGAGTCTTCACGTTCCCAAGTAAACTCAGGTCCTCGTTTTGACCGCCCCTTGTTTGTAAACCCATTGAATAGCACCAGGTGTATATGGAAGACATAACATGACCATCATGTCATAGTTATGCACATCATATATTTGAAATTGTACAGCGTCTGCACCTATAGCACAAATGAACATCAGGACATAATAATATAGAAAATAGTTATTATCATGAAACCGAAACTAAAAATAAACATAACGCACCGCCAACCTTCAATAGGCCCAAAGTGGGATCTGAAATGCTTGGCACCAAGACCTTTTTTCTTTCAAAATATAAGTGTCCTGAAAGATTACAATAAAATTCATTCAAATATATTTCCTTCTACGAAGAGCCTCGCGAGCTTCAATTAGTAACACCTAACAACATCATCATTTAGTATGGCTATTTACTTTATATAACAATCCTAATGCAGCTTAATAATTCACGTTAAACGGAATTCTTACTGATGTCCCCAAAACAGTGCTACAGAATGACGTAATAGACTGAAGTTGGCACATTAAAAAGCACTCGTCACATAATGTCATTACCATATAATTAAGAACGCAAAAGGAAAGATATTTTCTAAAAAAATGAAACTATGGATGTAAATTACGAGGTGGTTTTATCATGTATTGCTTACCTGTTGGTATAGGTTTGGTAGTGTTGGGGCAACATTTGTTTAGCTAACTGTGAGATGTACAATTCTACGGGTACCATTATACAAACACCACTAACACACTATCAAGATACCAGTGGTGTATCATACTCGCTTATTTTTTCAAATACTAAATAAAAAAATGACCATCATCGATTAGCCCATGTTCTGAAATCATCATATAGTAGTAGATACAAAAGATTAATAAATTTAGTACTTATGTAGTGCTACACATCTCTCCTTACTGTTCAAAAGAGTTCTTCTGCTCGAACACGTGGTTCGTCGGTACAACGCCTCATGGACATCTAAGAAACACAATGTTAGATTAAGATCAACAGTCGTTAATCACAATGAGAATATGCATAAATTCAAGAAAAAATGTGTTCAAATACCTCAAAACATTAGATCCTAATGTGTTCATCTAAACTTTGGTCGAAGAAATCTTTTTTGTTCTTTATTATCTTCAAACAAACATCAATTCCCTTTGAAGATCATGTGCTTGAACGACTTTGTTGAACGCAACTGAACCGAGATACTTTGAAACAACGTATCGGGCACCGATCACACTTTATAAAAAGATAGCTATTTTCTAAACTTTAGGTAGAAATCCAATCAACAAACCTTAATAAGAATATATTACTATATTGGGCAAACTGTAATCATCACTACGGACGAACATACCGGTTTATTTGCAGTCCTTATCCACCAGCTTGAGCCACTGCCTGCCGGAAAGCCGCATTTGCGACAGGCACATCTACATCCCTCGCCTGTCGCCGCTTCGTCACAATCCGCGCCTTGATTAGCCAACATCTGTCACACATAAGAATATATTACTATATTAGACAAAATGTAATCATCAGTACGAACGAACATACCGGTTTATCTACAGCCCTTATCCACCAGCTTGAGCCACTGCTACCAAGCTCGAGCCTACCCTAGCTTGACTCATTTACAATTGTACGCTAAATTTGTGAAATAAATTTGGATCATTTGAAACTTGTAAAATAAGTTAAACTCATAGTTTAAGTACCTTAAATATCATAATATCATACCGATATCATAAAATCCAGCTTTAATAGCTGCAACTACATCAGCAATTGCCTAAAGACCTGAGGAACACTATCTATTGACGATCCGAACTGGTACTGTTTCTGAGAAACAGGTAAACCATATATTTAATTAACGACTAACAATAAATAGGCAACGTGGTATTGAGAAACACATTTTGTAGTGTTGCACGTTCCAGGAAATCCAACATAGAATGCAGCCATCTTGCATTCATTAGATGTTGATATCCACATAGTAACAATAAACTTAGATGTTGAGATCCACATTGTAAACTGTAAATAGTAAATTGAATACGAAAATAGATCCCCATTTCTAATTTGCATTTTGATTGCTCTTATAATCCCCTTCCTACACAAAACTAAAACTCGAAATCTCAATTTCATCATCAAAAACCTTAACCATAAAAACCCAATTTAAAATTACACTAACCTCATTCCTTCGAGTACTATTCCCGCCATAGTTCTGTTCATCATCCTATTCACCAACCACAACCTGAACATTATCCAATCCATCAATAATAAAAAAAACCTTAAAAACAATCAACAATTATCATAATCGAGGATCCTAACCTAAACCCAGGAAGTAGATATGGGCCATTCACCGGTTCCATCTTCTTCTCGCTGAATCAATGAAGGTTTGTGATCAGGCGGTTCTAGACGGAAGTTAGTGGATAAATGTAAACCGTTTCGGTAGAATGTTATTACAGAAAGGAGTAGAACCAGAATACAGCGGAAGTCTTCATTCATACCGAAAGAGTATACATCTTTATAAGTCCAGCTACCGGAGTTCCTGGAGAGAATCCGGCAGCACCTCCCCGTAGGGATGCCAAAAACTTAAATGACAAATGAACAACATACCTATATATAGGGAGACAAGTTCGCTGGAGTGAAGATGAGTTCGGGCGAACTTGCATATGCAAGTCGGCCGAACTTGACATCAACACGTCAAGTTCGAGCGAACTTGACCTCCACATGTCAAGTTCGGGCGAACTTATTCCCTTTTACACTATACACTCCGTATTTTAGTCATGTGTTCGATTCTAACCTATACAATATCCAACACACGCTCAATCTAGCCTATTCGACAAGTGACGAACACAAAGTGCATCAACAGATTCCCCCTTGTTCGTTACTTCGAATCTTGGTCTTCAAACGTGAGCCGTGTTTGAATTTCTGCAACTTCAATCAAGGTATCTGCCGATGTCGTCGAAACGCGTCAACAAATTCCCCCTTAATTGATGATCCGGGTTTGCATTATCAACATCTAATTCCCCCTGAAATCTCCAGTTCAGATATTTGTTGCACAGTTTCCAACCTCCTCTGATTTGCTTGACCGACAGATTATCTTGAATAGACACTAATTTGAAACTCATCAAGGTAGCTTCTCCATTTCAACTTTAACCACATCCGCGTTCAGTTTAGCGCATCTCCAATGCTCGATCTTCCGATCTTCAAGACTCAACCGGCAATTGATAGAAACTTCGAATTACCACACTGGTAAACTTCAAATCAATGTTTACCCGCAAAAATCTGAAATCCTGATTTCCGTAATCACTCCAGATCAGCAAATCGGTAATCTTTTTCAATCAGCAAATCTTCATCGGAACCAAATAATCTGGTAACACTTCGACTCTGAGAAACATTCGTCCGCGATCAAAATCACATTCTTCTTCTTCAGTCACAATGTCAGATATATAGCTATCTCCGGTAGACCAGCGCCACTTAATCACCAAACATCATCATCCAATGGCGGTTAGTCCAAAGAGAAGAATGATTCATCTGCTTGAAGATTAAAAATAATGGCCACCAAAGGTTATCATCAGATTTCCTTGGTAATTTTGAAACCATCCGTCTTCGGAGCTAGTCATTAATTCCTAAGATCATCACCGAACGTTTTAAACGTCCTCAGTTCCTCACTGGTATTAACGACTGCTAATCCAGCTAACTGTTCCTTCACTGGAGATCTGGACTCTAACCCTTAAGCATCAATCTGAATCATGATCTGAATAATCTGAACTTCCTGTGATCACAGAATCCCAAATGGATAATCTCTTTCGTCAGCAGCTGGTATACTTCTTTTTTCTGGAAGATCCGATCCTATAAATCATCTTCCTTAATCATGGTACCGCGTACAACCCAGGGCAAATGAAACTACAAAGCATCCTTATCTCCTGTCGGTTAGTCCATTCAATAATTCATGTGCAAAGCAGAGTTAAAGATAGGCAGTCGTGTGTGCTTCCAAACCATACGCGCGACTCAGGTGTCAATCCACAACCATGACCACAGAATCTGATAAACAACTCCTCCAAGACTCAGTTATGTAACCACCTGCTTTCAAACTAGACATCAACTTGATCAATTTACAAATGAATCTCAAATCTCTGTATTTCCCGGTTAATCTGTAGTCGGAAACCACCCGAATACTGTTGCAATGTCACGAATTTCAAAAATGCCGGAATCTTCAAATATTGAAAATTTTTTATTCCCCCTCGTTTTTGCAAATTCTGACCATACTGAAATTTTCACTGAAATTCCCTCTCAAATCCGGAATTTTCAGTATTTAACAAATGCGGAATTTACTTTAAGGCTCATCGGTAGTCTTCAACCCTAATGATCACCAAATTGCTTTGGTATCAATGACTACCCTCTCATCTTCAACCATCTCTAACCTCATCATCTCAGCCTCTCTCTAAGGCCTCTGACGGTGTCCCCGAATAGTCAGTATCGGACGTTAAAATTTTGAAAAAATTTCTATCACCAAATTTTTTCTGGACACCCGTCTCATCAAACCGAGCAATAAATTTTTTTAATGCCTTTTTTTAGGCATTGGACAAGTTCGGGCGAACTTGTGAGATAAGTTCGGGCGAACTTGGTCACTATGTGACAAGTTCGGTCGAACTTAGTCGGTTTGAGACAAGTTCGGGCGAACTTGGTTGGCCACTTCCAAGTTGGGCGAACTTGCATGAAATAGACAAGTTCGGGCGAACTTATGCTTAATTTCAATGAAAATCAGTCAAGTTCGGGTGAACTTGATGAAAATTCATGAAAAACTTTGTCAAGTTCGGGCGAACTTAATGAAAAGTCTTGAAAAACTATGTTAAGTTCGGGCGAACTTGACCTCGACAGGTCAAGTTCGGGCGAACTTGGTCTCCCAAATCAGCCATTTTTCACATTTTTCGATCCAAAATCCTTATTTTTTCGAATTTCGAGATGATTTCACCATAGATCTGGTCGAAATTGGTTTTCTAACAACCCTATCTGTTCAATTTTGGATTTGTCCATGGGATTGTAGGTTTATTTCATGATTTACGTCCAAAACCCCTCCTAATGTCCATAAATGTCCAAATTCATGAACGTAGGTGATAACCGTAGCTCTGATACCAATTGAAGGTCCGTGATCAGGCGGTTCTAGACGGAAGTTAGTGGATAAATGTAAACCGTTTTGGTAGAATGTTATTATAGAAAGGAGTAGAAGCAGAATACAGCGGAAGTCTTCATTCATACCGAAAAAGTATACATCTTTATAAGTCCAGCTGCCGGAGTTCCTAGAGAGAATCCGGCAGCACCTCCCCGTAGGGACGCCAAAAACTTAAATGAAAAATGAACAACACACCTATATATAGGGAGACAAGTTCGCTGGAGTGAAGATGAGTTCGGGCGAACTTGCATATGCAAGTTCGGCCGAACTTGACATCAACATGTCAAGTTCAAGCGAACTTGACCTCCACATGTCAAGTTCGGGCGAACTTGTTCCCTTTTACACTATACACTCCGTATTTTGGTCGTGCACACGCTCAATCTAGCCTATTCGACAAGTGACGAACACAAAGTGCATCAACAATCAATATCAAAATCATCATCACAAACCCAAAACACTAAACCTAAAAACACACAACTATAATTACTTGCCGCAAACTTACCTTAATAGACAGAGACCATATTTGCATTACAATAAAAATAGGACCAGGAGCATCATTGAGATCTAGATCTGATTTGAAATTCTAGTGAGAGAAATCAAATGCCTAAGAAAGCGTAAATTTACACACATGTATTTATCACTCATTCCTATAGACAATAGTTCTTCAAAGACATCATTAACGTAAGATTGATGTATTATTCTTCTAGTGAGAGATGGCGGAGCACGGTGGTGGAGAAGGATGTTGTCCGGCGATGGATCTGTTCCGTTCAGAACCGATACACCTATCGAGTCTGCTCAGTTAATGGACTGGATGAGAATGTGAAAATGAGAGAGATGGATGAAATGAAGAGTGAAGAGGAAGGTAGAAATTGAAATTTGAAACTCTGGTTTATACTCCCAATGCACTTTCAAAATTTCCCCTCTCTTTCTTTCTAATTATTATTATTAATATTATTATTGATATTAATATATATTTAATTGATTGTTTATTTCTAATTATGACATCAGCAAAATCGACATGGCATATCTAGATTGTTAACACGTATGCAAACTTACATCACCTCTACTTCTCCTTTTATATATAGTTAGATAGTTCATACATTCATTTCACGTATGTCCTGTTCTAAACTACAATTTCATGTATGTATGTCTCCATTTCAAGTATTTATACATTTATTTCATGTATTTATACATCCATTTCATGTATTTCAAAAAAAATTAGTCTAGGTTTGGTTTTGGTTCTTAACCGAAACTAATGAGTCAATTACAAGTTTTGTCCTTTATGTTTGTCTCAAATTTCAGGCGCTGCTCTTTACCTTCATAATTGACCAGTTTTGGACTTAATGTTAAAAAATCTTACACGTTATGTCCTTTAGGCCAAACCTAGTTGGAATTTTCTGTTAAGTTATGTCACCTGCATTGCACACGAGGGTAGAACAATCATTTCCCCTCCCCACTTGTATTTCCCCCTTTTAAAACCCCGATAGCACCCCGATTCATCACTTTTGTAAATTAGGGCTTAGGATCACCCACCAAATTAGGGTTCGTCGACCAGAATCTAGCATGGTGAACTGCCATTATGGAAGGGAGGCGATAATACAAACTTCATGGACAGAGAAGAATCCTGGGCGTCATTTTTATTGTTGTCCTATCAAGGTAATGTTTATAACCTCATGGTTGTTGTCTTTTAGCTACTCTAATGTTTTGATTTGCTAAAATGTAGGTTCAAATTGTCCATTTATTGGATGGTTCGATCAGGAAAGGTGCCAAAGGTGCATAATATCATACCTGGATTGCTTAGGGCTAAGAACAACCTGGAATCGGATAACATGAACCTGCAACAAGAAAATTTGAAGCTGGAACAATCAAACTGGTTGCTTTTGACCAAAGTGAAAGATTAAGCAAGTCAGAATTGAAAGTATTGTTTGTAGTTGGATTTGTTTTCTTGATGAATGTTTTAGCTTTTTAGGGTGATATTTGTGATGTACAGTATGCGCTTTTTAGGGTGCTATTTGAATGACCAAACAAAGTGCAATTGACATAACATGTAATGTGCAGTGCAACGCGAATGTTGAACTGAAAATGACTAAACAATGTGCAGTGTAAATGACCTTCAAAAATGACCAAGCTTTAAACCAAATAGTTTAAAGTTTGCAGTGTAAATGACCTTCAAAAATGCCCAAACTTTAAACCAATACAAATGACCTTCGAAAATGACCAAACTTTGCACCAATACAAATGATATTCAAAATGACCAAACTTTAAACCATTGCAAATAGCATTCAAATTGACCAAACTTTAAACCAATGCAAATGACATTCAAAAGGACCAAAACAAACTGTAAATGGCCATAATTTAGGGGTGTCAAAAATATCCGAGTCCAACGGGTATACCCGAAACTCGACACAAATGGGACGGGTATACCCAATACCCGACGGATTTGGGCCGGGTATGGGATTAGTTTTAAAAATTTTCGCGGGTATGGCTCGGTACGGGATTAGGCGATACCGACTCGATTACCCGAAACCAAATACCCGTTTATCCGAACTATATACCCGATCATATACCCGAATTTTTTAATTTAAATTTTTTTTTCGTTAACACTTGTCTGTTGATGATTTATTTTAGTATGTTCATAATGTGAAAACTTAAATTTTCTTTTAGTGTGTGTGTTATATATATATATATATTTGATAATTATATCTGTATTTTGTATGTTGTGAAGTATATACATATAAGTTAGAAGTCTTATAAAGGTATTATTATTCATGATAAAACTTATATGTATGTAATGTACAATTTTAATTTATAATAGTTGTTGTATACATAAAATTATATAATAATTATAATAGTAAAAATGAATTTGGAAATCCAAACGTAATATTTTAACAAACTAATGGGTATCCCCGATACCTGTGGATATACCCGATACCCGACGGGTAATTACCCAACAAATACCCGACGTGTATTAGGTTGGGTATGGGACATGATTTTATAACCGGGTATGGGTATGGGAATACTAATACCTGACCCGAACCCGACCCTTGCCATCCTTAGCCATAATGACCATAACCTGTAATCACCATAACCTATAATTGACAGAAACATATAAATGACCATAAAATATCATGAATATCGACTGAACCAAACACCATAACTTTTTACCATATTACAACTACACCTGAATTATGTTCTAAAAACAACAACGGGTTCACAATCACATAAACTAGAAACCACAAGCTCAAAAACACATAAAACAAGTTCAAAAGCACATAAACACAAGTTCAAACTTAAAGAAATCACAGCTTCTTTGAGGCACCAACTTTTCCACCTTTCTCTGACTTCCCACTCTTCCCTGATTTGCCAACTTTCATAGGTTCACCCTGACCCTTGAATGTCCTGGAATTATACCCTGTCTTCTTACACTTTATACATGCCCCTTTCGTGTGTTTTTTGGACAGCCTTCCTGATTGAGTCATCTCTTCAAGCTCCACTACAGATCTTTTCCTCAACTTCTTTGGTCTACCAACCTGGGTGTGGTGTTATGGGGGTGTAATTGTTGTAGGAGCATGAACCTTTGTCCATAAAGTCCTGCCATTGATTGGATTCACCTTAAAAGAGTACACTTGTTTCCACCTCTCCATTGTATAAATTGGATGTACCCAACTATCCAAAGCACCCACCCTTCCACCATTAGCAGCCTTCTCCCATATTGCAGCTTCAACATGTCTGCATGGCATTCCTGTAAACCATACTAAACCTTTAAACCAACATCCAATTGACAAAAACCAACTTCAAATAATCAATATTACCTGTTATTTCCCAGCCTCCGCAAGTACACGTCCTTGTATTCAAATGCACCACACGAGCATTATTTGGCTTTCTACTAACATGGTAGTAATCCCCTCCATTCCACTTAGCATGGTAATGGGTTGCATCTCTTTTTATCCCCTAAAAACCTTCTGTTGCCTTGGGTGTAAGCAAGCCTTCACTTTATCTATTAAGTTCAAGACAGTTACTACCCTCCTAATTAGATAATCCCTTATGTATTCAAGTGCAGATATGATAGGCTTGTCCCTGCCTTCTACTATCTTTCCATTGTAAACCTCACACATGTTATTAAGTAGTATATCAGAAATAGCCCTCCATGTGAACAAAATTGGAACAAATCAATACATAAGTTATCTTTCTTGTACATGAGGAATCTTTGACAACTAAAGTTTGAACAACTCAAACATACCTGGCTACCATTATCACTCCTATCCTCACTACCATTATCACTCATCCTCACTACCATTATCATGCATATCTTTAATACCATAATTATTCCTATCCTCACTAACAACCATATTCTCACTAACAGCCCTATCCTCACTAACATCCACTTCGGTCTCAACCCATGCTTTCTTTGCACCATCATATTGCCCAACATCCATTTCATCTGGCACATTAACTCGCACCTCCCTACTGGATTCCCCATGGCCACTGTTATGTCCAACAATTGCATTTTCCTTCGTAGGAACTATGGCATATGGTCCAATTTCATCCATCTCTTCAATGGTGATGTTAGGTTTACTAGGTGAGCTAAACAGCTCCTTCATGTTTTTTCAAGCCATGTGTGGTATATACATTGATCACCTTGTGCACTTCAACATACCTAGCCAAGTTCAGACAGTCTTGATCACTACTTAGGTGTTCAAGACCATAGTCTAGGGTTTTTCAGGATTTAAAAACTGGTAATACATTGGGGTCAAGCTATTATATCCTAAATTATCCAGCATAAGATCGACTTCATGTATAGAAAACTTATCAATATCAATCAAGTCCACATAACTGATCTTGATTTCTACATATGTGTGTCCAAGAGGTGATGTTAGCCTACCACCGTGATGAAAACAAAGGCTAAGAAATTAGGAAAACCATTTGCAAATTTTCAATATTCATGTTACTAATCAACTCGTGATCAACAAAACCACAACATATTATCCCAAAATCGAAACTAGGGTTATGAAACGGAGTTTGTAACTTACCATACAGTTCAACGACACTATCATTGTCATGGTTATCTATGATATACCAACCTTCTTCATCCTGTGCATTGGAAACTTTGATTGTCGTTTTGTGGTGGCTAAACCCTAAGAGTGAAAGGTGAGGGATGATGAATGTGCAATCTGAAAGATTGTGAAATGCACGTGACATAACTTAACAAAAATTTCTAACTGTCCGGGTTTGGCCTAAAGGACATAACGTGCAATATTTTTTAACAATAAGTCCAAAACTAGTCAATTTTGAAGGTAAAAGGCAGCACCTGAAAATTCAGACAAACCTAAAGGACAAAACTTATAATCTAGTCGAAATTAATTGAACTGAAAACTGACAAATTAACCGAATAACACGAACCAATTAACCTAAAACCGAATGGTTAATTAAATAGATTAATCGATGACTTCCGTTATGATTTTGATTAAGGCTAATAACCGAACTAAACGGAATCGTGCACACTCCTAATCATCATCTTTCAATTCATCTCCATCTCTCAACCTTAACCCTAAATGCAATCCAGCTTCGAACATCACACCCTACAGGTAGGCTATCCAACTATGATGCTGGAAATGATCTTACCCTAATCGTTATTGTCGCTACATTTACTTTCGATGGTTTGAACTTTGAATGTATCGGTTTGGACAAGAACCATTTACATGAGAACTGTTTCACACGGTTCCGAACCGAACTAGTCGTTTATAGGGTCTAGTTTTGATTATTATATTTAGCATTTAATGGTTTCGGTTCTTTGTGGTTCGTTCGGTTTGACCGTTGCACAACCCTACGCATGACTTTAACACTCAACTTTCTCTTAAAAGTTCATTTAGGGTGGAGGAACATCTTACCTGTCTATCCTAAGTACTTAATCATATTATCCAATTGAATCTTGTCAACTCAAAACAATCCAAAGTACTCAAACTATTTAATTTTAGAGGGGGCACCTTACGCCCCAAGTACTCATTACATTTTTTTCTTTAAAAAAACTACAAACACAGGATTTAAAGATTAAAGCATTAATATGGTTAAAATGTAAAATAAAAACTACATGATAAAAATTAAGTACATAGTTAAAACAAATAGGAATTAAAATTCTAAGCAATGGTTTCCCATCCGGGATGGCTTCGTAGAATTTGCCACACCGAAATATGATATGATTTCCGAGTCGCGTAGCGTCTTTGGTACTCGCGATGGGCTGCCTCAATCGATTATGCCTTAGTTATGTCGCAACCGCCATTCATCTCCTTGTTGAAGACTTGATTAAATCTACGAGCCCATGCATTGATATTCCAAAATTTTTGATTGAAATTCATATAATTTTCGATAAGTATCACCCGCATGTTAATGAAATTGTTCAAATGCAGTGGTTCAAAATGACGTGGGTGCGCACGGTTGCTTGTCCTTTGTGACACTCACCCAAGCTTTAGCCAAGGTTATTTCTTTTTTTTTGGGTCCAAATTATTTGTCACACCCCGAATTTTTCCTCCCGCGCTGGTGGGCTCAGGCGTAGGGGGATTAACGGCGTGACGATTGTATACCAGTTTCACAGTGTGTCAGAAAATAAAGAGTTATGTAATAGTAAAGTACAAGTATTAAAAACTCCCATAAATTATATTAAAATTTTAAGTTTCAAAATTTGATACAAAGTTCTTAACTTTTAGGTTATTTAAATTGGTCTTGTATTATGCATTATATATAGTATGGATATTATAATACGAAAGGAATGTTTCCATTACATTTGCATACAACTCTATTTAGAATATGTAGCTTGAGGTATATGGGCACTGTAATGTTGAATATTGATCTTGACAAAGATTTTATACGAATTAGTGAAATTCTCACGCGTGATGCTGTAGGAATACGGTATGTATCAGTTTGGTTCATTACGCTGGGAATTCAGTCATGTTTTGGTTCAGTTTGTTTCTGTATTGGTACAATATTAGAACTTTGTATAGCAACCGAAAAAAAAACTCAGAAAATAAAATCTTGATGTGCCCAAAAGGATATCGACACATGTTTTAGATCGATCGAAAACCTTAAAAAAGAGTACCTATATTCGTTCCGATAATACCGATACAGGCACGTGCTTAGCTTACGGTTCTAGAAAATACTTATTTTGAATACATCAGTGTGCTCAACAAAAGTTATATTGGAATACGAGAAAATATATTTAAACACAACGACATAGTCAAATTTTTATATCTTAACGAACACAAGTTATTAGAGTAAAACAAAATTACTAAAAAAAATCAAATAGATGAAAAGCGTATATCATTTGGGGTATATGAGGTGAAATTGATCTTACAAAGATTTAGAGCACTTGATAAAATTAGGGATGAGAAAAAACCTGAGCCTAGCGGGTATACCTGAAACCCAAAGCATACGAGATGGGTATACCTGATACCCGACATGTATGAGACTGAGTGTGGAACCATAAATTTTTTTCACAGGTATGGGCTTGGGTATACCTGATATCCGACGGGTATTAGACCAGGTATGGAACTAGAAAAAAAATCGCAAGTATGGGACTGGGTATGAGATAGGTGATACCCGACAATACTCGTTTACTCGAACAATATACCCGAAAACTTTAAGGTTTTGTTTTTGTATTCCCTTAACTATTGCTTAGTAATGTTTAATTTTGGTAGCTTCATAACTCAAAACATAAACTTCTCTTCTCGAATATATATTTTGATGACATTGTTTGTATTTAAATGCTATGAAATACAAAATTATTTTTGAGATTAATATTATAATATATTTAGATTTTCAAATATTTTTATGGTGATGATAATATGTATGTTATTTTTCATAATTTAATATATTATATATATTTTAGAAAACATCTATATCTTCTATACTAAATGATAAAAGAAACCATTTGAGGAGGACACTTGTCATCATATTAGGCTAGTCTTATGGATAATTATTATTTTAGTTTAATCTCTTTTAGTTAATTATAGATAACCCTCTTACTAAATATTATTTATTTAATATTTTATGGACAATTATTATTTAGTGTAATCTCTTCTAATTAATTGTAGATAACTCTCCTACTAATTATAATTTGTTTAATCTCTTCTACTTAATTATAGATAATTATCTCTCCTACTAATTATAATTTTGTTTAATCTCTTCTACTTAATTATAGATAATTATTATTTAGTTTAAAATTAATGTAACTTTTTATTTGTAATATACAAATTTACTCTTATCCTTTTCCATGATGTAATTATCTCTAATAAACTTTAAACTTTTACCATAGTATATATAATCTAGACATAAAATCGAAAAACATTTTGAATGACATCAATAACTTAAGACATAATATATTATATGTATAATATGCACTTTTTAATAAAATAATACCAAAAAAATTATAAATATAAAATCATTGATTTTACCAATAAGAACAAAGTCATAATTTTTTAAAATAATTCAAAAATATATAACTAAAAACATATGACACTATAATACAATTAACCCATTTATCATCATATAACCTCAGAACTATTCAATCATGTTTTTTTTTCTATCTTATATTACTAAAGAAATAAAAATTAATATTAAATCTTATCCTACTATAAATGTCAAATAGAATACTTCTATTTTTCTAATAAAATATTATTCTTAAATTTAAATTGTTAATTTAAGATATTTTTAAATAACCAAATTATTTATCATAAAAAAAACTTTGTATTAATATATTATTATTTTTTTATTTTCATTATTAAAAAATATTATATCGATGTTATTACATAATTTTTAAACAATTGTATATGACTTTCAATATTACTTTATATATAAAATTATATTTATTATAGGTTTTCTTTAGATATAATTTATATTTTATCACTCAAATGATTGCTTATTTTCTTCTTGAATAACATGTTTGACCACTGTATCTTTTTTTCAATAATCATCTCCTTAATCACCATATCTATCGTGTACCGAGTATATCCATTAGTTTTTTAAAATATAATTTTTGAGTATTTGGTATATAAAATCATATTTATTCAACCCGTGTTCAAGAGGGTTTTTAAAGATATAACTTTTTTTTATTATTTGGTATATTGCATTTATTCAACCCGTGTAATACACGTTGTTTTAAAGATATATTTTTTTATTATTTGGTATATAAAATTACATTTATTCAACTCGTACAATACGGTTCTTATGGATATAACTTTTTATTATTTAACATATAAATTATATTTCTTCAACCCATGAAAAAAAGAGGTTTTTAAAGATATATTGTTTTATTATTTGGTATATAAAATTCATTTATTCAACCGTGTAATACACGGGGTTATAACCTAGTATATATAAAGGAAAATATAATACATATACTCATACCTGGGTATGTCCGACGCTTGACAGGTAAATACATGACAGGTAACAGATCGGATACAGATAAGATTTTTACAACCATATATGAGACTAGACTGAAATTAGTCATACCTATTACCATCCCTAATAAAAGCCACGTTTTCTAGTGTTAGATAACTACCAAGGTATACAAATATAGTGTAATAATAAAGTGACTCCTCTCTATTCAAAATGTAAAAAGTTTAAATCCTATCATATGCATACTTAGACTATAGAGGACGTACTTTGTTGTTCAAAACATGAATATATATAGACTATAGAGGATATACTTTGTTGTTCAAAACATGAAAAAAAAATTAAAAATAATATCAAGGTATACATGTAAGGTTACAAATATAATCAAGACAAACCAACACGGGAACACATTGATTTAGCATTTATTCCTTGGACGTTAGTGAGGATACATATATGCACTATTATAAAATATTATTTGAAGAAACAGATACATTTTTAATGAGAAAAACACATTAAAAATTTATCTATTTCTTCAGAATTGAATGCTGACGATCTATAAATTCGAGATTAAATTTAATCGTGATTCATATATTTTAAAGTAAAGCATATTAATCAAAATCAAAATAAAGAAATTAAGGGAAAACCGTTTAAATCAAAATTAGGGATTGGGATGAGGGAATTTGAGTATGAAAGCCATTTTCTACCATATTTTATGGGTAATAATCCTGAATGAATAAGAACTCATGCTTTTATTAAATTGACTATTTTTCAAATCCTTTTGCCTTGCTAAACTATAGTTTGAGACAAAGATAGAAACTCTCTAGTCTCTACCGTAAACATACTTCACAATCTTCTTAAGGACACAAGTACAAATATATGTTGATATACTGAAACGAATCATTGTCTCATTTGTTTAGTCATCACAACGAGCCACAACACATTCTTTAGACTATTTGTAACAGTAATATGAAATGTGAAAATAAAGTTTTGTCATATAGACAATAGCGATTCCACCCCTCACATTAAGGTGTGTAATGGTCATTTGACTGTAAGCCCGTTTCGTAACTTCAAATAACACTGTCTTTAATTATTTTTATACATATCTATACTGTTAGGTTAGAAACTAAACTCCGAACATGTGTATTACACGAGGTTTAATCTAAATATTAAATAGTTATTAATAAGTGGAAACATTAATTGAAATAGTTGAGAAAAAAATATTAAATAAGTGAAATAGTCATAAAGTAAATATTAATAAAGAAATAATAAATAGTTGAGAAACAATAACCAAAAAGAATTTAATTCAGTTACTTATTTATCAGGTATAGTTTGGGCTTAAAAAAGTGGAGAACTTTTTAAACAGTTACAAGAATCTTTGACACACAAATTCGTAACACGTAGCATAACTAGTTACTTATTTATTAGGTATAAGTTATAACATAGTGTCAAATATTAGTAAAACTTTATATTATTCTGATTACAATATTTCAATCTAAGTATATTTATTTGCATTAAATTTAAACATTTGATGACTTTCAGACGATCTTCCTTCTCATTTTAGATTGGTTTTATTTAATTCTTAATTGCTTGACCCGATAGGGATAAAACATAACCCAATCGACCCATTCATAAGATAAGAGGTGATGTTGTCACATCTACGAAACATATATAAACATATGCAAATAATAAGATAAAATATAATATAAATCAGAATGGGAGTAAAAGAAAATAATTACTTTAATGTGTTTTATTATTTGTTTGAATATTCACATCTCATTCCTTATACTCATTTAATCCATAAAATTTAAGAACTACTTAAAAACAGTACTCTATCAGAGCATTCACATCCGAATTCTATCTATATTCTTAGAATTTAACTAAGAATACATCTAGCAATTTAAAGATCTCAAGAAACCTCCTACTTCCATTTCCTATATCTATGTTCAATTAAATAATAATCTTTTAATCATTTTTTACTAGTTTTTCTCTTCTTCCTCTTAAAAAAAACTATAAGATATGAATAGTGAGTTGATAAATATATGGATATTGATTATACCTTTTTCTTAAAATTTTGTGGATGAGAAATAAAGATAAGGAATCTGATGTAGATGTAAAAGTGAACATTTTTTATATTTTCCTTATAATTTATGGATAAGGATATATGGTGTGGTCATGACCCAAACGACCATCACCATTATGTCAACCCACCTTATCCACTAACCTAATCCATCATCCTATGGTGTGGGCCATGACCTCCACTATCATCCACTATCCTCTTAACCAATCAAAATCTCTAACTAATTGAAAGAGTGTCATGGTTTGCATGAATTAAACTATGTGAACACATGGTTTAGGATTTTTTTTGAGGGGTGGTGGGGGGGGGGGGGGGGGGGGATGGGAGGGGAGTGTACCACAAGAACCATATCTTATGTGGCAATCCATGATCCAATCGACCCACCTGTCCATTACCTAAGAAAAAAAAGACTTGAATGCTTTCATATTTCTTATCCTTACACATAATTATTAAGGAAATCTCTTATACCTTATCCACAATTCTAAAATGAGTTCTTATATTTAAGGAAAACTATATATTTTGATGGATTAGGAATGAGATATGAGAGGATTTAAAATAAAATAAAAATAAATAAGAGACAAGTCTATTGAATGATAATTTTTAATTAACTTACACGAATAAGAATAAAATATGAGATGTCAAATTGTCAATGCTCTCAAGTCATTATCACACTTACCAGTAATGCTTATTTTCTTTGAACCAATAGATTAAATGGGACCGACCAAAAAATTTAATGACCTTTATCGTTCTTGTAAATCTTCTGGATGCTCACGTACATATATAAAGCCCACCACACTTGTCCAACTGCACACAGTTTGCATTTCATGATGCTTTTCAAAACTAAACTATCATCTCTGAATATTCTGATGAAGATATATGGTTTTTGTGTATTTTCTTTATGTTATTTGCTGGTTTCTAATGGCGTCCAGGTTGAAGCTTTCAAGAACCATACATTGCTACTGAATGTTTCACAGCCTTACAGGACAGCATATCACTTCCAGCCTACGAAAAACTGGATGAATGGTACAGTTTTTTTTTTTTTGGTTGAAAACCTGTTTTTGTACTTGTTGCTTGTTTATGCTATAGAGTGGATTAAAATATGTGTTTTGTTTCATGATGTTTCCTTGGTTTAATGTTTGATCTATCTACATGCATGTTCAAATGGTTGCTGTTGGAATTTGCAGATCCTAATGGTAAACCCACAATCTTTTATGTACTTCACCTTGGTTTAGATTTTGTTTTCTAGAGATAGGTACTCTTTTGATGATTACATGGGGTATCATTTTATTTACAGGTGACGTCTATAAAGACTTTATTTTATTTTTTCTTTTTCATTTGACATTTGATTTTTTTATCCTAAGAACCAAGGTTTAAAAAGGCGGAAACGGGTATCGAGGCGTTTTCCCTTAGCCTCACGAGGCGTAAGCCTCAAAAAATTTTAAAAAAGTAAAAATTTTATATATATATATATACACATCTCATAAAAATCACAAATTAACATGAAACAAACATCATAAATAGAAAATAGTTCAACGAACAAGGTTTAACATAAAAAACCATCATAAATTAGTTCGAACAACTTAAATTAGTAATGTTATGACATCTAAATATCATAGAACTCGTTTTCCTTCGCATCATCATCCTCTAAGTTTTCATCTGGTGTATTAAGATCATCATCTTCATCAACCAAATGAATAACTATTTTTCTTTTCCTCCTAGATGATGAACTCTCACCTTCTTCTTCATTTGACCCACCAACTCCACCAGTGCCATCTTCATCCCCACTCGGGTTGGCCATCCACTCATCATTCGACAAAACATCATCGGCAACTATTGGGTCTTCTATCATCTTTTAGATTCGTCTTCTTTATAAACTTTTGCTTCAATCTCCTATTGTACATAACGTACACCAACTTGTTCATCCTATCCTTGCGGCCGTGCCCAACCGATTTCTTCTTTTAGATTAGGTTTTTTTACCTAATAGATGTTTTTTAAGTGAACTATTGGGTTGGCCCACTAATTAAGCCTAATAAACACTAAGTGTGTCTGAAATAAAGTCCAGAAAACCTAAAATTTTTCAATTTTCATAAGGTTTGGCGAGGCTTAAGCCTCACAGCCTCGCCTCAGCGCCTTGGATAGCCTCGGAAAGCCTCTGATGACCGAGGCCTAGGTTTCAGTTGACCCCTATGAGGCTAAGCCTTTAAGGCGTTTTTTCATAGCCTCAGCCGAGGCGTAAGCCTCGAGGCGAGCCTCGGAAAGCCTTTTTAAACAACATCTAACATATGATATTTATAAAAATCTAATACACAGAGTTGTTTTTGTTTTTTAATCTATGTTTCAATATAAGTTCTATATAATTTATTCAAATAATTTTTAGTCTCGCATTATAAAAAATACGTTTTTTAATACAATTTGGTTTTCAATAAAACTTACATCGATACGTAAAAAAATGTGTGTATTTGGAGTTTTTAAAAATATTAGATATTACATGTTATTAGGGAAAAAAACAAGATTAAATGCTAACAAACTGGGAAAGAAAAAAAAATAAAAAAAGTCATGGAGATGTCACCTTTCAAAGATTGGCATACCCATTTGTGAAAAATAAAAATATTATATCTTATGTAATCACATTCTATGAAAAGTACTTGTGTCTAAAAAATCCTTTTGAATCTTGATGGGCCATTTGCCTTTTCTTAATGAAATATGACACATAAAACATTTGGTGCATTTGGTTTGTTATTGATAATGCAGGACCAATGTATTATAAGGGGGTCTACCATTTTTTCTATCAACATAATCCATATGGTCCACTATGGGGTAACATGTCATGGGCTCATGCCATATCACATGATCTTATCAACTGGGTACATCTTGATATTGCTCTTGTACCAAACGAGCCTTACGATATTAACGGGTGCTTTTCTGGTTCGACAACGATACTACCAAATGGTGAACCGGCGATCCTATACACAGGTGTTGATGCCAATTTACACCAAGTGCAAAATTTGGCATTTCCCAAAAACATATCAGACCCGCTACTAAATGAATGGGTAAAATGGCCACTTAACCCAATACTGAGTCCTCCAGATGAAATTGACCCATCCTTATATAGAGATCCATCAACTGGTTGGATAGGTGCGGATGGAGAATGGAGGGTTTTGATTGGAACTCAGATTGATCATCAAGGAGCAGCAATTCTTTACAAAAGTAAGGATTTTCGCAGTTGGAATAGATGTCTGAGCCCGTTACACCTCTCTAACATAACAACATTTTGGGAATGTCCTGACTTTTATCCTGTTATTTGTAATGGGAAAAGGGGCTTGATACATCGGTTACATCCGTTCAAAGGAAGGACATTAGGCATGTTCTTAAAGCTAGTTTTAATTACCAGGATTATTATATACTGGGAAAATATGATCCACAAAGTGACCGCTACGACGTTGATGCTGACTTTATGAAGAGTAAAGGGTGGTTACGGTATGATTATGGGAGGTTTTATGCTTCAAAGTCGTTTTATGATGATGAGAAGAAGAGAAGGATATTATGGTCATGGGTTTGTGAAGGTGATACTGCACCAGATGCTATCGAAAAAGGTTGGTCTGGCCTTCAGGTAATAATCTAGACTTGTTTTTCTTGCCATTTAGGGTGTGTCTTATTTAGTGATGATTGATATAATTATAAAATCTGTATTATGACTATACTAGTAATCTATTAGCATAACTCGTTTCTCAGACGATTCCTAGGAGCATCTGGCTTAGTAAAAATGAAGATCAGTTGGTGCAGTGGCCTGTCAAGGAACTAGAGAAACTACGAACACGAAAAACTCATTTTGAGAATAAAAAACTAAAGGGCGGGTCCATGATTGAAATTTCTGGTATCACAGCTTCACAGGTGACTAAATCTAATCTTCTACTTATTCAGTTCTTTGACTTCAAGAAAATAAATATGGTTTTAGTTATTAATTAGATTACCAGTAGATTATGTAGTAGCTTGTACCATATATATCCGTTTATTAACATCAAACCGACCAAAAATCATTTACACTATATTAGCTTTGTGGCTGGAGAAAAAGTTCATTTGACCTTGATAGTCAACGGGTTACACAAATTCCTATGACAGATAATTTACCTCTTGTTGTAGGCTGATGTAGAAATCACATTTAGCTTGTCAAATCTCAAACATGCTGAGATGTTGAGTGCTGAAGCAGTTGATCCCCAAATTCTTTGTACACAAAAGAATGCTACAATGGATGGGATATATGGGCCTTTCGGTTTGCTGGTTTTGGCTTCGAAGGACCTTACTGAACACACTGCGGTCTTCTTTCGTGTCTTTAGAACTGTTAACAGTTTCCGAGTGCTCATGTGTGCTGACCCAAGCAGGTTTTGTCCAAAACTATTTATTTTTATAAATAACAAGTGATTCAAATGTGACTACAAAAATTATATTAACTACAAAGCCACTTGATGCTGCATTTACATTGTTGTTTCCTTAAAACAGGTCGTCTTTAAAACAATCAATCGACAAACCCATCTATGGAGCTTTTCTTGCACTTGATCCTCGATACGCAAAGATCTCCTTGAGAACCTTGGTATTTTTATTATATATTATATATATATATAATATATATATATATATATATTATATTTATGATATATGTGCATTTAAAGGAGGCTCTTTTTTTAATCATTTTGTTTGATTTACAGATAGATCACTCCATTGTTGAAGGCTTTGGTGGAGAAGGGTTGGCTTGCATTACATCAAGAGTTTATCCAGTATTGGCAGTTGGAGAACAAGCACATCTTTATGCATTCAACAATGGCACTCAGAGTTTGAGTATCTCAAGTTTAAGTGCTTGGAGTATGAAGAAAGCTCAAATTGTCTAATTCCGTAAGGAAAAGAAGAAAGCCTATTAAATAAAGGAACCTTGTATGGTGTCTCAGATCCATTAAGAAAAACTCGATAGCGCTAAAGCACGAATCGAGAACCAAAGTGTGTTATGGAAAATTATGCAATGAAAATTTTGGTTTTTGTTATTAATAGTTGGTTGCTATTTATGCATGATTACAAAGCCATATTCTAGGTATGATCTGTGCCGAATCCAACATTTTTAGTCAGGAGGCACAAAAACGTTGTAAAATAAACTTTATTTAACTTGTAAACAATAAACGTCATTAAAATATGTGTTACAATTTCCTCAATGTGATTTTATCTTTTGAAAGTGGTCGTGCAAAATTATCTTTATGATCTTTACTGCCCGAAAAAAACATCTTTTAACAGTTTGCGGTTGCAAGCGTAAAACGTTGTTAGCTTTAATCCAAAATTATTATCCTATCAGCAAAATCCAAAGGAAGATTATCTAAATAAACTATATTAGGGCCTGAATACATACTTTTGATTCACAAACCTTTCCATTATCCTTAGTCAAGAATAAGTAAAGAACATAAATTACACACAAAATTCATAATAAATCAAGTGACAACCGGCAAGTGCTTCCAATTTCAATAGGTTATAGATAGCTAATGTTTGAGAACAATTTGAATCAATAAAAGTATAAAATCTCATAATCAATTAAAAAAATTATACAAGCTATTTTGTGATAAACTTCAAACCTTTTAGATTGAAGTTGAAGTAACAAGAATTTATTATTTTGCACTTCTTGTTGATGAAACTTTCAACTATCAAAACTTTCGAAGGGGACCTGCAAATGAGAATATGGGATCTCAATTTTCAATACAAATTCAAAATTCTAGCATGCATTTACAATCAAGGACTAAAAAAATCAAAACCAACATATAATAAACCTATAAAATATGTGTTGGACTAGAATACGGAAGGGCAAGGGTTTCACAATTTGACTGTATTTACTTTGCTTAAGAGGGCATGTTAAGGATCTTATAAAAAGTATGTCGGGACAATGTTTTAACACACAAAAATGTATTTTTTTTTGCATTTATCAAATATCTTCACACTTGATCTTTGTTAAATCTCAAGCAAAACTCATAACAATGTTTTAACACACACAAAAATGTATTTTTTGAAGCTCAATATGCTAAATAGAATATCAATATATAGATAGTTTTTCTTTTTTTAGTTTTTTTTTGACAAACATGAACTCCCGAGATAGGAGTCTTCCATTGACTAAATAGAGGAGTCACATGATGGTAGGGGTGTTCATAATTCGTTTCGAATTCGAAAAATTTGAAATTGAAATTCGATTAAATTCGATTCGATTATCAAGAATTTGTTACGATTATAAGAATTCGAATTTCCCCGAGTCAAGTAAAGCGAATATGAATCGAATACGAATTTATATTTTAAATTCAAATAAAAATAATACATTTTTATTTATTTATTTTTATATTTAATACATATATAACTTTTATTGGGTTATACTATAAATTATTTTCAAAAATTATTTCTATATTAAAATTACCATTACCAAATCCATGTAACCCATAACTAAAACTTAAGTAAAAAACTATCAATAGATTTCTAACCCTAAAAATATTAACTTGTATTGGAGTGGTTATTCTCCGACTTCTCGTTTTGAGTGTTAGACTAAGGTAGTTTATTTGGAAATTTTTAATGTGATATCACGCTTTATTTGCTTCATGGCTACTTTTAAATTTATGTTGTATTTTTTAGTTTTTTTTACATGTTTTTAAAGAATCTGAATCAAATCGAATACGAATTAGGTTTTTTTTATTCGAATACGATTTCGAACGAATTTGTATCGAATTCGAATTCAAGGGAAAATTAAAACTATTCGAATAATTCAAAAATTTGATATTCGATTCGATGAACGCCCCTACATTGTTAGGGCATGGATTTTATGCTAAGGATCATCCATTCTGAGACTGAGACTGGATCACGGATTCTTAACGGATAATGCAGGGAATCTGAGGATCAAGGATCCTTACTAATATTTATGTTTTTAACATTTGTTCCTTGTGTACTCAGTTTACGTTTGCAGGTAATTGTGGACTAAGTCATCGAGGGAATGTCGGAGGAATATACCATTTCTAGCACTTGCTTGCAGCTCATAACCGTTGAAGACAGTCGTGGGGAGCTTGCACATTTAGCGGAAAGTTACTTTTAGGATTTTTGTTATCTTTTAATGGGTAACAAGCTCATTTTTAGAAACACATTATCAGTTTTACACACAACAGCATATACTCGAACTCTCTGATCAACATTGGCGAACACACGCATTTCACATTAGAGAATCATTGTATCAAGCTTGTTACCATCGGAAGTTGTAATCTTTTTGTGCTATATAGTTGGTGATCGCTAGTTTCCATCACCCGAGGTTTTTTATGCCGGAGATCAGCTCTTGATCAAGGGCTTTTTCCTCGTACAAATCGTTGTGCTCATTGTCATTTACTTTTGATATTTGTTCATACATTTTTCGTTTAACCAAGAATCCAACCTCACAAAAATCAGATTTGGTTACATTATCCTTGTGTGATTTTTGACCAAAACAGTTTGGCGCACACCGTGGGGCAATCGGTGCTTCAGTTCTAAAAAATTCCGTTCATTTCATCCAATTCTATTCATCTCCATTAACTGCATGGCTTCCCATGGAAAATCTTCTTCAAGTGCCATGCCGGCGGTTACCTCATCTCAGGCTTGTGCATCATTGCCTCCCATTCCCCATGCACCGGCGAGGAGTGCTGATAATGCTCAGAAGAAGCTAACACCAGTTTTCTCAAAGGCTTCCACTGTTTCATCCTCCACCTACTAACAATGATATGTCTACTTTGATTTTGCAGATGAAAGGATACATGGAATAGTAGGACAAAACTAACCAGAGGATCCTTCGTGAAATTGATGAAATCAAGAAACAGAAGAGATCAGCGGAGGATCACTCTCCATTGATGCCCAGATCGTTGGATTTCGCCACTCCAGCAACAACCATTCAGCATTCCAAGGCTTTTGGTGTTCAGCATCAGGGATCCTCAGGATTGCAGCATGGATCATTGGTAATGACGCAACCACAAGCATCTCATTACCAACCTTATGGATCCTCAAATCAACATCAAGGAGGCTATCTTAGCTCAGGAGGATATTTGGAGACAGTTGAACCAAAGAATCCTATTTCCAGCATCAAGGATCCTTTTCTAAGATCAAGAATCCTATGCTTGGGATAAGGTTCAAGGATCCTCCTCTCAGGTTCAAGGATCCATGCAGTATCCTTCAAGGCCTTCAGCAACCGTTTATCCTGGACCCAATGTCTTTCAGGATCAAGGATCTTCAGGAAGTCAGATATTCAAGGATTCTGAAGTTCACAAAGGGGACTTCATCCCTATGCAGATTATTGCTTCATCTAGTCCAACTGTTACACCTGAAGTGTCCAGCTTTGGATATACTTCTGGCATACCACTTCCAAACCAATCAGGAGGTAACAATGTTAATACATCTTTTGGCACTAACTATGGTTACATGCAGGATACAGGTATCAATCAGGCTATGGCACGGGAGCTCCAGAAGCTTAAGGATATGATATCCAGTGTTCCAGGAGTGGTCAAGCCCATTCCTGAGATCCTGGAGGGAAGTCACAGGGTGTCTCGTTTTGCACCTCCTATATGCAATGCTAAGATACCAAAACGCTTTCAAACCCCCAACATGAAGCTCTACGACGGTACAACTGATCCAGTGGAGCATGTGGCACAATACCGGGAAAGGATGGAGATCAATCCCATTCCAAAAAGATTAAAGGAAGCTTGCCTTTGCAAGGGCTTCGGATCCACACTCACTGGATCAGCACTCAAATGGCTGCTAAGTCTTCCTCCTTACTCAATTACTTCATTTTCTCATCTAGTTAATTTGTTCAATAACCAATTTTAATGTAGTAGAACTTTTGAATGATTAACTAGTGATTTGTATAGAATAACTCAAAGCCGTTATGAATCATTACGAGATTACATCACTAAGTTTATTTCGAGAATCCTTAGAAATTCCTAATCTGGATATTGCCACTGCTGTGGAGGCATTCAAAATGGGCTTGCTTAAGGATTCCTCATTCTATGATGACCTTGTTATGACACCTTGCAGGAATTTAGATGAAGTGAGGAACAGGGCGTTGAGGTTCATTCGTTTAGAGGATGACAAAAGGATCCAGGAGATGCTCTCAGGATCCTCAAAACAACAAAAACAAGGATCATTCTTTAAGAATAACCAATCAAAGTCATACTCTAAACATGACAATCACAATGTGAATGCAGTTGAACAAGACGATGAGGATTATCCTCCAATATTTGAGTATTGTTTTTCTGTGGATAATCATGAACTAATTGTAACAACTCGAAAATTCGTTGTTATCTTTTCATTCTGTTTTCTCGTTTATCTATCTTTTGTAATCCCGAGATTCGGTTAATAATAAAGTTTATGTTAATTACTTACGGTATTGTACGTTATTATCCCATCTAATCGCTTATTAAATCGTATTGCTAATCTCATCGCATCGCAAATCGCAATTATTTATGTGGTTTTATATTATTTATGTGTCATGTGTGTTTGTGGTTAGTTTACGCTCGCTATCGCATCGCTCTCGCACTCTCGAATCGCTAAATCGCGCTATATATCAACTATAACGCTTAACGCTTAACGCTTAATATAACTATCTAATGCGAACCGAATAACCAAACGAACTCTTAACGTGAAATTGGCAAACGAAACTTCGTCACCAGGTCAAGTTCGGCCGAACTTGTCTACCACAAGTTCGCCCGAACTTGCCTGATAACCAGGAATCCTTTGTTCCTATCAAGTTCGCGCGAACTTGCATATACATATGCAAGTTCGACCGAACTTAACCAATCTTCTCTGAGGACTCTACAAGTTCGCGCGAACTTGTACAATCTTGTACAAATTCGGCCGAACTTGTTGCCAGCCTTCATTTTTGCCTTCTCCTATAAATACCAAGCTCTGTTCCCTCATTTGAACTTGCTGCAAGTTCGCCCAGAGCTCTCTCACTCCAAATCTCTCGTGTTCTAAGTAAGAATCAACCCGATTTCACTGCAACAACGTTTATCAACGATCTACAAAGGTTTACAACGATTTTGGCACAAGGCATAGCCTTCGTTTTCATCAAAACTCATTCTTTTACGAAAACCTTCATCTTTTTCTTCAAAAACTTTTGTTTTAAGCTTAGATCTACACAATACGAGTTCGTTTGGCGATAGTAGAGACTTCCCAAACACGAGATCTGCAAGATCTCGGCTTGTAAGTGATAGATCTGAGAAAAACCTTTGAAAACCATTGATTTCTACACAAGATACGGACTTTTGATGATGTTTTGTTCATTTTCTGGTATGAAACGAAGCATCTATCATTCAAGATCCCAGATCTGGAAGCACAAGGACGTTTATGTTGGTTTACACAAGCCGGACTAATCCGAACGAACCCCAAGTTCGCCCGGATTAGCCCACGCTTTTATAAAACGGCTAAAATAGCTCTAAAAGACCTCTCCGACCTAAGTTTGCTCAGTAGCATAGGGTTGGAGGGATGAGCACTCGATTTTCCTTTTGGACCCGAAAACATCAAGTTCGCTTGAGAATCCCCAACACCACAGGTCAAGTTCGACCGAACTTGTACCCAAATGGGTCAAGTTCGACCGAGCTTGAGCCAATTTCATCAAATCTTCTCACAAGTTCGCTCGAACTTGCCTAATTTCCCAAGGAAATCAAGCAAGTTCACCCGAACTTGTCTTCCCAGTAAGAGTTTCTTACAAATTCGCCCGAACTTGACAAGATTCCTAGGAATCTTACCAAGTTCGACCGAACTTGGCACCAAACTCAGCAAAACCCTACAAGTTCGCTCGAACTTGTGTATTTACACACAAGTTCGCCCGAACTTGTCTACTGCCCAACCAAGACTTAACCGTTTCAGCTTTTCGGAGACTGATGCACTTCCATTCGCGTATGCAGGCTGATCCGGCGCTCTTCTCGACTCTCCTCAGATCCCGAACTCTTACCTAAACGCACCCATAGTGAGTATACTTGACCCATTTTCGCTTTAACGCACTTTTTAGGTGTTACATACGTTCCTATATCAAAATCACTTCACAAATCAAACTGTTTAACACACGCGCATAATCTGATTATATATGCTCAATACGTGATGCTAGAAACATGAGATTGGGACTTATTTTCGTTAACTTGCCTCCTTAGCTAGTATGGTACTATAGTGTGGCTTACACCCGACGGGGTCTAGTTAGGATGGACACGCAAGCCTTCTCACGGTAGTTAGCATGAGAAATGAGCCTATGTTATGTTAAGTGTTTTGGTGTATCATGATATGTAATTAGATTGTTTCGCAAACGCTTTCTCGATTATGCTAGTAGTACTTAAACTTGTATGCTCACCTTTACTTAATTGTATTGACTTGTATTTTAATGTATGTAACAGGTTGAGGATTTTAGCTATGGATGCTTGGATGTTGCATGCTTATCATAGTTTAGTTTGTTTAGTTCGTTTGTTGATGTATTTCAGATTTTGAACTTATGTATGAAATCTACGGGAAATCGAACCCGGTTGAATTTTATGAGAAATCTCCGTTTTGTAATAATTTTTTAAATGTTACGTTTAATAGTATGGGATATTAAGCAGGTTGTGATATGTTAAATGATTTTTATAGAACATCTCGTGAAATCAATCTGGTCGCCTAGTGCCACTAACCCTGATGTTTCCGCCATCGGTTGGGGTGTGACAGATTGGTATCAGAGCACCATAACTTTAGGATAGTAGGTAGAATTGCCATAATTCGACCTAGTAGCATGTTTAAGTACCTGAGTGACCTATTCTTGAATTAAATGCTAATCTACTTGCCATAAATGCTTAAATGTGCCTTTCCTAAGGCTAATACAATAATACACGCTTGGAAACGCTCGCATCACACCAAAGAATGATCAAGTCGAGAATAGGTGTGAAAACCGAGAACTCTCGATGAGATCATTCACTCTGCGCATTCTCTCGCACGAGATATCTTCGTTGAGTTAGGAGTGACATCCAAACCTCGACGAAAAAAACTCCATTTCTAATTAGGAATGATGTTGTTAAGTTAGGGGTGAAACCCGCATCTTAATAACTAATTTCATGCTTTGATTTTCAATCTTACCAAAGTCTCGGTTATGCCAATGGTTTGGAACACGTATTAACTGGAAGGGTAAACGTCGTTAGCCGCTTGCGGTGAGAACGTTTATATATTAGGCCAAGGCGTGGGTCCAAATGCAAAGGGTGTAACATATGTGTAAATCAGGTTCCGACAAACCGCCTCTTTTATCAATCAAAGAATATTTATTTACGTGTTTAGTTATTTATTTATATATAATGATTAAATTTAAATTTAAAGATATAATCCATTAATTAAGAAAAACAAATCAACTAATTAATAATTATTTATAAAATTAAAAAGGAAATAAAAACAACTAAAGACAAGCGGTTTTGAAAAAAATATGGGTAAACCGGGAATCGAACCCGAGTTCACTCGGTCACACACACACTGCAACACCACTGGTCTACACGCACGGGTTGTGTGAATATTAATAACTTAAAACTCTTTTGTCGAATGTATGTTGAAACCTGCAACAATTGGCAGTGAATCAAAGACGCGCCTTTCCTTCCTTTGAAACCTCCGAAGAGCTAGCGGGATGTATTTTTGGCAAACTCAATTAGCTCGGCTGTCATCCTTCTGGCTAATCTTCCAATCATCGAATAACATTACCAAAATCAAGCGAGGTCGAAACCTCCTGCCCCCACCTATAAATACTAATCGATTCCTCAATCCACCCTTGCTCCTCTTCTCTCCCTCTGTTTTTCTCTCGCTCAAAAACACCTCGCAGTTCCCTGTTCAGTCGAATCCACCTCGTCGCCGGAGTTCTCTTCTTGCCGGAATTCAGTAGTTACCGGAACCAAGCCACTGTCAGATCAATTTGGTAGACTCCTTGCTCTTCTGTTATTTATTTAAACCATGTAATCAGAATTTAAAAATAAACCGGTTTGGGCGGGTAACCATGGTCGGTTAAAAAAAAATCAAAACGAAGAAGATGAAGAACAATGTGCGTACATATATTTTATAATTCGGGTTCTAACCGGGTTAGACACATAGTCCAGCGGTGGACTGTGTGCAAATACACTATTCACGTCTCCAGTTCGATTCTAGTTCATGACCGCATAACTGTTATTTAACAGTTTTAGTTTTAATAAATTGTATCAACTAACAGTGTGTATATAAGTATAATTAAAAAGCAAATCTTGTCAGGTTAGCCACCCAGGCCAGTTGGTTGGGCTGGGTGCAAGACATCACTAAGGTCGCGTGTTAGAGCAGATCTTCACGCCGGTTCGAGGGATTTTAAATTCTTTTTAAGATAAATCATTTCTGATATAATCTAATAAGTATATAAGAGTAATTAAAATAGGAATCCTTACGGGTTAGACATGTAGCTCAGTTGGAAGAGCTGCGTGCACACGTACGGGAGGTCACGAGTTCGAGCCACATCCCGCGCAGTCAAACAGTCAACGAACCGGTCAGGCCTTGTCAGACCTGACAATATATAGTTTTTTTAATTTTATTTATTTTCATTTTTTTTAGTTTTTTTATTTATTATTTATATAAAGTATACATTATTATTTAAAAAAAACAATTAAAAACAACTAAAAATCTCAACTTCCTAAGGATAAAATTCTCAATAATTATACTATCTCAAATCTAATAAAGAGTATAAATCAAATATTAACCTGTTTATATTTACCGATTTATCGTGTTATCATTTTAGGTTAGTACTCCCTCATCGATTAAATTCCCAACTCGTGCGCTCTCTTTTCCACTCAAGAATACGCACCCAAGGTGAGTGAATCTCTACAAATTCCCCGTTTTAATCACGTTTTGGGGTGTATCATGTGTCGTACCATTCCTTTATTTTAGTTAAACACTTGTGCTTATATCATTTTTGTGATCAAATGTGTATTTGTTGTTTTGTGGTTATATGTGATTAAATTTATCATTTCAGTGCACTCATTTCATTAGGCCCATCAGTTCCTCGTGGGATACGGGTTGAGCATCAGGTGTCTCATTAGATCGGCTCCATTTGATTGAGCTTTGATCTCAGATACATCATCATTCATGTCATATATTCATTCAATATGGTTTGTGATTGGTTACATTATATATATTTGCTCACATGCGATTTATGCACAAATTTTCTTTAATAAACAAAACAAGCAATTATTTAAAATGTTTTATCAAGGTTCACTCGCCAAGTTTTGTTGACCCAAAATCTCCTATGTTTTACACATGATACAGGTGATCAAGTTGAGGAAAGAAACACTTAGGATGGCCTAGAAGAATAAACAAGTTATTGCATTGGAATAAACATTTGGATTTTTTTTATTTGTATCTGTATGAATTTGGTTTGTTGGATATTTAAATTTGTAATTTGAATTTAATAAATATGAAACGTCTTAGTAAATTTCATGAGCTTTGGTGATAACCCAATCATGCCCCGTCTTTTATTCCGCTGCGGGTCAGGGTGTGACAAAGGGTAGTCGAATCACTTTGGCGTGTAAAACGTCTCAAAACCCCGGACACTCCCAATTGATTTAAGCCTATGCCGTCGATTTACGCATCATCGAGTTTATTATTATTTATGTGTTTAAAATTTTGAGAATTTTCGCTTTATTCGATTTCTCGCTTATTCTATTTCTCGATTTATCAGATTTACGCTCCATCGAATGTATGCACAACTCGCACAGCTCTCGAAATCTAAAATGCTAAATTAATACACCAACCAAACTAATCGCTTAACTCGCTTACGCCTATGAGGACGTGTGCCTCATACGCGTATTATCTCGCTTATATCTCGCCTCTCGTATCGCGCTACACATTGTTATTATTAGAAGGTGAATACGTGAAAATATGTGCTTATGTGCTTATGTGCTTTTGTGCTTACGTGCTTTTGTGCTTGCGTGATTACGTGCCTACGTGTTTATGTGATTTTGTGCCTTGTATGAATTATAATAATAATAAATATTTAAACATAACTCTATGATAATCAGATCTCATCTAATCTAAATCCTTCGTGTAGATGTCTTCTATGGGGTCGCACACCCGAAGGAATCTCCAGCGCAGCAACGCCGACAAGCGTATCGCTACAATGGTAGCCAAGGAGATAGCTAAAGTCATCCCGCAAATCGTCTCAGAAATTCATGTCGTAAGCAGTAACTCATCTGTGGATTCCAAGGGAGATGCCCCGAAACCCCACTTCAGCTTTAAGCAGTTCAAAGCATGTGGACCGCTTACTTTCTCAGGCACGAAGGGCCGAGTGCCATGTTCCACTGGTTTGACTCTATCGAGGTCACATTCCGCTAGAGTGGATGTCCCGAGGCTCTGCGCACTGTCAATGCTACCAGCGTGTTTCAATCAAGGGCTCTCGACTGGTGGACAGCCGAGCGCAACAGGCGTGGGAACGACGAAGCTTACAGACTCACTTGGGAGGAACTTAAGGAAATTATGATCAAGGAATTCTGTCCTCCCTACGAGATCCAGAAGTTAGAGAACGAATTCTGGAATATCAAGCAAGATGGTCCCGATAACGCCGGCCTCACCGCTCGCTTCAAACAGTTGGGCATCATCTGTCTCGGTCAAGTGGATACGAACGAGAAAGCAAGAAGTACCTCAATGCTTCCCCGATTGCGTCGCTGACTTTGTTCAAGCAGCACGCCCTGCTACTATCGAGGAGACCTACCAGCTAGCCGGCGAGATTAATGACAAACGAGTTCAGTCTGGTTACTTTAAAAGCAGCAAGGTCGCAAATCAGGCAGTCACCGAATCAGCAGCTCCTACTACCGAACAGCCCCGAGAGCCAAAGAACAGTCGCCATGGTCGCAAAAGGGAAAACCGAGCAAGAACTTTGCTCTTACTGCTCCAGCGAACCCACAGCCACTCCAGTCAGCAGCACCAAATGCACCGCCAGCAAAGCGTGCGTACACTGATCCGCACCCTATGTGCCCTAAGTGCACATATCATCATGCCGTTGGAGGCAATTGCCGTTTTTGCACAACTGACAACATCTACGGCCACTTTACAGTCAGCCGTAGTGGTACTCGTCAGCCAGCTCCTCAGGCTCCAGCAGCTCCAGCTTTACCTGTCCTCTCAAGCCAACCAGCAGCAAGCTCCAAAGGCGCGAGCGTGCTTCGTGTGTGGTGATCCGAACCACTTTGCTAATGTTTGCCCAAACCGCACCGTGAAACAAGAGCCGCAGCAGCAGCAACCACCACCGTAGCCTCACAGCAACAACAAGCTGCGCGTGGAAGAGCCTTCAATCTCAACCACCGCCAGGCTCAGAATGACAACAATGTTGTCAATGGTACGTTTCTCGTTAATGGTATTTATGCTTCATGTTTATTTGATACTGGTACCGATAATTGTTTTGTATCGTTAGAATTCGAAAAGGTTTTAAAATGCAAGCGCGCTAAACTCCAAAGACTTTCGATGTGGAAGTCGCCACCGAAGAACCGTTACCGTTAATTCCGTCTTACGTGGTTGTAATCTCGATCTCAACAACCATGTCTTCTCGATCAATCTCATACCTATGCAGTTAGGTAGTTTTGATATCATAGTAGGCATGGATTTTCTTCGTGAGAATCATGCTGAAGTTGTATGCTTCGATAAGATGATTGTTTTCCTCTTCCTAACGGTGATCAACTTCATGTTTATGGTGAAACTCTCTCAAAGAAGTTGATGCTTTTGTCATGTACTCGAGCACACAAATGCTTGCAAAAGCGATGTGTTGCTTTCCTCGCCCATATCGTGAACCCGGAGAAAGAAAAGAAGACTTATAAAGATGTTCCCGTTGTTTGTGAATTTCCCAAAGTCTTTCCCGACGATTTACCAGGTTTACCCCCTACTCGTGATGTCGAATTCCGTATCGATTTAGTTCCCGGAGCTACTCCCGTTGCTAAAGCTCCTTATCGTCTCGCACCATCCGAAATGCACGAGCTATCAAGCCAACTTCAAGAGCTTCTTGATAAAGGCTTCATACGCCCGAGCACTTCGCCATGGAGTGCTCCTGTCCTTTTCGTGAAAAAGAAGGACAAATCTTTCCGTATGTGCATCGAATTATTGTGAACTTAACAAACTCACGATAAAGAACCGCTACCCTCTTCCTCGTATCGACGACTTATTTGATCAGCTTCAAGGTGCTACTTGTTTTTCCAAGATCGATCTTCGTTCAGTTATCATCAGTTACGCGTGTTTGAAGAAGACATTCCTAAAACCGCCTTTCGAACCCGTTATGGCCATTTCGAATTCGTGGTCATGCTTTTTGGTCTAACCAACACACCCGCGGTCTTCATGGATTTGATGAACCGTGTGTGTAAAACTTTCTTAGATTTTCGTTATTGTTTTCATCGATGATATCCTTATCTATTCGAAGTCGAGAGACGAACACGCGCGTCATCTTCGTTTAATCCTCGAACTTCTTCAAGGAAATCACCTTTATGCTAAGTTCTCTAAGTGTGAATTCTGGCTCGAAGAAGTCCAATTTCTCGGCCACATCGTTAATAGTCAAGGAATTCACGTCGACCCTTCAAAGATTGAAGCCGTCAAGAGTTGATTCACACCGAAGAATGCCTCGAAATCCGTTCATTCCTTGGATTGGCGGGTTACTACCGTCGATTCATCGCCGATTTTTCTAAAATCACCGTTCCGCTTACCGATTTAACTCATAAAGACAAACCTTTTGTTGGGATTCCAATCAAGAGGAAGTGTTTCAAACTCTCAAGCGTATGCTATGCAACGCTCCCGTTCTCGCTTTACCCGACGGAAAGACGATTTCGTTGTTTACTGCGATGCCTCTAATCTTGGTCTTGGTTGTGTTCTCATGCAACGAGACAAGGTTATCGCGTGTGCGTCTCGACAACTCAAGATCCACGAGAAGAACTACACAACCCACGATCTCGAACTCGGTGCAGTTGTTTTTGCTTTAAAGATATGGCGACACTACCTTTACGGTACTAAATGTACGGTCTTCACCGACCACAAGAGCTTACAACATATCTTTAATAAAAAAGAACTGAGTTCTCGCTTTACCCGACGGAAACGACGATTTCGTTGTTTACTGCGATGCCTCTAATCTTGGTCTTGGTTGTGTTCTCATGCAACGAGACAAGGTTATCGCGTATGCGTCTGACAACTCAAGATCCACGAGAAGAACTACACAACCCATGATCTCGAACTCGGTGCAGTTATTTTTGCTTTAAAGATATGGCGACACTACCTTTACGGTACTAAGTATACAGTCTTCACCGACCATAAGAGCTTAAAACATATCTTTAATAAAAAAGAACTAAACATGCACAACGTCGATGGGTTGAACTTCTCAACGACTAGATTGTGGATATGCTACCATCCCGGCAAAGCAAACGTCACCGCCGATGCTCTAAGTCGACGAAGCTATGTATATGGTATTCGTGACTCTCAAGCTTGTGCTAAACTTGAAACCCTCATAGTGCCTGCTCAATTCGCCTGCTTTAACGAGAATACCCTTCAAGACGAAAAGAAATGTGGTGCCGAAACTCAGCTTGTATCTAAATCTGATGGTATTTATTACGATCTCGATCGTATTTGGATTCCTACTCGTGATAATCTCCGTAATTTGCTAATGACCGAAGCTCATAAATCTCGATATTCCATTCACCCCGGTGCCGACAAGATGTACTAGGACCTTCGTCCTAAGTACTGGTGGCCGGGCATGAAAAAGGATATCGCCTTGTACGTCTCAAAATGCTTGACTTGTTCGAAGGTTAAAGCCGAACATCAAAGGCCCCCTGGCTTACTCGAACAACCTGAAATCACGATGTGGAAGTGGGAGAGTATAGCTATGGACTTCGTTACTAAACTCCCGCGTACTTCATCCGGTCACGATAGCATTTGGGTTATCGTTGATCGTCTTACTAAATCTGCGCACTTTATTGCTATACTAGAAGACTTTAAGGTCGAACGGTTAGCCCGAATCTATACCGACAAAGTCATTTGTCGACACGGGACGCCTCGTGACATCATTTTTGACCGAGATGGTCGTTTTACCTCGCGTCTCTGGGAGACTTTTCAATCTGCTCTCGGTACTACGCTTAATCTAAGTACCGCTTTTCACCCTCAAACCTACGGTCAGACTGAACGAATGATTCGTACCCTCGAAAACATGCTTCGTGCGTGCATCATAGACTTTGGTAGTAACTGGGATACGCATTTACCTCTAATCGAATTCTCGTACAATAATAGTTATCATACCAGCATTCAAATGGCTCCTTTTGAGGCACTGTATGGAAGAAAATGTCGATCGCCTATTGCATGGCACGAGATCGGAGAAGCACAAATCACCGGTCCCGAGCCAATCCAAGAAACGACAGACAAATCCTCTAAATCAGAGACAATCTCTTGAAAGCTCGGAGTCGCCAAAAGACTTACGCTGACAAACGCCGCAAGCCCCTACAGTTCGAAGTAGGAGATCACGTTCTCCTAAAGGTTGCACCTTGGAAGGGAGTGGTCCGCTTTGGCAAGAAAGGAAAGCTAGCGCCTCAATACGTTGGTCCCTTTAAGATTCTGGAAAGTATCGGTAAGGTAGCCTATCGTCTCGAATTACCGGAGGAACTCAATAATGTACATCCGACTTTCCATGTGTCTAATCTCAAAAAGTGCTTAGCCGAAGAGAATCTGCATGTCCCTCTCGAAGATCTGCAAATCAATGAGACTCTCCATTTCGTGGAAAAGCCTATGGAAATCATGGACTGAGAGACCAAGAAACTACGACGCTCTCGCATCCCTATCGTGAAGGTCCGATGGGAGGGCAAACGCGGCGCCGAGTTTACTTGGGAATTGGAAAGTGATATGAAGGCCAAGTACCCGCATCTATTTGTTCCAGCTACTGCCTAATTTCGGGACGAAATTCCCTAAATTAGGGGAGACTGTAACAACTCGAAAATTCGTTGTTATCTTTTCATTCTGTTTTCTCGTTTTCTATCTTTTGTAATCCCGAGATTCGGTTAATAATAAAGTTTATGTTAATTACTTATGGTATTGTACGTTATTATCACACTAATCGCTTATTAAATCGTATTGCTAATCTCATCGCATCGCAAATCGCAATTATTTATGTGGTTTTATATTATTTATGTGTTATGTGTGTTTGTGGTTATGTTTACGCTCGCTATCGCATCGCAAGCACTCTCGAATCGCTAAATCGCGCTATTATATCAACTATAACGCTTAACGCTTTAATTTAACGCTTAATATAACTATCTAATGCGAACCGAATAACCAAACAAACTCTTAAAGCGAAATCGGCAAACGAAACTTGGTCACCAGGCCAAGTTCAGCCGAACTTGTCTACCACAAGTTCGCCCGAACTTGCCTGATAACCAGGAATCCTTTGTTCCTATCAAGTTCGCGCGAACTTGCATATACATATGCAAGTTCGGCCGAACTTAACCAATCTTCTCTGAGGACTCTACAAGTTCGCGCGAACCTGTACAATCTTGTACAAGTTCGGCCGAACTTGTTGCCAGCCTTCATTTTTGCCTTCTCCTATAAATACCAAGCTCTGTTCCCTCATTTGAACTTGCTGCAAGTTCGCCTAGAGCTCTCTCACTCCAAATCTCTCGTGTTCTAAGTAAGAATCAACCCGATTTCACTGCAACAACGTTTATCAACGATCTTCAAAGGTTTACAACGATTTTGGCACAAGGCATAGCCTTCGTTCTCATTAAAACTCATTCTTTTACGAAAACCTTCATCTTTTTCTTCAAAAACTTCTGTTTTAATCTTAGATCTAGACAATACGAGTTCGTTTGGCGATAGTAGAGACTTCCCAAACACGAGATCTGCAAGATCTCGGCTTGTAAGTGATAGATCTGAGAAAAACCTTTGAAAACCATTGATTTCTACACAAGATACGGACTTTTGATGATGTTTTGTTCATTTTCTGGTATGAAATGAAACATCTATCTTTCAAGATCCCAGATCTGGAAGCACAAGGACGTTTATGTTGGTTTACATAAGCTGGACTAATCCGAACGAACCCCGAGTTCGCCCGGATTAGCCCACGCTTTTGTAAAACGGCTAAAACAGCTCTAAAAGACCTCTCTGACCTAAGTTTGCTCAGTAGCATAGGGTTGGAGGGATGAACACTCGATTTTCCTCAGCAAACGACGCGAAAACGCAAGATTTTGGACCCGAAACATCAAGTTCGCTCGAGAATCCCCAACACAACATGTAACATCCGTCGAAAAACGGGTTTCCAAACCCGCTTCGTTTGTTAATCGAATATCAAGTTATAAAATTTTGTTGCGTATTTATGGTTAATTTTAATTTTAAACAATACATAATTAATAAACATTTTAGAATTTAAAAACTATAATTATTAAAAAATAAAAATAAAGTAATTAAAAATGAAAATGGGCTGCCAGGTTTCGAACCCGGGTCAGCCGGAAGACACAACCATCACACAACCTAACCACTCCGCCACTTAGTTCTTTTGTGTAAACAAGGAAACAAATAAAACTTAACTCTACCCGTGAACTCATCTGTTTGCGCCAAAACTGAAACCGATAATCGGCTTTCAACCATCCAAACGATTGAGTGATCGTGAGTTATTGATTATAACCGATAAATTCATTACAACCCACGTTTTAATCAATTCAGTCTTCAATTGAACTCGATTCATATGATTTTCGAGTTTGATAACCAAAATCATTCACTTCCAACTTTACACGGTAATATCTCTGTCTCGAAACTCAGGAACACTCACAGAACCTTCAATTTCACTTTTGCTCTAATTTCTGATCGTCGGAATCGCTATCTGATATCACCGGACTTTCGCCGGAAAACCGTGTCGTTCATCAAAACGGTAAATTTCTCAATCCTTTCATCTTCTATCTATTGTTAGACTTTTACTAACTCAAACCCTTCAACCAGAATCGGTCCGAGACGACGATACCGGATAACCTGCAACCGCCGGAAATTCTCTGAAAATTCTGAAATCACGCTGTGATTCGGTACGAGCATCTAAACTCTCTGATAATTCTTGTTTAGTCACTAAATTTCACAATTAGTTAATCAAAACTTTTAATTGGTCCGCTTAGACGGAATAAATAAATAGAGCCGACGACCTTTGCCGGAGTTCTGAGAAAAATCATCTTTCCGGTACATTCATTTCCAAAACTTTCCCTATCCGTTACATTTTAATCATTTATATGTCCGTTAATTGAATTGAACAAGATCAGTCGAATATCAATTGTCTGGGTTGTTTTAACGAAGAAGATGAAGTTAGGTTGTGTATATATTTAATATAAATCGGGTTATATCTCGGGTTAGACACACAGTCCAGCGGTGGACTGTGTGCATTTGAAACATAGAGATACCGAGTTCGAGTCTGTCCTTGTTCCGATTCGTCACAATATTCAAACCTTTTTATAAAACCTAAATACGGAACCTTTCAGTTCGTATATAAGAGAAATAAAAACAAGTGTTTTAACCAGGTTAGACAACAGTCTAGCGGTGGACTGTGTGCAACGCTAAACAACGGGTCCCGGGTTCGAGACCTGTTATGTGCACCGGTCGACATAATTAAAATCCTTTTTAAAATAAATGAATTTTTAATAAATTAAATAGTATATAAATATAATTAAAAACAGAAATATTTCGGGTTAGACACGTAGCTCGGTTGGTAGAGCTGCGTGCACGCGTACGGGAGGTCACAAGTTCGAACCACACTCAGCGCAAACAAACATAAGTCCGAACCGGTCAACAGTCAAAGTCAATGGTCAACGGTCAACGGTCAACCAAAAAAGTCAACATTTTTTTTATATTTTTATTTATTTATTTAATTTAAAAATCAATTTAAAATACTTAAAAATAATGTTTTTAAAGTTAGAAAATAACCTTAAACTCATAAAAATAAATCTAAAAATCCTATTAAAATTGTTAATAAAATCCACTTATTTACCGTACATTTTCGTTATTATTTAGGCTAGTTATTCCTCGTCGATCTACCCTCTAAACTCGTGCGCATTCATCCTCATCAATCGAACGCACCCAATGTGAGTGAATCTCTACAAATTCCCCGTTTTAATCACATTTTGGGGTGTATCATGTGTCTTATTATTTATTACATTTAAACACTTGTGCATCCATCATATCCATGATCAAATGTGTAATCAATATGTATCAACTGTTTGTGTGGTTAATGTTTAGATTAAATTTATCATTTTCAGTACATACATCATCATAGGCCGTCTGTTCCCCATTACCTATGAGCGGAACCGTTCCCCATTACCTATGAGCGTGAACGAGGCGTTGCCAATATACGATCGGCTCCGTTTGATTGAGCCTTGATCGCACATACATCATCATAGGCCGTCCGTTCCCCATTACCTATGAGCGGAACGTGACGTTGCCAACATATACATTATCATTCATGTCATATACTCATGCCAGGTGGTTTGTTATTTGTTATTGTATGTTTATTTACGTTTGCTCACATATGATTATTGCACAATTTTTCCATATTAAATATAACAAGAAATCAATAATAAATGTTTTCTAACAAGGTTCACTCGCCAACTTTTGTTGACCCAAAAACCCCCATTTTTACACATGATACAGGTGATCCAGTTGCAGCAAGAAACATATAGGACGGCTTAGAAGAATAAATCGGTTTAAGCTTTGGATTGTTTATTTAGTTACTTTTTCCTTGTAATTGTATGAACTTGTTTGGAATATTGAAGTTGTAATTTTGAATTTAATAAATATGAAACATATTAGTAAACATCATGAGCTTTGGTGATAACCCAATTATGCCCCGACTCTTATTCCGCTGCGGGTCGGGGTGTGACACAACAGGTCAAGTTCGACCGAACTTGTACCCAAATGGGTCAACTTTGACCGAACTTGAGCCAATTTCATCAAATCTTCTCACAAGTTCGCTCGAACTTGCCTAATTTCCCAAGGAAATCAAGCAAGTTCGCCCGAACTTGTCTTCCCCATAAGAGTTTCTTACACGTTCGCCTGAACTTGACAAGATTCCTAGGAATCTTACCAAGTTCGACCGAACTTGGCACCAAACGCAGCAAAATCATACAAGTTCGCTCGAACTTGTGTGGTTACACACAAGTTTGCCCGAACTTGTCTACTGCCAAACCAAGACTTAACCGTTTCAGCTTTTCGGCGACTGATGCACTTCCATTCGCGTAAGCAGGCTGATCCGACGCTCTTCTCGACTCTCCTCAGATCCCGAACTCTCACCTAAACGCACCCACATGAGTATACTTGACCCATTTTCGCTTTAACGCACTTTTTGGGTGTTACATACGTTCCTATATCAAAATCACTTCACAAATCAAACTGTTTAACACACGCGAATAATCTGATTATATATGCTCAATACGGATTCTAGAAACATGTGACTAGGACTTATTTTCGTTAACTTGCCTCCTTAGCTAGTATGGTACTATAGTGTGGCTTACACCCGACGGGGTCTAGTTAGGATGGACGCGCAAGCCTTCTCACGGTAGTTAGCATGAGAAATGAGCCTATGTTATGTTAAGTGTTTTCGTGTATCATGATATGTAATTATATTGTTTCGCAAACGCTTTCTCGATTATGCTAGAAGTACTTAAACATGTATGCTCACCTTTACTTAATTGTATTGACTTGTATTTTAACGTATGTAACAGGTTGAGGATTTTAGCTATGGATGCTTGGATGTTGCATGCTTAGTGTAGTCTAGTTTGTTTAGTTCGTTTATTGATGTATTTCAGATTTTGAACTTATGTATGAAATCTAGGGGAAATCGAACCCGGTTGAATTTTATGAGAAATCTCCGTTTTGTAATAATTGTTTAAATGTTACGTTTAATAGTATGGGATATTAAGCAGGTTGTGATATGTTAAATGATTGTTATGGAACATCTCGTGAAATCAATCTGGTCGCCTAGTGCCACCAATCCTGATGTTTCCGCCATCGGTTCGGGTGTGACACTAATACTTGCTATGTAGAATTTAGGTGACAAGGTTAGATGGCCAAGGAAGACTGATAAACCTGGAGCTACTAAGGATAAATCTAAGTGGTTCGCTTATCATGAGGATTTTGGCCACTTTACTAATGAGTGTATAGTGTTGAGGAAGGAAATTGGCTATCTTCTTAGCAAAGGGTATTTGCAGGAATTGTTGGGAAGGAAACGTTCAAGAACTCAGGATACAGAGAAAGTTCCTGAAAGAACTCCTCCACCGCCAACAGATGCCCAAATAATTAACTTTATTTCTGGTGGTTCTGTTATCTGTGGAACTTCATTTTCAGCGGTTAAAAGGCATGCTAAGGAGACGAAGATGGAGAACGGGGAGAGGCCAGTTCGAACATCTACCTTAACGCAGCAAAAGGTGATATCCTTTGATGAGGAGGATCGTGTAGACATTTAGGATCCTCATCATGATAGACTTGTCATTACTTTATTTATTTCTAACCATTTTGTTCGCAGGATCCTTATTGATGGAGGGAGTTCACTGAACATAATTCAGTTGGATGTCCTCAAAAAGATGAACATTGCTGAATCCGAGATCATTCCTAGATCATCGGTGCTTGTGGGATTCAGTGGGGAAACCAAGAATACATTGGGGGACATCAAACTCCCAATTTACGTAAGGGAGTGAATTCTATCCAAAATTTTGTGTCATAGGTTGCTTATCTTGCTGTAATGTTATTCTTGGCAGGCTATGGATACACGATATGAAGGCATAGTCAAAATAGAAAGTGATTAGCAGGAGGCAAAGAACTGCTACACTTCCTCGATGAAACCAACTTCCAAGCCTAGGGAAGCATAGCAATTAAAGCACCCTCCAAGAGACGTCATGGAGGCAAGAGAACAAGACGTCAAGGATATACTCTTAGTTCCAGAGGATCCTGAATCCAAGGTGTATATAGGATCCGAGATCCAGAAGAACATAGAGCAGGATCTAATATCCTTCCTGAAACATAGAAAATCTACCTTCACTTGGAAGCACGAAGATATGACAGGTATTTCGAAGGATATCATTATTCATAAGCTTGGTATTGACAGGTCTTTCAGGCCAATTCACCAAAAGAGGAGAAAATTTGCACCTGAAAGAAATGCGATTATCCAAGAAGAGGTAGACAAGCTACTAAAGGCAAGTATGATTAGAGAAGTCAAGTATCCAAGATGGTTAGCCAATGTGGTTGTTGTTCAAAAGAAAAATGGAAAGTGGAGGGTATGTGTCGATTTTACTGATTTGAATAAGGCATGTCCCAAGGATCCTTTCCCTTTACCCCACATTGACTCCATGGTGGATGCTACGACGGGTCATGAGTTGTTAACTTTTATGGATGCTTCATCTGGATTTCAGCAAATTCAGATGGAATCATCTGATCAAGAGGATATAGCGTTCATGACACCCACCGGCATATATTGTTATATTGCTATGCCCTTTGGTTTAAGAAATGCAGGTGCTACATACCAAAGGCTGGTGAATATGATGTTCAAGGAGCAACTTGGACATACAATGGAAGTATACATAGATGATATGGTGGTCAAGTCTAAAAGAGCTGAGGATCACCTGAAGGATCTCGAAAAAGCATTCAATATTCTTGACCAGTACGATATGAAATTGAACCCCTCTAAATGCCATTTCGGGGTTAAAGCTGGAAAATTTTTAGGATATATGGTGACCAAGAGAGGAATTGAAGCAAGTCCAGAACAGATCAAGGCTTTAGTGAACATCAAGTCTCCTGCCAATGCCAAGGATGTGCAAAGATTGACAGGAAGGATTGCCGCCTTGAATAGATTCATCTCAAATCCTCAGAAAGATGCAAGGATTTCTATGATGTTTTGAGGAAGAATAAGAAGTTCGAATGGACTGAGAAGCATGAAGCTGCTCTACAAGCTCTCAAGGATTACCTATCCTCAGCACCGGCTTTGATGAAACTAGAAAATGGAGACCCTTGTCCTTATACTTAGCTGTTTCAGGTAAAGCGGTAAGTGCGGTCCTAGTTAAGATCACGAAGGCCAACAACATCCGGTATACTATGTAAGTAAAAGTCTACTTGATTCTGAGGCCATGTATTCTCATTTAGAGAAACTCATTCTTGCTTTAATCATGGCTTCTACCAAACTAAGTCATTATTTTGAGACTCGTACTATTGTTGTTAAAACTAACTTTCCTATTAAGAATGTTCTCAGAAACCGGAGATGTCGGGAAGAATGGAAAAATGGGCTGTTAAACTTAGTGCATATGACATTAAGTATGAGCCTAGAACTGCCATTAAGTCCCAATCTTTGGCTGACTTTGTGGCTGATTCAGTAGCGATCTACAAAGGGAAGCTGAACTAGAAGTGCAACAACATGAGGAAACCAAGGATCCTTGGACACTCTTCACAGATGGAGCCTCGAATGTCAAAGGAACTGGACTAGGTCTACTACTAAAATCGCCACAGGGGGACATTATACCCCAATCCATAGCGTGTGAGTTTCAGACCACTAATAATGAGGCTGAATATAAAGCCTTAATAGCAGGTTTGCAACTAGCTAAAAATATGAGGATCAGATATCTTCAAGTATTTGTAGATTCTTTATTGATTACTAATCACTATAATGGATCCTATGCAGTTAAAGGCGAAAAACTAATCAAATATTTGGAGATAGTCAGGAAACTGGCAGATTCTTTTGCTTTTTTCAGTTTAACACAGGTACTTAGGGAAGAGAATGCAGAAGCTGATGCTCTAGCCAACCTTGGATCCTCATTAAAGATACCTGAGGATGTGAAGATACCTATTATCCATGTACTAACTCCTGAAATTGAGGAGAATGAAGCAATGGAAATAATGGATGGTGTTGCAATTGTTCCCAATGATGATATGCAGTCAAATTCAGGATCCTGGATCCTTCCAATTCTAAAACACATTCAGAATGGAGAAATCCATACTGGGGAAAATCCAAGAGCATTCAGGATTAAGGTATCCCAGTTTACCATTATAAATAACATGTTATATAAAAAATCTCTTGCAGGACCCTAAGATACAAGAAGTCCTGAAGGATTTTCACGAAGGAGATTGTGAGAATCACACTTGGGGCAGAGCACTATTTTCAAGGATCCTTAGAACAGGATATTATTGGCCTACTATGAAGAAGGATGCTGTAGAATACGCGAAGAAATGTGATGCTTGCCAGAGACACAGTAATATCCTTCATCAACCGGCAGGACCTCTGCATCCTATATCCTCCTCTTGGCCATTTATGAAATGGGGAATGGATATAGTAGGCAAGCTTCCCAAGGCACCAGGAGGAAAAGTGTTCATGTTGGCTATGACAGACTACTTCTCCAAATGGATAGAAGCTGGAGCCTTTGCCCAAGTTAGAGAAAAGGAAGGCATACCTTTATTCAAAGAAATATTATAACTAGATTTGGAATTCCTTCTGAGATTGTTTTGATAATGGATCCCAATTTATTGGGAGTCGTACTACTAACTTTTGTGACATCTGGGGGATTAGGATGATAACATCAACACCAGTCCACCCACAAGCTAATGGCCAGGCAGAATCTTCCAACAAGATCATCATCAACAACTTGAAGAGGAAGCTTGTGTCCAAAAAGGGCAAATGGGCTGAGGAATTACCTTATGTCTTATGGGCAGATAGGACAACTCCTAAGAATGCTACGGGGTCAGACGCCCTTCTCCTTGGTCTTTGGAGCTGAAGCAGTGATCCTACAGAGATGGTAGTCCCTACAGCCAGAACAAGCATCCGTGATCCTGAGGCGAACACTAAGACTCTAGCTCAAGACTTGGACACCGTGGAGGAACTTAGACACTTGGCGAGAATAAGACTAGCTAGTTATCAACAAAGGACGACTGGAGCTTATAACAAGAATGTCAGGATTAGGAGATTTCAAGTAGGTGACTTGGTATTGAGGAAAGCATTCCAAAATACCACGAATCCTGCTGATGGCAAGTTAGCACCAAAATGGGAAGGCCCTTATCTAATTGAAGCTGAAGCAGGAAATGGGGCATGTCGTTTGCTATCTATGGATGGTAACCTTCTACCAAGAGCTTGGAATGCTATCTACCTCAAGAAGTATTTTATGTAAGGATCAAGGATCCTTAAGCATTCTAATGTTCCGTTCAAACTAAGGAATTCTCAAAGGATATGTGATCCTTTCTTTGGTAACGTTTTACTAGTTCTTTTATATTACATTTGTTGCTAAAGGAAAGGATGTTGAATTCTCAGTATCCAATTTTATCTAGTTTTAAGCTTTTGCAAAATTTTTCTAAAGGATCAAGAGGTTGGCCACCTCTCCAAGACTTTGGGCATGTCCCCAGCTTAAGGTACCCAATACCTTCTAAGGTTTAAAGTTTTTCACCTTTCACACGAATTGGGTTTCAACACCCTGCCAGTAGCGCACGTTATCCAAGTGTAGTTCGAGGCAATGGGACTAGTGATGGATGGGTCTAGGAAAGTGGATTATGTGTGCTAATTATGGGGTTTTATGTGGTTTGAATGTTTAAATGGGTGGAATAGAGTAACTATGGGGAAGTGATGCTTTGCAGGTTAAACGTGAAGATTGGATGTGTTTACGGGAGCATTAAGGAGTTCGTGATGAAAAGGGTGGAAGATAATAAGATTGGAAGGCTAAACACGAAGTTTGGAAGCTATTAGGAAGGTGCAAGAGGCGTGGAATGGAAGCAAAATGTGAAAAATCAAGTTTAACATAAAGTTGCGAGCTTGACCTAAGCTCCAGACTTAAGCTACGCCCAGCACTGAAGGAAATGACAGAAACTCTCCAACATCAGCTAAGCCTGGGGCTTAGCTTACGCTGGACACCAGACGTGAAAACGTATTAAAGGGCCGAAAATTAGGTTTTGGTGATCATCTTTCATTCAAAGCAGCCATCGGCGATCCTAGAGGACTCTAGGGGCGGTTCTAGGTTGTCTTCCACCATTCCATACCATTCAAAGACGTTCCAATCATTAATCATGCCATTCTCCATCGAGATTGAAGATCAAATCAAGAACATGAGCGGCTAATTCCTTAGTGATCATCTCCGGGGCTAGGGTTTGTGTCAGGTTTCGGGTTAACTTGTGTTTACATAACTTTTGGATTGGGATTTGTCTAATCATTCGGTTAGTTTATCTTGATGTTTACTTGTTTTGATTAAACAACGCTTGGATGATCTCATACATACGTATTCATCAGTTATTTGGTTTTGTCATCAACAATTGGGATTACATTTTAAGTTTTCATTGTTCTTTAACCTGTAACCATTGAATTTGTTTGTGTTTGGGAAATCTAGAATTGGTAATTAACTAGGTTACTATTCAATTGCATCAATCTTTCGGTTTCGATCGTGGATCATTGCAATCTGTTTGTTACTTATCAAAACAAGTAGGTTAACAAATCATGTCTATGTGATTTCCAATTGGTAGTAATTAGGTTACCCGATTTTCTACACAACCTGAAAACCCAGAGATTGGTCCTTTTCTCATAATTGTTTTTTAGAACCACACAAATTGAATTCGTTTTGACAATACATCTCTCAATCAGCAAAAAACAAATAGTTTTATAATTAGATAACTACTAAAAGCAATGAACTTTAACACTTTCCACTAATTCCCCATGGATTCGACACCTTCTTTACTAGTAAAAGGTGATTAGGACACTTTTTAGTTATATTTTTGACCGACCTTACGACATCGATCAAAATGGCGCCGTTGTCGGGGAATCGGTGCGCTTAATGTTTTAGTTTAGTTGCTTTCTAAAAAAACTAAAAAATAAAAAAAATCCTTTTAGTTTTTAGTTTTTTTTATATGTTAGTTTTCTACACGGGTATTTTAGTTTGTTTGTGCAGGAAGTGAAATCTTTGGATGATGGATAGAGTGCATGAGTCATGCCCTTGCTGTGGGAAAATTCACATACATGAAGATTGCCTAGTGTTTTGGAAAGACCCAGTGTTTTGGAAAGAAAAATTGATGTCTGGTTACAAGGCACCTTCATATCAGAGACAATATCAATCAAATGTCAATGACAAGTATGAGCAAAATTTGGATTATTATTATTATGAACCCAAGGTGGTGCCATTCTCTAGCTACCAAGAAGAATATAACGTCTGTCACCATGATTACGCTCAGTCAACATACTTTGATTTTAATATGGGTAATCAATGGTGTAATCAAGGTGATTACCAAGGGAGCTCATATCAGCAACACCAAAGTCAAAATCATTGTCAAGGTAAACACCAATATTCTAAACTTGATGAAATTTTTGATATTATGAAGGAGATGGTACAAGAGAGCAGGTTAAGAACTGACGTTATGGTCCAACGATCGTATCGAATAGACGAACAAGTTGCAACATTGAAGGCTATGAAGGATAATACCACATCCATTCATGTATTTGTTGGAAAAACACAAGAAATACTAGTTTTACTTGATGAAGATGAAGAAGAGGTTGAAAGTCATCCTGAACTTGCAGTTATATGTTTAAACCTACATGAAGACTTAGCACCTACCGAAGAACTAGAGACTGATGTAATCCAAGTTTATCCCGAGCCACTACATATTTTGGTTACTCCAACTAACAAAGTTGGGGATGATGGCTCGAGTGGGAAGAATAGAAAGGTGAGTAGAGAAGACCTCGGACAAGGTATACAGAAGTGGGTGATCAATGATCTAACAAACATGTTCATGATAGGAGAGAAGGTGAAGACTCGATGTAACAACTCGGAAATTCGTTGTTATCTTTTTCCTTGTTTTTATCGTTGTACTTCTTTTGTATTCCCGAGATTCGGTTAATAATAAAGTTTATGTTAATTACTTATGGTGTTTTACATTATTATCGCATCTAATCGCTTATTAAATCGCATCGCTTATCTCATCGCATCGCAAATCGCAATTATTTATGTTGTTATATATTATTTATGTGTTATGTGTGTTTGTGATTATGTTTGCAATCGTTATCGCATCGATCTCGCACTCTCGAATCGCTAAATCACACTATTATATCAACTATAACGCTTAAACGTTTTAATTTAACGTTTAATATAACTATCTAATGCGAACCGAATAACCAAACGAACTAACAAACGAATCTTGGTCACCAGGCCAAGTTCGGCCGAACTTGTCTACCACAAGTTCGCCCGAACTTGCCTGAGACACAAGAACTCCCTTTTTCCATCAAGTCTGCGCGAACTTGCATATACATATGCAAGTTCGGCCGAACTTAACCAATCTTCTCTGAAAACTCTACAAGTTCGCGCGAACTTGTACAATCTTGTACAAGTTCGGCCGAACTTGTTGCCAGCTCTTGAGATTCTTGCCTCACCTATAAATACCCATGCTCCTTATTCATGCTCCCCTTGCTGACCAAGTTCGCCCAGAGCTCTCAAAACCCGAAACCTTCGTGTTCTAAGTAAGAATCAACCCGATTTCACTGCAACAACGTTTATCAACGCTTTACAAAGGTTTACAACGATTTTGGCACAAGGCATAGCCTTCGTTTTCATCAAAACTCATTCTTTTACGAAAACCTTCATCTTTTCCTTCAAAAACTTCTGTTTTAAGCTTAGATCTACACAATACGAGTTCGTTTGGCAATAGTAGAGACTTCCCAAACACGAGATCTGCAAGATCTCGGCTTGTAAGTGATAGATCTGAGAAAAACCTTTGAAAAACATTGATTTCCACACAAGATGCAGACTTTTGATGATGTTTTGTTCATTTTCTGGTATGAAACGAAGCATCTATCATTCAAGCTCCCAGATCTGGAAGCACAAGGACGTTTATGTTGGTTTACACAAGCCAGATTAATCCGAATGAACCCCGAGTTCGCCCGGATTAGCCCACGCTTTTGTAAAACGGCTAAAACAGCTCTAAAAGACCTCTCCGACCTAAGTTTGCTCAGTAGCACAAGGTTGGAGGGATGAACACTCGATTTTCCTCGGCAAACAACGCGAAAACGCAAGATTTTGGACTCGAAAACATCAAGTTTGCTCGAGAATCCCCAGCACAACAGGTCAAGTTCGACCGAACTTGTACCCAAATGGGTAAAGTTCGACCGAACTTGAGTCAACTTTATCAAATCTCTTCACAAGTTCGCTCGAACTTGCCTAATTTCCCAAGAAATCAAGCAAGTTCGCCCGAACTTGTCTTCCCAGTAAGTGGTTCTTACAAGTTCGCCTGAACTTGACAAGATTCCTAAGAATCTTACCAAGTTCTACCGAACTTGGCACCAAACTCAGCAAAATCATACAAGTTCGCCCGAACTTGGCTACTGCCCAACCAAGACTTAACCATTTCAGCTTTTCGGAGACTGATGCAATTCCGTTCGCGTATGCAGGCTGATCCAGCGCTCTTCTCGACTCTCTTCAGCTCCCGAACTCTTACCTAAACACACCCACAGTGAGTATACTTGACCCATTTTCGCTTTAACGCACTTTTTGGGTGTTACATACGTTCCTATATCAAAATCACTTCAAAAATCAAACTGTTTATAACACGCGAATAATCTGATTATATATGCTCAATACGTGATACTAGGAACATGTGACTAGGACTTATTTTCGTTAACTTCCCTCCTTAGCTAGTATGGTACTATAGTGTGGCTTACACCCGACGGGGTCTAGTTAGGATGGACGCGCAAGCCTTCTCATGGTAGTTAGCATGAGAAATAAGCCTATGGTAATCTGTGTGAATTGTTTCGGTGTATCATGATGTGTAGTCTGATTATTTCGCGAACGCTTTCTCGATTATGCTAGTAGTACTTAAACCTGTATGCTCACGTTTACTTAATTGTATTGACTTGTATTTTAACGTATGTAACAGGTTGAGGATTTTAGCTATGGATGCTTGGATGTTGCATGCTTAGTGTAGTTTAGTTTGTTTAGTTAGTTGTTGATGTATTTCAGATTTTAACTTATGTATGAAATCTAGGGGAAATCGAACCCGGTTGAATTTTATGAGAAATCTCCGTTTTGTACTAATTGTTTAAATGTTACGTTTAATAATATGGATATTAAGCAGGTTGTGATATGTTAAATGATTGTTATGGAAACATCTCGTGAAATCGATATGGTCGCCTAGTGCCACTAACCCTGATGTTTCCGCCATCGGTTAGGGTGTGACACTCGACATGTCAACTACCAAACACACATTGGTAATTCAGTAGGAAAATGTGGATCTCACTTACTCCATATTGATTCAACAAACATCTTTGGTATGGAAGAGAGGACAGGAATGTAGAATCTCAATTATCGAGCATATGCAGGAAACTCGATGGGTAAATGTTCACTTCGATCACCATGAGCGATATATCATGTATGGTCTGGCTGAAGACCCATAAACTTAGCGCTCTCGGGAGGCAACCCGAGTTTGTGTGTCAGTGTCCATTTTGTTCTTCACCATGGCAGTAGACAAGTGTGGGGAAACTTTGTTTGATCAGGTACAAGTACTCTTTCTTTAACTTAGTTTGTTGCTTAGTGATCATGTTTTGTTTTTGTTTTTGGTGTGTTTGGTTGGTTAGTAACTTTGGTGGTGTAAAACATTATATTATGTGTTAGGTGTGGTATTTCTGAGTCTTTTGTTTGTTTGGAAGGGTTGGTGGTTGAGATGGGTTGCTTGAAGGAGATTAATTGCATGTTTGGAAATCCCACAGTTAACCTTTAAACCAATACATTGGGGACAATGTATCCCAAGTGTGGGGATGAAGGAAGTTTTTGAAAAAAAAATTGATTTAAAAATTTATTAATTTTTTTTTCTTAAAAGTGGTCTGATCGGGCGTGAAAGCGACTTTTTCAATACGTCTAACCTGTCTCTGCTTGTGGTACGTGGGTCCTTAGTCATGGTCTAATTCTATGGAAGGGAAATATGAATCGTTTTCCGCACGTGTTTATAGAAAATGTTGAGAAATTGCCTAACTAGGGGTGACAAGCTGTTGGTAATAAATGCATGCGCACATCGGTAACCCTATTCCCCACTTTTGTGAGATTTTGAGCCTATTAGAATTTTAGCTGAATTGATATTTATACATTCAATTGTTGAGGGTAGGCCGTATGTTGCTCTGTTTTAAAACTTGTGTGGTTTGATACATGCTGAGACTGTGGACTGGATATATGCACATAGATGATAAAGGCAAATTAGGATTCCTTTTCCTTTTACACCTTTGTTTACCCGATTACCCAAAAATTACCCATAGGAACCAACTTTGAGCCTTATACTTGTTCGTTTGTCAACCCCAAATCATCACCCAAACTAACCCGTTACACCATCAACCGTAAATGACAATCTATGTGTTCAGGTGTTTATATAGCTGAAAAGAAAAAAAAATCAGAAAATTCAGCCAAGTAAATAGGCCAAATGGTCGGATAAGGCGGTTGAAGAATATATATATATATATATATATATATATATTATATATATATATATATATATATATATATATATGTTAGTTATTAAGTTTAGTGTGAATAAAGATTGTCATGTGTTGGTACTCCCCTTTTCTTTGAGCCATTTAAAAATAGCCAAAAATTCCTTACCTTTACCCTAAGCCCAAAACCCGTAAGTCCTTTAGATATGTGCGTTGTCTATGTGTTATAATGGAGGTATGATTGTCATACAAGCATATGAGTACAAAGTTTCATATTCGGTTAATGATGTGTTAATAATGGCGCATTACATGCTAGTTCATATATTAAACCGAAGGGAGCGACAAACTGTGAGGGGTGTGTTGTATGAAAATAAAAACCGGGAGCATGTTAGGCTTGGTTGGGCGAGTTCTATTTTAAAATGTACACCATGTTTGCTTGCTGAATTAACAAATCTAATGCTAATCGAGGAATGGGGTATGACTTTGGACCTTAGTTAATACATAGTGGGGGTATTTAGGGTATTTGTTATAGCGTTTCGAACGGATTTGCTTGAGGGAAAGCAAAGGTCAAGTGTGGGGATGTGATGGATGGGTTTAGGAAAGTGGATTATGTGTGCTAATTATGGGGTTTTATGTGGTTTGAATGTTTAAATGGGTGGAATAGAGTAACTATGGGGAAGTGATGCTTTGCAGGTTAAACGTGAAGATTGGACGTGTTTACGGGAGCATTAAGGAGTTCGTGATGAAAGGGGTGGAAGATAATAAGATTGGAAGGCTAAACACGAAGTTTGGAAGCTATTAGGAAGGTGCAAGAGGCGTGGAATGGAAGCAAAATGTGAAAAATCAAGTTTAACATAAAGCTGCGAGCTTGACCTAAGCTCCAGACTTAAGCTACGCCCAGCACTGAAGGAAATTGCAGAAACTCTCCAACATCAGCTAAGCCTGGAGCTTAGCTTACGCTGGACACCAGACGTGAAAACGTATTAAAGGGCCGGAAATTAGGTTTTGGTGATCATCTTTCATTCAAAGCAGCCATTGGCGATCCTAGAGGACTCTAGGGGCGGTTCTAGGTTGTCTTCCACCATTCCATACCATTCAAACACGTTCCAATCATCAATCATGCCATTCTCCATCGAGATTGAAGATCAAATCAAGAACATGAGCGGCTAATTCCTTAGTGATCATCTCCGGGGCTAGGGTTTGTGTCAGGTTTCGGGTTAACTTGTGTTTACATAACTTTTGGATTGGGATTTGTCTAATCATTCGGTTAGTTTATCTTGATGTTTACTTGTTTTGATTAAACAACGCTTGGATTATCTCATACATACGTATTCATCAGTTATTTGGTTTTGTCATCAACAATTGGGATTAAATTCTAAGTTGTCATTGTTCTTTAACCTGTAACCATTGAATTTGTTTGTGTTCGGGAAATCTAGAATTGGTAATTAACTAGGTTACTATTCAATTGCATCAATCTTTCGGTTTCGATCGTGGATCATTGCAATCAAATATATTATCTGTTTGTTACTTATCAAAACAAGTAGGTTAACAAATCATGTCTATGTGATTTCCAATTGGTAGTAATTAGGTTACCCGATTTTCTACACAACCTGAAAACCTGGAGATTGGTCCTTTTCTCATAATTATTTACAACCACACAAATTCAATTCGTTTTGACAATACGTCTCTCAATCAGCAAAAAAACAAATAGTTTTATAATTAGATAACTACTAAAAGCAATGAACTTTAACACTTTCCACTAATTCCCCGTGGATTCGACACCCTACTTGCTCTTTATTAGTAAAGGTGATTAGGACACTTTTTAGTTATATTTTTGACCGACCTTACGACATCGATCAACCAGTACCCGCTTTAGGGGCTGACAATTTCATGTTGTTAGCTATATGTAGGATCCTAAGTATAAGGTAGACGTACCATACATCCGTTTCTAAGGTTTCTAATGTTTTCACGTTAGCTAAGGTTTCGGCATTTTCATGCCGCTCACGATTGGATAAATGCCAGTTTAGGCCATACTCCAGTTTACACCAGTTTATTTGGGCTTGTCCGCAGTTATTTGGGCTTGTCCCCAGTTTGTTGGGCTTGCCCCCAATTACTAATGATTCTTTCATTTGATGTTTGACTAAGTCCCAAGTTATATACTGTAACATCCGTAAAACCGGGTTATCCAAACCCGCTTCGTTTATTAAACCGAATAATCAGTTATAAATTTTGTTGCGTATTTAATGCTCAAATTAATTTTATACGATACATAATTAATAAATATATTAGAATTTAAAAACCATAATTTAAAACTTCTAATAAAAAGTGAATAAAAAAAAATATTTACAGACGCCGGGTTTCGAACCCGGGTCTCCCGTGCATACACGCAAACTAAACACCACTACACTACACGTGCTTTTGTTGATTAAATCAAAAACATATATCTTATATATCCGAGTTAGTATATAAAAACCTGCAACTTCAGTTTCAACTTCTGAATTCACGCGTCAAGATCAAATCACGGAAATTAAGGAAGAAACGGCTCCTGTTTGATTGCAAATGGATATAACTGATGATAAACATCAGTTATAACCGAAGACTCAAATCAATTTCATTCATAAACCGTGAATTTCATAACCGAAAACTTGAAATCACCTCTACTTATAAATACTTCTTATCAATCATTCTAAACCCACACTTTCAATCATTCTCGAAATTACACTGATTCAAGTCCTCTGTTCTTATCGGAAGTTCGATTCTGTTTCGTCGGAAAAGCTTCAGTCGCCGGAACTTCGTCGGAGATCACCTCTGTCCGGTATATCGTTCATCTAATCTCTTTTGTTTTAATTATATCTTGTGTAGACCGTTAAGAAAGGGTAAGGTGTTATCAAAATAATCAAATTCAATTGAGATTCTCCATTCGGTTTACTGTGATGAAGAAGACGAATTAAAAATATCATTTAACTGAATTAAAAACGGTATTTTAACCGGGTTAGTCACACAGCCCAGTTGGTTGGGCTGTGTGCATATGAAGTCAAGGTCTCGGGTTCGACTCTGTCCTTGTTCTGATTCGTCACAATATTCAAACCTTTTTATAAAACCCAAATATGGAACTTGACAGTAAGTATATAAGAGAAATAAAAATCATAATATAAACGGGTTAGTCACCCAGCCCAGTTGGTAAGGCTGGGTGCGTTGCAAGACTGAGGTCGCGGGTTCGAGACCTGTTATGTGCACCGGTTCGACATAATTACAAATCTTTTTAAATTAAATGATTTCTGAATAAATCTAAATAGTATATAAGTATAATTAAAAACAGAAATATTTCGGGTTAGACACGTAGCTCAGTTGGTAGAACTGCGTGCACGCGTACGGGAGGTCACGAGTTCGAACCTTACTCAGCGCACATAATAAACACAATCAGACCGGTCAACGGTCAAAGTCAACGGTCAACATTTTTATTTATTTATTTATTTAATCAGAAAATTATTTAAAAATACTTAAAAATAATATTTTTAAAGTTAGAAAATGTCCTTAAACTCACAAAAATAAATCTAGAAATCCTATTAAGGTTATGAATTAAAATTATTAATCTCAAATAAAATACATTTATTTACCGAACCATTATGTTATTATTTAGGTTAGTTTCTATCGTGGTTAAATCCAAATTCGTGCGCATTCATCATCAATCCAAGAAACGCAACCACTGTGAGTGAATTCTTACAAATTCCCCTTTTTATTCATGTTTTGGGGTGTATCATGTGTCGCTTAAATTAATTCGCTTATTCAAACTCGTGCTATACCATTATATGATCTAAACTTAGAATATAAATATTGTTTGTTGTGATGTATTACATATTGTCAAGTTGTGTGCAAATTATTCATTAGGCCCATCAGTTCCTCGTGGGAGACGAGTTGAACAACGCGTGCCTCAAAAACATTCATTAGGCCCATCAGTTCGTTGAACAACACGTGCCTCAAAATCATTCATTAGGCCCATCAGTTCCTCGTGGGAGACGAGTTGAACAACGCGTGCCTCAAAATCAATCATTTGGTGTATATGTGTGCAATAATTAATATTATGTGTTTTGTGATTAAATTTACATTTACGTTTACTCATGTGTGGTTATGCACTTTATTTTATAATCGATACAATAAACACATTTAAATGTTTTCATAGGATTCACTCGCCAACTTTTTGTTGACCCAAAAACCATTTTTTACACATGATACAGGTGGACAGGTTGAAGCAAGGAACACATAGGAAATTGCCTTAGAAGAAAAATAATGAAGTCTTGAAAAATGTATAGAACATGTTGTACTAGTATGATTGATTGTAATGATTCTCCTTTAAATAGAAATAATAAATATGAAACGTTATAATAAATGTCATGAGCTTTGATGAAAACCCAATCATGCCCCGATCACCTTTTCCGCTGCGGGTCGGGGTGTGACATATACTGTTACAGATTTACGAAGTTTAACAGCTAAGGATCCTGAATCCTAAAGTTCTATCGATTGTTATGCTTTGATTGACACAATTGTAAGTGTTAAGGATATAGAATCCTAACTTGGATTCACTGGTATGATCCTCCATTTGCCTTTGTTTTATTTCTGGCTTATTTATCTTACCCTTCAACCTTTGACAACAGGATATGTGATCCTTGATCATAAGAAGTTAAGTCTTTAAGATAGAACATGTTTTGACATATATTTGGTATTCTTTTTAACAACTTATAAACTCCAAAGTTATATAATAGAGAATTGACCAATAAGTATAGATGCAACGATATTCAAAGCATAAAATAAGTAGGTGACACCAAAGATAGCTAAAAGATTAAAGTTTTATTTATTAAAACCCTTCTAAGGTTGTCAAAATTGCCTACCCAAGTTTCTACCAGCAAAACGTGGCCCGTCCACTTGGGTTGGCAAAGGGTGTCCATACTAACGGTTCATAAAGTGCAGGAAATTAAAAGCGGGAGCATCAAGGGTTTCATCCTCCACAAACAGAAGGACCCATCCACCATTGCTACCCCCTATTGTTCATAGGATCATTGATCCTTAACCCTAATTAACAGTGTTGGAAAAATCGCGACTAGGCGGCGACTAGTCGGCGATTAATCTCTAGTCGGCTAGTAACTGAGTAATTTTTCGTTTATCAGTCCATTAATCGCTAGTCGGGCCTAGGCGGCCAGCCAAAAATCGGCGATTCCGGCCAGATTCCTGCAAAAAGTTTGTATATTCCGGCCGGTTTCCAACCAAACCATGTGAATTCCAACAATTAATCTTGCATACTTAAAAAATGAGTTGAGTAAGAGTGAAAACCTAGCTACTTAAAATATTTACCTATAAAAATGTGTATATGTATATATAAAACTGAAAATCACATATAAAAACCCGATCTGATTAATCCCGATTAATTCCGAGTAATCCCGAGTAGTTGCTAGTCTCCACCTCACCGGCCGACTAGCGACTAGCGAGTTCTCCAACCTTGCTAATTACTATTGTTTGAGTACAAACCACAAATTGTTCCAAAATACCAACAACCACAAAAACCATTAAACCATAAAAAATGGGCTCCGGCCACGTTTAGAAATTTCCATCATCGCCCATTGGTGCAGCCTACTCCTTCGCTGCTTCACCACCTTCGCCACCGTCGATAGCTGCTGCCTGTTCAGGATCCTTCTCGCCACTTGGAGTAGCTTTGAGCATGGGTGTCCCTTCTGGCTCATCGTCATCGCCCAGCTCCTGCAGCCTCTGCTTCCATGCCTCTACCTCCCATCCAGCCTTGTCGAAGGAAGGATCCATTGCCTCCTGAGCTATCTGGATCCTGGCCTTGAGGATAGCCTTGACAGCAGAGATTTTGTCTTCATCAGCAGCCTCCAACCGATCCTTGTTCGCCTGAACCGCATCCACTATGGCCTGTTTCTCTAAGATTGATCTCCCTCTCCAGCTGCGCAATCTTTTTATCTTTAGCAGTGCAGAAGGCTCGGAGATCAGCAATGGTTTCTTCTGCCTTAGCTAACTTTTTCTCTTGCAGGCTTGGATTTGTGCAACTTTCTGCATAGGATAATATACAAATATAAGGATCCTTGATCCTAAAGAATTTACATACATCAGATAATCAGTGATCCTTACCTCGGAGACGCAGCTATAGATGTCTTGCTCAAGTTGAAAGGCGTCACTTGGTGGTGCAGGCTCAGATGGCTTCTTCCTCTTAGACCCAGCTTTGGCACGGAGGGTCATGCCCTTAGCTTCCGGATGGCTTTGGCCTCTGGCCAGCCCCTTCTTGAAGGATCGAGGTGAGATGATCCCCTCGAGTTCCCCAAAGCCAAACTTGGAAGCAGACTTTGATGAGGACTTGGCAGCGCCTACAATATTAAAATACAGATAAGTGCAAGTGCTTGATAAATTTATTTTTAAATACATATAAACACATGCATGGATACTTACTTGACATGGTGTAGGAGGATGATGTAGCTTCTTCTATATCTTTAACCTTGGGAGAAAATGTCCTGACAGTTGAATCCAACGCCCAAAATACAGCAATTCTTTCGGCTGTGGCAGGAGTTTCCTTCAAAGTATTGATGTTAGTCACTGAAAAAAGAAAAGCTAAGAATCAGTTATCCTAAAGCAAAAGCGATATTATGGATCCTGATGACCTGTCGTTGGGGTCATACAAAAACCTAAATAACCTAGCTAGCTAGAGTAAGTAGGGTATCGAGTCCACGAAGAGCATGTGGTCAGTATATCTGGCTTTGTTTGACTTATCTATCATAGAACTAATTAAATTACCTAAGAAAGGAAAACGTATTTTTATAAATTGGTTAATTACAAAGAACATAAACTGAATTAACTAAATAGAATAAGAAAAGAGTGACCACTCCGGGTTTCAGGATCTGTAATTACTAATAACCTAGTTCCTTGTCATATTGGATACTATTGGTTAAACGATAACTCTGTCACAATTACCAATTATTCATACAATCAATTCAATATCAATTGTCCCATATAGAATCAGGCATGCATAAACAATTGTTCAACCAACAAAGCATATTCGGATTCAAATGTAATTATATTCTCTGTCTGTCACACAGGATTCGTCTGTCACACGAACTACATAAAAACGTAGGTAAAAACCGTCTATCACACGGTTACAAATCCAAACTCAATACAAACAAAAACTAAATTAAAAGTGTTTTACAAGAATCCTACCCCCAAAGATGGTCACGAGTGACTAGCCTTGCATGATGAGTGACTAGCCTTGCATGATGAACAAATACTCAAATGCTTTTTTTTTTTCTCTCTCGTGGCTCCAACCATCACCAGCAGCAAAAGACTGCTGCCTCTTCTCGGTGCCCAACCGTCAAAAGTCCCCTGCTGTGTGTGTATTTTTCTGCCGTCAAAAACTCCTCCCTCCAAAAATTATTCTATGCGATCCTATTTAATTATCAAAGACTCCACCGACTTCTGCATGACTTACGGCCTCGTTCCTTTTCCATTCCCTCATGCGTCCAAATTGCATTCTGGCCCATCAAACTTTAGTAACTGCCCACCTTTGAATTCCTTTTGATGCCTCATAAAATCCATGCTCAAGATGTTGACTTTTTTTTTGCCTTTAGTTTTCTTTCTGCAAAGAAAATTAGACAATTAATGTCTTGCTAAAAAAATCAATATTTAATTGCATTCATTTGTTTCATATGATTATACGCAAACTCCCATTAATCCCTTTAAATATTTTTCATAAACATTTATTAAACATATTTTCTCATTGTAGCACATTAATATTCATAACCCACAAGATATAAGAACTGTTTATATAGTATCTTTTGTGACAATATCGATGCATTTAGATTATAAATAATATCAATTAAAGTGTGTCGAAATTGCACCGATCAGATCCAATATCCTACCCTTTACGTTCCACTTTTTGGGAAGATGATTCCCGCTAGGAATAGAGTCTCTCCTGACGAAAAAGAACTGATTTCTTCAGTTGGAGTCATTCTTGGTGGTTTTGAGGATGGGATGGGGTTGTTGTGGCTTGGCTTTAAACAGGAAACGGTGGGATCCATGGCTAACAAGGTTGTACAGGTGACTGAGTTTAGTAAGACTAAGGATTATGCCCTCATTAGCCATGATTTGCTCCAAGGTATAGAGTACCCTCCATAACATGGGCATACCCTGGTTGTAGCATAAACCAGTGAAGGTAAAAAAAGCTTTGGGTAAAGGTTGGAAATGGATAAGAAAACCTTATTTGGAAAAGGGTAGCAGGAAAACACACCCACTTGGAGGATATACAATCACCCTTCATTGAAGAGTCAAAAGGTCTAAATATTGTACCCTTCGGGAAATAGGGATGCATCTGATCGATCTCCGGGTCGGTGAATTGGCACAACTCCGATGAAGGATTTGCAAGGAGATCCTGATTCTGGGGTGGGCTGTCATTCTCATGATCCTTGATTGGTGAGGACCGGGTGACCATTTTCGCCATGGATTTTGAGAGAAGAAGGAAAAGAAAAGATAATTTTAGACTATAGATAGAGAGAGAATACCTTGAAGCTTCCGGATGGTGATTTTGAATTGCCAAGATCAGGTTTTAAATGGGAAGTCTCATCTCTATCTACACCCTATGTATAATGATGTTTGTTGCAGGCTATCACATCGCTGACGTCACGATTGCAACGGCTAGTCCACTTGCAACGGGTAGTTCGAATTTAATGAAAATATGACTTATCTATTTGCATTTAATTCGTCATATTTTGGGGGCAATTGTTAGGGCATGGATTTTATGCTAAGGATCATCTATTCTGAGACTGAGCCTGAATCACGGATCCTTAACGGAAATGCATGGAGTCTGAGGATCAAGGATCCTTACTAATATTTATGTTTTTAACATTTGTTCATTGTGTACTCAGTTTACGTTTGCAGGTAATCGTGGACTAAGTCATCGAGGGAATGTCGGAGGAATATGCCATTTCTAGCAGTGCTTGCAGCTCATAACCGTTGAAGACAGTCGTGGGGAGCTTGCACATTTAGCGGAAAGTTAGTTATTAGGATTTTTGTTATCTTTTAATGGGGTAACAAGCTCATTTTTAGAAACACATTATCACTTTTACACATAGCAGCATATACTCGAACTCTCTTATCAACATTGGCGAACACATGCACTTTCACATTAGAGAATCATTGTATCAAGCTTGTTACCATCCAAAGTTGTAATCTTTTTGTGCTATATAGTTGGTGATCGGTAGTTTCCATCACCCGAGGTTTTTTATGCCGGAGATCAACTCTTGATCAAGGGCTTTTTCCTCGTACAAATCGTTGTGTTCATTGTCATTTATTTTTTATATTTGTTCGTTTAACCAAGCATCCAACCTCACAAAAATCAGATTTGGTTACATTATCCTTGTGTGATTTTTGACCAAAACATACATGATGGTTAATTTTTTTTGTTAGATTGTATTTGGGAAAATGGGCGAAAATATATAAAGGCGTTTTTGGGTAAGTGGTTTAAAAGTTTCATTTGTTCCAAATGAATAGGGAATATTCGAGATTGGTTAACTAGGGGAAGTTGTGGTAGGAGGGGATATCACTAAAGAAAGATGTTTAACAAGGGGTAAAAACTTCTAATGGCTCACTCATTTGCTTACATATATTGAGTATTTCTAATATTACTTTGTCAAGTTCTAAATTTGTAGGAAGCATTTGGCTTTCACACATATAACAAAACAATGAACATTATTGTTGATGTTCATAAAGGCTCAAAATCTCACATATATGGGTAGGGGTATGAGTGTGAAAATGTATATATAATAAGATTTTATTATGCTTATAATGCCTTTATATTTTTCTTTTATTATTTACGTATCATGGCACATTGGTTAATATTTTTATCATGGCTATGTTTTCTATATTTGTTAATGATATTGACATTCTTGATGATCGCATATAGTTCTAGTTGTTAAAGATCATGTGTATATGATGTTCAGGTCGTTTGTGAGTTCGGTTAGTCGTAGGGTTTTGTTTCTTTGCATGATTTAGATTTGAGTCTTGATGGTTGTAATGAACTAATTGTTATATGATTTAATTTAGAATGATACTCTGCTGTGAATAAAGATTATAGGTCGTTGGGTGCATTAGATAGTCATTTGTGGGATTCGGATGACTAAACAACTTCTGTCCAAAACGTTACAGCCGACTTTAAGCGGCTGTAACCGGGTCAAATTTTATTAAAAACTGATGTTTCTTGAGTCTATGATGAACTTCAGGAAATACATTTCAAATCCAACTGGAATCATATTTTTTCGACATCGTTAAGAATTTTAAATGATTTATTTCGTGACAAGGGTCCAGGCTGCGTTTTTCGCCAGAATTTGTAGCCCATTACGAAGATCATAACTCAATGTAGGAATTGAGTTATGATTTGAAATTTTTACTGCAAGTACTTCCAGGTGATTCCAAAAATCTCCAATTGGAATTACGTCAATCGGATAACCAAGGATTTTTAAATAAATAATTCGGCAAACAAGGTTAGATTACGACGAATATGATCACTGTTTGGCGCAAGATTTTTCATGGAAAATCCGTAAGGAGTTTGGTCACCAAATTTTACACAATAGTCGATGCTCCGATTGACACGTCCTGTAATATTTTGGGAATTTTCCTATACACTAACCGTTCCGGATAACACTCCGAAAGCTGTCCGAAAATGCACTATATTGTTGAATTTTTATTGAAGAGTATTTTAAAGAGTAAATTGCACAAAATTTCCTTTATGTTTCCTCAAACTTGCAGGTTCCAGCCTTAATGTTTAAAAGTTGCTAAAAACAGCCTTTAAGTTTATTTTTGTTGCGGATTCAATCCTTTACAGCTAACCACGTTATTTTCTTCAGTTAAGTTCCCTCACATGCATAACATGTGAGGGTATATTCGTCATTTTGGTTGATCTTCCACCCACGTCAATTATAAGAAAAAAGAATATTTAAGGTTTAACCTATTTAAAAAAATTCTAACCGCAGGACGACTAATGTGCAATAAAACCAAACTTTTAAAAATCAAACACCTTCTTTCCTGGTCTTCTTCTCCGGCGACTTCGCCGGATTCTGAGGAACCCGGAATTAAGATAGGAATCTTGTTAAGCTAGCCCACTAAGCTGTAAAGATTGACACAGATTTTGATCATGCCAATCAAACTCTTCAGCATTATCATCAGTTGGAAGAATCGGCGCCTTATTCGCATCAGACGGAAACGACAAACGACTCTTCAACCCTAGATACCTCTCACGGAACTCCGATGCCGTCAAATCAGAGAACTTCGTAACACCGTGTTCAGTAGTCGGATCCAGCAACTGGTGACGCTTAGGACGCCGCAAGTTAGACTTAAACACTATTAAACGGTAATCGTGCTCCTCTATAGTTGCGTACGTTTTACCAAACTTTGTTTAAACTAGGTTAAAACTTAAATATTCTTTTTTGTTATAATTGAAGTGGGTAGAAGATCAACCAAAACGACGAATATACCCTCACATGTTATGCATGTGAGGGAACTTAACTGAAGAAAATAACGTGGTTAGCTGTAAAGGATTGAACCCGCAACAAAAATAAACTTAAAGGCTTTTTAGCAACTTTTAAACATTAAGGCTTGAACTTGCAAGTTTAAGGAAACATAAAGGATGTTTTGTGCAATTTACTCTATTTTAAATCTTTCGTGACACTTGTGTTGTCGCTAAGCGATGTCGTGATAGATGCATGCATGATAATTAGTATTGTATGATAAAATGTGCTACGTGCTAGATACATGTAGGATTCGTGATTCCGCGTGAGCACACACACTAACTCTAAAAGGTAATCATGTTAGGACGTGATTGATCGGTTCCACCTCGCGTATTTCTATCCATTCCTTAATCCGAGCATTCAAAAGTGAGTTCACTACTCTTTCACAGGCATGCGTCTCGGGGGGACAAACTACTATTCCTTTGAGGAATACTTTTTATAAATGTTGTAGTTTAATTTCGATGTTGGTTAATAAACTTAAACTCTATATGAAAGTCCCTACTTACTACCGGGCTAGTTGTCTGGGAGGCAACGGGGTATTAGTTGATAGCGCTATTAGGCTTGACAAACCTCACACCGTACCTGGGAGGACGGACGTGAACTAAGGACCTTAAACACATGACCAATGTTGATAGGCATTGATGAAGGCACAACAAACATAACAGTCACTTCGGTATCGAGTTTATTATTGACATGTCTTTAAACTAAACACCTACTTGTTTTATGTTAAACAAAATTGTGAACTCGCCGGCTTAATCGCTGATACACTTTTTCTGCATGCTTGCAGGTCGTTAGATAATCATTTTATGGGAACTTGTGGTCTGAGGAGCTAAGAGTGTCATAGGGCGTGTTTCTTGATGCAAACATTGATAATTACGTTTTAAAACATTTTGGTTTTTAATTGTTTGATATACTTACATTTGCTTTCGCTGAACATATACTTTGTTAAATCGTTTAATTTGAGTTACACTATTCATGTTGGACATGGCGTTTTTTATATTATTTACTATTTTTTCAACATGATTAGTGGCTAGATCCTGGTACGTCACACGCCTCGCGGTAAAACCCCGCAGGTGGATTTTTGAGGGTGTGACAAAAGTGACCAAACACGAGAAAACGTGCATTGACAACCAACACGAGTTTATCACATTTGCATTTGACACTTTTGGCATCCTTGCGTCAGAGACTGTGGACCTGCTTAGTCGAGTCCAAAGAGTCATGCTTAGTAATGTCATAACCCGAGATCTTGAATGTAGTTCTTAAAAAACTTGATTTTGCTATTCAAACACTAATAATCTAATGGGATATTTTTTGGAAATTACAATGAAAATCAAAGATTTGTTATCTGCGTTCTTCGTTTCGTAACTGACTAGAAGGGTTTGAATGAAGAAAAACCTCGCCCGATTGAAATTCTAATTCAATGCGTGTTATTAAATTGATGATAATCATAACACGATTACTAGAATATTTACATAAGGCTTTTAACTATCCTTTTATATTGGATCACCCGAATTCTTCCAGTGATACTCCACCGCAACAATTCTTTGTAACGGTCACTTTTTTTGCTCGTTGGCCTCACATACCACCGCCACCGCGACCACTGCCACCGTATCAGACCTGGGTTACTCGAGTAGTTGCCGACGAATCAAATCTGCATCCTTTGTCGGTTGATATAGACTTCAACTCCGCTTTCAGGTAACAATCCTAACCTGTAGTTATATATTTTGAAACGTTAAACAATTTCTGAAACCTGAAATGTTATATTTTGAAACGTTAAACAATTTCTGAAACCTGAAATATTACTTTTCATATTTTTATCTTTATTTTTTGTTAGTGCCTTATTTCAACCAACTCAAATCGGTGTAGGGATCAACAATTAACATATAAACCTGAAAGTCTGATGTATCGTTATTAAATCATTTTTACTATATTTATTACAATATTCATAAAATTAAGTAAAAGTGTATTATATATGTATGAATTATGTATAGTTATGGAAACATAATAAACGTAGCAGATTTACATTTTAAATAGCAACTAAAAGTGAATTTCCAAAATAAATAACAAGGATGCTTCAGTTTCTAAATAAATGAAAGTTAGGGTTTTTTTACGTTCGTGAATACATGTATACACATGCATGTACGATTTGAGAAATTAATTTTTATGATATAGTCAAATGATCAAAACGTGAAACTTTGTATACAAACACTAATAATCAAAATAAATACCAAACTACCTAAATGAAATTATAAATAGGTTATGAAAATATTGTAGGCTTTCTCGAGAGTTGATTCAAGCTTATTATTGTTAAGATTATTGCTACTTTGCTTGCTTTTAAGGTACAGATTTTATGGTCTTTTATTTTTAGCATTATGTTATTCTATTTGTTTTCGTATTGTACATATTTTATTTGTTCCTATATTTATTGTAGAGTAATCAATCTGCTTGTGAGTGAGAACGTAATGTTTCTTTAATATGCATTTTGTGGTTTAAGCAATCATATTCTCAATGTAGTTACATAATTTTATTAGATCACTTTTACTCACTTGTTCAGTTTTCTTTATAGAAAGATTAGGAATCCGTTATGGATGTGACAAAAAGCAAAATGGACGATATGTCGCATATCTACCTTATATATATAATAAAACATGTAATTAAGATACTTATCATTTTTTTATTGCCTAAATTTTCTCCAACTACTGTGTTAGTTAAAGAGGAGAATATAGAAGAAACTCATCTTCTTGATAACGAACTGTGGTGTGACAATATAGATGAGATCATTGAGATGTGTAAGACGTATAACTAAATTGAACTTACAATGATGCAAGCAGTTCACACATGAGTTTTTCGTTTTCATCTTTTATGTTTAAGACTTTTTTTATTATTCGCATGTTACTTTACTGCATCAATGATTTCTTGAAATACTTGATGATTTAAATGTTAAATCTATTACTTACTAAACATGTGTAATGTGTATGACGTATATCCACCACAATGTTGGTACTAACCTAAAACTATAAAAAGAAAATAATATATTACTTTTGTAAAAATAATATACGAATAAGAAATTTACCAAAAACGAGTATTGCAATGCAAAGTGTTGCCCCTGTCGCATCGCTCTACTAGTTTATTTTTATACACATCTATACAATTAGATTAGAAATCTGTGCATTACATGGGTTTTATCAATGAAATATTAAATAGTTACTAATAAGCGGAAAATATGAAGGAAATAGTTGAGAAAAATATTAAATAAATGAAATATTCATAAAGTAATATTAATAAAGAAAATAATAAATGGTTGAGAAACAATAAGTGAAAATATAATTTAATTCAGTTGCTTATTTATCAGATATAGTTTGGCTCACAGTGAAAAGCATTAACACGTGTCCTTAAAGACGGAAAAATAACAGTGAGAAATGACTAACACGTGTCCTTAAAGTTTTTCATTTATTATATAACTAGGTTAGAACTTCGTGAATACACGGGTTAAATAAATGTAATTTTATATACCAAATAATATATATTTTAAAAACCTTGTTTTTTACGCATGGGTTGAGTTAATGTAATGTAATTTTATATATTAATAATAAAAAAGGTATATCTTTAAAAACATTATGTGTTGTACGGATTAAATAAATTTAATTTTATATATCACTTAAAAATAAGTTTTTTTTCTCCAAAAGCCCCATGATAAATTAAATTTTATGTACCAAATAACAAAATTATTATAAACAACGTAGCATAATTAAAACTGCCAATTAGTAAGTAACAATATAGATAGGATACAAAAAATGGTTACACAAATACGCAACACTAACTGAATATATTAGAAAAACAGAAGAATTTGGTTCAATATTTAAAGTATGATAAGATTTAATACTAATTTATTATTATTTTAGTCAATATAAGATAAATAGAAGTTAAAGACGGAAAAACCAAAAAGTAAACATCTCCCATGAATAACACGTGTTACATATTGATTTACTATATAAAATATATTTAGATTGTATAATAGACTACCAATGAACATCTTAAAATTTAAGTAGTAAAATATAATTACCTAAGGTATAACACATAATGCATATTCAAAAATAATAAAAAAAAAACTTGGACAAAAATCTCTCTTTTAAATAATATTTACACTTCTACATCCTCAACTTAATTTTTTGGGTCATGTTATTTTCACCATAAAATTTGTATCAAGACATCACATATGATTTGACCCATGAATTGAAATATGAGTTTTCTTATTTTGTTTTTCTTTTTTCTACTTTTATTTTTTATAACTTTTAGTACATATAATTTTTTATAACTTTGAATATACGTTTAACAGTATAAAAAACCTAGCCAGATCAAATATTATTATTTTGTTTTATCTATAAGATACCTTTTAAATATTTTTTTAATTAATTTATTAATCTATAAAAGGAGATATTTGTATAATTTTTGACCATATATAAAAGTTATATAATAATATAATACAATAAATATTTGCCCGTACATTACACATACAATGATAAACTTTGATTACTAGTTATCCGTTTCAAACTTGCTTTCAATTTAGAGGAAACTATGAAAATGGCTATTTAACATGTATTATCACCACTTAGTATTGATATAAAATTCACTAAAATAACATGAAAATTGATTAAGATGTTTAATTAGAGAGAATGTACCTAATTAAAAAATTAAAATAAACTATAAAACTAACTATTTTATATTAAAAATATTATGTAAAAATCAAATACAAATAAGTTTTAACAGATAAAGTATCCTTAACACGAGGAGTTATAACACATAATGCATATTCAAAAAAAAGAAAAAAAATAGAGAAAAATCTGTCTTTTAAACAATATTTACACTTTTATATCCTTAATTTTTTGGGGTCATGTTATTTGAACCATAAATTTTACATGACATATGATTTGACCCATTAATTGAAATATAGGTTTTCTTATTTTGTTTTTCTTTTTTCTACTTTTATTTTTTTATAACTTTTTGTAACTTCGTATATATGTTTAACACAAACTGTATAAAAAACCTAGCCAGATCAAATATTATTAATATTTTGTTTTATCTATAAGATACCTTTTAAATAATTTTTAAGGAATTTATTAATCTATAAAAGGAGATATTTTATATATTTTTTGACCATATATAAAAGTTATATAATAATATAATACAATAAATATTTGCCCGTACATTACACATACAATGATAAAATTTGATTACTAGTTATCAATTTCAAACTTGCTTTCAATTCAAATAAAACTATGAAAATGGCTATTTCACGTGTATTATGATCACTAGTTGGTATGGTATTGAAATAAAATTCTCTTTACCGTTATAAAATAACATGAAAATTGATTAAGATGTTTAATTAGAGAGCTAAAAGAATGGGACTAATTAAAATCTACTTAAATATTATGTTTAATTTCAAAATGTAAAAAAGTCATGATTTTACACTAATAAAGTAATTATGTAATGTAACACTCTAACCAATTTTAACTAATATTTTAATCATTCGGGTATCTAGGTCCCGAATTTTATTTTTTTACACATCTGGGTTAACCGACAATCCAGACGAATCAACATGACGTGTTATTACACAAATAATTTACAGACGAAAACAATAAGGTTTTATACACAAAACTTTGTCTTGCGTGATCATGCTTAAACTTCTCCAAAAGTATGCTTCCGTGGAAATGACAGTTTAGAAGTGTTCGGTTCCTTGCGTGCTTGGTCGTCCGTCATCCACGAGAGAAAACTATATAAACACTAAAACAAATTAGTGTTTAAGTTAAACGCTTAACGCGATCTAAAACAACAAAGAAAACAAGTTTTGCTAAAACAGTGTCCCCACACATCCTCCTTCGCGTGGCGCGAAGTAGATCAGTTTCCAGCAAGTTTCTTGAACTGGTGGTTTTAACCACTGCATGAAATTTTGTCATAATTTCGTAGTTTTTACGCCGAACTTAACCCAACTTCAAGTTTACCATTTTTAAAAGTCCCCCATAACTTTGGGTTCAAACCCTTGATCCAAAGTCAGATCCTTTAGCTTTTTAAATCATTCTTTTAGTTCAAAGTTAATTACCCAACCCACCCGTTAGGAGATAATACGCAATCTAATTCATACCTCCTACTTTCACCTTAATATTTTCATTATATCTTCCATCACAACTTCATTTGTGGTGTGTTATTATAAGAAAACATTTATATTCCAATTTTACCCTCCGGTATAACGTTTTACAAAAATGACCGTTAAGAGACATAAACCAAAAGGTCTACGCCTCCCACTTTAATGTTACAAAAGACCAACCCAATTATGAGACTCATTTTTTTAATCTACCCCTAGAGGTAGTTTGCCCGATCCATCACCTGGGGGCATTTTAGTCAATTTAGTCCATGTTCGCATAATGGACATACCCTTGACTCTAATGGCCGTTTACCCAAAATGCTAAATGCACTTCACTTGGGTTAATATATTACCTAAATTTGACCTATCCCTCTTTAGTCGGGCACCTATTCCCGACGTCGTAGTTTTACTAACAAATACTTATTTATTTATGTGTTTATTAATTTTTTCTACCTTTTTAGTAGTTGTCAGAAGCTTATATCTTGGTTATGGTTTTTGGAGCCGGGGTCTCACTGGAAGCAGCCTCTCTATCCCCTGGGATAGAGGTAAGGCTTGACTACATTCTACCCTCCCAAGACCCTGTCAATAGCTTTGCTATATGCGGGATTATACTGGGTATGGTTGTTGTTGTTGCCTCTTTAGTCGGGCCATAAGCCCCTACCGTAAGCATGACCTTTTATACATACCTACCGTAAGTCAAACCCTTGACTTGTTATCCATACCTTGTGATTTCTATTTCATTCCAATTTGTGACAATGCAGCCCATACATTATGCTTACCTATAAGCATGAAACTTGAGAAAATAAATCATTAAATACCAGGTTCAAATGACGATCACCATTTGACCCGTTTGTCCTTTTGACCATTCTTGGTTCACCCCCTCCCCTTTTTTTTACATCTAAATCCATCTTTCTGTTTATCACTAAAATTCATTTTTATTTGTTTGACCCGTTTGGTTCGCGTCAGCAAGTGTTTACCACCAAAATTCATATTTACTTGTTTGACCCGTTTGGTTTACACCATAGGGTCCTAACTCTAAAATTCATTATTTGATCACAAAGTGGGATCTAACATAATCTTACCCATTTTGACCCATTTGGTCTACACCATGGGTCTCGACTTTAGCTAGCCATTGTTTATTTCTAACTACTTCACAATTTTTATATGATGATCCTATTATAAGAGGTGTAAGTTTTACTTACCTTGCATCTGATCATGCTTTCTGGCGTCATAACCCGCTTGACCCATTTGTTTCCAAGCTCCCACCTAGCTTGTCAACATTCAAACTATCATATAACATCTACAAGATGGTTAGATTAGGCATCCAACATCATGACCATCACATCTCATGGACTTTTATACTATATTTCTCATCTAACTCTATTATAGGCCAGTTTGACTTTCAAAAAGTCAAACTACCAATTGACTTATAAAATGCAGTAACAAGTTCAATAAAACTTATTTAGGCATATTATCAAACATTTGGTGGGCATCATTTCTAGGCTATCATTTTAGCTAACTTGGTCACATAAAATCACCATGTTTCTTTCAATTCAACATGTTCATACATTTCTCAACATCAAGTCAACATAAACTTTCAATTATCACATGCTAATTCATCATTTGTTTTTGCCAATTAGTCATGGGTTCATCTATCATGTCAAAAACCTATTTCATAACATGTATGAACACTTAATCAAACATCTAAAATATTTAAGTAATTTACACATACAAGCAAGTATAGTGATCATAAACATCAAAACAACATCAATTTTCATTATACCACAAAACCCATTTCATAACAAGTATGAACATATACTTAAGTCTCTATTTTATTCAAGTTTTTACATATACTTGCAAGTATGATGATCCTACAGATAATATCATTATCAATTTCATCATACTAACAAAAAAATTAAACTCAAGGTTACCACCTTCAAGTTCCTCCACATACTACTCATCACCAAAACCTAAATTATTACATACCTTATGATCTCCAAACTTATAAGATCACTAATTTATGTTCACACATATAATTAATTTGGCCCCAATTCACCTTTCAATTTGAAGAAAAAAGATGAATTAGGTTTTTCTCCCTCTCTTTCTCTTCTTTGGTTCGACATGCACACGTGTGTGTGTTATGTTTTAATTTTTATGTTTTGAAACAAACGTTTCCCTTTTGACAGCTTAGGTCCCTCAAGTTTGGTATAGATTACATAAGGCTACAACTCATTGTTTTATTACTCATTTACATGTTACTAATTAGGTTAATTTGTTCCTAGTTATTTTGTTCACGGGTTAGTTTGACGACAAACGATATTCTACCCACTCATCCCCAATTAATTTGGTTTAATTACCAAATCTATTTTTGAGGAGTTACATGTAATTTTTATAGAATTATTCTACTGTTGTAAAATCATGAATAAATTTTATTCTAATATGAGACACACGTACTTAATTCTCACTCCACCAGTTAAAATATACTAACTTATTAATTAGTTTTAACATGTAATTTAGTGTTTCCTTAATAATTTTTTATATTTATTTGTTAAAAAATCTAAATATTTGTATTTTTTATTGACTTAAAGTTATGAATTGTTTTTATTAAATGTTGGTTATGGTAAAAGTAAAATGTTTTTAGTCTTGTAATATCTAAAATCTACTTTATTTTATATATTTATAAAAAAAAAATCAAAGAAAAATGAATATTTTAAGTTATATTAAATATTAACAATGAGTATAAAATGTATCTTTGTTTGTCAAAAATATATATTATTATGATATGACTCCTTTTTTATAAAAAAAATTATATCAATATATATATCTTTTATTAGATATATAACATCTTATAATAAAAATCATAAAGAAATATAAAGTTATATTTAAAGAACCTACTGGAAAAGGAAATAGAAAAAGAAAATTATCATGTGTTATATCATGTGTCAAGGTCACATGTTTTATCACTGGTGCAAATAACAATTTTAACTGTGGATCATATATCTCGCAACGATTTTTACTACATTGCATACTGTGTGTATATATATCATATGTATATACTGTGTGTATATATATCATAGCACATGGTTTCAACGCTTTACACGGTTTTGTATTACAAATTTATTTTACTTATGACATGATACATTCTTTTATTTAGTTTTCAATGTGCATAATCAAATAGACGTAACGAACCGAACATGTTTAGCTATCATTTTGATAATTACTGGTACAATAAAAAAACTAAATAGATATCAAACAAATGCCACTTGCGTCCCTACTGCAATGTACATGTTGAACCCACTAATGTATTTTGAACAATATCAGGTGAGGGTTGTGTCAAAATCAGATACTAAATATAGATGTTTTTTTAAAGAGAACTTTGTTTCCGTTTACATTTATATTGGAATGTTCGATAAAAAAATAACTTAAACTATGTATTTCGTTTTTTCCTTCAAGCAAAATCAAATTTGGTGCTCAATGAATTTTTATAAATACAAATTAGAAAAAAACAAATAAACAAATAAAGCTTATGGATTGGTTGAATAAATTAAACTGAGTGAAAAAGATTCTTTCAAAAAGCCCGAAAGCTCGTGACTGCAAGTCTGCAACCAAGTTTATACCTCACACCCTGCTCATGGACCAGGGACGCGGTGTTCCGTGGTGTGGTGCCTACGTGGCTGAGCCCCACACCGGTTAGGGTTCTCAAGGGTATTTTGGGGATTTTGTTATTATTGATTTTTAAAACTCTATTTGTACTCATTGCAGATTTTGTTATTATTGATTTTTAAAACTCTATTTGTACTCATTACTTTTGAATATTTTTTTATGAAGTTGAAAGCTATTGAGTTTACTATTTTTTTAAGTCAGTGGAGCTAATAATTTTTTTCTATAGTATCATTTTTTTTACTTAGAGTCAGTGGCGCAACTTATTAGTTTTTTCTATGGTATCAATTTTTTTACTTGGATTTATAATAATCCGATGTCAAACTTTTCAAGTCGGTTTAGGTCAATTAATATAATAAGAACCAATATCATAATAAAAGTACAATGTCTTTGTAATAAAAACTCATGCTTAATCGTCCCCGACTCCTATTTTTATCAAAAATTCAGAATTGCTCACTCATGTCTCTTCAATTCGAACGAAATCGTCTTTAAGTTACACCGACCGTGACTCTTCTCAACATATATTTGTCTCTGTCGTTTTTTTAATTATTTAGATTAAACAATATGAATAAGTTAACTGGGCCTTTAAATTGATTATTGGGTTAAAAACTTGAAAAATAATACATGTGCTTTTAATGGTTTAAAGTGAATTATATTAGATGAAATTAAATAATTGGGCTTAATTAATAAACAATATAAAAATAGGTGAAAACGTTTATATAATTGTTTTCTTTAGTAACAAAATATTTAGTTTTTTCATGTCAATGGGCTGATTATTTTTCTTTTTAAAACAGTGATGTCAATCATAAAGAACAGCGTGTCTTTCGAAAATTTTCTATTACACGTTCTATATAACACACAAAATAGATTGGTGTTGGATGACACCTATCTTCTCTATGTAGCTCCACCAGAGCATTCAGATCTCATTCCTTATACTCATTCCACCCATAAAATTTAAGAAAACCACTTAAACACTATTACGTCAAAGTCCTTATCCTTATATCTTATCCATATATTTTAAGAGTAAATTACAACCAGTCATTACAACCGGTGTCCCTTAACTAAAAATATTACAGGCTCTGTCATTTAACCAGTGTCCTTAAAGAAATCTAAAGTAAGATTTTATGGATAAGAAATTAAAAATGAGATGTGAATCCTGTTTACTCATTACCACACTTGCCGGTTACGGTTATTTTCTCTGAGCCAATAGATCGAACGGCCCACCAAAAAAATTGACCTTATCTTTTTTTTTTTTTTTGCTGATCTTCTAGATGCTCACCTATATAAAGCCCACAGCACTTGTCCAACTGCACACAGTTTCCATTTCATGATGCTTTTCAAAACTAAACTATCATCTCTGAATATTCTGATGAAGATATATGGTTTTTGTGTATTTTCTTTGTGTTGTTTCCTGATTTTCAATGGAGTCCAGGTTGAAGCTTTCAAGAACCATACATTGCTACTGAATGTTTCACAGCCTTACAGGACAGCATATCACTTCCAGCCTTCCAAAAACTGGATGAATGGTACAGTTTTTTTGGTTGAAAATCTGTTTTGTACTTGTTGTTCTTTTCATTGGTCTAATGTTTGATCTACCTACTTGCATGTTCGAATGGTTGCTGTTGGAATTTGCAGATCCTAATGGTAAACACACAAACTTTTATCTACTTCACCTTGGTTTGGATTTTGTTTTTTAGAAATGGGTACTCTTTTGTGATTACATGGGCTACCATTTTGAAAGTTTTTGAAACATGGGGCTGCCACACTTAAAAGGTGACATCTATAAGACTTTTTTTTCAGTTTTCATTTGACATTTGATTTCGTTTTTTCCTGATAACATCTAATATGTGATACTTTTGAAAAGCTAAATACACATATTTGTTTTATTTTTTTATCTATGTTTTGATATAAATTTTATAGAAAATAAGTTTATTCAAATTAATTTTTAGTCTCTCAATATAAAAGATTAAGTTATTTTGAATACAACTTTTCAATAATATCTATATCAAAATGTAGACTAAAAAACAAATATGTGTAACTGCTAAATAAAAATTGAAAATTCAAAAAGAAAAAAGAAAACAAAATTTAAAAGTTTTGAAAAGCACTCATGTAAAAAATGATACCTTATGTAATCACATTCTTTGAAAAGCACTCATGTCAAAAAAGTTTCTAGGTTTCTTGATGGAAAATTTATCTTTTCTTGAGGGAAAAATCTGGAATTTGTTATTTTTAATGCAGGACCAATGTATTACAAGGGGGTCTACCATTTTTTCTATCAATTCAATCCATATGGTCCACTATGGGGTAACATATCATGGGCTCATGCCATATCACATGATCTTATCAACTGGGTACATCTTGATGTTGCTCTTGTACCAAACGAGCCTTACGATATCAATGGGTGCTTTTCTGGTTCCGCAACGATTGTACCAAATGGTGAACCAGCGATCCTATACACAGGCGTTGATGGCAATTTACACCAAATACAAAATTTGGCATTTCCCAAAAACATATCGGACCCGCTACTAAATGAATTGGTAAAATGGTCACTTAACCCAATATTGAGTCCTCCAGATGTATCTCACCCATTCTTATATAGAGATCCATCAACGGGTTGGATGGGTCCGGATGGAGAATGGAGGGTTGTGATTGGAACTCAGATTGATCATCAAGGAGCAGCTATTCTTTACAAAAGTAAGGATTTTCAAAGTTGGAATATGTCTCCGAGCCCGTTACAGTTATCTAACATAACAACATTTTGGGAATGTCCTGACTTTTATCCTGTTATTTGTAATGGGGAAAGCGGGCTTGATACATCAGTTATATCCGTTCAAGGGAAGGACATTAAACATGTTCTCAAAGCTAGTTTTAATAACCAGGATTATTATATACTAGGAAAATATGATCCAGAAAGTGACCACTCTGACGTTGATGCTGACTTTATGAAGAGTAAAGGGTGGTTACGGTATGATTATTGGAGGTTTTATGCTTCAAAGTCGTTTTATTATGGTGAGAAGAAGAGAAGGATATTATGGTCATGGGTTTGTGAAGGTGATAGTGCAGCAGATGCTATCGAAAAAGGTTGGTCTGGCCTTCAGGTAATAATCTAGACTTGTTTTTCTTTCCATTCGGGGTGTGACTAATTTAGTGATGATTATAAAAAGGTATGCTTTGGGCTGGGCAGCGCTCCAAAGCATACATTTTTTTATCTGTTTCTTTAATTTAATGATGATTGATATGATTATAAAATCTATGTTAGTAATGTAGCATTCTTTAATAAAGCGGTTTAGGTGGTTATACACTTAGAATAACTTTCAACATGTGTCGCGTGTTCGACCCATTTGAATTGTTTCCTTTATAGTTTAATCTATTAGCATAACCATTGGAGATTGAACATAATCTAAATCAATCGTTTATTTTACTCTTAGACACAATCTATATATTTAACTAATAACACGTTTTCAGACGATTCCTAGGAGCATCCAGCTTAGTAAAAATGAAGACCAGTTGGTGCAGTGGCCTGTCAAGGAACTAGAGAAACTACGGACTCGAAAAGTGCATTTCAAGAATAAAAAACTCAAGGACCGGTCCATGATTGAAATTTCTGGCATCACAGCTTCGCAGGTGACTAAATCTAATCTTGTATTAGTTAAGCCGTTAGCCATATCAAGAATAAAGATCTAAATGGACTTATCCAGTTATTTGACTTCAAAGGTCAAACTAACCACTTTACACATAGAACACAAATATGGTTTTACTTACTAATTAGATTATCAGTAGATATGTAGTAGCTTGTACCATGTATATCCGTTAAGTAACGTCAAACATACCAAATATCATTTACTCAATATCAGCTTGCGCCGAGAAGAAGTTCAGTTGACCTCGATAGTCAACAGGTTACACAATTAAATGACAGATAATTTACCTCTTGTTGTAGGCCGATGTAGAAATCACATTTCGCTTGTCAAAACTCAAACATGCTGAGGTGTGGGGTCCTGAAGTAGTTGATCCCCAACTTCTTTGCACAAAATAATGCTTCAATCGAGGGCAAATTCGGGCCTTTTGGATTGCTGGTCTTGGCTTCGAAGGACCTTACTGAACACACTGCGGTCTTTTTTCGAGTCTTTAAAACTGCTAACAGTTTTAGAGTGCTCATGTGTGTTGACCCAAGCAGGTTTTGTCCAAACTATTTATTTCCATAAATAACAAGAGATTCAAATGTGACAACAAAAATAATAGATAACTAGAAAGCCACTTTAATGCTGCTTTTACATTGTTTTTTCTTCTTAAAACAGGTCGTCTTCAAAACGCTGATTGACAAGCCCATCTATGGGGCTTTTCTTGCACTTGATCCTCGACACGCAAAGATTTCCTTGAGAACCTTGGTATTTTTATTTACTAGTTTATAAATATGTATCTTTTGTAATTTGTATGATTATATGTGCATTTAAAGGAGGTTTTTTTTATAATCTTTTTGTTTGATCTGCATATAGATCACTCCATTGTAGAAAGTTTTGGTGGAGAAGGATTGGCTTGCATTACATCAAGATTTTATCCAGTATTGGCAGTTGGAGAACAGGCACATCTTTTTGCATTCAACAACGGCACTCAGAGTTTGAGTATTTCAAGTTTAAGTGCTTGGAGTATGAAAAAAGCTCAAATTGTCTTAATTCCGCAAGGAAAAGAAGAAAGCCTATAAAATAAACGAACCCGTGTATGGTGTCTCAGATCCATTAATAAAAACTCGATAGTGCTAAGTACGAATCGAGGACTAAAGTGTGTTCTGGAAAATTTTGTAATGAAAATTTTGGTTTTGTTATTGATATTTGGTTGCTATTTATGCATGATTACAAGGATCCTATTCCAGGCAGATCAGTGACAAATCCAACACTTTTAGTCAGGGGACACAAAAAAAAAACCTGATGTAAAAATAAACTTTACTTAACTTGTAAACAATAAACTTCATTAAAATACGTATTAATACAATTGTCCTCAACGTGATTTCATCTTTTGAAAAGGGTCGTGCAAAATTATCTTTACGATCTTCACTGCCAAAAAAAATAATCTCTCAACAGTTGCGGTTGCAACATGGAAAAAAGTAAAGAACATAAATTACACGTGACGATTCATAATAAATCAAGTGATAACCGACAAGTGCTCCCAATTTCAATAGGTTATAGATGACTAATGTTTGAGAACAATTTAAATCAATAAAAGTATAAAATCCAATAATCAATTAAGAATATATAAGTTGTTCTTAATAATTAAACCTCAGACCTTTTGAATTGAATTTGAAGATAAATAAGAAGAATTTTTTTTGTAGTTCTTGTTTTGAAGATAAATAAGAAGAATTTTTTTTGCAGTTCTTGTTTTGAAGATAAATTAAATTTTTTTTTTTGCAGTTCTTGTTGATGAAACTTTCAACTATCAAAACTTTCGAAGGGGGTCCTACAAAGGAGAATATTGGATCTCAATTTTCAATACAAATTCAAAATTCTATTCATTTACAATCAAGGACTAAAAAAAATCAAAACTATAAAATATAATAAACCTATAAAATATGTGTTGGACTAGAATACGGAAGAGCAAGGGCGCTTTCTTGAGGGCCTGTTAAGGTTTCCAAAAAAATGTGTAGGGTTCCAAATGAATTTTCAAACCAGTTAACACTAATGTTGTTTTCTTGAGGGCTGTGTCATGGTGTGTGTGTGTTTGATTGTGAACTGTGTGTGTGAGTGAATGTGATGCATGTATGTGTGTGTGTAGTATGTGTGATGCAGGTGAATCATGTGTCTTGGGAGTGTGTATATTGTGGGTTATATGTGCATGTATATTATTTTTAGGGGAAAATAATCCAAAATTAATTTAAATGTATTCTCCTAATCCATACCTCAATTGTGGGTTATATGTGCATGTATATTATTTTTAGGGAAAATAATCCAAAATTAATTTAAATGTATTCTCCTAATCCATACCTCAAAAATGATTTACTCAAACAGTTATTAGTTAAAATGATTGTAACTAAAATGATTTTAACGATTTAACAGATTTTGAGTATGTATTAGTGTATTTTATAAACTATAACCGCTACGTCTAGTTCGGAGTCACTGGTTTAGACAGTGAACTTTAAGATTAGATAAATTATAATAAAACTAACCATAAAAACACGAGAATTAGGTTTACATAAATTTTGTGGACGATTCGATTTGTGGATTTTCGCTTTAACTTGTTAAACTAAGGTACGAATTCTTTGGTCTTATCATCATAGTATAATTTGTATTCGCTACTTCGTAGTACGGATTTTGTCACCTTTGATCAAGGTCTTAATTATGTAATTTTGATACATTTTTAGTCTTTTGGAAATTGACTGCTAGCTCTATTTCCGTTTGTATTATATGTTTTGATTATTAGTATGTTATAACATGTGATAGACCTCAGACTTTTATTCGTGGTCGCATGTTTTTGTTAGTGTTATTTTAGTTGCTTGCAAATTATTGAAGTGGCCTTAGATTTTGTACTCTGTCATCCAACATATATGACTTGTTGTTTGGTGGTCAATGGCATGGCACTCAGCGTGACAGTGCGTAACAAAAGTTCACGACGTCTCGAGTTCGTATTTTAAGGATTGAGTGTTTGCATAAGATTGATTGTATGTGTGATTGTGATTTTAATACAGATACATGTTTCAACCAAAATAGTATTTAAAGCATAAAATGGATCAAGTATGAACTCACGGGTTGTGAAGATTTTCCATAAAGTGTGAGCGAGCGGTTTGAAGGACGGAACACCGAAGTTACCCTAAAGAGTAAATAAAGGTGTGTAAGTATATGATTTGGGATTTGGAAAGCAACTGGAACTTACACGTACGGAATTTGTGAAATGTTTTATGTCTCATAATTGATAAAATTGCTCAAGTTACCAGGGGCGGATTTAGCCTTATGGGAGGTAGCACCCGCTACCCCTCAACTTTAACAATGAAGTGTAAACGGTATATTTTTTACGTTTTTTCGTATTTCGTTACCCGTAAAAAAAATTACGCTACCCCTTCAATAATCACCCTAGTTAAAAGAAAAACAAACAAAGAGAAGTGATGGCAATCGGTTCGGTAACGGCTATAAAATTAAAACTCTAAATAAAACGGATAGATCTAACGGTCTCTTGTGATACAGAAACACCACACAAGAAAACGATTAGGCAAACCAAACGAGAATCAAGATACAGATACACCACTTGATTATAATCTAGTCTCCAAGAACACCATTCAAGTTGCCACACTTGAACTAGCATGGAATATTAATTCAACTCAAAATCCATTGAGAAAAATTAACCAATAAAACTTTCAGTCATAAAACTCACTGCCCTTTTTGTTCCTCTGGTTCTTCTTTTTAAACTAACAATTACAAGAGTTCCCTAAAAACTAATAACTACCCACTAACTCCACTAACCTAAATAAAACATAAAAACTAACTTTGAAAGTCAAATAAATTAAACTAAATTTAGAATAAAAATTGCATGTAAAATTAAAATTGGAAGTGCAACTTGCTTGCTAGACTACGTAGGTTGAATGGAAGCCTGCTTCAAGTAGGACCCAGACCCGGTTCCATCCGAACACAATGAACGTTGGCTCGGGAGATGGCTATCATTCTCTCCGTCTTTGAGAAAGTTTGTCCTCAAACATGGGACATGAGCAAACGGTGGCGGCTTGGGAGGTATTTCCGGTGGGTATCCGATGGTACATAGCTTGAAATGAGACTGTGGCCCATTCTTTATAGTGTTCATGACTTCAGTTAAGCTCCAATTCTGCATTGGTTTTCCTACATCGATCTTGTTGATCTGTTCTAATGAATCTATGAAAGGATCATGTGACGAACGAACAAGGGTTAGTGCAAATTCTAGAACTACACATTGGTCATCACCTTTGGTCGATGCTTTCTTTGCTTGGCTTGTTGGTGTAGGACTTGGTTCTGAACTACCTTTGCCATTGAATGCTTGTATATTGTTTTCAAAACTAGGAACCAAAGCATCAACATGACTGATAGGAACCGCTAATTGATCTTCTCCTTTACTCAAATCCCGAATTATGGGTGCTTTATCTTCTTGATCCGTGGTTCCGTCAAGAGCTCGTCTCACAAACGAACACTCTTGTTCATCTGGGATAATCCCATCTTCATCGTACTGAGGCTCCTCATCATGATGTGCAAAAGAGAACTCTTTGGAGCTTTCGAACTCATAAAACTCAGATTTTTCGAGAAAAGTAATGAACATTTTTTTTAAATCTGCAAACTGCCTTCAAAAGTTTTTTTTTTTTTTTTTTGGTTTTCTTTGAAGGTTGATAACAAGAATGAGGCAAGAAATTTTGGTGAGGAAATTTCGGCTCTGATACCAAATGATAGCAATCGGTTCGGTAACGGCTATAAAATTAAAACTCTAAATAAAACGGATAGATCTAACGGTCTCTTGTGATACAGAAACACCACACAAGAAAACGATTAGGCAAACCAAACGAGAATCAAGATACAGATACACCACTTGATTATATCTAGTCTCCAAGAACACCATTCAAGTTGCCACACTTGAACTAGCATGGAAATATTAATTCAACTCAAAATCCATTGAAAAAATTAACCAATAAAACTTTCAGTCATAAAACTCACTGCCCTTTTTGTTCCTCTGGTTCTTCTTTTTAAACTAACAATTACAAGAGTTCCCTAAAAACTAATAACTACCCACTAACTCCACTAACCTAAATAAAACATAAAAACTAACTTTGAAAGTCAAATAAATTAAACTAAATTTAGAATAAAAATTGCATGTAAAATTAAAATTGGAAGTGCAACTTGCTTGCTAGACTACGTAGGTTGAATGGAAGCCTGCTTCAAGTAGGACCCGGACCCGTTCCATCCGAACACAATGAACGTTGGCTCGGGAGATGGCTATCATTCTCTCCGTCTTTGAGAAAGTTTGTCCTCAAACATGGGACATGAGCATACGGTGGCGGCTTGGGAGGTATTTCCGGTGGGTATCCGATGGTACATAGCTTGAAATGAGACTGTGGCCCATTCTTTATAGTGTTCATGACTTCAGTTAAGCTCCAATTCTGCATTGGTTTTCCTACATCGATCTTGTTGATCTGTTCTAATGAATCTATGAAAGGATCATGTGACGAACGAACAAGGGTTAGTGCAAATTCTAGAACTACACATTGGTCATCACCTTTGGTCGATGCTTTCTTTGCTTGGCTTGTTGGTGTAGGACTTGGTTCTGAACTACCTTTGCCATTGAATGCTTGTATATTGTTTTCAAAACTAGGAACCAAAGCATCAACATGACTGATAGGAACCGCTAATTGATCTTCTCCTTTACTCAAATCCCGAATTATGGGTGCTTTATCTTCTTGATCCGTGGTTCCGTCAAGAGCTCGTCTCACAAACGAACACTCTTGTTCATCTGGGATAATCCCATCTTCATCGTACTGAGGCTCCTCATCATGATGTGCAAAAGAGAACTCTTTGGAGCTTTCGAACTCATAAAACTCAGATTTTTCGAGAAAAGTAATGAACATTTTTTTTTAAATCTGCAAACTGCCTTCAAAAGTTTTTTTTTTTTTTTTTGGTTTTCTTTGAAGGTTGATAACAAGAATGAGGCAAGAAATTTTGGTGAGGAAATTTCGGCTCTGATACCAAATGATAGCAATCGGTTCGGTAACGGCTATAAAATTAAAACTCTAAATAAAACGGATAGATCTAACGGTCTCTTGTGATACAGAAACACCACACAAGAAAACGATTAGGGCAAACCAAACGAGAATCAAGATACAGATACACCACTTGATTCTAATCTAACTCCAAGAACACCATTCAAGTTGCCACACTTGAACTAGCATGGAAATATTAATTCAACTCAAAATCCATTGAAAAAAATTAACCGATAAAACTTTCATTCATAAAACTCACTGCCCTTTTTGTTCCTCTGGTTCTTCTTTTTAAACTAACAATTACAAGAGTTCCCTAAAAACTAATAACTACCCACTAACTCCACTAACCTAAATAAAACATAAAAACTAACTTTGAAAGTCAAATAAATTAAACTAAATTTAGAATAAAAATTGCATGTAAATTAAAATTGGAAGTGCAACTTGCCTTGCTAGACTACGTAGGTTGAATGGAAGCCTGCTCATAGACCGGACCCGTTTCCATCCGAACACAATGAACGTTGGCTCGGGAGATGGCTATCATTCTCTCCGTCTTTGAGAAAGTTTGTCCTCAAACTTGGGACATGAGCATACGGTGGCGGCTTGGGAGGTATTTCCGGTGGGTATCCGATGGTACATAGCTTGAAATGAGACTGTGGCCCATTCTTTATAGTGTTCATGACTTCAGTTAAGCTCCAATTATGCATTGGTTTTCCTACATCGATCTTGTTGATCTGTTCTAATGAATCTATGAAAGGATCATGTGACGAACGAACAAGGGTTAGTGCAAATTCTAGAACTACACATTGGGCATCACCTTTGGTCGATGCTTTCTTTGCTTGGCTAGTTGGTGTAGGCTTGGTTCTGAACTACCTTTACCATTGAATGCTTGTATATTGTTTTCAAAACTAGGAACCAAAGCATCAACATGACTGGTAGGAACCGCTGATTGATCTTCTCCTTTACTCAAATCCCGAATTATGGGTGCTTTATCTTCTTGATCCGTGGTTCCGTCAAGAGCTCGTCTCACAAACGAACACTCTTGTTCATCTGGGATAATCCCATCTTCATCGTACTGAGGCTCCTCATCATGATGTGCAAAAGAGAACTCTTTGGAGCTTTTGAACTCGTAAAACTCAGATTTTTCGAGAAAAGTAATGAACATTTTTTTTAAATCTGCAAACTGCCTTCAAAAGTTTTTTTTTTTTGTTTTTTTGGTTTTCTTTGAAGGTTGATAACAAGAATGAGGCAAGAAATTTTGGTGAGGAAATTTCGGCTCTGATACCAAATGATAGCAATCAGTTCGGTAACGGCTATAAAATTAAAACTCTAAATAAAACGGATAGATCTAACGGTCTCTTGTGATTCAGAAACACCACACAAGAAAACGATTAGGGCAAACCAAACGAGAATCAAGATACAGATACACCACTTGATTCTAATCTAAACTCCAAGAACACCATTCAAGTTGCCACACTTGAACTAGCATGGAAATATTAATTCAATTCAAAATCCATTAAGAAAAATTAACCAATAAAACTTTCATTCATAAAACTCACTGCCCTTTTTGTTCCTCTGGTTCTTCTTTTTAAACTAACAATTACAAGAGTTCCCTAAAAAACTAATAACTACCCACTAACTCCACTAACCTAAATAAAACATAAAAACTAACTTTGAAAGTCAAATAAATTAAACTAAATTTAGAATAAAAATTGCATGTAAATTAAAATTGGAAGTGCAACTTCCTTGCTAGACTACGTAGGTTGAATGGAAGCCTGCTTCAAGTAGGACCCGGACCTGGTTCCATCCAAACACAATGAACGTTGGCTCGGAGATGGCTATCAAGAAGGTATGGTGACCGTGACATAATTTTCCGGTGGATGCGTGGTGGACTGGTAGTTCAGCCTTGAGCGAGGATTCTGTTTTAGGTTTGGATGATGAACAAGTTTGGATGATGAACAAGTGTACGCCACTAATTGTTTTTTGAAATGTTTCTTGGGCTTTGAAGAGTAGTTGGAAATTGAAAATTGAAACAATCAACATCGGCTTAAAAATAATATAAAAATGTCAAATAAGACTTTTTTTTAAATGTCGTTTTCATTAAAACTAGCAAGGAGCTAGAAAGGAAAATTTACATGATGTTCCCAATCTAAGGAAGGAATTTTTGATCTATTCTTTAACCATAGGAACCCCATAGCCTTGATGTTTTGCAATATTTTCCTTGGATCTTTTCTCCCATCCGCAAAGATGATATCCTTACGTCTTTTCCAAATAACCCAACAAGAGAGGATAATGACATACTGCACAATCTTCTCTCTTTCCTTCGAGCCATGTGTAGACTGTTGAGACGAGATAGATCATTTACACCGAAGGCATAAAGCGGAGTGATTTTACACCATGTGGATATTATCTGCCACACAATTGTAGAGGTGATACAAGCTGTGAACAAATGTTCGAGCGACTCCTCCTTTTCATCACACAATGAACATAAGATGGACGGAATATGAAGATGTCTTTGGTTAAGTTCCACTCTTGTCAGAAACCGGTTCATGTGTGCACGCCAGCCAAATATATTCACTTTGTGAGGCAACTGGTGATTCCATTCGAATATGTCAACCGATGCACCTTGACCCGAGCCGATCAACCAATTTCTTTATGCCAGGCAAATAAGACTTTTATTATTTACTAGGTTATAACCTCGTGTTTTACACGGGTTTAAATATATAAAAAATCAAATAATTAGTGATTAAGGTTTGAGAATTATAAAACAATATCCTTTAGACGCTTTTCAAATATCCGAATAATTTTTATTATATGTTCAGTTAATTATATTTTATAAAGTTGGTTATATTTACTAAAGATATTATTTTTATATTGTTATTCAATTCTGATTAACATTAAATATCTTTAAACTATTCACTATTTCTTAAATAAGATTGATTATAGATATTTACTAAACTTATTTTATTAATAAATAAATAGCTTCGAATATTTAATATTTAATTCTTATTATAATAAACAATTCAATTTTTTTTTACAAATAAATAAATTAGATTTGTTTCTTCTAAACCATATCCTTATATTAATTTAATTTCTTATAGTTGAGGTAGCATAAGAAATTGTCATGTGGCATTTAGTGGAATTCTTTTTTTTTAACGAACAACGAATATTATACAAGTATGACCATCCAGGTAAACCCATTGACGAATAGCCACCAACGCCATGCGAAAGCAGACAACCTTGGTGACAAGGCCCATCTTAGATTACATAGATTTAGATTAGATTGATTTTATAAATTAACATTTGGTTTTTATATACTGATTATTTAACAATTATGTAAATTAGTTAAATAAGATTATAATAGCTATATGATGTGATGAATAGCAAATGTAATAAAATGTATACATAAGAAATAAAAGGAATAATGGATTTTAATAATTCAAACTTTTAGTCGTTGGCCTGCAACGGTCCCAACTTAAAAAATAACCGGTGGTGGTCCCAACTTTTCACATATTGTAAACAAATGGACTTTTACTAAAAAAAAAACTTAATTTCTTTTTGTCTCTTTATCTTTTTCATCACACAACAAACATAAGATGGACGGAATATGCAGATGTCTTTGGTTAAGTTCCACTCTTGTCGGAAACACGTTTCATGTGTGCACGCCAGCCAAATATATTCACTTTGTGAGGCAACTGGTGATTCCATTCGAATATGTCAACCGATGCACCTTGACCGGAGCCGATCAACCAATTTCTTTATGCCAGGCAAATAAGACTTTTATTATTTACTAGGTTATAACCTCGTGTTTTACACGGGTTAAATATATAAAAAATCAAATAATTAGTGATTAAGGTTTGAGAATTATAAAACAATATCCTTTAGACGGTTTTCAAATATCCGAATAATTATTATTATATGTTCAGTTAATTATATTTTATAAAGTTGTTTATATTTACTAAAGATATTATTTTTATATTGTTATTCAATTCTGATTAACATTAAATATCTTTAAACTATTCACTATTTCTTAAATAAGATTGATTATAGATATTTACTAAACTTATTTTATTAATAAATAAATAGCTTCGAATATTTAATATTTAATTCTTATTATAATAAACAATTCAATTTTTTTTACAAATAAATAAATTAGATTTGTTTCTTCTAAACCATATCCTTATATTAATTTAATTTCTTATAGTTGAGGTAGCATAAGAAATTGTCATGTGGCATTTAGTGGAATTCTTTTTTTTTAACGAACAACGAATATTATACAAGTATGACCATCCAGGTAAACCCATTGACGAATAGCCACCAACGCCATGCGAAATCAGACAACCTTGGTGACCAGGCCCATCTTAGATTACATAGATTTAGATTAGATTGATTTTATAAATTAACATTTGGTTTTTATATACTGATTATTTAACAATTATGTAAATTAGTTAAATAAGATTATAATAGCTATATGATGTGATGAATAGCAAATGTAATAAAATGTATACATAAGAAATAAAAGGAATAATGGATTTTAATAATTCAAACTTTTAGTCGTTGGCCGGCAACGGTCCCAACTTCAAAAATAACCGGTGGTGGTCCCAACTTTTCACATATTGTAAACAAATGGACTTTTACTAAAAAAAACTTAATTTCTTTTTGTCTCTTTTTCTTTTTCATCACACAACGAACATAAGATGGACGGAATATGAAGATGTCTTTGGTTAAGTTCCACTCTTGTCGGAAACCGTTTCATGTGTGCACGCCAGCCAAATATAATCACTTTGTGAGGCATATAATCACTTTGTGAGGCAACTGGTGATTCCATTCGAATATGTCAACCGATGCACCTTGACCCGTGCCGATCAACCAATTTCTTTATGCCAGGCAAATAAGACTTTTATTATTTACTAGGTTATAACCTCGTGTTTTACACGTGTTAAATATATAAAAAATCAAATAATTAGTGATTAAGGTTTGAGAATTATAAAACAATATCCTTTAGACGCTTTTCAAATATCCGAATAATTTTTCTTATATGTTCAGTTAATTATATTTTATAAAGTTGTTTATATTTACTAAAGATATTATTTTTATATTGTTATTCAATTCTGATTAACATTAAATATCTTTAAACTATTCACTATTTCTTAAATAAGATTGATTATAGATATTTACTAAACTTATTTTATTAATAAATAAATAGCTTCGAATATTTAATATTTAATTCTTATTATAATAAACAATTCAATTTTTTTTACAAATAAATAAATTAGATTGTTTCTTCTAAACCATATCCTTATATTAATTTAATTTCTTATAGTTGAGGTAGCATAAGAAATTGTCATGTGGCATTTAGTGGAATTCTTTTTTTTAACGAACAACGAATATTATACAAGTATGACCATCCAGGTAAACCCATTGACGAATAGCCACCAACGCCATGCGAAATCAGACAACCTTGGTGACCAGGCCCATCTTAGATTACATAGATTTAGATTAGATTGATTTTATAAATTAACATTTGGTTTTTATATACTGATTTATTTAACAATTATGTAAATTAGTTAAATAAGATTATAATAGCTATATGATGTGATGAATAGCAAATGTAATAAAATGTATACATAAGAAAAAAAGGAATAATGGATTTTAATAATTCAAACTTTTAGTCGTTGGCCGCAACGGTCCCAACTTCAAAAATAACCGGTGGTGGTCCCAACTTTTCACATATTGTAAACAAATGGACTTTTACTAAAAAAAACTTAATTTCTTTTTGTCTCTTTTTCTTTTTCATCACACAACGAACATAAGATGGACGGAATATGAAGATGTCTTTGGTTAAGTTCCACTCTTGTCGGAAACCGTTTCATGTGTGCACGCCAGCCAAATATAATCACTTTGTGAGGCATATAATCACTTTGTGAGGCAACTGGTGATTCCATTCGAATATGTCAACCGATGCACCTTGACCCGTGCCGATCAACCAATTTCTTTATGCCAGGCAAATAAGACTTTTATTATTTACTAGGTTATAACCTCGTGTTTTACACGTGTTAAATATATAAAAAATCAAATAATTAGTGATTAAGGTTGAGAATTATAAAACAATATCCTTTAGACGCTTTTCAAATATCCGAATAATTTTTCTTTAATGTTCAGTTAATTATATTTTTATAACGTTGTTTATATTTACTAAAGATATTATTTTTATATTGTTATTCAATTCTGATTAACATTAAATATCTTTAAACTATTCACTATTTCTTAAATAAGATTGATTATAGATATTTACTAAACTTATTTTATTAATAAATAAATAGCTTCGAATATTTAATATTTAATTCTTATTACAATAAACAATTAAATTTTTTTACAAATAAATAAATTAGATTTGTTTCTTCTAAACCATATCCTTATATTAATTTAATTTCTTATAGTTGAGGTAGCATAAGAAATTGTCATGTGGCATTTAGTGGAATTCTTTTTTTTAACGAACAACGAATATTATACAAGTATGACCATCCAGGCAAACCCATTGACGAATAGCCACCAACGCCATGCGAAAGCAGACAACCTTGGTGACCAGGCCCATCTTAGATTACATAGATTTAGATTAGATTGATTTTATAAATTAACATTTGGTTTTTATATACTGATTATTTAACAATTATGTAAATTAGTTAAATAAGATTATAATACCTATATGATGTGATGAATAGCAAATGTAATAAAATGTATACATAAGAAATAAAAGGAATAATGATTTTAATAATTCAAACTTTTAGTCGTTGGCCGGCAACGGTCTCAACTTCAAAAATAACCGCCGGTGGTCCCAACTTTTCACATATCGTAAACAAATGGACTTTTACTAAAAAAAAACTTAATTTCTTTTTGTCTCTTTATCTTTTTCATCACACAACGAACATAAGATGGACGGAATATGAAGATGTCTTTGGTTAAGTTCCACTCTTGTCGGAAACCGGTTCATGTATGCACGCCAGCCAAATATATTCACTTTGTGTGGCAACTGGTGATTCCATTCGAATATGTCAACCGATGCACCTTGACCCGAGCCGATCAACCAATTTCTTTATGCCAGGCAAATAAGACTTTTATTATTTACTAGGTTATAACCTCGTGTTTTACACGGGTTAAATATATAAAAAATCAAATAATTAGTGATTAAGGTTTGAGAATTATAAAACAATATCCTTTAGACGCGTTTCAAATATCCGAATAATTTTTCTTTAATGTTCAGTTAATTATATTTTATAACGTTGTTTTTATTTACTAAAGATATTATTTTTATATTGTTATTCAATTCTGATTAACATTAAATATCTTTAAACTATTCACTATTTCTTAAATAAGATTGATTATAGATATTACTAAACTTATTTTATTAATAAATAAATAGCTTCGAATATTTAATATTTAATTCTTATTATAATAAACAATTCATTTTTTTTACAAATAAATAAATTAGATTTGTTTCTTCTAAACCATATCCTTATATTAATTTAATTTCTTATAGTTGAGGTAGCATAAGAAATTGTCATGTGGCATTTAGTGGAATTCTTTTTTTTAACGAACAACGAATATTATACAAGTATGACCATCCAGGCAAACCCATTGACGAATAGCCACCAACGCCATGCGAAAGCAGACAACCTTGGTGACCAGGCCCATCTTAGATTACATAGATTTAGATTAGATTGATTTTATAAATTAACATTTGGTTTTTATATACTGATTATTTAACAGTTATGTAAATTAGTTAAATAAGATTATAATAGCTATAATGATGTGATGAATAGCAAATGTAATAAAATGTATACATAAGAAATAAAAGGAATAATGGATTTTAATAATTCAAACTTTTAGTCGTTGGCCGGCAACGTTCCCAACTTCAAAAATAACCGGTGGTGGTCCCAACTTTTCACATATTGTAAACAAATGGACTTTTACTAAAAAAAACTTAATTTCTTTTTGTCTCTTTATCTTTTTCATCACACAACGAACATAAGATGGACGGAATATGAAGATGTCTTTGGTTAAGTTCCACTCTTGTCGGAAACGTTCATGTGTGCACGCCAGCCAAATATATTCACTTTGTGAGGCAACTGGTGATTCCATTCGAATATGTCAACCGATGCACCTTGACCCGAGCCGATCAACCAATTTCTTTATGCCAGGCAAATAAGACTTTTATTATTTACTAGGTTATAACCTCGTGTTTTACACGGGTTAAATATATAAAAAATCAAATAATTAGTGATTAAGGTTTGAGAATTATAAAACAATATCCTTTAGACGCTTTTCAAATATCCGAATAATTTTTATTATATGTTCAGTTAATTATATTTTATAAAGTTGGTTTATATTTACTAAAGATATTATTTTTATTTGTTATTCAATTCTGATTGACATTAAATATCTTTAAACTATTCACTATTTCTTAAATAAGATTGATTATAGATATTTACTAAACTTATTTTATTAATAAATAAATAGCTTCGAATATTTAATATTTAATTCTTATTATAATAAACAATTCAATTTTTTTTACAAATAAATAAATTAGATTTGTTTCTTCTAAACCATATCCTTATATTAATTTAATTTCTTATAGTTGAGGTAGCATAAGAAATTGTCATGTGCCATTTAGTGGAATTCTTTTTTTTAACGAACAACGAATATTATACAAGTATGACCATCCAGGCAAACCCATTGACAAATAGCCACCAACGCCATGCGAAAGCAGACAACCTTGGTGACCAGGCCCATCTTAGATTACATAGATTTAGATTAGATTGATTTTATAAATTAACATTTGGTTTTTATATACTGATTATTTAACAATTATGTAAATTAGTTAAATAAGATTATAATAGCTATATGATGTGATGAATAGCAAATGTAATAAAATGTATAGATAAGAAATAAAAGGAATAATGGATTTTAATAATTCAAATTTTTAGTCGTTGGCCGGCAACGGTCCCAACTTAAAAAGTAACCGGTGGTGGTCCCAACTTTTCACATATTGTAAACAAATGGACTTTTACTAAAAAAACTTAATTTCTTTTTGTCTCTTTATCTTTTTCGGTTTAGTAAAGATCCATTGGTTTACATTATACGAAAAAGTTGCCGAAAAGGATAAGGAGATAAAAAGAAATTAAGGTTTTTTTAGTAAAAGTCCATTGTTTTACAATATACGAAAAGTTGGGACCACCACTGGTTATTTTTTAAGTTGGGATTATTTCTGGCCAATGAAAGTTTAGATTATTAAAATCCATTATTCCAAAATAAAATACACTGAACCTTTTTTTTAAACAAAAGAGAGATTTCTATGCTATGTATGTTCTGTGCATTGATTTTCATTAGTAGATCATGCCATTGAATAATAATTCATAACGTTTGCTCGATTATTTGATGTATATTCAAATTAATTGATAATGATAATATTATCTACGAAATATTAGGATTGGGGTAGTATAAGAAATTGACATGTGACAGATAGTGGAATCCTTTATTAGAGTTTAGATTATTAGATTAGATACAAATAAGGATAAAGATAAGTGCATGGGAGGCTTAGATGGTGTGTGGGGAGGACTTTCGCACAAGGCCTGTGATTTCGCGGGGCATATGTTATTAAAAAAATCCGATATATATATATGTTAATTTTTTTAAAGTAAATTTTAAACTTTAGAATTTAGCCCACTAGGTTAATTGAGCCAATTACTAATTGAAAACGAAGTCTTATAAAATATAAACTGTGAAGAGTTGATCCACCAATTTGCTATGAAGAATGCCAGGAAGCTTCACGAATCATTGGTTAGCTATTAGCTTATTAGTTATTACGGTATGTAATTCATTCGAATACTATAATTTTCTCATTTTTCGTAATTGCATTGTTTATCGAATAATACGATTTTGTCATTTTCGTAATTGCATTGTTTATCGTTAAGGCATAAGTGTACATGTTTCGAGCTCGAACATGGTACCTGAATTCTCAGAGACGCCACTGGATAAGTGATATTTATATAGTACTTACTAATAATTAATAATACTAAAAGAAATATGTATAAACAAATATAAATAAAATTTATGAGGTTGAACGAGAGAATACCATGTACCATTCTTTGGAGTCTTTTATTATAAGTTAGATTTATTCTTATTAAGTATTAAAATTTCTAAATCCTTTAGTTTAGTTTCGTAACAGTTTTATTTTATATAATTGTTTTATTCTTACTGGTTCTGTTTGCTATGTTAGTTAAATTAATGTAGATAATTATTTTTTTTATAATAAAATTTTCAATTTTCAATAAAAAACTTAAAACCAATATTAATCAATAAAGTTTAGCTCATCATTAGCAACATAAAATCATTATACTGGTCATAGTACATCCATTGAAAGACATAAATAAATACATTTTGTGTAGATAAATTACTTTGCGACCCTTCAAGTATAAAAGTCAGGTTCCGTAACTGTTTTTATTGAAAGCCACAACATAAATTTATGATCAAAAACTCACTAATAAATGGTTAAAAGCCCATTCTAATTAAAACTCAATAGTCCACATAAACACAAATATTAAAAGCCCAAATGACTTTGGGTTCTTTTGATTTTCGAACGGGAACAAACCAATACCTTTCCTTCGGTTTACCGGATATTGAAGTTAGCACTGATTTTACCTTTTGCAACCTTAACCCATGACAGATGATTTTTTTTCTTTTTAAATATGAAGCTTACCAAGACAGATTCACACAATTGAATGGGTGAGGAGTATTTGAACAATGATCCAATTTGTACGATCAAAAGAAAACTTTTGATAAAGTAAAAGAAGAGGATGTATTTGCTCGATTTCAAACTTTCAAAAAGCGAAGAGGAGAAATCTATTAGATGTGTGTTTAACTTTATTCATTATCTTGTTTTTACTTTTGTTTTGTTTACATTGTATAAAAGCACGATAAATTTTTTTAAAGGTTACCCCTACAATTTTAGTCTAAATCCGCCACTGCAAGTTACTATGTTTTTCATTTTCTGATTATGCATGAAGGGTAATAAGAAGAGTAAATTGCAGTTTTGGTCCCTGTGGTTTAAAAGGGAAAAATAATATTACTTTACTATTTGATATTAAAAGACGATTTTACCCTTCACTTAATGACATTAATGGGTTGTTATTAGTTTGGTGGACTAAAATTGCAAATATTAGAAACCTAAGTGTGCTTTTAGCAAGACTTTACGTTTTTATAATATATAGCAATTTGGTATAAACCACACATAGACCAAAACAACAATTTACGCCCATGGCATTATAGCCTAGTGGCAACATCAGAATTCACAACTCATTCTCGACCGAGAAGAGACGCCTCCGTCCAACCTCCATAGTCTTGAATACTCCTTCCATCCAAGCATGATAGTTGATTTATAAGTCGGAACTCAATCCCAGGATGGTGAAATAGACTCAGCCTATGTTGGCCTTATACATCCGTAATTATTCCTAAATAATAGGGCCACGGCCGTAACGTTGGGCAGAAAGCCGAGGATTTCGACGAGCCCCTTCCCTTTAACCTGAACATGAAATAAGGCTTAGGGACTAATTTGTCCTGGGTTCGATTCCCAAAAGGCAGTTTTTCCTAAATTTATTAGGTTTTCTCCTGAATTGTGTGTATGAGCATTATAGTCTAACTAAGATAAATATGATCGGGTGATTCCACTAGTGACATGATGATACTCCAGTAGTCCGTCAATGATCCAAATTTACCGTTAAAAATATCTATTATGACATATAACCCATTAGTTGATTATCCATTTAAAAAATACATTTGTTTTCACCTCTTTTTTACACATATCAATATGCAGTGTGTTTGATTAATCAAAATCTTCCTATACTAATAAAAAAAAAAACTTTTGGACACGTGTCACTTTCTGGTGCTATCTCACCTTATTTTCCTATTTATCTCTCATATGAAATAATAATAATAATAATAATAATAATAATAATAATAATAATATAATAATAATAATAAAAATAAATAATAATATAATTTAAACAAAAATGTTAGATAAGAATAAACATTTGTTTTTATTATGATCATATTAGATAATAATAATTCTAAACAAAAAAATTAGATAAGAATATAACCGTTTATTTTTATTATGATCATATTAAATAATAATATTAATTTTAAACAAAAAATTAGTTAAGAATACATCTTTCCATACTAATAAATGAAAATCTTTTTGGACACGTGTCACTTTCTTATGCTTTCTCACCTTATTTTTCTATTTATCTCTAATGTTAAATAAAAATAATAATTTTAAACTAAAAATTAGATAAAAATAAATATTAATATGATAAAATAAATAAAGTTAGAGATTTCAAACTTAATGATTATCTACAACTAATACATGTGTAGATTAGACAATATAATTAAATCTTTGTATATATTAAAATCTTATACAAGGCATGTATAAACACATATCCATAACAATTGTGAAAAAAATAGTCTTTTTATATTGATAATATTAAAGAGATTGGTGATTCAAGAATATAAACGTTTATTGTCTTTTTATATTGAAATTATGCTAAATTAGGAATCAAAGGTTTTAGTTTGACATATACTTAATAATTGTATTATTGTTTTTTCACTAGAACTAAATAATTATTCTAGGTCGGGCATATGCTTTATCAAATTGTAAGTGTTTTTACACCCATCAGTATAATGATTTGAACTAACTATTATAATCGCACAATTATTTCAAATGTCAAATCTAACAAACTTAGTTTCACCTTTGTAATGTTAGGTGTACTATTATAATTGGTTTAAACCTATCATTAATCACACATTGCATCAACATGTAGATTGAACACTCTTTTTAAATATAACAATTCTATACTACATTCAAAGAGAATTTAATTCTCCGTTTTACGATATAATTCATAAAAAAATGATGAAATATATAAAACATGGGGATCGATCTCCACCTTTTTGTACCGTAAGCTTTCTTGAATACAAATTTGAGACGAGTGTTTTATGAATGAAATACACAAATAAGCATGAAGGTGCATAAAACTAACTAAAATCATTGTATCTCATCATAATCTGAATGTATCATAAAAACGGGATTCAACCCCATGTAATATATGTGTTTTACACCTAATAATAGATAAAAAAACGAACTAGAATGTGATAATATGTAAATAGTACATCAAGGTTCATTTTTAAAAGATAAATGTTGACGACTGTATGTGTTAACATATGACATTATATTTTATTCAACACGTGCAATATACGAGTTTTTTAAAGATATATCTTTTTTATTATTTATTATATAAAATTACATTTAAGTAAAATAAAAAAAACAAAGTAAAATTACATATTACGTAAATAGTACATCAATGTTCATTTTTAAAAGATAAATCTTGATAACTATTGTGTAACACCTCGTAAAAACTCGTCCTATAAAATTCCGACACATGTCCCGCTGATTCTCGTACGCCACGTGTTAAAAGAGAGGGACCAAAAGCGTCATTATGTTATTTTATAACCTATGAATGACAATTTACTAATTAAGGGACTAAAAGTGTCAACATGCTCAAACTAAGCCTCTGAGTGACCTTTTAACGAACCCAGAGCGTCATGATGTTCGGTCATACTCCCGGATGTGCCTAAGATTGGCCATTAGAGGTTTTCATACCTTATACTAACATTATATATTAAATAAGAAAATAAAGTGCTTAAAAATGTCATTTTTGAAAGTTTAATTAAGTATAAAGAAGACAGGGACCAAAGGTGACAAACTGCCAAACTTGTTGCTGGGCCTAGCTGTCTCGCGGGCCGCGACCCGGCTGGGCTGGTCCTCTTGCGGGCTGCCAGCCAGCCCAATCTGCAGAATATATTTTTTTTTCATGCTTGTTCACCAAGCATAGCCTCACAACTTGACACCTATCTCGTTTTGCCACCATTTCACCTGGTTTTGACACCTCCTAGACACTTGTAATCATCCTCATGATGTCCTAAACACATGGCATAATCCTAGTAATCCCCAAACACTATAAATAGAGGTGTTAGTTCACCATTTTCCTTTGCACCTTTCCATTTTTCCTTCTTCTCTCATAATTGGAAGTTCCTGAGTAATTGGGAACATCCTCTGAGTTTTCTTCAGCCCCTAGGACCACTTGTACCTGTTCTATTCGTGGCTAGTTCAGTTTTATAGGCTTTTAAGCCAAAAGTCAAGCGTTATCGTAATAACGCTTTGACTTTCGGTTTGGACCATTTTGGTCCAGCCATTGTTCGAGGCGAACATGGCTACGTGATCGTAATTAGGTAGGTGTTAATCCCTCAAAAGGGCACCTCCTAAAAATCACGTTTGCTTGGTCAATTGACGAGCCAACATATTAATGTTTTAAAAAGTCAACAGGTCAGTTTTTGAAATAATTACGATATGAGTTTAGAAGTGTTCTAAAATATATTTTATCACTTAAACAACTTAGTAATAATTATTAGAACATGTGTAAACATGTTCGGCTCGTCAATTCCAGTTTTAGGGTCGGTACGTAACCGAAAGTCGCGAAGTTTGACTTATGCGCTGACTTTCGATTATGAACCGAATTAGACTAGTATGCTACTGATTTAAGGTCCCGTTATGATCATATTATGATGTAGCATAACCCTCTGAGGTTAAATTACATGATCATAATAGTAATCCGAGTTTTATGCAAGTTTCCGCAAATATGCCATACTTTGACTATTTTGCCATTTTATTTAAAAATGAAATTTTAAACACCAATGAACTTGCAAATGATTTAGGTACTGATATGTTAACATGTTTAACATATTTTGATGTTACAAATCTGACCATAAACCTAGTTTTCATATAATATTGTAACATACGCTTTAAAGTGACCGAAAAGCCCTTTTTGCGCATAGAATGATTTTAAACATAATCTATCATACCAAACTCATTACCTACTGATATAATATCATTATTGGAATATATTGGGATATCATTTCAGTTTATAAACTGAGTTTACGCACAAGATCTTATATTACGCTCTTAAATGACGATAAGCCCTCACGGCACCTAAAATGGTTTTTAATCATGATTTTCATACAAAACCTTTTACATATTGATGTGTTCATAACATCTGTTTTCACAAAACATCGCAAATATCGTCATTTAACGACTTTAATGCCTTTCCGGTGCGTAGTATGGTTTTAAACCATATTTACTAACCAAGACTTGTTACCCACTGATTTTATAACTCATTTAAAATATTTTTACAGCGGGTACATGTTATAAACTCAGAATCCCAAATACGCTTTCGAAACTACGTGTGAAATTACAAAAATGCCCCTTCGGAGCATAGTTTGGTCTTAAACTATAAAACACACATATATTTGATATCCTACTGATATTATATCATAAATAAAGTATTTTCACAGAATGTTTATGGCCGTAACATCATATTATACGCAAGTTCCTTTTATACGTCGCTAAATGACCAAAACGCCCTTATAAGGCATTGTTTGATTTTAAAACCTTAACGGGCATACAAGTTGATATCCTACTGATACTATAACTTGTTTAAAGTATATTGGCATATGGAACTTGTTCATGACTCATCCGGTTACTCGGTGTCGCTTATATGCGTACAGTTAAGCTTATGTAACTAGTTTACGTAATTTAAACGAAACGGGTTTGACCTTATCATTTTTATCTCAAATTTCAGAATGTTAATAGTTTACCCATATTATACAAGTCCTCGTACTTGTCGGGTTTAAACTACATCCTATTCCGGTCGTCGCTTAATCAAGCGTATTGTACCATTTTTTGATACGTTAAGCTAGCCGATCTAAGTCTATGACTTAAATAAGATCCATTAGCATTCTAATTGGTTGTTTATACCATCATTCCAGACTAGAGCCTTCCGGTAAATTGTACCTACATTTACTTAATTGAATACGACTGAGTTATTATAAATCTGCATTATAAGACGAGTGCTAGCTCAGGTAAATATTCTTAACCTATTTCCCTATACGGGCTTGGGATACGGTAAATTATTACGCATGGTCGGATATGAGATTCGGAGACCTATGTGTCGGGAAATTCAAATAACCTGTTTTGATTCGTATTGTTTGACTTAAACATTTGGGGTTAATGCGACCGTGTCCTGGATATCATTGACTCATTTAATTGTAAGTGGCTACGACCTAAGCGCGGGGTGTAGGCATACACCTGACATATGCGAAATGGTTTGAATAAATAATTTTATAACCCAATACGGGTTTACCAAATGTGGGTGTTCCCAATAAGGGAATAATTTAAAATTTTATAACCCAATATGGGTTTTCCCAATAAGGGAATAAGTGGGGTGTCAGTTAATAATGAACCGGCATAGATTCCGGTCCCGATATGTATTGTCAAGTTATGTAAAACTGATAACATGAGATATAGTTTATCCCAAGTATAAAAAGATATTTCGTGCCTTGTGCACCTAAATCAATTTTGAAAAGGTTTTCAAAATGTGTCGGTTGATTGTATTTACAGTGTAAAATTGACGTATTTTCAAAATAGTTAAGTACAGGTACAAATACTTAAATAGGTTGGAAGCTGCTTAGTAGCAACATAAGAGGATCTTGCAAGCCCTTAGATGTGCCCAAAGTCTGTTGAACATCTTTTGTGTATATTTTCGATCCGCATGTGGATCTTTAGTACGAGCCATTGTATTTGATCCTTGAACCTTTCGGCTTGTAATAATATTTTTAAATTCTAGACTTCCGCTGTGCTATTATGTGTTACTTGTATTGTATGGTAATAATGATATCAACATATGTCACGATACTCCCCATCCGGGCCCACCGGGTTATACGTGGAAATCAGGGTGTGACATATTGGCATTATATTTTATTCAACACATGCAATATACGAGTTCTTTAAAGATATATATTTTTTATTATTTATATATAACATTACATTTATACAACCCGTGTAATTAACGGGGTTCTAACCTAGTATTTAACAAAGTAAAAGCTTATAATAAGTAAATGATATATTATTATTATTATTATTCTTTTGAACGGCCAACGAATCCTCCAAATGGGTTACTGGCGAAATTCACCACTCGGGATACACTCGCCTTCGAGCCAGGGAAAACCTCACCTAGGGCCGAAGCCCGTGAACACTCGCCCGAAAGCACGATAGTGCGGTAAGGTAAAACCCGCCCAGTTCAAGGATCGAACTAGTGATCTCCACCTATTCGTCTAGTCTCCCATCATCACCAAGTGATGCATAAAATAGTGGGGAGAGCAGGAATCGAACTTGGGTCCCTTATAAAAAAGTCTCTCCCTTACCACTCCACCACATGTGTTAACACATGACATTATATTTTATTAAACACATGCAATATACGAGTTTTTATAAAGATATATCTTTTTTATTTTTATTATATAAAATTACATTTATGCAAAATAAAAAAAACAAAGTAAAATGTTATAATAAGTAAATAGTACATCGATATTCATTTTTAAAAGATAAATCTTGATGAATGTTTGTATTAATATATGACATTATAAAATATTTTGTTTAACACATGCAATATATGAGTTAAAAAATATATTTATATTATTTATTATATAGAATTATATTCATGCAACCCGTATAATATACAGGGTTTTTAACCTGATAACAACAACCTTGAAAAATATGATTGATTAAATAATTGAAACCAGTTTAAACATAAATCCAAATATCACTATTAGGTCGTTGTATTCTTTATTTGCGCTTAATTTTGTGAGTTGAATTAAAATAACAAAAGAATAATTAAGATGTATAATTCGATTATGTTTTAATTATTCCGGTAAAGATAAATGTAAATTTACATATAGATATTTATAAAAAAATTTACGTCAAACATAATAGTAAATCCAATGCATAATATTTTATTTAATATGATTTTGTTAAAAGTTTATTAAGGAAACGAATATATTTATATTTACAATGTTTAATCTTAATTATTTTTAAACAGTTTTTTTTCTATTTTATTTGATATGGTTTTTTTAAGAGTTTATTAAGGAAACAAATATTTTACAGGGAGAGGATCAAATAGGAATTTTATTTTGGCTAGAAAGGATAGGAAGCAATAGCATTATGACATGTGACAAAATTTAAAATAAAGAGGAAGAGTATTTTAGTAACCGTATCCAATCTTCTTCCTTCTTCTCTCCCAGTAACTTCAAAACCCACCATTTTCAAAACCCACCATCTTCAACCTTTTTCTTCACTTTTTATCTCAATAATCACTACATTATAGTGCGATTTTTGTCACCAATCAACGATTCAAACACCCAATCAACGTGTTTTTCAACTTTTTTGAAGAAACCCAGTTTAATTTCATAGAATATCTCATTTATCCCCTGTGATTTTGAAGCGAATCACTCGATTCGTTCGATTTGGTCGCTGATAGGTGTTTCTAACATTCAAATTTCGTCAATCGGTGAAGAAATCGGCTTCGATCTATGTAAGAAATTTTTGAATTTGCATTTTTACGATCTGGGTTTTTGAATTGAGTCATTGCGTTTTACGATCTTGGCGGGGGTCCGGGGGCAGCGCCCCTGGGAGCAGGGTCCAAGGGGCAGCAGCCCCTGGCTGGGGTCGAGCTGCGTTTTAGAAAAAAAGACATTTTAATCGTTTTCTGGCCATTGCGTTTTAGAAATAAGACATTTTTTTGTGTTTTTGGTGCATTACGTTTTATGTAAAACACATTTTTATGTGTTTTCAGTCCATTGCGTTTTAGGTAAAATACTTTCTTTTGTCTTTTCAGTCCATTGCGTTTTAGAAAAAAAAACATTTTAAGTGTTTTCTGGCCATTGCGTTTTAGAAATAAGACATTTCTTTGTGTTTTTGGGCATTGCTTTTTAGGTAAAACACTTTTTATGTGTTTTCAGTCCATTGCGTTTTAGAAAGTACACTTTCTTTTGTGTTTTTAGGCTATTAGCGTTTTAGAAATAAGACATTTCTTTGTGTTTTCTGGCTATTGCGTTTTATAATTATATCTATCTGGTTGCTAATAAATCTGTCTGATATATTTCTTCAATGCCCACATAAAATAATAGTTATTGAAGTTATTTTTCATCTTTATCAACAATAGTTTCATGCTTCTGCTTCTGTATGCTGAAGGTGGAGTTTGAAGTTGCAGCTGTTGAAGGTTCTTGTGACTGTTTAAACAGCACAAAAAGACAAAATATTATCAGCAGCAATGATACCCTTTGATGATCAGCCATTAGATCTCTCACTTCTGATCATCATAATCAACAAAAGTCTCATGCTTCTGTTTCTGATATAAATATGTTTGCTGATCTTGATGCCAACAGTAACCCAAAATCCAGTTTCTCTTTGTTTTTTTTGTGTGCATTGCGTTTTAAAAAAAAATCATTTTTTACATTTTTTTTCCATTGCGTTTTACGCAACTGGTTTTCGATTTTTTTTCGAAAATATAACAATAGTATACTCGTTTTAAAAATAAAAAAACGCTCGTTTTTTTGGTGCAATTTTTATAAAAAAAAATAATGTCGTATGAAAAGTTATCAACGTTTAAAAAATGGGGGGAATTGGAGGAGAGAGAAACTATTGTCCTGTATTGACTAGAATGTCCTTACACAAACCCACGCGCCTCTTTTCTTCTCTTCAATTTCACTTATTTAATTTTAGCCCTTGATGAAATTAATTGATGGTCAAGATTACTTCCTAGCCAAAGAAGCTTCCTATCGTATTATATTTTACAATGTTTAATCTTAATTTTTTAAACAGTATTTTTAGTTATTAGAAGTTGTGTGGCATTCTTTGACATCCTTTATTAGAAGTTAGATTGGATAATATAGTTATCAACAATTATATATGGATAAACATTATCTTATACTTATCATGTTATCCAAAGAAGTTTTAAGAGTTATAAATTGATTAGATTTCCTACTCTCCTACTCTATACATATCTCTATCGTATCTCACTGCATATACATCACACTTATAAATAAAATGCCACATCAATTCACTTAGAAATAAAATACCACATCATTTTCTTCTTATTATTCTTCTTCCTGTATTGCTGTAGCAAGGAGATAACATCAAAGGGATCATTTTCGCATTTGTTTAGGTGACACCAACTACAAGGTACGTAGGAGACAAAGTCTTTGTACACTGTATATCTATTATAATATTGCACGGTCATTAGCCCCCCATATATACATTACTACTCTTTCGACAACTTCTTTCATATTTCAAACTTCAAAGCATTAATTATCACACAAACCGACTATGCATATTTTCTATAAACTAGTTGATCAACTGGGACCGACCAAAAGTTTAATGACTTTTATTATTTCCTGCAGATCTCAACTTGATGCTCACGTCCCACCACAGTTGACCAAAACTTCACATGAGTAGTTCATGATGAAAATTTATGGGTTTTGTGTATTCTCCTTTTGTTATTTCCTGATTACTAATGGAGTTAAGGTTGCTGCTTTCAAGGATCACAGATTGCGAACGAATGTTTCACAGCCTTACCGGACAGCTTATCATTTCCAGCCTTCCAAAAACTGGATGAATGGTACAGTTTTTTTGGTTGAAACCGGTTTTTGTACTTGTTGGTAGTTTATGTCAGGGTTGTGATAAACGTACCCACCCTTTTCATTAGTAATATAACCCCTTTTCGTACTAAAAGTTAAAAGTCCATTGATGTGATGTTTTTAGATATGGGGTACGTTTAGTCAATCCTTATGTTACAGAGTGGATTAACATTTAACGTATGTGTTTTGTTTCATGATCTATTGTTTGATGATTGGTCTGCATGATTAAATGGCTGCTGATGGAATTTGCAGATCCTAACGGTAAATATACAATCTCTTATACACTTCAATTAGGTTTCTAGATTGGAAATTTGCCTTTTTTGATGAAAAAATGACACAAGATTTGGTGCATTAATGCAGGACCAGTATATTACAAGGGGTTTATCATTTGTTCTATCAATACAATCCATATGGTCCACTATGGGGTAACATGTCATGGGGTCATGCTATATCATATGATCTTGTTAACTGGGTACATCTAGATATTGCTCTTTTAGAAAATGAGCCTTATGATATCAATGGGTGCTTTTCTGGGTCGACAACGATTTTACAAAATGGTGAGCCCGTGATCATGTACACAGGTGTTGATACCGATTCCCACCAAGTTCAAAACTTGGCATTTCCCAAAAACATATCAGATCCGCTACTAAATGAATGGGTAAAACCATCAGTTAACCCTGTAATGAGTCCTCCAGATAGAGTTGATCCAACACAGTTTAGAGATCCAACGACGGGTTGGTTGGGTGCAGATGGAGAATGGAGGGTTGTGGTTGGAAGTGAGCTTGATGGTCATGGATCAGCAACTCTTTACAAAAGTAAGGATTTTGTACTTGGATTAAGTCTCCAAGCCCGTTACACTCTTCAATAACAAGACAACAATGTGGGAATGTCCCGATTTTTATCCTGTTCTTGTTAATGGGAAAGACGGGCTTGATACATCGGTTCAAGGGAAGGATGTTAGGCATGTTCTTAAAGCTAGTTTCAATGACCACGATTACTATATACTGGGAAACTATGATCCGACAAGTGACCAGTATGACGTTGACATTGACTTCTTGGATAGTAAATGGTCGTTACGGTATGATTATGGAAGGTTTTATGCTTCGAAGTCGTTTTATGATAGTGAGAAGAAGAGAAGGATATTATGGTCATGGGTTAATGAAGGTGATACTGATTCAGATGCTTTCATTAAAGGATGGTCTGGCCTTCAGGTAATCTAGACTTGTTTTTCTTTACATTTGTTCAAAATCAGCAGTTTGGGTTGGGTACGTGGGTTGGGCTCACAAGCATACCTTTTTTTTATGGAAAATCAGAAAATATCCATTATGACAAAAAAAAAGTTAACAAAATAGCCTTGTCTCTTAGAAGATTGAGCAGCCAGAGCACGACAAGTGTCTTTTGCATTAACAAATTTCAATCTAGCGTAGCGTGTTGAAATTTTTGGAGCAAGAGATCCATTCTGTTGCGCCGGAGGCCCACGAATAAAAAGAAATATTTTCTAAGATTACAACATGGTGCAGGAGATTCAAAAGTGGCACAAGAGATTTCACTCCGATGCAACAAATTTTTGCCGAGGTCTAATCCGTTAGTGATTGATGACACATCTCTTCATGTGATTGTTGAAAATTATTGAAAATATAAAAAAAATTAATTAAATGGCTATTTTTGTAATTTTAAAAAAAGTCAAAAGTTTATTTTGTTAGTATCTTCGTTCAAAATGGATAGTTTCTTTCACTTGGTGATGATTAATATGATTGTAAAAACTAAGTTGTTACTAACAATGTATTATTCTTAATAAGGCAGTTTAGGTGGTTATACACTTAAATACACTTCGAATAACTTCCAACACGTATAATGTGTATGACCCATTTGAAGTGTTTCCTTAATAGAAAAAGCATAACTCGTTAGAGATAAACCATAATCTAAATCAATTCAATTATCACGTCTAAATGTGTCTATATATGTAATGAATGACGAGTTTTCAGACGATTCCCAGGAGCATCTGGCTCAGTGAAAATGGGATCAGTTGGTGCAGTGGCCGGTCGAGGAACTTAAGAAACTACGAACACAGAAAGTGCATTTCGAGAATAAAGAACTCAAGGGCGGGTCCATGATTGAAATTTCTGGCATCACAGCTTCACAGGTGACTAAATCTGATCTTGTATTGGTTAAGCCATATCAAGAATAAAGATCTAAGGGGACTAATTCATTTATTTGACTTCAAAGTTGAAACAAAAGGCTTTACAAATTGAATATATATACGAGTTTAATTACTATTTAGATCATCCAAAGATTATGTAGTAGCATTTTCCATGTATATCTGTTTATTAACAACAAACAGACCAATAAAATCGTTTACTCTATATCAGCTTTGTAGCTGAGAAGAAGTTCATCTGACCTTGATAGTCAATGGGTTACACAAACTTAAATGACAGATAATTTACCTCCTGTTGTAGGCTGATGTAGAAATCACATTTGACTTGTCAAATCTCAACGATGCTGAGGTGTCGAGTGCTGAAGTAGTTGATCCCAAGCTCTTTGTAAACTAAATAATGCTTCAACGCGTGGCAAGTTCGGGCCTTTTGGTTTGCTGGTTTTGGCTTCGAAGGACCTGACCGAATACACTGCAGTCTTCTTTCGCGTTTTTAGAACTGCTGACAATTTCCGAGTGCTCATGTGTGCTGACCAAAGCAGGTTTGCTCCAAACCTATTAATTTTTGTAAATAGCATGTGATTCAAATGTGACAATAGAAAATATAAATAACCAGAAACGAATTGTCCGTTGAGCCCGGTCACCAGAATTATCACTTTTTATTTTCTTATTTTAAAGAAAGACATGTTTCACCCTCGAGTTGTAACATGTACATAAGAGAATCTTATGATTGACCCTGACCAAAAAGTTCTGATTCCGCCACTGAAAGCCACTTGATGCTGCTTTTTTTGTAATGTGTTTCTTCTTAAAACAGGTCTTCTATAAAACTAGAGGTTGATAAATCGATCTATGGAGCTTTCTCGCACTTGATCCTCAATACGCAAAGATTTCCTTGAAAACCCTGGTATTTTATTACCACCTTTAAATATATTTTGTATGATTTGTATATGTAAGTGTATTTAGAGGAGTGATTTCATCCTTTTGTTTGATTTGCAGATAGATCACTCCATTGTAGAAAGTTTTGGCGCGGAAGGATTGGCTTGCATTACAGCAAGAGTTTATCCAGAATTGGCCATTGGAGAACAAGCACATCTTTATGCATTTAACAATGGCACTCATAGTTTGAGTATTTCAAGTTTAAATGCTTGGAGCATGAAGAATGCTCAAATTGTTCCCTCAAGGAAAAGAAGAAAGCCTATTACATAAACTAACCCATAAATACTATAGTGTGCGAAAGCATGAATCGGGCCGAGATAAAATTACCATTGAAAAACTTGAATTTGTTATTGATAATTGGAACCTGTTTATGCATGATTACAAACTAGTCTTGTAGGTATGATTATAAATTTATAGTAATAATTGACGAAACCGGCTGGTTTAAAACAAAGCGGTTCAAAGGTACGGACCAGATAGTGTGTGAGCCTGATCAGTTCAACCGGTCTGGTGCGGTCTTGAAAACATTGTTTTTAAGAATTGAAATTGTGACAAGTACTTCTTAGTATATATGAATTAAGTTAATTGTTTAATTGTCACAAACTTCGAAATATCAAGAAAATTCGAGTTGAGATTGTAAACGACTAAAACCTGAATAGTCTACAAACCCCTAGTACTGGCCCTTGGAATCCAATATACATGATCTCATGCAAGGCTGCGGCCCAATGGGCTATCAAGTAAAGGAATCGCTTTAGGCACTCAAAAGTTAGTGCCCATTTCATTAAAAAATGATTTATTTTGTTACAAGTTAGAAACTCTTGTATTAAGGGTTGAATAAAAAAGATATTGGGTAATTGGTAGTGAATATTTAAGAATTATAAAACAACATTTTTTAAATAAAAAAGAAAATTTTAAATTTTAGATATTTGATTGACGTTTTCCTACAAATTTTTTTATTTATAAGGTCATGCGTAATGGTTAATGCCCTTTGAGGGGTATTTTTCGCCACATCAATACTTATAACGTCCACTAAAAAGTGTGTATGGTTAACTCCTTTCTTAATGCCCCATTTCATCATTACTTTCCAAATTTGTTGTTCTCATTGGGCATTATACTAGAAATGCTCATTCTTCTTCACGCCCATATAAAGCCCACGGGGGTGGTGTTAGGGTCATTATCAAATCATTTCATGCCCCTATAATGCCTCATTACTCATGGTCTAAATATTTTATGTTTTTCATTAAATACATGTGCTTTATCAATGACAACATCAATTTTACTACCTAAAAATATGCGTATACTATACCATAGTATGCTTAGTTTCACAAATTTACTATTATTATAATCTGTCTACAAATATGTATATTTTCATATATTCATACTATATCATAGTTTAGTATCAATAATCCATTAAAAGTAACTTGCAAATGCATATGCGACTCATGATTTACATGCAGATCTGAAGTGCATGTTAATATACGAATTAACAGATTTTGCTATGAATATTCTTAGATATGTAACTAAATATTAAATAATAGTTAAACCACTTATTTGCAAAATTTCTAATAGTTAATATAGTTTGCTTTTTTGAACAACATATCCATGTGCGTGATTAATAAACATACCTTATTTGAACCTACACATGTAAAGGATTTCAAAATTTTCATATAGTTCGCTCTTGTTTAAACCACCTATCCGAATGTTAAAAGAAAAGTTGACTTGTGCACCGGTATTGACCTTGTCAGATGGTACCGATGACATGGTAGTATATTCCAATGCGTCCCATCTTGGTCTCGGATATGTACTCATGCAAAGGGCAAGGTGATTGCTTATGCCTCGAGACAGTTGAAGCTACACGGAACAAAATACCCGATTCATGACCTCGAGTTGGCGGTATAGTGTTTGCCTTAAAAATTTGGAGGCATTATTTGTATGGGATGAAGTGCACTATTTTTACCAACCATAAAAGTCTAAAGTACTTCTTTGATCAAAAGGAGTTGAACATGAGACAAACAGGTTGGCTAGAAACGGTGAAAGACTATTATTGCGAAATCCATTATCACCGGGAAAGGCCACCGTGGTGGCGGATGCCCTTAGCCGAAAGGAAGGATACTCTCCTATCTGAGTGTGATCAATTCAATTAGCGGTCACGTCGGGCTTACTTGAAAGGATCCGAGTGGCTCAAATCGAAGTGGTAAAAGAAGAAAATTAGAGAAAGGAATCGGTGAAGGGCTTAGTGAAAGATATATTGGATAGTGATAACGGGTTGAAATCCCGTGTCGGCGGAATTTGGGTTCCAAACACATGTGGTGTTAAGGACCTCCTACTTGACGAGGCTCATAAATCACGTTACTCGATCCATCCGGGGGCAACTAAACTGTATCAACCTGAAGCAAAATTATTGGTGGCCCGGAATGAAAAGAGATATGGCAAGGTATGTTGAAAAATACTTAACTTGTTTACTAGTCAAAGCAGAGAATCAAAAGTCTTATGGTAAGCTCCAACCGTCGGACAGGCCCGTTTGGAAATAGGAACATATTACTATGGACCTATTAACCAAATTGCTGGGTGGTCGTGGATTGATTGACTAAAAGTGCTCACTTTATTCCTATCTGCGAGACTTACACATCTGAAAAGACGTCGGAGGTATACGTTAACAAGACTGTAGCACGTCACGGGGCACCGATATCGATTGTGTTCGATAGGGATACCCGATTCACTTCGAATTTTTGGCGAGACTTTCAAGAACAGATGGGTACCAAGCTATTGATTAGTACGACTTATCACTCGCAAACCGACAAGCAAAGTGAAACGACATTTCGGACGTTGGAAGCATGCTACGAGCGTGTATAATAGATTTTGGCGGTAGTTGGGACATTTACTTACCGCTAGTCGAATTTTCGTATAATAATAGCTTACCATTCTAGCATTGGTATGCCTCCGTATGAAATGGTTTATGGTCAAAAACCCGAACCCCGGTATATTGGAGTAAGGTGGATCCTCGAGAACCCGCCCACAAAGATGTGGTTAGAGCTACAAATGAGAAGATTGACGTGGTACGAGCTCACTTAAAAAAGGCTCAAGATTGGACAAAAGTCTTACGCGAACAAAAGACGAAGACCCATTGAGTTCCAAGTAGCGGACAAAGTGATGTTGAAAGCATCTCCTTGGAAGGGGATCATCCAATTTAGAAAAGGAGGGAAATTGAGCCCGTGGTTCATTGGGCCATTCAAAATTATTTGTCGAGTGGGCAAAGTGGCTTATCGACTTGAATTATCGGAAGAATGGAGTGGAATACACAATACATTCTACGTATCGCATCTCTGGAAGTGTTTGGCAGACGAGGCGGCTTCGTGCCCTCGATGACATAGAAGTCGATGATAAACTCAACTATGTGGTGAAGCCTAATGCAATTCTTGACCGAAAGGTCAAAGGCTTAGGAAACAAGAAGATCCTCCAAGTTAAGGTGAAATGGGAACACTGGAAGAGATCAGACACCACTTGAGAGTCCGAATAAGAAATGAAGTGGCTATATCCTTCTCTTTTCGGTACGTATACATGTTTCTGGGACGAAACCCTTTTAAGGAGGTGAACTTGTAACACCCCAAAAATATTAAATTACATAAATAAATAAATATATATGGTTATAATTCTATAAATAATAACTAGGAGCAATTAACCTAGTTAATGATATGTTGCTAAATAACGAAACAATGAATGATGGCCCTTTTACAACAAAACCATACATGAGGGACTAAAATGGGCAATTGAAAACTAGTTTTATTAAAAGAAAACACAAAACACACACATGTAGTTGTGTGTGTGGGACTAAAATGAGCAATTGAAAACTAGTTTTATTAAAAGAAAAAGAAAATACAAAACACACACATGTAGTTGTGTGTGTGTGTGCGTAGAGAGAGAGAGAGAGAAGGGGGAAATCCTTCTTCTTGATAATCTTCTCAAAATCATTCAATTCAAATTGAAATCGAAGTGATTATATTGCATGTGTGAAGTTCTGATAAGTACTACTGTATCCTAACACAAGGTATGTTTCAATTTCATTATTGATGAAATTCTCTAGTTGGATAATTTCATGAAATTAGAAGGTCTTAAAGGGCTAATCATCTTAAATATGTGATTAGATGCATGTAGGGGCAACTATGGTAGTCCTAATTGATCAATTGTACGAATTTTACTCCATAACTTGTTTATATGATTATTAAAGTGTAATATCAAATGGGTTTTGATCATGGAATGAAAAACCCAAACTTTTCTTTATGTAAATTAGTTAAGAGTGATGATCTTGTTGACATATGTGCATGATTGAATTGATTCTAGTGAAAACATGTTCGTTATACCATGAAATTTGGGTGTAGGAAGATAATAACCTAACCAAATGAAAAGCTAGGAAATGTATGCCCTTCAGGTGTATGATAAAATGCCTCAGTGAAACTTTGTTACTAATAATGTATGAGAAAACCATGTATGAGCCATACAAATTGATTATTAGCAAATGCGGCAAAATGGTAATGATGATGAAGAATTAACAATTTGCCGGGTTATTCTCTATAGGCGCCTCGAGTGATAAGGTGGGTGATAAAGCCGAGAGCGATACATGACTTAAAGAAAAGCTCTAAGTTACGTGACTATATGCTTCGTTATTTGTTTAGTAATTATTATGGTTGATTCATTAGAACGGTTGTGAACGAGTTATATGTGAGATTAATTTGTTCATAAATGATAGTATTCATAAGAACAAACCAAACGGGTCGAAATAAAACAAAGCGCAAACCGGGTATTGGGAGCGTGAATGATGATTTTGATAAAACCCGGAAATTGGGTGAAGTAAAGTTTAAGCGCAAACCAGGTAACGGAAGCACAAAACATATTGTAATGTACCTGGGTAATGGTTGTAGTAAAAATCAATGAATTATTCCGAGAAAGGAATGTAGATGATTCAAGTTTAAGAACTTGAACATCAAACAAGTCGAATACGTGTCCTCGCAAACCGGGTATTAGGAGCTTGGAACATGAGATTACTAAGCCGGGTAATGGGCATATACATGGGGAAATAATTCCTTTGAAAGTTGCTAATAATTTGAGCTTATGTGATTGAACGTGTCAAATAATTATGCGCATAATTCGGGTATTGGAAGTTCAAATCATAAAATTTATGAATCCGGGTTAGGGATTATGGGTTAAACATGTGGGTAAATGATTTACGAGCGTTTAGAAACACGTTTGACGCAAATCGGAGGTGTTTTGGTCGAGTTATGCTAAAAATAGTGAAAAATGCTTATGGCTGGGAAAATTCACCCAGGCTACCTACTGGAAACTGACTCTCTTTGCACCACGCGGTGGAGAAAGAGTGTCCCATTGCGTGGCGCGATCGAGACTGCTTAAAAATTATTTATTTTATTCAGTTTTCTTGTGCCGTTTCAATTCTTTCGTTCAATCGGTCTATTTGCTAATTGAATGAAGGTAATTTTGTATGTTAGGTGAACTCATGATAAGTGTCGGATGATGAAGATCAAGTCTCGAAGGAACTGAACACTCTTTAAGTGAAATCTCTTTAGTTTTTGTTTAAAAAAAATTAATGAATCTAGTATTGTGTTTAGTCATGACAAGCTACTAGTAACTTGTTAGTTTATTATCTAAACTCTTTAGTGTTTATGAAAAACATTACTAGTGTTAAACATGAATTCGACATATGATTGTTAGTAAGGTCTTACATAAGCATGCTCTAACTAAATTAACACTTATTAATTACATAAAAAATTTTAATACCCAGTTAGAAAAAAAGTTTTAAAAGTTAACTTAATAGAATTTATAAGTGTCACATCAAAGTTCATTTTTAAAGACATACCTTGAACCGAGCGAAGGTCACATTGAACTGAGTCCATGTACACAGTAAGCGAACTCGTTTACAACTAAGCTTTTTATGAGTAAGCATTAAGCTTCAAGTTACATAATAATCGTACATGTGGATTATCCTTACTAAAATTTACACATATACATACATGCAACTAAAAAGTAACCACGATTTTCTCTTGGTTGTTAAAAACCTAAAAAGTAACATATAACTACTATATGCGAAAAAACATGTATAAACAATAATCTTCATTATCGGTCTTCAACTTTCAAAGAAAATCTAAATGTGAGATAATCATGGTAGTTATAATTTTGAATTTTTGGAGAGAACGATAAGAAGTGATAAAAAAACGTGTCTTACGTTTTATAATGGAATAATAGTTTTAAAAAACATGTAACATTTCTAAAATGTCTTTACTTGAAAAAAAAAACAAAAGAAAAATCTCCTAGTCCTTGTCATTCCTAATCTATGGTTGATATTTGTTTTTTACGATTCCTATATTATATGGGGTTTGTATTGATCCTTCCCCTAAAATAAAAGAGAGAAATCTCTTTAAAAAGCGTTAGCGATGTTGTAGATATTTCTTGAAGCATATCACAACTTTGTATTTATGTTTTCTCTTTCAGGTTCTATACTTGGTGTCAACTGTTCATACCGTACCAATACATAATTGACTGAACCAATATTGACAAAACTCTTGCCGCAATGCGCAGTGAAATATTACTAGTTAATATTCAAAACACAACTCAAGTGTTCCGGTAAACTTTTTGATTTTCACACTTTCACTACAACTTTTTGGTTTCCACATTTTTACTACAATTTTTTAGTTTTTACACTTTCTCCTCAAAATAATTAAATAATAATAATAATAATAAATATAATAATAATAATATAATAATAATAATAATAATAATAATAAATTTGCCTTTTCGTGTAATGAGGTGCTTTAAGTATTTTTTTTTATTATTTTCATTTTCACCATTTTAGACTATATATAATATACACTATTAATCCGTTTAATTTTCTAATTTTGTAATTATGTAATAACTTTCGTTTGTTAACTAAAAACCGAAATGTGCGACTGTTTTTATATTTTTATTGAACATTCTGATGTTGATTTTTTGAAAACAAAGTTGTTTCAAAATCATGTATTATTTTATCGTAGGATATACTGAATGACGTTATGATGGTTGGGTATGTTTCGATGATTTAACATGTTGAAATTGATGTTTGAGTAAACTTCTGTTTTAATCCCTATGGTTTGATCACTTTAACGGTTTTGACTCAATCATTTAAAAATAGTCATTTTCCTCCAATAGTTTGCTATATTTTTTCTATTTTGCTCCCGACGCTTAACTCATACACTTAAAGGAAGGGTATTTCGGTAATTTTATATACAAGATTTATTTATTTGGTATTAATTCATTAAATTTGTTTTTATCTTTTTATTTATTAATTCAGATCTCTCTCACTACCACATCTCTCTCTAGCTCTACTAGCCAACACCACCCATCTGATCTCCACTACCACCTACCACCAATCACTACCCCTTCAACCACTCTTTTCTACCAGCATTCTAGTGAAACACCGAGCAAAAAGAAAAACCTCAACCCCAAAATCGGCACCCAACCCAAATTAGAACCCACCATCTTCATCTTCAACCCAAAACCAACAACCACCATTGCCGGTGACGGTCCTTTACCGGTGACACGAGATGCTAAACGGTTTTTCAAAGTCCCCATAGAAGGAGAGAGAGAGAGAGAAGCGAAGAGTTCGATGTGTTGCCCTGCCGTTTCCGGTGGTTCCAGTTGTCTATGGCGGCGTGGCGGACGTTGTCACACCCCGATTTCCACGTGTATTCCGGTGGGTCCGATGGGGAGTATCGTGACGTACAGTTGATATCATCATAACCAATTACAACACAGAGCAACACAGCGGAAGGCTTGGAATGAAATGTAAACTATTACAAACCATAAAGTGTCCAAAAGTTCGAAACACAAATATACATCAAGGCTTGTAATAAGAACCATAGGCGGATCGGAAATAAACGTACACAAAACGATAACAGACTCTACAGGCTCAACTCTAAGGTCACAACTCCTTAATGTCAACGCCCCGCAGCTTCCGGCCTATTTCGTACTTGTACCTGTATTTTAATCTTTGAAAATACGTCAGTTTACACTGGTAAATACACTCAACCGACTCATTTAAAAATCCTTTCGAAAATGGTTTTAGGTGCACTTCGCACGTTTTTATAAATAACTTGGGATAGTACAAATGACCTTGCATACAGATTTACATGTCAGGCTTTTACATATGGAGCCCGGTACAGAAACCGAGACCTGATCGACTGACACACCACTTTGAACTTTCACATAGAAAGCAGATAGCAATTACCTAGTGTATGCCTACACGCCATGCTATATTGTCGTGCCACTAGCACTTAGTGAGCTAAGGATATCCCGGACACGGTCAAGCCCACCCCCAATGTTTAAGTTTCAGACAAAACAGATCAAAACCGGGTTATGCAATTTTAGTTAATTATCACAACTGGATAAAACATAATTTCCATACCCGACCAAGCGGTAATAATTTACCGTATCCCAAGCCCGTATAGGGAAAATAGGTTAAGAGTATATACCTGAAGTTAAGTCTTCGGAAAGTCAGAACTCAGCCGCAGATCAAAGCAAGTACAGGTACAGTTTACCGGAAGGCGTTCAGTCTGGAGTGATGGTAATTAATAACCAATATTAGAATGCTAACAGGTCCTTAATTAAGTCCTAGACTTGGACTATTTAGTCTTACGCTAAAATAAGATACGGTATGATACGTTAGATTAAGCGGTGACCGGAATAGGATGTTAGTTGGACCCGACAAGTATATAAACTTCTCTAACATGGGTAAACCAACAACCTTCTAGATTTTTATAGAGAAATGACGAAGTTAAACCCGTTTCGGTTTAAGTACATAAATTAGCTACGTAAGCTTAACCGAACGCACATTGGCGAAACCGGGTAACCGAGAGTGTCATATACAAGCTCCATATGAATACATGTTTAAAATATTTTATAAAATCAGTAGCTTTGCAAAAGATAGGCCAAAGGTATATTTAAAACTGAATTATGCCTTACAAGGGCATTTTGGTCATTTTAATGTTTATAAAAGATGTTTAAAATCAATCTGATGTCAAGGTTGTTAATATTCTGTAAAAATACATATTTTATGATGTTATAACAGTAGGGTATCAAATATATGTGTGTTTGACGATTTTGAAATAATCTATGTTAAGGGCATCTTGGTAAATTCACACATAGCTTTGAAGCCAAAAGTGAGATTCTGGGTTTGGGACTTGTACTTACTGTTAAGATGTTGAAAATAAGTTTATAAATCAGTAGGTATCAAGTCTTAGCTCATAGTTATGGTTTTAAACCATACTATGCGCCGAATAGGCATAAAAGTCGATAAATGCCATTATATTTGATGTTCTAAGATAAACTTAGTTAGGACCTGTTTTATGTACCAAAGTATGTTATTTAACTTATTACATCAGTAGGTTTAAGTTTTTGATTGCAAAAGATTGATTTAAGTTATTTTTTCGTAAAAAGGGTAATTTGGTCATTTCTTGGCATTTAACGAATCTTAGACCTTCATTCAGGTCATGATCTGAATAAACATCCCAATATGTCCTACTTATCATATTATATCAGTAAACATTTCATTTTGAAGGTAAATCCATGTTTAATCTTTCTAAATTATCGAAAAGGGCAATTTAGCCATTTAAATGCCGTAAATGCATCTTTTTGCGAAAACTCAGATTATAATCAGATTCTTGACATCAACATAATCAAATTAAGTTCACAAATCAGTTTATGTCTTATATTTACATGCAAGGGTGTTTAAAATCATAATTTGCACAAAAGGACCTTTTTGCAAAGTTCATGAAATTTTTGCGGAACTTGTATGTAAACTCAGATTTCGAATGAATTGAGAGACGAAACTTTAGGAGGTCATCCTATTTTTAAAAAATGGTCTTAAAGTGACCAAAATTCAGTAGCCAAAGTGGCAAAATCGGGTCAGTAGCGAAAGTCAAAGGAAAAGTCAAATATAGCGACTTTCGGTTGCAAACCGACCCTAGACCAAATCTTGACGGCCAAATCAGTTGGTATATGTTCTAATACTTATTTTTAGGTTGTTAATGCATCAAAACATATTTTATAACATCTAGATAATTAGTTATGATTTTTATAAAAACAGGACAGTTTGACTTTTCGGTTGATCCGTCAATTGGCCATGAATCCGTGAAAATCTGGAGATACCCTCTTGAGGGATTATCACTCCCATCATTATGAACGTATAGGAACTCTCGTTACTCACAATGATGGAGTAAACACGGATTTAGAACAAAGTCAAGGTGTAATTATGACGAGACTTTGTTCCAAGCTAAGAGCTATGAAAAATCAACTTGGCATGAATTATAAACTTACAATAGGTCCAAGTATATGCTAGGAACGAATTGGGAAGCTTGGAATCAATTAGAAGCTCCACAAGCAAGAGTTGGATGAACTTGGTGATGAAAAGTATGTTGCAACTCAATTTTCATCATCTTAAATGGCCAAGGAACTGAACAAGGGGGTCACCAGGTGTTATAGTTGAGCACAAGGTGCCCATACACGTGTTCATCATGCAAGGATAACAACAATTCACGGAGAGAGGTGGCAGACCTTGAATCTGCCAAGTTTTTCGTTAGCTGGCATGGTCATACGGACCGTATGACATAGGTCATGCGGTCCGCATGACCCTTCTGGCAAGCATTATGACCCCGATAGCCATGCAGACCGTATGGCTTATGCCTTGCGGTCCGCAAGGCCTTTAGAATTGGGAAAATTTGTTGTTTGTTCCATATGGCTTCTCGACTTCGTTCCACAGCATCTTGAGGATATAATAAACGATTTGAAAAAAAAATTATTGATTCCTCTGGTTTTGACATACGTCATACCAGGATTGCCAGGCCACGTGTTAAATAGTTATTGGACGTAAAACACGTAGTGTTACATCCTCACCCCCTTAAATTAAATCTCGACCCCGAGATTTCAATCGAACAAGTATGGGTATTTCTGTCGCATAACGGACTCAACCTCCCACGTATACTCAGGTCCTCGGCGAGCGTCCCATTTAACCTTCACAATTGGCACGTTCTTCCTACGAAGCTTCTTGACTTGTCGATCTTCAATTGCAACCGGTTTCTCAATGAACCGTAGGTTTTTATCAATCTGCACGTCTTCATGAGGCATTGCCAATGATTCGTCGGCTAAGCATTTCTTCAGATTGGATACGTGGAACACATTATGGATCCCACTAAGTTTCTCTGGTAGTTTCAACTTATAAGACACCGACACGACACGTTTGATGATCTCGAACGGTCCAATGTACCTAGGGCTCAACTTGCCCTTCTTTCCAAAGCGCATAACGCCTTTCCAATGCGATACTTTTAATAATACTTTGTCCCCTACCTGGAACTGAAGAGGTTTATGCCTCTTATCAACATAACTTTTCTGCCTATCCCTGGCAGCCTTGAGACGATCACGAATCTGTAAAATCTTATCTGTCATCTCCAGAACAATCTCCGCCCCTGTTAGCTGGGCTTCCCCAACTTCACCCAACAAACGGGCGTCCTACACTTTCTCCCGTATAAAGCTTCAAACGGGGCGGCTTGGATACTTGCATGGTAGCTATTGTTGTAGGAAAATTCGACTAGATGCAAGTGTTTGACCCAACTTCCTCCTACATCGATTACACACGCGCGTAACGTATCTTCCAACGTTTGAATAGTACGTTCACTTTGTCCATCTGTCTGCGGGTGATACGCCGTACTAAAATTCAAGCACGTGCCCAAGGCTTGCTGAAAGCTTCTCCAAAAGTGAGAAGTATACCTGGTGTCTCTATCGGACACAATAGATACTGGCACGCCATGTAAGGATACAATTTCATCCACATATAGTTTTTCCAGTTCATCCGAACTGTAAGTTTCCTTAATGGGCAGAAAGTGTGCCGACTTAGTCAATCTATCGACGATGACCCATATTGCGTCATTCCCACGATTCGTCTTTGGTAACTTGGTGATGAAATCCATCGTTACGCATTCCCATTTCCACATGGGAATTTCCAGTGGCTGCAGTAGTCCCGACGGTTTCTGATGTTCGGCCTTAACTTGCGAACACGTCAGACATTTAGCTACGTAAGTAGCTATAGATTTCTTCAGCCCTGCCCACCAATAGTTGGGCCTCAAATCTTTATACATCTTATCACTACCCGGGTGAACGGAGTATTTTGAACTATGTGCTTCTTGGAGAATTAAATCCCTAAGTCCTCCTAATACTGGAATCCAAATTTGTCCACAAAATCTAAGGATTCCGTCATTTCCCGGTGTGAGTTGTTCCACAACTTTGCCCAATTCTTCATTTGGAAGGTTTGCCTCTAACAAGGCTTATCTATGATCTTTTTTTCATTCAAGTTGTTCTTTATTTCCATTCTTTTGGCGTTAACCCGAATAGGTTTAACCCTTTCCTTGCGACTTAAGGCATCGGCAACCACATTTGCCTTGCCTAGGTGATAACGGATCTCACAATCATAATCGTTAAGCGTTTCCATCCATCGCTGTTGTCGCATGTTTAAGTCTTTCTGATTGAACAGATGTTGGAGGCTTTTATGATCAGTGTATATAATACACTTCGTCCCATACAGATAATGCCTCCATAGCTTGAGCGCAAACACCACGACACCTAATTCCAGGTCATGTGTGGTGTAATTTCTTTCATGTATCTTCAATTGCCTCGAAGCGTAGGCGATCACTTTTCCGCGTTGCATAAGTACACACCCCATGCCAGTGTGTGAAGCATCACAATAGACCACAAAATCTTCAATACCTTCGGGTAGAGTCAATACAGGAGCATTACTCAGTTTCTGCTTCAATACATCGAAAGCTCCCTCCTGTTTCAGACCCCAAACAAACTTAACATCTTTGCGGGTTAGAGTAGTCAAAGGAGTAGCTTTCCTTGAGAAATTTTCTATAAACCTTCTATAATAGCCTTCCAATCCCGAAAACCCTACGGATCTCTGAAGGGGTTTTAGGAGATTGTCAGTTCATAACTGCCTCGACCTTGGCAGGGTCGACTTGAATTTCATGCCACTTACCACATGACCCAGAAATTGAACTTCCCGCAACCAAAACTCGCACTTTGAAAATTTCGCGTAGAGCTTCTCTTGTCTTAACAATTCCAAAATACACCTCAAATGTTTCTCGTGGTCAGCCTGATTGCAAGAATAGATAAGTACGTTGTCTATGAAGACAATGACAAACTTATCAAGATACGGCTTGCAGACCCTGTTCATCAAATCCAAGAATGCTGCAGGTGCATTAGTGAGCCCAAAAGGCATCACTAAAAACTCGTAGTGTCCATACCTTGTTCTAAATGCCGTCTTCGGAACATCTTCTGTACGAACCTTGAGCTGATGATATCCAGACCTTAGATCAATATTCGAAAAGTAGCTTGCTCCCTATAGTTGATCAAATAAATCACCGATCCGGGGTAATGGATAGCGGTTCTTGATTGTTAACTTATTAAGCTCAGGTAGTCAATGCACATTTGCATTGATCCATCCTTCTTCTTTACAAACAAGATTGGAGCTCCCCAAGGCGAGGAACTAGGCTGAATAAAACCCTTTTCCAGTAATTCATCCAGCTGAGTTCGCAATTCCTTCATCTCTGTGGGTGCCAATCGGTATGGAGCTTTCGCAACAGGGGCGGCTCCCAGTATGATATCAATTCTAAATTCCACTTGTCTGTCTGGAGGCAGACCAGGCAAGTCTTCGGGGAAAACATCTGTATATTCAGAGATAAATAGGCAGGTCTTCAATCTTTGGCTTTGGCTCATCAATGGTTACTTGTGCCATATAAATGACACAACCTCTTTTCAAACACTTCGATGCTTTGAGTACCGATGCTTTTTCTGACAGCCCGTAGTATCAGTCTCCTTGTATAGCGAGTGTATCTCCATTTGGGGTTTTGATCTCGATGAGTTTCTTGTTACAGGCTATATGGGCTTGGTTACTAGACAACCAATCCATACCAAGAACTACATCGAATCCTGCCAATTTCATTGGCAGAAGTGAAACAGGAATGGAATGATCCTTGATGGATATGGAACATCCATCTAGAATCGTAGAAGCAGTTTCAATCGTTCCATCAGCGAGTTCTACGTCATAGGTTACGTCTAGAGTTCTTACAAGTAAGTTTAATAAGGCACTAAACTTATGATCTACAAACGATTTATCGGCTCCGGAATCAAAGAGAACTCTAGCATAAACATCATTTATAAGGAACGTACATGTTATCACATTGTCGTCGTTCACCGCCTCCTTAGCTTTCATCTGAAAAGCACGAGCTTTTCCTTTCTTCGACCCATCATCCCTAGCAGCGTCATCTTTCTTGTATTTAGGGCAATTAGGTTTGATGTACCCATTCTCTCCACAATTGTAACACGTGGCTTCCTTCAGATCCTTGCAATCTAGGGCTTTGTGCCCCACCTTCTTACAAATTCCACAAGGTTTAGACTCAGAGTCGTCCCGACACGATCCGAAGTGTCGTCGGTTGCACTTCCTACACTTAGGCCTATCATCCAACCTCTGGTAATTCCTGTTGAACCCAAACCTTTGATTTTTGTTTGACCGGTGATTTCGGTCATCCTCTCTTTTTCTCTTTCCCTCTGTTTCGGACTTTATGGATCGCTGTCTCTTCAAATCTTGAGTCAGTGTCAAAGCTAACTCTGCTGCAGATCTAAAAGTTTTGGTCCTTGAAGCCCTGACATTCCCCTTGATTTCTAGTTCCAATCCACCAATAAAACGCGCGATGTGTTTGGGTTCAGGGGTAATTAGGTAAGGTACCAATCTTGACAAGGAGTTGTAATCGGACAGATACTTCCTGCAGTCCAAGTTCTTCATCTGTAAACCCAGAAAATCTGTTTCAATCTTTTCCACCTCGTGACGTGGGCAGTAAGTTTCCTTTATCAACTCAACAAATTTCTCCTAGTGTAAATTATACAAATGAACCTTCCGTACGATTGGATCATTGATTTCCACCATATTAAAGCATCACCTTTGAATGATTGAGCAACATACTTCATGACATCCTTTTCAGCGCATCCACTGATTTCTACAACCGTCTCAATCTCATCTAACCATCTCAGAGTTTCCACTGCTCCTCTCTCACCAGTAAAGTCTCGCGGCTTGCAAGACACAAAGTACTTGTACGAACAACCATCCTTCGAAAACTTGGTCTTTTTCTGGTATTCCTCCCTTTTCCTCCTCACATTTGAGGAGTGCTCCGAGTGTTCCTTCTTTTCCGAGGAAGGTTTCGAGTGTTGTTTGGTGGTATGATTGGAGGAGTGTTTAGAATGTGAAGAACTTGATTCCAATGGCTTAATCTGCTCGATCCTTTATGGCCTTTTCAACTTCTGTGGCAATGAGTGCTTGCAGATCTCCTCTGGTTATAATGATGTTCTCATTTGCGTCATCTTCCTTCCTTTGACTATTCACTTCATTAGAATCCGCCATCTTGCTTGTTTAAACTATAATATTAATAATATAAGATTAGTTTTACATCCTTGATGACTTGCGAAGCATGGTATAGCATAATAAAGCTATGCAAACTTGTGATTTTATGGGGGTGTTTAAGCATGGCACGAAGGCCTGTCACTAAGGACATAAAGAATGGCACCAAAGGCCTGTCGAAAATGATTTGAATTATATAATGCCAAGATCACAAAATATCGTAAGGCTTCGAGGTTCGAACATAGTTTTGCTACCTCTAGATAGGGAGTCATAGACTACAGCTGTCGATCGTCACTAATGGACATAAATATAGCTTGGAAGCATCACACCACTAATGGGTGATAAGTAAAATAATCACCGCACTGATGATTGATCATAATCAAATAGATCATGTAGGTTTGGACGTAGTCCATTACCTAGATAGTTCGTGTGGTTCCTCAAGTCACACTTACCAGGAGGTTAATATTTTGAATATATTAACTTTTTAGAATAAGCTCTTAAAATGATTTAAATAACTAGTCCAGATCAGGCAGACTAGGGAGGTTTAGAACATAGTTCACCACCTCTGGATAGAAGGGAAAATCTCAACCTTAACTAATAGGTAGAAAACCGTATAACTACCGTTTTGCCAATTCATGTGACCTAATCACTTGGCGGGCGTAAATCATCAAGTGGATCTTTTGAAAATATTTCGTAGATCATAAATTTCGAATTAAAATCGAGATGATCGCTTGAACAACTTAGTGAGAGGAAATACATAGTTTAAAATTTTCAAAATTCTATTAATAGTAATAATACGATACAATAGTGTCCATAAATAGGACTTTAACAGAGGAAAAATTGTCCTCGCGGGGACTATAATTGAAATAATTAAAATGTCCACGCAGGGACTAAATAAGACTCGTCCACGCAGGGACTAAATAAGACTTGTCCACGCAGGGACTTAATTTAAAATAACAAATACAAAGATAGTTATGAATTTAATCATTTTTCACTCTTAGGTTCTTTACTAGCCTTTTCAACAGCTTGTTATTCTTCTTATTGTCTTTAGCTATTTGTTCCTGAAGTTCCTTGACCTTTTCTATTGCTTCAGTAAGAACTTCCATTGTTGGCGGTGGCTGCTGCGGTTGCGTTTGAGGTTGGGGTTGAGATAGTGCAACCGGATGTTGATAATTATAATAAGGATATCCGCCAGGTTGATAGGGATAGGGGTTAGGATAGTGAGCATTCATGGCCATTTCTAGATATGGGTCATGAAGAGGTACATTATGACTGTGGCTATGCTCCGGCCAAGTAGAGGGTTCAAATGGGTTATATCCAGATGGGTTTGAATAGGAAGGGATAGGATTATCAAAACCTGATGGTGGTAGTGGCGGTGGCTCACTTATAGGAAATGGTGGTTGAGGCTCAGGCTCAACAGTTAGTTGTGGTTGGTTTTCCAAAAATGGTGAAGTATGCGAGGGTCCACCCATTTGTGTGTCCTCGGGGATAATAGGGTAAGGGTTAGGTGAGAGTGACCCTACTCTCGGTCCTAGGTGCACCGACATGCGCGCCCCACTTCTTCTTGGAGGTGGTGGTGGTAGTGGCTGCTCCACTAGTGGTTCTTGTCGTGGAGTGTGGTATGAAGGTGTGTTGTGGTGGGATGGGGTACCATGAACTGAGGGAGTATTGTAGAAAACGTATTGTCCCCACCTTTCCTCGAAGCTATTAGTGTAATGATGAGGGGTTCCATTGTATGAGTTAGAACCGCTGGATATGTCGATGGGGTGACCCATCGATCCTGTTGCTGGCATTTCGGGTTCTGAATCTTCTTCCATAAGTTCAGGAGAATCTTCGGGTGGAGTTTCCAAAAGTGAACGAAGGCGTATGTCAGCATTATAGTATTCTTGGGATGAATGGGAGTGTTGGGGTTGTTGGGTATGGTGCGAATGATGGGAGTTTGACGGTGGTGAGTATTCATTGGGTAAGTCAGGGTATGGTTCCCATATGACGATGAATCGTCCGAACCTTCGTAGGGGTTGTACATCGGTGTTTTAGAAGGCCCTTGCTTCGAGGATCCACCCCTCATTAATCCCTTTCCTTTTGCTCCTCTAGAAAATTAGGCGGCATGATTCCTGCTTCAAAATAAGTTAAAACATAAAACAAGGCATAATAATAAAATAAGGAAATGAACAATCCTAGGTCATAGCCTAGACTCGGAAGTCTAAGGAATTGTTACTGTGTCGTTTGAGATCAAACACTAAAGACTAGTTTTCAATTCCCTCAAACGTTGGCTCTGATACCAACCTGTCACACCCCGATTTCCACGTGTATTCCGGTGGGCCCGGTGGGGAGTATCGTGACGTACAATTGATATCATCATAACCAATTACAACACAGAGCAACACAACGAAAGGCTTGGAGTAAAATGTAAACTATTACAAACCATAAAGTGTCCAAAAGTTCGAAACACAAATATACATCAAGGCTTGTAATAAGATCCACAGGCGGATCGGAAATAAACATACACAAAATGGTAACAGAATCTACAGGCTCAACTCTAAGGTTGCAACTCCTTAATGCCAACGCCCCACAGCTTCCGGCCTATTTCGTACTTGTACCTGTATTTTAATCTTTGAAAATACGACAGTTTACACTGGTAAATACACTCAACCGACTCATTTTGAAAATCCTTTCAAAAATGGTTTTAGGTGCACTTGGCACGTTTTTATAAATAACTTGGGATAGTACAAATGACCTTGTATACAGATTTACATGTCAGGCTTTTACATATGGAGCCCGTACAGAAACCGAGACCTGATCGACTGACACACCACTCTGAAGTTTCACATAGAAAGCAGATAGCAATTACCTAGTGTATGCCTACACGCCATGTTATATTGTCGTGGCCACTAGCACTTTAGTGAGCCAAGGATATCCCGAACACGGTCAAGCCTGTCACACCCCGATTTCCGCGTGTATTCCGGTGGCCCTGGTGGGGAGTATCATGACGTACAGTTGATATCATCATAACCAGTTACAACACAGAGCAACACAGCGGAAGGCTTGGAGTAAAATGTAAACTATTACAAACCATAAAGTGTCCAAAAGTTCGAAACACAAATATACATCAAGGCTTGTAATAAGATCCACAAGTGGATCGGAAATAAACATACACAAAATGATAACAGACTCTACAGGCTCAACTCTAAGGTCTCAACTCCTTAATGTCAACGCCCCGCAGCTTCCGGCCTATTTCGTACTTGTACCTGTATTTTAATCTTTGAAAATACGTCAGTTTACACTGGTAAATACACTCAACCGACTCATTTTGAAAATCCTTTCGAAAATGGTTTTAGGTGCACTTTGCACGTTTTTATAAATAACTTGGGATAGTACAAATGACCTTGTATACAGATTTACATGTCAGGCTTTTACATATGGAGCCCGGTACAGAAACCGAGACCTAATCGACTGACACACCACTTTGAACTTTCACATTGAAAGCAGATAGCAATTACCTAGTGTGTGCCTACACGCCATGCTATATTGTCGTGCCACTAGCACTTTAGGAGCTAAGGATATCCCGGACACGGTCAAGCCCACCCCAATGTTTAAGTTTCAGACAAAACAGATCAAAACCGGGTTATGCAATTTTAGTTAATTATCACAACTGGATAAAACATAATTTCCATACCCGACCAAGCGGTAATAATTTACCGTATCCCAAGCCCGTATAGGGAAAATAGGTTAAGAGTATATACCTGAAGTTAAGTCTTCGGAAAGTCAGAACTCAGCCGCAGATCAAAGCAAGTACAGGTACAGTTTACCGGAAGGCGTTCAGTCTGGAGTGATGGTAATTAATAACCAATATTAGAATGCTAACAGGTGCTTAATTAAGTCCTAGACTTGGACTAGTTAGTCTTACGCTAAAATAAGATACGGTATGATACGTTAGACCGGAATAGGATGTTAGTTGGACCCGACAAGTATATAAACTTCTCTAACATGGGTAAACCAACAACATTCTAGATTTTTATAGAGAAATGATGAAGTTAAACCCGTTTCGGTTTAAGTACGTAAATTAGCTACGTAAGCTTAACCGAACGCACATAGGAGAAACCGGGTAACCGAGAGAGTTATATACAAGCTCCATATGAATACATGTTTAAAATATGTTATAAAATCAGTAGCTTTGCAAAAGATAGGCCCAAGGTATATTTAAAACTGAATTATGCCTTACAAGGGCATTTTGGTCATTTTAATGTTTATAAAAGATGTTTAAAATGAATCTGATGTCAAGGTTGTTAATATTCTGTAAAAATACATAATTTTATGATGTTATAACAGTAGGATATCAAATATATGTGTGTTTGACGATTTTGAAATAATCTATGTTAAGGGCATCTTGGTAAATTCACACATAGCTTTGAAGCCAAAAGTGGGATTCTGGGTTTGGGACTTGTACTTACTGTTAAGATGTTGAAAATAAGTTTATAAATCAGTAGGTATTAAGTCTTAGCTCATAGTTACGGTTTTAAACCATACTATGCGCCGAATAGGTATAAAAGTCGATAAATGCCATTATATTCGATGTTCTAAGATAAACTGAGGTTAGGACCTGTTTTATGTACCAAAATGTTTTATTTAACTTATTACATCAGTAGGTTTAAGTTTTTAATTGCAAAAGATTGATTTAAGTCATTTTTCGTTAAAAAAGGTAATTTGGTCATTTCTTGGCATTTAACGAATCTTAGACCTTCATTCAGGTCATGATCTGAATAAACATCCCAATATGTCCTACTTATCATATTGTATGAGTAAACATTTCATTTTGAAGGTAAATCCATGTTTAATCTTTCTAAATTAACGAAAAGGGCAATTTAGCCATTTAAATGCCGTAAACGCATCTTTTTGCGAAAACTTCGGATTTTAATCAGATTCTTGACATCAACATAATCAAATTAAGTTAACAAATCAGTTTATGTCTTGTTTGACTTTTCGGTTGACTCGTCAATTGGCCATGAATCCGTGAAAATCTGGAGATGCCCTCTTGAGGGATTATCACCCCCATCATTATGAACGTATAGGAACTTTTTGTAACTCACAATGACAGAGTAAACACGGATTTAGAACAAAGTCAAGGTGTAATTACGATGAGACTTTGTTCCAAGCTAAGAGCTATGAAAAATCAACTTGGCATGAATTATAAACTTACAATAGGTCCAAGTATATGCTAGGAACGAATTGGGAAGCTTGAAATCAATCAGAAGCTCAAGCAAGAGTTGGATGAACTTGGTGATGAAAAGTATGTTGCAACTCAATTTCATCATCTTAAATGGCCAAGGAACTGAACAAGGGGGTCACCAGGTGTTATAGTTGAGTACAAGGTGCCCATACACGTGTTCATCATGCAAGGATAACAACAATTCATGGAGAGAGGTGGCAGACCTTGAATCTGTCAAGTTTTTCGTTAGCTGGCATGGTCATACGGACCGTATGACATAGGTCATGCGGTCCGCATGACCTTTCTGGCAAGCATTATGACCCTAATAGCCATGCTGACCGTATGGCTTATGCCTTGCGGTCCGCAAGGCCTTTAGATTGGCAAAATTTGTTGTTTGTTCCATATGGCTCTCGACTTCATTCCATAGCATCTTGAGGATATGATAAACGATTTGAAAAAAAAATTATTGATTCCTCCGGTTCTGACATACGTCATACCAGGATTGCCAGGCTACGTGTTAAATAGTTATTGGACGTAAAACACGTAGTGTTACAGACGTCTAGTTTGTGACGCCTCAAGGGTGTAAGCCCTATCTTTTCTTTCGATTTTGTTCGTGCATAATGTAATACCTTTGTTCTTTGGCTATGGTTTTCAATCTTCTAGTTTGCATCTATGTTGTTGATGTGCTTCTGACTCTGGATCTGGATTATATTGATGCATGTGATGATTCTAAAAAGGTCTATTTTATGAGATTTATGCTGAAGGTTGTGATGAATTTGAACCTCATGGTTATAAACCCTATATTTTTCTCAAGATTTCTTCTATTATTTATTTAGGTTGTTCAATCGGTTTATTTTGAAGGCTATGATGAATTTGAGCTTTATGGGTGTGGTTGATGGTGGCTGAAGTGAGAAAGAGACAGGAAGAAGAGAATGTGGTGGTTGGGTGCATGTGGTGGTTGGGTGGAGGTGGCTGAAGTGAGAAAGAGATAGAAAGAAAGAGTTAGGAAGAAGAGAATTTATACCAAATAAATAAACCTTATATATAAAATTACCGAAATACCCTTCTTTTAAGTGTATGATTTAACTGAGTTAAGTGTCTGGGAGCAAAATGGAAAAAACAGAGCAAACTATTGGAGGAAAATGGCTATTTTTAATTGGGGCAAAACCGTTAAAGTGACCAAACCACATGGAGCAAAAGGGAAGTTTACTCTTGATGTTTTATGAGTTTATATATGCGGAACATGTTTTTTTCATGTTTGTTATGGTTTGCAAGTGCAAAGGTGTTGAAGAAGTGATGCATGTGAATGATACATATAAATATATCAATTATACAAGTTTTAAATTTTATAAAAATGGGAATCACATAAAACCAAACTACACACTTAACAGGTAAGTGTACCTATCGTATACGCGGGTATAGTAGTGGTAAGAACCAAGTATCAATCCTAAAGACACTATATCTCCTAATACTTAATCGTCTATCAATATCTAACTGATGTAAAGGGATGGTTTTTATGGAAACTAATGAGAAATTAAAGTACAACTAGAAAACAACTAGGAAGAACTAGAAAAGTCTAAGAAAGTCAGATGGAGATAAGAACGACCTAGGTGTCGAATCCTCTTGACTGGAATGATAGCTCAGAATGACTATATGCAGCTGTGTGAAGTGCTAAAATGGATTAGAGCCCGCGACGGTTAACCCACAAAACTAGGGATTCAATGCTATAGACACACACCAAAACCTAATTTCATGAAGCAAGTTTATGTTATGATTCCTTATGATTTTGGACTTTTATTATTGTTTAGAAACATAGATTCACGAGCTGAGCGATTTACTATCTATGCTACTCAAATTTAAGCAAACCCTAACTAGTTTCCAGATCCTTTTACTTAGATCATTTCCTTAGGTAGCTCACACGTTTTACCAATTAAGTTACCAAGTTGTCTATTAGCGGTTAAGGTTTTAATCCCTAGATTAAAGGGCACTGATATAATCTAAATATGGAAGAAATCGAATCTAACTAGCATACCTCATTTAAAGATCGATTCAACCACACAACTCAATCACAGAATGAATACTAGGATGCAATCATACACATCATAAGTTCAAAATAACAAAACTTTACTAAAGTCCCGCAATAAAGTCAAACCAACAAGTCAAATAAAATCAAGATTCATCTAAACCTAGATGATTACAAGAGTTTAGACAAAAATAATCAAGAACAATACAAACTCAGTAGCAAACATCTATGAGATCAGAAGAAAACAAAAGATAAATGACAAACTGAGCCGATTAACGCGAACACACATTAATCTAGTGATAGATCCTGATCTAGCCTTCAATATAGTTGTGTTTATGTCACACCCCTAATTTCCACGTGTAACCCGGTGGGCCCGGTTGGGGAATATCATGACGCAAGTTGATATCATCATTACCAAACAATACAATATAGCACAACGGAAGTCTAGATAATTACTATTACAAACGTTTGAATGTTCAAAGTTCAAAAATAAATACAACACTTGTAATTAGATCCACAAGCGGATCAAAATGTGATTACAACAGGAAATTTAACAGACTAGGAAATTCTAAGCAAAGGGTTGCAATTTCTCTTAAGCTTCGCCGAGCACTTCCAACCTAATTACGTATACTTGTCACCTGGGCTTAGTCTTTTGAAAATACGTCATTTTTCACTGGTAATACATTCAACCGACTCATTTTGAAAACATTTCGAAAACATTTAGTGTACACAATGGTACTTTGTTTAATAAATAACTTGGGATAAATGATTTTCATGTTATCAGTTTTACATGCCAATAATACATTTAGAGCCCGAAAACTATGTCGGGAACATGATTAATCGACACGCCACTTTAATACCTTTAATAGGTACACCCCTAATGGGTTATAATTTATTTTAGCATCTGTTGGGTGTATGCCTACACCCCGTGCTTAGGTCGTGACCATTTACAATTAAATGAGCCGTGGATATCCAGGTCATGGTCGTTTTAACCCCCAAATGTTTAATATTAAGCAATACGAATTAAAATGGATTATTTGAATTCCCGACTCATTGGCTTTGATCCCATATCCAACCATGCGGTATTATTATACCGTATCCCAAGCCCGTATAAGGGAAAATACGTTAAAGTATTTACTTGGCTTGCAAATTCTTTAGTAAATAAGAAAATAAGCAGATATTGGTCGTAATAAAAATAACTAGCCCAGAAACAATCTACTGGAAGCCTCTAGTCTGGAATGGATGGTATTATTAACCGATTAGTTAGCTAGCGGGTCTTTATTTAGTCATTGACTTAGACCGGCTAACTTAAAATAAGATAACGGTACGAAAACGCTAAATTAAGCGATGACCGGAAAAAATGTATTTTGGACCGGACAAGTACTAGGAGTTGTATAATATGGGTTACCATTTTACATTCTGGAATTTGAGAATAATTTGATATGGTTAAAACCCGTTTCGGTTAAATTGCGTAAACTAGTCACGTAGGCTTAACCGTACGCATATAAGCGAAACCGGGTAACCGGGTGAGTCCTATACAAGTTCCATATGCCATTATGTTTAAAATATGTAAAGATATCAGTAAGTTATCAATATGTTGGCCCGTTACGGTTTTAAAATCAAACTATGCCTTAAAAGGGCAATTTGGTCATTTTACAATGTAATAAATGAGCGTACATGTAAACTGATGTTATTGTCATAAACATTCTGTAAAAACACTTATTTTATGATGTTATATCAGTAGGATATCAATTATATGTGTGGTTTATAGTTTAAGACCAAACTATGTCACGGAAGGGCATTTTGGTCATTTCACACATAATTTGATAACTTATTTGGGAATCTGAGTTTGGGAGATATTCCTACTGTTAAAAATTGAAAACATGTTTTGAAATCAGTTGGTATCAAGCCTTTATGCTTTAATATGGTTTGCCGAAACGGCGATTAAGTCGCTAAATGACGATTTAAATGGTATTTAAGTGAAACTGTTGTTGTGACCAGGTTTGTGTGACCAAAATATGTTTATATATAAATTACATCAGTAAGTATAAGGTTTTGGTCCATTAAAATGTTTAAAACCCATTTAAAGTGCCGAAAGGGCAATATCGCCATTTAAGGACGTAATATGCGAACTACAGCTTAAATTCAATTTGCGATTTGAATGATTATACCAAATAATCCAAATAATGATATTACATCGGTAGGTATTGTGTTTTGATGTCAAGTTTATGTTTGAACCATTTTATACGTAAAAAGGGCGTTTTAGGCATATTTAACGGATACTTGTATAATGACCCGGATTACTACATGACCATGTTCTATAACTCTAGAGGGTTATAGTATACTATAACATGGTTATAATGCAACTTAGAAACAGAAACGAAAGTTGCTAAATCGGGTCAGAACTGAAAGTCAAAGGAAAAGTCAACCTTTGCGACTTTCGGTTGCGAACCGACCTTAAACCTGGAATTGACGAGCCGAACATGTTCCCACATGTTACTATAATTATTACCAAGTTATTAGAGTGTCAAAACAGATTTTATAACACCCACATTACTAGTTATGATTTTATTCGAAACTGACCCGTTTGACTTTTTATTAACATAACTTTGACCCGTCAATTGACCAAGTAAACGTGGTAATCAGGAGGTGCCCTCTTGAGGGATTAACACCTACCTTATTACGATCACGTAGCCCTGTTCGTTACGAACATTGTCTGGACCATAATGGTCTTAGCACAAAGTCAAAGCGTTTTTACGTCAACGCTTTGACTTAGGCTTGATGCCTAATAAAACCTAAAGAGGGAGGTAAGGACACTTACTTAAGGTCCTTAGCACGAAAATAAACTGATTAGGAAGCTTCCAAGGATCAGGAACCTCCAGAGAATGAAGAGAGAAGGATTTTGAGAATGAGCAAGTCAAAGTGATGCAAGGCATCACCTATTTATACTTGAAGGCCAAGCATAAAATCATGACATGTGTTGAGGCTTGTTCCCAGATGCAAACAAGTGTTTTGGGACGTGTATCAAGCAGGAGGGGAGTGGCAATGGCATAAAAGGTGGCATAGCAGCAAGCTGCCAACAATCTGCCTCTGGCAGTCCCTTACGGACCGTAAGGGTTTTGCCTTGCGGTCCGTAAGGACCTCTGGCGCCCACATATTTGAATTGGTTACGGACCGTAACCATAAAGGCTTGCGGTCCGTGACCGCCTTACTGAACCAATGTTTTGCTTAACCTTACGGTCCGTAACCATATATGGTTACGGTTCGCAAGGACCTTCAGAAAAATTGAAATTTGGCATTTTTCCACTTTTGATCCTCCGACTTTTCAGATGCTCGTTCAGAGGTTATTAAAATAACATGATGGCGTCTTTTAGTCCCTCTCGGTTACACGTGGCCACCATGACGCGTGTCGGAATTTTATTAGGCGAAATTTTCGAGGTGTTAAATCTTCACCCCTTAATAGAAATCTCAACCTCGAGATTTATTCAAATAGGTAAGGGTACTTCTTTCGCATATTGGAGTCGAGTATATTCGGGACCTCGGCGGGCATCCCATTTAACTTTCACAAAAGGCACGTGCTTCCTACGAAGCTTCTTAACTTGCCGATCTTCGATCGCAATTGGTTTCTCTATGAAACGCAAGATTTTTATCGATTTGAACATTTTCATGAGGCATTGCTAGCGACTCATCCACCAGACATTTCTACAAGTTGCTGATATGGAAGACATCATGGATTCCATTGAGCTTCTAGAGTAGCTTAAGCCTGTAAGCTACAGATCCAATACATTCGGTTATTTCGAATGGTCCAATGTACCTAGGGCTTAACTTGCCCCTTTTTCCAAAGCGCATTACACCTTTCCAAGGTGACATTTTTAACATAACCTTGTCCCCAACTTGGAACTGTAAAGGTTTACGCCTCTTATCGGCCTAACTTTTCTATCGATCTCATGCAGCTTTTAAACGATCAAGAATCTGTCCAACCTTCTCTATCGTTTCTAGAACGATCTCTGGACCTGATAGTTGAGCTTCCCCAACTTCGACCCAACAAATAGGCGTCCGACATTTTCTCCCATATAAAGTCTCAAAAGGTGCGGCTTTAATGCTCGTATGATAGCTATTATTATAGGAGAATTCAATCAAGGGTAGGTGGTCATCCCAACTACCACCTAAGTCGATCACACATGCTCGAAACATGTCCTCAAGGGTCTGAATAGTACGCTCACTTTGTCCATAAGTCTGCGGATGGTAAGCATTACTAAAATTCAGTCTCGTGCCTAGAGATTGTTGGAAGCTTTTCCATAAGTGAGACGTGTATCTCGAATCTCTATCAGATACAATGGATATTGGCACGCCGTGTAAAGATACAATCTCATCGACATAAAGCTTAGCCAGCTTATCGGAGCTATGTGTTTCTTTAATTGGTAGGAAATGAGCGGATTTGGTTAATCTATCCACAATAACCCAAATCGTGTCATTGCCACGCTTGGTCTTAGGTAACTAGTGATGAAATCCATCGTTACCATTTCCCATTTCCATACTGGGACTTCGAGCTTTTGTAGGAGTCCTGACGGCTTTTGGTGTTCTGCCTTGATTTGAGAACACGTCAAGCACTTTGCTACATGATTGGCTATATCTTTCTTCATACCCATCCACCAATAACTGTGTCACACCCGGCTATTTAGGCTGTCCCGTACAAATGTAACACGTGTCATGAATGAATAAAAGGCCGTATTTGAATATTTATGATGTTTATATATGGTATTTGATGTGTTGGTAAATCCAAAGTTTGATAAAAATTACGTTGGCAATTTTAAGATAAACGCTTATCGCGTAACGGTTAAAATGCGAAACGAACGTCGGTGACCGCCGAATAATGTTCAAATCCCAAAAATAGTCCGTTATGAGTTAAATAATATATTTAATCATAATCGTGAGGAAAAATTATTTAAAACGCTTAAAATCTCTATTTTTCGAGTTTAAGCGCGTACTGCGCGTATCTGACAAAATACTGTCAACACAGCCAGTTCAGGGCAACTACTAATTATTATAGTAATAATTTGACAAGTTTATTTTTATATAATGATAAAAATAAATTAAAACACTTAAAATCCCTATTTTTGCGAATTTAAGCGCGTACTGCGCAACACAGTGCACATACTGCCAATTACCGACAACGTAACTGGTCAGACAAATAAAATATTGATTAGTAATATTTTTGTGTGTTTATTTTTATAAAGCGCTGAAAATAATTTAAAATGCATCAAAACGCAGTTAAAACGCTAGATAAAACACCCGGTAACCAGTAAAATACCAGTTTAAGACATATATGTGTAATATATATGTATTTGTGCGGCTATATGTGTGTGTGTGATGTGTTGTGGCAGCCAAAGAGGGCTCTCTCTCACCTCTCTCCTCCAAGTGTTGGTCTTCGAGATCCCACACAATGATTTCCCTTTATCAAATCTTCCATAAAATCTACCAATTCCAAGAAACTAATCAAAACCAAATCTCACTCTCTCTCTCTAAGTAAAGCTTGGCCGAACACCCCCTTAAACACCTCCATATTCATGTTTCAACCTTGTTCATGAAGATCTAGGGCCATTCCAAGGTGTTTCCAAGAAGATTTAAAGGTCCAAAGGTGATTCTAGGGAGTTTCCAAGCTAGAGCCAAGTCCTACACCATCACATTCTTGTCAAAACCCAATTAAAACTTGAAGGTATAAAATCATTTCTCATAAACAAGTTCATGAATCTTGATGATGTTGGTGATGATAGAAGTTTCTCTAGTTCTTGAGTTAAACACTAACTTGAAAACACTATCAAATGGGTTTTTAATAAAAATAAAAATGGACATGTATGTATATATATGTATGGCCGTAGGTATCTATATATATACATACATATGAGCTTTGAGTTTCATGGGTTGAATGATCTTTCATGATGATGTGTTAATTTGTGATAGAAAGTGTGATCTTGGAATGTTCTAAAAAGAGTTTGTGAAAAGGTTTCATGTGATTAAGGAATATATGAAAAGTGAACTTTTGGAAATATGTATGTATATATGCATGGCCTTAATAAATATATATATATATATATGTATGTATGTATACATACACATGAGTTTTGTAGTTAGTTCTTAAATATGCAAGAACATGATACATGCATTTATGTCCAATGATTTGATGATGATTATGGTTATATGAATATGGTGTCCTTGAATGTATAAATATATGTTGGATGCATGTTAGTTCATACCAAATGATGAAGACATGATGTTTGTGCAATAAGTGCTTGTACCTAGTCATGCATGTGAATGTATGTACATAAAATGAGGATTTAATCATGTTATAATAAAATGGTTTTAGATCAGTAAATAAACCTTAAAAATAAGGTCATCTCATGTATAAAAGTGGTATGGAACTTTGATATAAAGTGTACTAGCTTTGCATGTAGTACTATGTGCTTAAAAAGTTGTAAAATGTGTGAAATCGCATGAGTTATGTGCCTTACATAAAAACTGCACTAATCTGATTATAACCATAATGTTATTCAGTATATAACATGTATTGTGTTAAAACTTGAAGTCGTTTCGAGTTCGGATGGTTATGGTAACGTTTGACGCAAAACTATGCGGTAAAAACGGTAAAATCGCTTTTTTAAGAGGTTTTTTTTATGAAACTGTTCTAGATCAGTAAATAAACTAATATTATTAGTATAAATATAAGTATATTAACTTATATTAGTTTATTTGGCGTTTGGTTGGTCAGACGTGACTTCCGGCGCCCGAAAACGTTACCGAATCACTAAAATACGCATTTTTCAACATACACAATAATGGGTTGTTAATGGGTGAACCTTATGTGTTTAAATGTGTTATGTGATTTAAATATGTGAATATGATAATATGTTAAGTGTTGACATGATAGCGGGAATTAAGACTATGCATGTACGCTTGTATGTTTAAAACGGTAGAATCGGTGAAATCATGTTAAAATGTGTAACTTATTTGTCGAGCATGAAAATTGATACATAGGTTAACTTAGTGAGTTATTTCATGTATGCATGCTTTAAAAATGATAAAGTGAATAAGTTAATAAATTTTCGCGTGTTATGATGTTGAGAAAATGTGCACGTTTATGTATATATATTACGACGCGCAAATCGTAGATATATAGTATTTATAAACAAGAGTGTATCGGATAAAACATTATGGGATAGAATGACCGTGTGGATTTAAAATGTTTAAATCTAAAGTTGTAACTAATTGGCCGGTCTCAAGAGAGTAAGTATTGGGATTAGGCTTACGTTTCGGTGGGGACGTCGGGGATTCGTACAATGTGTTATTTTAAATTTTATCATTTTAGTAGGATATATATATTGTTCATAAGGTTGGCACCTTGGGTGACCCATTGCGGGCACTTTGCGCAAACTTAGCCCTTTAATCATTAATATGGATTGCGTGGAATTTTGATAGATCTATCGGGTTGACAACCCCGTCGCGACCGGTAGCTCCGTGTCATGTCAAACGACGAATTTATATTCTGTTATTGTCTAGCGTTGATTATACCCTTAATGTTAATATATAGCTCGTATGTCTTGCAACTTACGAATCTGAACAAATGGATGTAAAATAAATTTAATATGTGAAACTTGGGAAGATGCTTAGTTGGAGGTTTCGGGGAAACGCTTGCGACGGCTTACCCATGGATTTATTAAGGAATAAATAAACTTTCGAAAATACTACTCGGATGTTTTGATAATAAACACATGATAGAAAGTTTTTCCTTGGATCAAATTATTTTAAATTTGAATATGTGAGCTCACCCTCCTTTGTGTTGACACTTGATTTTAACGTGTTCTTCAGGTACTTGAGCATGGCTTCGGGAATCTTTGGCGTATCTTGTAGTTGTGATGCATGTTCATTTAATAATAAACTTTGGACACTTTTAAAACTTATTTGGGACCGACTGTATTAAGATCCATAAGGATCAAGACAACTTAACGGTGTTATGGTTGTGGTTTGTGTTTTAATTTGGAAACAATGTTTTAATTAAGTAATATGTCCAAAATTAACAATGCATCTTCCACCAAGATATTTATGGGCAGCAACTTCCGTCACCATCGTTTGTATTTCCGCTGCGACGTTTTTGGGGTGTTACAAACTGGGCTTGAGGTCTTGATACATCTTCTCGCTTCCTGGATGAACCGAATATTTAGAATTATGTGCTTCTTGGAGGATTACATTTCTAAGTCCTCCAAAGATCGGAACCCAGATCCGATCGTTCAACCTGAACATTCCGTCCTTTCTAGATGCTAATTGATCAATAGTTGCACCTAATCCTTCCTTAGCAATGTTATCCTCTGACATGGCTTACTTTTGAGCATTTAGTAGCTTCTCATTCAAGCTACTTTTCAGTTCAATGCTCTTGGCATTGATCCTTAAAGGTTTAATTCTTTCCTTATGACTAAGCGCATCAGCGACTACGTTCGCCTTTCCTGGATGATATCGAATCTCACAATCATAGTCGTTGAGTGTTTCCATCAACGACGTTGCCTCATGTTCAAATCCTTTTGATTGAACAAATGTTGAAGACTTTTATGGTCAGTGTAGATGATACACTTTGTTCCATATAAATAACGTCTCCAAAGCTTAAGCGCGAATACTACCGCACCCAGCTCCAAAACTTGGGTGGTGTAGTTTATCTCGTGCACTTTTAATTGTCATGATACATAGGCAATCACTTTGCCTCTTTGCATAAGCACACATCCCATGCCAGTGTGCGATGCATCACAGTAAATCATGAATTCTTCTATGCCTTCTGGCAAAGTTAACATTGGGGCATTGCTTAACTTTTGCTTTAAAGTTTCGAAGGATTCTTGCTGCTTTGGACCCTAGTTTAACTTAGCATCTTTACAAGTTAAGATTTTCAAAGGAGCGGCTATTCGTGAGAAGTTCTCAATGAACCTTCGATAATAACCAGCCAATCCCAAGAAACTACGTATCTCAGAAGGTGTCTTGGGTGCTTCCCAATTGAAATTGCTTCTATCTTTGTAGGATCCACTTGGATACCACGTTCAGTCACTACATGACCAGGAACTGAACCTCACGGAGCCAGAATTCACATTTGGAAAACTTTGCATATAGATTTTCCTGACGTAGTATATCGAGGATGCACCTTAAATGTTTCTCGTGATCAGATCGATTTCGAGAATAGATAAGTATGTCGTCTATGAAGACAATGACAAACTTATCTAAATATATGGCTTGCAGACTCTATTCATGAGGTCCATGAATGCTGTGGGTGCATTAGTGAGCCCAAAAGGCATCACTAGGAACTCGTAATGTCCATATCTTGTTCTGAAAGCAGTTTTCAGAACATCTTTGTTTCTAACCTTAAGTTAGTCATATCCTGATCTTAAATCAACCTTCGAGAAATAGCTTGCACCTTGCAATTGATCAAACAAGTCATCGATCCTGGGCAAAGGATAACGATTCTTGATCGTTATCTTATTGAGTTCACGGTAGTTGTTTTGGTCAAAAATCACACTAAGGATAATGTGACCAAACTTTGTATGTGAGGTTGAGTGCTTGATACAATGAACAATTGTGTGAACGAAAATGAAAATGTAAACAACGATGAACACCGAGATTTACACGAGGAAAAGCCCTTGATCACTAGTAGATCGCTGGCATAAAACCTCGGATAGTGAAAACTATCACTATCGACTATATTGAACAATAAAGATTACAACTTTAGACGATATTGAGTTGTTTACAATCGAGATCTAGTGTGTGTGTGTATGTAGATTCGGAGCAGCGTGTAGAAAGTGTCTGTGGTTTTCAATAATAGCTCAATATCCCCTCAAATAATCAGGTAAACGGTAACTAACTAACTATTCGCAAAATGGGGGAAGCTCCCACGTTCATCCTCAACATCTCTAAGCCTTTTTGCACGTGTTTATTCCCAGCATATTCCAAGATTCGAGTTCGACTTAGTCTTCCGTCAATACATGCACTAAATTCAAATAAAATATTGAAGACAATTGTTAGAAACCGTCATAGTTACCAAGGATCCTTGATCCTTCTAGTATCTGATACTCAGTACATGGATAATATATCCTCAACATACTGAAGGATCACTGATTCATAAGTAATTACAAAACCAGCCCTAACAATTGCCCCCAATATGGCGGTTGTGATAAAAGATCACAGCTGTCATATTAATTCAAATATAGTCGTTAGGATAACTGATGGGACTTGCACAGTCTATATAACCATCATCACTATTTATGGGGAAGAGATAACCCCCTTTTAAATATGCATATCTTCCTCATAAACCCTCATCGAGCACTCCGGACCAGGTATTCCCTCTCTCTTCTCTTTCTCGATTTTTCATTGACTTCCGGCGACATGAACACCCGATCCTCTCCAAGCTCCGGCTCCAAAAAATCCAGCGACCCACTCCCGTCACAAAACATACTGAAGGATCCCTCATCTGAGATCTGTAAGTTCACAGATCTAGAAATCAAGAACCTAAAGTCCCGTTTCCCTCCGGAAGCCGTGTTCAGACCCTTCGACCCTTCTGCTCGAAGTGACGCTTTATCCGAGACCTGGATTTGCTTTCATGCTTTGCCTTTCTTTCTAGGGTTTTCATACCCTTTTCCGGCCCTAACCCAAAGCTTCTTCAAGTTAACCAGCATTAGCTTTAGCCAAGTCATGCCGATGTTGTGGAGGACATTGTTTACCATCGAGGAAATTATTGAAAAGAAAGGAGTTCAAGTAAACCTGTCCGACCTAGCCTTCATGTACTCTTTGACCACCCACGGTTCTAACCGATTACTGTTCAATGTGAAATCCCACCAACCAGTTTCAATCCTCAAAACAGCCCAAACTGATTCTGTCTGGAAGAATCAGTTTTTCTTTGTTAGACGAGACTCTCTGCCGGATGGGGATTTGTTGCCTCGTAGATGGATAACCAAGGGTAGGATTTAGGGGTCTTGTATGAGTCATGTTCTCATCATAATTGTATTTTTATTTCTTTGTCTTTTTGCAGTGAAGAACTTTACAGTCCTTGCCAATCTTCCAGGCGTTGCTGAAAGAGTTCAAGCATTTCTGGATCTCGACCCTGCAGAAAGAACATTCACAATGAGAATCCAGGATCCTTTTGAAGAAGCGCACACCTCATCATCCTACAGTATGTCAAGTAAGTAATCGTATATAACGTGTTATATAAATGAAAGAATGAGTTTGAATTAAAAACTTATCTTTTTGATGTATGATGACAGGTGTTCAAAAATCCACTTCCAAATATGCAGATTTTGTTCTTGATGACATCAATAGCATCATCATCTCTAAAGCTGTGAAGAAGGAGCCAATGAAGATCCCTGCTGTCGAGCCACGCCAAGTTACCACCAGAGCCAAATCTGGTTCAAAGAGGAAGAAGTCATGTGAACCAGAAGGCGAACTTGCTGACATCGAAAAGTGCCTCCATGAAGCTTTGAGCGAGGTAAGGATCCTTGATCCTGATTTGTTTACTCCATAATTTGTAAGGATCCTTTATCCTAAGGAGTTCCCATTGTCTTTGCAGGAATTCAGCCGGGTAAAGGTCCACTATGAAAAGAAGATGGTTGAGTATGAGGTCACTCTGGCTGGTATGCGCTCCATCACTGTTGTCAAGGACAAGGATAAGTCTAAGCTCGAGAAGGAAAAGAAATCCCTGGAGAAGATACTAAGGGAAGTTGAGGCCGCTGCTGAGGAACAGATAAGGGTGATCACCGAACAAGCCAAACTCAGTGCAGCTAAGCCTGTTCTCCAATCCATGATCAAGATGGCCAAGGATTCTGGTGATCCAGATTTCGACAGGTCTTCATGGGACAATGCCTCTTGGGAGACAACATTGGACAACCTTGGAGGTAGCACACCGGAACTTGCGATTGTGGTGACAGGTGAGGCAGGAGCCAGCGGGGTGCAGAAAGAGGTCAAGGATATGGTAGTTGAAGGCGGAGCTGGCGAAGGTGAAGGCGGTGAGGCGGCTATGGTGTAAGCTGCATAAGTGGGCGATGATGGATAATGTCGATGAGGCTGGAGCCCACTTTTTTAGGATTTGTGGTTTTTTGTTGGTTGTTTTGGACAATAGCTCTAGGTTTAAGGATCACTGATCCTTCAGACAATAGGCAGGATAACGAAGGTGGAGGATCCTTTGTTTGGGGGATGAAGCCTTTGTTATTCTGCTCTTTATTTCCTGCATTTTACTTTTCTGCATGAACGTTAACTGTTAGACAAACCCATATTGGCCTGGATGGATGGTCCACGTTTTGCTGGTGAAGTCCGGGCCGGATACTTTTGGTGAATATAAACGGGCCTAATAATATTAGACTTTTGACTATGTTTGGTGTTACAACTTTGCTTTTGAATTATTACCTTTACATGTTTATGTTCTGCCAAATCATATTGTGTAAAGTTCTAAAAATTTTGACTTTATAAAAATATTTTAAGTCTGCAATCGTAACAACTGCTAGGAACAAAGCATCATATGATTTAGATGACTTATCTTTAATTTCATGGTTAAGGGTTGAATCATTAAAATAAATTAAGAATAAGTCATACCAGGGAATCCAAGTTAGGATTCTATATCCTTAACACTTACAGTTATGTCAATCAAAGCATAACAATCGATAGAATCTTAGGATTCAGGATCTTTAGCTGGTAAATTTCGTAGACCTGTGACAGTATATAGCTTAGGACTAAACCAAATATCAAATGAAAGAATCATTAGCAACTGGGGGCAGGCCCAACAAATTGGGGATAAGCCCAAACAACTGGGACAAGCCCAAATAACTGGGACAAGCCCAAACAACTGGGGACAAGCCCAAATAACTGGTGTAAACTGGAGTATGGCCCAAACTGGCATCTATCCAATCGTAGGCAGCATGAAAATGTCAAAAACCTTAGCTAACGTGAAAACGTTAGAAACCTTAGGAACGGATGTATGGTACGTCTACCATTATACTTAGGATCCTACATATAGCCAACAACAATGAAATTGCCAGCCCCTAAAGCGGGTACTGGTCCCATTGCCTCGAACTATACGTGGATAATGTGCGCTGCTGGGGGGTGTTGAAACCCAATTCGTGTGACAGGTGAAAACCTTTAAACCTTAGAAGGTATTGGATAACTTAAACTGGGGACATGCCTAAAGTCTTAGAGAGGTGGCCAACCTCTTGATCCTTTGTAATACTTCTGCAAAACTTAAAACTTGATAAGGTTTAATGTTGAAAATTCAACATCCTTACTTTATAATAAATAATAAAAACTATAATAAGAATGAAAGCATTAGTAAAATGTGACCGCATCGAGAATCACATATCCTTTGAGGATCCTTCAATATGAGTTGATCATTAGGATACTTAAGGATCCTTGATCCTTTACATAAAATACCTTTTTAGATGGATAACATTCCACGCTCTTGGTAGAAGGTCACCATCCATAGTTAGCAAACGATATGCCCCCTTTCCTGCCTCAGCTTCAATTAGATAAGGGCCTTCCCATTTTGGTACCAATTTGCCATCAGAAGGATTCGTGGTATTCTGAAATGCTTTCCTCAACACCATGTCACCAACTTGAAATCTTCTTATTCTGATATTCTTATTATAAGCACCGGCCATCCTTTGTTGATAACTAGCCAGCCTTATCCTTGCTAAGTTTCTTAATTCTTCCACGGTATCTAGGTCTTGAGCCAGAGTCTCAGCATTTACTTCAGGATCACAGATGCTTGTTCTGGCTGTAGGGACTACCATTTCTGTAGGGATCACTGCCTCAGCTCAAAAGACTAAGGAAAAAGGAGTTTGACCCGTAGCATTCTTGGGAGTTGTTCTATCTGCCCATAAGACATATGGTAGTTCTTCAGCCATTTTCCTTTCTTTGATCCAAGCTTTTTCTTTAAATTGTTGATGATGATCTTGTTGGATGATTCTGCCTGGCCATTAGCTTGTGGGTGGACTGGTGTTGATGTAATCATCCTAACCCCCAGCTGTCACAACAGTTAGTAGTTCGATTCCCAATAAACTGGGATCCATTGTCACAAACTATTTCTGAAGGAATACCAAATCTAGTAATAATATTTCTTTTGATAAAGGATATAACTTCCTTTTCTCTAACTTGAGCAAAGGCTTCAGCTTCTATGGAGAAATAGTCAGTCATAGCCAACATGAATACTTTCCCCCTGGTGCCTTAGGAAGCTTGCCAACTATATCCATTCCCCATCTCATAAATGGACAAGAAGAGGATATAGGATGCAGAGGTTCTGCTGGTTGATGAAGAATGTTGTTGTGTCTTTGGCAAGCATCACATTTCCTTGCATACTCCACAGCATCCTTCTTCATTGTAGGCCAATAATATCCTGTCCTGAGGATCCTGGAGAATAGCGCTCTGCCCCCAGTGTGATTTCCACAATCTCCCTCATGAAATTTTTAAAACTTCTTGGATTTCAGGATCTTCAATGCATCGTAGATAGGGTCATGCAAGAGATCTTTTATAAAGTATGTCATTAATTATAGTAAATTGTGCTACCTTAATCCTGAAGGTTCTAGGATTCTCTCCAGTAGGAATTTCTCCATTCTGAATGTATTTCAAGATTGGAAGGATCCAGGATCCTGAATTCGACTCCGCATCATCACTGGGTAGGATCGCTGTATCACCCACTATCTCCAATGTTTCATTTTCCTCAATTGCATGAGTTAGAACATGGATAATAGGTATCTTTACACCCTCAGGCATCTTCAGTGAGGATCCTAGATTGGCCAAGGCATCTGCTTCTGCATTTTCTTCTCTAGGTACCTGTGTAAGGCTGAAAAAAGCAAAAGAATCTGCCAATTTCTTGACTATCTCTAAATATTTGTTTTGTTTTTCACCTTTAATAGTGTAAGAACCATTATAATGATTAGTAATTAATAGAGAATCCACAAACACTTGAAGATACCTGATCCTCATATGTTTAGCTAACTGCAAACCTGCTATCAAGGCTTCATATTCTGCCTCATTATTAGTGGTTTGAAACTCACATGCTATAGACTGGGTATAATGTCCCCCCTGTGGCGATTTTAGTAGTAGGCCTAGTCCAGTTACTTTGACATTTGAAGCTCCATCTGTGAAGAGTGTCCAATGATCCTTGGTCTCCTCAAGTTGTTGCACTTCTAATTCAGCTTCTCTTTGTAGATCACTACTGAAATCAGCCACAAAGTCAGCCAAAGCTTGTGATTTAATAGCAGTTCTGGGCTCATACTTAATGTCATATGCACTAAGTTTAACAGCCCATTTTGCCATTCTTTCTGACATCTCTAATTTCCTGAGAACATTCTTAATAGGAAAGTTAGTTTTAACAACAATAGTATGAGTTTCAAAATAATGTCTTAGTTTAGTAGAAGCCATGATTAAAGCAAGAATTAGTTTCTCTAAATGAGATACATGGCCTCAGCGTCAAGTAGACTTTTACTTACATAGTATACCGGATGTTGTTGGCCTTCGTGATCCTTAACTAGGACAGCACTTACCGTTTTACCTGAAACAACTAAGTATAAGGATAATGGTTCTCCATTTTCTGGTTTCATCAAAGCCGGTGCTGAGGATAGGTAATCCTTGAGAGCCTGTAGAGCAGCTTCATGCGTTTCAGTCCACTCGAATTTCTTATTCTTCCTCAAAATGTCATAGAAATCCATGAATCTTTATGAGGATTTTGAGATAAATCAATTCAAGGCGGCAATCCTTCCTGTCAATCTTTGCACATCCTTAGCATTGGCAGGAGACTTGATATTCACCAAAGCCTTGATTTGTTCTGGACTTGCTTCAATTCCTCTTTTGGTCACCATATATCCTAAAAATTTTTCAGCTTTGACCCCAAAAGGCATTTAGACGGGTTCAACTTCATGTTGTATTGGTCAAGGATATTGAATGCTACTTCAAGATCCTTCAGGTGATCCTCGGCTCTTTTAGATTTGACCACCATATCATCTATGTACACTTCCATCGTGTGTCCAAGTTGCTCCTTGAACATCATATTCACCAGCCTTTGGTATGTAGCACCTGCATTTCTTAAACCAAAGGGCATAGCAATATAACAATATATGCCAGTGGGTGTCATGAATGCAGTATCCTCTTGGTCAGATGGTTCCATCTGAATTTGCTGAAATCCAGATGAAGCATCCATAAAAGTTAACAATTCATGACCCTCCGTAGCATCCACCATGGAGTCAATGTGGGGTAAAGGGAAAGGATCCTTGGGACATGCCTTGTTCAAATTAGTAAAATCGACACATACCCTCCACTTTCCATTTTTCTTTTGAACGAAAACCACATTGGCTAACCATCTTGGATACTTGACTTCTCTTATCATACCTGCCTTTAGTAATTTGTCTACCTCTTCTGGATAATTGCATTTCTCTCAGGTGCAAACTTCCTCCTTTTTTGGTGAATTGGCCTGATAGACCTGTCAATACCAAGCTTATGAGTAACGATATCCCTTGAAATACCTGTCATATCTTCGTGCTTCTAGGCGAAGGTAGATTTTCTTCATTTAAGGAAGGATACTAGATCCTGCTTTATGCTCTCCTGGATCCCGGACCCTATATACACCTTGGATTCAGGATCCTCAAGCTCTAAGAGTATCTCCTTGACGTCCTGTTCTCTTGCCTCCATGACGTCTTTTGGAGGATGCTTTAATTGCTATGCTTCCCTAGACTTGGAAGCAGGTTTCATCAAGGAAGTGTAGAAATTCTTTGCCTCCTGCTAATCACTTTCTAGCTTGACTATTCCCCATGGACTTGGAAGCTTGACACATTGGTGGTATGTTGATGGGACCACCTTCATGTCATGTATCCATGGCCTGCCAAGGATAACATTACAGCAAGATAAGCTATCTATTACACAAAATTTTTGGATAGAATTCACTCCCTCTATGTAAATTGGAAGTTTGATATCCCCCAATGTATTCTTGGTTTCCCCACTGAATCCCACGAGCACTGATGATCTAGGAATGATCTTGGATTCAGGATTGTTCATCTTTTTGAGGACATCCAACTGAATTATGTTCACTGAACTCCCTCCATCAATAAGGATCCTGCGAACAAAATGGTTAGAAATAAATAAAGTAATGACAAGACCATCATGATGAGGATCCTGAATGTCTACGTGATCCTCCTCATCAAAGGATATCACTTTTTGCTGTGTGAGAGTAGATGTTCGAACTGGTCTCTCCCCGTTCTCCATCTTCGTCTCCTTAGCATGCCTTTTAGCCGCTGAAAGTGAAGTTCCACAGATATCAGAACCACCGGAAATGAAGTTAATGATCTGAGCATCCGCTGGCGGTGGAGGAGCTCTCTCAGGAACTTTCTCAGTATCCTGAGTCCTTGAACGTTTCCATCCTAGCAATTCCTTCAAATACCCTTTGCTAAGAAGATAACCAAATTTCCTTCCTCAACGCTATGCACCATCAGTAAGATGGCCAAAATCCTCATGATAAGCACACCATTTGGATTTATCCTTAGTAGCTCCAGGTTTATCAGTTTTCCTTGGCCATCAAGCCTTGTCACCTAAATTCTGCATAGCAAGTATTAGTTCATGATTATCACAGAAAAACAATACTCAGATGTTGGAGGATAATACTCATCGTCTTCGTCTTGTTCAACTGCATTCACATTGTGATTGTCATGTTTAGAGTATGACTTGGATCGATTATTCTTAAAGAATGACCCTTCCTTTTCCTGTTTTGAGGATCCTGAGAGTCTCTCCTAGATCCTTTTGTCATATTCTAAACGAATAAACCTCAATGCCCTTTTCCTCACTTCATCTAAATTCCTGCAAGGTGTCATAACAAGGTCATCATAGAATGAGGAATCTTTAAGCAAGCCCATTTTGAATGCCTCTACAGCAGTGGCAATATCAAAATTAGGAATTTCTAAGGATTCTCGACTAAACTAAGTGATGTAATCTCTTAATGATTCATCACGGCCTTGACTTATTCTATACAAATCACTAGTTAATCGTTCAAAAGTTCTACTACATGAAAATTGGTTATTGTACAAATTAACTAGATGAGAAAACGAAGTAATTGAGTAAGGAGGAAGACTTAGCAGCCATTTGAGTGTTGATCCAGTGAGTGTGGATCCGAAGCCCTTGCAAAGACAGGCTTCCTTTAATCTTTCTGGAATGGGATTGATCTCCATTCTTTCCTGGTATTGTGCCACATGCTCCTCCGGATCAGTTGTACCATCGTTCAGCTTCATGTTGGGGGTCTGAAAGCGTTTTGGTATCTCAGCGTTGCATATAGGAGGTGCAAAACGAGACACCCTGTGACTTTCATCCGGGATCTCGGGAATGGGCCTAACCACTCCTGGGACGCTGGATATCATATCCTTAAGCTTCTGGAGCTCCCGTGCCATAGCCTGATTGATGCCTGTATCCTGCATAAAACCATAGGTAGTGCCAAAAGATGTATCGACATTGTTACCTCCTGATTGGTTTGGAAGTGGTATGCCAGAAGTATATACAAAGGTGGACACTTCAGGTGTAACAGTTGGACCAGATGAAGCAATAGTCTGCATAGGGATGAAGTCCCCTTTGTGAACTTCAGAATCCTTGAATATCTAACTCCCTGAAGATCCTTGATCCTGAAAGGTATTAGGTCCGGATACATGGGTGCTGACGGCCTTGAAAGATACTGCAAGGATCCTTGAACCTGAGAGGAGGATCCTTGAACCCTATCCCAAGCAGAGGATCCTTGATCCTTAGAGAAGGATCCTTGATGCTGAAATAGGATTCCTTTGGTGCAACTGTCTCCAAATATCCTCCCGAGCTGAGATAGCCTCCTTGATACTGATACGATGATCCTTGAGATTGGGATGAGGATCCATAAGGCTGGTCTTGAGATGCTTGTGGCTGCGTCATTGCCAACGATCCTTGCTGCAATCCTAAGGATCCTTGAGCCTGTGTCATCGCCATTGATCCCTGCTGGTAATTGGAGGATCCTTGTATTTGAACACCGGATCCCCTGGAATGTTGGATTGTTGATGCTGGAGAAGTGAAATCCAATGATCTGGGCATCAGCGGAGAGTGATCCTCCACTGATCTCTTCTGCTTCTTGATTTCATCAATCTCCCTGAGGATCCTCTGGTTAGTTTTGTCCTATTGCTCCATGTATCCCCTCATCTGCAGAATCAAAGTAGAAAGATCATTGTTAGTTACTGTAGATGAAGAAACAGTAGAGGTTTTCGATCCTGTGTAAACAGGTGTAGTTTTCTTCTGAGGATTCTCAGTATTCTTCTGATATGCAGGAGGAATGGGTGGCAATGATGCACTAGGCTGAGATGTGGTAACCGCCGGCATGGCACTTGAACTGGATTTTCCTTGAGAAGCCATGTGTTTGATGGAAATGAATAGGAATGAATGAAATGAATGAGTTTTTAGAATTGAAGCACCGATTGCCCCACGGTGGGCGCCAAACTGTTTTGGTTTAAAATCACACTAAGGATAATGTGACCAAACTTTGTATACGAGGAAAAGCTCTTGATCACTAGTAGATCGCCAGCATAAAAACCTCGGATAGTGAAAACTATCACTATCGACTATATTGAACAATAAAGATTACAACTTTGGACGATATTGAGCTGTTTACAATCGAGATCTAGTGTGTGTGTATGTAGATTCGCGAGCAGCGTGTAGAAAGTGTCTGTGTTTTTCAATAATAGCTCAATATCCCCTCAAATAATCAAGTAAACGGTAACTAACTAACTATCTGCAAAATGGGGGAAGCTCCCACGTTCATCCTCAACGTCTCTAAGCCTTTTTGAACGTGTTTATTCCCAGCATATTCCAAGATTCGAGTTCGACTTAGTCTTCTGTCAATACCTGCACTAAATTCAAATAAAACATTGAAGACAATTGTTAGAAACCGTCATAGTTACCAAGGATCCTTGATCCTTCTAGTATCCGATACTCAGTACATGGATAATATATCCTCAACATACTGAAGGATCACTAATTCATAAGTAATTATAAAACCAACCCTAACAGTAGTCAATGCACATTCGCATTGATCCGTCTTTCTTTTTAACGAATAGGACAGGTGCTCCCCAAGGCGAAGAGCTAGGTTGAATAAAACCTTTCTTTAAGAGTTCATCTAGTTGGGTTCTAAATTCTTTCATCTCGGTTGGTGTTAAACAATATGGAGCTTTAGCTATGGGAGCTGCTCCAGGTATGATGTCGATTCGAAACTCTACCTTCCTATCAGGAGGTAGGCCAGGTAATTCTTCTGGGAACATGTCTGGGTATTCAGAGATGATAAAAATATCTTCAATCCTTGGTTTGGGTTCATCGATGGTAACTTGTGCCATTAGATGACACAACCTTTCCGCATACATCTGGATGCCTTAAGCAGAACAGCTTTTTCGGGCAGTCCAAAGTGTTTGTCTCCATGAATAGTAAGGATTTTACCAGACGGGATCTGATTTCAATGAGTTTCTTATCACAGGCAATGCGAGCTTGGTTATGCGATAACCAATCCATGCCTAAGACTACATCGAATCCCGCTAGTTTCATAGGTAAACGAAAGACATGGATAGAATGATTCTTGATGGATATGAAGCATCTGTCAAGAATGGAAGAAGCGGTTTCTATAGTTCCATCAGTGAGCTCTACTTCATAAGTTATGTCTAGAGTTCTTACGGGCAAGTTTAATAGTTCACTAAACTTATGATCTAAAAACGATTTATCGGCGCCCGAATAAAAAGAACTCTAGCAAAGCATCGTTGATAAGGAACGTACCATTATAAGATTGTTGTCATTCACTGCTTCCTTGGCATTCATTTGAAAGGCTCTAGCAGTGCCTTTCTTTGCATCAGTGGTTTTGGCCTTACCCTCAGTAGTTGCCTTAGGGAAATTCGTCTTGATGTGGCCTTTCTCACCACATCCAAAACATGTAGCATCCTTTATGTTTCGGCACTCATGTGACCGATGCCTGTTTTCTTGCAGATATTGCACTGCTTCGGTTTTTTATCTAATCGACACTGTCCATAGTGTTGTTTCCCACATGTCTTGCAAGTGGGTTTGTCGCTCGATTTCTGATTATCCTTGCTAAACCCATGTTTACCCTTTTTATTAAACCTCTCGGAGTTGCTGTCCTCCCGCTTTCGCTTCTCGTCATTGTCAGTCTTAAATGACATTTGCCTCACATTGTCCTATGTGAGGGAGAGGGATAGCTCTACAGCAGATTTGTAGGTGCCAGGCTGCACGGCCTTAACCATACTCCTGATTTCAGGAGCTAGCCCATTGATGAAACGTGCATTACGTTTGGGCTCCGGGGTAACCAAATAAGGCACTAGCCTTGAGAGAGAGTTGTAGTCGGTAATAAACTTCCGACAATCCATGTTCTTCATAGTCAGATTTAGGAAATCTGACTCGATTTTCTCCACCTCATGAGGTGGGCAGTAGGTATCCTTCAATAAGTCTACAAACTTGGACCAACTCAAGTTGTAGAGATGAACCTTGCCCGTAGACTGGACTAAGGCTTTCCACCAGATAAGGGCATCACCCTTGAATGATTGAGATACATATTTAACAACGTTCTTATCAGCGCATCCGCTGATATACACCACCGTCTCCATTTCATATAGCCATCTTAAACACTCCACGGCTCCCTTTTCCCCATTAAAATCACGGGGTCTACAAGACACGACGTACTTATAGGAGCAACCATCACCATCAACATTTGGTTTCTTGTGATGCTCATCACTCTTCACATTCGAAGAGTGTGCCTCACTCTTCTTTGGTTTTGGGTGACTAGGCTGAGATTTTGGTTTAGAAACAGGCTTGGAGCGAGAAGCACTTGACTCAGGTTGCCGTTCATACCTATCCTTCAAGGCTTTGTCAACTTCTGCGGAAATAAGGTCTCTCAAGTCGTTCTTACTAATAATGATATTTTCATTGGCGTCGTCATCATTACCTTACTGTTTACTTCATTAGAATCCACCATCGCTGCAACTTACTTCTATATATTGAGATGAATTTGGTTAGTTGCTATGGTGTCCCCTTTTTACGACATGGTTCTATGAACATACAGAATTTAGATAAAAGATGTGGTATGTATATATAATCTAGGTTTCAAAGGACCATTGAAGGCATTTATAGATTGGACATAGTCCAAAAATTTATCAAGTAGTGCATCGAGCGTCACTACCGTATTATTGCACATTGGCTTTACACTACTATTGAGTGTTTGAATATTTTAGCCAGGATCTAACTTGATCACTTAGGCGATAGGGTGTGAACATTGCCATTTACCCAATTGATTAATGTGATAATATTATCACGAGGACTTAAGAGTTAACTCCCATTGTGAGTTTGACACAGAGAAATGATAAATATGGAAGTTGAACATTGTTCACCTTTGCTAGACAGAAGGTTACTTCCATAATTTTCATTTGCCAATCTATTTGATCATAGTCATTGGCTGACAGATTTTGAGATAATATAGTGGATCAATAAATTTGAATTAAATCATGATGATGATTGAATGAAATGTATAACAAAGAAAATTTTACTAGAAAGAACATTACATAATTGCCTAAATATAGGACTTTGAAAATATCAAAAGTAGTTCACGCAGGAACTTAACAGAAATAACAATGTCCTCGCAAGGACTTAAAAGAAAATAACAATGTCCTCATAGGAACTTTTGGAATTTAAATTACATATATGAAAATACAAAACTAGTCATCCTTCCTCCATTTCACAGCTTTATAAAGTTTCTTGATAAATTTGGTTGTTTTCTTCTTTGATTCTTAACTTGTTGCCGCATTTCTCTAACCTGATCTAAGGCTTCATTAATAGCCTCAAGTGGTGCTTGCGATTGGGATTGAGGCTGAGGTGGAGGTGGTTGCGGCTAAGGCGCAACTGGATACGGATACCCACACTACAAGAAAATATGAATTGCATTAGGCCTTGAAAAGGTTGCATTAGTTTAATGCAACTTTTTATCAAAAGTTGCATTATGTGAAGTTGCATTAGGCCTAATGCAACTTTTTTGTTAGATAATGCAACATTTTCTGAAAAAGTTGCATTTAAATACTAAATGCAATTTTTTTATAATACAATTTTTTTACATGCTAATGTAACTTTTTTAGTTTTAAATGCAACTTTTTTAACACTCAAATACAATCTTTATTGCATTCAAATGCAACTTTTTTACATTAAATGCAACACTTTTTTAAGATTTTACTTAGAACAAATGCAACTTTTTTCTTAGTCAAATGCAACTCTATTGGATTATTGTTTGAAGTACTAAAATATCTATTAATATACAATAATATATCAATTACACCAACATAATAATAACATGAATATAACAGATAATCTTATATAAGAATATAACATTGTCAATTACAAAGATAAAAGGTACCGAAAACCTCATTCGAATCTCTAACATCCTAAACTAGTCAACAAGTAGCTTTTCAATAATCCTCTGCTGGTTGGCGCTTTGTTGTTTGAATGATATAAGTCAAACGTAACCATCATGCATGGTTCCTCTCCACCATGATAAAATCCCACCTAGAATCATGTATGCTTCCTCACCACCATCCATATTTTCATCATTTTTTAGTGACACCTTTGCTTTAAAGTCGAACATAACAATCAAACTCCTTTTTCATTACAACTGAAAAAGGATAAACCAAAGCATTTCCATCTTCTCAAGGTTTTTGTAGTTCTTCATTTGTTCCTTCAACAGTGAATAAAAAAATTACCAGCTAATAAACTAACCATACAAGTTGTTTGTTGAGATCACAAACTAGAACAAGCAACTTACTTTTAAAAGTCAGTACATAAAGGATGCTTCTCATTTTCCTTATTTGCAAATGCCATACCATCCATTTCTTCATACTTGCCATCTAGATCAAATTCTTGTAATTTAATTTGGGCAGCCTGAGTTGAATAAAGAAATTTAGTGTTGGAATCAATTAGATTAATTTTGGAATCAGTCTCGGGCTATCCTAGGAAACCAAAGACGCAATTTTGTGGACCGAAACCCAAATTGTACACTTAAATCCGGTCTTCGAACATTACCCTTACGTAAAAGAAATAGCCCTAGTACTTTCTATTAATTTGTAACCAGAAAAGAGGTATAACAATACCGTTGCTATCTACATCAATCACCCTTCCTTCAGAAAGAGCACCCTTTGGTGAATCCGGCCTTGCCACTGGTGGCCTAACGATCACTATCTCGCAGTTTCCACACACCACCACAGTCTGAGAATTGCTTAAAACAATGGTTCAATAAGTTCAAAAAAAGTTCAATCAGATAGGTAACATAAACAAGAACACACTGTGATTACACATTTACAACACAACTTTAAAGACAGAAAAAACATGATGATCAATTCTTACATATTGAAACAACCTTGGAAATTGACATCATGGTCCAATCAAATTAATAACAATATATAAACGCCCAATTATCTTCAATTCAAATACATATACATGTTCAACATTTGTGATTCTATATTTTCCTAAATATATGATGGAAAATAGATTCAACAGATAAATCAATATGTTTACCAATTGAGATTCTCTATTTTTCTTGACATGATAAAAAAATGATTCAACAAAGAACATCCTAAGAAGCTTTAACTTACAAGAATTATACACGTTTAGCAATTGATTCAATTCAAATACATGTTTAGCAATTGTGATTATGTATTTAAATCGACTTCCATTGTATGCATTTATAGGTCAACCGCACCACTGCATTTGTGGCTTGAAACATGGAGGGTTTGAGCGTCAATATGAACTCCAATTAAACTATTAATTTCAAGAAAAAAACTTACATATACATACTGATCTTTCTTAATAGTAAGCATACCAAGCATGATTTTTTTTATAAGGACTTGTTTTTACCTCTGATAATCTTCGTTGTTCGTATTAACCTGCACTAGAAAACATCACATATTAGACAAAAAAATTAACTCACACAGATTCAAGAAATTTAAGATTTATGCTATTTGATTCCAATCATGTGCTTTTATTTGTTTTCTACTTAATGATATTCTAAGGCCACTTAAATATATACAGGTCCTAAAAGTTTATCATGTTCAAACAATCATCACTCGTTTTAAATACGCATTGTTTCCAAACACATCCGCACTAGGATAGTAGCAACCTGTCTCAAATAAACATTGTTTCCAAACACATTTGGGAACGAAAGTGTGATCAAATGTGCTTTGGGTTACCATTAGAAGCATTAGTTCGTACTGCAATTTGTCTCAATTAAAGACACCACCACATCAAGCAAACAAAATTTATGTGTCAAGACATAAATCATAACCCCTAACATATCGAACCGTACTAATTATAATAAAATATTTTTCTGTTACGGGTAAACATGTTTATTTAAACGGGCTAACCTAAACACAACCTACTAATTGAACGAGTTAAAATCTAAACCCAAAACTTGATTAATTTTGTTTCGTGTCGGTAACTACCACACTTGCTAGAATTGAGGGTGAAGCGTAAAAAGATACATAGTAATGGGAACTTACGCTGCAAGATGTTCGTAAAATAAAGAAACTGCTACGAGTGTAATTTCAGTTGATGCAGGTGCAGTCACTTCACCCATTTGAATGTCAGGCGTCACAGCTACGTTGTCGCCAATGAATTCAGTGTCATGTAAATCTATCATCTTAATATATGAAGAAACCATAACGGTTATTTGTGTGCCCCTTTGGAAATGATAAGCAAACCCGACGCAGCAACTCATGGTATAACTCATACCCAAGCAGGTAAAATAGTCGAAGCACATTTTTACTTGCTTTGCTTTCTACCATTGTCCTCACTAAGATAGATCTTTGATCAGCACCAGCACCCTCATTGAACCCCCAACATATCGAACCGTCCTAATTATTATTTTAATTTTGTAAAAATAAAAATTAAAAAAAAAGACAACAAAGTAGTGCATAAGATCACATAGAATGGAAATCTTTGATGCGTCAGAACCTATATAATCAGATTGACACGCCATCAAATAGATAACCTCAGGTTCTCACTTTTAACAAATTATGATATTAACTCAAAAAACATATATAGTAGTTTTGATTCATAATTGCCTGAATTGTTAGACTGTGGGGTTTGGGTTGGGGGCGTAAGTTGCCCTTCAACGCCAGCTTTTCCATCCGAGGTTGGCGTTGGGCTGGGCGTTGTCCCTTTGGCGTGGGCATTCCGCCTGGCATGGGATAGGGGCAGGATGAGCTGACTGGCTTTGGTTGATTGGTCCAATATGGCTGACTTTGGTTGGCTACTTTAATTAAAAGAAAAATCCACATAACTGGCCACGCCAAGCTAACCCACGTCACACCACACCACGCCACCTTCACACCACGCCACCTCCACACCCCACTTATTTTGGGGTGGCCTGGTGAAGCCCAACTTTACCACGTGTCGTGCAAAGCCCCACCAACCCAAGCCCCTACACCTCGCAATCTTACATAAGTTCAAGTTCAGAGTAGGACTCACCTAGGTTGGGTCCACTTTTAAGGCATAATTTATGAACCCACATAGTCATGAAAGAAGAATCTAAGGCTTCAACATACTGCAAAAAAATATTAATTTTAAAAAAGTATTTGAACACATGCACTCTCTTTTGTCTGTTTGTTTTGGGAAAAAAACTAATTTTCAAGTTAACAGTAAAAAACTACATATATCACAATGGGTATACCCCTCCCATTCTTGAAAAAATGATAATTTTAACTAATTCAAATAAGAAAGTCAAGAAAAATGACATATGCGTACGGTGTTAGAGATAACAACGAAGTGTTAATATTATAATAAACCGACTTGAACAATATATCTGTAGAAATAATAAAATCACTAACAGTTTTTCCAATCAAAATATCAACAAATTACAAAGCCCTAATTTCAGACACTGGATTCAGGTTGATTCCATGGGCGAATTCATTTAGCGAATGTATTTAACATGGTAAAAAAACTGTAATCCTAAAGCAAATGATCGAATTAAAACATAAATTAGAAAGAAAGTAAACCATTTAAGGACCGATTGACTGGGTGGACCAGCGCCTGCGTGCCTGTTGTTGCTACTATGATTGTTCATCCTCTCGCCACCACAAAATCTTTAATCGAAGGAAGCACAAGATTGATTGGATTAGATTTTGAATCGAAAAACAACAGATCTAGAAAAAGAATGTGAGACAATTTGATTGATTATCTCCTCAATCTTCGTTTTGAGTATAAATTTGAGCAATAAGGTGGAAACGACTAGGGTTTGGGGACTGGGATAGCGGGAGAATGATTTTTTTTTAGTGAAGGGTCGATTTTGGGTTGCGGGAGAATGAATTTGTTTAATCACGTGTCGTTTTGGGGAACGGGGGAATTGAAAAAGTTTGGGTAAACCAATTAAGGAAAAGAGGGAAAAGAAATTGTTTGAGTGAAAGAAGGTATAGTTGGGAAACTGATTTTGGGAAGAAGAAAACAATATTACGTTTAATAAATTAAAAAATTATATATTACACAATATTACGTTTAATAAATTAAAAAATCATATATTAGATGTTACTAATAAATTAAAACAAATATATATTAGATGTTACTAAACAAAAAAAACAATTCTCGGCAAACAAGACTTTTTTTTTCTTTTTTTAACATTTTTACTTTTATTATTTCTATTGTTATAACTACTTATAAGCGTATTTCATTTTTCTTTTATAAATTTTAGAATACAGAATTTTATGATTTAGGTTTTTTGAGTTTCATCTTTCAATTATAATACGATATGGAATCTATGTACCCTACTGATAATTAAATCATTGTTAAACATAGAGAGCTTTCCACTAGGTAATGATGTAGCACACAGTGGTATGAGCAAAGCTAATGTTACAATTTATTTTATTATAAAAAAGTAATATGTAAATATCAAATATCACCAAAACAATAATGAAAGGTTTTACTATTTACGAATCAAAACATTCTATTTTTTTCGTTTTCATTGACTTGCGCAACTTTTGAAATAAGAGTTGAATGTAAGTATCAGTATTATAACTTTTCTAACAAAAGTTGCAAGTTTCAATAAGTTTTGCAACCGTTTAAGAAAAAGGTTGCAAATTTAATACAATTTTGCAACTTTTATCAAAAAGGTTGCAATAGATCATCTAATGCAACCTTTGTATTCAACGAAGTTGCATTAGAATCAAATACAACACAATTGGAAAAGGTTGCAACTAAAAAGTTGCATTAGCCTCATTTTCTAGTAGTGCCATAAGGTGGATATCTGGTAGTGGCATAAGGAGGTGGGTAATTATGGTAAGAGGAATGATAAAAGTTATTATGAATGACCACATCATTATAAGGATCCTGCTCAAGACCATGGTGGATGTAGTTATACAAACCAGGAGGGTCGACGGAGTTAAACCCAGACGGGCCTGAATAAGCAGGTATTGGATTGGCAAAATCCTGCAGTGGTAGAGGTGGTTGAGGTTGAGGCTCAACAGCTGGTTGTGCTGGGGTTCCACCATTGGCGATGTATTTGAGGGCCCACCCATTTGCGGGTCCTCGGGGATAACTGGATAAGATGCTGGAAAAGGTGGTAGCGAGCCCAACCCTTGACCAGCACGCACCGACATGCGTGCTCCACGCCTTCGGCGTGGTTGTGATGATGACTCAGGTGGTGGCTGAGGTTGATCTACCTGTTGCATATCTACATTCTCGATTTGAGGATGTGATGATGGAGCATGATGTTGGGGAGTGCTGTGGTATGAGGGTGTGTTGACGAACACATATTGTGCCCATCTTTGTTCATAATCATCGGGACCTCGAAACGGAGATCCCGCCAAAGAGTTCGAGCCACTAGACAGCTCGATGGGATGACCATATGATCGGTTTGGGAAATTCCTCGGATCAGAATCCTCCTCCATATGATAGAATGGAAAACGATTAAGCCTAGGTCAAAGTCTAGACTTGGAAGTCTAAGAGATATGTGTTAATATGGATCCTGAGATTAAACACAAAAGGCTTAGTGTTTAACTCACTCGAGAGTTAGCTCTGATACAACCTGCCACACCCCTAATTTCCACGTGTAACCCGGTGGGCCCGGTTAGGGAATATCGTGACGCAAGTTGATATAATCATTACAAACAATACAATATAGCACAGCGGAAGTCTGGATAATTACTATTACAAACGTTTGAATGTTCAAAGTTCAAAAATAAATACAACGCTTGTAATTAGATCCGCAGGCGGATCGAAATGTGATTACAATAGGAAATTTAACAGACTAAGTCCTTCTAAGAAAGGGTTGCAATTCCTCTTAAACTTCGCCGAGCACTTCCAGCCTAATTGCGTATACTTGTCACCTGCGCTTAGTCTTTTGAAAATACGTCAGTTTTTACTGGTAAATACATTTAACCGAGTCATTTTGAAAACATTTCAAAAGCATTTAGTGTACACAATGGTATTTTGTTTAATAAATAACTTGGGATAAATGATTTTCATGTTATCAGTTTTACATGCCAATAATACATTTAAAGCCCGAAAACTATGTCGGGAACATGATTAATCGACACGCCACTTTAATACCTTTAATAGATACACCCCTAATGGGTTATAATTTATATTAGCATCTGCGGGTGTATGCCTACACCCCGTGCTTAGGTCGTAGCCATTTACATTTAAATGAGCTGTGATATCCAGGACATGGTCATTTTAACCCCCAAATGTTTAATATTAAGCAATACGAATTAAAATTGATTATTTGAATTCCCGACTCATTGGTCTTTGATCCCATATCCAACCATGCGGTATTATTATACCGTATCCCAAGCCCGTATAAGGGAAATAAGTTAAAGTATTTACCTGGCTTGCAAATTCTTTAGTAAATAAGAAAATAAGCAGAGCACAGGTCGTAATCAAAATAACTAGCCCGGAAACAATCTACTGGAAGCCTCTAGTCTGGATGGATGGTACTATTAACCGATTAGTTAGCTAGCGGGTCTTTATTTAGTCATTACTTAGACCGACTAACTTAAAATAAGATAACGGTACAAAAACGTAGATTAAGCGATGACCGGAAAAAATGTATTTTGGACCCGACAATTACTAGGACTTGTATAATATGTGGTTACCATTTTACATTCTGGAATTTGAGAATAATTTGATATGGTTAAAACCCATTTCGGTTAAATTGCGTAAACTAGTCAAGTAGGCTTAACCGTACGTATATAAGCGAAACCGGGTAACCAGGTGAGTCCTATACAAGTTCCATATGCCATTATGTTTAAAATATGTTAAGATATCAGTAAGTTATCAATATGTTGGCCCGTTACGGTTTTAAAATCAAACTATGCCTTAAAAGGGCAATTTGGTCATTTTACAATGTAATAAATGAGCGTATATGTAAACTGATGTTATTGTCATAAACATTCTGTAAAAACACTTATTTTATGATGTTATATTAGTAGGATATCAATTACATGTGTGGTTTATAGTTTAAGACCAAACTATGTCCCGGAAGGGCATTTTGGTCATTTCACACATAATTCGATATCTTATTTGGGAATCTGAGTTTGGGACATGTTCTTACTGTTAAAAATTTGAAAACATGTTTTGAAATTAGTAGGTATCAAGCCTTTATGCTTTAATATGGTTTTAAACCATATTATGCGCCGAAACGGCGATTAAGTCGCTAAATGACGATTTAAATGGTATTTAAGTGATACTTTTGTTGTGACCAAAATATTATATATGATATATATATATATATATATATATATATATATATATATATATATATATATTACATCAGTAAGTATGAGGTTTGGTCCATTAAAAAGTTTAAAACCATTTAAAGTGCCGAAAGGGCAATATCGCCATTTAAGGACGTAATATGCGAACTATAGCTTAAACTCAGTTTGCGACTTGAATGATTATCCCAAATAATCCTAATAATGATATTACATCAGTAGGATTGTGTTTTGATGTCAAGTTTATGTTTAAACCATTTTATACGAAAAAAGGGTGTTTTAGACAATTTAACGGATACTTGCATAATGACCTGGATTATTACATGACCATGTTCTATAACTCCAGAGGGTTATAGTATACTATAAAATGGTTATAATGCAACTTAGAAACAGAAACTAAAGTTGCTAAATCGGGTCAGAACTGAAAGTCAAAGGAAAAGTCAACCTTTGCGACTTTCGGTTGCGAACCGACCTAAACCCTGGAATTGACGAGCCGAACATGTTCCTATAATTATTACCAAGTTATTAGAGTGTCAAAACAGATTTTATAACACCTACATTACTAGTTATGATTTTATTCGAAACTAACCCGTTTGACTTTTTATTAACATAACTTTGACCCGTCAATTGACCAAGTGAGCGTGGTAATCAGGAGGTGCCCTCTTGAGAGATTAACACCTACCTTATTACGATCACGTAGCCCTTTTCGTTACGAACATTGGCTGAACCATAATGGTCTTAGAACAAAGTCAAAGCGTTTTTACGTCAACGCTTTGACTTAGGCTTGATGCCTAATAAAATGGAAAGAGGGTAAGGACACTTAGTTAAGGTCCTTAGCATGAAAATAAACTGATTAGGAAGCTCCCAAGGATCGGGAACCTCCAGAGAATGAAGAGAGAAGGATTTTGAAAATGAGCAAGTCAAAGTGATGCAAGGCATCACCTATTTATACTTGAAGGCCAAGCATAAGATCATGACATGTGTTGAGGCTTTTTCCCAGATGAAAACAAGTGTTTTGGGACGTGTATCCAGCAGGAGAGGAGTGGCAATGGCGTAAAAGGTGGCAGGGCAGCAAGTTGCCAACAATCTGCCTCTGGCAGTCCCTTACGGACCTCTGGCGCCCCATAGATTTGAATTAGTTACGGACCGTAACCATAAAGGCTTGCGGTTCGTAACCGCCTTACTGAAACAATGTTTTGCTTAACCTTACAACCGTACAATAGGTACGTCCGCAGGACTTCAGAAAAATTGAAATTTGCATTTTTCCACTTTTGATCCTCTGACTTTTTCGATGCTCGTTCAGAGGTTATTAAAATAACATGACGGCGTCTTTTAGTCCCTCTCGGTTACATGTGGCCACCAAGATTTTTGTGACACGTGTCGGAATTTTATATGCTCCCAAGATCTTTCAAAATCACTCCTAGATTCTAATCGAATCCAACGTTTTCAACCGTCATGAGACTTTAAATACCGAACTCTATGGTTTTCACTCGTTTGGGCTCGTTTGGTTCAGGTACGACTCGTACCCTTTTAGTGGTTACGACCCATACTAAGCTCAAAGCCCAATAACAACACTGCGAGTGCGCCGAATGATTTCCAATTAATACAGCCACTACCCATATTAAATATTACAATTCACCTTATGCTTTAAGGCCCACAAACCCATTATTTGGATTGGTTTCGTTGAAACAATCAAAATTCATATATTATGGGCGTCGTAACTCATTTTCTAACTCTAGATATGGCTGTTTGAAGTTCAGCTTCTTCTCTGTCGCACTGTTTTGCTTAGTTTTGCCTCTTCATGTTTTCATCCAAATCTTTAGGAACACAATCTAACCCTGCAAATTTACAATAGGAATGAATACGTACCATAACCTTATATAATTAAATACGTACATAAATCATGTTACTCTATGAGCACTTCTTTTGGACGAATTCTAGAGAGAAAGAGGCAAATTTGGAGATCACCAATTATCCCGATTGATATCACATCCTTGGTCTAGAAATCTCAAAGATCCAATGACAAGCATACCAGGCTAAATCATTTGTTATTTTTTCCAGGTGAAGGGTTTGTGCTAGTGACTTTTTTTTATAGTTTTAACCTCAATTTTGGGATTAACTTCGTGAACCCTTTAATTCCAATAGATTTAATTTTTGTGGTTTAGACATTTAAATGATCTAATTTTGTTTAATAACTAGATTTGATATCCTTAATTTCTGGTTTCTTTACCTTACTAATTGTTGTGGTATTGGGTTATGTTTTCTATCTCTGGATTGATGAGTTTGTGAATAGAACCCTTTAAGTTCCAACTCAAAACCATCATTGATTGAACCAGCATATAGTTACTTTAATGACTTCTCACTAAGTTAAACTAGAATGATTGGTACTTTAATAAATCGGAATCCGGAGTGGAACGCTTTTCTCACTGTTACAATCAATTAATCAAATTGTTTTCACAATTGTCTTAGCAATCAAAGCAAAACTCAAATTTTACAAAGTAGTTTAATTCATCATATTTTGAATAACACTTTCCTCTTTTATTCCTTGTGGTTCGATGCCATACTTACCCTTACTAGTTAAAGTATTTAGGAACTGATTTTTACTAGTTTGATCACGTTACCATTTCGGTATCATGACGAACCCAACCACTTAAGAGCAAACAACATTGTTCCCTGTATGATATCAATGTTTGCTGTTATGTTTTTGAAAAGCCAATCAATAATAACCAAACTCCCTTTGCTCTGTGTGGGAAAAACGACCACACTCCTACCGCAAAGCGCGGGGGAAACCCTAGTTATTGTGATCGTTTTACGACCGGAGATGCGTTGGAAAAATACATGTAGCAATTGCCCTATTGCGACTGAGTTGCAACCGCTACTAATTTTTGCGACCCAAATCTTGTGACCGTTTTTTTCGATTGCAAAGTTTGGTGGCAATTGCTTAATTTTCTAGTAGTGTATACCTGATACACGCGGGTATCCATAATACCTAAGGAATATTAGAACGTGTATGAGACTGGAATTTTCAGTAGCCATCCGTAACTATGCATCATTTGTAAATCATTATGTATCATTTCGATAATATAGCTATAAAAGGGAGGTAAGCTAGTGAATCATTGCACTTTTAAAGGTCTTTACTCTTTCAATCTTCTTTTTCCGCTTATGAAGTCTGTATATCCATATGTTTTATAATTTTATAGTTGAAATCACTGTTTTTATTGTATTTATTTTTTGTTTTCTTGCAATCGTTTTTATATTCATCTGACGATGATTTCCGGCGTCTTATGCTTTTTCTATACTATATCAAGACGAGTACTTAAAAAGTGGCCGTCGGAATTTTATCTATCATTTAAGCTATTTAAATTCAACGTAACATAATGATATATTCCATATCTCTTGACTCTTTCCTTTCCTTTTTTTTCTTCTTTAAAAAAAAACGAAACTAATTTACTTTTTATAGTTTTCAAAGCAACATCACTACCAATTATGATTTCAATTATTAACAAGGGAATATCGTATAATTCCATATTTTTGATAAATTCAACATACAAACCAACAAACCATTGAATAACGTTTACACCTGTATATGTATTGGTTTCTGTAAAACTAACATTAACATTTGAGTTGTAGATGGTAAAACTAGAATGTGATAAGTGTATTTTAATGTGGTTAAAAACTATACAAATATTTATACATTTTTAGAAATATATAAATATACAACAAAAAAATTATGTATTCATTCCTTTTATAAACAAATCTCTTTTTTTTTTTTTTACAGAATTTACAAATTTGAAAATGAGAATAAAAAAAAGATGAATATAATTGGGTCTTTATTCCATAGATTTGTATTCATAACTTCATGATTGTTAATCTATTTAATATAATAGGTCAAATGACAATTACTGGGTCTTTATTTCATTTAAAGTGTAGTTTATATATAATTGAATTCAATTCAAAATATCTTAGTTGTTTTAAGGGGAAGGAAGTGGTTAAACACCTAAAGTGTTTAACTTCAAAATCACATAAAATTGTGCCATGTCAATCCACCTAAAGTGTTTAAACTTTTTGGTTGAAAGTGTTGCAATTGTTAGACACTTCATGAATTGGTAAACTATTTAAAAAAATGTGTGATTGGTTGAGAAGGAATGGACCCACTACACCCCACTCTCTCTCCCCTTTCCCTCCCTCTTTCCCGATTCGGTAAACACTCACGATTTTGGCCACATTTCGTAAAAAGGTCATCGGCAAACTTGATGGCGGTGGTTAAGGAAATCGGTAAACAAGTTTACCGAGCTTTACCGAGCTCCATTCCCTTCCCCCTTAGTATAAAAAGACTTTGGATACTTTATTTTAGATAAAGATATTTAGTAGGCTATATATTATTAAAAAAAATAAACGCGGAAATATGTTTTTAGAAGATGATGTTTGTCCTAATATTAAACTTTTTCTTTATACCCTAGAAATAAAAGATTCTGCCATGTGACTCTTACCACTGTAGCAACATAAATGGCCAATGTTTGACAGTTAACAGAAAACACATTCTTGTTTTTCTGTCTATAAACCATAAAAATAAAGTGGTTTGTATGGTAATTCATAGTTTACTGCATGGCAGGTTATATAACATTATTTTTATATAGTAAGTGTCTAAATTTATATGAAGTTAATAACCATTTAAAATTCATCAAACCTTAGGGAAAATAAAATGTTGCTCGTAAAAGTTTCACAAGTCTTTTTTATTATTTATGACAGACTATAGAGGATTCTTTTATAGGGATAATACGGCGACTTTCTGTGTGGGGTCACCACACTCTTTAAATTGGAGAGTTCGTTGCCCACTCGTACCCGACTATATTTTTTTTAACCATGTCCACATTAGCTTTAGAATTTGAATTTAATTAGAAGTTACAAATGGTCGAACAAATATTGATATTAAGTACATAATAAACACGTAAAATAAGATAAGTTATTTACATGTTTTATACTAGAAAAGAAAGAATTAAATAGCAAAAATTCAGAGAAAGATCGAGTTTAGTAATAAATATGAAACGCTAGCTGACGGAATTTGGTTTTAGGTCATACTACATATGAAGTTCGATACATGATCCGGTTCATTGGGATCTTTATGTTCGCTTCTTATGAGCCCCGTAACCCCACTAGTAACCTGAGTTCTGCTTTTTATATGTTGTACAGTTTTTGCCTTGTAATTCTTATCTAACGACTAAGTCAACGAATTTTTAAATCGACCGCGTTATCATTTTATGTATTAAGATAATAATAAGCTCCAACTGTCTTACTAAATAGATTTAGCAGGTTTTATGTATTCATTGGGCAACGATCGTATCATTTTTACATTTTTAGAATGACTTCTAATTCGAAACCACTCTGTTTACCACCTATATATATTTTACCACCTAGATATCTAAACAATCATTTCACACATTTGACCTTCATTATAAAGATAATGTATAAATTAATGGGCACGGATATAAAAAATATGATACCTAAGTAACCTAGCATGGCAACAGTTTTTTTATAGGTAGTACGTGTTTTGATTTACAGCACAAAGAACTACTTTTCCTTTTCGTTGTCTATTCTTTTGTTTCTTTAAAGTGGTTCAGGATACTCGTAGCTAGTGTATAACAACTGTAATACTTAAAATACTAGAACCATTCATAGCTTTCAGAAATCTCCATTAATCCGGAACCATCAAAATGGAAAACTGGGTTCGGGGTTCATCACTAGAAACAAATTTAAAAGCAAAAAGTAGCAGAAAAAAAGAGCTAAAAGTACACCATATATGGTGTGTACTTAGTTCGTCCCTATCATCCAAACTAGCTAACCTTGCCATGGAACTTGGTTCTGATTATGGTTCGGGTTCAACTGACTCATGTGATCAAGACCAGACATGTTGAGAAACTGTTGATGATCAGTAGGATTTGGAAATCCTTGAAGGCCCAAAAAGTCTCTTGTTAGCTCATTATTGTTCCCATTTGCATTGTCTTTCTTTGTTGAATTGAACATGTTTAAGATCTCATGGATGTTGGTTGACCCTACACTTGTAGAAGTCATTGAGCTAGGATGAAGCAGCTGGTCCATGCAACTAGTGGTGCCAGTAGGAAACCCGCGGCTTTGTTCCAACATCACATGATGATTATCACTTGAAGACAAAGTAGATAGTCCAGAAGGATGATGATGAGATGACAGTAGAGATGCACACATGTGATCATGCTGTAGGGTTTGGTGGGACCCGGTTAAAATTATTGTAGGAGTATTAGCAGTGGAAGGTGGTGTTGGATTGTTCATGGTGACACCCATTTGAGCTGCTTTTTGAAGCAAAGCAGTGGCTGACATGTGAGATGAAGGTGAAGGAAGATGGATATTATGATCAAGATTAGGGTTTTCTTGTTGTTGTGTGTTGTTGTTGTGTTGTTGTTGTTGTGTTGTTGTTGTTGTTGATGAGTGGGAGTCAACCATGATGGTAATTGATGATTAATATTATGTGTAGTAGTACTTGAACCAACATTGAAGCTAAGTTGTGGGTGTTGTAGGAGAGGTTGTGGTTCAGTTTTGAGTGGGAAATTGATGGGTAAATGAAGAGGGAGATTGTTTAAAGTTGATGAAGAAAATCTTCCAGTTTCTTCTGCTAATGCATCACAGAAAGCTCTATGAGTAATGAAACTGTCCCTCCTGTGGTGAGAAAGAAGACAAAGAAATAACAACAATTTAATCATCATTATACTTTTTGATATATAAAAAGGGTAGTTAAATAAAAAGCCACTATACTTGTTAACTTTTATGTAGTTCTATCTTAACATTTGTTATGTACGGAGTATATGCTTTTGTTACTTTTAAAGCTATCATAATTAGATCTAAATTATTAATGTGTCATTATGTAGAGAGCTAACAATACTCTATAATCCTATATAAGGTAAATTGCTAGTTTATATTAAACAACAAACAAGATAATGTTACGAATTAACGTATGATCGAGTGATCGACGGTAACATACATTAGTAAGTGACAATTGAATCTGTTTTCACATGGATTGTGTTAAAAGTATCTCAACTCTTATACCTTAAAGTATTTTTAGTTATTTTTACTTCAAGTATGAGTTTCATGTTGAGAAAAAATTCTTGATTGTCATGAAAAGAATAGAGAACGTTTAAGATGATCAGAATAAAAAGTAAAAACTTATTCTTTATGTCTTCTACTGTTACACTTGTGACGTTCTTGCAGCTTTTATGTTTATTTGATTCTCACATAATTACCTATATTATAATAAAACCATATGTAGATCATATTATGCTCTTACCTTGAAAAAAGGGTACCACAATCACAACGATATTCTCGTGTACCACAGATCTTGGAATGAGCTTTCCAATCCGATTGAACCGCGTAACGCTTCGAACACTTGTCACACTTCCATTTTTTCTCACCATGCTTTCTTGAGAAGTGCTTCTTGATACCAGTAAGATCTCCAAGTGCCCTTGATGGGTCATGGTGCACACAACTCGGTTCGGGACACACATACACCTTCTTCCTAACCACCTCTAGTTTCGACTTTTGCTTAAGTTTCCATGGTAGATTATGTCCTCTTCTATGTAACTGTAGATTCTGGTCCCTTTGAAACCCTTTGTTGCATATCTCACACATGAATCTGTTTGTTGCCATAAGTGATTTTGGAGATAAAGCTACCACCTCAGCTTCTGGATCTTTTTATTCCAAAAATAGAAAGTGTCAATATTTTGTTAAATTTCTCCAATTCAATCCAAAACAAATGAAACACAGGTTAGTAAATAAGTAAATCTACAAAGAATCAGGTTCTTGATCATCATCATCATACTCGGTAAATCCCACCAATAGCACAGCTAAGGTAAGGTTTGAGGAGGGTAAGATGTAGACAACCTTAACTCTACCCCATAAGAATAGAAATGTTGCTTCCAATGAGACCCCCGGCTCGATAGTTAACAAAAGAATCAGGTTTTTGATAAAAGAAAATAATACTAGAATTGGTTAAAAAAGTAATTAGTTAACAAAAAAAGGTTTGTAACAATAAAGTATGTAATAAGTTTACCTGGATTGCCTGGAAGATTTCGCTTTTTCTTGTTTGTTTGAGTTTGGTTGTTGTTGTTGGTACTGATTGGCACAGAACCGAAGGACTGCTGCTGCTGCTGAAGCTGTGGTGGAGGGTACATAGTACCAATTTCATTCCTGTTGCTTGATGAAGATAGACTTGCTTCATTTGATGCAGATGTTAAATTTGACATATTGTCATCCAAAAAGATGCCTTTCATGTTTCTCTCTCTATATATATCTCACTTATTAAATGAACTGAATATTTCTTTGTTCTTTGTTCTTTTCATATATTACAGATTAACTGATAACAAACAAACAGATCATATCAACTTTTTTGCATCCTCAAAAACCATGTAATATAGATCTAGAAATAGTTAAGAAACCCTATAGAAAGAAGAAGAAACTAAAAGCTTTTGTTTTTACCTTATTTAAATTCTAGTGTAATTACAAAAGTTTGATGAATCAAAGAATAAGTTAGATTAGATAGATGTAACCAAAAAAATTAAAAGTGAAAAAGCTCAAACCTGACAGTTAGCAAACTTCTTCTCCAAGAGAGTTTGCAAGTATAGCCAACTCTACAAGATGATTCAACACAAGAATCCACACACTTGAGTACAAATATACCAAAACAAAAGACAACCAATTTCGTACAAGTAGTAAAGAAGTTTAACAAGCGACTGTGTGTGTCTCCCTGTCTGTGTGTGTGAGGAGAGAGAGAGAGAGAGAAGAGAGAGAGAGAGATGTGGATGAGAAGATATCTTTAAAATTGGGCCTTCTCTTTGTAGGTAGCTCCAACCCATCAAAATATAACCAAAAGGGAAACATGAGGTGGAGGGCAGGGACTATGTCTTTGAGGTTACAAAACTTTGTCCTATTCTTTGTTTTCTTGTAAATTCCAGAAAATATTACCGCTTGCATTATTGATTTTGCTTTAAAAGACTACTTAATCTTTTTCAGGGAATTACTACTTTGCTTTTCAGTTTTCACCATATACATGTATACATGTGTATACAGCTTTTTGTCATTCTTCTCATCAGCTTTTTAATCTTCTTAAAAGGGTGAGAAAACCCTCGAATTAGCTTTCTTGATAATTATGTTTGAAGATACAAGGGACTCATAAAGGAGGGAACTTTTTGAATGGAAAATAAGTCGTAATTATGAGGTTGATATTGCATGTTTGTAATATCATGGTCGGTGCATAAAGAAATAGAGGGGAATGAGTCCAAGTCATGCACTAAAGTTCCCTTATGTGTTAGGGCACAAATTGTTATTATGCAATGACTATGCATTAGACATTTTTTATATACGTAATCATAAATAAATTGGTTAGATAAGATTAACAAATTTTGTAAAACATGAAATTTTTAACAATATGAGTGATAATCACTTTATACTCTCATAACAACATGAATTTTTATCTAGTCAATTATTTATCCATTTTCATGTAAGAGACGGAAAAGGTTGTGACTTTATAAGTAGGTTTTATCCGTTTGGAACTGTCTTAGTGCTCATATGTGTACTAGAGTGTTTTGAGGATATACTTTCACTCATTCCCGTATTTTCTACAAAACATACAAAAGATGTTCATATGTAAGAAGAGTTCATATAGTTACTTTCACTCGCCAACGACCATTAATTATGACTCGTGATGAACGCTAATTATTATTAAGGTGATTATAGTACATACTTCCTTAATTGTATTTTCTAAATGTCTTATGGTTTTCATCGTTGGTGATTTTGAAGTTATCAAGTCATTTTAGATAATTGGGATTTACTTGGAGACTAAATGAGAAGTTATAGTATAGGTACAAGTAAAAAGATGTGAAGTATACGGTTCTCCAAGGTCATTGTAATTTAAGAAGCCAATGAACCTGAAAATTCACGGGGCGCAAGGCCTCCAAGAGCTTGCACCATCTTGTGGGTGTTTGGGAGAACACCCTAGGCATGGTCCTAGGGCACCGTAACAGGCAAGGGTCTTGCTGTGAAGGTCAGTATCAACCTTGTAAATGAATTAGATTTGAAGGTACCAAAGGAAAATAACATAGAAATGAAGGTAGCAGCGCCCTTGAAGATCGATAGCACTTAAGACTGCTTGGTATCTGATTGTGCATAGGTATTTAAAAATAGAACACGAATACGGACTTTTTAATATAAAAATATGAAACTACAAGACGTTACAACCATACACCAATTCAGGAGGAAACCCAATAAATATAGTCTAGTGACATCTTGAGGGTAAGATAAGCCTTAGGGATCATGAGGTCCTGGGTTCAATTATCACAAGGGCTATTAAAGAGTAAAACTACAAATTAATTATATATGTAAGTTTACTAATATACCTTACAATAACAATATATATAAATATTAAATTAAGCATTCATACTGTTTGAGTTTTTTTTTCTAAAAAAACTTATTCTCATTTTAACTCTCTACAACCTTATACATCTTATGAGCAACAATGTAATTTGAATTAAACTTTAAGACGTTCATTACAACTTTAGAAACACAAAGTACAAATGCTCTATGTAGTTTATAATTTACCTCATTCAATATACCCCATATGATTATACATTATTTAATGCGTGCATGAGATTATTTAATTAATACATTAAGTATTCTTTATTTTTAATACTCTACACAAAGATAAAGATTTATATTTAAATTTAAACTTACACTTCCTATTCATATATTTTATAACTAAATTATTTATTAAAATACTTAAATATATAATTACTAAATATTTAGATTATTTAATTATTTAATGCATACATGAGATTATTTAGTTAATACATTAAGTATTATTTTATTTTTAATACTTTACACTAAGATTTAAATTTACACTTGCTATTCATATTTTTATAACTAAATAATATGTAAATTACTTATTAATTTATTTAAATACTTAAATATTTAATTACTAAATATTTAGATAGTTGTAATAATAATAATAATAATAACAATAATAATAAATAATAAGTGTTTCAGACATGTCGGGTTAGATTGGGCTTTTTAAAAAGCCTTAGTGACACCCACTGTATCGTGCAGACCAACTCACTAGGTTTAAATTAAGTATTATCTTTTTAAATACTTAACTATATAATTACTAAATATTTTTAATAATAATACCCAAATATAATCAGTGTTTAATTTAGGTCGGGTTAAATTATGTTCTCCGTCAAAGTTTTGTTGACACCAGTCGCATGGCGTATATCCTATTTAGATCTCTAAGTATGTATCTATTAAATATTTACATAGTTAAAATAATAATAATAATAATAATAATAATAATAATAATAATAATAATAATAATAATAATAATAATAATAATAATAATAGTGTTGAAGGCATATCAGGTTTGATTACACTTTACAAAATAGCCTTTGTGACACCTAATGTATTACGTGAGCCAACCACTAGTATTAACTAACAAATTAGTTTTACAAATGAGTGTTATTACCTTTCTAATATGACTCAGAATATAACTTTGTTGGATTTGCGGACTATGTTACTGATTTTAACTAAGATATATTAACGTTAGTGTGATAGTTTGCCTAGTGCCAATTTACCAACATCAATTGACAAAGTTGGTGTCCGTCACATTTGCACTATTCGTAACTCATAGACCATTAATAACTTTTACTTTTAACCCCTTAAAGCATTAATAAAAATACAAAATAACCTTTATAGTTTAGTTTGAATTTTTATTTAATAGACCCTTTACTTTTATACTTTTAATTTTAATAGATTATATACTTTATAAATTTGTTTAACTATTATTATTGTAATTATTATTATTATTGTTGTTAATTCTAACCCGCTCGAATAATGTTCTAACCGTTCCGACTGAGTTATTCTTTGTGAGTTAACATGCGTATGTGCGATTCAAAGTTTTCAATAACACACAGGTAGTAAGTACTAGTTTTCTCAAATTTGCGAGATAGACTCTCCTAGCTCTTGATGGGGCCTTCATTAGAATTTATGTTCTTGACATGGCAATAAATGAAGCAATGATTCAGGAGAAGCGCAAGCATACCCTTCAATGTGGCGATTAGGGATGGGGGTTGAAGTGTTCTCTTTGGGGGGAGACTTTTCACTGAAAATCAGTGATTGTCACTAATCATTAGCGCAAGTGGGGAAGGGGGATGGATATTAGGTTTTGAGGAATATTGGGAAAAAATGGTATTGATACTATGTACAAGGGAAAACAAAAGAAAATGGGTAGAAAGCTAATATGACACACAGAATGAGCCGGAGAAACGAGACGACTCCATCCTTAAGTTTACATTGACTACCTTAGATTGGTGTTGCTATCCAAAGACTACTTTATTGAGTTGTGACACCGGGATGTGACTGCTCTTTTTCCCTTTACTTGCTTTTTATTAACTCATGGCTAATTTACTATATTTTTTCCATGTCAGAATAAAATATTACGAGTTTGTTGTCATTGTTGGCAGGTTGCATTTGCAGTTTTTCTACGTAATCGGTAATCCTACAATTATTTTACTATTAATAATATATAGCCAATGGATTCAACACATATGAGTATCAAGTTATATTATTAAGTCATGTATTGCTATCATAGGTTGCGGTTTTTTCCCCAAGGTAAAATTGCCGATCTTTGTTTGTCTTATCTAACAACATTTAGTGTTTTGTCATTTTTGTTCCTTTCAAATGATTTCAACCAACTTTTAACTTTCTATCTCCCAATAAATTATCTTTCACATTTTTCATTTTAAATATAACTTAAATTTAAATGTACTTTATACATTTATTTATACTTTAATAAAATAGCAACTATAAGAGTGTCTCAACGTATACACTTTTTTGTACCACAAGTAAACGGATAATAATTATAATTCCATTTAATTTGATAAACCTAAATGCGTTTTAAAAACATGTCTAGTCATGCAACACAATCTATCCATTTTTTTTATTTTTCATAAACAAGTTATATCTTATAATAAACTTCTTATTTTTCTAATATTGTATTACTATGTTATAACCCCGTGTATTACACAGGTTGAATAAATAAATTTTATATATAATAAATAATAATACAATATATCTTTAAAAATCTTCTTTATTGCACGGGTTGTATAAATGTGATTTTATATATTAAAAAAATTATATAGAAACTGTATTGTACGTATTGAATACATGTAATTTTATATACCAAATAATAAAAAAAATTATATCTTTAAAACCACGTGTGTTACACGGGATGAATAAATGTAGTATTGTTTACCAAATAATAAAAAAGTATATCTTTAAAAACCCTCGTGTATTACACGGCTATGAATAAAATTGATTTTAGTACAAATAATAAGAAAATTACATTTAAAAAAATTAATGGATATACTCGTACGCGATAGATATGGTGATTGCGGAGATGATTATTGATGCCATCCAAAATGTTTATCGATTTAATGTCTAGCATTATATATACTATGGTAAAAGTTTAAAGTTTATTAGAGTTATAAATGAGAAGTATACATTCAATTTAAAATAAATAATAATTATCTATAGTTAAGTAGAAGAGATTAAACAAAATAATATTTAGTAGGAGAGTTATCTATAAATTAATTAAAAGAGATTAAACTAAATAATAATTATCCACAAGAATTAAACTAAATAATATTTAGTAGGAAGGTTATCTATAATTAATTAGAAGAAATTAAACTCAAATAATAATTATCCATATGACATAGCCTAATATGATGACAAGTGTCAAATAAGTGGTTTATTTTATTGTTAGTATAGATAGATTTAACTTAACAAGTACCTTGAAAGTTCAAGTAATTATAAAATAAAAATATGATGTATTAAAATTAATAAATAAACATAGAGGAAAATTTTAAAATTTAAAATTCAAGCATTAAAAGTTGTTACATAAATTAAAAATTACAACAATTAGATATTACAAAATAATTAAAGGGTTTTTCTTTGACAATGGCAAAAGGTATCTTACCAAATACAAACGTTTAGGATCCATTTGGCTTGAATTGCTCGAGTATATTGTATATATATTCTTTTCTATATGTATCATGAAGTGTGGCAAAAACATCTTTTACACATTTCCCTTTGAATGGTCTTTTGCCAGCAATCGTCTTTGTGCCTAGGACGCTGACGCTAGTACGCTACAATACATCAACTTCGTAAGCGTGTATTCATAGAGGAATATCATGGTCGTAAGAATTGCTAATATTGGAAGAAAACCAAATTTATAAAGAAAGGTTAGTTCGAGGAATTATGGATATCTTGATTATGCGAAGATTGGATTTAAGATTTTGCCTTGGTTTGGGTTCTTATCGGGAGTGTGCCTTCCTTTAGCCAACTGCATGAACGTGTTTTAGGTTTACCGTTGAAAGTAGGGATGTGAATTTCTGATACGACCATATGACACAAACCTAACACGAAATTCACATGTTTAGGTTTAGTCTAAACGGAGTTCAGGTTAGTCTTATGTAACACCTCGTAAAAACCCATCCCATAACATTCCGACACGTGTCCCGTTGATCCTCGAATGTCGTGTGCTAAAACGAGAGGGACTAAAATCGTCAACGTGATAAATTATAACCTCTGGATGGCAGCTATCAAAGTCAAGGGACCAAACATGGAAAAATGCCAAATTTCAACTTCTGGAAGACGGTTACGGACCGCAACCATATATGGTTATGGTCCGTAACCATTCATATATATAGGGCGCCTAATAGCCTTACGGACCTCAAGGCTGTGGCCATACGGTCCGTAAGAGGGTGCCAGCGAGCATAAACTTGGCAGCGTCTGCCCCTGCCACCTTAGACACGAATTGCCACCATCTAGCTGCTCAAGACACGTCCCTAAACACTTGTACTCACCTTATAACCTCCATGCTCCTCCTTCACTATATAAGAGCACTTGAATTACCTCTTAGACTTGCTCATTTTCTTCAAATCATCACTTCTTCTCCTCTAGAGGTTCCTGGACTTGTAGGAGCTTCCAACTCAGTTTATTTTCGAGCTAGGACATTGTGTAAGTGTCCTTAACTCTCCTTTTCAGTTTTGCTAGTCTTTAAGCCAAAGTCAAAGCGTTTGCGTAAAAACGCTTTGACCTTTGGCTAAGACCATTAAGGTTCAGCCAATGTTCGTAACTAACGTGGCTACGTGATCGTAATAGGTAAGTGTTAATCCCTCAAGAGGGCACCTCCTAATTACCACGTTTACTTGGTCAATTGTCGGGTCAAAGTTATCAATATAAAAAGTCTAACTGGGCAGATTTTAAATAAATTCATATTTAGTAATGTAGGTGTTATAAAATGAGTTTTAAAACTGTAATAACTTGGTAATATTAGTTAGAACTTCTATAAACATGTTCGGCCCGTCAATCCCAGGTCTAAGGTCGGTTCACAACCGAAAGTCACAAAGTTTGACTTCTACTGTGACTTTCGATTCTGACCTGAATTAGAAACCTTAGTTACTGATTTTAAGTTGCATTATGACCATGCTATGATATAGTATAACCCTCTGGAGTCATACTACATGGTCATTGTTTTGGTCAAAAATTACCGAAGCAATTTAGTGATCAAATTAGTTTTGTGAGGTAGTGTGCTAGCAGCGTTTATGAAAAATGTGTTGGTTTGCTTGTTTGTAAAAACAGTTTTCAGGATACAGCTCAGGATATTAAGCTATATCAACAATCAAACAATGAGCGAAAATGTAAAGGTTGACAGGCGATGTACGAGGAAAGTCGTTGATCAATCTAGATCTCCGGCATAAAACCTCGGGAGCTGACAATCGCAGCTGCCTCGTTCTTGTTATTACTTTAAAACTCAGGATACAGTGCAGGATAATTCCCAGATCGTTGCTATGTGTTACAAAATTGCTAGTGAAGAGTGTTTGTGTGTAATTGCGAGAGAAAGTTTTAGAACTCGAAAGTAGTGAGTGTCAGTACCGTGACATATCGATCTGGTTATCAGATATTTATAGTTACAAAGAAAAACGAACTCTCCTAAAATGATGGGAGGCCTTGGAATATTCGCTAGTGAACGTTGTTGACCAGGTATTGCGGCTTCAACGTCTTTCTTCTAACCATTTAGACCGAGTCTCCAGGTGAACGAGTCTCCGTGAATGTTGTGATCTTGCAGCCATGTCCTGCACGCGAATAATCAGTAATCACCAGGATACTGCCTCAGGATGTTACCCATATCCTGGTCTGGTATCCTGATCGTTAACAACTATAATTAAGTCAAGATATAATTCAGGATATAGGCTTAGAATTTCACCCATAACAATTGTTTTGGTCAAAAATCACAACAAGGATAATGTAACCAAACTTTGAATGTGAGGTTTAGTGCTTGGTTAAACGAACAAATGTATGAACAAATATCAAAAGTAAATGACGATGAACACAATGATTTGTACGAGGAAAAAGCCCTTGATCAAGAGTTGATCTCCGGCATAAAAAACATCGGGTGATGGAAACTACCGATCACCAACTATATTGAACAAGAAAGATTACAACTTTGGAAATATTGAGCTTGTTACAATAAGAATTCTAACGAGTGTTCGAGAGAGTAGCAACAGTATGTATGCGAGTGTGTGTTCGGTCAGATTGTGGGTCTATCAAGCTCAATATCCCACTAAATATCCAGCTAATCTCATTAACTAACTCTCCGAAATCCATGCAAGCTCCCCACGTTCACATATAACGGTCATGGCTTCACTTGCACGTGCTAGAAATGGCATATTCCTCCGACATTCCCTCGATGACTTAATCCACGATTACCTGCATACGTAAACTAACACAAAGGAACAATTATCAGCTAACATAGATATAGGTAAGGATCCTTGATCCTTAGACTCCCTGCGATTTCCGTTAAGGATCCGTGATCCAGGTTCAGTCTCAGGACGGATGATCCTTGGCATAAAATCCATGCCCTAACAATTGCCCCCAAAATATGAGGAATTAATTGTAACTAAGTGAGTCATATTTTCTCGTTTATTCTGGATGACTCGTTACCAACAAACTAGCTGTTACCCTAGGACTAGCCATTACAAAGATGACATCATCGATAAGACTCCCCCTGCAACAAACATGATTATAAATAGGGTAGGGATATAGATGAGATCTCCTATTTAATATCGATATCCTTTGCTTAAATCCTCACACCAAAGATCAAACAGGTATTCACTCTCTCTCTCATCTTTTATTCTCTGCAATTCTTTCTTTCCTCCTTTCTTCCTCGAGCATCATGACCAAAACCATGATCCGTTCCTCACCACACAAGGATCAAGGGAGAAACAGTCCTCCCAAAAGCCAAGACCTTTTGAAAGAACCTTCGCAAGAACTTTTCCGGTTCACTAATCCTGAGATTGAGCAAATGCACCCCTGTTTTCCGGAGGGTACTATTTTTAGGCCCTTCGATTCTTCAATGAAGAGTGACTGCATATCATCCACATGGGTATGTTTTCCTGCTACCCCTTTTCAAATAGGTTTTACTTACCCTTTTCCAGCTTTCACCTAGAGCTTTTTCACCTTTACCGGCCTATGCTACATCCAGGGCATGCCTATGCTCTGGAGGGTTCTTTATACCCTTGAGCAGATCATTGCTAGAGAGGGTATAGAGATTCGTCTTGCTGAACTTAACCACCTGTACAATCTGGTTAGCCACGGGTCTCACCGATTCCTCTTCAAAGCCAAGCCTCAACAACCCCACCCTATACTCAAAATTACCAAAAATGATTTCCTCTAGAGAAGTCAATTCTTCTTCATCAGGAGGGATTCCATTCCCAACGGGGATCAACTTCCCAAGAAGTGGAACGTAGAGGGTAGGATGTAGGATTTATAAAGTTGCTTCATAGAAAATTTGATATTTAAATCTATGGATATCTGCTCCTTCATTTTTTGTGTAGTGACCAATATCAACACTTCGAAAGACTTTGCTACCACCGCTGAGAGAGTTGCTGCTTTTTGGGCTCTAGATTCAACTGTCAGAACATTCCATCCCAAGATCAAGGATTTAGAAGAAACAACATCATCCTCCTACACAATGTCAAGTAAGTGTGCATGTATATATGTATTTAGTTATTTGGTATGAGATAAAAAATGAATACTTATTTGAGTTTTGTGTCTGTAGGTGTTGCTATGGAGAAGAAAATCGCCCAGCTGGAGAAGGAGAATGGCCGCTTGGAGAAGCAGATCCTAGTGGATGAAATCCAGGCCAACAAGGATCGGTTGGAGGTCACAGAAGAGGCCAAACTATCCGCTGCCATTGTGATTCTAAAGGCCAAACTCAAGATGGCAAAGGAGGCTATGGATCCTTCCTTCGACAGGGCTGAATGGGACACTGCTAGCTGGAGGCAAAGGCTGAAGGAGCTTGGGGATGAGGATGAGCTGGAGGAGGCAGTCACGCTGGAGGCTATCCCAAGTGGCACTAAGGATCCTGAGGAGGCAGCGGCTGGTGGTAGAAGTGCAGGTGATGAAGCAGCAAAGGAGTAGGCTGCATCAATGGGCAATGATGGAAATTTCTAGACGTGGCCGGAGCCCATTTTTTATGTTTTTTGGTTGTTGGTGTTTTTATGGTGAACAATGCTGGTGTGTATTTGAACAATAGTTTTTAGGGTTAAGGATCACTGATCCTTTTTGAACAATAAGGGGTAGCAAAGGTGGATGGGTCCTTCTGTTTGTGGAGGATGAAGCCCTTGATGCCCCCGCCTTTACTTTCCTGCACTTATTGACTCGTTAGCATGGACACCCTTTCCAACCCAAGTGGACGGGCCACGCTTTGCTGGTAGAAGCTTGGGTTAGCAATTTTGACAACCTTTAAAAAAGGGTTTTTATAAATAAATAAAACTTTAAGCTTTTGACTATCTTTGTTGTAACTTCTCTTTAGTTTGAATATATTTATAATTGTATACGTCAATAATTCCATAATATTTAGCTAAGAAATCTATAGGAGTTTGTCAAAATATATCTTTAAAGATAGACATCATATGATCAAGGATCACATATCCTGTTGTCAAAGGATTAGGGTAACATAAATAAGCCAGAAATAAAGCAAATGCAAAAGAAAGATCATACCAGTGAATCCAAGTTAGGATGTTTTATCCTTAAATCTTACAATCGAAACAATACGGAATAGAAATCAGTAGAACTGCAGGATCCAGGATCCTTATTTATTAAGCTTCAGGGACCTGTTATAACATACAACTTGGGACTAAGCCAAACATCAATTGAATGACTCATCAGTAACTGGGGACAAGCCCAAATAATTGGGGACAAGCCCAAATAACTGGGGACAAGCCCAAATAACTGGGGACAAGCCCAAATAACTGGTGTAAACTGGAGTTTGGCCCAAACTGGCATCTATCCAATCGTGAGTGACATGAAAATGTCGAAACCTTAGCTAACGTGAAAATGTTAGAAACCTTAGGAACGGATGTATGGTACGTCTACCATTATACTTAGGATCCTACATATAGCCAACAGCAGTGAAATTGTCAGCCCCTAAAGCGGGTACTAGTCCCATTGCCTCGAACTATACTTGGATAACGTGCGCTGCTGGCGGGGTGTTGAAATCCAATTCGTGTGAAAGGTGAAAACCTTTAAACCTTAGAAGGTATTGGATACCTTAAACTGGGGACATGTCCAAAGTCTTGGAGAGGTGGCCAACCTCTTGATCCTTTATAATAACTTCTGCAAAACTTAAAACTTGATAAGGTTGAATGTTGAAAATTCAACATCCTTACTTTAGAATAAATAATAAGAAGTGCAATAAGAATGAAAGCATTAGTAAAACATTACCGAATCAAGAATCTCATATCCTTTGAGGATCCTTCAATCTGAATTGATCATTAGGATACTTAAGGATCCCTGGTCCTTTACATAAAATACTTTTTTAGGTGGATAGCATTCCAAGCTCTTGGAAGAAGGTCACCATCCATAGTCAGTAATCGATATGCCCCTTTTCCTGCCTTGGCTTCAATTAGATAGGGGCCATCCCATTTTGGCACCAATTTGCCATCAGAAGGATTCGTGGTATTCTGAAATGCTTTCCTCAGCACCATGTCACCAACTTGAAATCTTCTTATTCTGATATTCTTATTATAAGCACCAGCCATCCTTTGTTGATAACTAGCCAGCCTTATCCTTGCCAAGTTTCTTAATTCTTCCACGGCATCTAGGTCTTGAGCCAGAGTCTCAGCATTTGCTTCAGGATCACGGATGCTTGTTCTGGCTGTATGGACTACCATTTCTGTAGGGATCCGTGCCTCAGCTCCAAAGGCTAAGGAAAAAGGAGTTTGACCCATAGCATTCTTAGGAGTTGTTCTATCTGCCCATAAGACATATGGTAGTTCTTCAGCCCACTTTCCTTTCTTTGATCCAAGCTTTTTCTTCAAATTGTTGATGATGATCTTGTTGGATGATTCCGCCTGGCCATTAGCTTGTGGGTGAACTGGTGTTGATGTAATCATCCTAATCCCCCAGCTGTCACAAAAGTTAGTAGTTCGATTCCCAATAAACTGGGATCCATTGTCACAAACTATCTCTGAAGGAATACCAAATCTAGTAATAATATTTCTTTTGATAAAGGATATAACTTCCTTTTCTCTAACTTGAGCAAAGGCTTCAGCTCCTATCCATTTGGAGAAATAGTCAGTCATAGACAACATGGATACTTTTCCCCATGGTGCCTTAGGAAGCTTGCCAACTATATCCATTCCCCATCTCATAAATGGCCAAGAAGAGGATATAGGATGCAGAGGTTCTGCTGGTTGATGAAGAATGTTGCTGTGTCTTTGGCAAGCATCACATTTCCTTGCATACTCCACAGCATCCTTCTTCATTATAGGCCAATAATATCCTGTCCTGAGGATCCTGGAGAATAACGGTCTGCCCCCAGTGTGATTTCCACAATCTCCCTCATGAAAATCTTTTAAGATTTCTTGGATTTTAGGATCTTCAATGCATCGTAGATAGGGTCCTACAAGAGATCTTTTATGCAGCATGTCATTACTTATAGTAAATTGTGCTACCTTAATCCTGAAGGTTCTAGGATTCTCTCCAATAGGAATTTCTCCATTCTGAATGTATTTCAAGATTGGAAGGATCCAGGATCCTGAATTCGACTCCGGATTATCATTGGGTAGAATTGTTGTACCACCCACTGTCTCCATTGTTTCATTTTCCTCAATTGCAGGAGTTAGACATGGATAATAGGTATCTTTACATCCTCGGGCATCTTCAGTGAGGATCCTAGATTGGCCAAGGCATCTGCTTCTGCATTTTCTTCTCTAGGTACATGTGTAAGGCTGAAAAAAGCAAAATAATCTGCCAATTTCTTGACTATCTCCAAATATTTAATTAGTTTCTCACCTTTAACAGCATAAGGACCATTATAGTGATTAGTAATTAATAGAGAATCCACAAACACTTGAAGATACCTGATCCTCATCTGCTTAGCTAATTGCAAACCTACTATCAAGGCTTCATATTCAGCCTCCTTATTAGTTTTCTGAAACTCACACGCTACAGACTGGGGTAAAATGTCCCCCTGTGGCGATTTTAGTAGTAGGCCTAGTCCAGTTCCTTTGACATTTGAAGCTCCATCTGCGAAGAGTGTCCAAGGATCCTTGGTCTCTTCAAGTTGTTGCACTTCTAATTCAGCTTCTCTTTGTAGAACACTACTGAAATCAGCCACAAAGTCAGCCAAAGCTTGGGATTTAATAGCAGTTCTGGGCTCATACTTAATGTTATGTGCACTAAGTTTAACAGCCCATATTGCCATTCTTCCCGACATATCTGGTTTCCTGAGAACATTCTTAATAGGAAAGTTAGTTTTAACAACAATAGTATGAGTTTCAAAATAATGTCTTAATTTAGTTGAAGCCATGATTAGAGCAAGAATTAGTTTCTTTAAATGAGAATACCTGGCCTCAGTATCAAGTAGACTTTTACTTACATAGTATACCGGATGTTGTTGGCCTTCGTGATCCTTAACCAGGACCGCACTTACCGCTTTACCTGAAACAACTAGGTATAAAGACAATGGTTCTCCATTTTCTGGTTTCATCAAAGTCGGTGCTGAGGATAGGTAATCCTTGAGAGCCTGTAGAGCAGCTTCATGCGTTTCAGTCCACTCGAATTTCTTATTCTTCCTCAAAATGTCATAGAAATCCTTGCATCTTTCTGAGGATTTTGAGATGAATCTATTCAAGGCGGCAATCCTTCCTGTTAATCTTTGCACATCCGTAGCATTAGCAGGAGACTTGATATTCACCAAAGCCTTGATTTGTTCTGGACTTGCTTCAATTCTTCTTTTGGTCACCGTATATCCTAAAAACTTTCAAGCTTTCACCCCAAAATGGCATTTAGACGGGTTTAACTTCATGTTGTATTGGTCAAGGATATTGAATGCTACTTCAAGATCCTTCAGGTGATCCTCGGCTCTTTTAGATTTGACCAACATATCATCTATGTATACTTCCATTGTATGTCCAACTTGCTCATTGAACATCATATTCACCAGCCTTTGGTATGTAGCACCTGCATTTCTTAAACCAAAGGGCATAACAATATAACAATATATGCCGGTGGGTGTCAAGAATGCAGTATCCTCTTGATCAGATGGTTCCATCTGAATTTGCTGAAATCCAGATGAAGCATCCATAAAGGTTAACAATTCATGACCCGCCGTAGCATCCACCATGGAGTCAATGTGGGGTAAAGGAAAGGATCCTTGGGGCATGCCTTGTTCAAATCAGTAAAATCGACACATACCCTCCACTTTCCATTTTTCTTTTGAACCACAACCACAATGGCTAACCATCTTGGATACTTGACTTCTCTTATCATACCTGCCTTAAGTAATTTGTCTACCTCTTCTTGGATAATTGCATTTCTTTCAGGTGCAAACTTCCTCCTTTTTGGTGAATTGGCTTGAAAGACCTGTCAATACCAAGCTTATGAGTAATGATATCCTTCGAAATACCTGTCATATCTTCGTGCTTCCAGGCGAAGGTAGATTTTCTTCGTTTAAGGAAGGATACTAGATCCTGCTCTATGCTCTCCTGGATCCCGGATCTTATATACACCTTGGATTCAGGATCCTCAAGCTCTAAGAGTATTTCCTTGACGCCCTGTTCTCTTGCCTCCATGACGTCTTTTGGAGGATGCTTTAATTGCTATGCTTCCCTAGACTTGGAAGCAGGTTTCATCGAGGAAGTGTAGCAATTCTTTGCCTTCTGCTGATCACTTTCTATCTTGACTATTTCTCATGGACTTGGAAGCTTGACACATTGGTGGTATGTTGATGGGACCGCCTTCATGTCATGTATCCATGGCCTGCCAAGGATAACATTACAGCAAGATAACCTATCTATTACACAAAATTTTTGGATAGAATTCACCCCCTCTGTGTAAATTGGAAGTTTGATGTCCCCCAATGTATTCTTGGTTTCCCCACTGAATCCCACGAGCACCGATGATCTTGGTATGATTTCAGATTCAGGAATGTTCATCTTTTTGAGGACATCCAACTGGATTATGTTCACTGAACTCCCTCCATCAAAAAGAATCCTGCGAACAAAATGGTTAGAAATAAATAAAGTAATGACAAGACCATCATGATGAGGATCCTGAATGTCTACGCGATCCTCGTCATCAAAGGATATCACTTTTTGCTGTGTGAGGGTAGATGTTCGAACTGGTCTCTCCCCATTCTCCATCTTCGTCTCCTTAGCATGCCTTTTAGCCGCTGAAAACGAAGTTCCACAGATATCAGAACCACCGGAAATAACGTTAATGATCTGAGCATCTGCTGGCGGTGGAGGAGCTCTCTCAGGAACTTTCTCAGTATCCTGAGTCCTTGATCGTTTCCTTCCTAGCAGCTCCTTCAAATACCCTTTGCTAAGAAGATAGCCAATTTCCTTCCTCAGGGCTATAGTAAGGTGACCAAAATCCTCATGATAAGCACACCATTTGGATTTATCCTTAGTGGCTCCAGGTTTATCAGTTTTCCTTGGCCATCTAGCCTTGTCACCTAAATTCTGCATAGCAAGTATTAGTTCATTATTATCAGTAGAAAAACAATATTCAGAAATCGGAGGATAATCCTCATCATCTTCCTCCTCTTCGACCGCATGCACATGGTGATTGTCATTCTTAGAGTATGACTTGGATCGATTATTCTTAAAGAATGATCCTTGTTTTTCCTGTCTTAAGGATCCTGACAGTCTCTCTTGGGTCCTCTTAAACCTCAATGCCCTGTTCCTTACTTCATCTAAATTCCTGCAAGGTGTCATAATAAGATTATCATAGAATTTTGAATCTCTAAGTAATCCCATTTTAAATGCTTCCACGGCAGTGGCAATATCCAGATTGGGGATATCTAAGGATTCTTTACTAAACCTAGTGATATAATCCCTTAAGGGTTCATCATGACCCTGTGTTACCCTATATAAATCACTAGTTAATCGTTCAAAGGTTCTACTACATGAAAACTGATTATTGAACAAATTAACTAAATGAGAAAATGAAGTAATTGAGTAAGGAGGAAGACTTAGCAGCCATTTCAGTGCCGATCCAGTGAGTGTGGATCTGAAGCCCTTACAAAGACAGGCTTCTTTTTACCTTTCTGGAATGGGGTTGATCTCCATTCTTTCCCGGTACTATGCCACATGCTCCTCTGGATCAGTCATACCATCGTATAGCTTCATGTTGGGGGGTTGAAAGCATTTTGGTATCTCAGCATTTCATATAGGAGGTGCAAAACGAGACACCCTATGACTTCCATCTGGGATCTCAGGAATGGGCTCAACCACTCGTGGGACGCTGGATATCATATCCTTAAGCTTCTGAAGTTCCCGTGCCATAGCTTGATTGATACCTGTATCCTGCATGGAACCATAATTAGTACCAAAAGATGTATTGAAATTGTTACCTCCTGATTGGTTTTGAATCGGTATCGCAGAAGTGTATGAACAAATATCAAAAGTAAATGACGATGAACACAATGATTTGTACGAGGAAAAAGCCCTTGATCAAGAGTTGATCTCCGGCATAAAAAACCTCGGGTGATGGAAACTACTGATCACCAACTATATTGAACAAGAAAGATTACAACTTTGGAAATATTGAGCTTGTTACAATAAGAATTCTAACGAGTGTTCGAGAGAGTAGCAACAATATGTATGCGAGGTGTGTTCGGTCAGATTGTGTGTCTATCAAGCTCAATATCCCACTAAATATCTAGCTAATCTCGTTAACTAACTCTCTGAAATCCATGCAAGCTCCCCATGTTCACATATAACGGTCATGGCTTCACTTGCACGTGCTAGAAATGGCATATTCCTCCGACATTCCCTTGATGACTTAGTCCACGATTACCTGCATACGTAAACTAACACAAAGGAACAATTATCAGCTAACATAGATATAGTTAAGGATCCTTGATCCTTAGACTCCCTGCGATTTCCGTTAAGGATCCGTGATCCAGGTTCAGTGGACGGATGATCCTTGGCATAAAATCCATGCCCTAACAACAATTGTCCCCAAAAATGTTACTGTTTGAGGATACCAAGCCCTAACGGTTACATTTTTTACGAGTTTCAAGGTAATTAAGAGATAGGACTTTGATGTGACAACTTGTAACTGCCCAGGCTATAAACACTCCATGCCTATCTATCTCGCCCCTATATCTTCTCATTTTCTGTTTGAAGATCATCCATTCTTCTCAGATTTTCAGGTATACTCTCCCTCTTTCTCTCTTTTTTCTCTGCTCTGTTTTCAATCTTTTACTATGGCCAATCGAACCCGTTCTCACACTGGTGATTCCATCCCGACCTTCATTGAGCAAAATCTGCTCAGAGATCCCGCGAAGGAGATCTGTTCCTTCGACAACGCTGACATTGCCGCTCTAAGAGCCTCCGGCGCCTTCCCTGCCGGAGCGATTATCGTCCGCTTGATCGGAACCTCCGATCAGACATATCTTCTACTAAGTGGGTCTGTTTCTTGTATTATCCTTTTTCTATTGGACTTCGATACCTCTCTTCGGACTTTATCATGCTTTTCTTCCATCTCACTCGTCTAAGTTTTGCCCAAACCATGCCTATGGTTTGGAGGGTGCTAGCGCTGTTGGACCGGATCAAAACTCATATGTCCCTGAGTTATGTGTTGAGGATATAACTATTGTTTACCGTCTACAATCCCATGGTTCTAGCCGCTTCTTGCTTTTTTCCATGTCACACCCCGACCCGCAGCGGATAAGGTGATCGGGGCATGATTGGGTTATCATCAAAGCTCATGACATTTATTAAACGTTTCATATTCATTAATACAATTTAAATGGAAATTTACAATGATTGCTACAACATGATCTAACTACAATTTAAACTTCTTTGTTCTCTTCTAAGGCATATCCTATGTTTTCCTTGCTTCAACCTGTTCACCTGTATCATGTGTAAAAAGGTTTTTGGATCAACATAATGTTGGCGAGTGAATCCTATGGAAAACATTTGAACAATTTATTTAAATTGATTATGAAATATGTGCACAACCAAACATGAGTAAAATTAGATGTAACTTGATCAACAATCATAAGATGTTAAATGAAACACTCATGAATAATAATGGAAACAATTAAAGGCACGCGATGCTCAACTCGTCTCTCACGAGGAACTGAGGGGCCTGATGAATGAATTGCATAAACATGATAATATGAATAACACAACTACAAACAATATAAACTCAATGAAAACACACATGAACAATAATGAATTTGAATTGAAGCACGCGATGTTCTACTCGTTTCCCACGAGGAACTGATGGGCTTAATGTATGAGTTTCATGTAATTTGACCAACGGAATATAAATAAATCACCACAATAAATCAATCTAAGTTCAAGTCATGATGTGGTATGGCACAAGTTTAAATAAATAAATTAATTAATTCATAACACATGACACACCCCAAAACGTGTAATTTAAAAGGGGAATTGTAAGATTCACTCACAGTGGGTGCGTTCGGTTGATGACGTTGAATGCACGCGAAGTGGTTTTAACCACGAGTGAGATTTAACCTAGATAAATCGCATTATGGTTTGGTAAGTAAACGGATTTTATTAAACTATTTTAGTAGGATTGTTGGGTGTATTTTTGTGAGTTTGAGGCTATTTTCTAATCTTAAAAAAAATGTTATTTTTAAGTATTTATAATTGATTTTTAATTAAAATAATTAAATAAAAATAATAAAAATATTTTATTTTTTCTGCTACAGTGACATTGACCTGTTGACTTTGACTGGTCGTTGACCGGTTTTGAGGCATATTGTTGTGCGCTCGGTGAGGCTCGAACCCGAGACCTCCCGTACGCGTGCACGCAGCTCTACCAACTGAGCTACGTGTCTAACCCGTTATATATCCGATTTTAATTTCATATATACATTAATTAGAAATAACAGAAAATCATTTTATTTAAAAACAGTTTAAGCGGACCGGTTTTGCACTCCACAGGTCTCGAACTCGGGACCTGTGGTTTAATCTAACACACAGTCCACCGCTGGACTGTGTGTTCAACATGTTATAACATTCGATTTTTTTTATACTTAAATACTAATTATTTATTTCCTTTTCTGCCTTAATTAAAAAGAGAAGATAATTGTCCGAGTCGGTGCTGAAGACCGGACTCGAACTCGTGACCAGCGATATAATCAAACACACAGTCCACCGCTGGACTGTGTGTCTAACTTGGTTATTATTCCGGTTAACAATATATTTAACATATATCTGTGGCGATCCGGTTCAGTTAAACAAAAACTTGATTTTTATTAAGGCAGCGTGTACGAGCCGGGATTCGAACTTGAGACGTTAGCGTTTTATGTGCACACAGTCCACCGCTGGACTGTGTGTCTAATCCGATTAATTTCTTGATTTATATTATACTTATATGTTAACGAAAGTGCGTCGTCTTCTTCGTCAATGTTGAACCAGAAATCGGGTCTGACTGGTTCGAGTTTTTATTCAAGTTTCATTAATGTTTTAGGTTAATTACTGGTAAGATAGAAGTAAAAAGAAGGGAAAATAAGCGTGAGGTATACCGACTCGCTTTCCTCTGTTTTCCGGCAGAACTCCGGCGACAGAAAACAACTCCGGCGTCTGGTGTCTTGCAGCAGCAAGTCTCCGAAAAACTTGGAAAGAGTATGGGTATCTCCGGTATAAGCTTCAGAGGTTCAGAAAAGCTCGGCAATGGGGAAACCGGTTTTCCGGCGACGAACAGGTTTATTCCGGCGAGTGGAATTACGCCGAGAAAAGGTGTGATTTTTGAGCGAAAGTGTTTGTCGTCGGTTGTGGGTCAATTTATAGGACAAATCGTCAATGCACTTGGTCTGAATTCCGACTGTGTTCGATATTTAAATTTTCCGGCGGTTATGAATTTGGTCGCGGACTTTAAACATCGGTTATAACCGATATGTAGTTAATGGTTTACGTTATAACGTAAATCGTAGTTAAGACTCGCTAATTTACCGGGATTCCGACGACTGAATCGTTTGGGCGCCGGTTTTGAATTTGTAACGTTATTATATCAATTAAATGATTGAAATATATAACAAACAGAACAAGCGGCGCAGTGGTTTGTGTGTGAGGTGATAAGTCACTGAGTGACTCGGTACAGACCCGGGTTCGAAACCCGGCAGAAACATTTCATTTTTATTTTGCGATTTTTGACAGTTTTTCAAAAACTAAATATATATTCCCGTATAATAATTGATTACGGATCGTTTAAAAATATTTTGGGCATTTAATTCGAAACGAAAATTTTGACTGACTGTTCGGTTGATAAACGGAGCGGGTTTGGTAAATCCGTTTTTGACGGATGTTACAGTATCCCCTGCTTTTTAGAAATTTCGTCCCGAAATTTAAATTGTGATATATTTGACTAAAAAGGATGATGACGTTTTGTTTGACAGTTGTATGCTTAGAAAAATAAAGGTTTAAGTTTTTGTTCGAGGCGGTAACGTTCCTTGTAAGGGTTATGTACCCTATTCAGGAATCGCTTTTTGTTGCCTACTGTATGAATATTGGTAAGCAGAAATGATTTGCTAAAATGATATCATGCATATGTGTTAAGATACGTTTGGGAAAAGTATGGTTATATCCTAAGGCAAAACTTCTAACACTACAATCTACATGGAACATAAATAAAAACACAACAGCTGATATCCAAACATGAATGAACACATCAGCAAATATTTGAACATGAATAAACATAACAGCAAATATTCGAACATGAATGAACACATCAGCAAATATTTGAACATGAATAAACACAACAGCAAAGATTCGAACATGAATAGACACATCAGCGAATATTTGAACTTGAATAAACACAACAGCAAATATTTGAATCCACATTCTGGTAACATATATGTTTGAATGATGGAAGTTCCTCTCTCGTTTGTTATGATGGAGAGGTTAATTTATGTAGAAATGGAACACAATCCAATCCCTTTAAATAACGTGATGATATAAATGTAACACAAATTCCAACCAAGGCAATACTAAATCCTACATGGAACTTCTCATAACCGCCTGATAATGCCTCTGATCCTTTGGCGAGAATACTTATATATAGGAAGTACCAGCGGCGTATCCACCATATTCTTGCCAAATTTTCATTAGTTTTATCCACAAGTTATGATTGGTTACCAAGAAACTAATAAATCCTACATAGAACTTCCCATAACCATCCGTTAATGCCTCTGATCCTTTGACAAGAATACTTATATATAGGAAGTACCAGCGGCGTATCCACCATATTCTTGTCAAATTTTCATTGGTTTTAACAGTGAATTATGATTAGTCCTATAACTCTACAATCAATACAACAAACATAAATTACTGAAATGAAATATATCTGTGCGATCAAGGCTCAATCGAACGGAGCCGATCGTTTTGCATGTACTGAAAATGAAATTGTGTGCTCAAGGCTCAATCAAACGGAGCCGAACATATTGAATGTACTGAAATTGAAATTGTGTGCTCAAGGCTCAATCAAACGGAGCCGAACATATTGAATGTACTGAAATTGAAATTGTGTGCTCAAGGCTCAATCAAACGGAGCCGAGCGTATTGCATGTACTGAATATGAATAACTTAACCACACAAACAGCCTATGCATGGAACCTCTCATAACCGCCTGATAATGCCTCCGATCATTTGACAAGAATACTTATATATAGGAAGTACCATCGGCGTATCCACCATATCCTTGTCAAATTTTCATTGACTTTATCCGCAAGTTATGGTTAGTTCGATGCGACTCTACTACAAACACCACAACCACATGATACTGATAATGAAATTGTCTGTGCGCTCAAGGCTCAATCAAACGGACCGAACGTATTGAATGAAATTGTATGTGCGCTCAAGGCTCAATCAAACGGAGCCGAACGTATTGAATGTACTGAAATTGAACAACTTAATTTAAACAACCATCACACAATCAGCCTATGCATGGAACATCTCATAACCGCCTGATAATGCCTCCGATCATTTGACAAGAATACTTATATATAGGAAGTACCATCGGCGTATCCACCATACCCTTGTCAAATTTTCGTTGACTTTATCCGAAAGTTATGGTTAGTTCGATGCGACTCTACTACAAACACCACAACCACCAGATACTGATAATGAAATTGTATGTGCGCTCAAGGCTCAATCAAACGGAGCCGAACGTATTGCATGAAATGTAAATTGAAATGTGCGCTCAAGGCTCAATCAAACGGAGCCGAACGTATTGCATGAACTGGAAATGTAAATTGAAATGTGCGCTCAAGGCTCAATCAAACGGAGCCGAACGTATTGCCTGTATTGAAATGTAAAATTACGTAACCGATCAAGGCTCAAACAAACGGAGCCGATCGTGCGGGCACGCCAAGATCAACCACATAATAAAATGGGGATCCAACTCAACCTCGATGGATGGGGAGCCACGGCCTCGGCAAAAGCATATACCGAAAACAATATATAATATATAATATCCAATAATTTCTCTAACAGTCTACACATGTGATAAAGAAAAACATAAGACTAAACAATAGAAGTTGAATCTGGATCTTCGGCGAAGAGGACTAGCTGAGTATCTTCATCAGGGCCGTCATTATCTTCGACAGGGTTGGCGTTGATATTGAAGACTCTTCCTCTTGCTGGTGGCATAGTGGTTGGGTTTTCTTGGTTTACTTGATTAACTGGGTTTGATTGGGCTTGAGTGTTGATAACGTTAACCAATTGAGGGCATGTGTTTCTAAGGTGGGTAGGGTCGCCACAATTGAAGCAAGCTCGAGCATATGGGAACATGGGGTGTTGGGGTTGGTGATAAGTTTGGGCCATGTTTTGAGTAGGGGAAAAGGTTTGGTCTTGAAAGGTGCGACAAACATTGCTCAAATGACCATAACGTCCACAAGTTGTACATAGCCGGCAAGGTAAAGTAAGGGGATGGTGATAAAAACAGTTGTTGCATCGAGGGTGAGGTCCGAGATATGGTTTCTTATTTGGGTAAGCTGAGTTGGGTGCCACTTGGGTGATTGGGACAGCTCGGATGGGTATAGCGTGAAAAACGGGTTGATTTCGTTGGGTAGCAGCGAAAAGTCGCCCGACTCTTCTTCTCTTAGGGTTGGGTTGAGAAGGGGATTCGGTCTGGGTGGAGTCGGAGGTTTCAGTCGATTCTTTATCCTTCTTCTTTTCCTCCTTGAAGTCTTTGTTTCGAATTCGGTTCTCGGTGAGCTCTGTTGCTAGCTCCATTGCTACTTCCAAAGTTGCAGGCTTGGTACTTATCACAGGGTCTTGAATCTTTGACGGAAGACCACGAATGTAGTGCTCGATCAAACGGTAGAGAGGAGTAAACATGTTGGGAACCATTTGATGTAATTCGAGGAATCTTTTATTGTAGGTGGTGTGGTCTCCTTCCATTTGCTTCAATGAGTAAAATTCATCTTCCAACTTCTTGATTTCACTCCTTGGGCAAAATCGTCTGGTCATGATTTCCTTCAATTCGTTCCAAGTTAAGGACATAGCATCTTCCACACCTCGTTTGGCCTTCTCTGTGTTCCACCAAGTAAGTGCTATCCCATATAGTCGACCGGTAGCATAACGCACTTTGCGATCATCAGGGCAATCGCAATTTAGAAAAGTATTCTCCATTTCTTCAAACCAATGGAGGAGTGCGGTGACACCTTCAGTCCCTTTATATTTCGGAGGGTCGCATGATTTGAAATGCTTGTAGGTGCATTTAGTGGTGTTTGGGGAAGAGTTGAAAATGTTTTGGTTTGCTTGATTGACAGGATTATTGGTAAGTGCTTGTTGAACTTGGATTACAATGTTGGGTATTACGGCAGCCATTTGTTGAGCGATTAAGGCAGCCATGCGATCGCGGGCTTTTCTTGCTCTCGTCTTCCTACGGGCGAGGTTAGAAGACATCTACAATGAATACATGACAAGAGTATGAGTTGGATGCTTTTGGGATCATGGGTCGCATTCAAGAATGATCATTTATAAAATAATTATACAAAAATACTACATCCATAGGATGTCTTGGGCTTTGCTCGCTGTTAGGCCCGTCATGCCGCCATACTTTACCTTATGTAATCATGTGGGCCCCCATGAATACCGGTTTTTCATATGGTTCGCACGGTTTCTGCCTGGTTGCGTACACAAAAACCCGGGAAAATCGAGAAATATGTATACAACGTGTGATGTTCGGAATGTGTCCAGGTGTAGACACGATGACACCTCAAAGTAGGGTTAGTTCGAACGACGTTTGGTGTGGCATGCTTTGGCCTAATAGGTCCTTCGTACTCTCATCGTTGGTCCCCAGGTAGGCAAACTGGTCCGTTATATTGGATTTATACGAATGCCAGCCTAGACAGGACGTTCCGACTACCGGTACTTGTACCCTTCCAGTTACTACATGCCTGTCGCAGAACTTACTTTGATGAGAATTGAAAATTGCATAAAATCTTTGGATAATGAGAATATGAAAATAAATTGAATACATGAACATCGATATATGTATAATGAATATGTATATATGTATAATGAACATGTATATGAGCATGTATGTTTGACTGAAATGTAAACAAATATGAAACAAATAAATATCACAAGTTTGTATGTAACCACCTAATCAATTTAAAATTTAGGCAGACTATAGTATAGGCTCTAAGGGTCTAATAACCTATCCTATATCCCTATAGTCATGGCTCTGATACCAATCTGTCACACCCCGACCCGCAGCGGATAAGGTGATCGGGGCATGATTGGGTTATCATCAAAGCTCATGACATTTATTAAACGTTTCATATTCATTAATACAATTTAAATGGAAATTTACAATGATTGCTACAACATGATCTAACTACAATTTAAACTTCTTTGTTCTCTTCTAAGGCATATCCTATGTTTTCCTTGCTTCAACCTGTTCACCTGTATCATGTGTAAAAAGGTTTTTGGATCAACATAATGTTGGCGAGTGAATCCTATGGAAAACATTTGAACAATTTATTTAAATTGATTATGAAATATGTGCACAACCAAACATGAGTAAAATTAGATGTAACTTGATCAACAATCATAAGATGTTAAATGAAACACTCATGAATAATAATGGAAACAATTAAAGGCACGCGATGCTCAACTCGTCTCTCACGAGGAACTGAGGGGCCTGATGAATGAATTGCATAAACATGATAATATGAATAACACAACTACAAACAATATAAACTCAATGAAAACACACATGAACAATAATGAATTTGAATTGAAGCACGCGATGTTCTACTCGTTTCCCACGAGGAACTGATGGGCTTAATGTATGAGTTTCATGTAATTTGACCAACGGAATATAAATAAATCACCACAATAAATCAATCTAAGTTCAAGTCATGATGTGGTATGGCACAAGTTTAAATAAATAAATTAATTAATTCATAACACATGACACACCCCAAAACGTGTAATTTAAAAGGGGGAATTGTAAGATTCACTCACAGTGGGTGCGTTCGGTTGATGACGTTGAATGCACGCGAAGTGGTTTTAACCACGAGTGAGATTTAACCTAGATAAATCGCATTATGGTTTGGTAAGTAAACGGATTTTATTAAACTATTTTAGTAGGATTGTTGGGTGTATTTTTGTGAGTTTGAGGCTATTTTCTAATCTTAAAAAAAATGTTATTTTTAAGTATTTATAATTGATTTTTAATTAAAATAATTAAATAAAAATAATAAAAATATTTTATTTTTTCTGCTACAGTGACATTGACCTGTTGACTTTGACTGGTCGTTGACCGGTTTTGAGGCATATTGTTGTGCGCTCGGTGAGGCTCGAACCCGAGACCTCCCGTACGCGTGCACGCAGCTCTACCAACTGAGCTACGTGTCTAACCCGTTATATATCCGATTTTAATTTCATATATACATTAATTAGAAATAACAGAAAATCATTTTATTTAAAAACAGTTTAAGCGGACCGGTTTTGCACTCCACAGGTCTCGAACTCGGGACCTGTGGTTTAATCTAACACACAGTCCACCGCTGGACTGTGTGTTCAACATGTTATAACATTCGATTTTTTTTATACTTAAATACTAATTATTTATTTCCTTTTCTGCCTTAATTAAAAAGAGAAGATAATTGTCCGAGTCGGTGCTGAAGACCGGACTCGAACTCGTGACCAGCGATATAATCAAACACACAGTCCACCGCTGGACTGTGTGTCTAACTTGGTTATTATTCCGGTTAACAATATATTTAACATATATCTGTGGCGATCCGGTTCAGTTAAACAAAAACTTGATTTTTATTAAGGCAGCGTGTACGAGCCGGGATTCGAACTTGAGACGTTAGCGTTTTATGTGCACACAGTCCACCGCTGGACTGTGTGTCTAATCCGATTAATTTCTTGATTTATATTATACTTGTTAACGAAAGTGCGTCGTCTTCTTCGTCAATGTTGAACCAGAAATCGGGTCTGACTGGTTCGAGTTTTTATTCAAGTTTCATTAATGTTTTAGGTTAATTACTGGTAAGATAGAAGTAAAAAGAAAGGAAAATAAGCGTGAGGTATACCGACTCGCTTTCCTCTATTTTCCGGCTGAACTCCGGCGACAGAAAACAACTCCGGCGTCTGGTGTCTTGCAGCAGCAAGTCTCCGAAAAACTTGGAAAGAGTATGGGTATCTCCGGTATAAGCTTCAGAGGTTCAGAAAAGCTCGGCAATGGGGAAACCGGTTTTCCGGCGACGAACAGGTTTATTCCGGCGAGTGGAATTACGCCGAGAAAAGGTGTGATTTTTGAGCGAAAGTGTTTGTCGTCGGTTGTGGGTCAATTTATAGGACAAATCGTCAATGCACTTGGTCTGAATTCCGACTGTGTTCGATATTTAAATTTTCCGGCGGTTATGAATTTGGTCGCGGACTTTAAACATCGGTTATAACCGATATGTAGTTAATGGTTTACGTTATAACGTAAATCGTAGTTAAGACTCGCTAATTTACCGGGATTCCGACGACTGAATCGTTTGGGCGCCGGTTTTGAATTTGTAACGTTATTATATCAATTAAATGATTGAAATATATAACAAACAGAACAAGCGGCGCAGTGGTTTGTGTGTGAGGTGATAAGTCACTGAGTGACTCGGTACAGACCCGGGTTCGAAACCCGGCAGAAACATTTCATTTTTATTTTGCGATTTTTGACAGTTTTTCAAAAACTAAATATATATTCCCGTATAATAATTGATTACGGATCGTTTAAAATATTTTGGGCATTTAATTCGAAACGAAAATTTTGACTGACTGTTCGGTTGATAAACGGAGCGGGTTTGGTAAATCCGTTTTTGACGGATGTTACATTCCACCTCCAAACACCCCTCATTCTCAAGACAACCAAAAACAAGGATGAGTGGAAATGAAAGTTCTTTTTTGTTAAAAGAGACTCCATCGAGCATGGTGTTGATTTTCCTGACAAATGGCTAACTACTGGTAGGATTTAGGATTTTAGGAATATCCCCAAATGTATCCTAATCTTACATCCTGAACTGACATCTTTATTTCTTTTTGTTGCAGTGAATCTCAAGGAACGGGCCCCTCCATCCGCAGAATCGGAAGAAAGAATCAACACCATCTACCAGCTACTAGAAAGCGAGAGAAGTTTTTCTGTACTCTCCACAAGTTTAAGCCAACATTCAAGCTCCAACATGTCTGGTAAGAATACCTATATTACATATTCCTGCATATGTTCAATTAATTAAGCTATAAAAGTATAGAAGAGATGAGAGTTCCCCCTTTTGTGTAGACCCAGCCAAAATGCCTCATGTTTTCGATCTCGATGAACTCGTTAGTTACTCTGGCCTTGTCCAAGTGAAGATGGAACTCAGCAAGCCATCCTCTGTATCCAAGCCTGCAACCAGTTCCAAGGCCACGACCATGCCTAAGCCTTCCCCTGCCACAAAGCCACGTGCCACCAGCTCTCGAAAGAGAAAAGAAACAGACTCCCCTGCTACCGATGAGGCTTTTCCCTACGAGAACCTGGGATTCCTCGAGTCCAGTGCCTTGATGACTTCTTCTCTTAACCAGGTAAATGTCCTTATCCTGTATCCTGTACATGTGCTGAACAGATATCCTGATTATATTATACACACACACACACACACACACACACACACACACACACACACACACACACACACACACACACACACATATATATATATATAATATATATATATCGGACTGCAGGGTCTCGGTAGCCTGACGCATCTTTACGAGGACGCATGTGGGGTCAACAGGATGCTAGAGGCCAAGTTGAAAGAAGCTAAAGTCACGATCAAGAACCATGAAAAGATGCTGCCGCCAAATCCTAGCATTACGAGGACAAAACAAGGCAATGACTCAGGAATCTCAGGCTGCTGTCAAGAAGGCTAACCAAGATGCACATGCCAAGATGGATGCTGCCCAATTGCAATATGAGCAGGATATGCATTCATATTGGGAAGGCCTCAAAGGTTCTGTCGTAATTTCCCTCCTCCAAGCCAGGCTGAAGATGACGTACGAGACCAAAGGTGCGGGCATTGAATGCCCTGCCTGGGACATTGCTACCTAGGAGGCGAAGCTAAAGGACCTGGGAGGGAAACCAATGGAGTGCCCTGCCAAACCGGTGGTCAAGGAGCCTTCGAAGGCGGTTGAAGCTCCCAAGGATACTAAGGCTGATGCTGGTGCTGGTGCTGGCGGTCAAGATGCTGATACTGAGGATGTGGTTGATGACGCTGCCAAGGATGCTGCTGAAGGTGCTGCAGCATAATGACAGTGAAGAGGGCGATGATGGATATTTGATGCCTAGGCCGGAGCCTACTTTTTTTAATTTGAATGGTCAGCAACACTTAGGCGATAACTTCCAACTTCAATCTTCAAACCGTTTGCAATGTCCCCATCATGGATGTCCCCTGTCTGTGCAGGATATTGCATCAGTGCATGACATACTTGAGTATTTCTTCACTTAGTGACTAAGCTTTGTAGCTTTTTCTTCACAAAAGAATGTGTATGAACATAATCATAATCTGCTTATCTTTAGAATTCGTTAACAACTTTAGTTTCATTGGGGATAAACCTACAGACAGGAGTGTACAAACTCCAAGACTTAGAAAGGTGAAAACCTTTAAACCTTTGAGAGATGAAAATACCCTTTCGCGAGAGAGGGTGATCAATCCTCATATACCTTAAGGATCCAGGATATAGCCAATAATAACGAAATTGTCAGCCACTGTTACATGAACTGGTCCCGCTATCTTGAACTATTCCCGGATACTTGCGCTCCAGGCGGGGTGTTTAAACCCAATTCGGGAGAAAGGTGAATACCTTTAAACCTACGAAGGGATCTATATCCTTAAACGTGAGAGAGGGGGCCAATCCTCTAGTCTTTTGATGTATCTTGAGTTAATATCCTGGAGCATTATCCGAAGCATATCCTACAAGACACCTTCAAACTAAGGTGGGTGTTAGCTTGGCTAACACCCCTCCGATGCTTAAGTCAGTATTGGGTTTCAAAGAATATTAAATTAAATATATTTAAAAGAGATAGAATTCATACCATCCTGAGTCAGAAAGTAAATCCTAATCTCACTTGAAATAAGCTTTAAGATGTATAGCATTCCAGGATCATGGCAACACATCCCCTTCCATAGTCTTGAGTCGGTATGCTCCTTTTTCTGACTCTGATTCAATTTCATATGGTCCTTCCCATTTTGGGGCTAACTTCCCATCAGCAGGATTAGTTGTATTCTGAAATGCTTTCCTCAAAACCCAATCTCCAACTTGGAACCTCCTAGTCCTTAAATTCTTATTATATGACTTGGCTATCCTTTGTTGATAAGCTGCCATCCTTAGTTTTGCTGCATCCCTTGTTTCGTCAACAGTATCTAGTTCTTGACATAAGACTTCAGGATTTGCTTCAGGATCCCGTAAGCTTGATCTTGCCGTAGGTATCACCATCTCTGTTGGAATCATTGCTTCTGCCCCAAATACTAATGAGAATGGAGTTTGTCCAGTAGCATTCTTCACTGTTGTTCTATTGCCCACAATACAAATGGTAGTTCTTCAGCCCATTGTCCTTTCTTGGCACCTAACCTTTATTCAAGCTATTGACAATTATCTTGTTGGAGGATTCTGCTTGTCCATTAGCCTGAGGATGCACCAGTGTTGACATGATCATCTTGATTCCCCATTTTTTTTACAAAAATCCATGGTTCTTTTGCTGATAAATTGAGAGCCATTGTCACAAATTATCTCGGCCGGTATCCCGAATCTTGTCAGGATATTCCTCTTGATGAAAGATACCACTTCTTGATCCCTTACTTGGACAAAGGCTTCTGCTTCAACCCACTTGGAAAAATAATCTGTCATTGCCAACATGAAGACCTTTCCTCCCAGAGCCTTAGGTAGTTTCCCCACTATATCCATCCCCTACTTCATAAATGGCTAAGGGGATATGATGGGATTTAATGGTTCAGCATGGTTGATGTAGTATATTGTTGTGTCTTTGGCATGCATCACGTTTTCGATCATACTCCGCAGCATCCTTCTTTATGGTCGGCCAGTAATATCCTGTTCTCATCACTTTTGAGAATAAAGATCTGCCCCCAGTATGGTTCCACAATCTCCTTCATGTATATCCTGAAGTACCTCCTTGGTTTCAGGATCTTCCAAGCACAGTAGATATGGACCTGCAAGGGATTTCTTATACAAAACATTATTTATGATAGTAAAATGGGATACCTTCATTCTGAAAGCCTTGGGACTTTCATCCTTTAAGATATCTCCTTTATCAAGATACTTCACAATTGGTAGTCATCCAGGATTCACACCAGGATCCCGCACAGTTACTACTTCCTTATCCTGAAACTTGAAAAGTTCCATAGCCGGGTACAGGATATGTAGAATTGGTATCTGAGTTCCTTCCGGTATCCTGAAAAGTAGATCCTAAATTTGCAAGAGCGTCTGCTTCAGCATTTTCTTCTCTTGGTACCTGTTCAAGTGTAATATTTTCGAAATATCATGCTAATTTTTTTAACAATTTCAAGATATTCAGCTAAATTTTCACATTTGACTGCATAAAGATCCATTGAAATGGTTAGTAATCAACAGGGAATCAACATACACTTGTAAACATTTAACATTCATATTCTTAGCCAATTCTAATCCTGCTATCAGGGCTACATACTCAGCTTCAGTATTAGTAGCAGAAAATTCACATCTAATAGCCTGGGGTAATATGTCCCCCTGTGGCGATTTTAGTAGTATCCCTAATCCTACACCTCTTACATTGGATGCACCATCAGTATACAATATCCAAGATCCTGAATTCTCACCTAGTTGTTGTACTTCTAGGTCAGCCTCATTTTGGATATCACTACTAAAATCAGCCACAAAGTCTGCTAAAGCCTAAGACTTTATAGCATTTTTAGGTTCATATACTAAATCATATGCACTTAGTTTAACGGACCACTTAGCCATCCTATCAGACATCTCAGGTTTCCTAAGCACATTTTTAACAGGATAATTGGTTTTGACATAAATCCTATGTGTTTCAAAGTAATGTCTAAGCTTAGTTGATGCCATGACTAGTGCTAATATCAATTTTTCTAAGTGGGAGTATCTAGTTTTAGCATCTAACAAACTTTATTAACATAATAAACAGGATACTGCTGACCTTCATGATCCTTTATCAGGACAACACTTACTGTGTTTCCGGATACCGCAAGGTATAGGGATAAGGGTTCACCAACCTCGGGCTTCATCAATAGGGGTGCACTTGAAAGATATTGTTTCAGTTCTTGTAGAGCAACTTCATGTCTTTCTCCCCATTCAAATTTTTTGCTTCTTCTTCAGGATATCGTAAAATTCCTTGCATTTTTTTGAGGATCTTGATGTGAACCTATTCAACGCTGCTACTCGTCCTGTTAATCTCTGCATGTAGGAGCGTCCACGAACAGCTCGGGAACCTAAGTTTGCTATCTATTGTCCAATTAGGCGGAAACTAATGACAAGTTAATCGAATAACAAGAATTACTCATTTAAACGTGGTTTTCATTGATCTAAAGCCATATACATTCGAGAACCAGATCCGACAGAGCTTCGCCGTTTCTGTGCCAAAATCTCTAACTATTACAAATGAAATCACCAAGGCACCTATTTATAGATGTGCAAGTTCGCTAGAGAAAGAGTATATGTTCGCCCGAACTTGACCTAGTCAAGTTTGGTCGAACTTGACTTCCCAAGTCCATCTTCAAGCGAACTTGGCTACAAACTCTCAAACAAGTTTGCTGGTGGAGAATGTAAGTTCGCCCAAACTTGACTAAGGTCAAGTTCGGCCGTACTTAACCTTCCAAGCACCATTATCAGTGAACTTGTCCTATTACATACATAAATACGCCTCGCTTCTAACAGATTAAACCCTATTCGCTCAGACTCGATACATAACGATGTTAATGGCGAAGGCAACAGACATATGCACCAACAGACTCCCCCTTGGATGTTGCCGTAGTCATCTTGATGTAAACATCTTTTTGATATATGCACCAACAGACTTTCCCAAACATCATCTCTTCGGATATTGCCGTAGACATCCTTGACATTTAAAATCTTCTGAGTCTTCGATCTTTTTATTTCTTGAATAAACTTTAACGTATTGATCTTCAATCTCCATCTTTTTCTTCAAATTTATCTTGATAAAACTTTTAAGTTCCAAGCTCCTCCTTTGCTGTGAGCTATGCTCCCCTTGCTTTAAGCTTTATCTTCAATTACGTTTCATCTTGCTCTCCCTAAAACTTTACTTCCTGTTTCAAAGTACTTGGGAATTCAAATAAACATTTTAGATTCTAACTTTGAAATTTTGTACCACATGTATTCCATACCACCTGTACAAAACTTGTACTTCAAATTTTAATCTTCATTTTTCAGTTATTTCAAGTTCAAATTAATGATCTTGAAACATTTTACGTTTAAAACCTTCAACTTTCAATTATTGAATAAAAATCCACTTAGTTGATCAAGTCCAAGTTAATGACCTTGATTAACTAATTTTGTTTACCAAGTCCAAGTTAATGACCTTGGTTAAACCGTTGTGAACAACTGATGTTTTTGTCAATTTTAAAGTTTCAAATTAGTGAACTTTTTCTTACCATCCGTTCTCCAACATTGGCTCGTTGAAAATCTTTTTGGATTTAAAAAGCAAGTAAAATATTTACAGAACTTTTAACACGTAAAGTAAACTTATGTACAAACAAATTTACAGACATATTTTTTTGAATTCGTGTCTAAGGATCATATCAGTTTTGTTGAGACATATCACCAGTACCGTTGACCTTTAAATGACTTTCAGATTTAAACTCGTTTACCTAGATTGTCGATATGTTTGTCCACTTAAACTTCATCACGTTTCTCAATTTTTCCAAGATATGTTAGGCAAGAATTATGAAACTTGACTTAACTATGGTTCCCACCCTCTTGAATATACTCCCGAATCCAGATTCCCTAGATTTCATCTTACATGTGAGTATAGCAAAATTGATATCTGTATCTTGGTTATGCGAGGCCTTAAGAGCTCAGGTTAGTACTACCGTATAGGCAAAGAGATGAAGGCTCGTCTTTAAGGTGTGTTCCACTTAAGGAATCTTTTAAGCATTGCAAATGATTAGATCTTTCGATTCCTTTCAAGATTTCATGCAACTTTTAGGGGTTTATAGCAAAAGCATTATAGAAGTTCTAGGCTATTGCTTCCGCAAAATCAGAAGAACTTGTATAATACCCCAGATATCAATCATCTATAAAGACCTCGTATCTCAGAATCAGGCAACCCTTCAATCAAAATTTCGGAGTACTAAGTCATATATCCAAGATGTGTTAATCCACAAGATTAACCAGTTGTAAAATTTAGTTTATATCCCGGAAACAATCTACTGAACGTGTAAAGTCTATCGCCACATCCACAGTAAGACTTGTTTATCACTTTTAATCTTCACAAATCTTTAGCATACTGTGATAGTCCACTGATGTACTATCATTTCCTTATTTACAACAAAATTCTTTTTGAATTTTTTCATGTTTTTATACTTTTTTAATTTTTCAATGTTTTTGAATTTTCAACTTTTTCATATGTTTTTTATTTTTCAACGATTTTTAAATTTTCTTACTCCCCTAAAATCAAAAACATATTTTTGGGTTTTAGATTTAAAGAAATTATTCTAAAAATGTAACAAACCAATGTGGATCTCGTGACCTCGTCGTCCGATCCTTTTTTTTTAATCCTGTATCTGCAATTGTTTAACAAACAATCATTAGACTCATTTACCACTTGTAAAAGCAGTTTGAACATGTAAGAACTTTGAAATCAGTTTTTCTGTTCAACGATGTGGATTTTCATAATTTTGACTTTTCAATTTTTTTTTCCTTTTAACAACCACTCGTAATTTCAAAAAGTTTTCTTCTTAACTACTCCCCCTCAAATGACACAGAATGACATTTCTTGATAAGTTAAAAACTCATGGAGCTCGCTATCCTGTATCAACTTTGATAGAGTGGATCTTGGGACTCCTGCACATGAAACAACTATTTGAAAAATGAAACCCAAACCTTTTTGGTTTTAGGTTTGTACTGATAAGCATCATAACCATATTCTAACTCTTCATCATATTCAAATCATCATCGAACATTTCGTCCACTGTCGATTCTGAAAACGTTTTGACCTTTTCTTTTGTTGTCTGTTTGATTATTGACTCAGTTGATTTAACATTTTCAGTTTTGTCAGCAACGGACTTTGGTTTTTCTGATGATGGAAGCCTTTTGTTAGCAACCCAGGATTGTAGCTTGCTTCTCGCTTTCTTAATATAGAATCTAGAATCTTTGATTTCATCAAACCTTGAAGTTTCACCTTTTTCAAATGTTGAGTTTTCAAACTTTGACATAGTTTTAGGTTTCACTTCTTGTTTAGATTCATAGTTTCTATTTGACTCTGTGACATTTTTCACAATCTCTGGTTGCTTTCATCTTTTGATTCGGTTTTTCTTCGTGGAAATACAGGCTTTATATTCAGACACTTGCGAGCAATATGACCAACAATATATTGCATTTAACGCAAGTCCAATTATCAGAAACATTTCAACTAGTGGGCTTCAATCCACTTGTGGACTTGGTCTTAGCCTTGTCCCGAAGTTCTTTTGCTTTCTTGAATTCATCATTCGATTGCTTACCGATCACACTTTCCTCTTGAACTGTGCTCGTTCCGTACACAAATTTTATATTCTTACCTTTGTATTATTAGAACGTTGGTTTCTCCTTCTTTGGTTCTTCTTCTTCAACCTCCAAACCTAAACCTGCTCTCCTCTGCTCAGGAAAATCACCAGCGTTTCTACGGTAATTTTTAAAGTTCCGTTTCGGTTTAGAATAAAACTTCTTTTCATTTTTCTCGACATCATCTGATGAAACTTCCATAAGTTTAAACAGTTTATCGATTTGATCTTCTCACATTCTGAATCGGAAAGCTATCATCAAAATATAATCTATCAGAATCCTTAACTTTGTACATGACAACGTTAGGATCATCACTTAGATCATTTTCAGATGCTATATCGTCATTTTCGGACTGTGAATCAGAACTTTTATCATCAAAATCATTTCCCAAAACATTCTTTACCACATTATCTACCACTCCTTTAATGTCATCATTTGATTTCGTAAAGTCTACTTCAATGTTCTCAGGCAATTGATTTTTCAATTCAGATAAAAGTAATATATCAAATGTCTTTTCGACTTCATCATCCTTTTTGCAAGAATAATTTTCAAGGAATGGTGAAGGAACACTTTCGTATTCTTTACGCTTTGGTTTACCGTCATTTCCCCCAATTTGATCGTAGGAAGAATGTGATCAATGACATAAGCATTTGTGGTGTAGCTTTTCAAAAGCTGTCTTACACGTTCTATTTCAATTTTTATGTCATGAAGCTCAGCTTTTGTTTCAGCAATAGTGTTGATATACATGTTAATTGCTTTTTGTTTTTCAATCACTGTAGCTTTTAATATTTTTTCATTAGCAGCAATTTCAAGATTAGCTTTTTCGACATTTTTATATTTTCCTTGTATTTTGTCATAAGCTTCTTTCATGTTTCTGTAATCATAACGAAACGTTTCATTATGTTCAGATAATTCTCTTATGACTTTGACCTTATCAAGGCATGGTTCACAAGGACTTGTGCACTTTGTGCAAGGTTTTTCAACCTCCACAACTTTCACAATTCCTTTTCAGACATCCTTACCTCAGCTTTTACCTTTTCGGCCTCTGCTTTCAAAGCTTCTTGTTTTTGCATCTCAGCATAAGCTATTCCTTCTTACTCTGTTTGTTGTATGTATCTTTCCAGAACTGCATCCTCCAGGACAGCTTCTACCTCAGCTCTCTGCATTAATGCTTCTTGAATAGCATTTTCGATAGCAGCTTCCACAAATGATGTCTCAGATTCTTTCATAACCTCTGCCATCATAGCAACACCAGTCTTCTTTTCGATGTATTTGTTCCAATCGAAACCATCGTCTTCATGATTGGCAACAAGAGCTTGTTCGGCTTTCTTTGCAGATTTATCTTCAACTTCAACTTGTGTTCTATTCGGATATGGCTTATATTGAAGAGCTTTCTTGTAGTATTCATTGTTGCTTCCGAAAGGATTTTGGTTTCCACTAGCTTCTTGATTACTGCATTCGCGTTTGAAGTGTCCTTTTTGTCGACATTTGAAGCATGTGACTTTTGACTTGTCAAATCCAAGCTTGTTGCTTGAATTACCAATATCTCTCCCGGTTAGTGCTACAAACTTTGTAACTCTTCTTATGATGGACACAAGGCTCCATTTAATATCCATCAGCTCCAATTCTTCTTCGTCTACCTGATCGTAATCTTCTATTGTCATTTCTGGATTTCCAATCTTTCCAGCAACAAGACATTCATACGATTCAAGGACGGTAACGAGAAGTGCTATGTGTTGTTTAGCCACTTTTTCTGGAAATACATTCTTCAAATCGACTGCTATGTTGCACTGGAAAACATTTGAATCAGAACTAGCTTGACTTGTCTGATTTTGGAATGAAGAACTTGAACTAGCACTAGAATATCCAGCATATGGACAACTTTGATTTGGAGAAGAATTTGTATTTGCACTAAATGGTTGTTTGAATTTTCGGGCTTTGAATTTGAGTATCTTGAATACCTCCTTTGTAATAAACACCGACATCTTGAACAAAATTAGCGTTCTTTGACTTTGCAATCTTAATCAATTCCATTTCATGACCTTCTAATTTGTCGATGAAAGATGACAACTTGAAGTGTCTCCAAGATGGACTATTCTTCAGAATTGTCAGATATGTCGTCCATTCTCCTTCTGGAAGTGCATCGGCCAACTTCTCGATTTGCTCTTCGGTAGATCTTTTGATGTCATGTCTTCGCATCTGGACCATGAGATGACAGTATCTATCGATCATTTGCTTCATAGTTTCACCTTTAATCGTCGTAAAGATCTCGAATTCTTTCTTGATTAAGGCCTTCTTGCTCTTGATCATTTCATCACTTCCTTTGAATTTGTCACAGAGAGAATGCCATAATTCTTGAGAAGTATCAAACTCTGGCAATAATATCAAAATATCTTCCTTTACTGATTGTTGAATCAAGCTAATCATCTTCTTCTCAGCGATATACTATGCTTTGTCGCCTGGTGAAAACTTGTTCAACTGAAGATCTTGATCACGCTCATCTTTTGGCCATTTGTAGCCATCCTCAACTGCAACCCAACTGTCAAATTGATTTGCTTGTATCCAATTCACAAACTTTTCTTTCCATCCTTCAAACTCATCTATACTCATTAGCTTCGGCGGTTTCTGAGTAGTACTCATTTCATTGTCGATATTTAACTGGTTCACCGCAAGAGTATTTACATTTGATGAAGAAGCCTTTGTGAAACAAACACATTGTGGAAATCTTCCATTTTGGCTTATCTGTGAATTTGATAAAAAACACTTGACAATTGATTAGTAACAAGCAATTTTAGCAAAAACTGACGTTTTAATCGACAATCGGTACGTTAAAAACGTTTAAAAGTTTTCCGAAAACAATTTTTACCCGATTATATCTTTAAAATCATCTTGTCGATACGATTCTAACGATATATAATGTTCGTGACATTTTTCGGGATTTTCATGCCTTTTTTTAGGAACCTTAGACAAGTTCGGGCGAACTTGTCAAAGACTTATCAAGTTCGGTCGAACTTGACGGGGGTTTGATAAAAATCACACTTGTAGAGTGGACTTGTGAATATTTTCAAGAAACAGATAAGTTCGGTCGAACTTATATAATATTTCAAAAACTTGATCAAGTTCGGGCGAACTTGTAAAAGGATATCAATGAAACTTGATCAAGTTCGGGCGAACTTGATCAAAAATATTGAGATTTCCTTCATGTTCGGGCGAACTAACAAAAATTCTTGAAAAATCTGCCAAGTTCAGTCGAACTTGATTAAATCAGTGAAATTTTAATCAAGTTCGGTCAAACTTGATGTTAAGTTCGGTTGAATCTTGTTTCCAAAACATGGTTTTTCCAACTTGTTGATATCAATTTGATTGAATTTGATGTCCAAACTCTCAGGGGTTTGTTATTAGTGTGCTTTACATGACATATTCAATAATCACACATTTTTTACCATGAAATCATCAAGTATGTGAAAATTTTAAGAAAAATGATAGAATGGAGTAGAATAAGAGAGATTTTGTCTTGGTTCCAGCAAATTTAGGTATCCAGGCTCTGATACCACTTGTAGGAACGTCCACGAACAGCTCGGGAACCTAAGTTTGCTATCTATTGTCCAATTAGGCGGAAACTAATGACAAGTTAATCGAATAACAAGAACTACTCATTTAAACATTGTTTTCATTGATCTAAAGTCATATACATTCGAGAACGAGATCTGACAGAGCTTCGCCGTCTCTGTGCCAAAATCTCTAACTATTACAAATGAAATCACCAAGGCACCTATTTATAGATGTGCAAGTTCGCTAGAGAAAGAGTATATGTTCGCCCAAACTTGACCTAGTCAAGTTCGGTCGAACTTGAATTCCCATGTCCAACTTCAAGCGAACTTGGCTACAAACTCTCAAACAAGTTTGCTGGTGGAGAATGTAAGTTCGCCCGAACTTGACTAAGGTCAAGTTCGGCCGTACTTGACCTTCCAAGCACCATTATCAGCGAACTTGTCCTATTACATACATAAATACGCCTCGCTTCTAACAGATTAAATCCTATTCGCTCAGACTCGATACATAATGATGTTAATGATGAAGGCAACAAACATATGCACCAACACTACACATCCTTCATGTTGGATGGTGATTTGAGAACCATGATAGCTTTAATCTGTTCTGGGCTTGCTTCTATTCCCCTCTTGGTCACCATATATCCTAGAAATTTTCCTGCCCCACTCCGAAGTGACACTTAGCAGGATTCAGCTTCATATTATACTGGTCCAGGATATTGAAAGCACATTCAAGATCCTGAAGATGATCCTCGGCTTTCTTGGATTTTACCACCATATCGTCAATATACACCTCCATCGTGTCCCTCAGTTTGTCTTTGAACATCATATTGACTAGCCTATGGTATGTTGCCCCTGCATTTTTTAAACCAAAAGGCATGGCAGTATAACAGTATATACCTGTTGGTGTCATGAATGCTGTGTCTTCTTGTCGGATGGCTCCATTTGGATTTGCTGAAATCCTGAGGATGCATCCATAAAGGTCAGCATCTCATGACCGGCAGTTGCATCTACCATTGAATCTATATGAGGTAATGGGAACAGGTCTTTAGGACAGGCTTTATTGAGGTCTGTGTAATCTACACAAACTCTCCACTTCCCATTCTTCTTCTGGACCACCACCACGTTTGCTAGCCACTTAGGGAATTTAACTTCCTTAATCATCTTGGACTTCAACAACCTTTCAACCTCCTCTTGTATAATCGCATTCCTTTCAGGAGCGAATTTCCTTCTCTTTTGTTGAATGGGCCTGAAGGATTTGTCAATCCCAAGTTTGTGAGTTATAATATCTTTGAATATGCCTGTCATGTATTCGTGTTTCCATGCAAACGTGGACATCCTGCATTTCAAAAAGTTAGTAACCTGACTCTCAATATCCTGAGGGATATTGGTTCCTACAAGCACCGAGATATCTGGATTATCCTGGTCCAGGACAACTTTCTAAACATCCTACTCCGAAGTTTCCACGATATCCTAGGCTTGTATCTTTAATTGCTCTCCTGCCCTGGATTTTGTTGATGCCTTCATAGAAGAGGAGTAGCATTCCTTGGCCTCCTGTTGGTCGATTTCCACTTTGACTACCCCAAGGAGTAGGGATCTTGACACATTGATGATAGGTGGAAGGCACAGCTTTCATATCATGAATCCATGGCCTGCCTAATATAATACTATAGCAGGATAACGAGTCCATGACACAAATCGTTGCATCAAATTAACTCCTTCAACGTATACAGGCTGCTTTATCTCTCCAACCGTGTTCTTCGCTTCTCCGCTGAACCCTACAAGCACAGTGGACTTCGAGGTAATCTCCATTTCTGGGATGTTCATCCTCTTCAGGGTCTCTAGTTGAATGATGTTGACCGAGCTACCATTGTCCACCAATATCCTGCGCACAAAATGGTTAGCAATATACAAAGTGATTACCAGACCATCATGATGAGTGTTATGGGTGAAATTCTGAGCCCATGTCCTGAATTATATCCTAACTTTGTTATTTCTGATTACGATCAGGATACCGGACCAGGATATTGGTAACGTCCTGGTGCAGTATCCTGGCAGTTACTAATTATACACGTGCAGGTCATAGTTACAGGATCACAACGTTCATAAAGACTCATTCACCTGAAGACCGGACTAAATGGTTAGAAGAAAGACGTTGAAGCCGCTATACCTGGTCAATAACGTTCGTTAGGGAATATTCCAAAGCATCCCATCATTTTAGGAGAGTTTGTTTTCTTTGTAACTATAAATATTGGATAACCAGATCGATAGGACAAACACATTCACTCACTACTCTCAAATTCTGTCACTTACTTTCACAATTACACACAAACGCTCAACACTAGCAATTCTTGTAACACTTAGCAACGATCTGGGAATTATCCTGCACTGTATCCTGAATTTTGGAGTAATAAAAGAACAAGGCAGCGATGATTGTCAGCTCCCGAGGTTTTATGCCGGAGATCTAGATTGATAAGCGCTTTCCTCATACATCCCGTGTCAACCTTTACATTTTTGCTCATTGTTTGATTATTGATACAACTCGATATCCTGAGCCGTATCCTGAAAACTGTTTTTACAAACAAGCAAACCAACACTTTTTTCATAAACACTGCTAGCACATACCTCACAAAACTAATTTGAACACTTAATTGCTTCGGTAATTTTTGACCAAAACAATTTGGCGCCCACCGTGGGGCAAGTGGTGTTATTTCTACGAAAAGCTTTGTTAAAGTCATTACTTGGCTTTTTGTTTTCAAAACTTTTTTCCAACTGTTTTCGATGGCTTCGAAATCAAATATGAGCTCTTCCTCCACGCCTTGCTACAACCGGTTCGGTGCTTCCCACCTCCATCCCGAGACGCTCTGCCTATTCAGAATGTCTACATATCTCGTGTGCCAGGGAGAACTCCTATTATGGCTTCTAATGATGAAATTTTAGCTTTGTTTGGTAATATACAAAGATCAAACGAAGCAACAAACAGGAAACTAACCAAACAATGTTGTACCAAGTCGTTTCCCAGGGCAATGTTCCTGAGATACCCTAATCCAGCCAAGATATCGACTGTGAAGGGCCTAGGATATGGCCAGAATCAACAGGCTAGTAACCTTTCTAATAATGTTAATACTCTTGCTACTAACAATGTTGGATCTTCGCATGATACAAGTGTAACCTTAGCACTATCCAGAGAGCTTCAGAAACTGGAGGATATGATATCAAGTGTACACGGGGTGGTGCAGCCCATACCGGAAGTATCCCAGGATAGCCACAACATATCCGCTTTGCTCGCCACATTTGTGATGCTGAAATCGTGAAGAGATTTCAAACCCCCAACATGAAGCTTTATGATGGGACGACGGATCCTGAAGAACATATTGACCAATATGAGAGAGGATGGAAGTGAATCATATTCCACCAGATCTTAAAGAAGCATGTCTTTGCAAGGGCTTCGGCTCTACTCTGATAGGATCAGCCTTGAAGTGGCTCTTAAGCGTTCCACCTCATTCAATTACATCATTTGCTCATTTGGTCAATTTGTTTAATAGTAATTTTCTTGTAGTAGAAGCTTTGAAAAACTAACAAGTGACCTCTACAAGATAACACAGGGACCTCAAGAATCCCTTAGGGATTATGTGAACAAATTTAGTAAGGAACCTTAGATATCCCACATCTTGATGTTGCTATGGCTGTACAGGCATTCAAGATGGGATTACAAAAGGATTCTCCTTTTTATCAGGATCTTGTGATGAATCCTTGCATGAACTTGGACGAAGCTAGAAACAGGGCCCTAAGATATATCAGGATTGAAGACGACAAGAAAATACAAGAGAGGTGAATTAAATCCTCAACATAAACTAACAGAAAGTCAGAATCTCGTCTACAAGCCATATCGCTCTAAGCCATATGGCAGGAATGACAGCAAGAAAGTGAATGCTGTTTAGGATGAAGATCCTGAGGAGTATCCTGAGTTGTCAGAATATTGTTTTCTGTTAATACTCCTAATTAATATATGCCATGCAGGTTTAGGAGATAAGGCAAGGTGGCCAAGGAAGAATCAACAAAAAAGCTGATTGGAAGGATAAGTCCAAGTGGTGCTGCCTTTCATGAAGATTTTGGACATGTAACGGAAGATTGCATAGCCCTGAGAAAAGACATAAGCTATCTGCTAAGCAAAGGCTACTTAAAAGATCTCATCGGAAGTAAGAAGAATAAGGGTAAGGATACTGACAAGGATCCTGAACGAGCAGCATCGCCTCCCCAGACGCCAAGATAATCAACTTTAAATCCGGAGAATCCGATATATGCGGAAACCTCTTATTCTGGAGCTAAGAGGCATGCCAAAGAGGCAAAGGCAGGAAAGAGGGGACTAGCCGGCGAGGGTAACATCACTTACAACCGACAGAGTGATAACGTTCGATAGTGAAGACCGGGATAGCTTTCAGGATCCTCATCATGATGGTCTGGTAATCACTTTGTATATTGCTAACCATTTTGTGCGCAGGATACTGTGGATAATGGCAGCTCGGTCAACATCATACAATTAGAGACCGTGAAAAGGATGAACATCCCAGAGATGGAGATTACCTCGAAGTCCACTGTGCTTGTAGGGTTCAGCGGAGAACAAAGAACACGGTTGGGGAGATAAGGCTGCCAGTATATGTTGAAGGAGTAATTTCGATGCAACGATTTTGTGTCATGGATTCGTTATCCTGCTATAATATTATATTAGGCAGGCCATGGATTCATGATATGAAGGCTGTACCTTCTACCTATCATCAATGTGTCAAGATCCCTACTCCTTGGGGGTAGTCAAAGTGGAAAGTGACCAACAGGAGCGAAGGAATGCTACTCCTCTTCGATGAAGGCATCAACAAAATCCAGGGTAGGATAGCAATAAAAGGTACAAGCCTAGGATATCATGGGAGACTTCGGAGCAAGGATGTTAAAACAGTTATCCTGGACCAGGATAATCCAGATATCTCGGTGCTTTAGGAAACAATATCCCTCAGGATATTGAGAATCAGTTTACTAACTTTTTGAAATGCAGGATGTCTACGTTTGCATGGAAACACGAAGATATGACAGGTATATCAAAAGATATTATAACTCACAAACTTTAATTGACAAATCTTTCAGGCCCGTTCAACAAAAGAGAAGGAAATTCGCTCCGGAAAGGAATGCGATTAACAAGAGGAGGTTGAAAGGTTTTTTGAAATCGAAGATGATTAGGGAAGTTAAATTTCCTAAGTGGCTAGCAAACGTAGTGGTGGTCCAAAAGAAGAATGGGAAGTGGAGAGTTTGTGTAGATTACACAGACCTCAATAAAGCTTGTCCTAAAGACCCATTCCCATTACCTCATATAGATTCAATGGTAGATGCTAACTGCTGGTCATGAAATGCTGACCTTTAGGATGCATCCTCAGGATTTCAGCAAATCCAGATGGAGCCATCCGACCAAGAGGATACAACATTATGACACCCACAGGTATATACTTTATACAGCCATGCCTTTTGGTTTAAAAAATGCAGGAGCAACATACAGAGGCTAGTCAATATGATGTTCAATGACAAACTGGGGGACACAATGGAGGTCTATATCGACGATATGGTGGTAAAATCCAAGAAAGCCGAGGATTACCTCCAGGATCTTGAATGTCTTTCAATATCCTGGATCAGTATAATATGAAGCTGAATCCTGCTAAGTGTCAGTTCGGAGTGGGGGCAGGAAAATTTCTAGGATATATGGTGACCAAGAGGGGAATAGAAGCAAGCCCAGAACAGATTAAAGCTATCCTGGATCTCAAATCACCTTTCAACATGAAGGATGTGCAGAGATTAACAGGACGGGTAGCAGCGTTGAACAGGTTCATAGCAAGATCCTCGAAAAAATGCAAGGAATTTTACGATATTCTGAAAAAGAACAAAAAGTTTGAATGGGGAGAAAGACACGAAGTTGCTCTGCAAGAACTGAAGCAATATCTTTCAATTGCACCCCTGTTGATGAAGCCCGAGGATGGTGAACCCTTATCCCTATACCTTGCAGTATCGGGAAACACAGTAAGTGCTGTCCTGGTAAAGGATCATGAAGTTCAGCAGTATCCTGTTTATTATGTTAGTAAAAGTTTGTTAGATGCTGAAACTAGATATTCACACTTAGAAAAATTGATATTAGCTCGAGTCATGGCATCAACTAAGCTTAGACATTATTTTGAAACTCATAGGATTTATGTCAAAACCAATTATCTGTTTAAAATGTGCTTAGGAAACCTGGATGTCTGGTAGGATGGCTAAGTGGTCCGTAAAATTAAGTGCATACGATTTAGTATATGAACCTTGGAATGCTATAAAGTCTCAGGCTTTAGTAGACTTTGTGGCTGATTTTAGTAGTGATATTCAAAAAGAGGCTGACCTAGAAGTACAACAATTAGATGAGAATTCAGGATCTTGGATATTATATACTGATGGTGCATCTAATTTCAAAGGTGTAGGATTAGGGATACTACTAAAATCGCCACAGGGGGACATATTACTCCAGGCAATAAGATGTGAATTTCCTGCTACTAATAATGAAGCTGAGTATGAAGCCCTAATAGCAGGACTAGAATTGGATAAGAATATGAATGTTAAATGTTTACAAGTGTATGTTGATTCCCTGTTGATTACTAACCATTTCAATGGATCTTATGCAGTCAAAGGTGAAAAGTTAGCTGAATATCTTGAAATTGTTAAAAAATTAGCAGGATATTTCGAAAATTTTACACTTGAACAGGTACCAAGAGAAGAAAATGCTGAAGCAGATGCTCTAGCAAATTTAGGATCCACTGTCAGGATAACAGAAGGAACTCAGATACAAGTACTACATATCCTGTATCCTGCTATGAAACTTTTCAAATCTCAGGATAAGGAAGTAATAACTATCCAGGATCCTGGTGATGGATATCTTGAGGAAAATCCTGAATCCTGGTGACTCCAATTGTGAAGTACCTTGAAGAAGGAGATATCCCAAAGGATGAGAATCCCAAAGCTTTTAGAATGAAGGTATCCTGCTTTACTATTATAAATAATGTTTTTATAAAAAAATCCCTTGCAGGTCCATATCTGAGGTGCCTGGAAGCTCCTGAAACCAAAGAGGTACTTCAGGATATACACGAAGGAGATTGTGGCAACCATACTGGGGGCAGATCTTTATTCTCGAAAGTGTTGAGAATAGGATATTGCTGGCCAACCATGAAAAATGATGCTGCGGAGTATGCTCGAAAGTGCGATGCATGTCAAAGACACAGCAATATACTACATCAGCCTGCTGAACCATTATATCCCATTACATCTCCATGGCCATCATGAAGTGGGGAATGGATGTAGTGGGGAAACTACCTAAGGCTCCGGGAGGAAAGGTCTTCATGCTAGCAATGACGGATTATCCCAAGTGGGTTGAAGCAGAAGCCTTTGTCCAAGTAAGGGATCAAGAAGTGGTATCTTTCATCAAGAGGAATATCCTGACAAGATTCGGAATACCGGCCGAGATAATTTGTGATAATGGCTCTCAATTTATCAGCAAAAGAACCAGGGAATTTTTGTAAAAATTGGGGAATCAAGATGATCACGTCAACACCGGTGCATCCTCGGGCCAATGGACAAGCAGAATCCTCCAACAAGATAATTGTCAATAACTTGAAGAAAAGGTTAGGTGCCAGAAAAGGAAGATGGGCTGAGGAACTCCCATATGTCTATGGCTGATAGAACAACTGTGAAGATTGTTACTGGGCAAACTCCATTTTCTTTGGTATTTGGGGCAGAAGCAGTGATTACAACAGAAATGGTGATACCTACAGCAAGATCGAGCCTTCGGGATCCTGAAGCAAATCCAGAAGCCTTATGTCAAGACTTAGATTACTATCGACGAAGCAAGAGATGCAACAAAGCAAAGGATGGCAGCATATCAACAAAGGATAGCTAAGTCATACAACAAAAATTTAAGAACCAGAAGATTCCAAATTGGAGATTGGGTATTGAGAAAAGCCTTTCAAAACACAACCAATCCTGCCGACGGCAAGTTAGCCCCAAATGGGAAGGACCATATGAAATTGAATTAGAGTCAGGAAAGGGGGCATACCGGCTCAAGACCATGGAGGGAGATATGATACCAAGATCCTGGAATGCTATAAATCTTAAAGCTTATTTCAAGTGAGTTTAGGATTTACTTTCTGACTCAGTATGGTTAATTCTATCTCTTTTAAATATGTTTAATTTAATATTCTTTGAAACCTAATACTGACTTAAGCATCAGAGGGCTAACACCCACCTTAGTTTAAAGATGTTTTGTAGGATACTTTTCAGGATATTACTCCAAGTTATGTACTCAAGACGGATTGAAAGACTAGAGGATTGGCCCCCTCTCTCATGTTTAAGGGATACAGATCCCTTCACAGGTTTAAAGGTATTCACCTTTCTCCCGAATTGGGTTTAAACACCCCGCCTGGAGCGCAAGTATCCGGGTATAGTTCAAGATAGCGGGACCAGTTCATGTAACAGTGGCTGACAATTTCGTTATTATTGGCTATATCCTGGATCCTTAAGGTATATGAGGATTCCCCTCTCTCGCGAAAGGGTATTTTCATACTCTCAAAGGTTTAAAGGTTTTCACCTTTCTAAGTCTTGGAGTTTATACACTCCTGCCTGTAGCGCACAGAAAACAAGTGTTTAACCCCAAGATACTAAGGGTTTAACCCTAGGATACTAAGGGTTTATCCCCAGGATGTTATGGGTTTATCCCCAGTAAAACTAAAGTTTTCAACAAAACCAAAGATATGGCATGTTATGATTGTGTTCACACAGGTCCTTTGTGAAGAAAAATCACTAAGTCAAGAAATACTCAAGTATGTCATGCGTTGATGCAATATCCTGCACATACAGGGGACATCCATGCTGGGGACATCTATGCTGGGGACATTGTATATGATTTGAAGATTAAGGTTGAAAATTATTGCCTAAGTGTCTCTGGTATGACTTTCCATTTTTCAATACTTGAAAGCCCTATCTAAATAATCTAAGTTTTCAACAAAGAAATGTTCAACCAGACTTTTGTCTGAATTTTGAAAAATAATAGAAGTAATGACTATTTTATCAGTATCCCAACCAAGATATCTGATCAGAATATTTCAAACATATTTCTCAAAATGAAAACATAACAACGACATATAAGGCTAAAAGATTAATCTATTATTAGCAACCCAAAATGTCACACTTTTGGTCTCATCTTAAACCAAGACCCATCCACCAAGAGTATGATAAAGTCTAAAGCATATAACATTGATGACCAAAGGCTTCGTCCTGGAACCCAGGATCCCTCCACCTTTGGCCATCATATTGTGCAGAAAATATAGATTGTTTGAAGTGCAGGAAAAGTAAAGTGTTTAAAGAGGGACAGACCATTCAGATCTAAAAAAGTGGGCTCCGGCCTAAGCAACACTATCCATCATTGCCCACCTCGATGCTCTCACATAGCAGCATCCTCACCAACCTTCACCGCCTCCTTACCCTCAGCATCTCGACCAGCAACACCACTAGTATCAGCCCCAGAATCCTAGATAGCTTCAACCGCCTTTGGAGGCTCCTAACTGCCAGTTTAGCAATGCGCTCTACGGGTTTGCCACCAAGGTCCTTCAGTTTTGCCTCCCAAGCTTCAATGTCCCAGGTAGGGCATTCAACGCCCATGGCTCTGTCTTCATAAGCCATCTTTAGCCTAGCTTAAGAAGGGAGATGACAACGGAACCCTTGAGGTCTCCCGGTAGGCGATCCGATCTTGTTCATGTTGAAGCTGAGCGGCGTCCAGTTTAGCCTGAGCCTCTTGAGCTACCTTCTCCTCGGCAAGCTTAGCATCTCGGATCATAGCCTTGAGTTTCTCTTCGTAATGTTGTGACATGGCCTTGGTGATCTTCCTCTGATCCTCATTGGCGATCTCTGACTTCTTTATTTGACCTCTAATGCTTGACAGAATCACAAGCCATGACCTGGAGATGTGTCAGGAATTGAGACCCTACAATGTCAGGTATGAATGTCAGTATAATTAACCAGGATATCAATTCAACATATATTCGCAGGATATAGGATGAGGATATTTACTTGGTTAAGAAGGGAAGTCATGAGGCTGCTGGATTCTGCAAACCAAAGGTTCTCATAGGAAGGAGAGGCTTAGCTGAAGCGGCGGGGGAGTCAGTATCCTTTCTCTTTTGAGAACTAGAGGCCTGAGGCTTGGAAGCTAAAGAAGACTTGGGGACGGCGGTGGGCTTGGAACTGGAAGAAGGCTTCGATGCGGCTGAAGGCTTCGAGCTTGACTCTTTCTTCGCTGTGCAGGTCCGGAGTAGCTATCCAATTCATCAAGATCGAAAACCTCAGGGGTCTTGGCTGATGCTGCATGCAGGGAGGTAACTTTAGACTTAATAGTTCAATATCCTGTCTAACAAAATACGCAGGATATCAAACAGGATCCTTACAGACATGTTCGAACTTAAGTGTTGAGTTGAAGATGTTGGAGGCGGAATGAAACTTCTTTCGGAATCTGGAAGCTGATAGATTGCTTTGATCCTCTTCTCTAAATCAGCAAGCGGAGGTGCTAGTTTCCTAAAGTCACTGCACAAAACATAAGGAAGATATTAAGCAAGATATTGAATAGGATATATCTAGGGATAACCCTAAAACCCTAGTTCCTACCCTTGGTTAACCACTTCACCGGATAATCTGCTCCACCAGGAATTGAATCTCTTTTTACAAAGATGAACTTGGATTTCATTCCTCTTCATTCCTTGGTGGCCGGAGTATCAAAGGATCGCTAGAGGTGGAGTAGAAAGAAACCGTTGGATACGTGGGATCTTAGCCGGTAAGCGATGGGAAGGTCATTGACACGGAGCTCAGGAATGTCTCGTTCTTGATGTGATCAAGAACAGCCAAAACCCACCAAGCATGGGCATGGTTTGGCTGAAACTAAGGCCGGTGGTGTGAAAGAAATCAGTGATGAAATCAGAAAAGGGAAATCGAAGGCCCAAGGTAAATGATAAGCGTTGAAGCAGAGCCACTCACGGACACCATATCTGACCGGATTTCCCGGTCATATGGTCGAATACCGTCCCTTCCGGGAAGATACCCGAAGTCTTGAGGGCCGACAGGTGAGCATTGTCGAATGAACACACTTCTTTATCAGGATTTTGAAGAAGGTTTTGTGGCGTGAACAAAGGTGCAGAATCACCGGTGCTTGATCTCGTCTGTCTTGTCATATCTTCGCCGGAATTAGAGAATAGGAAGAAGGAAAAGAATAAGGAAAAGAGAAATGGGTTACCTCTTGATTTCTCGTGAAGCCAAATGAAGATAAAGATGAATCAATATAGGGGGATGATGAGTGTTTATAGGCTGAGTAGTTGCAAGTTGTCACATCAAATCTCATCTCGTAATGACCTTGAAATTCGTGAAAAATGTAACCGTTCATGCTCGTTATCCTCAAACGGTAACATTTGGGGCAATTGTTATGGGTGAAATTCTGAGCCCATATCCTGAATTATATCCTGACTTTGTTATTTCTGATTACGATCAGGATTCCGGACCAGGATATTGGATAACGTCCTGGTGCAGTATCCTGGCAGTTACTAATTATACACGTGCAGGTCATAGTTACAGGATCACAACTTCATAAAGACTCATTCACCTAAAGACTCGGACTAAATGGTTAGAAGAAAGACGTTGAAACCGCTATACCTGGTCAATAACGTTCATTAGGGAATATTCCAAGGCATCGCATCATTTTAGGAGAGTTTGTTTTCTTTGTAACTATAAATATTGGATAACCAGATCGATAGGACACAACACATTCATCTCTACTCTCAAATTCTGTCACTTACTTTCACAATTACACACAAACGCTCAACACTAGCAATTCTTGTAACACTTAGCAATCGATCTGGGAATTATCCTGCACTGTATCCTGAGTTTGGAGTAATAAGAAGAAAAAGGCAGCGACGATTGTCAACTCCCGAGGTTTTATGCTGGAGATCTAGATTTATCAATGGCTTTCCTCGTACATCCCGTGTCAACCTTTACATTTTGCTTATTGTTTGATTATTGATACAGCTCGATATCCTGAGCGTATCCTGAAAACTGTTTTTACAAACAAGCAAACCAACACTTTTTTCATAAACACCGTTAGCACACTACCTCACAAAACTAATTTGATCACTTAATTGTTTCGGTAATTTTTGACGAAAACAATGAGGATCCTGAATACTATCCCGGTCTTCACTGTCGAACGTTATCACTTTGTCAGTTTGTAAGTGTTGTCACCCTCGTTGGCTTATCTCCTCTTTCTGACTTTGCCTCTTTGGCATGCCTCTTAGCTGTAGAATAAGAGGTTCCGCATATATCGGATCCTCCAAATATGAAATTGATTATCTTGGCGTCTGGGGGAGGCGACGCTACTCGTTCAGGATCCTTGTCAGTATCCTGGCCCTTATTCTTCTTCCTGTCGATGAGATCTTTTAAGTAGCCTTTGCTTGGTAGATAGCTTATCTCCTTTCTCAGGCGATGCAATCTTCCGTCATATGTCCAAAATCTTCATGGAAGGTGCACCACTTGAACTTATCCTTCCAATCAGCCTTTTGTTGGTTCTTCCTTAGCCACCTTGCTTTATCTCCTAAACCCTGCATGGCATATATTAATTCAGGAGTATTAACAGAAAACATTATTCAGATAACTCAGGATACTCCTCAGGATCTTCGTCCTCAACAATATTCACTTTTTTGTTGTCATTCCTGCCATATGGCTTAGAGCGATATGGCTTGTATGAGGATTCTGATTCCTGTTAGTTGATTCATATGTTGAGGATGAATTCATCCACTCTTGCATTTTCTTGTCGTCCTCAAGCCTGATATATCTTAGAGCTCTGTTTCGAGCTTCTCCAAGTTCCTGCAAGGATTCATTACAAGATCCTGATAAAAGGGAGAATCCTTTTGTAATCCCATCTTGAATGCATGTACAGCTGTAGCAACATCAAGATGTGGGATATCTAAGGATTCCCTACTAAATTTAATCACATAATCCCTAAGGGATTCTTGAGGCCCCGTGTTATCCTGTAGAGGTCACTTGTTAGTTTTTCAAAGCTTCTACTACAAGAAAATTGACTGTTAAACAAATTAACCAAATGAGCAAATGATGTAATTGAATGAGGTGGAACGCTTAAGAGCCACTTCAAGGCTGATCCTATCAGAGTAGAGCCAAAGCCCTTGCAAAGACATGCTTCTTTAAGATCCGGTGGAATAGGATTCACTTCCATCCTCTCCCTATACTGGGGAATATGCTCTTCAGGATTCGTCGTCCCATCATAAAGCTTCATGTTGGGGGTTTGGAATCTCTTTGGGATTTCAGCATCACAAATATGGCGAGCAAAATGGGATATGTTGTGACTATCCTGGGATACTTCTGGTATGGGCTACACTACCCTAGGTACACTTGATATTATATCTTCAGTTTCTGAAGCTCTCTGGAGAGTGCTGAGGTTACACTTGTACCCTGTGAAGATCCAACATTGTTAGTAGCAAGAGTATTAACATTATTAGATAGGTTACCGGCCTGTTGATTCTGGCCATATCCTGGAGCGTATCCTGGGCCCCTTACAGTCGATATCCTGACTGATAAGGGTATCTCAGGAACATTGCTCCGGGAACGGCTTGGTACGACATTGCCCTGATTATCCTCAGTATACACCGTTAAACTAAAGTTCAGATTGTCACACCCCAACCGATGATGGATACATCGGGATGAGACGAAAACTAGATTGCAAGAGGCTTCATAACGCTAATTGTGTCAAGTGTTTAATAATTACCTTTTTACATAGTTTAAATCAATAATACAAAATTTAGATCACCACACGTAACAAATATAATTTCATTTCATTAATAACGTTAAAACAAGATATTGAAACGAAATACATGTTTGAAACAAATACAATACAATAAGTATTTAAAGTTTAAATGCATTTCTAGGCAATCCTACTAGATTCCATGTGTCATCAAAATTCCTGCAACATGTATTAAAAGCATAGATCAATACAAAATTATTGGCGAGCATACAAGTTTGAAATTAATTATAAGTATAAAAGTTGGTTTTGATTGTGACAAGTATATGCTCAAGTCGAATCGTACGAATATGTAACCACTTTCGCATAACAATAGCATATAATCGAATTCCTTAACTAGCATGCATAGTATTCTAAGCATAACGATATCATGAGAATACAAAAACTAATAAGCATAAACAAACTCAAGCATAACAAGTAGCATGTATAGATGAGTTTAAACTAACACATATAACTCACATAAGCGTAACTGATGGCACATTTGGTATTGTGAACACATTTAATTTTGTTTAAAATAAATTTGTAATTTATACATGTTGCACCCCAAAATGCATTAAAGTGTAAAAGGGGGTCGAGTATGCTCACGGTTTTGCAAAGCTTCCTTTGGTGATTCCGTGAAGAGTTGGAGGTTGGAGCTTCAAGCTTCCTTTAAAACACTTAGTGTTTTCTTTTAGAACTCTTAGATTTCTCTTCCTTGCTTGGAAGATTTGAGAGAAGTAGAGAGGTTGAAGAATAATGGTTGGAACACTTAGTGTCCTTTTAGAAATTCTTGATTTAGAGAGATTGAGAGAATCAGAGAGATTAGAAGGAGGTTGGTATTTATAGGTAGAGAAGGTGGAAAAGGGTGAAATATGATTGGTTAAAAAAGGTGGAAGAGGATTGAAAAGATGATTGGTGGAGAAAGAAGGTGGAAAATGGTTAAATATGATTGGTTAAAAAAGGTGGAGAGGATTGAAAAGATGATTGGTGGAGAAAGGATTGGAAATGGTGAAATATGATTGGTTAAAGAAGATGGAAGTGGATTGATGAGGTGGAAAAGATGATTGGTATATTTCTTGGTATTTCTTGAGTATATATTATGTAACTGAGTATATAAAAAGTATAAAGTATAATTCAAGTATTGAGGATGTGCGTATAAGTATTTATACGTATAATTGCGTCGGTTGGTATAAATACGTATTTAAATGATCGGTTGTGTGAATAAAAAAATATGATAAAATATGAATTTTATTATGATTAATGCCTCGAGTTGTGAGATTGAAATTAAAATACGAATGTAAGGTTTCTAAAATTAGAATACGGATACGGACATTTTTGAAATAGAATACGAAGATACGAGGCGTTACACGAATAAAGAATAACAATTAATAATATATACACCACACACATATATTTTTATTATGTTTTAACGCCCCAAATTATGATACAATTATTTATTTTCTAAATAAGGATACAAAAAAGCGAGGCGTTACAGTCCCTCTACTTTAGAAATTTCGTCCCGAAATTTATTTAAGAGGGAGACTTTAGAATAGTAGGGCATTTTGAAGCATGTATGGGTATAATTGCGAAATAGGTTGTGAGTGATTAAAGTTTGTATTAAACATAGTAGTGAAACACCGAATTTCTCATGGCACGTTTTACGAAAGTTTGGTAATATGGTAGTAACACTTATATATAGGAAGTACCCGCGGCGTATCCACCATGTTTATACTATATTACTTCTGTTTCGCTAGTCGGTGTCATGTTAGTTCTGTGTCATGATTAGGGTTTATTAACGTATTACAAGTGAGAATGATAGCATATATAGAGTCTCAAGTATATAAGTATAATTGCATTTAAGTATGAGAGAGTATACTGTATAAGTATGAGTATAAGTGTAAGTGTGCGTATTCGCACATTCGTGTACAATACAGGTGGTATATTTTAGTTTAACCAAGATTAACGGATTACTGGCATGTGAATAAATAGGTCAAACCATCGTGTACCGCAATGTAGACTACCCATCATCTTAAAACGAAGAGGGTGTAAAATAGTTTACTTAACGTGACCTCAAGAATACGGGCGGGCGTCACTCCTATAGCGCTACCAAGCGCTATACATGTTAAGGTGTGGCTTGATCAAAGTTAATGACGAGTCTACCACATAAACATGTGAATAAACAAGTCAAACCATCGTGTACGCAATGTTGACAAAGTCAATATTGTTGAATCATAGTGTAAGTTATGATAATAGTTTACTTAACATGACCCCAAGTCTCAAGGGGGTGCGCTACTCCTATAGCACTACGCATAGTGCTTACATGTTAAGGTGTGGTTTTATAACGAGTTTATCACATATAATGTTCCAGTAATCCCAAATCAAGTATGATGTTTAGTATGCACCTATAGAATCGTTGCGTAATAGATTTAGTATAAATGCGAAGTTTGTCGTGCATAAATTTGATTTTAGTATAGTGTGACAAAAAAATGAAGGAATAAGAATTATATAGCATAAATGTAAGATAGCATAAAAGAGAGGCTTGTTAAAATGTTGGAGTGTTTCGGTTTTAGAAACTTCGACTATTCAAAAGTGACTCGTAAGTCCTTTCGAATTAGGGAGACATGATTTGGCCTAATAGGTATAATACTCTCGTCGCCAAGCGATTAACGGTACTTTACCCTTCCAGTTAGTACATGTCCCTAATTTGATCGAAAAATATGAAACTTTGGCGAGATTGAAAATTGAGGAGCGGAACCAGTCATCAAGGTGTGGATGTCAATCCTGGCTTGACAATTTCGTCCCAAATTGTGGTTTATTGAACGTATCAAGATATAATCTCGAATCGTCAATAAGGATCCACTAGATTATGAAATGAAACTCCCATCAAGATATGGATGTCACTCCTGACTTAATGGTGAATTTCGCATAAAATAACATGTAGAGCGGATTGAAACTCGTCACCAATGGGGGAATCGCCCTGTATTGATGAGTTATTTGATTGTGGAACAAGAATATACTCAAAAGCGTGTGTTGTGTTTCATGTCTTAGGAAAGACATATTGTAAGTTTTAGGATCAAAAGGCGGAGAAGCATGATAGAAAGAATAACTTTTTAGACAAGTATCACAAATGGTCAATGGTATGGTACTTAAACTATGACTAGGTCGAACATGACAATTCTACCTAATTCCCTATAGTTATGGCTCTGATACCAATCTGTCACACCCCAAGCGATGGCGGAAACATCGGGATGAGACGAAAACTAGATTGCAAGAGGCTTCATAACGCTAATTGTGTCAAGTGTTTAACAATTACCTTTTTACATAGTTTAAATCAAATAATACAAAATTTAGATCCCGACACGTAACAATATAATTTCATTTCATTGATAACAATTTAATACAAGATATTGAAACGAAATACATGTTTGAAACAAATACAATACAATAAGTATTTAAAGTTTAAATGCGTTTCTAGGCAATCCTACTAGATTCCATGTGTCATCAAAATTCCTGCAACATGTATTAAAAGCATAGATCAATACAAAAGTATTGGCGAGCATACAAGTTTGAAATTAATTATAAGTATAAAAGTTGGTTTTGATTGTGACAAGTATATGCTCAAGTCGAATCGCACGAATATGTAGACCACTTTCGCATAACAATAGCATATAATCGAATTCCTTAACTAGCATGCATAGTATTCTAAGCATAACGATATCATAGAATACAAAAACTAATAAGCATAAACAAACTCAAGCATAACAAGTAGCATGTATAGACGAGTTTAAACTAACACATATAACTCACATAAGCGTAACTGATGGCACATTTGGTATTGTGAACACATTTATTTTGTTTAAAATAAATTTTGTAATTTATACATGTTGCACCCAAAATGCATTAAAGTGTAAAAAGGGGGTCGAGTATGCTCACGGTTTTGCAAAGCTTCCTTTGGTGATTCCGTGAAGAGTTGGAGGTTGGAGCTTCAAGCTTCCTTTAAAACACTTAGTGTTTTCTTTTAGAACTCTTAGATTTCTCTTCCTTGCTTGGAAGATTTGAGAGAAGTAGAGAGGTTGAGAGAATAATGGTTGGAACACTTAGTGTCCTTTTAGAATTCTTGATTTAGAGAGATTGAGAGAATTAGAGAGATGGAGAGAAGAATGGTGTAAAGAAAATGGTAGAAGGAGGTTGGTATTTATAGGTAGAGAAGGTGGAAAAGGGTGAAATATGATTGGTTAAAAAAGGTGGAAGAGGATTGAAAAGATGATTGGTGGAGAAAGAGGTGGAAAATGGTGAAATATGATTGGTTAAAAAAGGTGGAAGAGATTGAAAAGATGATTGGTGGAGAAAGGATGTGGAAAATGGTGAAATATGATTGGTTAAAGAAGATGGAAGTGGATTGATGAGGTGGAAAAGATGATTGGTATATTTCTTGGTATTTCTTGAGTATATATTATGAAATCTGAGTATATAAAAAGTATAAAGGTATAATTCAAATATTGAGGATGTGCGTATAAGTATTTATACGTATAATTGTGTGGTTTGCGTATAAATACGTATTTAAATGATCGGTTGTGTGAATAAAAAAATATGTATAAAATATGAATTTTATTATGATTAATGCCTCGAGTTGTGAGATTGAAATTAAAATACGAATGTAAGGTTTCTAAAATTAGAATACGTATACGGACATTTTTCAAATAGAAATACGAAGATACGAGGCTTACACGAATAACGAATAACAATTAATAATATATTTATACACACACACATATATTTTTATTATGTTTTAACGCCCCGAATTATGATACAAATATTTATTTTCTAAAATAAGGATGCAAAAAAGCGAGGCGTTACAGTCTCCCCTACTTTAAGAAATTTCATCCCGAAATTTATTTAAGAGGGAGACTTTAGAATAATAGGGCATTTTGAAGCATGTATGGGTTGATCACGAAATAGGTTGTGAGTGATTAAAGTTTGTATTAAACATAGTAGTGAAACACCGAATTTCTCATGGCACGTTTTACGAAAGTTTGGTAATATGGTAGTAACACTTATATATAGGAAGTACCCGCGGCGTATCCACCATGTTTATACTATATTACTTCTGTTTCGCTAATCGGTGTCATGTTACGTTCCGTGTCACGATTAGGGTTTATTAACGTATTACAAGTGAGAATGATAGCATATAAGAGTCTCAAGTATATAAGTAGAATTGTATTTAAGTATGAGAGAGTATATTGTATAAGTATGAGTATAAGTGTAAGTGTGCGTATTCGCACGTTCGTGTACAATACAGATGGTATATTTTAGTTTAACCAAGATTAACGGATTACTGGCATGTGAATAAACAGGTCAAACCATCGTGTACCGCAATGTAGACTACCCATCATCGTTAAAACGAAGAGGGTGTAAAATAGTTTACTTAACATGACCTCAAGAATACGGGCGGGCGTCACTCCTATAGCGCTATTCAAGCGCTATACATGTTAAAGTGTGGCTTGATCAAAGTTAAGACGAGTCTACCACATAAACATGTGAATAAACAAGTCAAACCATCGTGTACGCAATGTTGACTAGTCAATATTGTTGAATCATAGTGTAAAATAGTTTACTTAGTATGAAATAGTTTACTTAACATGACCCCAAGTCTCAAGGGCGATGCGCTACTCCTATAGCACTACGCATAGTGCTATACATGTTAAGGTGATGGTTTTATAACGAGTTTATCACATATAATTTTCCAGTAATCCCAAATCAAGTATGATGTTTAGTATGCACCTATAGAATCGTTGCGTAATAGATTTAGTATAAGTGCGAAGTTTGTCGTGCATAAATTTGATTTTAGTATAGTGTGACAAAAAAAATGAAGGAATAAGAATTATATAGCATAAATATAAGAGAGCATAAAAGAGAGGCTTGTTAAAATGTTGGAGTGTTTCGGTTTTAGAAACTTCAACTATTCAAAAGTGACTCGTAAGTCCTTTCGAATTAGAGTGTCCCGGGATGAAGGTGGTGGAAGCACTGAACCAGTTGTGTAGCAGGCGTGGAGGAAGAGCTCATGTTTGATTTCGAAGCCATCGAAAACAGTTGTGAAAAAAGTATCGAAAACTAAAAGCCAAGTAATGATTTTAACAAAGCTTTTAGTAGAAATAGCACCACTCGCCCCACGGTGGGCGCCAAATTTTTTGGTCAAAAATTACCCAGGCAATTTAGTGATCAAATTTGTTTTGTGCGGTAGTGTGCTAGCAGCGTTTATGAAAAATGTGTTGGTTTGCTTGTTTGTAAAAACAGTTTTCAGGATACAGCTCGGGATATTGAGCTATATCAACAATCAAACAATGAGCGAAAATTTAAAGGTTGACAGGAGATGTACGAGGAAAGCCCTTGATCAATCTAGATCTCCGGCATAAAACCTCGGGAGCTGACAATCGCAGCTGCCTCGTTCTTCTTATTACTTCAAAACTCAGGATACAGTGCAGGATAATTCCCAGATCGTTGCTATGTGTTATAAAAATTGCTAGTGAAGAGTGTTTGTGTGTAATTGCGAGAGAAAGTGTTAGAACTCGAAAGAAGTGAGTGTTACTGTCGTGACCTATCAATCTAGTTATCCGATATTTATAGTTACAAAGAAAAACGAACTCTCCTAAAATGATGGGATGCCTTAGAATATTCGCTAGTGAACATTGTTGACCAGGTATTGCGGCTTCAACGTCTTTCTTCTAACCATTTAGACCGAGTCTTCAGGTAAACGAGTCTCCGTGGACGTTGTGATCTTGCAGCCATGTCCTGCACGCGAATAATCAGTAATCACCAGGATACTGCCTTAGGATGTTACCAATATCCTGGTCTGGTATCCTGATCGTTAACAGCTATAATTAAGTCAAGATATAATTCAGGATATAGGCTCAGAATTTCACCCATAAAAGTCATATAGTAATCCGAGTTTATATGCAAGTTTCCGTTAAATATGTCGATTTTGCTAAAAGCCCTTTTGTTAAAAAATAAAATTTTAAATGCAAATGAGCATACAAATGACTTGTAAACTGATATGTTAAGTTGTTTAACTTATCTTAAGGTTAACATTCTGGTCATAAACTGAGTTTTGGTTAATAAGCGTAATTCATGCTTTAAAGTGACCAAATCGCCCTTTTGGCGTATAAAATGGTTTGAATATAATTTTGACACAAATACTCTTTACCTACTGATGTAATATCTTAATTAGGATTATTTGGGATATCAATTTAGATTGTAATCTGAGTCTATACACAAGTACATGTATTAAGTCCTGAAATGGCGATATTGTCCTTACGGCATATAAAATGGGTTTTAATCATTTTTAATGAACAAAACCTATTACCTACTATTATATTATAACATATTTTTATCATACAAACCTGATTATAACATCAGTTTCACTCAAATACCATTTAAATCGTTATTTAGCGACTTAATCGCCGTTTCGGCGTATAGTATGGTTTAAAACCATATAAGAGCATCAAGACTTGATACCTACTGATTTCAAAACTTATTTTATATAATTTACAGTAAGTACATGATCTAAACTCAGATTCCCAAATAAGTTGACAAGTAATGTGTAAAATGACCAAAATGCCCTTTCGAGGCATAGTTTGGTCCTAAACTTTAAACCACACACATACTTGATATCCTACTGATATAACATCATAAATTAACTATTTTTACAGAACATTTATGACCATGATATCAGTTTATTTGCAAGCTCATTTTATAAGTCATGAAATGACCAAAATGCCCTTTTAAGCGTAACTTGATTTTAAAACCATAAGGGCATACATGTTGATATCCTACTGATATTACAAATGTTTTAATATATTGGCATATGGAACTTGTATAAACTCATCCGGCTACCCGGTTTCTCTTATACGTGTACGGTTAAGCCTACGTGACTAGTTTACGTAGTTTAACGAAACGGTTTAACCTTATCATTTTTATATCAAAATCTAGAATGTAATATGTTTACCATATTAAACAAGTCTTTTACTTGTCGAGTTTAAACTACATTCTATTCCGGTCATCGCTTAATCTAGCATTTAGTACCGTAAATATTATTTTAAGCTAGCCGGTCCGAGTCTATGATGTAGATAGGACCCGTTAGCATTCTAATTGGTTATTAATACCATCATTCCAGACTAAAGCCTCCCGGTAGATTGTTATCTAAGCTTACTTTTGATTATCTGCTGAGTTATTATCTTAATTGAAGAATTAGCTCTAGGTAAATACTTTTAGCATATTTTCCCAATACGGGCTTGGGATACGGTATAATAATACCGTTTGGTCGGTTATGGGATCATGTTGTCGGATTGTGACTTAACTAAATCTTCATAACCCTTTTATTAGTGTTTTTTTGATAACTTAAACATTGGGGTTAACTCGACCGTGTCCTGGATATCTTCGGCTCATTTAAGTTACTAATGGCCACCACCTTAAGCGGGGATGTAGGCATACACCTGTCAGATGCTAATGCAAAATAAAATTAAATACCATTGGTGGATTATTAGTGGTGTTTTGGTTAATCAGGTTATTCGATTTCTGCACGGACCCCATATGTATTGACAAACATGTAAAACTGTAAACAAGATCATTTTGAACTATCCCTAGTTATTTATAAAATGTGCCAAGTGAACATAACCCATTTTTGAAAGATTTTCAAATGTGTCTGTTATTAGTATTTACAGTGTAAACTGATTATTTTCAAAGATTAAGTACAGGTTTCAGCACGTAATAGGCTGGGAGTGCTTGGTAGTGACATAAGAGGATCTTGCAAGTCCTTAGTTGCCCGAAGTCTGTTGAACGAATACTTTGTATAATTATTTTGATCCGCCTGTGAATCTTTTATTACAAGCCATGTATTTATTTTTTGAACTTTGAATATTCGGTTTGTAATAGTATTTTAAATCCAAGACTTCCGCTGTGCTGTGTTTGTTTGGTTAAGATGTTATCAACTTACGTCACGATATTCTCCATCCGGGCCCACCGGGTTACATGTGGAAATAAGGGTGTGATAGGTTGGTATCAGAGCCAACTTGCGAGTGAATTAAACACTAGCCTTTTGTGTTTAATCTCGAAAATACACAATAGCACATTCCATAGACTCTCGAGTCTAGGCTTTGACTTAGGATTACTCATTTACATTGTTTTATTTATTATTATTATTATTGTTTTTGTTTTAACTTGTTTTTGGAGCAAGAATCATGCCACCCAAATTCAGACGTGGAGGCAAAGGAAAAGGTCCCATGAGGGGCGGACCTTCCATGACAGACCATCTAACATTCATAATTACAACCCTTATGAAGGATCAGGTGATTAATCTTCACCGTGGGAGCCTTATCGTCATTCTATATCCCACGAGTACTCACCACTCCAATCCTACTCTCAACATTCCCATCATTCACACCATTCGCACCACACTCACCATTCCCATTCCCAATCACATTATGAATTCTTAAACTTTAACCCTATCGACCACGTACAACCATCACCAGTAACTCCTCCTGTCGACTCACCTACTCACATGGAGGAAGATTCTGATCCGGAAATGCTGCCGACAGGATCGTACGGACATCCGATTGAGTTGTCCAGTGGGTCAAATTCCATAGCGGGATTGCCTTATCTAGGTCCGATGAGTTCCAACAACGGTGGGAAATGTATAACTTCTATAATACTCCTTCCTACCACAACACCCCTCCCCATCATGCTCCATTACCACATCCTCATAAAGAGGATGAACCTATGCAACAGGTGGACCAACCTCCACCACCACCTGAATCATTACAACCACGTCGAAGGCGTGGTGCACGCATGTCAGTGCGTGCTGGACAAAGGTCGGGTTCGCTGCCACCTTTGCCACCATCATACCCTATTATCCCTGAGGATCCACAAATGGGTGGACCCTCAAAGACTTCACCTGTGGCGGTTCCAACCCCACAACCTTCTACTGATCCAATGCACCAACCGGTAGTTCAGCCATCACCATCGGGTTTCGGTAACCCGATTCCCACCTATCCAGGATTGCCTGGATATGACGCTGATATTGTCGCTCTTGCGTACGACCCGTATCTTGAAGCAGCTATGTATAATGCATACTATCCACCTCCTTTTCCTGGCTACCCACCTCCTTACTCTTCATACGCATCTATCGAATATCCACCTTATGGATACCGTATCCGGTTGTGCCTCAACTACAAGCACAGCCTCAACCTCAGGCACCGCTCAAGGCCATTAATGAGACTTTAGATCGAGTCAAGTAAATGCAGAAGCAATTTTCAGAAATCAGAGAAGAAGACAAACAAGTTCTTCAAGAAACTCTGTAAGGCGGTAAAAGGGAAGAAAGATGAATAGTGTATTTTTTATTTATGTTTTATATTCCAAAAGTCCCTGTGAGGACATAGTGTTTCTTTTAAGCCCCTGCGTGGGTATGTTTTCTTATTTAGTCCCTGCGTGGACCAAATTTTGTATTAAAAAGACCTGTTTAAGGCAAAATATGTAATCTTTAACTTTTATTTAATGAAATTTTGGAATTTTAACTTCAAGTACTAGTTACTTCTTGTTCAAGCGATCGTCTCGATATTAACTCGATCTTTATCGCTCTGCTATAAAAATTCCAGAAGATCTTCTTAATGGTTTACACCAGCCAAGTGATAAGGTCACATTAATTGGCAAAAATAAATGGTAGTTAACATGAAATAACATTCTACCATGATAGTTAAAGAAGATTATCCCTTCTATCTAAAGTGATTGAACTATGTTCAAATCTCCAAGCCTCTATGGTCAATACGATCATGGCTAATCTATTAAACCATTTTAAGACATCATTCTATGTTAACATTCAAGTAATGTTAGCCCTCCTGTGTTGCAACACCCGACCACCTACCCCGGGAGCGGGAGCCGCGAGAACCGCAGACAGGTGGTACCGGTGTTTATTAATTTGGCAGCGGAATTAAAACATCAGGATCGTAGTTAGGAAATAAATTTCAGAGTTTCAAAACACCAAACTTTTATATTAAACAAATGGGATGAAACCATATTTTATTCATAACATCTTTTTAGGGATAAACCCTAATTGCTGGAAATATAAAACTTTTATTTAGGTAATTTATAGCCAGTTTCTTTAAGCCTTCAGTGCTCCATAGCTGGCTTCTTATAGCTTCACATTAAGTTACCTGAAACGCGTTTTAAAAATATTTTATCAGCAAGAAATACTGGCGAGTTCATTCCATTTTATAAAATGACACATCATTTTACTTTACAGTATTAAGGGCGATTACAATGTAAGTTTTCTATCAATTATTCAACACAGTAGGCAACTGGGGACACTCCCCCGTGCTTATGGTCATATTACGTGGGACCTGTCTCCCAACAAGTAACGGTTCCTACACACCCTTGGTGACTGCGGACTAGTAATGTACAAAACCCCAACTACTTGGCAACAATTATAGATTACACAGACTTAATCCCTGTAAATATAACTGGAAAACATTTGAGGTTTTGTAAAGTAATTTGGAAAAAAAGAATGACTCACATTGAAAACTTAGGTGTTCCTACGGCTTTGCTGGTGATAATTCCTGATTACTTCCTGGAATTTCTATTAAAACATACAATGCACACGTGTTAGTAAATTAACCCAAGTCACTTTAGCCACACAACACGAGACAGAACCCCAACGAATCTTAGTAAGGCAGAGCCTTGACATGCGTCGGTATGTCCTAAATCAATCGGGTAGGATGCCCATACAACACAAGATAGAACCCCAACGAACTTATTCAGGCAGAGCATTGACATGCGTTGGTGGGTCCTAAATCGGGTAGGGTAACGAATTAGTGATCGGGGGTTAAAATACTTACAGTAGGCAGTGTTTCGCAGGTTTAGTGGTTTAGGAGGGTGTTGTTTAAGAGAACGGAGATTCGGAGAGTTCTGATTGGGGAAATGCGATCGAACAGGTGCAAAAACTTCTGTCCCATGCTGCCCTTTTTATAGCCAGCTGAATTCCTCCCGCGCGTCACGCCAGGTGTTAGGGAATCCCTCGCGTGGCGTGGGGAAGCCTATATGGTGTAGACAGGTTACGTTGCATGCTTAGCCTAGCCAGATGCGCGAAACGGAGACACGTCACGCAGGGGGAATTCTGGTGCATGGGTCTTAGACGCCCTGGTGAAATTTCTTCGTTTTTCGTGTCGGGTCTCGTGGTGCACGTCCAGTTCTTCGTTTCGGCTCGGTTTGGGGTGTTTTAGAGAGTTGTTACATCCTGGTAGTGTGACCTGAGGAACCACACTAGCCATCAAAGTATTCGAACTATGTTCGAAAATAATAGTCTATATGATCAATGCGATCAAGACTAATATCATCATTGTGATATTTACATCAAACACCCATTATTGGTGTAATACCTACGGGTTTATAATATAACATCCATTGGTGATGTAGTGCCTACGGGCCATATATATCATGTTATTAGTGACATTGACAGTTGTAGTCTATGACTCCCTGTCCAAACTTTATATGTCTGTTTGTGACAAGGCCTTTTGTGCCATATCTTAAGTCCTTGTGACAAGCTTACGAGCTATCTTAATTGTCAATGCGACAATGACAGTTGTGACATTAGATCCACTGCCTAAAATCCTTGACTATGTCCGATCTTTTAAAAACCTATGATGGTCCTTTTGAGACCTAGGTTATATATATTATATATATATATATACATATATTAAAAGCATTCAATTGTAATGCTAAAGCCCCCATTCAAACTTAACTTGATTTGCAAGTTAGGTTGGTTAACAGGATGGCTATTCTTGAGAAATCTTGAATAAAACGTCTATAATATCCTGCCAATCCAAGAAAACTTCTTATTTCCGTTGGTGATTCTGGGACCTTGCGTTTGGTAATTGCTTCGATCTTTTGGGATCCACATGGATTCCTTCGTGGTTTACCAGATGTCTAAGGAAGTTGTACTTCTTGTAACCAGAATTCACATTTTGAGAATTTCGCATAAAGCTTTTCCTTTCTCAGCATTGTCAGAAGTATATGCAAATGCTTGCATGATCTTCCTTATTCTTAGAGTAAATTAGAATATCATCTATAAAGATAATTATGAATTTATCCAGGTATGGTTTACATATCTTGTTCATCATGTCCATAAATGCAGATGGGGCATTGGTTAAACCAAATGGCATGACTGTAAATTCATAGTGACCGTACCTCGTTCTGAAAGCAGTTTTAGGAATGTCCTCTTCCTCATCATCAACTGATGATATCCTGAGCGTAAGTCGATCTTAGAAAAGAATCGGGCGGAGTTGATCGAACAAATAATCAATTCTTGGTAATGGGTACCGATTTTTTATTGTCACTTTATTCAATTCTCGGTAATCAATGACATACACATTGATCCGTCTTTCTTCTTGACAAATAACACCGTGCTCCCCATGCCGATGAGCTAGGTTGTATGAACCCTTTCTCAAGTAATTCATCTGGTTGTTTCTTCAATTCCCGCATCTCCGTCGGTGCTAGGCGATAGGGTGCTTTGGCAATTGGTGTCGTTCCTGGTATTAGGTGAGTTCTAAATTCCACCTCTTGATTGGCGGTAATCCAGGAAACTCTTCTGGGAAAACATCAGAGAATTCAGATATTACGGGAATATCTTTTAGTTCTTTTCCTTTAGTGTTACTGATTATGGAAATCATATACACCATTCCTCCTTTCCGTATATAGCTTGCAGCTTTCATCACAGATATGAACTTTTTTAGCTTTGTCGACCTATCTCCTTTAATTGTGATCCTTTCGCCTGTTGGTGCATTTACTTCTACTGATTTTTTATCACATAATATCCTTGCTTTATTGGCTACCAACCAATCCATTCCTAGCACGATATCGAATCCGGCTAGATCCATAGGAAAAACGTTAGCAGTAAAGTTATGACTTAATATTTCTATCTTTGCTCCTTGCAGGATTTCGCTTATTTCGATATAGGTTCCATTTTCCGTTTCCACCAGGCAGTCTTGGTGAAGTTTAGTTAATGGTTGATTAAGAAAGTTGTAGAAAGAACTATTTATGAAACTTGGGTTTGCACCAGAGTCAAATAATACTTTAGCATAAACGTCATTAACTAAAAACGTACCGTAATTACATCCGGGATCATCTTGGCTTCCTCGGCAGTCACACGAATGTCCTAGCATTTCTCTTGGGTCCTTCCATGTCATCGCTTTGTTGTTTGCTGCTAGGGTTAGCTTTGGACAGTTTGGTTTATATGACCAGCTTCTCCACAGTTATAGCATATTCTTGTGTTAGCTTTCTTTCTGCAGTCTTCTTCCTTATGCCCTGATATTTTTCAATAGTTGCAGTATACCGAGCATTTCCCTGAGTGTTTTTTTTTCAGTATTTACATTGGCCTTTTTCCGCGATAGGAATTACCATAACATAGTTCCTGGGTAATCTTTTGAGCTAGGTTCCTTTTCTGGCTTTCTTCTTGTGTACGTACCAATTCATCTGTCAAGGTGTTTGCTAATCTACTGCTTCTTCTATGGTTTGTGGTCTAGCTGCCTTGACTACATGTCTGATCTCACTGATTAATCCCCAGATGTAACGGAGATTAATACTGGTTCTGGTGAAGCCAGGGTTGGTACAATCCTTCCATATTCAAAGAATGTGGTAGTATATTCTCTGCAATCTACCCCGATCATTCTATGATTTAGGAATTTATTAGCAATCTGTTCCTTTTCATTAGGAGGATAGAATTTCCTTTCACTATCTCCTTAAAGTTGTTCCATTCCATATTGTAAACCTTGTCACTTCCTTTGAACTGAAGAATGGTATTCCACCACTCTAAAGCTGCATCTTTAAAAATATTAGAAGCATACATGACTTTATCTTCATTTCACATTTACTTATCTTTAGGATTGCTTTTGTCTTTTCTATCAAGCGCAAGGCTGAAATAGCTCCTTCATTGCCTGAGAATTATATCGGTTTGCATGGTAAGAATTCTTTATAAGAACAACCATATGAAATGGTTATTCTTCTTTTTGGAATTGGAGCTGGATTAACAATTCGTGATTTCCATTCACGCTGCGATGGGTATACGTTTATTCTGGTTTCTGGAATCATTATTTTCTGCCTTTTTGATAGTATCGATAATATAGGGGCATAGCATCTATGATTCATTGGGTCACTATGTGTTCGATAGCACTTTTATTCATTTGATGCTCGTTATTATCGTTATTTTGGATTTCCTGATTTACTTCGTCTGACATCTGAATTGTAAACATTTATCAGGTATTAATATCACAGAATAAATTAAATAATAATCACTCAAACACAGTGAACCAAAATCGTCGAGCATTGCGACTTATTACAAACATAGCTGGGATTCAGATATTAGTAACTACGCATTGATATATATATATATATATTATATATATATATATATATATATATATATGTATATATATATATATATCAGGTGACTGCTTTCTTAAAACTGCATCTCCCGCTCGTCATATTTCCAGACGAGCTCTCCCCGATTTGGCGAATACGGTTTCCTTCTTCCACCAACTCTTCACCATACTGGCAGAGTTCCTCCACATGATCCCTGGGTAGTATAGGGGCTGGTACTGGTTCAGGGTAAGGTGGAACTGGTTCTTTGTAGGGAAATGGGTTTTCTAGTAGATTCTGAATAGCCAAGTTGTTAGCCCACCATGATCTAAAGCGTTTGGTGCTGGAATATCCTAGGTATCTCATTGGGATCAAAGGCTGGGATTGGAAATTGGTTTCCCTGATTCTGTTCTAGGTTCATGGGTTGGTTAGGAAATAAAGTAAGTAATGGTGGTTTTGGATTTACTACTTGGTTGAAATTAGGTTCTCCTCCTATATTTCCGAACATATGAAAATTAGCAAATTGGCTATCCAACTCTTCTTCCCTTAAGGGTCTAACTTCTGGGTTTTGGGTATTTCTCTCAGTTCTAACTGCTATGGCTTGCTGTTGTGCTTGTCTCATTCTTTTCCTCCTCTCTCCTTTGGCTCTACTAAACCAACCTCTCTTTTTAGGGGGAAAACATTACTCTGGTTTGGCTTTGAAAACAAAGATATCTTCGGAATCGGCGGTGTAGTCGGTGATTGGCTGGGATGTTCCTTCATCCATGAGAGAATGAGGTAGATGGCGATAAGCATCAGAAGTACCCTGATCACTCATACAGAAAACTAAAGAAGTTATTAATAACACATAACAATAATATATATATTTAAACAGAGTAGCATAGAAGTCGCAGGTATTTCCTAACACAATTGGTTAGAATTTAGGTACTTTAAAAGAGCACCTAAATGGCTTAAATCAGTGGCTCTGATACCGCCTTCTATCGCAACCCCAACCCCTACCCCGGGAGAAGGAGCCGCAAGAACCGCAGACAGGTGGTACCGGTGTTTATTAATTTGGCAGCGGAATTAAAACATCAAGATCGTAGTTAGGAAATAAATTTCAGAGTTTCAAAACACCAAACTTTTATATTAAACAAATGGGATGAAACCCATATTTTATTCATAACATCTTTTTAGGGATAAACCCTAATTGCTGGAAATATAAAACTTTTTTTAGGTAAGTTTATAGCCACTTTCTTTAAGTCTTTAGTGCTCCATAGCTGGATTCTTATAGCTTCACATTAAGTTACCTGAAACGCGTTTTAAAAATATTTTTTCAGCAAGAAATACTGGCGAGTTCATTCCATTTTATAAAATGACACATCATTATACTTTACAGTATTAAGGGCGATTACAGTGTAAGTTTTCTATCAATTATTCAACACAGTAGGCAACTGGGGACACTCCCCTGTGCTTATGGTCATATTACGGTGGGACCTGTCTCCCAACAAGTAACGGTTCCTGTCACACCCTTGGTGACTGCGGACTAGTAATGTACAAAACCCCAACTACTGGCAACAATTATAGATTACACAGACTTAATCCCCGTAAATATAACTGAAAAACATTTGAGGTTTTGTAAAGTAATTTGGAAAAAAAAGAGAATGACTCACATTGAAAACTTATGTGTTCCTACGGCTTTGCTGGTGATAATTGCTGATTACTTCCTGGAATTTCTATTAAAACATATAATGCACACGTGTCAGTAAATTAACCCAAGTCACTTTAGCCATACAACACAAGACAGAACCCCAACGAATCTTAGTCAGACAGAGCCTTGACATGCGTCTGTGGGTCCCAAATCAATCGGGTAGGATGCCCATACAACACGAGATAGAACCCCAACGAACTTATTCAGGCAGAGCCTTGACATGCGTTGGTAGGTCCTAAATCGGGTAGGGTAACGAATTAGTGATCGGGGGTTAAAATACTTACAGCGGGCAGCGTTTCGTAGGTTTAGGGGGTGTTGTTTAAGACGGAGATTCGAAGAGCTCTGATCGGAGAAATGCGATTGAACAGGTGCAAAAAACTTCTGTCCCATGCTGCCCTTTTTATAGCCCAGTTGGGTTCCTCCCGCGCGTCACGCCAGGTGTTAGGAATCCCTCGCGTGGCATGGGGGAAGCCTATATGGTGTAGACAGGTTACGTTGCATGCATAGCCTAGCCAGACGTGGTGAAACGGAGACATGTCACCTGGTACTCTCCCGCGCGTCGCGGGAGATGCCAGGGATTCTGGCGAATGGCGCCTGAGACGCCTTGGTGAAATTTTTTCGTTTTTCACATCGGGTCTTGTGGTGCACGTCCGGTTCTTCGTTTCGGCTCGGTTTGGGGTGTTTTGGAGAGTTGTTACATCCTGGTAGTGTGACATGAGGAACCACACTAGCCATCAAAGTATTCGAACTATGTTCGAACATAATAAGTCTATATGATCAATGCGATCAAGACTAATATCATCATTGGGATGATTTACATCAAACACCCATTAGTGGTGTAATACCTACGGGTTATAATATAACATCTATGGTGATGTAGTGCCTACGGGCCATATATATCATGTCCATTAGTGACAGTGACAGTTGTAGTATCTGACTCCTTGTCCAAACTTTATATGTCTGTTTGTGACAAGGCCTTTTGTGCCATATCTTAAGTCCTTGTGACAAGCTTACGAGCTATCTTAAATTGTCAATGCGACAATGATAGTTGTGACATTACGATCCACTACCTAAAATCCTGGACTATGTCCGATCTTTTAAAAACCTATGATGGTCCTTTTGAGATCTAGGTTATATACATATATATTAAAAGCATTCAATTGTAATGCTAAAGCCTAAATGGTTTAATTATACCATGGCTAACATATTAAAATACCTGCTTTTTTGTATAGCATTGAAGCATTAGATGGCTAACTCCAACGGTGCAAGCAGTCGCCACAACAATGACAACCGCAATAATGAGAATATAGTTATATATGAAGACGACTTCCAGGCTCGCATAGATGCAGCCGTGGGTAAGGCTATGGAAAAAGCCTTTGAAAAATTTAGGTGTCGAGTGCTACCCATTCAAGGTTTGTATCGAGATCTATCTCTAAACCTCCTTCCTCTGATAAGAAGGAGAGTTCTACGCATTCCTCAAATGTGAGGAACGAAGCTAAGAAACAGGAGATTCTTAACAAAACTCATTCATCTAAGGATGGTTGCTCATATAAGTACTTCGTCTCATGCAAGCCATGAGACTTTAACGGAAAAAAGGGGCCGTTGAGACCCTAAGATGGTTAGAAAGATGGAAACCATGGTAGATATCAACGGTTGTGCTGAAAAGGACATAGTTAAGTTTGCATCCCAGTCCTTCAAGGGCAATGCCCTAATTTGGTGGAAAGATTTAATGCACTCAACTGGGAAAGTGCAATTGTACAATCTGGGATGGTCCAAGTTCATGGAATTAGTCAAGGACACTTACTGCCCACCTCACGAGGTGGAGAAGATAGAAATGGATTTCATAGCTCTGTCTGTGATACGTTACTGATTCCGTCTCCTACTCTCGACTAGTATCCTATTTAGTCACTCCGGAACCCAAGCGCATTGCGCGTTTTATTAACGGGTTGGCTCCAAAGATAAGGAGTTTGGTTAAGGCTGTTCAGCCTAGCATCTATAAATCTGCAGTCGAACTATCTCTTTCCTTCACCCAAGACTATGTGAGGCGAATGTCAGTCAGATCAGAGACTGACGGGAAGAGGAAGAGGGAGGATGATAACTCCCAACGATTTAAGAAGAAATGGAAATTTGGGTCCCATAAGAACCAACATAGGTCTGAGGATAGACCTTCATGTAAAATATGCAACAAACGACACGGAGGACAGTGTCGGTTTGATCCACAAGCTAAACCTTGTGGTATATGTAAGAAGATGGGGCACAAGACCCTAGACTGCAGAGATATTAAAGATGCTACTTGTTTCAAATGTGGTGAGAAAGGCCACATTAAGTCTAACTGCTCCAAGACTGCTAAAGATGAAAATGCAAAGTCTAGTAGAGCTAAGAAAGGGAGTGCTAGGGCCTTTCAGATGAATGCCCGAGAAGCTGTGAATGATAACAATGTTATAACAGGTACTTTCCTCATCAACGACACTTTTTCTAGAGTTCTATTTGATTCGGGTGCTGACAAGTCGTTTGTAGACCATAAGTTTAGTAAACTATTAAACTTACCCGTAAGAACTCTAGACATAACATATGAGGTAGAACTTGCTGACGGAACCATCGAAACCACTTCTTCTATTCTGGATGGATGCTTTATATCCATCAAGAATCATTTAATCCCTATCTCTCTTCTGTCAATGAAATTGGCGGGGTTCGATGTAGTCTTAGGCATGGATTGGTTATCCCATAACGAAGCCCGCATTGCCTGTGATAAGAAACTAATCGAGATTAAAACCCCATCCGGTGATGTGCTTACCATTTATGGAGATATACACAAGGGGTTGCCAGAAAAAGCTTCTATGCTTAAGGCCTCCTGATGTATGAAGAGAGGTTGTATCATTTATATGGCACAAGTGACCATCGATGAACCAAAGCCGAAGATTGAAGACATACCCGTTATTTCTGACTACCCAGAAGTCTTTCCTGAGGAATTACCCGGTCTACCCCCTGATAGACAAGTAGAGTTTAGGATTGACATCCTACCTGAATCTGCACCTATTGCAAGAGCCCCCTATCATCTAGCACCGACAGAGATGAAAGAATTAAGAACTCAGCTTGATGAACTTCTGGAAAAAGGCTTCATACAGCCTAGTTCATCACCTTGGGAAGCTCCGATATTGTTTGTCAAAAAGAAGGACAGATTCCATTGCCCAGTATCGACGATTTGTTTAATCAATTGCAAGGGGCAACTTACTTTTCCAAGATAGATTTAAGATCGGGTTATCATCAACTGAAAGTTAGGAGTGAGGATGTCCCAAAGACTGCTTTAAGAATGAGATATGGTCATTATGAATTCCTAGTGTTGCCTTTCAGGCTCACTAATGCACCTGCAGCATTCATGGATATCATGAATAGAGTCTGCAAGCCTTATTTAGATAAGTTTTTCATTGTCTTCATTGACGACATACTTATCGTAATCAATCCGATCACGTGAAACATCTTAGATGCATCCTACAGTTTTTGCAGAAGGAGAAGTTGTATGCTAAATTCTCCAAGTGCGAATTTTGGCTTCGCGAAGTCCAGTTCCTTGGACATGTGGTTAGTGAACGCGGTATCCAAGTTGATCCCGCCAAGATTGAAGCTATAATGAATTGGGAAGCACCAAAGACACCTTCTAAAGTCCGCAGCTTCCTAGGACTGGGTGGTTACTACAGAAGATTCATTGAGAATTTCTCAAGGATAGCCACTCCATTGACTGCTTTGACCCGCAAGAATATCAAGTTTGACTAGGGTCCAAAACAGCAAGAATCCTTTGAGACCTTTAAACAGAAGTTGAGCAATGCTCCGATACTCACCTTGCTAGAAGGCATTGAAGAATTCGTTGTCTATTGTGATGCATCGCACACTGGCATGGGTTGTGTACTTATGGAAAGAGGCAAAGTGATCGCCTATGCATCACGACAACTCAAGGTGCATGAAAAGAATTACACCACCCACGACTTGGAGTTGGGTGCCGTTGTATTTGCACTTAAACTCTGGAGGCATTATTTATATGGAACTAAGTGTATTATATACACTGAGCACATAATTCTAAGTAATCTGTTCACCCGGAAGGTGATAAGATGTACCAAGACTTGAAATCTAATTATTGGTGGATGGGTTTGAAGAAATCCATAGCCACCTATGTTGCTAAATGCTTGACGTGTTCGCAAGTGAAAGCTGAACATCAGAAACCATCAGGACTTCTACAACAGCTTGAGATTCCCACTTGGAATGGGAAATGGTAACTATGGATTTGATTACCAAGTTGCCTAAGACCAAACATGGTAATGACTTGATTCGGGTCATTGTTGATAAGCTGACTAAGTCAGCGCATTTCTTGCCAATCAAAGAAACGTATAGTTCAGATAAATTGGCTAAGATGTATGTGGACGAGATTGTGTCCCTACATGAAGTGTCGGTGTCTATTGTATCCGATAGAGATACAAGATACACCTCTCATTTCTGGAAAAGCTTCCAACAGTCTCTAGGCACCCTATTGAACTTTAGTACGGCTTATCATCCGCAGACTGACGGACAGAGTGAAGGTACCATTCAGACTTTGGAAGACATGCTACGTGCATGCGTGATCGACTTAGGTGGTAGTTGGGATGACCACCTACCCTTAATTGAATTCTCCTATAATAACAGTTATCATTCAAGTATCAAGGTCGCTCCGTTTGAAGCCTTGTTTGGGAGAAAGTGTCGAACACCCATCTGTTGGGCAGAAGTTGGGGAGGCCCAACTATCAGGATCGGAGATTGTCCTAGAAACAACAGATAAGATTATACAAATTCGCGACCGTCTCAAGGCTGCCCGAGATAGGTAGAAGAGCTACGCGGATAAAAGGCGCAAACCCTTACAGATTCAAACTGGGGACCAAGTGTTACTGAAAGTGTCGCCTTGGAAAGGCGTCATGCGATTCGGTAAAAAGGGCAAGTTGAGCCCAAGATATATAGGACCGTTCGAGATTATCGAACGAGTCGGTTCCGTAGCTTACAAGCTTAAGCTACTCGAAAAGCTAAGTAGAATTCATGATGTGTTTCACATTTCCAACTTGAAGAAATGTCTAGCCGATGAGTCGCTAGCAACGTCTCACGAAGACGTGCAGATTGACGAAAACCTGCGTTTCATTGAGCAATCGTTAGCAATCGAACATCGACAGGTTAAGAAGTTTCGTAGAAAGCATGTGCCTATTGTCAAGGTCAATTGGGATGCCCGTCGAGGCCCCGAATATACATGGGAGGTCGAGTCCACTATGCGACAAAAGTACCCCTATCTTTTTGAATAAAATCTCGAGGTCGAGATTTCTTTTAAGGGGTGAGGATGTAACACCTCGTAAAAACCCGTCCTATAAAATTCCAACACGTGTCCCGCTGATCCTTGAATGTCGTGTGCTAAAACGAGAGGGACTAAAATCGTCAACATGATAAATTATAACCTCTGGATGGCAACTATTAAAGTCAAGGGACCAAACATGGAAAAATGCCAAATTTCAACTTCTGGAAGGCGATTACGGACCGCAACCATATATGGTTACGGTCTGTGACCATTCATATATACACGACGCCAGATAGCCTTACAGACCGCAAGGTTGTGGCCATACGGTCCGTAAGAGGGTGCCAGCGAGCAGAAACTTGGCACCTTCTGCCCCTGCACCTTAAACGCGAATTGCCACCATCTAGCTGCTCAAGACACGTCCCTAAACACTTGTACTCACCTTATAACATCCCTTACACCTGGCACAACCTCCATGATCCTCCTTCACTATATAAGAGCACTTGAATTGCCTCTTAGACTTGCTCATTTTCTTCAAATCATCCCTTCTTCTCCTCTAGAGGTTCCTGGACTTGTAGGAGCTTCCAACTCAGTTTATTTTCGAGCTAGGACATTGTGTAAGTGTCCTTAACTCTCCTTTTCAGTTTTGCTAGGCTTTACGCCAAAGTCAAAGTGTTTGCGTAAAAACGCTTTGACATTTGGCTAAGACCATTACGGTTCAGCCAATGTTCGTAACGAACGTGGCTACGTGATCGTAATTAGGTAAGTGTTAATCCCTCAAGAGGACACCTCCTAATTACCATGTTTACTTGGTCAATTGTCGGGTCAAAGTTATCAATATAAAAAGTCTAACTGGGCAGATTTTAAACAAATTCATATTTAGTAATGTAGGTGTTATAAAATGAGTTTTAAAACTTTAATAACTTGGTAATATTAGTTAGAACTTGTATAAATATGTTCGGCCCGTCAATCCCAGGTCTAAGGTCGGTTCGCAACCGAAAGTCACAAAGTTTGACTTCTACTTTGACTTTCGGTTCTGACCCGAATTAGAAACCTTAGTTACTGATTTTAAGTTGCATTATGACCATGTTATGATAGAGTATAATCCTCTGGAGTCATACTACATGGTCATATAGTAATCCGAGTTTATATGCAAGTTTCCGTTAAATATGCCGATTTTGCTAAAAAGCCCTTTTGTTTAAAAATAAAGTTTTAAATGCAAATGAGCATACAAATGACTTGTAAACTGATATATTAAGTTTTTTTAACTTATTATAAGGTTAACATTCTGGTCATAAACTGAGTTTTGGTTAATAAGCGTAACTCATGCTTTAAAGTGACCAAATCGCCCTTTTGGCGTATAAAATGGTTTGAACATAATTTTGACACCAAAACTCTTTACCTACTATGTAATATCTTAATTAGGATTATTTGGGATATCAATTCAGATTGTAAACTGAGTCTATACACAAGTACATGTATTAAGTCCTTAAATGGCGATATTGTCCTCACGGCACATAAAATGGGTTTTAATCATTTTTAATGAACAAAACCTATTACCTACTGATGTATTATATTATATAACATATTTTTATCATACAAACCTGATCATAACATCAGTTTCACTCAAATACCATTTAAAATCGTTATTTAGCGACTTAATCGCTGTTTCAGCGCATAGTATAGTTTAAAACCATATAAGAGCATCAAGACTTGATACCTACTGATTTCAAAACTTATTTTATATATATATCTACAGTAGGTACATGATCTAAACTCAGATTTCCAAATAACTTGACAAGTAATGTGTAAAATGACCAAAATGCCCTTTCGAGGCATAGTTTGGTCCAAACTTTAAACCACACATATACTTGATATCCTACTGATATAACATCATAAATTAACTAATTTTACAGAACATTTATGACCATGACATCAATTTATTTGCAAGCTCATTTTATAAGTCATGAAATGACCTTTTAAGGCGTAACTTGATTTTAAAACCATAACTGGCATACGTGTTGATATCCTACTGATATTACAACATGTTTTAAATATAACGGCATATGGAACTTGTAAACAACTCATCCGGTTTCCCGTTTCGCTTATTCGCGTACGGTTAAGCCTACGTGACTAGTTTACGTAGTTTAACCGAAACGGGTTTAACCTTATTATTTTTATATCAAAATCCAGAATGTAATATGTTTACCCATATTAAACAAGTCTTAGTATTTGTTGGTTTAAACTACATTCTATTCCGGTCATCGCTTAATCTAGCGTTTAGTACCGTAAATATTATTGTAAGCTAGTTGATCCGAGTCTATGATGTAGATAGGACGCGTTAGCATTCTAATTGATTATTAATACCATCACTCCAGACTAAAACCTCCCGGTAGATTGTTATCTAAGCTTACTTTTGATTATCATCTGAGTTATTATCTTAATTGAGGAACTAGCTCTAGGTAAATACTTTTAGCCTATTTTCCCTATACGGGCTTGGGATACGGTATAATAATACCGCTTGGTCGGGTATGGGATCATGTTGTCGAATTGTGACTTAACTAAATCTTCATAACCCGTTTTATTCTGTTTTGTTTGATTACTTAAACATTGGGGGTTAACTCGACCGTGTCCGGGATATCCTCGGCTCATTTAAGTTACAAATGGCCACGAACCTTAAGCGCGGGGTGTAGGCATACACCTGTCAGATGCTAATGCAAAATAATATTAAATCCATTGGTGGATTATTAGTGGTGTGTCGGTTAATCAGGTTATTCGGTTTCTGCACCGGACCACATATGTATTGACAAACATGTAAAACTGTAAACAAGGTCATTTTGAACTATCCCAAGTTATTTATAAAATGTGCCAAGTGCACTTAACCCATTTTTGAAAGATTTTCAAAATGTGTTGGTTATTAGTATTTACCAGTGTAAACTGACGTATTTTCAAAAGATTAAGTACATGTTTCAGCACGTAATAGGCCAGGAACTGCTTGGTAGTGACATAAGAGGATCTTGCAAGTCCTTAGTTGCCCGAAGTCTGTTGAACGAATACTTTATATAATTATTTTAGATCAGCCTGTGGATCTTTTATTACAAGCCATGTATTTATTATTTGAACTTTGAATATTCGGTTTGTAATAGTATTTTAAATCAAAGACTTCTGTTGTGCTGTGGTTGTTTGGTTATGATGTTATCAACTTACGTCATAATATTTCCACCCGGGCCCACCGGGTTACACGTGGAAATAAGGATGTGACCTCTTAGGTTGAACCACGAACCCGTTTAGCTAAACGGGTCGGGTTCGTGTCAACCCGGTCGGGTTGGCAGGTTGACCCGTTTAACAAATTATAATATATTTATTATTTTACAGTATGTTTTATGTCATAAATTAAAGTGGTTGTGTACTTTACGCTATAATTTTACTAAAAATTAAAATTTGACATAATTATATAACTAATATGTAAATGTATTATATAGGATAAGGATCCGTTAGGAACCACCCATTTATTGCGAGAAACCGCGAGAACCAATGTGAACACAATCAAAAATACCTAAAAAAGAATAAAAACACACAAAAATTATTTTTTTATTAAAAACGCTACATTTCGTCACTAAAAAAATAAAAATTGAACAACAATACTGATGCACATGTGCAGCAGTACTGTTGTCTTTTTAGTGACGAAATTTAGCGTTTTTTATAAAAAAAATTGAACAAATACCATTGCACATGTGCATGCGTATGTGCATCGGTACTTTTTGTTCAATTTTTTTAGTGACGAAATTTAACGATTTTTAATAAAAATATATAAAAAAACCTTTTTCGCATTTAATTGCGGGGTTTAGCCGTATGGTATAGTTTTTAGCATTTAGCTTGGATAGGGTGGGTGGAAGGTTTAGGTTTTAGGGGGTGGGTGGTTGAACAACTTTGTGTTCAACGTTGTTGTGGTGTTCTCTGTCATCACCCTGACATCACCGCTATCACCGAGCAATGCCATCACCAAAACTAGTATAATACTAGTTTGATACTTTTGATTATCCCTATTATTAACTTAGTAATTATGGATACTTGTGTAATTTTCAAACATGCATTAACGTTGGATGTTGGAGAGTGATGAAAGTTCCACACGGGGTGCCATACAACAAAAATTGGAAGATAGGATTTCAAGGTGCAATTTGGAGCAAACCACATGGTGACGAATTGCACCTTGAAGATAAGATTTTGTTATTACGAAGAAGATATATTTATGTTATCTATCATTAAGTTTAATATATATAGTATAGATTTTTTAAAGTAAAATTATAAAGAAAAGTAAAATATATATACATGAAAATCCCAATGGGTATACCCGATACATGTGGGTATACCCGATACCCGACATTAAATGGACCGAATATGAGACAAGATTTACAACCAAGTATGAGTATGAGATTAGTCATACCAAACCCATTACTATCCCTGCTTCCATGAGATGGAGGGATAGGCGTAGTCGTGCGGTTCCCTTTTTAAATTCACGTTTGTATATTTTATTTTTATAAGTAATGTATAGTTCCTGAATAATATCAACGAAAATAAAAAACTTGTAAAGTTGAAAAGAAATTCTAAAGAAATCAATGAAATTAAATAGTTACTAGAATAAAAATTTGTATACTAACATTATAAATTGTGAACAGTAAAATTTTGATTGGTCATTTGTTATTGTTTTATTAGATATATATTATTTTATTATTAATTAAACATAATTATGTTATTATCCATATATTATTTTGTTATTGTTTTATTATTTTTAGTGTTAAAATGTACGTGTTTCGACACATAATTAATAACATGATTATTTTTATTAACATTTTTAATGTAAATTTTTTTATATGGTTGCTACCGATATACTATTACAATTTGTTTAAGTTAGGACATACTTTTGCATCGTCCGTTTCAATGTTTAGATCGAACCACAACTAATGAACCGAACACATGTAGATATTAATTTGGTTTAATGTTACGACTTTTTTGTATTATTTATCCTTTGTCATAGTGTGTGATACCCATTGAGCTATCACCGTGTCCCGCCACAATGTCGTTTAAATTAAAGTTTGCGGTCTATATTAACTCTTCGTTACACCATGAAAGAGTTATATTTTTTAACTATTATAGTTAAAGCTATTTTTTTAACTATATACATAATTACTTAACTGTGTTGTTTGCTTATTTTTACTGTCGTTTCTAACCCAGCCGCGAAGCACGGGTTATAATGCTAGTTTCTAACAATTACTTATATATATATATATATATTATATATATATATATATATATAAAACCAATAAAGATTATTATTATATATAACTAGAAGATTGACCCGCGCGCGTTGCGCCACGGCCAACAAAATGGACATGCTGTTGAGCAGATTCACATTTACAATGTGTTAAAGATGTTTTTGTCGGTTAAGTCTGTATTACTATCTTATACAAATAAGTAATTCACCAAATAAGCTCAATATAATTAATAGTATCATAATTACTACGTTACATGACTTGTATCCATATAAATAACCTATCGTATTAAGCCCTCGCGTTGTGACGGGGGCGTAAAACCGTGACAAATAGCACCAGTGCCACACTTTAGCCAACGACCACCACATTGAAGTTGCGGCGTCTTAACGTGGAGAAATTAGTCCGACATATAAAACGTTGAAAATAATAACTTACTCGATTTAGGATTCGCGCGTTGTGACGAACTTATTAAACGGGAAAAAAATAGACGACGTAAATACACCGAACCACACATGTACCTCGCTGAGCCATGTTAACTCGCAAAATTTAAAACGAAGTTGTTATGGGTGGAATTTCGAGCTTATATCCCGAAGGCATATCCTGATATTATATGTTGCGGCCAGGATACTAAACCAGGATATTTGGTAACATCCTGCGGGGTATCCTGCTTGCTACTAACGATTTTCTTTGGTTGCAAGGTACCAACATTAAAGGACTTGATCTACCTGTAGATTCGCTCAAGGTGGTTGAAAAGTGGACGTTAATGGCGGAAGAATGGGTTTTGCAACTGTCAGAATAGAAGAAAGGCATATTCTGCAAGGATTTCGGATGCTGGTGAACGCTATTAATGTTGTAACGGTTATATTTGCTGAAGACCCGGATTTATTGTTAATATGCACGTGGAAAACAAGTTGAAACAAGTCCCCAACGTTCAGAAGGGAATATTCCCAGTATCCCGGAATAATAGGATTGTTAGTTTTTTTGTTTACTATAAATAGGGATAGCCAGATCATAGGAACAGACTTCAACACACTTTCGAGCTCTCATACACATACACTCTCTTTTCGTGTAGCAATCACAAACTTACACTCATTACTTGCAATCATTGTAACACTTAGTAGCGATCTGAGCTATATCCTGCACTGTATCCTGAATATTCAAGCAATAAGAAGAACAACGCAGCCGACGATTGTCAGCTCCCGAGGTTTTATGCGTAGATCTAGATTGATCAAGGGCTTTCCTCGTATATCACGTGTCCACTTTTCCTTTTACAGCTCATTGTTTGATTATCGGTATAGTTTCATATCCTGAGGCTATATCCTGAAACAGTTTCTAGAAGCAAACAAACCAACACATTTTTCACAAGCATTGCTAGCACACTACCTTACAAAATTAATTTGATCACTAAATTGCTTCGGTAATTTTTGACCAAAACAATTTGGCGCCCACCGTGGGCAAGTGATGCTATTTCCATTAAAAGCTTTGTTAAAATCACTACTTGGCTTTCTATTTTTGAAACTTTTTTCATAACTAATTTTAAGGCTTCAAAATCAAACATGAGCTCTTCCTCTATGCATGCGAAAACCTCTGCTACAACCGGTTCAGTGCTCCCACCACCTCCACAAGTTCAAGCTCCTCCAAGGAGGGTCGAAACTCAAACATCCCGAGACACTCCCCTGTTCAGAATGTCTACAGATCCGGAGTCTCGGGAGGAACCCCTGTTTTGCTTCTAATGATGAAATTCTATCTTTGTTTGGTAGCATACAGTATCAAATGAAGAAACAACATGAGACTAACCATACGATAATAAGGGAAATACAACTTTTGAAGTCTAACTCCAAGAGACCTGCTGAGGATGTTGTCACTCCCTTGCAGCACAGGATGCTGGAACTTTAGTTCAGCAGTATATATAGAGGATAATCAGGGCAACATTATATCAAGTCACTCCCAGAGCAATATCCCAGAAATCCCCTCATCAGTCAGGATGTCGACTGTCAGGGATCCATGATACGCTCCAGGATATGGCCAAAATCTCCAAACGGGTAACTAGTCTATCAACACCAATATGCTAACTGCTAACAACTTTGAACCTTCACAGGATACAAGTGCAACATCGGCATTATCCAGAGAACTCCAGAAACTGAAGGATATGATATCAACTGTGCCTGGGGTAGTGCAACAAATATCGGAAGTATCCAAGGATAGTCACAACATATCCCGCTTTACTCGCCATATTTGTGATGTTGAAATTCCCAAGAGATTCCAAACTCCCAACATGAAGCTTTATGATGGCACGACGGATCCTGAAGAACATATTGCTTAGTATAGGGAGAGGATGGAAGTAAATCCTATCCCACCAGATCTTAAGAAAGCATGCCTATGCAAAGGCTTCGGTTCCACTTAACAGGATCAGCCTTGAAATGGCTTTTAAACGTTCCACCTTATTCAATTACATCATTTGCTCATTTGGTTAATCTATTTAACAGTCAGTTTTCTTGCAGCAGAAGTTTTAAAAATCTGACAAGTGACCTTTACAGGATAATACAGGGCCCTCAAGAATCCTTAAGGGATTAATTTTAAAAATTTCAGCAGGAATCCCTAGATATCCTGAATCTTGATGTTGCTACGGCAGTACAAGCATTCAAGATGGGATTACAGAAGGATTCCCATTTTATCAGGATCTTGTGATGAATCCTTGCAGGAATCTGGAAGAAGCTCGGAATAGAGCTCTAAGATATATCAGGCTTGAAGAAGACAAGAAAATGGAAGAGAGGATGAATGCATCCTCAATATATGAATCAACAAATAGGAAGTCGGAATCGTGATATAAACCATACCGCTCTAAGCCATATGCTAAAAATGACAAAAAAAGAATGAATGTTGTTGAGGATGAAGATGCTGAAGAATATCCTGAATTGTCACAATATTGTTTTTCAGTAAATATCCCTGAACTAATATATTCCATGCAGGGACTAGGGGACAAAGCAAGGTGGCTAAGAAAGAACCAGCAAAAGGCTGATTGGAAGGATAAGTCCAAGTGGTGTGCCTTCCATGAAGATTTTGGACGTGTAACAAAAGATTGCATAGCCTGAGGAAGGAGATAAGCTACTTGCTAAGCAAAGGCTACTTAAAAGAACTTCTTGGCAGAAAGAAGAATAAGGGTCAGGATACTAAGAAGGATCCTGAACGAGCAGCATCATCTCCTCTAGACACCAAGATAATCAATTTCATATCCGGAGGATCCGATATATGCGGAACCTCATTCTCTGCCACTAAAAGGCATGCCAAGGAGGCTAAGGCAGAAAGGGGAGACAAGCCAACAAGGATGACAACGCTTACAAGTGACAAAGTCATAATATTCGATGGCGATGACCGTGATAACATCCAGGATCCTCACCATGATGGTCTGGTAATTACTTTGTATATTGCTAACCATTTTGTACACAGGATACTGGTGGATAATGGCAGCTTGGTCAACATCATCCAATTGGAAACCATGAAGAGAATGAACTTCTCGCCAATGGATATTACCTCAAAGTCCACCGTGCTTGTAGGGTTCAGTGGAGAAGCAAATAACGTTGTTGGAGAAATAAACCTACCTGTGTATGTTGAAGGAGTGAACTCTATGCAACGGTTATGTGTCATGAATTCATTATCCTGCTACAATATTATATAGGCAGGCCATGGATTCATGATATGAAAGCCGTACCTTCCACTTACCATCAGTGTGTCAAGATCCCTACTCCTTGGGGGGTAGTCAAAGTGGAAAGCGACTAGCAAGAAGCAAAGGAATGCTATTCCTCTTCAATGAAGGCGTCAACAAAATCCAGGGCAGGATAGCAATTAAAGAAACAAGCCCATGATTCATGGAGACTTCGTAGCAGGATGTTAAGAAAGTTATCCTGGATCAGGATAATCTAAATATCTCGGTGCTTGTAGGGGCCAATATTCCTCAGGATATTGAGAATCAACTTACTAACTTTTTGAAATGCAGGATGTCCACGTTTGCATGGAAACACGAAGACATGATAGGTGTTTTGGTCAAAAATTACCGAAGCAATTAAGTGATCAAATTAGTTTTGTGAGGTAGTGTGCTAGCAGTGTTTATGAAAAATGTGTTGGTTTGCTTGTTTGTAAAAACAGTTTTCAGGATACAGCTCAGGATATTGAGCTATAACAACAATCAAACAATGAACGAAAATGTAAAGGTTGACAAGAGATGTTTGAGGAAAGCCCTTGATCAATCTAGATCTCCGGCATAAAACCTCAGGAGCTAACAATCGCAACTGCCTTGTTCTTCTTATTACTTCAAAACTCAGGATATAGTGCAGGATAATTCCTAGATCGTTGCTAAGTGTTACAAAAATTGCTAGTGAAGAGTGTTTGTGTGTAATTGCGAGAGAAAGTGTTAGAATTCGAAAGTAGCGAGTGTGAGTGACGTGACCTATCGATCTGGTTATCCGGTATTTATAGTTACAAAGAAAAACAAACTCTCCTTAAATGATAGGATGCCTTGGAATATTCGCTAGTGAACGTTATTGACCAGGTATTGCGGCTTCAACGTCTTTCTTCTAACCATTTAGACCGAGTCTTCAGGTGAACGAGTCTTCGTGAACGTTGTGATCCTGCAACTATGTCCTGCACGCGAATAATTAGTAATCACCAGGATACTGCCTCAGGATGTTACCAATATCCTGGTCTGGTATCCTGATCGTTAACAACTATAATTAAGTCAAGATATAATTCTGGATACGGGCTCGGAATTTCACCCATAACAATTGTCCACAAAAATGTTACCGTTTGAGGATACTAAGCCCTAACGGTTACATTTTTTTACGAGTTTCAAGGTAATTAAGGGATAGGACTTTGATGTGACAACTTGTAACTGCCCAGGCTATAAACACTCATCATCCCCCCTATATTTTCTCATCTTTATCGTCATTTGTCTTCTTCAAGAAATCAAAAGGTAAATTATTTCTCCATTTCTTCATTCCCTTTCTTCTTCCTATTCTCTAATTCCAGCGAAGATATGACAAGACAGACAAGGTCAAGCTCCAGTGATTCTGCACCTTCGTTCACGCCACAAAACCTTCTTCAAAATCCTGAGAAAGAAATTTGTTCGTTTGACAATGCACATCTGTCGGCCCTCAGTACTTCGGGTATCTTCCCTGAAGGGACGGTATTCCGGCCATATGATCGGGAAATCCGGTCAGATATGGTGTCCGATGAGTGGCTCTTTTTTAATGCTTATCCGTTTACCTTGGGCCTTCGATTTCCCTTTTCCGATTTCCCTTTTCTGATTTCATCACTGATTTCTTTCATACCACCGGTCTTAGTTTCAGTCAAACCATGCCCATGCTTTGGAGGGTTTTGGTAGTTCTTGATCGCGTCAAGAACGAGCACATTCCTGAGCTCTGTGTCAATGATCTCCCCATTGCTTACCGGCTAAGATCCCATGGGTCTAATCGGTTCTTGTTTTACTCCACTTCCAACGATCCTTTGATACTCCGGGCCACCAGGAATGAAGAGGAATGGAAATCCAAGTTCTTTTTTGTAAAAAGAGATTCAATTCCTGGTGGAGTAGATTATCCGGTGAAGTGGTTAACCAAGTGTAGGAACTAGGGTTTTAGGGTTATCCTTGGATATATCTTATTAATATCATGTCTAATATCTTCCTTATGTTTTGTGCAGCTGACTTCAGGAAACTAGCACCTCCCCTCGCTGATTCAGAGAAGAGGATCAAAGCAGTCTACCAGCTTCCGGATTTCGAAGGAAGTTTCATTCCACCTACAGCATCCTCAACCCAACACTCAAGTTCAAACATGTCTGGTAAGGATCCTGTTCAATATCCTGCGTATATTCTGTTAGTCAGGATATTGATTAATTAAGTCTAAAATTACCGCCCTGTTCGTGCAGAACCAGTCAAGACCCCTGAGGTTTTTGTAACAACTCTCCAAAACACCCCGAAATTAGCCAAAACGTAAAACCGGACACGCAAATCGAGACGCGGCATGCAAAACGAGACAGGTTCACCTGGACAGTCCAGGCGCCACGCGCCAGAGACACCTGTTTCTGTCGCGACGCGTGGGAGGTGTCAAGGTGACGTGTCACCGTTTCGCGCCATCTGGCAACCCTACACTTGTGACCAGGCTAACCTAGCCTAGCTAGGCACCTCAGGCGCCACGCGAGAGGTAACCCAGATACACGCACAACGCGCGGGGGAGGTCAAATTCGGGTATAAATAGAGCAGTCCGGGACGAAGTCCAGTGCTCACATTCGATCGAAATTCTCTGATCGTACTCTCTCATTTCCCCACTTTTCTGATAAACACCCCCTAAACCCCTAAACCTGCGAAGCGCTGCCCGCTGTAAGTAACTTAACCCCCGATCACTAATTCACTATCCTACCCAATCGATCTAGAATCGCCAACGCATGTCTAGGCTCTGCCCGACTACGTTCGTTGGAGTTCTGTCGAGTGTTATATGGACACCCTACCCAATCGATCTAGAATCGCCAACGCATGTCTAGGCTCTGCCCGACTACGTTCGTTGGAGTTCTGTCGAGTGTTGTATGGTTAAAGTGACTTGGGTTAACTTACTAACACATGTGCATTGTGTGTTTTAATAGAAATCCCAGGAAGTAATCAAGAACTATCACCAGGAACTCCGTAGGAATACTTAAGTGTTCAAGGCGAGTAAATTCTCTTTTTGTAAATCTTTTTGTGAGTTAAAATGTGTTACCAAAACCTCAAATGTTTTAATTATGCTTAACAGTGATTGAGTATATGTATTCTACAATTACTGCCGGTATGTTGGGGTTTTGTATACATTGCTAGTCCAAAGTCACGGGAATGTGACAGGAACCGTTACGGTTGGGTGACAGGGCCCAAAGTAATATGACCCACAAGTCAGGACTGACAGTACTTATTGAGTAATTATGTAGATATAAACATTGTAAATGTGGATGCTCCTCAATAACTGTAAAGTATAATCACTTGTTGTTGATAAAACTGAGATGGATTCGCTAGTATTTCTTGCTGATAAAATGTTTTTAAAATGCGTTTCAGGTAACTTAATGTGAAGCTAATAGAAGCCAGCTCGAGAGCACTGAAGGCTTAGAAAAGTGGCTATAAAAGTTACCTAAATAAAAAGGAGTTTTTGTTTTCCATAAATTAGGGTCTGTCCCTAAAAATATGTATTGTAATGGAAATATGGGTTTTACCCTTTTGTTTAATATAAAAGTTTGGTGTTTTGAAACTCTGATATTTATTTTCTAACTACGATCCTGATGTCGTAATTCCGTTGCCAAATTAATAACACCGGTACCACCAGCTCTGTGGCTCACGGCCCCTGCTCCCGGGGTGGGGTCGGGGGTTGCGACAGAAGGTGGTATCAGAGCCATGCCACTGGTTTAAGCCATTTAGGTGTTCTTTTGAAATACCTAAATTTTAAACGAATGTCTTAGAAAATATCCGCGACTTTACATATATTATTATTTGGTGTTATTTTACTAACTTCTTTGGTCTATAGAATGAGTGATCAGGGTACTTCTGACGCTTACCGTCACCTACCTCATTCTCTGATGGATGAAGGAACATCCCAGCCAACCACAGACTACACCGCTGATTCCGAAGATGTTTTTGTTTTCAAAGCCAAATCTGTAGAACCTTTTACCCCTAAAAAGAGAAATTGGTTTAGTAGAGCCAAAGTAGAGGAAAGGAAAAGACTAAGACAGGTACAACATCAAGCCATAGCAGCTAGAACTGAGAGAAACATCCGAAACCCAGAAATTAGACCCTTGTGGGAGGAAGAATTGGATAGGCAGCTAGCAAATTTTCACATGTTTGGAAATGCAGAAGGAGAACCTAATTTCAATCAAGTAGCAAATCCAGAACCCCCGTTGCTTCCCTTATTTCCTAACCAACCCATAAACCTAGAACAGAACCAGGAAAATCAATTTCCAATACCAGCCTTTGACCCCAATGAGATACCTAGAATTCCAGCACCAAACCCTTTAGATCCATAGTGGGCTAATAACTGGGCCATTCAGAACTTGCTAGAAAACCCAATCCCATATGAAGAACCAGTTCCACCTTACCCTGAACCAGTGCCAGCCCCAATACTACCCAGGGAACATGTGGAAGAACTCCGCCAACTTGGAGATGAATTGGTGGAGGAAGGAAACCGAATTCGCCACATCGGAGAGAAGCTCGTCTAGAAGTATAACGAGCGAGAAATGCATTTTTAAGGAAGCCATAGCTTAATATATAATATATATGTGCGTGTATTTTGTAACGTTAAAAAAAAGTATTATCACTTATATAAATATATGGATGCATAGGCTAGTAATATTTAAATTTCAGTTATGCTTGTACTAGATGCATATGTATGAAAAGAGTAAAAGTCGCAATGCTCGACGATTTTGGTTCACTGTGTTGGTATAATTATTATTTAATTTATTCTGTGATATTAATACCTGCTAAATGTTTATAATTCAGATGTCAGACGAAGTAAATCAGGAAACCCAGAATAACAATAATAACGGGAATCAAATGAATAAAAGTGCTATCAAACACATAGTGGCCCAAGGAATCATAGATGTTATGCCCTATATTATCGATACCATTAAAAAGGTAGGAAATAATGATTCCATAAATGGAAATAAACATGTACCCCCTGAAGCAAATCACAGCGTGAATGGAAATCCCGAACTGTTAATCCAAGCTCCAATTCCAAAAAGAAGAAGAACCATCTCATATGGTTGTTCTTATAAAGAATTCCTATCATGCAAGCTGATAGAATTCTCAGGAAATGAAGGAGCTATTTCAGCCTTGCGCTGGATAGAAAAGACAGAAGTTGTCCTCAAAATAAGTAAATGTGCAAATGAAGATAAAGTCATGTATGCTTCTAATCTTTTTAAAGATGCAGCTTTAGAATTGTGGAATACCATTCTTCAGTCCAAAGGAAATGACAGAGTTTACAGTATGGAATGGAACAATTTTAAGGAAATAGTTGAAAGGAAATTCTGCCCTCCTAATGAAAAGGATCAGATTGCTAATAAATTCCTAAATCATAGAATGACTGGGGTAAATTGCAGAGAATATACTACCACATTCTTTGAATATGCAAGGATTGTACCAACCCTGGCCTCACCAGAACCAATATTAATCTCCCGTTACATCTGGGGATTAATCAGTGAAATCAGACATGTAGTCAAGGCAGCTAGACCACAAACCATAGAAGAGGCAGTGGAATTGGCAAACACTTTGACAGATGAATTGATACGTACGCAAGAAGAAAACCAGAAAAGGAACCTAGCTCAAAAGATCACCCAGGAGCTACGTTATGGAAATTCCAACCGTGGGAAAGGAGCAAGTTCTTCTTCACCCCCGTGTAAGTACTGCAAAAGGAGACATTCAGGAAAATGCTCTACATACTGCAATTTTTACAAATATCCAGGCATAAGGAAAAAGACTGCAGAAAGAAAGTTAGCAATGGGCTATGCTACCATTGCGGGGAAGCCGGTCATATTAGAACAAAACTGCCCGAAACTAGCTCTAGCAGGCAAACAACAAAGCAAGGACGACGGAAGGACCCAAGAAGACTGCCAGAGCATTCGTGCTGACTGCCGAAGAAGCCAAGATGATTCCGGTTGTGATTGCCGGTACATTTTTAGTTAATGATGTTTATGCAAAAGTATTGTTTGACTCTGGTGCAAACCAAAGTTTCATTAATACTTCCTTTTGCAATTTTCTTAATCAACCATTAACTAAACTTCACCAAAACTGTCTGTGGAGACGGCAAATGGATCTTCTATCCAAATAAGCAAAATCCTGCGAGGAGCAAAGATAGGAATTTTAAATCATAATTTTTTTGCTAACCTTTTTCCAATTGATCTTGCCAGATTTGATGTCGTGTTAGGAATGGATTGGTTGGTAGCCAATCAGGCACGAATAATATGTGATCAAAAGTCTGTAGAAGTAAATGTGCCATCTGGTGAATGGATCACAATTAAAGGAGATAAGTCGACAAAATCAACAAAGTTCATCTCTGTGATGAAAACTGCAAGCTATGCACGGAAAGGAGAAATAGTGTATATGATTTCCGTAATCATTAACACTAAAGGAAAAGAATTAAAAGATATTCCTGTAATATCTAATTTCTCAGATGTCTTTCCGGAAGAGTTGCCTGGATTACCACCAGATCGAGAGGTTGAATTTAGAATTCACCTAATACCAGGAACGGCACCGATCACCAAAGCACCCTATCGCCTAGCACCGGACAGGAATAAACCGACAATTACTAGAGAAAGGTTTCATACAACCCAGCTCATCGCCATGGGGAGCACCAGTGTTATTTGTCAAGAAGAAAGACGGATCAATGCGTATGTGCATTGACTACCGAGAATTGAATAAGGTTACAATTAAAAATCGTACCCGTTACAAAGAATTGACGATTTGTTCGACCAACTCCAAGGACCCGATTCTTTTCTAAGATCGACTTACGCTTAGGATATCATCAGTTGAAAGTACAGGAAGAGGACATTCCTAAAACAGCTTTCCGAACAAGGTACGACCATTATGAATTTACTGTCATGTCATTTGGTTTAACAATGCCCCAGCTGCATTTATGGACATAATGAACAGGATATGTAAACCATACCTGGATAAATTCGTAATTGTATTTATAATGATATTCTAATTTACTCTAAAAGTAAGGAAGATCACGCAGATCATTTGCATATACTCCATCATTGCTAAGGAAGGAAAAGCTTTACGCAAAATTCTCAAAATGTGAATTTGGTTACAAGAAGTGCAATTTCTGGACATCTGGTAAACCACGAAGGAATTCATGTGGATCCTACAAAGATTGAAGCAATTACCAAATGGAAGGTCCCAGAATCACCACGGAAGTAAGAAGTTTTCTTGGATTGGCAGGATATTATAGACGTTTTATTCAAGATTTTTCTAGAATAGCCATCCCGTTAACTAAGCTAACTTGCAAATCGGTTAATTTGAATGGGGACCAAAGCAGGAAGAAGCATTCATGATTTTGAAGCAAAAGTTAACAAATGCACCAATACTCGCTTTGCCAGAAGGAACTGAAGACTTCGTAGTTTATGGTGATGCGTCTAAGTTAGGGTATGGATGTGTGTGATGCAACGTCAAAAGGTTATTGCTTATGCCTCTAGACAACTAAAGAAGCATGAAGAGAATTATACAACCCATGATCTAGAGTTAGGAGAAATAATTTTTGCCCTTAAGATTTGGAGACACTATCTTTACGGTAGTAAGTTTGTAGTATTCACAGATCATAAGAGTTTAAGATATGTCTTTGGAGAAAGGGAATTAAACATGAGACAGAGGTGATGGATGGAAATCCTTAGTGATTATGATTGTGATATCCATTATCATGCAAGAAAAGCTAACGTAGTAGCTGATGCTTTAAGTCGAAAGTATCATGAGAAGCCAAAAAGGGTACGCTCTCTTAGACTAAACTGCAGATAGATTTAAATGAGCAAATTAAACAAACACAGGAAACAGCAATCAAGGACGATGCTGAAAGATTAAAAGGAATGATTAAAGAATTAGAGAAAGGAACAGATGGAATTTGGAGATTCCATAAAAACAGAATTCGGATCCCTATCCAAGGAGATCTACGAAAGCGAATACTAGAGGAAGCCCATAAGACTAAGTATACAATGCACCCTGAAGTGATAAGATGTATAAAGACTTGAGAAAGAATTTCTGGTGGATAGGAATGAAAAAGGATGTAGCAAGCTATGTTGTAAATGCCTAACCTGTTCACAAGTTAAAGCTGAACATCAGAAACCTTCAGGATTGTTACAACAATTAGAAATGCCAATTTGGAAATGGGAATTGATAACAAGACTTTGTTACCAAACTACCCAGGACACGAAAAGGTAATGATACAATCTGGGTGATTGTAGACAGGTTAACCAAATCTGCTCATTTCTTACCGATGAAGGAAACGTTCAGTATGGAACAATTAGCTAAATTATATGTAAATGAAATAGTTTCATTGCATGGAATTCCTTTATCTATTGTATCTGACAGGGACAGCCGTTTTACCTCTCATTTTTGGACAAGTTTCCAAAAAGCAATGGGAACAAGACTAAATCTGAGTACGGCATATCATCCTCAAACAGACGGTCAAAGTGAAAGAACAATTCAAACAATGGAAGACATGCTTAGAGCTTGTGTAATGATTTAGGAGGAAATTGGGATGAACATTTGCCTTGATAGAATTTTCCTACAACAATAGCTATCATACCATCATCAATGCGCACCATTTGAAGCCCTCTACGGCGGAAATGTCGAACTCCAGTATGCTGGGCAGAGATTGGAGAAAAGCAACTATCAGTTCCTTAAATTGTGCAAGAAACAACTGACAAGATCATTCAAGTTAAGGAAAGACTGAAAGCGGCTCAAGATCGCCAAAAGAGTTATGCAGATAACAGACGTAAACCCTTGGAATTTCAAGTCGGAGATAAAGTGCTGTTAAAAGTCTCACCCTGGAAAGGAGTTGTAAGATTCGGCAATAAAGGAAAACTAAGCCCAAGGTATGTTGGACCTTTTAAGATTGTCAAACGAATAGGGCCAGTAGCCTATCAGCTACAATTGCGGAGGAAATGGCAGGAATACATAATGTATTTCATATATGCAATCTCAAGAAATGTCTAGCAGACGAATCATTGGTGATACCTCTTCAAGATGTAAGGTAAATGAGAAACTAAAGTTCGTTGAGAAACCCATTCAGATTGAAGATAGGAAGATCAAGAATCTCAAGCGCAAGAGATTAGTTCTGTAAAAGTAAAATGGGATTCCAAGAGAGGACCAGAATATACATGGGAGCTGGAGTCAGAAATGAAAAGAAAGTATCCACACCTATTCAAGTGAATCTCGAGGACGAGATTTAAAACAAGGTGGGGAGGATGTAACAACTCTCAAAACACCCCGAAATTAGCCGAAACGTAAAACCGGACACGTAAATCGAGACGCGGCATGCAAAACAAGACAGGTTCACCTGGACAGTCCAGGCGCCACGCGCCAGAGACGCATGTCTCTGTCGCGACGCGCGGGAGGTGTCAAGGTGACGTGTCACTGTTTCGCGCCATCTGGCAACCCTACACTTGTGACCAGGCTGACCTAGCCTAGCTAGGCACCTCAGGCGCCACGCGAGAGGTAACCCAGATCCCCCGCGACGTGCGGGGAGGTCAAATTCGGGTATAAATAGAGCAGTCTGGGACGAAGTCTAGTGCTCACATTCGATCGAAATTTCTAATCGTACTCTCTCGTATCCCCACTTTTCTGATACACACCTCGTAAACCCACAAACCTGCGAAGCGCTGCCCGTGTAAGTAACTTAACCCCCATCACTAATTCACTATCCTACCCAATCGATCTAGAATCGCCAACGCATGTCTAGGCTCTGCCCGACTACGTTCGTTGGAGTTCTGTCGAGTGTTGTATGGACACCCTACCTAATCGATCTAGAATCGCCAACGCATGTCTAGGCTCTGCCCGACTACGTTCGTTGGAGTTCTGTCGAGTGTTGTATGGTTAAAGTGACTTGGGTTAACTTACTAACACATGTGCATTGTATGTTTTAATAGAAATCCCAAGAAGTAATCAAGAACTATCACCAGGAACTCCGTAGGAATACTTAAGTTTCAAGGCGAGTACATTCTCTTTTTGTAAATCTTTTTGTGAGTCAAAATGTGTTACCAAAACCTCAAATGGGTTTTAATTATGCTTAACAGTGATTGAGTATATGTATTCTACAATTACTGTCGGTATGTTGGGGTTTTGTATACATTGCTAGTCCAATGTCACGGGAATGTGACAGGAACCGTTACTGTTGGGTGACAGGGCCCAATACCACAAGTCAGGATTGACAGTACTGATTGAGTAATTATGTAGATATAAACATTGTAAATGCGGATGCTCCTCAATAACTATAAAGTATAATCACTTGTTTTGATAAAACTGAGATGGATTCACCAGTATTTCTTGCTGATAAAATGTTTTTAAAACGCGTTTCAGGTAACTTAATGTGAAGCTAACAGAAGCCAGCTAGAGAGCACTGAAGGGTTAGAAAAGTGGCTATAAAAGTTACCTAAATAAAAAGGAGTTTTTGTTTTCCATAAATTAGGGTATGTCCCTAAAAATATGTATTGTAATGGAAATATGGGTTTTACCCCATTTGGTTAATATAAAAGTTTGGTGTTTTGAAACTCTGATATTTATTTTCTAACTACGATCCTGATGTTGTAATTCTGTTGCCAAATTAATAAACACCAGTACCACCAGCTCTGTGGCTCGCGGCCCCGCTCCGAGGGTAGGGTGGGGTTGCGACATTTTCGACCTAGACGAGTTGGACAGCTATTCCGGACCTGTACCGGTGAAGAAAGAGCCAGGCTCCAAGCCTTCCTCTGCATTGAAGCCCTCTTCAAGCTCCAAGCCAGGTGTTGTTACTAAACCTTCTTCAACGGCAAAGCCTCGTGCCAGCGGCTCTCGTAAGAGAAAGGAGACAGATTCTCCTGTTGCACCTGTCCATGCAGCGTCTGCTTAAGAGAACCTTGGATTTGCAGAGGCCAGCAGTCTCATTGATCCAGGTAAATATCCTGATCCTATATCCTGCAAATATATATATGAAATGATATCCTGATTAGGTAGACGGATACCTATCTCCGGCTTTGTAGGGCTTAACTCATCTACTGGCTGTGCATGAGGAAGTTTGGGGACCGTCAAGATGCTTGAAGCCAGGTTGAAGAAGTCTGAGATCACTATCGCGGATCAAGGGAAGATAGTTGCCGCCAAATCCCAGCATTACGAAGACAAATACAAAGCGGTCACCCAGGAAGCTCAAGAAGCTATTAGGAAGGCCACTCTAGACGCTCAGCTCAAACTGGATGCTGCACAAGACCAACACGCGCAGAATATGGTATCCTACCGTGACAGCCTCAAAGGATCCGTGGTCATTTCCCTCCTTCAAGCCAGATTGAAGATGGCTTAAGAAGCCAAGTCTGCGGGCTTTGAATGCCCTTCTTGGAACATCGAAGCTTGGGAGGCAAAATGATCTCAGCGGCAACCATGTGCCATATGTTGCCAAATCTAGAGCTGGTGAGCCTTCGAAGGCGGCTGAGGTAATGGTCATGGCTGGAGAGAAGAAAGATGCTGGTGGCGATGCTTCGCAGGATGCTGATGCCGAAGAGGTGAAGAAGGATGGTGGTGATGCCGCTGTGTGAGGGCATTCAACTGGGCGAATGGATATTATTGCTTAGGCCGGAGCCGACTTTTTAAATTTGAATAGTTTGTCACCCCAAACAATTTACTTTTCCTGCATTTACCTTCTTGCACTTTAAACATTATACCTTTTGATGACCGGAGGTGGAAGGATCTGAAGCCTTCGGTCAATGATCATATGCTTTAGAACTTATTACACTCTTGGTGGATGGGTCTGGGTTTAAGACTAAACCAGGAGTGTGAGATTTTGGTTTGCTAATAATAGACCAATCTTTTGATCTTATCTGTTGTTGTTATGTTTTTAATTTGAGAAATATGTTTGAAATATTCTGATCAAATATCCTGGTCAGGATACTGATAAAAATGGTCAATACTTTTGTTATTTATTTTAAATATTAGACAAAAGCCTGGTTGAACATTACTTTATAGAAAACTTAGGTTATTCAGATAGGGCTTTCAAGTTTTGAAAAATAAAAAACCATACCAGAAACACTTATGCAATAATTTCCAACTTCAACCTTTGAATCCTTCATAATGTCCCTAGCATAGATGTCCCTTGTCTGTGCAGGATCAGCTTATTGTATCAGGATATCATTCTTTAAGTAATTTTCCAATTAATCTTTGAACTTAGCATTCTTCTTTCAAACATAGTTGCACTTGTTCAAATTTAAGAGTATTCGTGGGATTATCCAAAACTTTGCATTTTACTGGGATTAAACCCATTTTCCACGCATATAAGCAGGAGTATAAGAACCTCAAGACTTGAAAAGGTGAAAACCTTTAAGCCTTTGAGTTTTACTGGGGATATTACCCACGTTTTGTGCGCTACAGGCGGGGGTGTATTAACTCCAAGACTTAGAAAGGTGAAAACCTTTAAACCTTATAGAGTATGAAAATACCCTTTCGCAAGAGAGGGTGATCAATCCTCATATACCGTAAGGATCCAGGATATAGCCAATAATAACGAAATTGTCAGCCACTGTTACATGAACTGGTCCCGCCATCTTGAACTATACCCGGATAACTTGCGCTCCAGGCGGGGTGTTTAAACCCAATTCGGGAGAATGGTGAATACCTTTAAACCTGTGAAGGGCTCTGAATCCCTTAAACGTGAGAGAGGGGCTAATCCTCTAGTCTTTTGATCCATCTTGAGCAGATATCCTGGAGTATTATCCTGAAGCATATCCTACAAAATACCTTCAAACTAAGGTGGGTGCTAGCTAGGCTAACACCCCTCTGATGCTTAAGTCAGTATTGGGTTTAAAAGAATATTAAATTAAATATATTTAGAATAGATAGAATTCATACCATCCTGAGTTAGAAATTGACTTCTAAACTCACTTGAAATAAGCTTTGAGATGTATAGCATTCCAAGATCTTGGCAACATATCCCCTTCCATGGTCTTAAGTCGGTATGCTCCCTTTCCGGATTCTGATTCAACTTCATAAGGTCCTTCCCATTTTGGGGCTAACTTCCCATCAGCAGGATTGGTTGTATTCTGAAACGCTTTCCTCCCGGAGCCTTAGGTAGGTTTCCCACTATATCCCTTCCCCACTTCATAAATGGCCATGGGGATATGATGGGATATAATGGTTCAGCAGGCTGATGTAGTATATTGTTGTGTCTTTGGCATGCATCACATTTTCGAGCATACTCGCAGCATCCTTTCTCATGGTCGGCTAGTAATATCCTGTTCTCAACACTTTTGAGAATAAAGATTTGCCCCTAGTATGGTTGCCACAATCTCCTTCATGTATATCCTGAAGTACCTCCTTGGTTTCAGGATCTTCCAAGCACCTTAGATATGGACATGCAAGGGATTTCTTATACAAGACATCGTTTATAATAATAAAACGAGATACCTTCATTCTGAAAGCTTTGGGATTCTCATCCTTTGGGATATCTCCTTCTTCAAGGTACTTCACAATTGGAGTCATCGAGGATTCAGGATTTTCCTCAGGATATCCATCACCAGGATCCTGGATAGTTACTACTTCCTTATCCTGAGACTTGAAAAGTTTCATAGCGGGATACAGGATATGTAGTATTAGTATCTGAGTTCCTTCCGGTATCCTGACAGTAGATCCCAAATTTGCAAAGAGCATCTGCTTCAGCATTGTCTTCTCTTGGTACCTGTTCAAGTGTAAAATTTTTGAAATACCCTGTTAATTTCTTAACAATTTCAAGATATTCAGCTAACTTTTCACTTTTGATTGCATAAGATCCATTAAAATGGTTAGTAAGCAACAGGGAATCGGCATACACCTGCAAACATTTAACATTCATATTCCTAGCCAATTCTAATCCTGCTATTAGAGCTTCATACTCAGCTTCATTATTGGTAGCAGGAAATTCACATCTAATAGCCTGTGGTAATATGCCCCCCTATGGCGATTTTATTAGTATCCCTAATCCTACACCTCTTAATTAGATGCACCATCAGTATACAATATCCAAGATCCTGACTTCTCACCTAGTTGTTGTACTTCTAGATCAGCTTCATTTTGGATGTCACTACTAAAATCAGCCACAAAGTCTGCTAAAGCATGAGACTTTATAGCATTTCTAGGTTCATATACTAAATTGTATACACTTAGTTTTACGGATCACTTAGCCATCCTACCAGACATCTCAGGTTTCCTAAGTACATTTTTAACATGATAATTGGTTTTAACATGTATCCTATGCGTTTCAAAATAATGTCTAAGCTTGGTTGATGCCATGACTAGAGCTAATATCAATTTTTCTAAGTATGAATATCTAGTTTCAGCGTCTAACAAACTTTTACTAACATAATAAACAGGATACTGCTGACCTTCATGATCCTTTACCAGAAGAGCACTTACTGTGTTTCCTGATACTGCAAGGTATAGGGACAAGGGTTCACCATCCTCGGGCTTCATCAACAAGGGTGCACTTGAAAGATTATGCTTCAGTTCTTTTAGAAAAACTTCGTACCTTCTCCCCACTCAAATATTTTGTTCTTCTTCAGGATATCGTAAAATTCCTTGCATTTTTCAGAGGATCTTGATATGAACCTATTCAACGCTGCTACCCGTCTGTTAATCTCTGCACATCCTTCATGTTGGATGGTGATTTGAGATCCAGGATAGCTTTAATCTGTTCTGGGCTTGATTCTATTCCCCTCTTGGTCACCATATATCCTAGAAATTTTCCTGCCCTCGCTCCGAAGTGACACTTAGCAGGATTCAGCTTCATATTATACTGGTCCAGGACATTGAAAGCACATTCAAGATCCTGGATATGATCCTTGGCTTTCTTGGATTTTACCACCATATCGTCAATGTACACCTCCATTATGTCCCCCAGTTTGTCTTTGAACATCAAATTGACTAGCCTCTGGTATGTTGCACCTGCATTTTTTAAACCAAAAGGCATGGCAGTATAACAGTATATACTTGTGGGTGTCATGAATGCTGTATCTTCCTGATCAGATGGCTCCATTTGGATTTGCTGAAATCCTGAGGATGCATCCATAAAGGTCAGCATTTCATGACCGGCAGTTGCATCTACCATCGAATCTATATGAGGTAATGGAACGGGTCTTAGGACAGACTTTATTGAGGTCTATGTAATCTACACAAACTCTCCACTTCCCATTCTTCTTTTGGACCACCACCACGTTTTCTAGCCACTTAGGAAATTTAACTTCCCTAATCATCTTAGACTTCAACAACCTTTCAACCTCCTCTTGTATAATCGCACTCCTTTCAGAAGCAAATTTCCTTCTCTTTTGTTGAATGGGCCTGAAAGATTTGTCAATTCCAAGTTTGTGAGTTATAATATCTTTCGATATACCTGTCATGTCTTCGTGTTTCCATGAAAACGTGGACATCCTGCATTTCAAAAAGTTAGTAAGCTGATTCTCAATATCCTGAGGGATATTGGTTCCTACAAGCACCGAGATATCTGGATTATCCTGATCCAGGATAACTTTCTTAACATCTTTCTCCGAAGTTTCCACGATATCCTGGGCTTGTATCTTAATTGATATCCTGCTCTGGATTTTGTTGACGCCTTCATTGAAGAGGAGTAGCATTCCTTCGTCTCCTATTGATCGCTTTCCACTTTGACTGTCCCCCAAGGAGTAGGGATCTTAACACACTGATGATAGGTGGAAGGTACAGCTTTCATATCATGAATCCATGGCCTGCCCAATATAATATTGTAGTAGGATAATGAATCCATGACACAAAACCGTTGCATTGAATTCACTCCTTCAACGTATACAGGCAGCTTTATCTCTCCAACAGTGTTCTTTGCTTCTCCACTGAATCTTACAAGCATAGTGGACTTCGAGGTAATCTCCATTTCTGGGATGTTCATCCTCTTCAAGGTCTCTAGTTGAATGATGTTAACCGAGTTACCATTGTCCACTAATATCCTGCGTACAAAATGATTAGCAATATACAAAGTGATTACCAAACCATCATGATGAGGATCCTGAATGCTATCCCAATCATCACTATCAAATGTTATCACTTTGTCAGTTGTAAGTGTTGACATCCTTGTCGGCTTATCTCCTCTTCCTGCCTTAGCCTCCTTAGCATGTCTCTTGGCGCTGAGTATGAGGTTCCACATATATCGGATCCTCCAGATATGAAGTTAATTATCTTGGCGTCGGAGGAGGTGATGTTGCTCGTTCAGGATCCTTTTCAGTATCCTGACCCTTATTCTTCTTCCTGCCGAGAAGATCTTTTAGGTGACCTTTGCTCAGCAAGTAGCTTATTTCCTTCCTCAAAGCTATGCAATCTTCTGTTACATGCCCAAAATATTAATGGAAGGCACACCATTTTGACTTATCCTTCCAATCAGCCTTTTGTTGATTCTTCCTTAACCATCTTGCTTTATCTCCTAAACCCTACATGGCATACATTAGTTCAGGAATATTAACAGAAAAACAATATTCTGAAAACTCAGGATACTCCTCAGGATCTTCGTCCTCAACAGCATTCACTTTCTTGCTGTCATTCCTGCCATATGGCTTAGAGAGATATGGCTTGTACGAGGATTCTGACTTCCTGTTGGTTAATTCTATGTTGAGGATGAATTCATCTTCTCTTGCATTTTCTTGTCGTCTTCAAGCCTGATATATCTTAAAGCCCTGTTCCTAGCTTCATCCAAGTTTCTACAAGGATTCATCACAAGATCCTGATAAAATTGGGAATCCTTTTGCAATCTTATCTTGAATGCTTGAACAGTTGTAGCAACATCAAGGTGTGGGATATTCAAGGATTCCCTGCTGAATTTGTTCACATAATCCCTTACGGATTCTTGAGGTCCCTGTGTTACCCTGTAGAGGTCACTTGTTAGTTTTTCAAAGCTTCTACTGCAAGAAAATTGACTGTTAAACAAATTAACCAGGTGAGCAAATGATGTAATTGAATGAGGTGGAATGCTTAAGAGCCACTTCAAGGCTGATCCTGTCAGAGTAGAGCTGAAGCCCTTGCAGAGGCATGCTTCTTTAAGATCCGGTGGAATAGGATTTACTTCCATCCTCTCCCTATATTGGGCAATACGCTCCTCAAGATCCATCGTTCCATCATAAAGCTTCATGTTGGGGGTTTGGAATCTCTTCGGGATTTCAGCATCACAAATGTGACGAACGAAGCAGGATATGTGTGACTATCCTAAGATACTTCCGGTATGGGTTGCACTACCCCAGGTACACTTGATATCATATCCTTTAGATTTTGAAGATCTCTGGAGAGTGCCGAAGTTACACTTGTATCCTGTGAAGATCCAATATGTTAGTAGCAAGAGTATTAGCATTATTAGATAAATTACCAGTCTGCTGATTTTGGCCATATCCTGGAGCGTATCTTGGGCCCCTCACAGTCGATATCCTGGCTGATGAGGGTAGCTCAGGAACATTGCTCTAGGAACGGCTTGGTACGACATTGCCCTGATTATCCTCAATATACACCGCTGAACTAAAGTTCAAATTCCTGGGCTGCAAGGGAGTGACAACATCCTCAGCAGGTCTCTTGGAGTTGGACTTCAAGATTTGTATTTCTCTTATTATCATTTGGTTAGTTTCCTATTGTTGCTTCATCTGATCCTGTATATTACCAAACAAAGCTAAAATTTCATCATTAGAAGCTATAATAGGAGTTCTCCCTGGGACACCAGATCTGTAGACATTCTGAGCAGGCAGAGTGTCTCGGGATGGAGGTGGTGGAAGCACTGAACCGGTTGTAGCAGAGCTCGTAGCAGGTGTGGAGGAAGAGCTCATGTTTTATTTTGAAGCCATCGAAAACAGTTGAGAAAAAAGTTTTGAAAACAAAAAGCCAAGTAATGATTTTAACAAAGCTTTTAGTAGAAATAGCACCACTTGCCCCACGATGGGCGCCAAATTGTTTTGGTCAAAAATTACTGAAGCAATTAAGTGATCAAATTAGTTTTGTGAGGTAGTGTGCTAACAGTGTTTATGAAAAATGTGTTGGTTTGCTTGTTTGTAAAAACAGTTTTCAGGATATAGCTCAGGATATTGAGCTATAACAACAATCAAACAATGAACGAAAATGTAAAGGTTGACAGGAGATGTACGAGGAAAGCCCTTGATCAATCTAGATCTCCAGCATAAAACCTTGGGAGCTGACAATCGCAGCTGCCATGTTCTTCTTATTACTTCAAAACTTAGGATACAGTGCAGGATAATTCCCAGATCGTTGCTAAGTGTTACAAAAATTGCTAGTAAAGAGTGTTTGTGTGTAATTGTGAGAGATAACTCCTATGTTCAAAGCAAGATATTTTCTAATTAGGTCACGAATTACAAATGCCTGGAAAAGTTCTATTGCAATTTCGCGAGGCAATCCACATCGATGTAATGAAAGTGAAGGGCCCACAACAATCACTGACCGCCCGGAATAATCGACTCGTTTACCAAGCAGAGTCTTGCAAACTCTTCCTTTTTTGCCTTCAATTGCATCTGAAAGTGACTTGTAAATTCTATTATGATCATCCCTCATTGGTTGTCCGCAGATTCCATTATCAAGAAGTGCATCCACGGCTTCTTGTAGCAATTTTTCCTGAGATATTATTAATTCTTCTGGTGTAGCTATACTTTTTGTTAATAGATCTGTAAGAGTATTATTCCGATAGATAATTCTTCTATATATTTCATTAATATCCGAGGTCACTAGTTTATCCTCCGAAAGTAGCGAGTGTGAGTGTCGTGACCTATCGATCTAGTTATCCGGTATTTATAGTTACAAAGAAAAACGAACTCTCCTAAAATGATGGGATGCCTTGGAATATTCGCTAGTGAATGTTATTGACTAGGTATTGCGGCTTCAACGTCTTTCTTCTAACCATTTAGACCGAGTCTTCAGGTGAACGAGTCTACGTTAATGTTGTGATCCTGCTGATATGTCATGCACGCGAATAATTAGTAATCACCAGGATACTGCCTCAGGATGTTACCAATATCCTAGTCTGGTATCCTGATCGTTAACATCTATAATTAAGTCAAGATATAATTCAGGATATGGGCTCGGAATTCCACCCATAACAACAGGTATATCGAAAGATATTATCCAAGTCTATGAGTTATAATATCTTTCGATATACCTATTGTTATGGGTGAAATTCTGAGCCCATATCATGAATTATATCTTGACTTAATCATAGCTGTTAACGATCAGGATACCAGACCAGGATATTGGTAACATCCTGAGGCAGTATCCTGGTGATTACTAATTATTTGCATGCAGGACGTAGCTGCAGGATCACAACGTTCATGGAGACTTGTTCACCTGAAGACTCGGTCTAAATGGTTGGAAGAAAGACGTTGAAGCCGCAATACATGGTCCACAACGTTCACTGGCGAATATTGTCACACCTCAATTTCCACTTGCGGAGTTTTACCGCGAGGCGTGTGAGCAAACCAGAATCTGAGACACTAGTAACATCGAACGACTCTATATGATTCGTTTATACGTTTTCCAAAATCATTTGTTTAACCATTCATAGTTATTTTCAAATTGTCTTAGTTTGGTTTCATAGTTTAGCGGAAGCATTAGTTTTAAAGTTGAGCGGAAGCATTAAAGTAAAGTAAAGTAACGGGCGCCAACACAAACGCCAAAACTAAAGAAAAACCCAAACAATATTCGTAAATGAGACTCGATAAAAAGATGTCTTGATCAATGCAAGTGAGTGCACCTAGAGCTTCTAGCGTCCTGAGAAACATGTAAAGAAACAAGTGTCAACATTAAAGAAGAGTGAGTTCACAGGTTTTTATAAGTTCATTAGTTCGGTTAAAAGTTCGTTTCCCCCGTTATCCCTAACCCGGGATAACGATATAGTTCCATTATTCCTAACCCGGAATAATAATGATGTTGATTCCATTATCCCTAACCCGGAATAATATCGTTGTTGGTTCCATTATTCCTAACCCGGAATAATATTGTTGGTTCGTAATTAAGTTCAATGTTAACATGTAGGTAGCGAGCCTAAAGTTATGTCACATAAGTGTTCGCGATCGAACCTGACTGTTGTGCCTCCGTGTTGCCAGGCCTATCACTGACCATGGCGAAAGTTAGGCCAAATTATTCACCCGTTGACCATACCCGGTCGGCTAGCGCGACTAGCTCGGGTGGGGCTTGTTGGGCCCAGTAGTACTACTTAAAATTTCCCCGCTATCTAACCCAATACTAACGATCCGAGAGTTTGTCGAGGACTTCCGTGATATAGCTGCTTAGTGACCATAACGTACATTAACATTAACTTAGTTACCGAATAGTTTAACGACGTTAATTTCGTATAACGTAAAGAGATAGAGTTGTAGAGTGTATACATGTTTCTCCCTCTGTTGTTTAAAACCGGATAAAATAGGGGCCGTGAACTCACCTTTAATTGCTCGGTTAGTGTAACACAGAAGTAGCAAATGATGGGACCGCTAATTGCGTCCTAACAAGTCAATCGATTTAAAGTTAGTGTGTGAACACACTGATACAAATCCTACACATAACTAGCACACAATGCGGCACACACAATATCAAATTCGAAAACACTATCATGCATGCAAAGTATTATCATACCAAAATAGTGATCAAACCAACTTATCATGAACATAAATCAACTCATACAACACTTTGGTACACACATTCGCAAGTTATCAAGTTTCAGCTTGTACGCTCATAACTAGGCTGTTTCCGAGGATTTTTATAAAATAGTTTCAACGTTCCAAAAATTCCACTTTTTTTACAGCAGGTGTCAACTAAACTGTAGAATTTTATGTAAATTTTTCAAGTCCTAACACTTTACCAATTATTCATAAACATTTATATACTAGGCTGCAGTCAGATTCGTCGCTTTCTGACTGCAGTCCACGGGAGAATTTATTTAAAAATCATCGTTCATCCAATTAACAAAATTCCAGTGGGAGTTTCCCGGAAATTTCCGTCTCCAGTTGCTGTACAAATTTCGTGACCCAACCCTCTACAGATTTTGAGATTCGACTCGATAAACAACTAACAAATTTTCAGAATTTACACAGCTTCAGTTACTGCACTTAAACGACCACTTAAAAATATCAAACGACCTCAGAAAAATATGAATCCAGCGCCATTAGAAGCGTTTTTCAAAAATATACGTTTTAGAATCAGAAAACCCACTTTTCAATAAATAATAACCAAGTTACAGCCAATTTAAGTTGGCTGTAAACACCATTCAGCATCCTGTTTTCGACTTTTATCGCAATAGAACACGCTTAAACGATCGAGGCGTTAAATATAAATGATCAAGAACAGATTGATTAGTCACATATCATCATGTACATCATACTCATGCAAACCCTAATCATATAATATGATTTTTATCACAAAACGCAGCCTATGATTCTTGTATCCAACTAAACATCATAATCGCAAAACTCGCACAATTAATCGAACTAAACATCATAACACTTTCATAACAATGATTCTACCATTACATACAAGCATGATCAAGATTTTATAAACCCTAATGTGATTTGCGGAACAATAGAAACCCTAACCTTGCAACGATGAAGATTAACGATCCGGGAACGAGATTGGAATCACTTTGATTCTTGGAGAAGGTCGCGATCGAGAGAAAGGGTGGGGAGGGCTGCCGTCGGCTGTTCTTGGAGCTAGGGTTTCTCTCTTTTTTTTTTGTTAACACAACTCTCATGCATACATGTCTATATATAGCTCAAGAAAGAAAAGGGGAAAAGGGTTGGGGCGCGTGACCGTAAGGGGGGGGGCGGTTTGGATCTTTAACTTGAGCCTCAACTTTTGATTAGTTCCTTGAGCCGCAAGGAAGTGAGGTCGACACGTTTCGCGGCTCGGTTTGGTTCGGCTATCTATTTACTATATATATATTTTTTTATATAAAACTAATAATCTCGCAATCAAAACATGATATAATAATTCACAAAATTTATAAACGTCTAATAACACATAGCACGTAATTCACTCGATGAGTTCACAAAGTTAGCGTAGTTATTTCGAGCGTGTAATTTTATTCTCCGAATCAAATTAGCGTAGGAATGAATAACCGTGAAGTAGTGCGTTTAAGATACCTGAAAAACTGGGATGTCACATTATCCCCATGTTGAAAGAATTTTCGTCCCGAAAATTGAGTACACGCGGTTTAGAATGCAACGCACAGGTTTAGAATGCAACGCACAAAGATTTAGTTCGTTAACAATGGTACAAGAAATTCCCAGGTTGTCACATCATCCCCATGTTGAAAGAATTTTCGTCCCGAAAATTTAGTTGGTGGTAACGTTAGCTTGCTGCTCAGCTGCAAAAAGGTGTGGGTATTTGCTTTTCATTTGGTCCTCTCTTTCCCACCTGAACTCCGGTCCACGCTTAGAATCCCAACGAACCTTGACGATCGGTATCTTGCTGTGCCCTCGAGTCTTGATCTCACGATCCATGATCTCACGATCCATGATCTCAATAGGTTGTTCACAAAGTGCAGTTGTTCATCCACTTGAATCTCATCCAATGGAATGACTAGGGTTTCATCTGATAGACACTTCTTCAGATTTGACTTGTGAAAAACGTTGTGAACTCCACTGAGTTCGGTAGGAAGGTCTAATTGATAAGCTACGGGTCCGATACGTTTCAAGATCACAAACGGGCCTACGTACCGTGGGTTTAGTTTGCCTTGTTTCCCAAAGCGGATTACACCCTTCCAGGGTGACACCTTCAGTAGGACGCGGTCGCCTACTTGAAATTCGAGCGGTTTGCGTCGTTGATCAGCGTAGCTTTTCTGTCGATCTCGTGCCGCTGCCATGCGGTTTCTGATTTGTACAATCTTTTCAGTAGCCTCAAGTATCAACTCAGGGCCTGTGAGTTGACTGTCACTGACTTCTGCCCAACAGACCGGTGATCTACATTTACGACCGTATAATGCTTCAAACGGTGCTGCCGATATACTCGTATGGTAACTGTTGTTATACGAGAATTCCACTAAAGGCAGGTGGATTTCCCAACTATTCCCGAAGTCTACCAGGCATGCCCTAAGCATGTCTTCCAAGGTCTGAATGGTCCTTTCACTTTGGCCATCCGTCTGAGGGTGATAAGCTGTGCTCATATCTAAGCGTGTACCCAACGCTTTCTGAAGTGACTGCCAAAAGTTGGACGTGAAACGAGCATCTCTGTCTGAGATGATGGATGTTGGCACTCCGTGCCGAGAAACTACTTCCTTAATGTAGATGCGAGTCAACTTATCCATCTTATCTGTTTCTTTGATCGCTAGGAAGTGTGCGGACTTAGTTAAACGATCCACGATCACCCAGATGGTATCGCAACCACCCAAAGTTCGTGGGAGTTTAGTGATGAAGTCCATCGAGATCTGATCCCATTTCCACACCGGAATCTCAGGTTGTTGAAGTAGCCCCGATGGCTTCTGATACTCCACCTTGACTTTCGCACAAGTCAAACACTTGCTCACGTAGGTGGCTATATCCGCTTTCATGTTGGGCCACCAGTACGTGGCTTTAGGGTCTTGATACATCTTATCCGAACCAGGATGGACAGAGTATCGGGATTTGTGAGCTCCGTCCATGACTAGCTTTCTGAGGTCTCCGTAGAGAGGTACCCATATACGATTCATGAAATACCGGGCACCATTGGGTTTTACTTCCCAATCGTGTTCCATCTTTGCCACAGATTCAGCCTTGATGTTTTCTTCCTTAACTGCTTCTAACTGCGCGTCGCGTATCTGTTCGGGTAACCCCGAATGAATGGTGAATTGTAATGCTCGTACCCGATGAGGTTTCATGTGCCCCTTCCTACTGAGGGCATCGGCTACCACGTTAGCTTTACCCGGGTGATACCGAATGGCACATTCATAATCGTTCAGGAGTTCGACCCAGCGACGCTGTCGCATGTTCAACTCCTTCTGGTCAAAGATATGCTGGAGGCTCTTGTGATCTGTATAGATTGTGCACTTTGTTCCATATAGGTAGTGTCTCCAAATCTTGAGCGCAAACACCACTGCTCCCAATTCCAGGTCATGTGTTGTGTAGTTTTTCTCGTAAACCTTCAATTGTCGAAACACATACGCGATGACCTTATCGCGTTGCATGAGTACGCATCCCAACCCCTGAATGGAAGCGTGACAATACACCACAAAATCATCAGTCCCTTCCGGCAAGGACAGAATGGGTGCACTGCAAAGTTTCTGCTTCAGCAATTGAAATGCCGCTTCCTGTTTGTCACCCCAAGCATACTTAGTGCCTTTCTGGGTGAGAGTGGTAAGCGGTTGCACGATCTTTGAAAATCCCTCGATGAAACATCTGTAGTAACCAGCCAAACCCAAAAATTGGCGGATCTCCGTCGGTGTCCTAGGTGCTTCCCAGTTCTTGATAGCATCGATCTTGGCGGGATCAACGTGGATACCCTTTTCATTCACAATATGCCCGAGGAACTGAACTTCCCGAATCCAGAAATCACACTTTGAAAGCTTGGCATATAGTTTCTCCTGTTGAAGTAATTCCAGCAGTAATCGTAGATGTTCAGCATGTTCATCCTCACCTTTAGAGTAGATGAGTATGTCATCGATGAACACAATGACAAACTTGTCGAGATACGGTTTACACACGCGGTTCATGAGATCCATGAACACCGCGGGTGCGTTGGTGAGACCGAAGGGCATGACCAAGAACTCATAATGGCCATACCGAGTACGAAATGCCGTCTTAGCAATATCCTCCTCCCTGACGCGTAACTGGTGATAACCAGACCGTAGATCAATCTTGGAGTAGTAGCTTGACCCTTGAAGTTGGTCGAAGAGATCGTTGATGCGAGGTAATGGGTATCAGTTCTTGACAGTAACCTTATTGAGTTCCCTGTAGTCGATGCACATGCGGAAGGTCCCGTCCTTTTTCTTGACAAAGAGGACCGGAGCTCCCCATGGCGAAGTACTGGGTCGGATAAATCCTTTTTCTAACAATTCCTGAAGTTGGGTAGACAGCTCTTGCAGCTCTGCTGGAGCCAGGCGGTACGGGGCCTTGGCGATAGGAGTTGCATGGTTCGCCAATTCGATTTCAAACTCTACTTGTCGATGTGGTGGAAGACCAGGTAACTCCTCTGGAAAAACATCGGAAAAGTCACGGACGACGGGGATATCTTCTATACGCTTCTCGTCCTTAGGCTGCTCGGTGACCAGTGCGAACAAAGCGAAGGAGTTCTTCCTCCGAAGATACTTCTGTGCTTGCATGTAAGAGATGGTGTTTGTGACGGCGCCTTCCTTCTCGCCTTGCACCATCAAGACTTCATCGTTAGAGAGCGGAATACGGATAGATTTCTTGAAGCAGTGGACTTCAGCTCGGACGTCGGATAGCCAGTCCATTCCGGCTACCACGTCAAAACTACCCAGGGTAGTTGTCATCAGATCAATGGTAAAGGTGTGACCCGCGAGTTTGAGTTGACAGCCGGATACTAAATGGGTCACATCTACAGATTTACCATCGGCTAGTTCTATGACGTAAGGGGTCTCTAGGGGTTTAGGCGTGAGATTTAGGTTCTTCCTAAAGGACTCAGATATAAAACTCCTATCCGCACCCGTATCAAAAGGTACAGTAGCAAAATGATCGTTAAGGGGAAACTTACCGGTGACCACGTTCGAGTCGTTTCTGGCCTCTCCGCGGCCTAGCGTAAATGCACGACCTTTGGCACCTCCTGTGCCACCATTTCCATTGTTGTTGTTGTTATTGTTGTTGTTGTGGTTGTTGTGGTTGTGGTTGTTGTTGTTCCCACCATTGTTGTTGTTGTTGCGAAGCTGTGGGCAGTCTCGTTTGAAGTGGGCAGTGCTACCACACTGATAGCACCCCCGGTTAATACCTTGCTGCTGACCCTGGTGCTGATTCTGATTTTGTTGGGACATGATTTCCCCGCGACAATCCTTTGCCGCGTGTCCCACTTTGCCACATCGTTGGCAGCGATTTCCGGCACAAGGGCCGTGATGATGAAGGTTACAACGATTACATTGCGGCTTTCGACCCACATAGCTGCTTGTGTTCTGGGTGTTGTTGGCGGGCTGATTATTGTGACCCCGGTTGCTGTTGAAATTATTGAACCGTTTCTGGTTCCCTTGTTGTGGCTGTGCTGACGAAGACTGTCGAGCAGGCGAGTCTTCAAATTTTCTTTTATTATCAGGGAAAACTTCAGTTGCACCCCGAGATGGCAACTTCTTTTGTTCCACCGCCTTATCGGTGAGTTTGTGCGCCAGCCTGATCGCTTGATGCTCAGTCGCAGGGTTGCTAGCCATTACCATGCCCTAGATCTCGGGGACCAGACCCCCAAGGTAAAACTCAAGTCGTTTTTCAACGGTGTTGGCCAGATCGGGACATAGGAACACCAGATCATAGAACATCTTGTAAGGGTTAAGACCCCCTCCTGTTGCTGGTGGGTTTTGAACACCTGCCAGAGCAGCATTCACGTGTTCTTGGATCATTGCGGCCAATTCTTCGGGTGTCATGTTGAGGTTCCGCGACGTCCAGTTGCCATTTTAGATCTTCGCAAGACAACATAAACACACCGATAAGTATATATATCCAATATAGTATCCTACTCCATACTTAAATAATCCCTCAAATTATGTCAACCCAATTAAATTAAACAATCAAAGGAATATTCGATTAAATAAAATTTCAACGTCTCACAAAATGCCAACCAACCATATCAGTTTAACTGTAAAATTTCAAGTCCAAACATAAGTAGAAAGTGAATAGACTAAAGGAAACAAAAAAAATAAGCGAGACGAGTCAGTCTTCTACGTCTCCAGCTGCCAAATCGCTATCGTTGCCGTCATCCTCCGCGGCGTTTCCAGCTTCTACAGCCGGGTCTTCCTCCGGATCCTCCTCTGGATCCTCCTCTGGATGCTCCTCTTCTTCCTCTACCGGCGCTGGAGGGGCCGGTGCTGGTGCGGGTACTGGTACAGGTGCCTGATTCTGTTCTAGTTCTTGAATTCTCCAGCTGGACTCAAGAACTCTGTCTTCGAGCCAGTCAGCCCTCGGCTGCTCAGCACGAAGATCTTTAGCTAAAGTGTTACGAGCTATCTTATTCTCATATTGCTCTTCCTCGAGCTCTCTAGTCTTACCCGTTAATTGTCGTATCATCCATCCTTGTGCTAGGATAGTTTCCTGCATTCTCTCTAGTTGTTCCTGTTGTTTTCTTATCATATCTCTAAGTAGGTCGTCCCATACTTCTAACGAGTTAACCGGTTCGACCGGCATAGCGGTGGTCGGGCGTGAGGACGACTCCCCTCCTAGAGCGAGTCTTTTCCTAGCAGCTGAGCGTGTCTCCACGCCATGAGGTGGTGAGGGTTCAACCATAGGTGCCTTCCCCGGCGCCCTAGGTTGTAAAGGTTTGTCGGATGATGATGATGACATTGCCTGTTGGGTTGTGTAGTTAGTTAAGAGTTGCGTTTATCACAATATGCATTTATATTTTACATAACACAGTTGTAGTACAACACATAACAAGATATCACAGTTCAGTGCCAAACTAAGTCTAGTGTCATGTAATCAGCTATAGTTTAGGTCTACTTTTAATGCAAACCTGGTTCTCTATAGCTAGAGGCTCTGATACCAATCTGTCACACCCTCAATTTCCACTTGCGGAGTTTTACCGCGAGGCGTGTGAGCAAACCAGAATCTGAGACACTAGTAACATCGAACGACTCTATATGATTCGTTTATACGTTTTCCAAAATCATTTGTTTAACCATTCATAGTTATTTTCAAATTGTCTTAGTTTGGTTTCATAGTTTAGCGGAAGCATTAGTTTTAAAGTTGAGTGGAAGCATTAAAGTAAAGTAAAGTAATGGGCGCCAACACAAACGCCAAAACTAAAGAAATACCCAAACAATATTCGTAAATGAGACTCGATAAAAAGATGTCTTGATCAATGCAAGTGAGTGCACCTAGAGCTCCTAGCGTCCTGAGAAACATGTAAAGAAACAAGTGTCAACATTAAAGAAGAGTGAGTTCACAGGTTTTTATAAGTTCATTAGTTCGGTTAAAGTTCGTTTCCCCCGTTATCCCAAACCCGGGATAACGATATAGTTCCATTATGACTAACCCGGATTAATAATGATGTTGGTTCCATTATCCCTAACCCGGAATAATATCGTTGTTGGTTCCATTATTCCTAACCCGGAATAATATTGTTGGTTCGTAATTAAGTTCAATGTTAACATGTAGGTAGCGAGCCTAAAGTTATGTCACATAAGTGTTCGCGATCGAAGCTGACTGTTGTGCCTCTGTGTTGCCAGGCCTATCACTGACCATGGCGAAAGTTAGGCCAAATTATTCACCCGTTGACCATACCCGGTCGGCTAGCGCGACTAGCTCGGGTGGGGCTTGTCGGGCCCAGTAGTACTACTTATAATTTCCCCGCTATCTAACCCAATACTAACGATCCGAGAGTTTGTCGAGGACTTCCGTGATATAGCTGCTTAGTGACCATAACGTACATTAACATTAACTTAGTTACCGAATAGTTTCACGACGTTAATTTCGTATAACGTAAAGAGATAGAGTTGTAGAGTGTATACATGTTTATCCCCCTGTTGTTTAAAACCGGATAAAATAGGGGCCGTGAACTCACCTTTAATTGCTCGGTTAGTGTAACACAGAAGTAGCAAATGATGGGACCGCTAATTGCGTCCTAACAAGTCAATCGATTTAAAGTTAGTGTGTGAACACACTGATACAAATCCTACACATAACTAGCACACAATGCGGCACACACAATAACAAATTCGAAAACACAATCATGCATGCAAAGTATTATCATACCAAAATAGTGATCAAACCAACTTATCATGAACATAAATCAACTCATACAACACTTTGGTACACACATTCGCAAGTTATCAAGTTTTAGCTTGTACGCTCATAACTAGGCTGTTTTCGAGGATTTTTATAAAATAGTTTCAACGTTCCAAAAATTCCACTTTTTTTACAGCAGGTGTCAACTAAACTGTAGAATTTTATGTAAATTTTTCAAGTCCTAACACTTTACCAATTATTCATAACAAAATTCCAGTGGGAGTTTCCCGGAAATTTCCGTCTCCAGTTGCTGTACAAATTTCGTGACCCAACCCTCTATAGATTTTGAGATTCGACTCGATAAACAACTAACAAATTTTCAGAATTTACACAGCTTCAGTTACTACACTTAAACGACCACTTAAAAATATCAAACGACCTCAAAAAAATATGAATCTAGCGCCATTAGAAGCGTTTTTCAAAAATATACGTTTTAGGCTTCAGAAAACCCACTTTTCAATAAATAATAACCAAGTTACAGCCAATTGAAGTTGGCTGTAAACACCATTCAGCATCCTGTTTTCGACTTTTATCGCAATAGAACACGCTTAAACAATCGAGACGTTAAATATAAATGATCAAGAACAGATTTATTAGTCACATATCATCATGTACATCATACTCATGCAAACCCTAATCATATAATATGATTTTTATCACAAAACGCAGCCTATGATTCTTGTATCCAACTAAACATCATAATCGCAAAACTCGCACAATTAATCGAACTAAACATCATAACACTTTCATAACAATGATTCTACCAGTACATACAAGCATGATCAAGAGTTTATAAACCCTAATGTGATTTGCGAAACAATAGAAACCCTAACCTTGCAACGATGAAGATTAACGATCCGGGAACGAGATTGGAATCACTTTGGTTCTTGGAGAAGGTCGCGATCGAGAGAAAGGGTGGGGAGGGCTGCCGTCGGCTGTTCTTGGAGCTAGGGTTTCTCTCTTTTTTTTTTGTTAATACAACTCTCATGCATACATGTCTATATATAGCTCAAGAAAGAAAAGGGGAAAAGGGTTGGGGCGTGTGACCGTAAGGGGGGGGCGGTTTGGATCTTTAACTTGAGCCTCAAGTTTTGATTAGTTCCTTGAGCCGCAAGGAAGTGAGGTCGACACGTTTCGCGGCTCGGTTCGGTTTGGCTATCTATTTACTACATATATATATATATATATATATTTTTATATAAAACTAATAATCTCGCAATCAAAACATGATATAATAATTCACAAAATTTATAAACGTCTAATAACACATAGCACGTAATTCACTCGATGAGTTCACAAAGTTAGCGTAGTTATTTTGAGCGTGTAATTTGATTCTCCGAATCAAATTAACGTAGGAATGAATAACCGTGAAGTAGTGCGTTTAAGATACCTGAAAAACCGGGATGTCACAAATATTCCAAGGGATCCCACCATTTTAGGAGAGTTTGTTTTTCTTTGTAACTATAAATATCGGATAAACAGATCGATAGGTCACAACACATTCACTCACTACTCTCGAATTCAGTCATTTACTTTCACAATTACGCACAAACACTCAACACTAGCAATTCTTGTAACACTTAGCAACGATCTGGGAATTATCCTGCACTGTATCCTGATTTCTAAGCAATAAGAAGAACAAGGCAGCGGCGATTGTCAGCTCCCGAGGTTTTATGCCGGAGATCTAGATTGATCAAGGGCTTTCCTCGTACATCTCGTGTCAACCTTTATATTTTTGCTCATTGTTTGATTGTTGATATAGCTCAATATCCTGAGCTGTATCCTGAAAAGTGTTTTTACAAACAAGCAAACTGATACCAGCTTCATTAACACTGCTAGCACACTACCTCACAAAACTAATTTGATCACTAAATTTTTTTGGTAATTTTTGACCAAAACAACAGGTATATACTGTTATACTGCTATGCCCTTTGGTTTAAAAAATGCAGGTGCAACGTACCAGAGGCTGGTTAATATGATGTTTAAAGACAAACTGGGGGACACCATGGAGGTATATATTGATGATATGGTGGTGAAATCCAAGAAATCGGAGGATCACCTCCAAGATTTAGAGTGTGCCTTCAATATCCTGGACTAGTATAATATGAAACTGAATCCTGCTAAGTGCCATTTTGGAGTGGGGGCAGGAAAGTTTTAGGATACTTGGTGACCAAGAGGGGGATAGAAGCAAGTCCAGAACAGATTAAAGCTATCCTGGATCTTAAATCACCATCCAACATGAAGGATGTACAAAGATTAACCGGAAGAATAGCAGCATTAAACAGATTCATTTCAAGATCTTCAGATAAATGCAAAGAATTTTATGATATCTTGAAGAAGAACAAAAAGTTTGAATGGGGGGAAAGACATGAAGCTGCCTTGCAAGAATTGAAGCAGTATCTTTCAAGTGCCCCTCTGTTGATGAAGCCTGAAGATGGTGAACCCCTATCTCTATATCTTGCAATATCAGGAAATGCAGTAAGTGTTGTTTTGGTAAAGGATCACGAAGGTCAACAGTATCCTGTTTATTATGTTAGTAAAAGCTTATTAGACGCTGAAACAAGATATTCACATTTAGAGAAATTGATATTATCTCTAGTCATGGCATCAACTAAGCTTAGACATTACTTTGAAACACATAGGATACATGTTAAAACTAATTATCCTGTGAAAAATGTGCTTAGGAAACCCGAAATGTCTGGTAGAATGGCTAAATGGTCTGTTAAACTAAGTGCCTATGATTTAGTATATGAACCTAGAAATGCTATAAAGTCTCAGGCTCTAGCAGACTTTCTGGCAGATTTTAGTAGTGATATTCAAAATGAAGCTGACTTAGAAGTACAACAACTAGGTGAGAACTCAGGATGTTGGACATTGTATATTGATGGTGCATCTAACATAAGAGGTGTAGGATTAGGGATACTACTAAAATCGCCACAGGGGGACATATTACCCCAGGCTATTAAATGTGAATTTCCTGCTACTAATAATGAAGCTGAGTATGAAGCCCTGATAGCAGGATTAGAATTGGCTAAGAATATAAATGTTACATATCATGTATCCGGAGGGAACTCAGATACCAATACTACATATCATGTATCCTGGCGATGGAAATTTTCAAGCCTCAGGACAAGGAAGTAGCAAGTATCCAGTATCCTGGTGATGGATGTCCTGAAAAGGATCCTGAATCCTGGATGGCTCCAATCATGAAGTATCTACAAGAAGGAGATGTTCCAAAGGATGAGAATCCTAGAGCTTTTAGGATGAAGGTATCTCATTTTACAATAATAAATAATATCTTGTACAGGAAATCTCTTGCAGGTCCATACCTAAGATGCTTAGAGGATCCTGAAACCAAGGAGGTGCTTCAGGATATACACCAAGGAGATTATGGAAACCATACTGGGGGCAGGTCTTTATTTTCGAAGGTGTTGAGAACAGGGTATTACTGGCCAACCATGAGAAAGGATGCTATAGAGTATGCTCATAAATGTGATGCCTGTCAAAGACATAGCAATATATTGCATTAGCCTGCGGAACCATTATATTCTATCATATCTCCTTGGCCATTTATGAAATGGGGGATGGATATAGTAGGAAAACTCCCAAAGGCTCCTGGAGGAAAGGTTTTCATGCTAGCAATGACATATTATTTCTCCAAGTGGGTTGAAGCAGAAGCCTATGCCCAAGTAAGGGATCAAGAAGTGGTATCTTTCATCAAGAGGAATATCCTGACAAGATTCTGGATACCGGCGGAGATAATTTATGATAATGGTTCACAGTTCATCAGCAAAAGGACTACTGATTTTTGCAAAAGTTGGGGAATTAAGATGATCACGTCAACACCGGTGCATCCTCAAGCTAATGCACAGGCAGAATCCTCGAACAAGATAATTGTCAATAATTTAAAGAAGAGATTAGGTGCTAAAAAGGAAAATTGGCAGAAGAATTACCATTCGTCCTATGGGCTGATAGAACAACTGTGAATAATGCTACTGGGCAAACCCCATTTTCTTTGGTGTTTGGGGCAAAAGCAGTGATTCCAACAGAGATGGTGATACCCACATCTAGGTCAAGCCTACGGGATCCTGAAGCGAATCTTGAAGTCTTATGTCAAGAGTTGGACACTATTGATGAAACAAGGGATGCGGCAAAGCTGAGGATGGCAGCATACCAACAAAGGATAGCCAAGTCATACAACAAGAATTTAAGAACCAGAAGATTCCAAGTTGGAGATTGGGTATTGAGAAAAGCGTTTCAGAATACGACTAATCCTGCTGATGGGAAGTTAGCTCCAAAATGGGAAGGCCCATACGAGATTGAGTCAGAATCAGGATAAGGAGCATACCAGCTCAAGACCATGGAGGGGGATATGATACCAAGATCCTGGAATGCTATACATCTTAAAGCTTATTTCAAGTGGGTTTAGAATTTGAATTCTAACTCAGGATGGTATGAATTTTATCTCTTTTAAATATATATTTAATTTAAGTTATTATTCTTTGAAACCCAATACTGACTTAAGCATCGGAGGGGTGTTAGCCAAGCTAACACCCACCTTAGTTTAAAGGGTTTTGTAGGATATGTTTCAGGACAATACTCCAGGATATTTTCTCAAGTTGGATCGAAAGACTAGAGTATTGGCCCCCTCTCTCATGTTTAAGGGATTCAGATCCCTTCACAGATTTAAAGGTATTCACCTTTCTTCTGAATTGGGTTTAAACACCCCGCCTGGAGCACAAGTATCCGGGTATAGTTCAAGATGACGGGACCAGTTCATGTAAAAGTGGCTGAAAATTTCGTTATTGTTGGCTATATCCCGGATCCTTACGGTATATGAGGATTGATCACCCTCTCTTGCGAAAGGGTATTTTCATACTCTCTAAGGTTTAAAGGTTTTCACCTCTCTAAGTCTTGGAGTTTATACACTCCCGCCTGTAGCACATGAAAACAAGGGTTTATCCCTAGAATACTAAGGGTTTATCCCCAGGATACAAAGGGTTTATCCCCATGAAGTTAAGGGTTTATCCCTAGTAAAACTAGAGTTTTTGACAAATTCCAAAGATATGACAGACTATAATTGTATTTGTCCACGTTCTTTTGTGAACAAAGAGCTTCGAAGTATAATCGCTAAGTACTTAAGTGTGTCATGCACTGATACAATATCCGGCACAGACAGGGGGCATCTATGCTGGGGACATTGCAGAAGATTCAAATGTTGGAATTGAAAATTTTTGCATAAGTGTTCCTGGTATGATTTATATTTTTCAAATCTTGGAAATCTTATATGAGTAACCTAAGTTTTTTATAAAGATTTTTTGTCTAACATTTTCTAAAGGTGACAAAAATTTTGGTATCCTAACCAGGATATTTGATCAGGATATTCCAAACACGATAAAAACATAAAACGGATAAGGCAAAAAGTTGGTTTATTACTAAAGGATCAAAAGGTTGTACTCTTGGCTTCACCCCAAAGTGGGACCCATCCACCAAAAGTACAACTAGTTCTAAAAGCATATTTACATAAACAGTTGAAGGCTTCATCCTGAAAATACAGGATCCCTCCACCTCCAACTATTGAATTGTTCTAAAGCATGCAGGAAATATAATTTGTTCAAGTGCAGGGAAAGTAAATTTTTCGACAAACGTTAACCATCAAATTTAAAAAAAGTGGACTCCATGAAGCCAAGATTCTCATAGGAGAAGGCTGTGGCAGCAGTAGCAGGGAAATCAACACCCTTCCTCTTCTTAGATCCTGATGCCCGGGACCTAGTTAGAGAGGAAGGCTTACGAACAACAGAAGAAGGTTTAGAGCTGGTGGCAACGAAGGGCTCCTTTTTCACTAAGGCATGCTTAGAAAAGCTGTCAAGTTCCCCTAGATCGAAAGTAGCAGGGTCATTGGTGGAATCTGCGTAAAAAGGGAGTAATTCTAACTTTATTACATGATAATATTCTGAAGTAACCAAACGTATGCAGGAAAATTTGAAACAAATATCCTTACAAGACATGCCAAAAGACTACCTACTTATGAGGAAGTATAACCTTGAAAATTGCACGAAGTCACATCAACATCTACATCCCACTAAGTGCATCGAACAACGTAAAGAAAAATATACCCGCTTGGATTTCAAGATCCTAACAGATATATTTTTGGGGACAATTGTTATGGGTGGAATTTCGAGCTTATATCCCGAAGGCATATCCTGATATTATATGTTGCGGCCAGGATACTGAACCAGGATATTTGGTAACATCCTGCGAGGGTATCCTGCTTGCTATTAACGATTTTCTTTGGTTGCAAGGTACCAACGTTAAAGGACTTGATCTACCTGTAGATTCGCTCAAGGTGGTTGAAAAGTGGACGTTAATGGCAGAAGATTGGGTCTTGCAACGGTCAAAATAGAAGAAAGGCATATTCTGCGAGGATTTCGGATGCTGGTGAATGCTATTAATGTTGTAACAGTTATATTTGCTGAAGACCCAGATTTATAGTTAATATGCACGTGGAAAACAAGTTGAAACAGTCCCCCAACGTTCAGAAAGGAATATTCCCAGTATCCTGGAATAATAGGGTAGTTAGTTATTTCTGTTTACTATAAATATGGATAGCCAGATCATAGGAACAGACTTCAACACCCTTCCGAGCTCTCATACTCATACACTCTCTTTTCGTGTAGCAATCACACACTTACACTCATTACTTGCAACCATTGTAACACTTAGTAGTGATCTGAGCTATATCCTGCACTGTATCCTGAATATTCATGTAACATCCATCGAAAAACGGGTTTTCATAACCCGCTCCGTTTATCAATCAAATATCCAGTTATAAATTTCGTTGCGTATTTATAGTTGATATTAATTTTAAATGATACATAATTAATAAATATATTAGAATTTAAAAACCATAATTTAAAATTTCTTATAAATAATGAATAAAAAAATAAATGCAGACGCCGGGTTTCGAACCCGGGTCACCCACAAGCCAAAACACACAACACACCGCTCCGCCACACACTGTCTTTGTGATAAACATTAAAACAAATAAGACTTATAATAAAACCCGAAAGTCAAATCCAATAATCAGCGCGCCCAGACTAGTCGTCACCGGAAAAATAGGCAATCCGCGATTCTTGCCATTTTCCTTTTGACTAAAACTCGATAACCGACTTCGACATCGGTTATAACCGATGTCTAACCCCCAATTTCAGTCATAACCGCCGGAAAAACTTTAACCGCGAATCAAGACCAAAATTCGGACCCAATACATCCTGTTCTTCCCTATAAATACCCACCCAAACCTCTGGTAACCTTTTCGCTCAGAATCGCACAATCTCTCGAAGCTTTAGCACGTCGCCAGAAATTTAAATTTCGCCGGAATCACTGAACGGAAAACCGCGATTTTCTTCAGACGGTACAATCATCTAAATTTCTCTTGCTATCTTTCGATTTGTAATCTAATTGCTCAATCCAGTAATCAAAACTGCTAAACAATTTCCCTCAGCCGGAATCCGCAGATCGGAGACGACGAGACTTTGCCGGAAAACCTAAAGCAAACTCGCCGTTCTGGTATACCATGTCATCTCATTTCTCTTTTCAATTCAATCAAATATAAGTTAAGATCGATTAAACAGAACAGTCGGAATTCACTGTTCTGAAATGTTAAGCGGAGAAGACGAAGTTGAACAATGTGTATAAGTTTAATTAAAACTGGATATTTAACCGGGTTAGACACACAGTCCAGCGGTGGACTGTGTGCAACATAACACGCACGTCCCGAGTTCGGATCGCATATGTTACCGACCTTCAGAAATAAAACCAATCCTTTTTAAAACCTATTCAGATCATCCTTCAACATGTATACAAATATAATATAATTATGTAGTTAAACAAGGTTAGACACACAGCCCAACTGGTTGGGCTGTGCGCACTCGAACCGAACGTCCCGAGTTCGACTCCGGGTCACTGAAGTCGGTTCGGCCATATTAAATCCTTTTTGAAATAAACTAAATAAGATAACAGTTAATTAGTATATATATATAAATTAAAACAGAGAATATTTCGGGTTAGACATGTAGCTCAGTTGGTAGAGCTGCGTGCACGTATACGAGAGGTCCCGAGTTCGAACCTCACTCAGCGCATAATTAAACACAGTCCGACCGGTCAACGGTCAATGATCAATGGTCAAAAAAAAAATCAAATTTTTTATTTCTTTTTATTTATTTATTTTATTTAAAAAATCAATTAAAAACATTTAAAAATAATATTTTTAAAGTTAGAAAATGTCCTTAAACTCACAAAAATAAATCTAAAAATTCCATTAAGAGCACTAATTAAAGACATTAATTCCAAACAAAATTTATTTATTTACCGGATCGTCTCGTTATTATTTAGGTTAGTTTTTCCCTCGACGGTCGAGTCCTAATATTCGTGCGCATCATCATCATCAAGAAACGCATCCCCTGTGAGTGAATCTCTACCAATTCCCCGTTTTAATCACGTTTTGGGGTGTATCATGTGTCGTATAATTCTCATATTTTATTTAAACACTTGTGCTTACATCATATCCGTGATCAAATGTGTATCGAATGTGTATCAATTGTTGTGTGAATTATGTTTAGATTGGAGTTATCATTTTCAGTGCATGCATTTCATTAGGCCCATCAGCTCCCCGTGGGATACGGGTTGAGTATCAGGTGCCTCATTCGATCGGCTCCGTTTGATTGAGCCTTGATCTCACATACATCATCATTCATATCACTCGATCGGCTCCGTTTGATTGAGCCTTGATCTCACATACATCATCATTCATGTCATATACTCATCCAAAGTGGTTTGTGATTGTTTGTTTATATATGTTTGCTCACATGTGATTATTGCACAAATTTTCCTTATTAAATAAATCCAGAAATTATTAACAATGTTTTATCAAGATTCACTCGCCAACTTTTGTTGACCCAAAATCTCCCCCGTTTTACACATGATACAGGTGATCCAGTTGAGACAAGAAACACATAGGAAGGCCTAGAAGAATAAAAAGTTTATGCTTTGGAATAATTATATAGTTTCCTTTTATTGTAATTGTATGAATTTTGTTTGGATATTTAAGTTGTAATTTGAATTTAATAAATATGAAACATTTAGTAAATATCATGAGCTTTGGTGATAACCCAATTATGCCCCGACTTTTATTCCGCTGCGGGTCGGGGTGTGACAATTCAAGCAATAAGAAGAACAAGGCAGCCGACGATTGTCAGCTCCCGAGGTTTTATGCCGGAGATCTAGATTGATCAAGGGCTTTCCTCGTATATCCCGTGTCCAATTTTCCTTTTACAGCTCATTGTTTGATAATCGATATAGTTTCATATCCTGATGCTATATCCTGAAACAGTTTTTATAAGCAAACAAACCAACACATTTTTCACAAGCATTGCTAGCACACTACCTCACAAAACTAATTTGATCACTAAATTGATTCGGTAATTTTTGACCAAAACAGAAGCGTATAACAAAACGTAAAATCGTTGAACCACATATACACATTGTGGAGTTTTAACTCGCAAAATTTAGAAATAAACGTAAAACGAAAAATTTTGCAAAATATGAAAAACATAGGGATTAAAGTTCAAAATAAAAAAGTTGTGAGGTTAAATTGGAAAAACTAAAAGTTTTTAGGTTAAAATTACAAAATCTAGTAGTTTTGGGTTTAAAATGAAATATCGGTTTTTTATTTTTTTAAAAACCCTCAAAACATAAGGTAGAGTAGCTAATGCTTCAACTTGTTGCGAAATTATATTATGTAAATTTTGTTATGAAAAGATGATGGGTGATGAATGAATACATCATTTGAGAATAAACAAATAAATGATAAGACGAAGATATTTGGTGATGTGAGTGGATGAAGGATACATCACATTTTTTTTCTTTTTAATTATTTATCCTGTGATAGAAGGATATACTATTTATCAATTCGCCAAGGCCGGTTCCTTCAAAGGGCAAATAAAGTCCCTACTTTTCTGGGTTCAAAATTTTTAAACGTTCTTTTACATATTTTATATATAATCTTCTATCACTTAAACCCAATAATATTTAAAAATTAATGGATTTTAATAATCCTAACTATTTGTCGTTGACCGGCACCGATCCCAATTTCATAAATAACCAGTGGTGATATCATATTTTCACATATTTAGGTTTGACACATTTAAACCTATTTTTCATTTAACTCAAGTGATCCTATGTATCCTAATTAAAAACTTAAAATTTTAAAAACAATTAAATAACAAAATCATTTTTATGTTTATTTTTATCATAATTATCGTTGTATTGTTGATTTATCTATAATACAAGCTTGTATTTTGGGGGCCCATTTTTGTAGTCACATAGGTTCGTTGAATTCTCAGGACAACCTGCAATTTGGTTTATACTTAGAATCACCACTGATATGAGTCGATTCAAACGTGAATAAGTATGGAATTTTAAACTTAACCTTATGAGGTATTGAAGACGCAATTAGACATTCATACTCATACCCTAAGTCCAAACACCAAATCGGCAAATCAGAACCCTAAACAAGTCTAAGAGGGTGTCTGATCTATTGATTTATTATTATCGTACATATACCTTTTGTTTTTATTAAGTAGATAACATACAAATAAGATCATACTGCCTTGGCAATCGATAAGCCTAAGTTGTCTTCAATTTTGACCTCCATATATCTTATTTCAGTTTTCTGACTGTATGGGTGTATATATTTACAACCTTTCACCCATTTGATATAATTAAGGATGCCAAACAACTTGTGATATCTTTGTAAGATTTTAACTTATTATATGATTGCCTTATATTTTCAAGACTTTATATATATTGGTTGGTTGTCTTTTTAGTTATCATATCCTTAAACCTCATATGATTAATAAAATTGCAAATTACTGTTTAGTTTCTTGAAAGAAGGAAAAATTGGGTTGTTATGAATGCATGCAACCAGAAAGAGAGTCACGTGACCTAAATTCCAAGAGACAGACATGCTCATGGAAACCTGATACGTTTGATTCCCTTTCCATCCCCAAAAAGCAAAAATATTATTAATCTTTTTTGTAATAAAATAATATCCATGCATATCATTCTATATTCATTCACCAATTCCTATCAACCCGAAAGCATACTATTCTTCCTTACTATTCCATCTCTTTTATAATATTATTTTAGATGTACCTTAATTATTAAACAACTAGTTGTTAATGTTACACGTACTAATAATAATAAAATAATGATACAACTAATTAGGGTGCATTTGATAATGGTTATATTCATATAGAGAATAAAAAAGATGAATAAAAACAATGTTAGGTGAGACTGAAATGTTTTAGAAAGCATGGATGGTAGTTACTGATTGTATATATAATTATTATATTTTATGATTGATAAAAGAAAAGTCCATTATTTATGTAAGTGCAACATTTAATCTACAAGATCATAGACTTTCATATGATCTTATTGAGATAAGAATGATGCTAGTAAGTTGTGACAAGCCACTAATATTTAAAACTTTAAAGTTTGATCTACTCAAGAATGTAAATATGTTTAACACCTAGGTTTCTATACACTTCTGCTTTTTTTTTCCTTAATAGTGACCGAACATTTAAAGTGAAAGTGTGTTGGTTTTGTGATTCGTGATAACTCAGATATCTCTATGAGAATCGTGTGAACACAATTTTGGATTAAATTATTTCACCGGTACTTGTGAATATTCAATTGGATGATTCTCACAGAGATGAAGAACGAGTGTGAAATATATTACAGTAAGAATTTTGTACCTTTAACTAATCAAATCGGTTTATATTTATAGGGGTGAATCGGTGCAATGAATCATCCCAAGTCATGATAGTTGGTGATTATAAGTGCCAATCTGCAGATAACACGTCAGCAGTGACAAAGTTAATACTGACTTTTATTTTGCTCTTGATGCTTTAGTCGTTGATCTTCAAATTTGCTACTGCTGCACATATTTGATGCTGATGACTAATGTGATACCATGACCAAACTTGATACCAAAAACCAATTTTGATACTGAAGACCATTGTTAGTACCACTAATCTTCATTCATTACCGAAGATCAGTTTTATGCAACTTTCCAACAATTTGGTGATTTTGAAACAACTTCAAATTTTAACTCCAGCTAGGGGTTTTGCCCCTTGGACCCTACCAGGGGTTGCCGCCCTTGGATCCTACCGCCCCCAGACTCGTGTTGTTTAGTGGGCTTCGCCTCCTTGAACTACTACTTTTAAACTTGTTTGATCTTTAATTTTAATGAATTCTCATTTGGTCGCTAAGTAAATCCCAATAACACAAAATAGCTGAATGACACTAAAATCACCAACATAGTGCGTGTCAGGAGTGTATACTTATCTTGGCACCATACTCTTGAGTCGGGGATACTCCCCAATGAGTCTAAGACGGGACGAAACCGATTAACATCGATCATACACAAGAAAAAACCTTTCTTTTTGGCACAAGGATCATGCATGACACTCGTCAAGCTATCTAGTTTGTGAAAAGTGGTATCAAAAAGTTCAACCACTTTTGCAAATATTCATATTCCTGAGTTACTAATGATGGATATGCACCATTGGAAGGAGCACTGATATGAATTAGAGACACATGGAGATTAAATTATGTTGGTAGGAGACCATTAGTACGGGCTGTTACATGGGATGACATGATACAGTATGTCAGTATCAAGACTTTGCACAATGGTGGTTGGAGCATTGCGCTGACAAGGAGGCTCATGCTTGTTGAGTTATGTTGGTCAGATCATTGGGTTGCCACATGGGTTGGCATGATGTTGTTTCGTCAAGAAGACGCCTCTCCATTCGAGGAATTCAAGCTAGGTAGAGTAGTGGGTCATGCAAGGGGGGGGTGGATAGTTGTTGCACACGGGAACATGGAAAGTAATAGACCAACCCATAAAGAGTTGTGTGATCATTACAGGCCGAAGCCATGTGGATTTTTGCCAGAGTAATGAACCAATACCGGTGCGTGATTGGCATTAAGAACCGAATGTGTAAACTTTGATAATCCCTTCATCCATGAAGACAGAATATTAAAATTATTCAAGGGTCTTTCCGGGTGAAAACCCTCCATGCACTCGACGTGCATAATTGGTGGTAGAAGTATGTGACAAGCCAAATGTTCAAGGTTAAGGTACACTCGGGAAGGTGTTTAACGCTTAGGTTTGTTATCACTCATCTTTTGGAGTGCCCCAATGTTTAAGGTGTAGTATGAAGATGTACTACAAGTTGGGTCATGTGTATACTCGTCACAACACCAAATGGGCAATTGCGATCGACAAAAACGGTTGAAAAAAGTTGTGAACGTTAAAAGTCGATCGCAACCCAGTTGCAAGTATGGTAGATTTAAGATCAGTCACAAACCTATCTAAATACCCGTTTAAATAAATACAAATGATCATAAAAAGAAATAGTTATAAAAGAGATAACTATAAAAGAAATTATTTGATTAGTTGATTGAACATTTTAAAATACAGGTCATGTATAAGAAATAAAAAAATACTCTGATGAACCATATGCATATAGATTACACGTGCTTTATCTTCCAAATTATTTGTATAAATGTTGTGAGAACAGAGTATACCAACAGATGAATATTGTTGAAACTTTCAAGTACACCACACACAAGTTATCATGAGGATGAATCATGCTAATATGTTTTTGAGTCGATGCAACGATGATATGGCAAACCTCGTTAAAATCCGTCACAAGAATATCAGACCTTAATGTGGAAGATACCCGTTTAATCGTTCTGAAATAATAGCTTCACCTGTATATTTTTATGCTAAATTTGTCTTTCTATGACTTACCTTTATGTCCAGATCACACATTTCATCAAATAAGCCGAAGGCACCAATAGTTCGTATGCACATTGGTTCAAGAATATCACCAATATCAATTATTAAGAATTTAAGACCCCACAGGAGCAATACCTTTCGCGTTGGAGGCAGCACTGGCGGCGGCGGCAGCTGCTGCCACAGCAGCATTCGTCGTAGACTGTGATTTCAATTGAGTAACATGTTGCTGCAGTTGATTCGGCTTTGATTTCAACTGAGCAAGCATTTCTTTTATTTGTTTTCCAGACAACGTCTCGCGTTCAAGCAATGCATTAGCAAGCGCATGGTGTTCATTGCTATAAGTCGTCAGAATGTTCTTCGCATTATTATAAGCCCGCTCCAATAATTCCCGCACTTCCTTTTCAATTAAGAGTCTAGTTTCAGTACTCATGCTTTTTCCGTCATCGTCATAATCATGAGCCACCACACCGACCTGTTTGCTCATGCCGTATTTCGTAACCATGGCTCGAGCAAGATGAGTGGCTTGTTCAAGATCAGAAGATGCACCCGAAGTAACTTCATCTTCACCGAAAATCAACTCTTCCGCAACTCTTCCACCCATACAAACATCCAGCCTCGCAAGCATTTCTTTACGCGATACACTCGTTTCATCTTTTTCCGGTAACTGAGCCACCATACCAAGAGCCATGCCACGTGGCACAATTGTAGCTTTGTGCACAGGGTGAGCCCCATCAGTGTAAATAGCCACAAGGGCATGACCGCCTTCATGGTATGCTGTTAGCTTACGCACGTCGTCTGATATAACTGCTGATTTGCGTTCACTGCCCATCATGATCTTGTCTTTTGCGTATTCGAGGTCAGCCATGCTTACGGCTTTAGCACCGTCCATTGCAGCCTTGAGAGCCGCAACGTTAACCAAGTTTGCCAGATCAGCACCTGAGAATCCAGGTGTTCCTCTAGCAATTACGGCCAAATCCACGTCATCCGCCTTTAAGATCTGTTGGACAGAATTCAATAACAGTTTTATCAGAAATATATGGCCATTTTGTCACTTAAAGAACAGAATAAAGAGTAAAATGCCATTTTCGTCCCTGAGGTTTGCCCAGTTTTGCGACTTTCGTCCAAAGGATTGTTATTCCGCATTTGGATCAAAAAGGTTTAAAACCTTGCCATTTTCATCCGGCTCGTTAACTTCCATCCATTTCTCCGTTAAGTCAGGGGTATTTCCGTCTTTTTTGTTAACTTAAAGAGCAATTCAGTCTTTTTCAGGGGTAGTCGGTCTTTTTTCCATAATGTGAAAAAGAACGAATTGCCCCTTTAAGTTAGCAAAAAAAGACGGAAATACCCTTGACTTAACGGAGAAAAATGAACGGAGTTAACGAGCCGGATGAAAAGGCAAGATTTCAAAGCTTTTGAATCCGGATGCGGAAAAAACAAACCTTTGGATCGCAAAACTGGCCAAACCTCAGGGGACGAAAATGGCATTTTGCTCAAAATAAAATAAAAACCTTAGTCATGTGAGATTCCATGATTTGCCTCCTGCCTTCAACATCGGGATTTGGAACCACCACACGACGGTCAAACCGACCAGGTCTGATCAGTGCCTTATCCAACGACTCTGGGAAGTTGGTTGCAGCAATAACAATAATGCCCTCATTTTGTTTAAAACCATCTAACTCAACAAGCAACTGATTTAAAGTCATCTTCATGTATTGTTGGTCCTTGGGGTTACGGCTTCCTCCAATGGCATCTATCTCATCTATGAATATAATACACGGTGACCCTTTCTTTGCTGCAGAAAAAAGATCTCTGACCCTGCGGGCCCCAACACCAACAAACATCTCTTCAAACTCACTACCACTGCATGAGAAAAACGGCACACCGGCTTCTCCTGCTATAGCCCTGGCTAACATCGTCTTTCCTGTCCCGGGTGGACCCACAAGCAAAACACCTTTTGGTAGCTTCCCACCAAGACGAGTGAACCGCTGCCATAAATTGAATACAAAATTATACCCTATGGATATTTTCATGCATCCAAAGACACACGTACATAGGATCCGGATCAGATGAGAAGCTTTTTATTATGAGAAGTTGTGAGAAGGCATTAATTCACTAGATTTTTAACTTAGATTCACAACTTACAAAATTGTGAATCTAGGTTATAACTCGAAACTTTGAATCACATTTTTGTATATGTAAGAGATCAGTACCAAATTAAACAATATAGTGCATCAATGCTTCTCTCTCCCAAATATATATATATATATATAAAATATAGGATGGGGACTAGAATGGAAACCCACTGTTATTGAGAAAACCTTGCGAAAACCCATTCTACGAAAATTTTCGGGTATGTAAATAACATATTTAAGAGTTTTGAGAAAAAAAAAATCAAAAGAGCGCTGAAGGAATTTTTTTAATTGAAAAAAAACTTGTCAGTGTTACACAACAAATATTTATTTTTCTTTGTAATTTTTTATTCTTCGGCGCATTTTTTTTTAGTTTTCTTAGCTTGAAAACATGTTACTCACATACCCTAAGTTTTTTATATAAAAAAAATTGGTACATAGGGTTTTCTCAAGTTTCTTAATAATAGTGAGTTTCCAGTTTACCCTTTGCCCTATATACACACATACATATATATAAACTCTATGGTGTGTGTGTGTGTGAGAGAGAGAGAGAGAGAGAGGAAGGGCACCACATAGCTATATTTCAATTTTACTACCTTAGGGTCACGAAGATAGTGAACAATTTCTTCGAGTTCAGCTTTTGCCTCGTCAACACCCTTCACATCACTAAACTTTGTGTTAGATTCCATAGTGGGCTGCACCTCCTCATGTAGTCCGAGTCCTGCACCAAAGACGACAAGATGTCACGCACCATTGTATAGCACACATAGCCGGAATAACTTAACAAATAATATAGAAAAGTAACACCTTTAGTGATCCCTCTATCTTCAATGAGCGCTCCAACACCAGAAATCAGTAAAAAAGCAAGGCCTAAAGCACGAACTGTTCTCCATAATTGTTCTTTAAAACTTCCTCCTTCAGTAGCCACCATATGTATAGGAGCGGCAGCAGTTCCTAATACGCCTTCTTTTGTTGACTTCCCCACATTTTTTAAAGCTGAAAGCCCACCAATATAGTTTTCATTGAACGTTGAGTTATCTGAGCTTGCCATTCCTGTAAATTACGTTTGATGCGGAATAAATATCAGTAATGAGAGGTTAAGATAGGAACTTAAACAGTTTAGTTAATGTGAACTATGACTATTATACTTCAAAATATGTTGATCATATAGCTGCAAATGATTTAGAAAAGTGGTCGTTATAAACCTTCCTATATGAAAAAAATTAATATCATGGGATCACTCATGCTTTTAACAAAACATTGTTTGTTTCTCTTTTTTCATGTGATAAAAAAATACTAGTTTACATATTATGCTATAAACACGTCACTTTTGTACAGATATGCCATATTTTGAAAGGTCATCACTATAAAAAATAAAAACGACATTCTCAGAACAATAATCAGGTAAAGGTGCTAACGTTTTTTTATATTAATTGTAAAAACACTACAGTTTGTTTAAAATAAGATATCACTATTTTTGCTGTTACATATAACTACCATTACAGATTAAAAAGAAAGAAAGAAAAAGATATTTAAATGGGTCGCTCCATTGAATCGTTTATCCGATAGATCAAGTTTTTAATCTGTTGGATTGTGTAAATGGATCAGACCAGATCCAGATCATGAGCCATGCTGTTGGCAGGACTAGACTAGCGTGTCCTATTCTCCTTAGGAGTGTCAAACAAGTTGCTATATTGCACTTGGATCTTTCAAGTTGGTATTAACTCAAATTGGAAGTTTACGTAATTAGTTTGACTTGTTATTGTCAACCCTTGTCATAGCTAAGTGTTGCCTCAAGCTTGAATCTTTAAGTTCAAATTATTAGCAATTTAGGGGTTCATGATCAGATTTTCAAGAAACAAGTTTCTTGATGAGGGTGGAATTAGTTCTTGCATTTGTTCTATCTAATATATCCATCATCTGCTTCACTCATTCCTGTTTATAGATACTTAATAGCCTATGGTTCTACCCCTGATGTCCCACTTCTTGACATCGGGCGTTAAAGCGCCATGTCACTGCCACGTTGGCAACAGAGCTCGAACTAACCCACCCTTTAACTATCATGTTGTGATTTAACTAATATTTAAATAAAAAAAGGGATAAAAAATAAATGTGTGTGGTGGACCCCACCCACCCTTTCAGTGTGGCTCGTTAAGGATAGTTGTATTAGCGTTTGACTAACCTCTTTGTAATGTCTTGAATAATTCACTTTCATCTAATCTATCAACTTTGACCAGGGCCTTTACATATTCTTTAAGTGCTGAAGGATTAGAGTGTAATGATGGTTGACTTTCAAAAGTCTTATCACTGCCTCTGGATCATTTCTATAATAAAGTTCCCTAAGAGAAGCTGCACTGCCTGATCCATCTACATCACGCTCACGAAACTTTCTTGCCAGACTTCCCACATAGCCGGACTGAAACCTTCTTTGACCATTTGGAAGCTCTAGAATACAAGATCTAGAATACAAGCTTTTTAGAAGCCCTGATTTCGGACATTGCTTCGAGACCTGTACAAACACAGAATCAGGTGACTAATTAAGAACTTTCTGTTTGCCAAGAGCCCACCACAGCAGTATAAAAAGAAAAGAAAAAGAAAAATAAGTAAGTATAGCATCTCTACAAATTCATCAGATTGTAGCAGTTATTCCACTCAAAAACGTTATAGAAACGTTAACTGTCCCAAGAAACCGCTATATCACTTTTCTGTCAAAAAAATTGTATGTTGTTGATCCCATTATCTCAATCATGGAGGTAGTGACTGAGGCTATTTGCCGGCATCATAACCCTTGCGGGGTGGGATGATGAGTACCCAAAGGGTACTGGGGCCAGGGGTTCCCTCCTTCAACCCTTTTTTTAACCCGTGATCATAGCATACTATGATACATCGATAATTTTACTCTATGTATAAACATGATTTCTTGCTAATGCATACAGTTCTGAACATTCCCTTAGTTCTTGTTTATTTAGGCCAAGTTTCTTCCTCCGTAAGTTAAGCATGTTTTGATCCTAATATAACATCAAAAACCTCAATGATATTACAATCACCTCAAGGGCTCTCACATGTCATCGAGATATGTTCCATCCCACTCATGAGTCCAAGGGTAACAATGGTTCACTACTTTGGGATGTATTAAATTGAATTACCAAGACATAATTACTGAATTCAGATTCAATGACCAAAAGGTTATATATTAAGGGGGGCTTACTTTAAGAAATCAAGAACCGTGAGGAAGAGCAGTTTGAAAAAGGTGGTACAACAAAGAGGAGGTTATCAATGCTGCAGCGGGCAGCCTCGATCCAGGGTCAAGCTTATCATACAGACTGACAAACTTCTGTCGTACTTCTTACTGATAAGGATCCTAAAAATGTCCCGTAGGATCTACAGTTATTGCTTCATGAGTTCATGATTACAATAGTTGAAAGCTATGCATTTGATGCTTGTGTTCAAAGATAACTATTTCCTCTGAATGTTACTTCGCTCTAGATTTTCTAATCTATGTGTTTTTAGCTTATAATCTCCGGTGCTGTTCATCAATTCTAAGTTCTTCAAGTTATATATCTTAGTTCCGCGCCACTGAATCTTCAGCCCGGTACACTTAACGTGTTGATCATAGTTGTTAGTGGCGAATAGCAATAAGGTACCTATATGCTACCAGGGCCGGCCCAAGCCCAAGCCAAATGAGGCTAGGGCTTTGGGCCACCAATTAAATAAGGCCTCATTTTTTAAAAATTATTTGTCAAATACTATATAAATTAAAAAAAACCTATGACTATAATGGGATCGAACTAAAAATCTCTGGTTTCATACACTAGTGCCTTATCCATTGGGCCAAGTCCTTGATGCTATCAAAGTTCAATTTATATTATTAAATTAACAATTATCTATTACAAATAGTTTAAGATTAACATGTCCCAGTTATTATTTGGTATTAAGATTTGCACATTTACTTCTTATGAAATTTTGTATGTGGTTTTTTTGTTGTATTCAACTCCAATATTATAATTTGGTACCAAAGCAGTAAGTACATGGCATCCAAAAATCAATTAACAAGTTTTATTCGTTGGCAACAAAAGGCCTCGGATTTTCGTTTCGCTTTAGGCCACGAAATAGGTTGAGCCGGCCCTGTATGCTACATAGCGAATAGCGATTAACAGCGGACCGGACGCTATTTTATAAATAGCGACACACTAGAAAAAAAATTATATGTATGTTATATCAAATTACCCTGGTACATAAGCTGTTTTTAAATGTATATTTAACAAAAACCTAAAATCCAGCTATTTCATAGCTATATTTAACCGCTATTTATATTTGAAAAAAAAATGAAATCCCGCTATTTATGGCTACAGACCCTACCCTGTACGGACCTTCGACTTATACACTTCGCTGTAGCGACCGCCATTGACAATTATTCATTCACATCTTTATCAAAATAAACTTCTGTTAATTAGCCCCAACTTCAAGAAACATGCATCAAACCCTAATTACTAAACAAAAACCCAGAGCATATATAATAGCTATAACGTTAGGGCTTCTATTTCTTTCTAACTTAACATATATAATAGCAAATTGAACATGAAGCCGTAATATCTAAAATACTATTAAAGAACAATCAGAATTTTTGACAGGCGAAACAGAGTAATTAAAGATATATACCTGAACAAGAAGGCGTTTTAGGGCCATCGTTCTCCACCTCCTTTTAGAATCAGAGATCAAAAAGTGATAACTTGTATATTGTTATTTGAATAAATGAGTAATTAAGGTTAATGCGCACGCTCAGCGAGGAAGCGATCTTCTCGAGCGTGCAAGAATGATAGATACAGAGAGTTAAAGAGGCCTAGAATGGGAGATTTGTGGGTGTACTTTGGCTGTTGAAACATGGGTTCTGATTCCATCGAAAAGGAGATGGGTTATTGTACCATCATATCCCTTTTACACAATTAAGTGCAATTTACCACCCAGCATTTTGTCTTGAATTACAATTTCAACCTTTATCTTTCAATTTTTGTCAAAAGACACTCTGTGTAGATATATCATCACACCCTCACGCCTACCGTCAATCAGATGTTATGTTGACTGTTAGTATCAGGGGTATAATTGTCATTTTCACAATTGAAGCTTCTAACCTACACTTGGAAGACCTCCCTTATCTTCACATCCTCATATTACTTTACCAAACCATCACCTATTGCCACACACACACAAAATCGCAAGAAACCAGTAACATCACTGTCGATCATGGAGTTCTCAGTTGAGGTTGAAAACGATCCGATTCATGGTATAATTTTCTTCTTGGTTTTTACTTGATTAAGCTTGTTTATGCGATTTTCACTTGAATGTACTTGCTTGATTCATAATGTAGCTGGAGTGAGGGTCACAGAGACCCAGAACCACCGCACTGTGGTGCAGGTAACGGTGGTTCTGAGATGGTTGGGTAGAAGTGACTCTGAGATGGTTGAACAACTTTGCGTTCAACGTTGTCGTGGTGTTCCTGACATCACCCCAACATCATCGCCACCACCACTGCCATCACCCCCTCATAGGTTCGCCATCACCGAGCAATGCCATCACCATTCGCCTTCACTTAGGTGTTCTTGTTTTTTAAGAGGTAAAATACCTGTAGTCTGCGGACCACATCTGTAGAAGAAGAGGTGGACCAACCTCTATAGTCTGCAAGAAGAAGGTTGTTTGTTTTTTAATGTATGTAGACTTCTAAAATAAACTGGTGGTGGTGGGTGGTGGACGGTGCTGGTGGTGATGGACAATGGTGGGTGGTGGACTGTGGTGGTGGTTGTGATTGACAATGGTGAGTGGTGGTGGTGGTGATGGATGATGGTGGACGGTGGTGGTGTTTAACCCTCTACAGACCTTAGAAGATCTTAGAAGTGGTTGGGCCAAGTCTGCACCAAGAAGAGCTCGCGCAGACATTTTTTAAATGAAACGTCTTCGGAAAAACAAACAGTTTACGCGTGGTCTGCGTTGCGCAGACAGAAGAGCCTGCACAAAGCTTTTCTGAAAAAACAAACAGCACCTTAGACTAGTATAATACTAGATTGATTCTTTTGATTATGCCTAATTATTAATTTAGTAATTATTAAGTATGTGTAATTGTAGAATGGTTATTTTGATATTAACTTAACTTGACTTTTTGATATGTATAATTATGGAATTAACTAGGTTTGATGATATGTATAATTATGGAATTTGATATGTATAATTATTGATCATGGTTTGTGTGATGATGGTTTGATCATGGTTTGATATGTAGAATTTTGAGATGTACATGTACATTGATCACACTTTTTTGATGATGATGAGCATGTCCTTACTAATTTTTAGGGGTTTAAGTTTAGGTTTATTTTGTGTGTTACACATATTTAATATTAATTTTTTTATATATTTTAATATTTTAAAAATGTAGATTTACAGCCCAAAAATGTTAATATATATATATATATATATATATATATATAGACAGAGAGAGAGAGGTGAATTACAGAGAGAAACCCCATTTAAATTAAAAAAACTCAAGAAAACCTTATGTAACAAATTTTTTTTGTAAAAAAATTATGGAATGTAAGTTACATGTTATTGAAGGGGTATGGTCCCAAAAACCTTGCGCCAATCAAGGAAACCATACCCATTAATAACTTCTAAGAAAACTGCGCGCAAACTTCTTTGCCAAAATAAGATTTATTAGAACTCTGCGCCAAATATCCAAGAGAAGAAAGGATCATATAACTACCTTGTGCGGGCTCGCACAAGGTTCAAAGTTAAAAGCCTAAACATTCTCTTTGGATAAATGCTTCATTTAACTACCTTGAGCGGGCTCGCGCAAGGTTTAAAGTTAACCTTGAACATTCTCGTTTGATAATGCTTCATTTAACTTCCTTGCGCGGGTTCGCGCAAGGTTCAAAGTTAACCTTGAACATTCTCGTTTGATAATGTTTTATGCACAAACCTTGCGCGGATATTTATGTCAAAGCAAGTATCTACCAAACGTTGTGCTAAGCAGCAAGGAGAAGAAAGAAGATCAGTTAACTAACTTGCACTTCTTGCGCAAGGAAACAGTCAATCCTGAGAAACTTTCCCTTAGCGAAATCCTTGACTTGGTGCAGAAGCAAAGGGAATCTTTTCTGTTGTAACAGAATGTACACGTAGCGAATAATAGATGGGTAACAGCTGTGAAAACCTTCTAGAAGCCATTAACACCCAATCATGCAAGCATCTTTTCGGTTATAACCAATTGCCACATGGCAGTATCTGGACGATGGAGGAAGATCACGGTGATGGCATGCTCACATTTATAAAATGTAGTGATCTCATGTTGACACGTGGCACCTCCCTAACCACTGATGAGCTCACGATCGTGTGCACTAACGGATTGCCAACAAACATTAACGGAATAGCAGAAGATTCTGTTAAAATTAACAATCTCTCCTTTTGGCGCCAAACACCGGCTATAAATAAGTAACTTGGAGTTCAAGGAAAGGTATTCACTCTCAACTACTCTCTCTCTTACAATACTTACTTCCGACTACCTGTACCTATTCTCACGCCGGGGGTGGTCACGGAGAGAATACCCCTTCTCCCCGTGGCAAGCTAACGGTGTTCTGTTTTGCAGGTTCAGCCGGAGTACTGTTTTATTCATCATCCATCGTGAAACCAAACGAAGGGTTAACCCTTTTATGAAGAACCCATTCCATAGATCTACTTAGATTCGGTCTAGTTGGTCTAGGGTTTCTTCATTGGCGCCCACCGATTTCAATTCTTTCTCATCTTTCGTTTCGTTTCACTTAGATATGCAGCATCATGGCTGACGGATCATCTTTTCAAGGTCCTCGATCAGGAATTCGACGCGTTGTTGTCGGACCTCAGGTCGACGGACAAATAGTTGAGGATTCTTTCGGCGAAGCTAATGCTCAGTATGATCCTAATCATGCGAGTATTCCTGTAACGCCGGCAGCTCCTCATGTTGATGTTACGTCGATTTTACCACCTGGAGAGTTTCCATTATCATGGTTAATCAAATCTCAAGCGGCTTTAAACGCTATGTATGCTCAGTTATGTGCCCAAACCGGAACTCCAGCTTTTCAAGCTCCGGTTAACGCTCCTCAGGTCCGCTTCGCCGGCACCTCGAGTTTTGAGTTATAATACTCAAAGTCATGCTCGTTCCCCTTCGCACATGCCTGAAGATGGAACAGAAATGTATTCTAAAACCAGGAATGATCCTGTTCATTCTGGTAATAGAAGGCAAGAAGACAACGTTCAGCGTCGCGCATCTGTCCACTCTCGTTTGGGCCCGTGGTCTTCGCCGAAACGGGACACCCAACACGATGAGCTCGATAGAACCTATGAGGAAGGGGATAGTGCAAGTATTTTCAATCGAATATCTGCAGATCATGCTAGTTACAGGCCAAAAGTACGTGCAGTATACAATCCAGAAGCTGAGCATGATTAAAATTGGTGTATCGCCCAACCGAAGCAGCTGAACAATCAAAGTTTACCAGAGAGATAGCATTGGCTCCGTTGGAGCGAGCGAAATTACCATCCAACGTTGGAAAGTTTAACGGTTGACCGATCCTGATGATCACATGCGCCTCTTTACCGGTGCAGGGTTACTTGGGTGCTGGACATTGCCAATGTGGTGTCACCTATTTGTACAGACCTTTACCGGCACTGCGCGCCTTTGGTTTGATAATTTGCCGGCAGGTAAACTTTCCTCTTGGAATGACTTAAAAGAAAATTTTCTTACACACTTTAGTCAGCAACGGCGATACGTGCACGATTCCTCAGATGTAATGAACATCTGGCGGAGGGACGATGAAAGCCTTGAAGATTTTATAACGCGTTACAATAAAGAGGTGTTAGAGATTGGAGATGTCCATGAAGACCTTATACGCGCCAGTTCAAGTATGCGGTAAGGTGTGACGAAATGATTAAAGTGTTGTCCGGTACAACTGGCCTTCCAAAAACTGGGATAAACTCATGGCGGCAGCCAAGGTCTACGCCCAGACTGAGCGCAACTTAAGTTCTAACAGGCCACCTCTACCTTAGAATCGTCCGCAAGACCTAAGTAGAGGTAGTCGCAAGTATAAGAGAAATTGGAAAGAGTCAAGTCAGAATTCGTACTCTCCTTATTCACCAATTGATGCGCGAGCAACAATCAACAAGATAACAACTCAAAAACCGATTAAGCAAGAGCATAGGGAACGTCAGTGGACTCCCTTAACGAAATCTCCAGCTGAGGTTCTCAGCACTGAGAATTATCAGTTCAAACAGCCGCAACCAATGAAAAACAAAAAAGGGTAAGACCCAAATTTGTTCTGTGACTATCATAGAGACACAGGCCACACAACAGATAATTGCATCAGTCTGCGCACGGAGATTGAAAAAGCATTAAAGAGTGGGAAGCTTACACATCTACTCCAGAATGTGCGCAAAGAGATTAAACAGATTACGAGCGAGAAAGAAGGGCCTAGCAACAAGAAAATGAAACAGCACGTTTCCATGATTCAAGGTGGATCATCGCGCAAGCGTAGCCGTCAACATTTTCAAAAAACACTTGGCGCGAACAGCAAGTCATTTTTCTTATCGTTCCAGGAGGTCCTCAAGAAGACCGGCCAGTAGTTATCACCGGTATCTTTGGGCACTACCAAACAGACTATATGTTTATAGATCCGGGTAGTTCCATGGATATTATGTATGAGCAGTGCATCCTGAGGATAAGGCACGCTTGGAACCAGTTGATTTTCCATTAATTGGGTTTTGCAATGAGGCTGTCTTTCCTCTAGGACAAATCCTTTTTCCTGTTACTTTATCTGATGGGAGGTGTTCTCGAACGAGTAACGTCAACTTCTTGGTGATGCCGGAAAATTCCCGTCACGATGTACTATTGGGACGCCGCGCGCAGCGTGATTTTAGTATGATTACCTCCGCTCCACACGCTGCTTGTGGGTTTCCGACACCAAATGGTATAGCTATACTTTACGCGCGGAAAGAAATTATGTCAACTGAAGAACCAGTTACAAAGGCTGTCAAGACATTGCCAAGTAACGAACCAGAAAAATGGGTACTCAACAATAAGTATCCTGAGCAAACAATCTTGTTAGGGCCTGCAGTCAATATTGAAATTTGCGCAAAACTTAAACTACTGTTGTTTCGCAACAAGGACATATTCGCCTGGACACCTGCCGATATGGTCGGTGTCCCACGCGATGTCGTGGAACATTGTCTGAATGTATTCCCGTCAGCAGAACCAGTTGTGTAGAAAAAGCGCAGCCTCGGGTCAGAAAAGACAGAGGCGATGAACGAACAAGTCACCGAGTTATTAAATGCTGGTATTCTGTGCGAAGTCAAATATCAGACCTGGGTGGCAAACCCAGTCATGGTAAAGAAACATAATGGCGGATGGCAGATGTGCGTAGATTTTAAAGATCTAAACAAGGCGTGTCCAAAAGATTGTTATTCTCTTACTGAGATTGACAAAAAGGTTGACTCATTAGCTTCCTTTCACTGAAAATGTTTTCTAGATTGTTATAAAGGTTATCATCAAGTCTTGATGAAAAAAGAGGACGAAGATAAAACCGCTTTTCGCATGGAGAAAGGCATTTTTTGTTATACCAAGATGCCTTTTGGTCTCCGCAATACGGGAGCTACTTATCAAAGATTGATGGATAAAATTTTTGGAGATGATATCGGGAAAACTGTGGAAGTCTACATTGATGATTTGGTCATTATGAGTAATTCAGAAGACACTATGTTAGACAACATCCAACGAACTTTTGATTCTCTGCAAGAGGTAAATCTAAAGTTAAATCCAAGCAAATGCTCCTTCGGCATGGAGGAGGGCAAATTTTTGGTTTCGTCGTCACCAAAGACGGTTTCAAAGTTAATCCTGAGAAGGTCGAAGCGATACAAAAAATGTCTTCCCCTAATGCCATCAACGAGTTGCAACGTTTGGCTGGAAGGTTAGCTGTGCTAAACCGCTTCCTCGCCAATCATGCTGCAAAGTCTTATCCATTTATTCGAACCTTGCGCAATTGTACGAAGAGCAAAGAGTTCGCATGGACTCCTGAAGCTGATCAAGCTTTCCAGCAAATGAAAGATGGTTTAGTTCAACTTCCCACACTTACTGCTCCTCGTGAAAAAGAACCCATGGTCTTATATCTTGCTGCATCCGAGGTAGCAGTAGGTGTTGTCTTGTTAGTATAATGCGAAGGGGTCCAGTCTCCAATTTATTATATCAGCAAGATGTTGAACGATCCAGAGACAAGATATTCAATTATGGAGAAATTAGTTTTAGCATTGGTCCATGCTTCGCGCAGGCTGCGAAGATACTTTTCAGGACATGTTATTATAGTTTTAACAAATTTTCACATTGGCCAAGTCCTGGCCAAGCCAGATGTTTCTAGACGACTTGCGAAGTGGGCAATAGAATTGGGGGGTTATAATATCTGTTATAAACCTAGACCAGCTATCAAAGGCCAAGTTTTGGCAGATTTCATCGCTGAAATTCCCGCTGCTAAACTTGAAGAATGCCAAGCAATTCAAAACCCAGTCCCAGTCATAGACAATAGAGCCTGGACATTTTTTACAGATGGCGTATCAAACAGTGATGGGGCTGGAGCAGGTCTTCGATTAATGAGTCCAGAGGAAGCAGAATTCACATATGAAATTCGGTTGGATTTTAAAAGCACCAAGAACGAGGCCGAATATGAAGCTTTCCTAGCAGGCTTACGCCTCGCTATCAAAATGGGTGCAACAAATTTAGAAGCCCATGTTGATTCATTACTAGTTGTTGAGCAAGTAATTGGAACGTACGATGCAAAGGGAGATATCATGGCTTTGTACTTGGCGCAAGCCAAGGCCCTTATAGCACAGTTTCAACAATTTAAAGTCACACACGTCAAGCGAAGCGAAAACAAACATGCTGATGCTTTAAGTAAACTCGCAGCAACTAGTTTCAAACATTTGGCAAAGGAAGTTCGCATCGAGGTTTTAAGTAATCCATCAATCCCCCTCAGACAAGTAACAATGGTCGAAGTAGCATGGATGTCTCCAATAATAATGTACTTGTTACATGATTCTTTACCAGAAGATAAAGCGCAAGCACGTAAGTTACGATGCAAAGCCCTCAATTACGAAATGATTGACGGTATTCTGTACCGACGCTCTTACATGGGTCCTTCGCTCTGCTGCGTTAACAAACATCATGCGCAATACCTGATCAGGGAGGTTCATGAGGGGCTATGTGGTATACATTCTGGGCCGCGCATGGTAGTAGCCAAAGTGAAAAGCGCAAGGTATTATTGGCCCGGAATGTACGTTGACGCTGTAGAGATCTTGCGCAAATGCTTGTCTTGCCAAAGGCATGCCCCTAAAACGTTACGCCCAAAGAATCCTTTGGTACCCGTCACAACAGCTTAGCCATTTCAACAATGGGCCATTGATTTAGTGGGACCACTTCTGGATGCGCCCGGCGCAGTCAAGTTTATCATTGTTGCAGTCATTACTTCACCAAATGGGTTGAAGCCAAACCTTTAGCTTCTACTACAGCGATGGTAATTCGCAAATTCATCTGGGAATACATTATTTGCCGTTTTGGTCTGCCCATACGCATTATTACAGACAACGGTCCAAACTTAACGGCTGAAGAGTTGCAAACATGGATGACCGAAATAGGAATCCAACATGTTTTCGCTTCTGTTGCGCACCCACAAGCAAATGGTCAAGTTGAAAGCATAAACAAACAGTTGGTCGACGGTATCAAGGCCCGCCTGGGCACGACACGGCGGGGGCGGGTTGACGAATTGCCTAGCATCTTGTGGGCACACCGAACTATGCCCAAGACTAGCACCGGAGAAACTCATTTTAGCCTTGTGTACGGCACGGAGGCTGTGATTCCTGCCGAAATTGAGTTACCATTTCCAAGAATGCTAGCTTTGAAAAAACAAGATAAAGAAGAACAAAGGCCATCGACCTACACTTATTGGAAGAACGACGAGAAAATGCAGCGATTCGCGAAGCTAAGTACAAGTCTCAGCTTGAAAGGTATTACAACAAAAGGGCGCGCATCTGCTCCTTTTTGCCTAGTGACTTTGTTCTTCGCGATAATGAAGCGTCGAAATGCCGAAAAACCGGGGAAGTTAGCCCCGTGATGGGAAGGTCCGTACGTGATAAATGAAGTATTGGGAAAAGGCGCGTACACTCTGAAGCGTATGGACGGATCCAGCATTCCTCGAACCTGGAACGCCCAACAACTACGTCGATGTTATATGTAATCTCAGTCCTCTAAGCAACTTCTGAGCGTTGCGTAACAAGACTGCTTACTTTATTTTGTTATGTAATCTTAGTGGCAGCCATAGCTTTGCGCTTTATCAGTATGAATAAAATACTCTGCCACTACTTACAGTCTTGTATATGTTCATTTACAAATGCATGCAATTCCTTTGGATAAACAAAAACACAAACTCATGAGCCACAAGCTAACTTAATACTTACGCTCACACATGAGAAAAGAAATTGTTCATTTGTCTATCCTACACAAGTAATTGGTCCCATGCAAACATTGTAAAGCTGAAATATATTATATTCACATCCACAGTACTTGCGCAGCAGCGCAACGTTAGAGTTATCACAAAGTAAAAAATTACAAATTTCCTATTCTATGGATTTTGTTCCCGCCTGCTTTTCTGTTGAAGAAAAGATCTCCTTTAGTTTATCAACAAAGTCATCTTGCTGCAGCGCGGCATCCACAAGGTCCATAATCGGAATCTGCAATTGATCATATTTTTCTTTAGCAGCAGAATAAATGGCGGCAGTATTTAGCCCATGCGTGGCAGCACGGCTTGTATCCCATTCGGTCTTCAGCGCATGTGCCACGTGCAAAGTGCACTCTTTATAGCCCTCGGCATGCATCACTACGCGCAGCCATCATCAATTCTGCTACTCTCTCATCTAACTTCGTAGAGTTAAGGATGGCATTTGCGATCTGTATACAAATACAATCAGTATATGTTGCGACAATCAAACCAGACATGTATAAAGAAAAGGGAATATTACCTCCACAATCCCGTACTCCCATAACCAGGTAAGCTGGTTCATGAGGGATTCGGTCAGGCTTTCAGCTGTAGTGCGAGCGACCTCCGTGTCGTTAAATATTTGTTCACCTTCAGTTAAATGGCCGATCAACTCGGCTTTCTCTGTTCGGTGAAGGTTGATATCTTTTTTCAAACTATCAACCTCATCTTGTAGCCGCGTCTGGTCAAATAGCATAGAAGTTAGATCATCAATTTCTTTATTCTTAAGAATGAGAGTCATTTTGGTTGATACCTCATTCTGCTCGCTCCTTTCCCTATGTGAGTGCGCCTCTTCTGCCGCCGCAACTGCATCAGCTTTCTCTTTTTTAAGCTTCTCAATTTCGTTGCGCAGAGATATCTTTTCTTTGTTATCACGATCACAAGCCTCCACAAATTGCTTGCGCTCGTCCGCACATTGCGCAGCAGAGGCCTCACAGTTGCGCTTACAAGACAGCGCGGACCACTCCTCGGTCTTCTTCTCCTCCTCAAACTAGGCCTTTTCCGCCTCAAAATCGACGAGCATATTTATCGTCTTCTCTTTCTCGAGTTTGGCCTTCGCCTTATCAAGCTCAACCTCATCCCACTCCTTGTTCATGCTGCGCCATTCACGCACGATCCTATTCATTGTGGAAGAGGCAAGGGCAGACTCTTGCAGATATGACTCGTAGATAGCCTCGTGGTCTTTCTCTACTTGTCGCTTCACCTCGGCCGGAGGGAAGATGCCCTTATACCACTCCCTGCAGGAGTGCCAATAAGTAAAAACATCACCCTGTTTAACTTTCCACACGGGCTGATGAATCGCAGAGGCCCGCCTCTCAGAATAAGAACGATAATAATAGTCCCCAGGCGTCTCCTCTGGGCGAATGGGCGACTCCTCATCCGAATCCTCAACAAACATAAAGCCTTCGTTTTGGGTTGAAGGGCCAGCTCCCTTGGATATCAACTTTGACGGCTCTGGCACAGGGGAAGATATTTTTTCTTGTTCTGCGGAAGCAGTATCTCTCACCCCAACATCTGTAGCTGTATCTTTAACCTGCTCGCCAGCAGGATTTTCAGCATCAAAATTTTTGGGCTCTTCTTCCGGAGCCACCTTCTCAATATTTTCCGGGACGATAGGTTCGGCATCAAAAACAGGAGCTTCTTGCCCCGCATCTCCCTCCTCAACGTTCTTAGGCCTGCGCGGCGATGGTATAGAAGATGAGGTGGCCGGCGCAGCCTTCACCATTTTCTCTCGCAAAGCATATTAACAAATACCAAGTATAAGATTCTGCGCACCTTTTTGACAGAAATGCGCAACAAACTAAACGTACCAGGTGAGAACTTCTTTGCAAAGGCATCCAGATTGCCCTTCTTGCCAATGCGCGGGCGCGCAACTTTTGTTGGCGCAGGAGTTTTAGTTTCCGCCTCCTTCCTCTTCTTGGAACTGCGCTTCAACGCCTCTTCCGGGCTAGAGGGTATTTCCAAGGGATTATCTGGGTTCGCAGCTGGAAGAGAGGATGTGTCAATGGGTTCTGGCTTCGGTTTCTTCAAACCTACAAGCGCAAGACCCTCCAGTGAGTCCGACAGCACCACATAATTGCACCAAGAGTCAGATACGAGACGCGTACCTTTCTTACCCTCAGCTTTGGCAGCAGCTGATTGCTTGGTTTTTTGATCTGGGTTGGAAGGGGGAGGCGCAGCAGCAGTTGGTTTCTTCTTCTTCTTCGAGTCAGGGCCTACGCCCAAGTTTAGCAAATCACCTACATAATCAATCATATTGAGCAAAGGTTACGCCATTAGTTATATTGCAATATTACTTAGAAAATATGTTCAAGAGTAATATTGCAATATCAACTTAGGCTTTGTAAGAATTTAATTACCAGTCTTAGAAGATGGTTGCACCTCCAGATCCTCCTTCTTGGGCAGCTCAAAGTTCCCCAAGATTTGTGAGAACCAAGTTTCCTCACCCTCAGCAATAGGCACGACGACCATTTTCCCTTTCTCTCTCTTGAAAAAAACCAAGTAGGCGGCGCAGCTACATAACAAGCATTTTTGCATCAGTACATATCTATAAAAGGATATTACTAGGAAGTTAAAAGGTTACGTACCAGTTCCATCTTCAGTATACATCGGTTTTTTCCCGGCGTTCTTTCTTCCAAAAAATACTCATCCTGGCAGAATGAGGGCCCTCTCCGGAATGTTGGGCACATCTTTAATATCCTGATACCACACCTCGTCGGCAGGTATGGGAAGGGTCTCCAGCTCGATCTCATCACCGGCTCGGAATGTCATCTTCATCGGGATCACCGCCGCCTTTATGAAGAAGAACTTCTGTTTCCAGTCGTAGTAAGATTTGGGCGCAATAACAGCAATCGTTTGGCTTGCACACATTGTTGGAACGAATAAAAACCCAACGAGCAGTGCAACTGATAGAAGACTCTGAACTTCTCAACCGTCGGTACGATCTGAATCGACTGGCAAACAAACTCAAAATGTCGGATCCTAACCATTCCCATCGGGCTCAATTGAGAAATATGAAGCTTATAAAAACCAAGAATTTCCAGCAGGAAATGGGTCACCTGAAGCCTGAAGTTCCCTTCGGCAAAATAATCATAAAATGACGTGATGTAGCCTGCCGGCACATCAGCTGCCATGGCATTCGTCACCGGAAAAAACGCTTTCCAGGACGGAGCAAAAAGAAAGTTGGTAGCAAGATTATCGAAATCTTTCTTCGACCACTTTAACGGTGGCAAACTTGACGTTGACGGTATCTCAGCAGAACTTGCACCGGTGGCTATAACTCAAACTTTGAAGAATACTTAGAAAACTTTGAAGGTTGCCGGAATATATGAACACAAGTTTCTCTCAAGATTTAATTTGGTGAGGAAGCAAATGGATCGTTGATCCCTTTATATACTAATCGCAATTAATGCAAGATATGACTGCAACGACTTTTGCGACAGTCACGTATCCCCAAGTAACCGCAGAGGCGAGTGGGGAACAGTAACCTCCCCACGCGCATGAGTGTGCCGAAATAGCATTAAATACCGTAAGACATGTACTGTTGACAACCTGTCAACAGTACCACCACGTCTCAAGAACGTGCGTTGTCACCAACTACACCATCCGGATAAGTGACACGTGTCTAAGTATATTTGAAATTCAAATACTTTTTCAAAATTCACTTACGACACGTCACCAAGATGCATAAAGCAACAAAAGCTAGTACTTATCTAGCGCAGCACATTTATCTTAAGTCTAGTGCTCCACCTACTTCTTATTCTTACATAGGAGCAACACTGGACTGGGGGGACTTGAAGGGGTATGGTCCCAAAAACCTTGCGCCAATCAAGGAAACCATACCCATTAATAACTTCTAAGAAAACTATGTGCAGACTTCTTTGCCAAAATAAGATTTATTGAACTCTGAGCCAAATATCCAAGAGAGGAAAGGATCATATAACTACCTTGCGCGGGCTCGCGCAAGGTTCAAAGTGAAAAGCCTAAACATTCTCTTTGGATAAGTGCTTCATTTAACTACCTTGCGCGGGTTCGCGCAAGGTTCAAAGTTAATCTTGAACATTCTCATTTGATAATGCTTTATGCACAAACCTTGCGCGGATATTTATATCAAAGCAAGTATCTACCAAACGTTGCGCTAAGCAGCAAGGAGAAGAAAGATCAGTTAACTAACTTGCACTTCTTGCGCAAGGAAACAGTCAATTCTGAGAAACTTTCCCTTAGCGAAATCCTTGACTTGGTGCAGAAGCAAAGGGAATCTTTTCTGTTGTAACAAAATGTACACGTGGCGAATAATAGATGGGTAACAGCTCTGAAAACCTTTAGAAGCCATTAACACCTAATCGTTCAATCATTTTTTCGGTTATAACCAATTGCCACATGGCAGCACCTGGACGATGGAGGAAGATCACGGTGATGGCATGCTCGCATTTATAAAATGTAGTGATCTCATGTTGACACGTGGCACCTCCCTAACCACTGATGAGCTCACGATCCGTGTGCACTAACGGATTGCCAACAAACATTAACCGAATAGCAGAAGATTCCGTTAAAATTAACAATCTCTCCTTTTTGGTGCCGAACACCGGCTATAAATAAGTAACTTGGAGTTCAAGGAAAGGTATTCACTCTCAACTACTTTCTCTCTCTTACGATACTTTCTTCCGACTACCTGTACTTATTCTCACGCCGGAGGGTGGTCACGGAGAGAATCCCCCTTCTCCCGTGGTGAGCTGACGGTGTTCTATTTTGCAGGTTCAGCCAGAGTACTGTTTTATTCATCATCCATCGTGAAACCAAACGAAGGGTTAACCCTTTTATGCAGATCCCATTCCATAGATCTACTTAGATTCCGGTCTAGTTGGTCTAGGGTTTCTTAATGTAAGTTACATGTTAATGAATGTTTTGTAAAAAAAACAAAAAGTGCCGAAGGGATTTTTTATAATTTTTTTAAAAAAAATCAATTATATATATAGGGGAGAGTTTAAATGAGAACGCTAAATATCGCGAGAACCGTGAGAACGAATGAAAAAACCACGAAAACTTGGTCAAAAACAATTCAAATTTAAAATTTCTTTTTACAGTTATCATTATTATTCGAATACAATGTTATAAATTTAATTTACACGTTTAAATTTATGTGAATTCGTAAATATTTTTTACACATGTGTAAGTTTGTAATTTACACATGTGTAAATTTGTTATATTTACAAATGTGTAAAAAATCTAATAAGAGTGATTTTGAGGGAATAAATGAATTATTTGATGTTGTAAATTCTTATTTTAATGTTGTATTTTAATTACAATGAGGTTTGTATTAAAAAATGGTTTTGATTGGTTTTCTCATTCGTTCTCACTGTTCTCACAATATTTAACGTTCTCAAGATAACCCTCCCCTGTATATATATATATAATATATATATATATATATATATATATATAATATATATTGTTTTATCTTTATAATCATACCTAAGCTAAAAGATAATACATTGATGTAAGATAATTCCATCCATAAACATCCAAAAGTTTAAGTTAATTAAAACTTCGATAGTGTTTTAAAACATTACTACATACTAATTTAGTTAAGTATTTATAAAAGGTTAAACATAACATGGAAGCTTGATCATTTAATTGTGTTCGGTCTCTCGATACGCTTGATCTTCATCCGTCTAATCTTTTCCATTACCTATACGTCAAAGTCCATTCTAAACATTAGTAAAATAATGTTGGAATGTAAATTAACGAACCTAGTTACTCAAACAAAACAATTTTTTTTTGTAGAATTCCAACCATAAGCAACGTTAAACCCATTCAAACAACCATTTTAAAGAATGTCCACCCATCAGTAGGAATGTTCATTCATCAGCACGAATGTTCACTCATCAGCAGTAATGTTCATTCATCAACAGTAATGTTCATTTATCAGCAGGAATGTTCACTCAAGAGTTAAACTTCCATATCTTTTTCTATATTTACCTGTTTAACCTGAAGTTTGTTTCTACATGATCGTAAATTGATTTTCCCACATTTTAGGTTCAAAATCCGTCATTGGAAACAATAAGTTTTTACACTTTATGCTTACGGATCAAAATCATTTCATGTACTTATCAAGTCAAGCATTTTTCCACATATTTCGCCACATCTCTTTTCATTCCCGGCCACCAGTAATTTTGTTTCAAATCTCTGTACATTTTCGTCGCTCCCGGGTGAATCGAATAACACGACTTATGAGCCTCGTCGAGTAGAAGATCCTTAACACGCATGTGTTTGGAACCCATATTCTACCGAACCGGGACTTTAACCCGCTTTCGCCATTCGCTATATTTCTCACTTGGCCCTTTACACGTTCTTTTCTCCAATTTTCTATCTTCACCGCTTCGATTTGTGCCTCTCGGATTCGTTCTAGCAAACCCGAAGTTACAATCTATTGTATTGACCGTAGTCGGATAGGAGCATAATCCTCTTTTCGACTAAGGGCATCTGCTACTACGTTGGCCTTTCTGGGGTGGTTATGAATTTCGCAATCATAATCTTTCACCATTTCTAGCCAACGTCTTTGTCTCTTGTTTAGTTCTTTTTTATCGAAAAAGTATTTAAGGCTTTTATGGTTGGAGAAAATAGTACATTTTACTCCCTACAAATAATGCCTCCAAATCTTTAAGGCAAATACCACGACCGCTAACTCGAGATCATGAGTCAGTTATTTCTTTTCATGGGTCTTTAATTGCCTTGAAGCATAAGCAATTACCTTTTCAATTTGCATGAGTACGTATCCGAGGCCAAGCTGGGACGCGTCAGAGTATACGACCATATCGTCGGTTCCATCTGGTAAGGTTAATACCAGTGCTGTAACAACCCGCACTTTCGCGCTCATTATTCTCGTTACGCCTAGCACCATAGATTCGGATCATAATGTGAACTATATCGCTTACTACGCTACATCACATACTTTTGAACTACATCGCTTATTTCAACACCATACATCACACTTCACAACGCTTACGCTTTCAACGCCTTCGCTTACACTATTATATCACACGGTTATCTAAACTACTCGCTCGCTTACGCACCTACGCAACGCAAACTCAAAAAGCGGTATATATATATATATATAAATACTCACCCGCTCACTAAACTCGGTTAAACGCATTATTACGTAACAAAACGCTTAACGCATCAATTAAACGACATAACGTACTTAAACTAACTAATACGAACGAAGTCACCGAACGAAAACAGCCAACACGCGAACCAGACTCACTCGTATGAGTCACCACTCGCACGAGTGAAGCCTCACTCGCACGGAATGCTCACTCGCACGAAACCTCACTCGCACGAAACTAGTCGACATTCACTTGCACGAAACCTCACTCGCACGAAATGCCACTCGCATGAAATGTCACTCGCGCGAAACCTCAATCGCGCGAAAGCTCAATCGCACGAAAGCTCACTCGCACAAAAGCTCAGTCGCATGAAATGTCACTCGCACGAACCTCACTCGCAGAAATGTCACTCGCACGAAACCTCTCTCGCACGAATCCCTCGCCCGCCCTCTTCCCTCTTCTCCTATAAATACCTGCTTGTGCATTCATGCTCACCTTCTTGTCACTCGCACGAAACGCTCTCTACACGCTCTCCTCCGTTTCCAAGTAAGAAACAAGGTTTTCTACGTGAATTACAACGATTTCTACAACGATCTTACACGAGTTTATCTCCGATTTCATCTAAACTTCTTATGCTTACGAAAATCTTCATCTTTTTCGTAAAACCTTCTGTTTTTACCTCGGATTCACACTTAAATGAGTATTTTTGAGTTAGCTTTGGCTTCTCAAGTTAGGAACCTTGTTGTTCGAGCTCACCAAGTGTTGATTCGAAGAAAACTATTTTAAAACTCGATTTTTACAAAAAAACATACCGAAACCGATTAAAGTTTCGTTCGCTACATAGTGGAAAGAAGCGCTGTCAAAAACCGTCACGAAATGGACTCGAAATTACATCCGTTTCAGACGAGATCTTAGTTCCGAACGCACCATGACACAAGAACAGTCACTTGTGCGATCTGGACTGGCTCGCGTGAACCACACTTGGTTCACACGGCCCAGTCCGAGTTCATACAAGAGACTCACTCTCTCAAAAGACCTCTTCGGCACTAGGTTAATTAGTAGCCTAAGGTTGGAGGGATGTACACTCGATTTTCCCGAAGAACGACGCGAACACACTCGATTTTGGACACGAACAGAACTGGCTCGCATAAGCTTCACTCGTACGAGTCACCACGCGTATGAAGCATGGCTCGTGCGGCTCACCTGTTCCTTACACCAGACTCTGCTTCGACCGTTTCAGCACTTCGGAAGACTATAGCACTTCGGTTTCCGCCTGCAGGCTGATCCGGCGCTCCCTTCAATCCATCCAAGATCGTGTTTTACTGCGAAGCACGCACATTGAGTATACTTGACCCCCCTTTCGCTTTAACGCACTTTTTGGGTGTAACATACGTTCATAACAAAACACACTACACGTACTAAACTGATTTATCACACACGAATATCTGTTATACATATTTACACGTGATGCCTGATACATATATGCTAGGACTTTTACTTGTTATTTCCACCTTAGCTAGTTTGGTACTATAGTTTGGCTCGCACCTGACGGGGTCTAGTTAAGAGCTTCACACCTCTCCTTCGGTGCTACACGGGACTTAGCATGTGTAATTGTCGAAATTAGTTTATATGTTGTGTTGTATCATGTTTATGTATGTGGAAAGTAGTGACACTTTTACCTACTATGCTATTATGTCAAAACCTGTATACTCACCAATACATTTTTGTATTGACATTATTTTAACGTATGTTGCAGGTTAAATGCAGGTTATCTCGAATCAAGATTAGGCTATCCTAAATACACGCCTAGACTATTATCTAACAAATGTATTCCATATTTGAACGATTTGTACTTGGTTTGTGTGACATTAGTGTGCCATGAAATGAAATTATTTATATTGTCGCAATTTATTCGTTGCGAAATCCCTCGAGCAATCTCGTCGCTTAGTGCCGTATCCCGATGTTTCCGCCATCGGTTGGGGTGCGACAGATTAGTATCAGAGCCATAACTATAGGGAATTAGGTAAATTTCCTAGTCTATAGTAGGAAACTATGTGCTTATTCCTTGCTTATCGATTAAAATATTATCTTTGGACTTAAAATACTATATGAAGTCTTTCCTAAGACTTGGACACAATGGACACAACACACGAAGCTGCAAATATACTCGTACATCACAAACAAGTCGATTTGTCGAGATTAGGTGTGAAAACTGCGAACTCTCGACAAATCACTCACTCTGCGTATTCCGATTAGCACGAAATTCTGTTAAGTTAGGAATGATATCCACATCTTAAAGGAAATTTCCCATTTTATCCGGTGGAAACCTCCTGATGGGTCCAAGAGGGAAACCACGATCAAGGATTCGAAGTTATTAAGTTAGGTGTGAAACCCGAACGTTGAAAACTCGTCCCACTTAATGATTTTCAATCTCGCCAGAGTTCGCGATTATTCCGGTGATTCGAGACATGTAGTAACCGGAACAGTGAATGTCGTTAACTGCACTGCGGTGAGAGCATTTTACCTATTAGGCCAAAGCATGTGGCCGAACTCAAAAGAATTTTCGAATCACTTTGGTTAGTCGAACGTCTCAAAACCCCGGACACTCCGATAATTTACTAGCCTAAACTTTAACGCATCATCGATTTTCATGTGTTTTGCACACATTTCAACGAATTTTAAACTTTTAACGTTTTTGATTTGTCGCTTTTCGTATACCGCTTTTATCGCTTTCGTCTTACTATGTTAATGCACAACTCGCACAGCCATCGCAATCCAAAACAAGAGCTAATACTCGCAACAAAAACTAAATCATAACAACTCTCTTAAACGCGTCCTCGCGCTATATATATATAGTATGTGGTTACATGTGCTTATGTGAGTACGTGAGAATCTTGGAAATATGTGTTTTCCTATGTGTACCTTAGAAATACGTGTTACAATATCAACTATAACAAGTTTTTAACGCGCTAAATCGCAACGGAAATTCAAAACCATTATCATCGAATCTCATTCCAAATCTCTTTGTCTAGATGTTTTCGAGCGCTTCCAACTCGCAACGTCAAGACAGAAGAACCGCCGATAAGATAATCGCCTCGCTCATGGCCAAAGAAATGACCAAGGTTATTCCTCAAATCATCACTCAAGTTCAAGCCCTCAGCAATTATCAGACATCAGAATACTCTAAGACTGATGCACCAAAGTCTACTTTCTCCTACAAGTAGTTCAAAGCTTGTGGTCCGATAGCCTTCATGGGCGAAGAAGGTGTATCTCAGATGTTTAAGTGGTTCAATGCTATCGAGGTTACCCGCCGTCAGAAAGGTGCCCCGAGCATCTTAGTACCACGTGTGCTACAGGATTATTACAATCAAGAGCACTCGACTGGTGGACAGCCGAGCGTAACAAACGCGGGAACGATACAGCTTACGCGTTATCCTAGGATGAGCTGAAGGAGCTCATGAGGAAGAGTATTGCCCTCCCCACGAAGTCCAGAAGCTAGAAAACGAGTTTTGAGATATCAAGCAAGTTGAAGGTGAGAACACCGGCCTCACAGCAAGGTTCAAATAGCTTAGCATTATTTGTCCTAGCCAAGTCGACACTCCTGAAAAAGCCATCAAGAAGTACCTACGTGCCTTACCTGAGAGTGTGGGCAATTTTGTCGAAGATGCAAGACCAGCTACCATCGAAGAAACCTATCGCTTGGCCACAGAGATCAATGACAAACGAATCTTGGTTGGATTCTTTTCCAAGAATTCCACCAAGAAGATTAACCAAGCTACCGTTGAACCATCTGACGATGCAGCACAGCCGCAAGCCACCGCCAAGCCTAGCCGCAAGAAAAAAAGTTCGATTCTCAATTGCTCAGCAACTGCACCGCTTAACCCTGAACCTCTTCAAACAGTTGCACCTTACCCAAGGCGCGCATACACTAGGACTTTCCCCTTGTGTCAGAGGTGTACATACCACCACCAGGCTGGAGACAACTGGCACTATTGCAACAATTGCCAATGTTTCGGTCACTTCACCAGCCACTGCCGCACACGGCCATGACAACAAGTTATACCGGCACTTCCAGCACCCCCGACCTAGCTCGCCGCCCTAGCAGCTGCAGCCGCAGCAGCAAAAGCTCCAACAGCAACGACAGCTCAAGCAAGAGTCCCCAACGTCAACAACGACCAGGCGTAGAACGACGTTGTTAATGGTACGATTCTCGACGATAGTACTTATACTTATTAATTGTTCTATTGTTCGATATCGCCTCAACATACGACGACATCTCTCTTTCTCTCTCTCGCTCTCTCTCTCTCTCTCGTCACCGCACTTAGTCTAGACTCACACGCTAATCTTATTACTAGCACTATATAAAATATCACGATATAATATGTTTTACCCCTATTATGCGCCTTTAGAATAAGTTAGGATGATCATGCAAACACCAAATTAATCACGGGCACACACGGGATTATCTTGGTAGGTGCATGGGGATCGTAGTGATTTCTAATGGTGCCATAACGTTAAAAGCGTGGTTAAAACATGGTGGATACGCCGCTGGTACTTCCTATGTCGACAAAGTGTGACATCTATTCACGGGACGAAGACGATGTGGTCAAAGCATCGTGGATACGCCGCTGGTACTTCCTATATATAAGTGCTTTTGCCTTACTAACAAACTCTCGTGGAGAAATTCCATGCGGAGTTGAACGTTATTAGACCTTTTGTATTATTGTGACAATTTTCAACACGTTAAACCCCTTCGCAAGGCGTAACATCTCATCATTTCTCGATCGCACAAACGCTAGGTTTTTCGCAAATCTACGACATTGCAATCTCACTTTCGATGGAATCTATTTCACTTCCCTAACGCTTTCCCCTCTTGACGCTCTAACGTTTATCGCATTTATCATCTGCACCGCTTCGATAGTCCAATCACTGAACCACTCGCGCACGCTCTTATCTCTAACCAAGTTTGCAATCAGCTTCTCCGCTCAGTCTACTTGGTCTTCTTTTCAAAACTTGGTCCAACCATTTGCCACTTGGACCAAGGATACCGAAATCTACCCATACTATTTCGACACACATGACATCGTTCCATGGGACGGAGGCAATATGGCTAAAACATGGTGGATACGCCGCTGATACTTCCTATATATAAGTGTTTTAGCCATATTAACAAACTTTCGTGGAAAGATGCCATGCGGGGTTCGACGCTAATTAAACTTTTGATACCGTTAAAACTTATTTTTACATTTATGTTTTGGAAATAAATGGAAAATTTTCTAAAAATTTTGAATTATTTAAAACCTTTGGACCAACCAAACATTTCTTACAACGTGGGCTTAAACCGACTCAACCTAACGCCGCGTCGTAATAAAATTTTCATAAATCAAGTTTTCTTTAAAACCTTTTTGTAATAATTTAACAAAACTTTTCGAAAACTTACAACATATTTAGATCGTCAACTCGTGAGTTACTATCCTCTAGTCAATCAAGTCACTTTTACTCATCGATTCCCTATGCCACCGAAACGCTCTCACTCGTCAATCCTCGATCGGTCGCTCATTCATCCTCAACTTACCCTAATGCTTTATCGCTATCTATTTGTGTCAAATCTCAAGTCTTCCTCTCGAATAAATTCGGGACGAAATTTCCTAAAGTAGGGGAGACTGTAACAACCCGCACTTTCGTGCTCGTTACTCTCGTTACGCCTAGCACCAGGGATTCAGATCATAATGTGAACTGTATCACTTACTACGCTACATCACATACTTTCGCACTACATCGCTTATTTCAACCCCATACATCGCACTTCACAACGTTGACAGCGCCTTTGCTTACACTAATATATCATGTGATTATCTAACCTACTCGCTCGCTTACGCACCTACACAACGCACAGACAACAATTATGGTAATCCGAAAATTTATCTGGGAACTATTGTCTGTCGTTTCGGGTTGCCCATGCGCATCATCACAGACAATGGCTCTAATTTAGCATACGAAGATCTACAAAAATGGATGAAAGAGATGAACATTGAGCATGTTTTTTCCTCTGTTGCGTATCCTCAGGCGAACGGTCAGGTTGAAAGTATCAACAAGCAATTAGTTGATGGCATCAAAGCCCGCCTTGGCACGGCGCGGCGTGGATGGGTAGATGAGCTGCCCTGCATTCTATGGGCGCATCGAACAATGCCCAAAGCAAGCACGGGAGAAACTCCGTTCAGTTTGGTATATGGAACGGATGCAGTAATCCCTGCTGAAATAGGCCTCCCATCTCCAAGAATGCTTGCCCTGGAAATAAAAAACAACGAGGAGCAACGTCGCTTGGATCTCGATTTGATTAAAGAAAGACGCGAAAACGCAGCCATTCGCGAAGCAAAATATAAGTCCCAGTTGGAGAAGTATTATAACAAACGGGTACGTGTTTGCACATTTTTACCAGGGGATTTTGTCCTCCGTGATAATGAAGCCTCCAATGCTAAAAGACCAGGAAAGCTTGCGCCGAGATGGGAAGACCCATATGTGATCAACGAAGTCCCTGGCAAAGGAGCATATACTTTGAAGCGCATGGACGGCTCCAGCCTCCCTCGGACCTGGAATGCCCAACAGTTGCGCCGTTGCTACATGTATCTCAGCTCTCAATGCGATAGCCCCGCGCTGCGCAAAGAGACTGCTTACAGTTTTTCTTATTTTTGTAATCTTAGTGACAGTATTAGCTCGATGCTTTACTAATGAAATTCTATTCTGTCACTACTTACATCTAATTGTTTATGAATATTTTGCTTACAAATGCATGCAATTACTTTGGAAATACAAAAACACTAAGGCTACTAACAACTCATGAGCCACAAGATAACACAACAACTTACGCTCTTACATGAGTTAGACAATTATGTTTATTTGTCTGTCCTAAACAAGTAATTGTATTCATGCACACATTTTAGTCCAAACATATATTAATAAACGTTAAAGTACTTGCGATGTCGCGCATCTGTACATACCAAAGATTATTACAAAATAATTCAAATTGTCTTGAACACAGAAAAGCAAAGCCACTCTATTTTGTGTTTTCGTTACGTCTTCTTCTTCTACCTCAGCAAATATTTCTTTTAAGCGTTCAACAAAATCATCGTGTGATAAGGCATTATCAATCAAATCCATAATAGGAATCTGCAGATGATCATAGCGTTCTTTCGCAAAAGTAAAAGCAGCACCAGCGTTAACTCCATGAGTTGCCGAGCGACTGTTATCCCATTCTACTTTTAGCGCATGAGACACATGGTTGGAGCACTCTGTATATCCCTGGGCGTATCCATCACTCCTCACAACAACCATGACCTGAGCAACTGCCTCATTAAGCTCAGTAGAATTTAAGATTGAGTTGGCAATCTACATACAAATACAAGGGTTAGGAGATATGAATAGTAAGCTATCAGTACTTATGAAATTATTCACTTACATTGATGATTCCAGATTGTTGAATCCAAGTTAGCTTGTTCATAAGGGATTCAGAAATACTCTCCGCCATCACGCGAGCTGTTTCTGTTGCTTTAATCTTTTGCTTATCTTCTGCTAACATCGAGTCAGCTCAGCCTTCTCCACCTCATGTAACTTGGCATCTTTCTTCAGGGAGTCTATTTCCGCCCTCAATAACTCCTGGTCAAGAAACATGGAAGTAAATGAAGAAACCCTAGATCAACTAGACCGGAATCTAAGTAGATATATGGAATGGGCTCTACATAAAAGGGTTAACCCTTCGTTTGGTTTCACGATAGATAATGAATAAAACAGTACTCCGGCTGAACCTGCAAAACAGAACACCGTTAGCTCGCCACGGGGGGGAGAAGGGGGTTCTCTCCGTGACCACCCTCTGGCGTGAGAATAAGTACAGGTAGTCGGAAGTAAGTATTGTAAGAGAAAGAGAATAATTGAGAGTGAATACCTTTCCTTGAACTCCAAGTTACTTATTTATAGCCGGTGTTTTGGCGCCAAAAGGAGAGATTGTTAACTTTAACGGGATCTTCTTTTCGTTAATGTTGTTGGTAATCCGTTAGTGCACACGGATCGTGAGTTCATCAACGGTTAGGGAGGTGCCACATGCCAACATGAGATCACTACATCTTATAAATGTGAGCATGCCATCACCGTGATCTTCCTCGGTCGTCCAGATGCTGCCATGTGGCAATTGGTTATAACCGAAAAGATGCTTGCACGATTGGGTGTTAATGGCTTCTAGAAGGTTTCACAGCTGTTACCCATCTATTATTCGCCACGTGTACATTCTGTTACAACAGAAAAGATTCCCTTTGCTTCTGCACCAAGTCAAGAATTTTGCTAAGGGAAAGTTTCTCAGGATTTATTGTTTCCTTGCGCGAGAAGCGCAAGTTAGTTACCTGATCTTCCTTCTTCTCTTTGCTGCTTAGCGCAATGTTTGGTGGATACTTGCTTTGAAATAAATATCTGTGCAAGGTTAGTGCATGAAGCATTATCCAACGAGAATGTTCAAGGTTAACTTTGAACCTTGCGCGAGCCCACGCAAGGTAGTTAAATGAAGCACTATCAAACGAGAATGTTCAAGGTTAACTTTGAACCTTGCGCGATCCCCCGCAAGGTAGTTAAAGAAGCATTATCAAACGAGAATGTTCAAGGTTAACTTTGAACCTTGCGCGAGCCCGCGCAAGGTAGTTAAATGAAGCATTTATCCAAAGAGAATGTTTAGGCTTTTAATTTTGAACCTTGCGCGAGCCCGCACAAGGTAGTTATATGATCCTTTCCTCTCTTGGATATTTGGAGCAGAGTTCTAATAAATCTTATTTTGGCAAAGAAGTCTGCACGCAGTTTTCTTAGAAGTTATTAATGGGTATGGTTTCCTTGATTGGCGCAAGGTTTTTGGGACCATACCCCTTCAAGTCCCCCTAGTCCAGTGTTGCTCCTATGTAAGAATAAAAAGTAGGTGGAGCACTGGACTTAAGATAAATGTGTTGCGCTAGGTAAGGACTAGCTTTTTGTTGCTTTATGCATATTGGTGATGTGTCGTAAGTGAATTTTGAAAAAGTATTTGAATTTCATATATACTTAGACACGTGTCACTTCTCCGGATTGTGTAGTTGATGACGACGCACGTTCTTGAGATGTGGTGGTACTGTTGACAAGCTGTCAACAGTACATGTCTTACGGTATTTAATGCTATTTCGGCGACACTCGCACGCGTGGGGCGGTTACTGTTCCCCACTCGCCCCTGCGGTTACTTGGGGATACGTGACTGTCGCAAAAGTCGCTGCAGTCAAATCGTGCATTAATTACGATTAGTATATAAAGGGATCAACGATCCATTTGCTTCCTCACCGCGTTAAATCTTGAGAGAAACTTGTGTTCATATATTCTGGAGACCTTCAAAGTTTCTTAAGTGTTCTTCAAAGTTTGAGTTATGGCTACCGGTGCAAGTTCTGCTGAGATACCGTCAATGTCATGTTTGCCACCGTTAAAGTGGTCGAAGAAAGATTTCGATAATCTTGCCACCAACTTTCTTTTGCTCCATCTTGGAAAGCGTTTTTCCGGTGGCGAGTGCCACGGCGGCTGATGCGCCGGCCGGCTACATCATGTTATTTTATGATTATTTTGCCGAAGGGAACTTCAGGCTTCCGGTGACCCATTTCCTGCTGGAAATTCTTGGTTTTTACAGGCTTCATATTTCTCAGTTGAGCCCGATGGGAATGGTGAGGATCCGACACTTTGAGTTTGTTTGCCGGTCGATGCAGATCGTACCGACGGTTGAGAAGTTCAGAGTCTTCTACCAGTTGCACTATTCGTTGGGTTTTTATTCGTTCCAACAACGTGCGCAAGCCAAACGATTGTTGTTAGTGCCGCCCAAATCTTACCACGACTGGAAGCAAAAGTTCTTCTTCATAAAGGCGGCGGTGATCCCGATTAAGATGACATTCCGAGCCGATGATGAGATCGAGCTGGAGACCTTTCCCATACCTGCTGACGAGGTGTAGTATCAAGATATTAAAGATGTGCCCAACATTGTTTTGCCAGAGAGGGCCCTCATCGCTGCCGGGATGAGTATTTTTTGGAAGAAAGACCGCCGGGAAAAGCCGGTGTATACTGAAGATGGAACTGGTACGTAACCTTTTAACTTCCTAGTAATATCCTTTAATAGATATGTACTGATGCAAAAATGCTTGTTATGTAGCTGCGCCGCTCTACTTGGTCTCTTTCAAGAGAGAGAAAGGGAAAATGACCGTCGTGCCTATTGCTGAGGGTGAGGAAACTTGGTTCTCACAAATCTTGGGGAACTTTGAGCTGCCCAAGAAGGAGGATCTGGAGGCGCAACTATCTTCGAAGACTGGTAATTAAATTCTTACAAAGCCTAAGTTGATATTGCAATATTACTCTTGAACATATTTTCTAAGTAATATTGCACTATAACTAATGGCGCAACCTTTGCTCAATATGATTGATTATGTAGGTGATTTGCTAAACTTGGGCGTAGGCCCTGACTCGAAGAAGAAGAAGAAGCCAACTGCTGCTGCAGGTGCTGCGCCTCCCCCTTCCAACCCAGATCAAAAAACCAAGCCATCAGCTGCTGCGAAAGCTGAGGGTAAGAAAGGTACGCGTCTCGTATCTTACTCTTGGTGCAATTATGTGGTGGTGTCGGACTCACTGGAGGGTCTTGCACCTGTAGGTTTGAAGAAACCGAAGCCAGAACCCATTGACACCTCCTCTCTTCCAGCTGCGAACCCAGATGATCCCTTGGAAATACCTTCTAGCCCGGAAGAGGCGTTGAAGCGTACTTCCAAGAAGAGGAAGGAGGCGGAAACTAAAACTCCTACGCCAACAAAAGTTGTGCGCCCGCGCATTGGCAAGAAGGGCAATCTGGATGCCTTTGCAAAGAAGTTCTCACCTGGTACGTTTAGTTTGTTGCGCATTTCTATCAAAAAAGTTGCACAGAAACTTATACTTGGTATTTGTTAATATGCTTTGCAGAGAAAATGGTGAAGGCTGCGCCGGCCACCTCATCTGCTATACCATCGCCGCGCAAGGCTGAGAACGTTAAGGAGGGAGTTGCGGGGCAAGAAACTCCTGTTTTTTTATGTCGACCCCATAGTCCCGGAAAATATTGAAAAGGTGGTTCCGGAAGAAGAGCCCAAAATTTTGATGCTGAGAATCCTGCTGGCGAGCAGGTTAAAGATACAGCTACAGATGTTGGGGTGAGAGATACTGCTTCCGCAAAACAAGAAAAAATATCTTCCCCTGCGCCGGAACCGTCAAAGTTGATATCCAAGGGAGCTGGACCTTCAACACAAACGAAGGCTTTGTGTTTTGTTGAGGATTCGGAGGAGGAGTCGCCCATTCGCCCAGAGGAGATGCCTGGGGACTATTATTATCGTTATTATTCTGAGAGGCGGGCCTCTGCGATTCATCAGCCCGTGTGGAAAGTTAAACAGGGTGATGTTTTTACGGATTGGCACTCCTGCAGGGAGTGGTATAAGGGCATCTTCCCGCCGGCGGAGGTGAAGCACCAGGAAGAAAAAGACCACGAGGCTACTTACGAGTCATATCTGCAAGAGTCTGCCCTTGCCTCTTCCACAATGAATAGGATCGTGCGCAAATGGCGCAGCATGAACAAGGACTGGGATGAGGTTGAGCTTGAAAAGACGAAGGCCAAACTCGAGAAAGAGAAGACGTTAAAGATGCTCCTCGATTTTGAGGCGGAAAAGGCCCAGTTTGAGGAGGAGAAGAAGACCGAAGAGTGGTCTGCGCTGTCGTGGAAGCGCAAGTGTGAGGCCTCTGCTGCGCAATATGCGGACGAGCGCAAGCGCTTTGTGGAGGCTTGTGATCGTGATAACAAAGAAAAGATATCTCTGCACAACGAAATTGAGAAACTCAAGAAAGAGAAAGCTGATGCTGTTGCGGCAATAGAAGAGGCGCGCTCACACAGAGAAAGGAGCGAGCAGAATGAGGTATCAACCAAAATGACTCTCCTTCTTAAGAATAAAGAAATTGATGATCTAACTGCTATGTTATTTGACCAGGCGCGGCTGCAAGATGAGGTTGATGGTTTGAAAAAAGATATCAACCTTCACCGAATAGAGAAATCCGAGTTGATCCACCGTTTAACTGAAGGTGAACAAAAACTTAACGACACGGAGGTCGCTCGCGCTACAGCAGAAAGGCTGACCGAATCTCTCATGAACCAGCTTACCTGGTTGCGGGAGTACGGGATTGTGGATGTCACACCCCGACCCGCAGCGGAATAAGAGTTGGGGCATAATTGGGTTATCACCAAAGCTCATGATGTTTACTAAAATGTTTCATATTTATTAAATTCAAATTACAACTTAAATGTTCAAATCAAATTCATACAATTACAAGGAAATGAAACTAAGTAAAACAATCTAAAGCATTAAACTGATTTATTCTTCTAGGCCTTCCTACGCGTTTCTTGTCTCAACTGGATCACCTGTATCATGTGTAAAATGGGGGAAATTTTGGGTCAACAAAAGTTGGCGAGTGAACCTTGTTTAAAAACATTGTTATTGATTTCTTGTTGTATTTAAAATTGAAAAGTTGTGCAATATTCATATGTGAGCAAACATATATAAACAAACAATCACAAACCACCTTGAATGAGTATATGACATGAATGATAATGTATTGTGAGATCAAGGCTCAATCAAACGGAGCCAATCGTATGAAATGTATGATGATGTATGTGAGATCAAGGCTCAATCAAACGGAGCCGATCGAATGAGGCACCTGTACTCAACCCGTCACCCACGGGGAGCTGATGGGCCTTATGAAATGCATGTACAGAAAATGATAACTTTAATCTAAACATAATCCACACAACAATTGATACATATTGAATACACATTTGATCACGGATATGATGGATGCACAAGTGTTTAAATATAATAAATAATTAAGCGACACATGATACACCCCAAAAATGTGATTAAAACGGGGAATTTGTAGAGATTCACTCACATTGGGTGCGTTCTTTTGATGATGTTGGATGCGCACGAGTTTTGGGATTTGATCGACGAGGAAAAACTAACCTAAAATAATAACGAAATGGTTCGGTAAATAATTGGATTTTTATTTGAGACCAATACTTTTAATTAACAATTTTAATAGGATTTTTAGATTTATTTTTGTGAGTTTAAGGTCATTTTCTAACTTTAAAAATATTATTTTTAAGTATTTTTTATTGATTTTTAAATTAAATAAATAAATAAATATAAATAAAAATTTTGACTTTTGTTGACCGTTGACCGGCCGTTGACCGTTGACCGGACCGTTGACCGGTCGGACTGTGGTTGAGTGTGCACTGAGTGAGGTTCGAACCCGGGACCTCTCGTACACGTGCACGCAGCTCTACCAACTGAGCTACGTGTCTAACCCGAAATATTTCTGATTTTAATTATACTTATATACTATTTAGATTATTCAGAATTCTATTTAATTAAAAAGGTTTTTAAATCATTGAACCGGTGTGAGGGCCTGGACTCGAACCCGCGTCCATAGCCTTGTATTGCACACAACCCGACCAATTGGGCTGTGTGACTAACCCGAATGATATGCGATTTTAATTACATTTATATACTATCTGCGTCTTAGTATATATCAGTATTAAAAATGGTTGGAAATTTGTAAGAACCGGGCAGCGTGTTAGGACTCGAACTCGGGACCATGATATTAAATTTGCACACAGTCCACCACTTGACTGTGTGTCTAACCCGGTATAATATTCAGTTTTAATTAAACTTATACACATATCGCCTTCGTCTTCTTCATTTATAAAGACACAGAACCAGTTGCCCGCCTGTTTTTTTTGTTTAATTCGATTATCGAAACTTATAATTGGTTGGAAAGTATTAGATAATGAGATTAAAGAACAGAATTGTACCAAACAGTGTGTTTACTTCAGATGACGGGCAGAAGTCGTCGGCTCTGATTCGTGACTCTCGGCTGAGTGAAATGTTTGACAGTTTTGATCGATGAGTTGTGAAATTAAGTTATTAAACAAGAGATATCAGGGGGTTTAGATGATTGTACCGATTCACAGCGTGATTTCGGAATTTCCAGTGATTTTCCGGTGAGTGCAGAATTTCCGGCAACGTCGTCTAGGACTGATTCTGGTTGAAGGATTTAAGTTAATATATGTCTAACAATGGATTGAAAACGAAAGAGTCGAGAAATTTACCGGTTTTATGTAAGTCTCGGTTTTCCGGTGAGAGTCCGGCGAACAAAGAATATCTCCGGCGAGTGCTAATGCTTCGAGAAATTTTGCGATTTTGAGCGAAAAGGTCACCAGAGACTTGGGTGTGTATTTATAGAGAAGAAACAGAATGAATCGAGTCCGAATTTGATCTTGATTCGTGGTCAATGTTTCTCCGGCGGTTACGACTAAAATTGGGGGTTTAGACATCGGTTATAACCGATGTCGAAGTTAATTCTCGCGTTCAGTCAAAGGAAACGGTCGAAATTTAGCGAAATCGTCGGTATTTCCGGCGACTGCGGATTGGGCGCGCTGATTACTGAATTTGATTTCGAGTTTTATTATAAGTATTAATTGTTTCATTATATTAATAAAAGACAGCGTGTGGCGGAGTGGTGTTGTGGTTGTTTGGTGAACCGGCTGACCCGGGTTCGAAACCCGGCAGCGGTATTTATTTTTTTTATTCACTATTTCTTTATTTTTATTAATTATGTTTTAAAATTCTAACAATGTTTATTAGTTATGTATCGTTAAAAATTAATATGGACATTAAATACGCAACGAAAATTATAACTGAAATATTCGATTTATAAACGAAGCGGGTTTTGAAAACCCGTTTTTCGACGGATGTTACAGTGGAGGTAATATTCCCTTTTCTTTATACATGTCTGGTTTGATTGTCGCAACATATACTGATTGTATTTGTATACAGATCGCAAATGCCATCCTTAACTCTACGGAGTTGGATGAGAGAGTAGCAGAATTGATGATGGCTGCGCGCAGCGACGGGCATGCCGAGGGCTATAAAGAGTGCACTTTGCACGTGGCACATGCGCTGAAGACCGAATGGGATACAAGCTGTGCTGCCACGCATGGGCTAAATACTGCCGCCATTTATTCTGCTGCTAAAGAAAAAATATGACCAATTGCAGATTCCGATTATGGACCTTGTGGATGTCGCGCTGTAGCAAGATGACTTTGTTGATAAAGTAAAGGAGATCTTTTCTTTAACAGAGAAGCAGGCGGGAACCAATTCCATAGAATAGGAAATTTGTAATTTCTTTTACTTTGTGATAACTTGTTACGTTGCGCTGCTGCGCAAGTACTGTGGATGTGAATATAATATATTTCAGCTTTACAATGTTTGCATGGGACCAATTACTTGTGTAGGATAGACAAATGAACAATTGCTTTTCTCATGTGTGAGCGTAAGTATTAAATTAGCTTGTGGCTCATGAGTTTGTGTTTTTTTTATCCAAAGGAATTGCATGCATTTGTAAATGAACATATACAAGACTGTAAGTAGTGGCAGAGTATTTTATTCATGCTGATAAAGCGCAAAACTATGCTGCCACTAAGATTACATAACAAAATAAAGTAAGTAGTCTCGTTACGCAACGCTCAGAAGTTGCTTAGAGGACTGAGATTACATATAACATCGACGTAGTAGTTGGGCGTTCCAGGTTCGAGGAACGCTGGATCCATCCATATGCTTTAGAGTGTACGTGCCTTTTCCCAATACTTCATTTATCACGTACAGACCTTCCCATCGCGGGGCTAACTTCCCTGGTTTTTCGGCATTCGACGCTTCATTATCGCGAAGAAAAAAGTCACTAGGCAAAAAGGAACAAATGCGCACCCTTTTGTTGTAATACTTTTCAAGCTGAGACTTGTACTTAGCTTCGCGAATCGCTGCATTTTCTCGTCGTTCTTCCAATAAGTCTAGGTCGATGAGCCTTTGTTCTTCGTTATCTTGTTTTTCTAAAGCTAGAATTCATGGAGATAGTAACCCAATTTCGGCAGGAATCACAGCTTCCGTGCCGTACACAAGGCTAAAAGGAGTTTCTCCAGTACTAGTCTTGGGCATAGTTCGGTGTGCCCACAAGATGCTAGGCAATTCGTCAACCCCCCCCCCCCCCCGTGCCGTGCCAAGGCGGGCCTTGATACCTTCGACCAACTGTTTGTTTATGCTTTCAACTTGACCATTTGCTTGTGGATGCGCAACAGAAGCGAAAACATTGCTGGATTCCCATTTCGGTCATCCATGTTTGCAATTCTTCAGCCATTAAATTTGGACCGTTGTCTGTAATAATGCGCATGGGCAGACCAAAACGGCAAATAATGTATTCCCGGATGAATTTGCGAATTACCATCCCTGTAGTAGAAGCTAAAGGTTTGGCTTCAACCCATTTGGTGAAGTAATCGACCGCAACAATGATAAACTTTACTGCGCCGGGCGCATCCGGAAATGGTCCCACTAAATCAATGGCCCATTGTTGGAATGGCCAAGCTGTTGTGACGGGTACTAAAGGATCTTTGGTGCAATGTTTTAAGGGCATGCCTTTGGCAGGAGATGCATTTGCGCAAGATCTCTACCACGTCAACGTACATTCCGGGCCAATAATACCCTGCGCTTTTCACTTTGGCTACTACCATGTGCGGCCCAGAATGTATGCCACATAGCCCCTCATGAACCTCCTTGATCAGGTATTGCGCGTCATGTTTGTTAACACAACGGAGCGAAGGACCCGTGTAAGAGCGTCGGTAAAGAATACCGTCAATCATTTCGTAATTGAGGGCTTTGCATCGTAACATACATGCTTGCGCTTTATCTTCTGGTAAAGAACCATGTAACAAATACATCATTATTGGAGACATCCATGATGGATCTCATACTTCGACCATTGTCACTTGTCTGAGGGGAACTGATGGATTACTTAAAACCTCGATGCGAACTTCCTTTCCCAAATGTTTGAAACTAGTTGCTGTGAGTTCACTTAAAGCGTCAGCATATTTGTTTTCGCTTCGCTTGATGTGTGTGACTTTAAATTGTTGAAACTGTGCTATAGGAGCCTTGGCTTGCGCCAAGTACAAAGCCATGATATCTCCCTTTGCATCGTACGTTCCAATTACTTGCTCAGCAACTAGTAATGAATCAACATGGGCTTCTAAATTTGTTGCACCCATTTTGATAGCGAGGCGTAAGACTGCTAGGAAAGCTTCATATTCGGCCTCGTTGTTGGTGCTTTTAAAATCCAACCGAATTGCATATGTGAATTCTGCTCCCTCTAGACTCATTAATCGAAGACCTGCTCCAGCCCCATCACTGTTTGATGCGCCATCTGTAAACAATGTCCAGGCTCTATTGTCTATGACTGGGACTGGCTTTTGGATTGCTTGGCATTCTTCAAGTTTATCAGCAGGAATTTCAGCGATGAAATCTGCCAAAACTTGGCCTTTGATAACTGGTCTAGGTTTATAACAGATGTTATAACCTCCCAATTCTATTGCCCATTTCGCAAGTCGTCCAGAAACATCTGGTTTGGCCAGGACTTGGCCAATGTGAAAAAATGTTAAAACTGTAATAACATGTCCTGAAAAGTATCTTCGCAGCCTGCACGAAGCATGGACCAATGCTAAAACTAATTTCTCCATAATTGAATACCTTGTCTCTGGATCATTCAACATCTTGTTGATATAATAAATTGAGACTGGACCCCTTCGCGTTCTACCAACAAGACAGCACCTACTGCTACCTCAGATGCAGTAAGATATAAGACCATGGGTTCTTTTTCACGAGGAGCAGTAAGTGTGGGAAGTTGAACTAAACAATCTTTCATCTGCTGGAAAGCTTGATCAGCTTCAGAAGTCCATGCGAACTCTTTGCTCTTCGTACAATTGCGCAAGGTTCGAATAAATGGATAAGACTTTGCAGCATGATTGGCGAGGAAGCGGTTTAGCGCAGCTAACCTTCCAGCCAAATGTTGCATCTCTTTGATGTTAGTAGGAGAAGACATTTTTTGTATTGCCTCGACCTTCTCCGGATTAACTTTGAAACCGTCTTTGGTGACGATGAAACCCAAAAATTTGCCCTCCTCCATGTCGAAGGAGCATTTGCTTGGATTTAACTTTAGATTTACCTCTCACAGAGAATCAAAAGTTCATTGGATGTTGTCTAACATAGTGTCTTCTGAATTACTCATATTGACCAAATCATCAATGTAGACTTGCACAGTTTTCCCGATATCATCTCCAAAAATTGTATCCATCAATCTTTGATAAGTAGCTCCCGTATTGCGAAGACCCAAAGGCATCTTGGTATAACAAAAAATGCCTTTCTCCGTGCGAAAAGCGGTTTTATCTTCGTCCTCTTTTTTCATCAAGACTTGATGATAACCTTTATAACAATCTAGAAAACATTCCAACGAAAGGAAACTAATGAGTCAACCTTTTTGTCAATCTCAGGAAGAGAATAACAATCTTTTGGACACGCCTTCTTTAGATCTTTAAAATCTACGCACATCCGCCATCCTCCATTATGTTTCTTTACCATGACTGGGTTTGCCACCCAGGTCTGGTATTTGACTTCGTGCAGAATACCAGCATTTAATAACTCGGTGACTTGTTCGTTCATCGCCTCTGTCTTTTCTGACCCGAGGCTGCGCTTTTTCTGCAAAACTGGTTCTGCTGACAGAAATACATTCAGACAATGTTCCGCAACGTTGCGCGGGACACCGACCATGTCGGCTGGTGTCCAGGCGAAAATGTCTTTGTGGCGAAACAACAGTAGTTTAAGCTTTGCGCGAATTTCAATACTGACTGCAGGCCCTAATAAGATTGTTTGCTCAGGATACTTATTGTTGAGTGCCCACTTTTCTGGTTCGTTACTTGGCAATGTCTTGACAGCCTTCATAACTGGTTCTTCAATTGACATGATTTCTTTCCGCGCGTAAAGTATAGCTTTACCATTTGGTGTCGGAAGACCACAAGCAGCATGCAGAGCAGAAGTAATCATACTAAAATCACGTTGCGCGCGGCGTCCCAATAGCACATCGTGACGGGAATTTGCCGGCATCACCATGAAGTTAACGTTACTTGTTCGAGAACACCTCCCATCAGATAAAGTAATAGGAAAAAAGGATTTGTCCTAGAGGAAAGACAGCCTCATTGCAGAACCCAGTTAATGGAAAATCAACTGGTTCCAAGCGTGCCTTATCCTCAGGATCTAGCTGCTTGAAGCACTGCTCGTACATAATATCCATGGAACTACCCGGATCTATAAACATATAGTCTGTTTGGTAGTGCCCAAAGATACCAGTGATAACTACTGGCCGATCTTCTTGAGGACCTCCTGGAACGATAGGAAAAATGACTTGCTGTTCGCGCCAAGTGTTGTTTTGAAAATGTTGAAGGCTACGCTTGCGCGATGATCCACCTTGAATCATGGAAACGTGCTGTTTCATTTTCTTGTTGCTAGGCCCTTCGTTCTCACGCGTAATCTGTTTAATCTCTTTGTGCACATTCTGGAGTAGATGTGTAAGCTTCCCACTCTTTAATGCTTTTTCAATCTCCGTGCGCAGACTAATGCAGTTATCTGTTGTGTGGCCTGTGTCTCTATGATAGTCACAGAACAAATTTGGGTCTTGCCCTTTTTTGTTTTTCATTGGTTGCGGCTGTTTGAACTGATAATTCTAAGTGCTGAGAACCTCAGCCGGAGACTTCGTTAAGGGAGTCCACTGACGTTCCCTATTCTCTTGCTTAATCGCTTTTATAGCTGTTATCTTGTTGATTGTTGCTCGCGCATCAATTGGTGAATAAGGAGAATACGAATTCTGACTTGACTCTTTCCAATTTCTCTTATACTTGCGACTACCTCTACTCAGGTCTTGCGGACGGTTCTGAGGTAGAGGTGGCCTGTTAGAACTTAAATTGCGCTCAGTCTGGGCGTAGACCTTGGCTACCGCCATGATTTTATCCCAGTTTTTTGGAAGGCCAGTTGTACCGGAAAACACTTTAATCATTTCGTCACACCTTACCGCATACTTGAACTGCGCGCGTATAAGGTCTTCATGGACATCTCCAATCTCCAACGCCTCTTTATTGTAACACGCTATAAAATCTTCGAGGCTTTCATCGTCCCTCCGCCAGATGTTCATTACATCTGAGGAATCACGCACGTATCGCCGTTGCTGACTAAAGTGTGTAAGAAAATTTTCTTTTAAGTCATTCCAAGAGGAAAGTTTACCTGCCAGCAAATTATCAAACCAAAGGCGCGCAGCGCCGGTAAGGGTCTGTACAAATAGGTGACACCACATTGGCAATGTCCAGCACCCAAGTAACCCTGCACCGGTAAAAAGGCACATGTGATCATCAGGATCGGTCAAACCGTTAAACTTTCCAACATTGGATGGTAATTTCGCTCGCTCCAACGGAGGTAAACTTTGATTGTTCAGCTGCTTCGGTTGGGCGATACACCAAATTGTAATCATACTCAGCTTCTGGATTGTATACTGCACGTAATTTTGGCCTAGAACTAGCATGATCTGCAGATATTCGATTGAAAATACTTGCACTATCCCCTTCCCATAGGTTCTATCGAGCTCATCGTGTTGGGTGTCCCGTTTCTGCGAAGACCGCGGGCCCAAACGAGAGTGGACAGATGCGCGACGCTGAACGTTGTCTTCTTGCCTTCTATTACCAGAATGAACAGGATCATTCCTAGATTTAGAATACATTTTTATTCCATCTTCGGGCATGTACGAAGGGGAACGAGCATAACTTTGAGTATTATAACTCAAAACTCGAGGTGCCGGCAAAGCACGGACCTGAGGAGCGTTAACCGGAGCTTGAAAAGCTGGAGTTCCGGTTTGGGCACATAGCTGAGCATACATAGCGTTTAGAGTTGCTTGAGATTTGATTAACCACGATAATGGAGTCTCTCCAGGTGGTAAAATCGACGTAACATCAACCTGAGGAGCCGCCGGTGTTACAGGAATACTCGTATGATTAGGATCATACTGAGCATTAGCTTCGCTGGAAGAATCCTCAACTATTTGTCCGTGACCTGAGGTCCGACAACAACGCGTCGAATCCTTAATCGAGGACCTTGAAAAGATGATCCGTCAGCCATGATGCTGCAGATCTAAGTGAAACGAAACGAAAGACGAGAAAGAATTGAAATAGGTGGGCGCCAATAAAGAAACCCTAGATCAACTAGACCGGAATCTAAGTAGATCTATGGAATGGGCTCTGCATAAAAGGGTTAACCCTTCGTTTGGTTTCATGATAGATGATGAATAAAACAGTACTCCGGCTGAACCTGCAAAACAGAACACCATTAGCTCGCCACGGGGAGAAGGGGGGTTCTCTCCGTGACCACCCTCTGGCGTGAGAATAAGTACAGGTAGTCGGAAGTAAGTATTGTAAGAGAGAGAGTAATTAAGAGTGAATACCTTTCCTTGAACTCCAAGTTACTTATTTATAGCCGGTGTTTGGTGCCAAAAGGAGAGATTGTTAACTATAACGGAATCTTCTGCTATTCCGTTAATGTTGTTGGCAATCCGTTAGTGCGCACGGATCGTGAGTTCATCAACGGTTAGGGAGGTGCCACGTGCCAACATGAGATCACTACATCTTATAAATGTGAGCATGCCATCACCGTGATCTTCCTCAGCCGTCCAGATGCTGCTAGGTGGCAATTGGTTATAACCGAAAAGATGCTTGCACGATTTGGTGTTAATGGATTCTAGAAGGTTTCACAGCTGTTACCCATCTATTATTCGCCACGTGTACATTCTGTTACAACAGAATAGATTCCATTTGCTTCTGCACCAAGTCAAGGATTTTGCTAAGGAAAAGTTTCTCAGGATTTACTGTTTTCTTGCGCGAGAAGCGCAAGTTAGTTAACTGATCTTCTTTCTTCTCCTTGCTGCTTACCGCAACATTTGGTGGATACTTGCTTTGATATAAATATCCGTGCAAGGTTTGTGCATGAAGCATTATCCAACGAGAATGTTCAAGATTAACTTTGAACCTTGCGCGAGCCCACGCAAGGTAGTTAAATGAAGCACTATCAAACGAGAATGTTCAAGGTTAACCTTGAACCTTGCGCGATCCCGTGCAAGGTAGTTAAATGAAGCATTATCAAACGAGAATGTTCAAGCTTAACTTTGAACCTTGCTCGAGCCCATGCAAGGTAGTTAAATGAAGCATTTATCCAAAGAGAATGTTTAGGCTTTTAACTTTGAACCTTGCGCGAGCCCGCGCAAGGTAGTTATATGATCCTTTCCTCTCTTGGATATTTGGCGCAGAGTTCCTAATAAATCTTATTTTGGCAAAGAAGTCTGCACGCAGTTTTCTTAGAAGTTATTAATGGGTATGATTTCCTTGATTGGCGCAAGGTTTTTGGGACCATGCCCTTCAGTAAGATTAGCAATTTCTTTTTCATTAAGTAAGAGCAACATTCTGGTTTCTACCTCATTCTGTTCACTCCGTGTAACAACTCTCCAAAACACCCCAAATCGGACCGTAAACGACGAACCAGACACGCACCTTGAGACCCGATGCAAAAAACGAAGAAGTTCCACCAGGGCATCCCAGGCGAAACGCGCCAGGATCCCTGGCATCTCCCGCGACGCGCGGGAGACGTCCAGATGACGTGGCTCTGTTTTGCGACATCTGGCGAGGCTATGCATGCACGTAACCTACCTAGCCCTATAGGGTTACTGTCGTGCCACGCGAGAGGGGACCAGGAACCCCGCGCGACGCGCGGGAAAGGTCAAACTAGGCTATATAAGGGCAGGCCTGGGACTGAGTTCTTTGCTCATTTGCGATCGATTTTCTCTGATCGTATACTCTCGTATCTCCGTTTCTCTTAACAACACCCCCTAAACCCCCAAATTTGCGAAGCGCTACCCGTTGTAAGTATCTTAACCCCCGATCACTAATTCGTTACCCTACCCGATTGATTTAGGACCCACCGACGCATGTCGAGGCTCTGCCTGACTAAGTTCGTTGGGGTTCTGTCTCGTGTTGTATGGGCATCCTACCTGATTGATTTAGGACCCACCGACGCATGTCGAGGCTCTGCCTGACTAAGTTCGTTGGGGTTCTGTCTCGTGTTGTATGGCTAAAGTGACTTGGGTTAATTTACTAACACATGTGCATTGTGTGTTTTAAATAGAATTTCCAGGAAGTAATCAGGAATTGTTACAAGGAAGCCTGTAGGAATACCTAAGTTTTCAAGGCGAGTACATTCTCTTCTTGTAGATCTTTTTGTGAGTCAAAATGTGTTACCAAAAACCTCAAATGTTTTAATTATGCTTAACAGTAATTGAGTATATCTATTCTACCATTACTGCCGGTATGTTGGGGTTTTGTATACATTGCTAGTCCACAGTCACGGGAATGTGTCAGGAACTGTTACTGTTGGGTGACAAGGCCCAAAGTAGTATGACCCATAAGTCAGGATTGACAGTACTGATTGAGTAATTGCGTAGATATAAACATTGTAAATGCGGATGCTCTTAATAACTGTAAAGTATAATCACTTGTTTTGTTAAAAACTGAGATGGATTCGCGAGTATTTCTTGCTGATAAAATGTTTTAAAACGCGTTTCAGGTAACTTAATGTGAAGCTAATAGAAGCCAGCTGGAAGGCACTGAAGGCTTAGAAAAGTGGCTATAAAAGTTACCTAAATAAAAAGGAGTTTATGTTTTCCATAAATTAGGGTTTGTCCCTACAAATATGTTGTAATGGAAACTTGGGTTCTACCCCATCTGTTTAATATAAAATTTTGGTGTTTTGAAACGCTGATATTTATTTCCTAACTACGATCCTGATGTTTTAATTCCGCTGCCAAATTAACAAACACCGGTACCACTTGACTAGTTCGCGGCTCCCGCTTTCGGGGTGGGGTCGGGGGATGTGACACTCCGCTCTCTGTGTGAGCGAGCTTCTTCAGCAGCAAATACAGTGTCAGCTTTCTCTTGCTTGAGTTTTTCAATTTCATTGCGCAAAGAAAATTTTTCATTATTGTCTCTTTCACAAGCTTTCAATCCCCGTATGCGATCGTCGGCATACTGCGCTGCTGTTGCTTCAGCTTTTTTCTTCCATCCCAAGGCGGACCACTCCTCCGTTTTCTTCTCCTCTTCAAACCTACACCTCTACGCCTCTAAATCAACCTTCATCCTCCCCAACTTCTCACTTTCGGCCCCAATTTTGAACTTTTTTTACTCAAACTCATCCCACTCCTTGTTCATACTGCGCCACTCGCGCACAATCCTGTGAGTCACAGAAGAGGCTTGCGCCGTCTCTAACAAATAAGCATGGTAGGTTTGTTCATGAGATTGATCTTTTTGACGTTTCACCTCCGCCGGTGGGTAGATGCCCTTGTACCATTCCTTGCAAGCTTGCAGGTCAGTAAAGGTATCGCTCTGCTTTAGCTTCCACACTGGCTCATGAAGGGTGGAGGCTCGCTTGGTTGAATCGGAGCGACAATAGTAATCCCCAAGCGTCTCCTCAGGATGAATGGGTGATTCTTCGGTTGAGTCATCAAAAAATGATTTAATGTGTGGCGCGACAGAGGACGAACCAATATTCTTTGCTTGATTATCGGCGGTTTTTTCCAAGTGAGGTGAAGGCATCTTTGGATCCTCAACAGGTTGCTTTTCAAAATTGGAAGGGGCAGTATCTTTTACCTGCTCGCCAGCAGGATCTTCAACAAATGATTTTATATGCTCTTCTTCCGGAACAGTTTTCTCTGGCATGTCAGGCATGATGGGGTCTGAACCAGAATGAGTCGCGCTTGGGTCCACATCATCACCCCTCTTCTCAACGCCTTCACCTTCAGGTTGGCGTGCTGTTGGCAATGACGATGATGTGGTCTGCGCCACCTTCACCGTTTTTTCTGCATATAACAAGCACCGATGAAAAAGGGAATTCGGTATATAAAGGACAGGTTAAGTATCCTTACCAGGAGAAAAATTTTCTGCAAGCGCATCCAGGTTGCTTTTCTTCCCTATACGGGTCCCAGCGACCTTTTTGGGTGGTTGCGCTGGTTTCTCGGGCTCACAGCCTTTCTTTTCTTGGGTTCTCTAATCAAAGGTTCTGGGCTGGATTCTAAATCAATGGGATCGTCAGGATTGGCTGCTGGTATGTCTGTGCTACTAATGGGCTCCGCCTTAGGTATCCTCAAACTTACAGGCGCAAGACCTTCTAGGGAGTCAGACACGACCACATAGTCACACCAAGTGTCAGATACAAAGTGTTTACCTTTCTTGGTAACCTTTTTTATAACCTCAGGTTTCTCAGATTGGGGACAGTTGGAGCAGGTTTCTTCTTCTTCGAATCTGGGCCTACGCCCAAGTTTGTTAAAACAACTACTTGATCAAAATCAACAAACATAAGCGCGCCATAAGTTATATTGCAATATTACTCAAAACCTAACATTAATAGTAATATTGCAATATTAACTCCGACTCGATATCAAAAATACTTACCAGTGGTAGATGAGGGTTGCGTTTGGAGATCTTCTTTATTGGGAAGCTCAAAATTCCCTAAGATCTGCTCAAACCAAGGGGCCTCATCTTCAGCAGTAGGCACCACTCCCATCTTCCCTGCCTTCCTTTTAAACACCACCAAGTGCAAAGGCGTAACTATATCAAACCAGCATAATGCAAATGAGGAGCAGGGCACATATAGTATTCACAGGGAGATACGCAAGTAACTTACCAAATCCATATTCCATATATATCGGCTTCTCGCGACGGTCAGATTTCCATAAGATACTCATCCCTGCATCGGTCAAAGCTCTTTCCGGCAAAATAATGTTGGGCACATCCTTCAGATCCTGATAGCACACTTCGTTGCTCGGGATCGCCATGGTCTCTAACTCAGTGTCTTCCCCCACACGGAACGTCATTTGTGTTGGAATCACAATAGACTTAATATAGAAAAATTTCTGTTTCCAGTCATAATAAGATTTGGGAGGCACAAGTAACAGTCTTTTTGCTTGAAGACGTTGTTGGAAGGAGTAGAAACCCAGAGAACAATGTAACTGATAAAAAACCCTAAATTTTTCAACAGTAGGGATGAGGTTCATCGACCTAAGCACAAACTCGAAGTGCCTGATTCGCACCATCCCCATGGGATTCAACTGAGAAATATGAAACTTGTAGAAATCCAAAATCCCTAACATGAAATGTGTCACTGGAAGACGAAAATTTCCCTCGGCAAAGTAATCATAGAACAGAGTAATGTAGCAAGCCGGAGCATTTGTTGCTATATCAGTCTCTTCAGGGTATCTAGCATCCCAAGATCTGGCAAATAAGAAATTCAAAACGATTCTGTTGAAATCTTCTCATTTCCATTTTAATGTCGGCAAGGTGGATGTCGTCGGCATATCTTCTTGTTCGACTGGTGTTGAACTCTCAGGCATGTACAAATCTTATGAATAGAGAATATATGTTCACAAAGGAAGGAAGTTGCACGAAAAAAGATGGAGAAAGAAGACATGTTTTGAAAGCACAAAGAAGATAAGGCACAATTGGGGTAAATATATATAGGCATCGCAATAAATGCCTGCAACAAATGTGCAGAAACTTCAGGGTTTTCACCAAATCCTAGGCGACAGAAGGGCGAGTGGTGAACAGTAACCGTCCCACGCGCGCGTGCAGGCGACGAAAGGCCGTCAAGCAATTAATGATGTACAAATAGTACTGTTGACAGCTGTTATACAGTACATCAAACGTCACTTCGTCACATGCTTTTCACCAGACCCTAACACAAGGACAAGCTTTTCAAATTTCAAAATTGTCTTTCCTTAGCCAAAAGTTTCACTTCATGAAACTTTTCCTTTCCTTCAGCGCAACGAAAGCATTTACAAGAATACAACAAATACTACATTTTTTTATTTTAGTCTAGTGCTCCACCTACTTGCTACTTGCGCATAAGAGCAACACTGGACTGGGGGGAACTTGAAGGGGTATGGTCCCAAATCCTTGCGCCAAGCAAGAGACAATCCCCATTTTCTATCACCTAAAAAGGGAAAGAATCATTTAACTACCTTGCGCGGGCTCACGCAAGGAAAATAGTTAACCTTCAATGATTTTTCTGAGTAATCATACTGCTCTCAAAAAACCTTGCGCAGATTACAATACCACAGAAGGGCATTATAAATCTCTACGCCGACCATCTAAGGAGGAAAAAGATGATTTAACTACCTTGCGCAGACTCGCACAAGGAAACAGTTAACCTTGAATATTTTCCTTGGCTAGATGGCATCTGTGCACGAGATAAAGCTCAGAAACAAAAAGAATCTTTTCTGTTATAACAGAAAATACACGTGGCAAACAGTAAGAGGATTGCAGCCGTATATCTTCTAGAAGCTATTAATGCACAATCGTGCAGAGGTACAAACAGTTACAACAGAATTACACGTGGCGTAATCTAGCACATTCTCGAGAGTCACGATGATGGCATGATTTTTGTAAAGGGCACAGGGTCATCAATGCCAGCCACGTGGCAATTCCCCAACCGATGATCTTACCACAATCCGTGTGACTTGAAGAACAAGTTGATAAATTAATGGTGGATCCTAACACCGTAAAATCTTTCTCTCTCTAATTTTGGCGCCTAAATCCGGCTATAAATAAGTATCTTGGAGACAAGGAAAAGGCATTCACTCTCACTTACTCTCTATTACTTCACTTAAAGTATTTCCAACTATCGATACGTATTCTCACGCCGGAGGGTGGTCACGGAGAGAACCCCCTTCTCCCCGTGACGAGGCTGACGGCGTTCTGTTTTGCAGGTATCGTTGGAAATCTGGTTGTGACCATCATCATCAAACAAAACGAAGGATTAACCCTTTTTATGCAGAGGCTAAACCCTAGATCCGACTTGATTCCGATCAGTTAGATCTATTGTTTCTTCAAACATGAATTGAAATTAATTTATATTGTCGCAATTTAGTCGTTGTGGAATCTCTTGAGCAATCTCATCGCTTAGTGTCGCATCCAGATGTTTCCGCAATCGGTTGGGGTGTGACAAGTGCACTAGTTAACTTTTCCTTAAGTGTTTGAAAGCACTATCCTGATCACTTCCCCAAATAAATTTCTCATCCTTGCGGGTTAATTTAGTCAATGGTGGTGCGATTTTGGAGAAGTCTTGAATAAATCTCCTATAATAACCCGCAAGTCCTAAGAAGCTTATAATCTCCGATGGATTCTTCGTAGGCTCCCAATTTGACATCGCTTCTATTTTGGATGGGTCTACTAAAACCCATCAGCACCTATGATGTGTCCTGGAATTGCACCTCTTGAAGCCAAAAGGCACATTTTAAGAATTTAGCGTAAAGTTTTTCTCTCTTAAGCGTTTCTAGCACTTCTTGTAAATGACGATTATAATCCGCTTCATTTTTCGAGTGTACCAGAATATCATCGATGAATACTATCACCGACTTGTCCAACACTGGCTTGCAGACCCAATTCATGAGATCCATGAATGCCGCAGGTGCATTTGTTAGCCCAAAGAACATTACGAGGAACTCGTAGTGTCCATACCGTGTACGAAAAGTCGTCTTCGGTATATCTTCCTCTTTACTCTCAACTGATGATATCCCAACCTTAAAACGATTTTTGAAATCCAACTTGCACCTTGTAGTTGGTCGAATAGGTCGTCTATCCTCAGAAGCGGGTATCGATTCTTTACTGTAAGTTTATTTAACTCTCGGTAATCGATACACATATGCAGGTTTCTGTCTTTCTTCTTTACAAATAATACCGGCGCTCCCCAAGGGGAGACACTTGGTCGAATGAATCCCTTATCAAGTAATTCCTGCAACTGAGACATCAATTCTTGGAGCTCCGACGGTGCTAACCTGTACGGTGTTTTGGCCACCGGTTTCGCACCTGGAGTTAGTTCGATTCCGAACTCTACCTCACGTTAAGGTGGTATCCTCGGTAAATCTTTCGGGAAAACATCTTTAAAATCTCAGGACGACTGGTACGTCTTCAATTTCAGGTAAGTCTTTTTCCGCATCACGGGCATAGGTTAAATAAGCCTTACACCAATGTTGAATGAGTTTACAGGCTTGCATCAACGAGCATAGTATAGGGTTGCAACTCTTTTCCCCATAAATAGTAACATGCCTTCCATTCGGGGATGTTAGTTGTATCTCCTTACGGAAACATATTACTTTAGCATGGTGACGAGACAACCAATCCATCCCAATCACCACTTGGAATTCTCCCATTGACATGGGTATTAGATCCACTAGATAATCTTCTCCATCCACGTTCAATTTGCAATTTTGACATATATCATAGACAATAAAATTTTATTATTACCTATTTCTACTTACATAGGGATAGGCAATTTCGTTAAAGTAAATGAAGGCTGTTGAATAAATCTATGTGAAACAAAAGATTTATTTGCACCCGTATCAAATAAAATGCGCGCAAGAATGTAATTTACAGTAAATGTACCTGAAACCACGTGTTCAATTTTTGCCTCCGCTGCAGTTATGTGGAAGGATCTCGCTTTTGACTTTTAGACTTCAGCCTCTGTGTCGGGCATCTCTTTCTTTGCTACCAACTCCAGGCACTCAGATTTCTTGTAACCCATTTGGAAACATTTGTAGCATACCAACACCTTGCCTGCGCAAATTGTAGCCACATGTCCCGTCTTCCAACATATCACGCATGACCTGTTTTTGAAATAACACTCGCCCTTTTGAGGACGGCCACAACTCTTACAGTTAGGTGATCCTCCTTTTGCATTCGCCTTCTTTGGGGGCTCGACTGTCTTTGACTTCTTTGTGGGGCTTAGGTTTGGGTCCATGATGTGCGTGAATTAAATATGTTTTAAATTGAATTTTTCTTCACACAAATTTAGTTTTAAAAATGGTTTTTCACCTAAGAACTAACTACACACACAAAAGGGCAAGTGTACCCATCGGGAGGTAATATAGTTTTTTCGGCAAGAACCGGATATCAATCCGTGGACACGGTGTCTCGATACTAAACTTTTGTTACTTTAAAGCCTGTTCAATTGACGAGTGGGTTTTGTTTCTAATCTATCATGCAAAAGATAACAACTACAACTAAGCTAAGGAATAACAATATCCAAAAAGGGGTTGCCTAAACTATGTATCCACAAACAAACATGCAATAACTAAAGGAAGAAACTAATGGTGATGCAAGATCCAAATTCAACTAAGTCCCCAATCAAGGCTTCCTAGCTTATAATCTTTAGGAAAACTAAAATGAAATAACATTCTAATCACCTAAAAATTATTAATTTTGAGCTCACTTGCTAAATTAATGTTAATCTTTAAACAATAGCTATTTGTTTATTAAAACACCTAACTCTACAAACTAGGAAAAATTACTATGAACAACATAACAATCACCATAACTTGCTTTCAAGTAAGTAACACTTTCATCATGTTCTTGATATGAACCACAAGCATGGTCATGCTAGATAACAATCTTGGCCTAAATCATCATTCTAACACATACACAAACTATAGAATCCATATAAACATTCTTTTGATTTTTCTAAATCTAAATGCAAGAATTCCTACACATGTTCAAATCATCATTCAAGTCATATTAACAATTACCATTCCTAGTTTCATGTTATGAATCATGCTAGCAAGTTATCAAGATTCAATAATCATAATCTTTACATGGGCTTTCCAACACATCATGTGAATACTTATGACCAAACATTCAAGAACAAGAACTTTAAACAAGCATAAGAACTCCAAGAACAAGATTCAAGCATTACTATGAAGATTAACAAAAACAATCACCACATCTACTTCCATAATTATCACATGTTGATAAGCTTCGACAGAGTCTAAGAACCATAAATGTTTAGCCCATAAGGCTCATAGTGACCAAGTCAAACATAAGAAAGCAATAATTGTTCATATGTAATAAGTAGCTAACCAAGATTAAAGACAAGTAAATGGTAATTTGAGTAGATCTTCAAGTTAATTAATCCTCTTCAAGGCTTCCTCTTGGCTCCAACAAGCTTCCAAGGTCAGATTCTTGAGAGAATGCTTCACCAAAATGCTCTAACTCCCTTACAAATGAGCTTACAACTTGTATTTATGTTTCTGGGAGTTTGGCACGACCATGCCAACTTTTGGCACGATTGTGCTTGGTAAGTGTCAGTGGGCTTTTTCGAGTGTTGACTTGTTTTCTAGCCATTTTGGGAAAAATCCGGCTCAAACGTTCCCGAGGTGGCACGACCATGCCAACCTTTGGCACAGTCGTGCTTCCCAATGAAATATTCGACGATGACCGAAATGATCCCGGAAACAATCTGATCTGTGACTGACTTGGATGCGCACGGTCGTGCTTGGGGGCTGGCACGGTCGTGCCAGTCTTCAAATCTTCCTGGATTGCATTGAAATGACAGTGCTCGATGAGGGTGCCGTTCATGGTTGGCCTGGCACGGTCGTGCCATATCTGGCAGTTTGCTGGAAATGTCCGTTTTTGCTCATTTTTGCTCCCAAAGCCTTCGTTTCAACACCGGGCCGAAGCCCGGACCTGTATTTTCACAAACAACTCAAATGAGTACCAAAATTAATGAAAATACAACAAGTTCTCGCGTAAACGGGGCATATTTGATGTTTTAAAGATGTATAAATTATTATACATCAAACATCCCCACACTTGAACTTTGCTTGTCCTCAAGCAAACTAAAACAAACAAAAACTCTCTAAATGGCAATCTTCTCAACTAGCATTTTATAAGCACAAACAATTAACTCGGGCTATAACAATTAAGGACTACTCGACATGAGGACGTAACCAAAAAGTATATAAAGTATGTTTGTGAGCAATGGTCCATCTTGGAAATCCCTACAAGCCTACCTCTCGTCCTCACAATGTTCACACACACTCGGCTAATATATAGGTGCATATACGATTTATGGAGTATGTGTAGAACATTCGATGCCAAGACGATGACTATGCGATATCATAAGCTTGTGGAAGGATCAAATCTAATCACTCGACAAAAACATAACATGAATCATGAGGTCTTGTTTTGGTTGTAACTCGGCTAGGGTTAAGGGTACGGAAATGGATTTTGAAAGTGGCTAAAACGGTTGTAACCCGGTTGTTCGATTAACTTGAAACAAAAGAAAACTAACACTATATAACTCAATAATAACTAACCGAGAGCTATCCAACAAATTTAGCTTTTCCATTCCAAAATGGCTCTAATGAAGCCAATTGGTAAGGTTTTTTCAAACTATAATCATTTTCCTCGTGTTTTTTTAACACATGCTTGAGAGGGAAACTAAGTACGTCTACTTAGATAAAAACTCTACCTCATGATGTTGCAACTATAAACTAAAATACTATACAAAAGTAACAAGTTAATCATTAACTAAACCGGGCTTCCAACCAAAACTGGGTTAAAATATAAAAGGCTAATTTGGCTAAGTGGTTAGTATTTAGTGGTTTAAAAGAAATGAAAGGGAAAGGCTCAAATTGGTTTAACTAAGGGAATGATTTGGGTGAGGGAATACATAAAAATTGGTTAAAAATAAAAGGTTTCCTAGAGCCTCAATCATTTTCATGCTATATGCTTGCTTTGTGGCCTCGAAATGTATACCTAACACAAGTTCTAAATCGCAAAAGTCATCCGGCTCACTCAATCTTTGCCCGCAAAAACATGAGCAAAAATAATCTAAAGCTACAAAGGCTCAAAAATAACTCACGGAAACGGGCGTATTGGGTAAATATGTAAGGCAAACAAGTAGGTCAGTCGCTTGATTTCTCATGCTCAAGTTTATACAAAAAATTGTTACTTAGTGGTAGTCCTCACCACGAGCGAACCCTTTTTGCGTTTACCCTTGTATATTTGTCAAAAAAAATTTAGTGCTTTTCTAAAACTTATGTTGGTTTGATTATTATGCCACAAAAATTATTCAAGAGAGCTTTGTATTAATATTATTATAATTTTTTTAGAACAACAAAGCTCAAGCGCTAAACCACCTCCCACACTTGAATTGTACATCGCCCTCGATGTACAACAAAAACAAATATATGCAGTCATATGTAATGAAAAATGGAGGAAATAGGAACACGAAAACTTCCCTGAAACGAAACTGCTGAAAATGGAGCTCAATGAAGAAATAAGGAGCATCTACCACGAATCGCCAAGCTATCCAACAAATCAGCATCTCAACAAGCAACCACTATGCACTAGCAAAACAAGATCAAACACACAAAAATTACCCAACCCCATTTTCCCTTGCCTTTATTTATTCAACCCATTAAAACTAAGGAAGGAAAGTAAAGTTCACGACGGAGGGGTGTACGGACAATGCAAAATGCACCCCCTCAAACACAAAATAGTAAAGGTACAAAATGGGAGACGGGACTAGAACCTGCCACCGGACCCGGAGGGACCGGCGTCGTCTCGTCTATCAAATCTGGATCTTCTCGAAAATTGCGGAGGCGGCTGTGTGTACGGAGCATTCATTGAGTTTGCGATGTGCTGCTCGTACTGAAGAGCCAATCGAAACTACGATGGCTCTGCTCGTACATGTCCTCTAGAAAGTTCCTGTGCCTCATCTGCTCTGTGCGAAGAAGATCCACATTGCGTCTCACCAACTGCTGCTCTAAGGCAAGACCATTCATCCTCCGCCATAGGTCAACCGTGGACGGCTCGTAAGGACCGTAGGCACCGTACTCAAAACCACCACCACTATATTCATTAGCACGTTTTCCCAAGGTGGCACGACCATGCTAACCTTTGGCACTGTCGTGCTTCCCAATGAAATATTCGACGATGACCGAAATGATCCCGGAAACAATCTGATCTGTGACTGACTTGGATGCGCACGGTCGTGCTTGGGGGCTGGCACGGTCGTGCCAGTCTTCAAATCTTCCTGGATTGCGCTGAAATGATAGTGCTCGATGCGGGTGCCGTTCATGGTTGGCCTGGCACGGTCGTGCCATATCTGGCAGTTTGCTGGAAATGTCCGTTTTTGCTCATTTTTGCTCCAAAAGCCTTCGATTCAACACCGGGCCGAAGCCCGGACCTGTATATTCACAAACAATTCAAATGATTACCCAAATCAATGAAAATACAACAAGTTCTCGCATAAATGGGGCATATTTGACGTTTTAAAGATGTATAAATTCTTATACATCAGTTCAACCCCCTTCTTTCGCCTCTCTCAACTTGTTTCTTTAGCTCGATTTCACGTTCTCTATCCGCATTGATAATCTCCGTGAGATTCTTGTAGTTCGAGGGAGTCATAAACTCCCTATATTCCGCACTTAACACATTGTGATAGTGATATACCTTTTGTTCTTCGTTTTAACCAATTCATCGCTAAATTTCAACTTGTCAACAAATATCCTTGTGATCTTGTCGATTGATTCACCCTTTTGCCTTAGGTGCATAAAATCCTCCTTTATCTTGTTGATCACAGCCCTAGGACAGTGATGTTTGAGGAAAGGTTCTTTAAATTCTTCCCATGACATGGCTCGAATAGCCTCCACCCCAAGCTCTTTCTTGAGATTATCCACAAATCCTTAGCTTGGCGTCTTAGTTGGCCCGTTCCGTATATCACGAAGTCACTCGGATCACAGTGAGTTCGTTCAAATACACCTTCAATATCGCTTATCCACATTTGGCAAGTGATTGGATCTACTTCGCCATTGAAGGTTGGGGCTTTACATGCTACAAACTAATTGTACGAGCAACCCTTCTTTTCCTTGGTCTTATCTCTTTCATTGATAAGATCCCCTTTTAGTTCGTTTATTCTTTCTTCAACATTCTTGAGTATCACGGTTTGTAGCCTTTCCATGAATCCCGGTAGGCTAGCTTCAAGAGCATTTCTGACTTCTTCGGGAATCTTTTCTTTTATTTGTTCGGTAATTAACGGTACTGTGTCATCACCGTTTCCCCCTACATCGTTTATCTGAAATGTTTATAATAATTTAGTAAACATTTCAATTCATTATTCTCATATTACAGTATGAGAATTTATCTTCAATATTTGTTTCTACACTCGGTGTATCTTTCTTCTTCGATTTGGCCAAGCATATTACTTGTCTAAACCGTTTGTGCTTAGTGCATTTTCCGGGTTCGAGTGTATTAATACACTCCTCCCATGAACATTAAATTATCTCCTTTTTCTAGTGTTTTAATTGAAACTCATTCCATAGTTAATTCTTACCGGATGTCTTGATCAAGCCTTCGAACCGAACACATATAACTTTTAACCTTAAGCTCTGATTACCAATATGTAAGACCCATATTGTTTTATCTTTATAATCGTACCTAAGTTAAAAGATAATACATTGATATAAGATATTTCTATCCATAAACATCCAAAAGTTTAAGTTAATTAAAACTTCGATAGTGTTTTAAAACATTACTACATACTAATTTCGTTAAGTATTTACAAAAGGTTAAACATAACACGGAAGCTTGATCATTTAATTGTGTTCGGTCCCTGATACGCTTGATCTGCATCCGTCTAATCTTTTCCATTACCTATACGTCAAAGACCATTCTAAACATTAGTAAAACAATGTTGGAACGTAAATTAACGAACCTAGTTACTCAAACAAAACAATTTTTTTTTTTAGAATTCCAACCGTAAGCTACGTTAAACCCATTCAAACAACCATTTTAAAGAATTTCACCCATCAGTAGGAATGTTCATTCATCAGCACGAATGTTCACTCATCAGCAGTAATGTTCATTCATGAGCAGTAATGTTCATTTATCAGCAAGAATGTTCACTCAAGAGTTAAACTTCCATATCTTTTTCTATATTTACCCGTTTAACCTGAAGTTTGTTTCTACGTGATCGTAAATTGATTTTCCCACATTTTAGATTCAAAATCCGTCATTGGAAACAATAAGTTTTTACACTTTATGCTTACGGATCAAAATCATTTCATGTACTTATTTTGACCCGTTATCTAATTTAACTATGTTACCTACATTTTTATGACAAGGATCATTCCTTACGGATTATAACCCTCTTCCAAGTTTACTAGACTTACATTTACGCTTCCGTTACCCAGCTTGCTTTTTTTACTTTATTTTGACCCGTTTGGTTATTTTTAACCAAACAAGAAGCTTACTTTCTTTTTAACCAAACAAGAAGCTTACTTTCACTCATATCATAAATTTACAATTCATAACCAGCGTTTCCGTTACCCGGTTAACGCATTCATATCCTTATGGTTGTTCATGTGAATTCCATCACTTATGAAAACCGATGAACCTAAGATTTTTCGCTTTTTAATACTTTCGACTCATTCATATGAAATCTTTCACATAAGAATGAATCAAATTTCACAAGAATTACTTCTACAAGCAACATAAATCAAACGCAAGTTTATTAATGAAATTCTACGAAGCATAAAACCACGTACCTTAGAGCTTTTCCTTCAACCTTGCGTTCGCTCCGGCTTAACTCCCGAAGTTTCACCCGAATTGCCTATAATGTGCAACCCGATTATTGTCAATACCTCATTGTCTATACTCATGGCATGTATACTTGCCAAGGTTTCAATCATAAGTTCATATCCACATTATTTGATTACTTATTAGAATGGATATCTCTTTTAAGCGTTTTATCGAACACCTTGTGTGCAAAACTTATAATTAGTTGCGTTGCTCAAGTTATGTAATTCTCGAACCATGTAATTCCTACTAAGCAATAGTCGTATTCGCTAAAAACGCTTTTATCTCAAATTTCTGTTTATTAAGAGTTCATACACTCAACAATAACTTCCTAAATTTCATGAGTTCAATCTATTTATCAAAACCCACTTATTCAAATATACACATAACATCACAACACTTGTTCTTGTTCAATTATGTATAATTTCAGCCAAGTTTAAGGTTCTTGGTTCATATATCACCTTCTCTAAGCCATATTGACATCAATTTTACCAAGAACTCAATTTCCCAAGTTCTCAACATAACATTCATCATTCAAAACGAAATTTTGTTACATACCTTATGTTAATCTTGCACTACAAAAAAAAAGTCCATTTATTGGCACACACTTCTAGTGGCATTTAGCTTTTTGCCACTTATTTAAGTTTTACTGGAACACATCATGTGCTTTGTGAATCTACTGTAGCTTCTGATCCATCTACCTATACGAAAAATCATCACCAAACATGTAATCTTTAAAGAAACTGTTATGAGCCCTATAGTTGCGGTGGTTGATTTCTTTCACCACAAGGAAATTTGATCTAGGAATATTTACCTGAAAAATCCGCATCTCTGTTTATCTCACTTCTCACTGAACTCAAATTTAGCATCCATTCCTCCATCAAATATCCGAATTTAGTTATCTAGGCTACAGGCCTTAAAGATATTGTTAGGGTTTAATTTTGGGCACAACTTGCATCAGTTCATTGGTATGGGCGTTATTATGGAAGTGTCACTGGCATTTGTTCTTGCTTTTTGATACAATATCCAACTATAACTTTAGAAGCATATTAAGGCTAGCTTTCTATTAAAATAAGGTAGCTGGTAATTAGTAATTTTGTTTCAGTAAATATATCAATTAAACATCACATATTCACCAATTTTCTTGATCTGAATCTTCATTTTTTTATAGGACAGTCAATTATAATGTTAGTTAGTTGATGATAATATGTTTTGTTATCCTTTTAGAGAAAGCGAGGGTTCATTCCAGTATGGCAATTACTTCAGGAAGTTGATGATCTGCGGGCTGTGATTCAATATTTGGAACATCAAAAACCTTCGTGTTGCATTTTTGGGCGCAGTAAAGGTCTAAAATCATAACTTTGCACTTCCTAGTTGCTAATTAACATTTGAGTTTGTAGGATCTGCTATAAAGTTCGATATCTCATATCTCTATTAGAACTTTACTGAATTAGTTTGGACTTGCATTGGGAAAATGTTAAGTTTTGGTTAATAAAATTTATCTTTTTTTAGAGATGATCAGATCAAACTTTTGATAATACATATTTAAATTACTGATATGTTGATCAGAGGGGCTTTTGCAGGCGGGAATGTGGTGCTTTTGTTTTGTATGCTTCGAGGTTTAATGATGTTCACAACGTGGTCAACATTTCTAGGCGGTTTGATCTGAAAAGAGGCATTGAGGGCCGATTGGGTAAAGATTACTTGCAGAGGATTAAAAAATATGGATTCATTGATGTTGCCAATAGAAAGGGTAAGCTTCATGGTCCATTTTTTTAAATGTTCTACTGATAAGTAATTAAGTGCGTTATTGTGTTTTACAAAAATCCATAGCATGAATATAGTAATCTACTGATCCAGAACTTTTAATGAAACCACTGGAGGTTGTATGCATTAAATTTCGGGACGAATTGACATCTCTAATCTTGTGCTTATCGTGGATCTCACCTGAAGTTGTAACCATTTTTAGGGAACACAGAGCTGATCATGGACACTTCTGCCATCAGAATGAGCTAGCTTCAATTGTGCATGGTTTTGTCAAAAACAGTTCTAGTCATGATAGTGCGCCAACAGCAAACAAGTCTGTATGTTCATGCTGATGACTTTTTTTTTCTTTCCTATACTTGATGTATAAATGAGATGTTTTAGCTCCAAACCTTATAATCAGTTTAACACTCTGTATTTATCTCTATCCATATATAGTTTGGCAATTATGGTTATTGATATTATGATAATCTTGTTTTCCAAATAAAATTATTTAGGAGGTTTTAAACATTAAATTCACTTATGGAAATTTTCAACTCTTTAATCGACTTACGGTTTTTGTTTTTAACTAAAATTTTAATCTCTCATTTAACACACCAGGGATAAATATAATACCACTGAAGAAATGAGTATTACTTGTTGGGAATTACCAAGCATATCCGTGCGTGAAGGAACGACTGGAGATATTAACTTGGTTAACAAGTTAATTGAACATATATTAATTAATTAGTGGATTATTAACTAAGGTTCCTATACGTGTTAGGTTAGTAAGTGTGTTTAGATAAATATAATTTAATTAATTAATAGGTTTTCTAGTTATAGTCTATCATGTCTAGATTAGCTATGTATACCAATCAAATTGGTGGGGAAAATTGTAACTTGGAGTTTTTGAGTTACATTTCTCCATAATAAAGATTCATGAGTATTTAACCTTGAAGAATTGTATTCCGATTACAAAATTACGTACCAATTAATCCCTTTATTACTTACAGTCTTTTGCGACATAATATATCGTTGGCAAATTTTGCAATGAAATATTCAATTGCCAAATTAGCACAATCTGTATCATGGTCCAATATAATACTATGAAAGGCCATGCTATATAGTTTTCACACAGTGACACATGTAGGAAAGGGGACTATTGTAATTTAGCACAATTGGTATTATAGTCCAGTGACCTGAACCGGTAAAACAAATCTCAGACATCCAATACGGAAACATGGTAACACCTGTAACAAAATTTCTGCATCTACCACTAGACACATATGAAATATGATTACAAGTTGTTCTTTAAGATCACCCAAATGATGCCCTAAACATAGATAACTCTCGAGTGATGTTTCTCATTGTCGGTCGATACTTTGGATCTGGGAGAATGCACGCTAGTGCTACATTATAAGCACGCATAATTTTCTTTTCAATCAACCTATTTGTTGGATATGGGAGTCGTTTGTCCAATATATTTTCCAACTTCGCATCATGACCAGTCAAATAGTTTAGGGATGAAATGAGTTATCCAGGATGCTTCCCTCCAATTGTCTCAAGTGCTACTACCCCAAAGCTATGCACATCACATTTTTCAGTCACAATCATGTTATAAGCAAGTTCTGCATGATCATATATACCAAAGGATCGTTAGCAAAATTTTGACTTCTGATACACATAAAAGAAATGTGAAGGTTACCTGGAGCAATGTATCCCAAAGTTCCTACATTCACCGTTTGGTTGGAAAAATCTGGGTCGAGCAATCTGGCTGCCCCAAAGTCAGCAACAAATCCTTCTAGTTCTGAGTTCAAGAGAACGTTGTTGGTTGATATGTCTCTATGAACAATAGGAGGGCTGCAATCATGATGCATGTATGCCAAAGCATGGGCCACATCTTTGATAATATTCACTTTCTTGAGCCAGTCCACTTGAACAGCTAATTCATTGTCACTCAAGGCGCAAAACAGACTCCCCTTTTCCATGTATTCATATACAAGGAAATTGCATTTGTTATGCAAACAAAACCCAAGGGTTTGGCAATGTTTTTGTGTCTTAGGTTGGTTAACACTTGGACTTCATTCTTGAAACTCTTGTTGAATTGCTCAGCTTCAAACTGATGGAGTTTTTTCAAAGCAAATATTTGACCGTCAGGCAGTTTGGCTTCATAAACACTACCATAGCCACCGGTTCCAATGCAGTATTTGAGGTCAAAATCCTCTGTAGCAGTGATAAAGTCTTCATATGCAATTGTTCCATCATAATTCAATATGGAGCACACATTTCCATGTTTTTTTGTTTCTGGCTGGTTTATCTTTTTGGTAGCCCTGTGATTGTTGTAACACACACAACCAAGAAGCAAGAAGCAAAGTCCCACAATGATCGGAAGAAAAATATTATAAAATGGACTAGCTTGTTTCTTGGCATATGTTGTTTGCAGGTTGATAGTTTATTCGAAGCATTGCATGACAAGCTAATTTCTCTATCTTGGACTGAAGAAGCATTAGGGCCGAATGCAGTGAGATTGTGATTCAGAGACTGGTTTAAGAACTCCAAATATGAAAAGTCCAATTTTTCAAGTTGTTTTCCAACAAAATTATTACAACTAAGGTCCAAATACTGTAAGTCTTTGCAAACACGAAGACTTTTAATAGCTCCAGTTATAACATTCATAGAGACATTTAGATGGCGTAGCATACATGGAATGTGAAAAGACAAATTACCGGACAACTGGTTTGATGAAACATCAAGGTAAGAAAGTCTTGACAGGTTTCCATGAACAGGCCCTCAAGAGTATTATGATTAAGATCGACTTCTTGTAATTTCATCATATTGGTACACATAGAGGATGTGGGCACTTATGGAATTCATGCCAACGTTTAAAGTGTACAGTTGGCTTAGATTACAAATATCTGAGGGAATTCGACCATCAAAATTGTTGTCACCCAGATTCAATGAACGTAAGTTTTGCAAATGAGTAATTTGGTTTGGGATGGATGCATTGAGTTGGTTTGTGCTCAAGTCTAGGTCTGTGAGACTGACCATGGACCCATAAGATGGTGGGATTGGACCCGAAAATTGGTTTTTACCTAGATTAAGGTATTTTAAATGGGTGAGGTTGGTGAAAGAGACAGGGAACTTACCAGTAAAACTGTTACCAGAAAGATCAAGGTGATCTAAATGGATGAGCATGACGAAAGAGACAGGTAAGTTACCATTAAAATTGTTACCTGAAAGATCAAGGTATTCTAAACTGATGAGATTGGTGAAATAGTCAGGTAAGTTACCACTAAAATTGTTCTGAAAGATAAGGTATTCTAAACTGATGAGATGGCGAAGAGTCAGGTACTTACCACTGAAACTGTTATCAGAAAGATCAAGGCTTTCTAAACGGTGAGATTGGTGAAAGAGTGAGGTATGTTACCACTGAAATTGTTAAAAGAAAGATCAAAACATTCTAAATGGGTGAGATTGGCGAGCGAAACAGGTAAGTCACCTTTGAGTCGATTCCAATAAAGTGAAAGCTCAATGAGATTTGAGAGCAACCCAATCTGCTCTGGGATGCTTCCTTCAACACCACACCCGTCCAAACGAAGGCTAACAAGGTTTGGAAATGATGAGAAGTCGAGGCTTCCTAGATTACCTTCAAGGTTATCATCGTAAATGCTTATCTGAGTGACACTTCCTGCTTCATTGCAATATATACCAGGCCAATTACAATGATCAACTGAAGCATTTTCATATGGCCGCCAATTAGTTGCAAGCAAAGCTTTTGCTTCTAATGATTCGTTGAAATCGTTGGTAGTGGTTTGTGTTAACATGAAAACAAATATCATAAGAAGATGAGTGAGAATCTTCATAGGAGAAATAATATTAGTGGATGAAGTAGCTGGCCGCATTGTCTAATCTGTTTATCAACAAGTGGAGTACTTAAGAATCCAGATCATTGGCATCCAGTATACTTTTCTAAGTCAATGGTGACGTTCATATCTTTGACTTAGACTCGTTCCAGTCATTGTTTGTTTAAAATAATATAATTTGTAAAGTAAGTTCTGTCTTATCCTGAAATATCAAACAAACCAAAGTAAGTTTCCTTAAAGAATGTTTACCCCATGAATCAATATTCTTAGGGTGAACGGAGTGGGGATATGTTCACCGAGCGGCAAATCCTTTACCAAGCGGTAACCCACTGCCAAGGTGGTTACCGATCTCATTTTACCGAAAAGGGGGGGGGGGGGAATCGGTGATGGCTTGCCGATTCCGGGAGAGGGGAGGGAAGGGGGAGAGAGGTGGGTGTGTAGTGGGCTTCAATCACTTTCAACCAATCACATATTTTTCTTTTTTTAAAAAAATAGTTTACCTAAACCTCATTAGGTAAACCACCGCCAATGTTTTTGAACATTAGGTAAACCATATTAGATGACTTGACATGGCGCTATGTGATTAAGTAAGTTGAAAATTTACCTAATGCAATAGGTAACCACTCACTTCACCCTTAACACACCTTTATTTTTCTATCTTATGTCAATCCAATTGCACTTGTGTGTGCAATCTACTGACGTTATAGATCAATTTCTTTGATACTTTGCCATGCTTTTAAGTCAATTCTTTATATTACAAGCATCTCATATTGTTATTATGAAAATATCATGAAAACAATATAGCTTCCATGTATGATCAGTGCTTTAATCAAACTTTGGAATTTTCTAATCAAAAGAAAAATTAAACATTGATTATAGATCAAATTATCACACGGTGTGGAAACAAGTTCTACTCTTCATTAATTTTTATTCAGTATTTCCTAATTCGGTCTAATTCAATGCCTCTTTTTGCATTTTGATTTCAACTCTTCATTTGTTTCTTTCCTACGTATTTATCCCTCCTGCCTACATTACTTTGAAGTAGACCTGGCAATAAAAACCCAAATGGGTATTTTGGGTCATTTTAAAAATGAGGATGTGTCAGGATGGGTTGGAAATAATTAAGGATGGGTTGTAAGATATCTATTAAAAATAATTTATGGGTCATGATGGGTATTAAGCTAGGTAAATAGATAACTCTAAAAGAAGTATCGTCAGATTCTTAATCTTATTCAAGTATTCGTAGATGTAACCAAAAAATAAAAAAATCTAGAAAATTACGAAAAAATCCGAAAACTTTTGAAAAAATTAAAAAATTCCAAAAAATACAAAAAAGTCAAAAAAAATACAAAAAATCCAAAAATTGAAAAAAAGATCTAAAAGTCAAAAAATAAAAAAAATTCTAAAAAAATTCCAAAAAATCAAAAAATTCAAAAAAAAACTCTAAAATATAAAAAAATCAAAATATCAAAAAACCAAAAAATTATTAAAAAATCAAAAAATTATAAAAAATCAAAAAAATTAAAAAAAAAGTTTAAAAATCAAAAACATTCTAAAAAATCACAAAAAATTCAAAATCCAAAAAAATTCAAAAAAATAAAAAAATTCATTAAAAAATATAAAAATCAAAAATTCATAAAAACATAAAACAATTCAAAAATCCAAAAACTTCTAAAAATAAAAAAATTATAAAAAATTATAAAAATAAAAAATTATAAAAAAATTATAAAAATAAAAAAAATTCATAAAAATTGTAAAAAGAAAAAAAAATTATAAAAATTTAAAAAAATGTAAAAAATTCAAAAAGAGTTAATTACATAGTTAGTTCCTATAGTTTACACAAAGTTAAGATAGTTTAAAATCACATTTTAGGGTATTAAGTTTTCATTTTGTAACGTTTGAAGGTATTAACGTTAATTGTTTGTTAAACAATTAGAGTACCTGACTATGTAATTAACGTTAATAGTTTAAATCATATTTTAGGGTATTAAGTTCACAAAAATAAAAAAAGAAGAAAAAAAATGAAAAAAATACAAAAAATCCAAAATTTGTAAAAAAAAATAAAATTCAAAATTTTTTAATTTTTATGAATTTTTTTAATTTTAGAATTTTTTTTAATTTTTAGAATTTTTTTAATATTATTATTTTTTTATTTTTTGAAATTTTTATTTAAGATTTTTTGAATTTTTAAAAAATAAATTTATTTCTTTAAATTTTTTAAATTTATAATTTTTTTTTGAATTTTTTGAACTTTATGAATTTTTTTTGTATTTTCAGATTTTTTTTGAGTTTTCTGATTTTTTTTTATTTTTTGAATATTTTGAGTTTTTAAAATTTTTTTTTTTTGAATTTTTTTATTTTTAGAATTTTTTCATTTAATTTTTAGAATTGTTTTTGAATTTTCTAGAATTTTTAGAATTTTTTAGATTTTTTTGGAATTTTTGAATTTTTTTATAAATTTTTTTTATTTTTCGATTTTTTTTATTTTTGGACTCTTTTAGATTTTTTTTATTTTTATTTTTTAGAATTTTTCAAGAATTTTTTTGAATATTTACCCAAACTCATCTTAAACCTTTAATAAACTCATCTTTATCCAAACCCATTCTAACCCATACCCATCCTAACCATACCCATTGTAACCTCTTTCTTAAAAAAATTCATACTATCCTAAACCCATTCTAACCTATACCTATTCTAATCATGACACGAACTTACCCAACCCATCGCTTTTGCCACCCCTACTTTGAAGTTTACAATTTTCAAGAGAACAATTACAGTTTGCTTATGATATGAAGAAACATGTTTGTTTAATTAAAAAAAAATATACTTCTAACATATGATTCTTTGACCATAAATAATGTATTTTTAAATTTAGTTTGCATGTAAAAAATAACCATTATCATATAATTACCGTTAACTATAACGCGTTTTCTCGATCTCATTGAACGTGTGTGGACCATTACATATAAGACAAGCGATAACCCATCCATTTGATATTTACAAGGATCCCGAACGTCGGTGTTATAAATCAAATTGGTTTATATTTTTCTTATAGTTCTTCATTTGATTTGTACTAAGTATTTTATGTCGCAACCATACCATATAACTTTAAAGAATGTATTTCCATTTTGGCCCCCTTTACTAGGCGACATTTTCAATTTGCTCCCTCTAGTGTGTTAACTATTTTTTTCTCCTAGACTTTTATACAATGACATATCTCCATTTTAAGTTTCTAACTTTTCGTCTTTTTTTTAATTTGCTGTAAATTTGAAGCGGGTGGCTATTCGTCACAACCTTATAATTTTGTTTAATCGAATCGTATCTTTATACCGTACAAAGATACGGTACGATTAAACAAAAATGTATAAAGTTGTGACGAATAGCACCGTGCCAGCGCGTTTAACGAACGCAAACATGCCCTTAATACACGTGGTGTAAAAGGTGTCCCACCGCAACGCGCGGACACCTTATTTTTCATTCTTTAACTTGATAAAAAACGATTTTCTTACGTGCTTATTTTTATGGATGTGTCGTAAAAGGTATAAATTCACGTTTTGGCGTTCGACGTAAACTGTGTAAATTTACATTTCGACCAAATTTTTTTGGAAATGAGTCGGGTCAAATACAATACGTTTTCATGCTTATTTTTATGTGCGTTTTCAGCTGTTTTACGTTTTGACGTAAATAAAACAAACGTTATTTTCTCACGTTTATATTTATGTACATGTCGGTATAAATTCACTTTTCGACGTAAAATTATAAATTCACGCTTCAACATAATTTTTCAGAGATGATTCGTGTAAAATATAATACGTTTTCATAGTTATTTTTATGTGAGTTTTTTGGCCTACATTTTTACGTATGAGTTACACTAGTTTTGACGCCGCCAAGTCATCATGCAAATGTTAGGGTGGTGTAGTGGTTAGGTGGAACCCCACTAAACGAACCAACCCACTTCGGATGTTGTTTATTTTATCCAGTATAATTTCGATTTACTTTAATTTTATACAGTTATATAAGTTATATCAGATATGTAAAAACACGCATTTTCATATGGTTGACGTTACATAACGCTTAACCTAAACCATTTCATGTTTGCAATGAACCCGCGCCGCAACGCGCGTGGGGTTTTTACTAGTTACACATAAAAATGAATAAAAGTAAATGACAGGTTATGTCTAGGTAAAAGAAGGGATGAACATTTTGTATCGAATACTGGTGCCGATGTACTGATCATTTTTGTTACCGGTATCAGTAACAAATTTCCCCGTTTTTCAAGACCTGTACCAGTATTTTGGTTGGTTTATCAGTAAGACCTTGTGTAGTCATAACGCCCCCAAAGGGGCGTTTTATGACATGTGGCGTACCACGTCGCATGGGGCGTTATGGGGCGTTATGCCAATAGAGGTCATAGTCATAACGCCCCTACCTCATCATTACTCAATTATTAATTTCCAATTTTTATAATCAATTTATAACTTTATAAAATTAAAAACAATTTCATTAAAATAAAAAATTACACTAAAAATTTAAAAAAAACATTACTCTAAATAAAAAGTTACACTAAAATAAAAATAAAAAAGTTACACTAAAAATTAAAAAAAAACATCAAACTAAAATAAAAACATATTATATTTTTTTCGATTCGCTCCTTTTGTGCCAACGCCATCTTCAACGCTTTAACGGTTAGGTAGTCATGCGGTTTCGAGTAGAATTCAAAGTCGTAGGCCCATTGCTTATCCCGCATAATCTCGGTCACTTCCCGGTTCTCCTCCATACGTTTAGTCCCTAAGTCGTGTATGTCTTGTAGGCGTCGGTTTACCTCCAAAAATGCATTAGTCATGTCGGATGACATCGACGATGACTCGGCCTTTTCGATCTCGCACCGCTTCTTGAAGCGGTTCGTCCGGCGGGTCGTGGTAGCTCTTCAACCGGCTCTTCCTCCGAAATATCATCGTTTACATCGATGTTTCGAGCGTCGGAAGTCGGCGTTTCGGGTTCACCCGAATCGTTGGTTTTTTATCTCTTCAACGGCCTTTTATTCGCCGACCGACCCGGATTCGCTCCTACCGTAGGGACGTCGGCCCATTTGGGGCTATTCCGAAGAACTTGCCAACACTTCATGTACGCGAAACTACCATTTTTCTCTTGATACTCAATTAAGGCGGCTTGTGTAATGTCCTCGTCGTTGTGCCCACTTTTCCGATCCGTTTTTTGTTCGTTGGTAATATGAAAATTTGTACACTTCTTGTTGATATCGGTCCATTTGCCCGATATTGAGTCCGCCCCGTAATGGTGTGGCAGCGCTATGGGGCGTTTTCGTATGCCAAACCACCCAAAGGGCGCCCCACTACGGTAGGCCTAAATACCATACTGTATCACACCGAACTAGATTATTTTTAGTACCAAGACCTAATATTGTTAACTGGTCCGCTATTAGGGGTGTTCAGAAAAAACCGTAACCAAATAAAAACCGTAAACCGAACCGTAACCGTAACCAAATAAACCGATCCGAATAACGAATTCGGTTTTTGGTTTGGTTTCTAACCGAAACCGAATTGTGAATATGGTTTTTGGTTCGGTTTATGGATCCACATTTTATTTTATTTGGTTTATTCGGTTTATTTGGATAACCGAATAAACCGTTTAACTTAATTAATTATTAAATACAAATAAAAATATTTTATAAATCATATACAATTTATTAGCCAAAAATAGTTATTTTTTATGCTGCCCAAAATATCAAATGTAAATCTAAAAGCCCAATTCAAACCCATTCATGTTTGAAGATTATTTATATTTTGTACCATTAGACTTGTTAACTATTTATAGTTTTCTATGATCTATGTTTTGAAACTTTAACTTTGTGGTTGTGTCTACGACTACTCTAGGATGTGTTTGTTTTATTCTTAATGAAACTTTCTTGTATTCATATATAGTTAGGTGTAAATAAGTTGCGATGTTCAAACATTGGAACACAAACATAATATAAATTAGGAAAAAAAGTAGTTATGCAAAACTTTGTTAGATTTGGTTTATTGGTTTTTCTAACCGAAACCAAACCGAATTGAATTTGGTTTGGTTTGGATCGGTTTGCATATTCCTTATTTGGTTTGGTTTAGGTTTTTGGTTTGTGGGGTACAAAATTTTGAAAACCGAATAAATCAAAATAAACATAAATAACGAACCGATGAACACCCCTGTCCCTATTGTTAGGGTGTCCCAGTTGTTACACACACCTAAACAGAATCACCTCCTATTTTACACCACCCATCAATTGCTCCGGGTCGGGTAGACACTCCAGAAAGAGGGGTTTACCCCCGAGAGGGTTCCTAAATCGATGCCGATCATTTTCCAATTTGATATGTTTGCTTCTTTAACAATTTGCTGTTCTCGTCGGAGAAAATGAAATTCATGTAAAATCGTACACTTTTATATGATGGGTAGATCAAATTCGACCCCTGAAGACTGCCATCTCTTCTCAGGTTAGTCTGAAATCACTAACAAAACTCTCATAATCCAAGATTCTCATACAAGAACCTCTTACAAAACTAAACGCTTGTTAAATTCCGATCGGTTGGTAGTTAACGCAATTATAGATAAATTTGGGTGTTCGCTCCACACGTGTGCACACCAACTGTTTGATGATTTTCCCCTATGTGTACAAGTATGCTATCTTGTTCAAGTTCTAACTACGTTCAAATAATTAATCATCTTTTTTTTATGTGAACTTGTGCAGCAGTTGAAATCCAACAGCAGAGAGTTATAATTCAGAATAGTTATGATGAAAAGCTTGTTGGCATATTGCATGAAACAGGCTCCAAGGAGGTTGTCATCATGTGTCATGGTTATAGATCCTGCAAGGTTAGTCATTAGTGATTTACTTTGATGGTAGTCTAGTGAGAGCACCTTTAAAGGTGCCAATTTTCGCCCGTTTACTTGTGAATGGGATGATTCAAGTTATGTTTTTATCTTTAACGGGTCAAATGGACCAGATTATAGAAAAAAATAGCTGTAAAGGAAACATATCAAATGGGCTGAAAGTCTCCTAAAGTTTTATCTTAGTGCATTCAGCTTCCTAACTCGCTTGATGAAAAAGTTATTAATATAGTATATTAGAGTTCCGGTAATCTTGTTCCTGCACTCCAATCTGATACCAGTTGTATAAATTGCATCATTTTATTTTGTGGCAATGGTAATCTATGCCATTTTAGTTAGCGTTTGGTCAATATTGCATGTCAAGGGTAGTGTTTTACTTTTTATAATTAATCTTTTATACTACAGGACAGGATCCCTATGGTAAATCTTGCCGCTGCTTTTGCAACTGAAGGAATTAGTGCCTTTCGCTTTGACTTTGCTGGCAATGGGTAATTGCTTTTTTGCTAGTAATTTTGTTTCAGTAAATATATCAGTTAAAACATCACATATTCACCAATTGTTCTTGATCTGAATCTTCAATATGTTTTTTTATTAAGTCGGTCAATTGTGATGTTAGTTGGTTGATGATAATATGTTTTTTATTTCATTTAGAGAAAGCGAGGGTTCGTTCCAGTATGGCAATTACTACAGAGAAGTTGATGATCTGCGGGCTGTGATTCAATACTTTGAACACGAAAAACGCTCTGTGGCTGCGATTATTGGGCACAGTAAAGGTCTGAAATTATAAATCTGCACTTCCTAATTGCTGATTTACATTTTGAATTTCTAACAGAACTTTTGTAATTCTATTTCGACTTGCATTGGAAAATGCCAGATCTTGGTTTGAAAAAGCGCGGGGCGCTCCGAAGCGTTTTGGTTCCAAAAGCTTTAAGCGAAGCTTCAGGCGCGGAGCGAGAGCTTCACGTATACGAAGCACTCAAAATAAAAAAAAAAAAAAAAATTTTGTACAGCATCAATATGACCTGTTCTACTTGTTAATTAATAATAAACACAAAAACATGATTAAAAACACACTTAACACATAAATAAAAAAACCCAAATGTGACCTGATTAGGTAAAGAAGGCTAACGTTCTTTTTTTAGGGTAAAGAAGTAGCGGGCCTCATTTAAACCCTATTAGAGACTATTGGGCCTAAATAAAAAACCCAATGTGACCTGATTGGGCTGAAGCGTCGCCTCAAACCAATGGCACTTCGCGCTTAAAGCGTGCCTCAAAACGCTTCACGTGATTTATCGCCTCAGAGCAAAAAAAGCGACAACCCCAGCGCTTCATCGCCTCACGCTTTAAGCTCACTTAAAGCGCGCTTTTTTAAACCAAGTGCCAGATTTCATTGATAAAACATGTATCATTTCTTTTTTATACATCAATACATTAAACCTTTTATTTATAATACACGAACACATAAATTAATCCTACATTGATCAGTGGGACATTTGCAGGCGGGAATGTGGTGCTTTTGTATGCTTCGAGGTTTAATGATGTTCCCAATGTGGTCAACATTTCTGGCCGATTTGATCTGAAGAGAGGTATTGAGGGCCGATTGGAAAAGATTACTTGCAGAGAATTAAAAAATATGGATTCATTGATGTTGCCAATAGAAAGGGTAAGCTTCATGATCCATTTTTCAAAATCTTCTATTGATAATTAATGCTTTAATCATGATTTACTAAAATAATAGTATTTCTATAGTAATCCAGTTTTTTAATGAGACCATTGGAGGCAGTGCGCAATAATCTTTGGGCAACTTTCAACCCATTTGACATTTAGCATCATTTTTATTTGACCCGTTTGAGATAAATTACAAAAAAAAAAAAAAAAATCAACCCATGCATAAGCAGATGGGTCAAATTGACATCTCTATTCTTAATATCGTAAGCATATCCTGGATCTCACATGAAATTGTAAACATTTTAGGGAACATAGAGTATCGTGTGACTAAAGAAAGTTTGATGGACCGTTTAACTACCGACACAAGTGCATCATGCCAATGATTCCCCAAAATTGCAGGTTTGTAACTTTTATCAGCTGTCTATTTTCTTTTCTTTTCTCCTTTTGAATTTATAGCTCCATAATTTGTCCATATTCGTTCATTCTTGCATGACATAGAATCATTTTGTTTGTAAAAGTCAATTCACTCGAAAATAATTTGTTTTGCTTCGAGTATTCAAATGTTTTTGTACTAGCTGCAACAAAACTGATTTTCCAACGGTAACATGAAAGTACCAATGTGCCATTTCTTTAGAACCCAATTTGACGTCAATGATTGATGTGGTTGCAGGGTGTTAACCATCCATGGTTCTGCAGATAAGATTGTACCAATGAAAGATGCCATGGAGTTTGCAAAGCATATATCAAACCACAAAGTGCATATCATCAATGGAGCTGATCATGAATACACCTGTCATCAGAATGAGCTAGCTTCAATTGTGCTTGATTTTGTCAAAAGAGGTTCTAGTCATGACACGGCACCAGCAGCAAAGAAGTCTCTACGTTCAAGCTTATGACTTTCTGTTCAGAAAAGAAAAAAAACATGTTTTGTTGGTACAGTTTAGAATGGTCGAGCGGGTTAACAAGAAATACTTTTATAGAAAATTAAAACTGTATATAGGCATCGTAACTATGATAACTGGTTTATACTATTACATATTTATCTAAAATAATTTGGCTACTCCAAAGTCAGCAATGAATCCTTCCATTTCTGAGTTCAAGAGAATGTTGTTGGTTGATATGTCTCTATGAATAATAGGTGGGCTGCAATCATGATGCATGTACACCAAAGCATGGGCCACATATTTGATGATGTTCACTCTCTTGATCCAGTCCACTTGAATAGCTAATTCACTGTCACTCAAGGCGCAAAACAGGCTCCCCTTTTCCATGTATTCATATACAAGGAAGTTGCATTTGTTATGCAAACAAAAACCAGAGAGTTTGAAATGTTTTTGTGGCGTAGGTTGGTTAACACTTGAACTTCATTCTTGAAACTCTGTTGAATGTTGGTTGCTCGGCTTCAAAACAGTGGAGTTTTTTTAAAGCAAAAGTTTTTCCGTCAGGCAGTTTGGCCTCATAAACACTACCATAGCCACCAGTTCCAATGCAATATTTAAGGTCGAAGTCCTCGGTAGCATTGATGAAGTCTTCATATGCAATTGTTCCATCATAATTCAATATGGAGCACACATTTCCATGTTTTATTGTTTCTGGTTGGATGTTATTTTCTGTGGCATTGAGATTTTTGTAACACATGTAAACAAGAATCAAGAAGCAAAGTCCCAAGATGATGGGAAGAAAAATGGTCAAATGGTGGACCCGTTTGTGTGTTGTCATAGTTCTTTGCAGGTCGATTGTCCCCTAAAAGCATTGCATGACAAGCCAATTTCTCCGTCCTGTACTGGAGAAGGAGAGGGGGCGATAGCAGTCAGATTATTGTTGAGAGACTGATTTAAGAACTTCAAATATGGGAACTCAAATTTATTAAGTTTTTCTCCAGCAAAAGAATTACTACTGAGGTCCAAGTACTCTAAGCTAATGCAAACACGAAGACTAGTGATATCTCAGTCATATGATTCATAGAGAGGTTTAGACGCTGTAGATCACAGGGATTTTGAATGGACAAGTTACCTGATAGTCGGTTTGATGTAAAATCAAGGTAAGCAAATCTTGACAGGTTTCCATGAAACGACCTACAAGACTATTATGACTAAGGTTTAAAAAGTATAATTGGCTTAGATTACCAAGATTTGAGGGAATTGAACCATTAAAATTGTTGTGACCCAGATTCAAATTATATAGGTTTTGCAAATGGGTTAGGGATGGATGCATTGAGTTGATTTGTGCTCAAGTCCAGATATGTGAGATTGACGATGGAACCATAAGATGGTGGGATTGGACCAGTAAGTTTGTTATTACTAAGAACAAGGAATTCTAAACGGGTGGGTGAGATTGGTGAGGGAAACAGAAATTGTTATGAGAAAGATCAAGGTATTCTAAATGGGAGCCAAACAGGCAAGTTACCACTGAATTGGTTACTATAAAGACTGAGATATATTAAAAGGGTGAAATTGGTGAGGGAAACAGGTAATTCACCACTGAAATTATTTCTAGAAAGATGAAGGTTTTCCAAATGGATGAGATTAGTGAGCAAATCAGCAGGTAACTCACCACTGAAATTATTTCTAGAAAGATTCCAAATGGATGAGATTGGTGAAAGAGTCAGGCACTGAAATTGTTATAAGAAAGATCAAGTACTTCTAAATCAGTGAGATTGGTAAAAGAGTCACGTAACTGTCCAGTGAATTGGTTGCTGGAAATATCAAGGTATTTTAAAGGGGTGACTGAAATGGGTAAGTACGTAACATCACCAAGTCAACAATATAAAATCATAGCCATTATCATTAATTTATAAAACTTTCCATTTAGTTTATATACTACTGAGTATATGGTTCTTCTTACATTCTGAATTGGATTGTGGGTTGGGTTTATGATTATTATTGAGAAAGTGGACCTACTTCACATTACTTGGGTTGTTACTAATGGGCCAGAAACCTAATCAATTAAGTGAGCCCACAAAACCCAACTAACACAATAATGTTACATGTTAAAAGTACAAGCCCTATGCAGTATTCTAGAATAAGACAATAAAATTATAAAGACCAAGTAACCAACTTCTACCTATGACTAGAGGTGCACAAAAAACATGTATCTAGAACCGAACTCATAAAAAAACTCAAAACCAATTATTTTTTATCTATAACCGACCTGACCCTACTTGTAGGGTATGGATAGATATACATTTTAAGATCAATACATGTACCCAATTTATAATGAAAATACATGGAACCGGTCATACGCTATACCCGAACCCGATTATACATATAACTGATACCAGGTTATTTTGGTTACCCGAACTTTTGTATTTTTTTATGTTTACCATACAACTTTTATATTTAAGTTTTTAAATAGCATATTATAAAACAAAAAATTTGTACTTACGAATTTATGTTATTGTAATTTATTTTTATTATTTTACAAATTACAAACCAAATTTATATTTTAAACGAATTTTATTTTGTGTAAAATAATGAAAAAAACTTATTTTTTAAAATCGGGTATTATACCCGAACCCGATCATACCCTACCTAGTTACGTAGAGTATGGTTTATTCTCCTCAGTACCCAGAACCGATCCTAAAAAATGACGTGAATTAAAAATATTGTAAGTATATGATTATGTGATATTTAGTTATTTATGTCTAAAATAAAAATTATTCAGAAAAAAGAAACTTCTAAATGCAATTTCATATTAAAATTTTTACAAAAACTCACATGCTCCCTTCAATTTTGAAATACTACTATTCACCTCTATATCATCACACACACACATATATATACACTAGAAGGGTGTAACAACTAAAAATTCGTTTATCTCTTTTTCCTTGTTTTCATTGTTGTACTTCTTTGTAATCCGAGATTCGGTTAATAATAAAGTTTATGTTAATTAATTATGGTGTTTTACGTTATTATCGACATCTAATCGCTTATTAAATCGCATCGCCATCGCATCGCAAATCGCAGTTATTTATGTGGTTTTATGTTATTTAAGTGTTATGTTTGTTTGTGGTTATGTTTACACTCGCTATCGCATCGCTCTCGCACTCTCGAATCGCTAAATCGCACTATTATATCAACTATAACGCTTAACGCTTTAATTTAACGCTTAATATAACTATCTAATGCGAACCGAATAACCAATCGAACATTTAACACGAAATCAGCAAACGAAACTTGGTCATCAGGCCAAGTTCGGCCGAACTTGACTACCACAAGTTCGCCCGAACTTGCCTAAGACACAAGGATCCTTTGCTTTCCCTCAAGTTCGCCGAACTTTACATACACTTTTAACAAGTTCGCCCGAACTTAGCATTATCCATTGCAAATTCGGGCCCAACTTGTCTCATCAGCTCTCATTTTTGCCTTCTCCTATAAATACCAAAGCTCTGTTCACTCATTTGACACTTGCTGCAAGTTCGCCCAGAGCTCTCCCAACCTGAAACCTTCGTGTTCTAAGTAAGAATCAACCCGATTTCAACTGCAACAACGTTTATAAACGATCTACAAAGGTTTAAACGATTTTGGCACAAGGCATAGCCTTCGTTTTCATCAAAACTCATTCTTTTACAAAAATCTTCATCTCTTTCTTCAAAACTTCTGTTTTTAACTTAATCTACACAATACGAGTTCGTTTGGTGTTAGCAGAGGCTTCCCAAACACAAGATCTGCAAGATCTCGGCTTGTAAGTTCTAGATCTGAGAAAACCTTTTATAAAGATCGATTTTGACACAAAATACGGACTTTTGAGGATGTTTTGTTCATTTTTGATATGAAACGGAGCATCTATCATTCAAGATCCCAGATTTGGAAGCACAAGAACGTTTATGTTGGTTTACACAAGCCGGACTAATCCAAACGAACCCGAGTTCGCCCGGATTAGCCCACGCTTTTGTAAAACGGCTAAAACAGCTCTAAAAGACCTCTTCGACCTAAGTTTGCTCAGTAGCACAGGGTTGAGGGATGAACACTCGATTTTCCTCAGCAAACAACGCGAAAGCGCAAGATTTTGGACCCGAAAACATCAAGTTCGCTCGAGAATCACCAGTTCCCCAAGTCAAGTTCGATCGAACTTGTACCCAAATGGGTCAAGTTCAACCGAACTTGGGTACTTTTCACCAAGTTTTCTTGCAAGTTCGCCCGAACTTGCATAGTTTCTTAGGAAACTATACAAGTTCGCCCGAACTTGTCTCCTCAGTAAGGATTCTCCACAAGTTCGCCCGAACTTGACAAGATTCTTAAGAATCTCCTCAACTTCGACCGAACTTGGCTCATAACTCACCAGAATTACACAAGTTCGCTCGAACATGTGTGTTTACACACAAGTTCGCCGGAACTTGGCCGCTGCTCAACTCAAAGTTCACCGTTTTGGCTTTTCGGAAGACTGATGCACTTCTGTTCGTTTACAGGCTGATCCGGCGCACTCCGCAACTCTCCTCAGAATCTTAAGTCTTACCTAAACGCACCCACAGTGAGTATACTTGACCCATTTTCGCTTTAACGCACCTTTTTGGGTGTTACATACGTTCCTATATCAAAATCACAACACAAATCAAAATTGTTTATCACATGCGAATGATCTGATTGTATATGTTCTATACGTGATACTAGAAACATGTGATTAGGACTAATTTTTGTTAACTTGCCTCCTTAGCTAGTATGGTACTATAGTGTGGCTTACACCTGACGGGGTCTAGTTAGGATGGACGCGCAAGCCTTCTCACGGTAGTTAGCATGAGAAATGAGCCTATGTTATGTTTGGTGTTTTGATGTATCATGATATGTAATTAGATTGTTTCGCAAACGCTTTCTCGATTATGCTAGTAGTACTTAAACCTGTATGCTCACATTTACTTAATTGTATTGACTTGTATTTTAACGTATGTAACAGGTTGAGGATTTAGCATGGATGCTTGGATGTTGCTTAGTTAGTTTGTTTTGTTTAGTTAGTTTGTTTATGTATCTTGGATTTGAAACTATGTATGAAATCTAGGGGAAATCGATCTCGGTTGAATTTTATGAGAAATCTCTATTTTGTAATAATTGTTTAAATGTTACGTTTAATAGTATGGGATATTAAGAAGGTTCTGATATGTTAAATGATTGTTGTGGAACATCTCGTGAAATCAATCTGGTCACCTAGTGCCACTAACCCCGATGTTTCCGCCGGGGTGTGACAGATTGGTATCAGAGCGCCATAACTTTAGGATAATAGGTAGAATTGCCATGATTCGACCTAGTAGCATGTTTAAGTACCCGAATGACCTATCCTTGACTTAAATGTTAAACTACTTGCCATAAATGCTTAAATATGCCTTTCCTAAGGCTAATACAATAATACACGCTTGGAAACGCTCGCATCACACCAAACGAGTGATTAAGTCGAGAATAGGTCTGAAAACCGAGAACTCTCGATGAGATCATTCACTCCGCGCATTCTCTCGCACGAGATACCTTCGTTGAGTTAGGAGTGACATCCAAACCTCGATGAAAACCTCCATTTCTATCTAGGAATGAAGTTGCTAAGTTAGGGGTGAAACCCGCATCTTAGTAACTAATTCCGCAATTCGATTTTCAATCTCACCAAAGTCTCGGTTATGCCGATGGTTTGGAACACGTATTAACTGGAAGGGTAAACGTTGTTAGCCGCTTGCGGTGAGAACGTTTATCTATTAGGCCAAAGCGTGGGTCCAATGCAAAGGGTATTCGAATCACTTTGGCGTGTCAAAAGTCTCAAAACCCAGGACACTCCCAATTGATTTAAGACTATATCGTCAATTTACACATCATCAAGTTTATTATTATTTACGTGTTTAAAATTTTGAGAATTTTCGCTTTATTCGATTTCTCGCTTTGATGATTTGTCATATCATCGTTTTCTCAATTTATCGCATTTACGCTCCATCGAATGTATGCACAACTCGCACAGCTCTCGTAATCTAAAATGCTAAATTAATACACCAACCAAACTAATCGCTTGTCACACCCCGACCCGCAGCGGAATAAGAGTTGGGGCATAATTGGGTTATCACCAAAGCTCATGATGTTTACTAAAATGTTTCATATTTATTAAATTCAAATTACAACTTAAATGTTCAAGCCAAATTCATACAATACAAGGAAAGGAAAATTAAATAAACAATCCAAAATCTAAACTGATTCATTCTTCTAGGCCGTCCTATATGTTTCTTGCTTCAACTGGATCACCTGTATCATGTGTAAAAATGGAGAAATTTTGGGTCAACAAAAGTTGGCGAGTGAACCTTGTAAAAAAAAACCTTTGTTATTGATTTCTTGTTGTATTTATATGGAAAATTGTGCAATAATCATATGTGAGCAAACGTAAATAAACAAACAATCACAAACCACCTTGCATGAGTATATGACTTGAATGATAATGTATATGTTGGCAACGTCACGTTCCGCTCATAGGTAATGGGGAACGGACGAGCCTATGATGATGTATGTGAGATCAAGGCTCAATCAAACGGAGCCGATCGTATGTTGGCAACGCCACATTCCGCTCATAGGTAATGGGGAACAGTTCCGCTCATAGGTAATGGGGAACAGACGAGCCTATGATGATGTATGTACTGAAAATGATAAATTTAATCTGAACATTAACCACACAAACAATTGATACATATTGGATATACGTTTGATCATGGATATGATGGATGCACAAGTGTTTAAATGTAATAAATAATAAGCGACACATGATACACCCCAAAATGTGATTAAAACGGGGAATTGGTAGAGATTCACTCACCTTGGGTGCGTTCGTTTGGTGATGTTAAATGCGCACGAGTTTGGAGATTAGATCGACGAGGAATAACTAACCTAAAATAATAACGAAATGGTTCGGTAAATAAGTGGATTTTATTAACAATTTTAATAGGATTTTTAGATTTATTTTTGTGAGTTTAAGGTCATTTTCTAACTTTAAAAATATTATTTTTAAGTATTTTTAATTGATTTTTAATTTAAATAAATAAATAAAAATATAAAAAAAATGTTGATTTTTTGTTGACCGTTGACCGGTCGGACAGTGGTAATTGGTGCGCTGAGTGAGGTTCGAACCCGAGACCTCCCGTACGCGTGCACGCAGCTCTACCAACTGAGCTACGTGTCTAACCCGAAATATTCTATGTTTTAATTATATATATACTAATTAAATGTTAATTTATTTGATTTATAATAAAAGGATTTAAAGTGGTTGAATCGGTTGCAGGGAAACCGGATCGAACTCGGGTCCCTTGATTTGTAAGCGCACAACCCAACCAGTTGGGCTGTCTGTCTTATCTGTTTAACTTACGGTTTATATTAATCTTATATACATACTGGAACCTGTTCAGATTCTGTTTTAAAAAAATTGGTTTTAATTCGGAAAGTCAGTGTGTTGCAAGATTCGAACTCGTGACGTTTGTTTTGTTTGCGCACACAGTCCACCGCTGGACTGTGTGTCTAACCCGTTTGATTATGTGATTTTAATTATACTTATACTTATTTCTGACTTCGTCTTCTTCGTTTACAAACACCCAGATCAGAGAGTTCCGACTGTTTTGTTTAACTTGATTATCAAAACTTATAACCAGTTGAAATGTAATAGTAAACATGATTAGTGTACCAAAACAGCGTGTTTAATTCAGGTTTCCGGCAAGGGGGCGTCGGCTCTGATTGGCGATCTCCGTCTGAGTGAACCAATCGACAGTTTTGATCAATGAGTTGTGCAATTAAGGTATTAAACAAGGATTATCAAAAGGTTTAGATGTTTGTACCAATTCACAGCGTGATTTCGGAAATTTCCAGAGATTTTCCAGCGAGTGCAGATTATCCGGCAACGTCGTCTGGGACCGATTCTGGTTGAAGGATTGAAGTTAGTATAAGTCTAACAATCGACTGAAAACGAAAGAATCGAGAAATTTACCGTTTTGATGTATATCTCGCTTTTCCGGCGAATGTCCGACAATATAGAATATTTCCGGCGAGTGAAATTTCTTCGAGAATTTGTGCGATTTTGAGCGAAAAGATTACCAGAGACTTGGGTGTGAATTTATAGGGAAAAATCAAGATGAATTGGGTCTGAATATGGTCTTGATTCGTGGTCAAGACTTTCTCCGGCGGTTATGACTGAGATCGCGGAATTTGACATCGGTTATAACCGATGTCGATGTTAATACATGCGTTTAGTCAAAAGAAACCGTCGGAGTCACGCGAAACCGTCGAGATTTCCGGTGACTACGGATTGGGCGCGCTGATTCACTGGGTTTGATTTAGAGTTTCAACATAAATGTTATTTGTTTTAGTACTTATCACAAATGAGTCAAGTGGCGGAGTGGTTGAGTGTTGTTTGTTTCATCCGGCTGACCCGGGTTCGAAACCTGGCAGCCTCCTTTCTTTTTTATTTAAATTATTTTTACTTTTTAATCATTATAGTTTTTAAAATTCTAAAATATTTATTAATTATGTATTGTTTAAAATTAAAATTACTCATAAATACGCAACGAAATTTTATAACTTGATATTCGATTAATAAACGAAGCGGGTTTTGAAAAACCCGTTTTTCGACGGATGTTACAGTATCCCCTACTTTTAGAAATTTCGTTCCGAAATTTAAGTAGTAGTGGTAACAGGAAAAAGATGTGGGTATTTCTCGCGCATTGAGTCTTCACGTTCCCAAGTAAACTCAGGTCCTCGTTTCGACTCCCAGCGTACCCTGACGATTGGAATACGGCTTCGTCTTAAACGTTTCTCTCCGAAGTCCATAATTTCTACTGGTCTTTCAATGAAATGCATAGATTCATCGATTTGAATGTCTTCTAGAGGAATATGGAGGTTTTCATCGGCGAGGCACTTCTTCAAGTTTGATACGTGGAATGTGGGATGAATTCTGTTGAGCTCTTCTGGTAGGTCAAGCTTGTATGTTACAGGTCCTACTCTTTCGAGTATCTTGAAAGGTCCTACGTAGCGTGGTGCTAGCTTGCCCTTCTGGCCAAAACGAACCACTCCCTTCCACGGTGATATTTTTAAAAGAACTTGGTCACCAATGTTAAACACCAAGGGCTTTCGTCGTTTGTCTGCATAACTCTTTTGACGACTCTGTGCCGCTAGAAGATTGTTTCGAATTTGATGGATCTTGTCTGTTGTTTCTTGAATTAATTCTGGACCGGTGATTTGTGCTTCTCCAATTTCGTGCCAACATATTGGTGATCGGCACTTACGACCATATAAAGCCTCGAAAGGTGCCATGCCGATACTTGAATGATAGCTGTTGTTGTACGAAAATTCCACTAATGGTAGATGAGCGTCCCAATTCCCTTTGAAGTCTATGACACATGCTCTAAGCATGTCTTCAAGAGTTTGGATGGTGCGTTCAGATTGTCCATCAGTTTGAGGATGAAAAGCGGTACTGAGGTCTAATCGTGTACCCAAAGCGGCTTGTACGGCTTGCCATGTTCGTGAAGTGAAACGACCATCACGGTCTGAAATGATGCTTAAAGGTACACCATGACGGCTTACGATCTCGCTGATGTAGATACGAGCTAACTTCTCGTTCTTGAAGTCCTCGCGAATCAGAATGAAGTGAGCTGATTTTGTAAGACGATCAATGATTACCCATATAGTGTCATACCCACTGGAGGTGCGAGGTAACCCGGTAATGAAGTCCATGGTTATGTTTTCCCACTTCCATACAAGTATTTCAGGTTGGGTTAGAAGTCCTGAAGGTTTCTGATGTTCAGCTTTTACTTTGGAACAGGTAAGGCACTTGGATACAAAAACAGCAATATCCTTTTTCATTCCAGGCCACCAGTAGGTGTATCGAAGGTCTTGATACATCTTGTCGGCTCCTGGGTGTATAGAGTATCGTGTTTTGTGCGCCTCATTCATAAGAAAATCACGAAGGTTATTGTGATCGGGAATCCATATGCGATCTAGATAGTACAGAATACCGTCGGATTTGGTTTTGATTTTAAGTTCTGCTCCACAAGACAGCTCATTGTGTACGTCGTTTTCTGTTACAGAAACATGTTGGGCTTCTCGGATTTGATCTTTGATGTCGGTTATGATTTGCGAACATAGAAGACGAATGGAGTTCGCATAACCTTTTCGACTGAGCGCATCAGCCACCACGTTTGCCTTGCCAGGATGATACCGAATTTCACAGTCGTAGTCATTAAGAAGTTCGACCCATCTTCGTTGCCTCATGTTCAACTCCTTTTGGTTAAAGATATGTTGGAGGCTCTTGTGATCAGTGTATATTTCACACTTAGTACCGTAGAGGTAATGTCTCCATATCTTAAGAGCGAACACAACGGCTCCAAGTTCCAGGTCGTGGGTGGTGTAGTTCTTCTCATAATTTTTGAGTTGTCTAGAAGCATAAGCTATCACTTTTCCTCTTTGCATTAGTACACAACCTAGTCCCTGCCCTGACGCGTCGCAATAAACCACGAAGTCATCACAACCTTCAGGAAGTGTGAGGATAGGTGCGTCACAAAGCTTTTGCTTAAGGGTTTGGAAGGCTTCTTCTTGTTTAGGTCCCCATATGAAGGGTTTTCCTTTATGAGTCAAAGCCGTGAGTGGTACAACAATACGTGAGAAATTGGAAATGAAGCGGCAATAGTAACCAGCCAAACCAAGAAATGATCTTACTTCAGTAGGGGTACGTGGCGCTTGCCATTCCTGTACTGCCTTAATTTTTGAGGGATCAACATGAATCCCCTTGTCATTGATGACTTGTCCAAGGAATTGTACTTCTCTTAACCAGAATTCGCATTTGGAGAATTTAGCATAGAGCTTTTCGGTTCTTAAGAGTGTAAGGATGAGACGAAGGTGTCGTTCATGATCTGACTTAGACTTTGAGTAGATGAGGATGTCGTCGATGAAGACTATGACAAAACGGTCGAGATAGGGTTTGCATACCCTATTCATTAGATCCATGAATACAGCTGGCGCGTTGGTCAATCCAAATGGCATGACCATGAATTCATAATGACCATAACGAGTTCGGAAGGCGGTCTTTGGGACGTCTTCTTCATGTACTCTGAGTTGATGATAACCAGAACGAAGGTCGATTTTTGAAAAACAGGTGGCGCCTTGAAGTTGGTCTAGAAGGTCATCGATGCGAGGTAATGGGTAGCGGTTCTTGACCGTTAACTTGTTGAGTTCTCTGTAGTCGATACACATGCGAAACGTTCCATCTTTCTTCTTTACAAACAGAACAGGTGCACCCCATGGCGATGAGCTAGGACGTATGAATCCTTTGTCAGTCAGCTCTTGCAGTTGACTGACCAGCTCTTGCATTTCTGATGGGGCTAACCGGTAAGGAGATTTTGCGACTGGTGTAGCGCCATGTATAAGATCAATGCGGAATTCGACTTCCCTTATGGGAGGAAGTCCTGAGATGTCGTCGGGAAAGACTTGTGGGAATTCTTTCACTACAGGTATATCTTCTAGTTTCTTCTCCTTGTTTCCCTTCTTGACGACGTGAGTTAAGAATGCGACATAGTTCTTGCGGAGATACTTTCGGGCTTGAAGGCAGGACATCAAATTGAGTCCTTTCGAAGGGGTTTCTCCAAAGATTCGTAGGGTTTGACCGTCTGCGAGAGGAACGCGAATGAGCTTTTCGCGGCATACCACTTCAGCATGATGTTGGCTGAGCCAGTCCATACCGATTATAATGTCGAAACTTCTCAACTTCATAGGAATGAGGTCAACTGGAAAATCGTGATCGTTTAGAGTGAGGGTACAATTTCGTATAATAGAGTTTAATGAGACCGGTTTCCCGTCAGCAACTTCCACCGTTATGGATTCCATGAGATTATCACGAGTTTGGTTGAGGATGGGTTCAAATTCTAAGGACACAAAACTCTTATCCGCGCTAGTATCAAATAACATGGATGCATAACTACCATTGATGAGAAACGTACCGTTAACCACGTTGTTGTCGGCCCTAGCTTGATTGGCGTTGATGTTGAAAGCTCTTCCTCTAGCAGGTGGAGGAGCTTGGTTAGCTTGGTTCACCGGATTTGCTTGAGCTTGGGCATGAATGATGTTCACCAAGCGTGGACAAGTGTTTCTATAATGGTTTGGGTCACCGCAGTTGTAACAAGCCCGCATGGGTTGCATCATGGGGTAATTGGGTTGGTAGTAGGTTTGGGTCGTATGTTGTGTAGGTGGTAGAAGTAAGGGTTGTTGGGCTTGACCCACTATCTGATGGTGGGTTTGGGTTGAGGGTTGGTTGCGGTTCATTCGCTGAAGTGTGCGACAGGTTTGGATGGTGTGACCTGCACGGCCACAGCTGGTGCAATATTGGCAGGGATGTTCGGGAAAGTGATGGTATTGGCAGCGGGTGCATTTCGGGTATGGGCCGGAGTATGGCTTTTTGTATGGTGCAGTTGAGGGAGCAACTTGGGTGATTGGTGCGGCAATGATTGGTGGTTTGTTTGAGTGACAACAAAGTTTCTGGTGTTTCGCTTCCTTTTACCAGTAAACTTCGAAGAGGAGCCAGAATGGTTTGAAGTTTGAGCCTCAATGGGGGCTTTCTTTTTCTCCTCCTTGAATCTACCGTTTCGGATGCGATTCTCGGTAAGTTTGGTAGCTAGTTCCATTGCAGCTTCCAGTGTTGCAGGTGAAGTGCTTAGAACCGAGTCTTGAATTTTCGAGGGGAGGCCTCGAATGTAGTGTTCAACCAAGCGGTACACTGGGGTGAACAAGTTGGGAATCATTTGGTTCAACTCTAGAAACCTTTTGTTGTAGGAAGTATGGTCTCCTTCCTTTTGCTTTAACGAGTGGAATTCATCTTCTAACTTTTTTATTTCGCTTCTTGGACAGAAGCGTCTTGTCATTATTTCCCTTAACTCTTCCCATGTTAAGGCCATTGCATCCTCGATTCCTCTCTTGCCCTTCTCTGTGTTCCACCAGGTCAGGGCTACCCCAAACAGTCTCCCGGTTGCGTAACGTACCTTGCGATCCTCGGGACAATCGCAATTGAGGAAGGTGTTCTCCATTTCCTCAAACCAGGGGAGGAGAGCAGTGACACCTTCGGTCCCTTCATACTTTGGGGGATCGCAGGACTTGAAGTGTTTGTAGGAGCACTTTTTGGAGGGAGGGTTGTCGACGTTCTGGTCTTCTTGGTTAGGAGCGTTGATGGGATTCGCGGTGAGAGCTTGTTGGACTTGAATTACGATGTCAGGGAGCACCGCGGCCATTTGTTTTGCAATTTGGGTGGCCAAACGTTCGTTTGACCTCCCTGACTTTCTTCCTCCACGTAGCTGCCTAGCCGACATCTACAGGAACATACATATGAAGATTGTGAGTTTCAGGAGTTTTTAGGTGTCATGTGCCGTTAAAAGTAATAAAATAACATAATCATCAATAATGCAACTACATCCATAGGATGTCTTGGGTTTGCTCATGTTTGGGCCTCCAATGTCCCCCATACCATCGCCTGTGTAGTCATGTGGGCCCCCACGACTATTGGCTTAGTAGGATTCACATTGATGTTGGCGGTTTAACACTCGCATCACCCGAATGAAAACCATGAAATATGTTTGCGAGATGTATGGTCGGAGGGTGTCCAGGTATAGACACAATGACAACTCAAAGTGGGGTTAGCTCACATGACGTTTGGTATAGCATGCTTTGGCCTAATAGGTCCTTCATACTCTCATCGTTAGTCCCCAGGTAGACAAACTGGTCCTTTATTTTGTATTTATACGAATGCCAAGCCTAGACAGGACATTCCAACTACCGGTACTCGTACCCTTCCAGTTACTACATGCCCGTCATGAGAACTCACTTTGATGTGATTTGAAAATACAAAAATCGTTGCAAAAATCATAGGAATTGTGAGGTGTGTGCTCTCATGGATATGGTATGTTATGAGGATATGATTCATGATGAGCATTGTATAATAATATGTACTTATGAACATGCTTGCATAACATTGAATGTAACAATAAACATAAAGCATATAAACATCATGAATTTTGCATGTAACACACAAACGATTTAAAAATTCTAATCAACTATAGTATAGGCTCTAAGGGTCTAATAACCTATCCTATATCCCTATAGTCATGGCTCTGATACCAATCTGTCACACCCCGACCCGCAGCGGAATAAGAGTTGGGGCATAATTGGGTTATCACCAAAGCTCATGATGTTTACTAAAATGTTTCATATTTATTAAATTCAAATTACAACTTAAATGTTCAAGCCAAATTCATACAATACAAGGAAAGGAAAATTAAATAAACAATCCAAAATCTAAACTGATTCATTCTTCTAGGCCGTCCTATATGTTTCTTGCTTCAACTGGATCACCTGTATCACGTGTAAAAATGGGGAAATTTTGGGTCAACAAAAGTTGGCGAGTGAACCTTGTAAAAAGAAACCTTTGTTATTGATTTCTTGTTGTATTTATATGGAAAATTGTGCAATAATCATATGTGAGCAAACGTAAATAAACAAACAATCACAAACCACCTTGCATGAGTATATGACTTGAATGATAATGTATATGTTGGCAACGTCACGTTCCGCTCATAGGTAATGGGGAACGGACGAGCCTATGATGATGTATGTGAGATCAAGGCTCAATCAAACGGAGCCAATCGTATGTTGGCAACGCCACGTTCCGCTCATAGGTAATGGGGAACAGTTACGCTCATAGGTAATGGGGAACAGACGAGCCTATGATGATGTATGTACTGAAAATGATAAATTTAATCTAAACATTAACCACACAAACAATTGATACATATTGGATGTACGTTTGATCATTGATATGATGGATGCACAAGTGTTTAAATGTAATAAATAATAAGCGACACATGATACACCCAAAATGTGATTAAAACGGGGAATTGGTAGAGTTCACTCACCTTGGGTGCATTCGTTTGGTGATGAGCATGCCTGTAAGTGGCGTTAGGAGATGGACGAGTTAAAGCAAGATGCGCACGAGTTTGGAGATTTGATCGACGAGGAATAACTAACCTAAAATAATAACGAAATGGTTCGGTAAATAAGTGGATTTTATTAACAATTTTAATAGGATTTTTAGATTTTTTTTGTGAGTTTAAGGTCATTTTCTAACTTTAAAAATATTATTTTTAAGTATTTTTAATTGATTTTTAAATTAAATAAATAAATAAAAATATAAAAAAAATGTTGATTTTTTGTTGACCGTTGACCGGTCGGACAGTGGTAATTGGTGCGCTGAGTGAGGTTCGAACCCGGGACCTCCCGTACGCGTGCACGCAGCTCAACTACGTGTCTAACCCGAAATATTCTATGTTTTAATTATGTATATATATATACTAATTAAATGTTAATTTATTTGATTTATATTAAAAGGATTTAAAGTGGTTGAACTGGTTGCAGGGAAACCGGATCGAACTCGGGTCCCTTGATTTGTAAGCGCACAGCCCAACCAGTTGGGCTGTGTGTCTTATCTGTTTAACTTACGGTTTATATTAATCTTATATACATACTGGAACATGTTCAGATTCTGTTTTAAAAAAATTGGTTTTAATTCGGAAAGTCGGTGTGTTGCAAGATTCGAACTCGTGACGTTTGTTTTGTTTGCGCACACAGTCCACCGCTGGACTGTGTGTCTAACCCGTTTGATTATGTGATTTTAATTATACTTATACTTATTTCTGACTTCGTCTTCTTCGTTTACAAACACCCAGATCAGAGAGTTCCGACTGTTTTGTTTAACTTGATTATCAAAACTTATAATCAGTTGAAACGTAATAGTAAACGGGATTATAGAACAGAGTGTACCAAACCAGCGTGTTTAATTCAGGTTTCCGGCAAGGGGGCGTCGGCTCTGATTGGCGATCTCCGTCTGAGTGAACCAATCGACAGTTTTGATCAATGAGTTGTGCAATTAAGGTATTAAACAAGGATTATCAAAAGGTTTAGATGTTTGTACCAATTCACAGCGTGATTTCGGAAATTTCCAGAGATTTTCCGGCGAGTGCAGATTATCCGGCAACGTCGTCTGGGACCGATTCTGGTTGAAGGATTGAAGTTAGTATAAGTCTAACAATGGATTGAAAACGAAAGAATCGAGAAATTTACCGTTTTGATGTATATCTCGGTTTTCTGGCGAAAGTCCGACAATACAGAATATTTCCGGCGAGTGAAATTTTTTCGAGAATTTGTGCGATTTTGAGCGAAAAGATTACCAGAGACTTGGGTGTCAATTTATATGGAAAAATCAAGATGAATTGGGTCTGAGTATGGTCTTGATTCGTGGTCAAGACTTTCTCCGGCGGTTATGACTGAGATCGCGGAATTTGACATCGGTTATAACCGATGTCGATGTTAATACATGCGTTTAGTCAAAAGAAACCGTCGGAGTCACGCGAAATCGTCGAGATTTCCGGTGACTGCGGATTGGGCGTGCTGATTCACTGGGTTTGATTTAGAGTTTCAACATAAATGTTATTTGTTTTAGTACTTATCACAAATGAGTCAAGTGGCGGAGTGGTTGAGTGTTGTTTGTTTAATCCGGCTGACCCGGGTTCGAAACCCGGCAGCCTCCTTTCTTTTTTATTTAATTTATTTTTACTTTTTAATCATTATAGTTTTTAAATTCTAAAATGTTTATTAATTATGTATTGTTTAAAATTAAAATTACTCATAAGTACGCAACGAAATTTTATAACTTGATATTCGATTAATAAACGAAGCGGGTTTTGGAAAACCCGTTTTTCAACGGATGTTACATCGCTTAACTCGCTTACGCCTATGAGGATGTGTGCCTCTTACGCGGTATTGTCTCGCTTATCTCGCTATTATATATCGCTTATATCTCGCATCTCGTATCATGCTACGCATAATGTTTAATTAGAAGGTGAATACGTGCAAAGTGTGTGCTTACGTGGATTATGTTCTTACATGCTTATGTGCTTACTTGCTTATGTGTGTACGTTACGTGTTTATGTGATTTTGTGCCTTGTATGAATAATAATAATAATAAATATTTAAACATAACTCTATTATAATCGAATCTCGTCTATCTAAATCCTTTGTGTAGATGTCTTCTATGGGATCGCATACCCGAAGAAATCTCCAGCGCAGCAACGCCGACAAACGTATCGCCTCTTTGGTAGCCAAGGAAATGGCTAAGGTGATCCCACAGATTGTCAGTGAAATTCAAGCGGTTAGCAGCAACTCATCTGTGGACTCTAAGGGAGATGCCCCGAAACCGCACTTCAGCTTTAAGCAGTTCAAAGCATGTGGACCGCTTACTTTCTTAGGCACCAAAGGACCGAGTGCCATGTTCCACTGGTTTGACTCTATCGAGGTCACATTCCGCCAGAGTGGATGTCCCGAGGCTCTGCACACAATCAATTCCACCGGTGTGTTTCAGTCGAGGGCTCTCGACTGGTGGACAGCCGAGCAACAGGCGTGGGAACGACGAAGCTTACAGACTCACTTGGGAGGAACTTAAAGAAATTATGATCAAGGAATTCTATCCTCCCTACGAGATCCAGAAACTGGAGAACGAAATTCTGGAATATCAAGCAAGATGGTCCCAATAACGCTGGTCTCACTGCTCGCTTCAAATAGTTGAGCATCATCTGTCGCGGTCAAGTGGATACGACCGAAAAGGCAATCAAGAAATACCTCAACGCTCTCCCCGATTGCGTCGCTGACTTTGTTCAAGCAGAACGCCCTGCTACTATCGAGGAGACCTACCAGCTAGCCGCCAAGATTAATGACAAACGAGTTCAGTCTGGTTACTTCAAAAGCAGCAAGGTCGCAAATCAGGCCGTTACCGAACCAGCAGCTCCTACTACTGAACAGCCCCGAGAGCCAAAGAACAGTCGCCGTGGTCGCAAAAGGGAAAACCCGAGCAAGAACTTTGCTCTTGCTGCTCCAGCGAACCCTCAGCCACTCCAGTCAGCAGCACCAAACGCACCGCCAGCAAAGCGTGCGTACACTGGTCCGCACCGTATGTGCCCTAAGTGCACATACCATCATGTCGTTGGTGGCAATTGCCGATTCTGTACCAACTGTAACATCTACGGCCACTTCACTGTCAGCTGCCGTAGTGGTCCTCGCCAACCTGCTCCTCAAGCTCCCGCAGCTCCAGCTTTACCTGCTCCTCCTCAAGCCAACCAGCAGCAAGCTCCAAAGACACGAGCGTGCTTCATGTGTGGTGATCCAAACCACTTTGCTAATATTTGCCCAAACCGCACCGTGAAACAAGAGCCGTAGCAGCAGCAGCCACCACCGCAGCCTCAGCAGCAACAACAAGCTACGCGTGGAAGAGCCTTCAATCTCAATCACCGCCAGGCCCAGAATGACACCAATGTTGTCAATGGTACGTTTCTCGTTAATGGTATTTATGCTTCATGTTTATTTGATACTGGTGCCGATAATTGTTTTGTATCGTTAGAATTCGAAAAGGTTTTAAAATGTAAGCGCGCTAAACTCCCAAAGACTTTCGATGTGGAAGTCGCCACCGGAAGAACCGCTACCGTTAATTCGGTCTTATGTGGTTGTAATCTCGATCTCAACAACCATGTCTTCTTGATCAATCTCATACCTATGCAATTAGGTAGCTTCGATATCATAGTACGTATGGATTTTCTTCGTGAGAATCATGCTGAAGTTGTATGCTCCGATAAAATGATTCGTTTCCCTCTTCCAAACAGTGATCAACTTCATGTATATGGTGAAACTCCCTCAAAGAAGTTGATGCTTCTATCATGTACTCGAGCACACAATTGCTTGCAAAAGCGATGTGTTGCTTTCCTCGCTCATATCGTGAATCCGGAAGAAGACTTATAAAGATGTTCCCGTTGTTTGTGAATTTCCTAAAGTCTTTCCCGACGACTTACCGGGTTTACCCCCTACTCGAGATGTTGAATTCCGCATCGATTTAGTTCCCGGAGCTACTCCAGTTGCTAAAGCTCCTTATCGCCTCGCACCCTCAAAAATGCGCGAGCTATCAAGCCAACTTCAAGAGCTTATTGATAAAGGTTTCATACCCCCGTGCACTTCGCCATGGGCGCACCTATCCTTTTCGTGAAAAAGAAGGACGAATCGTTCCGAGTGTGCATCGATTATCGTGAACTTAACAAACTCACGATAAAGAACCGCTATCCTCTTCCTCGTATCGACGACTTATTTGATCAGCTTCAAGGTGCTACTTGTTTTTCTAAGATCGATCTTCGTTCCGGTTATCATCAGTTACACGTGTTGGAAGAAGACATTCCTAAAACCGCCTTTCGTACTCGCTATGGCCATTTCGAATTCGTGGTCATGCCTTTCGGTCTTACCAATGCACCCGTGGTTTTCATGGATTTGATGAACCGTGTGTGTAAGGCTTTCTTAGATCGTTTCGTCATTGTTTTCATCGATGATATCCTTATCTATTCGAAGTCGAGAGACGAACACGCGCGTCATCTCCGTTTAGTCCTTGAACTTCTTCAAGGAAATCGCCTTTATGCTAAGTTCTCTAAATGTGAATTCTGGCTCGAAGAAGTCCAATTTCTCGGCCACATCGTTAATAGTCAAGGAATTCATGTCAACCCTGCAAAGATTGAAACCGTAAAGAGTTGGATTACACCGAAGAATGCCTTCGAAATCCGTTCATTTCTTGGATTGGCGGGTTATTACCGTCGATTCATCGCCGACTTCTCGAAAATCGCCATTCCGCTTACTTCTTTAACTCATAAAGACAAACCTTTTGTTTGGGATTCCAATCAAGATGACGCTTTTCAAACTCTCAAGCGTATGCTATGCAACGCTCCCGTTCTCGCTTTACCCGATGGAAACAACGATTTCGTAGTTTATTGTGATGCCTCAAACCTTGGTCTTGGTTGTGTTCTCATGCAACGAGACAAGGTTATCGCGTATGCGTCTCGTCAACTCAAGATCCACGAGAAGAACTACACAACCTATGATCTCGAACTCGGTGTAGTTGTTTTTGCATTAAAGATATGGCGACACTACCTTTACGGTACTAAGTGTACGGTCTTCACCGACCATAAGAGTTTACAACATATCTTCAATCAAAAGGAACTGAATATGCGCCAACGCAGATGGGTTGAACTTCTCAACGACTACGATTGCGAGTTATGCTACCATCCCAGCAAAGCAAACGTCGTCGCCGATGCTCTCAGTCGACGAAGCTATGTGTATAGTATTCGTGACTCTCAAGCTTGTGCTAAACTTGAAACCCTCATCCGCGCCGCTCAACACGCATGTTTTAACAAGAATACTTTGGAAGAAGAAATGAAATGTAGTGCCGAAACTCAGCTTGTATCTAAATCTGATGGTATTTATTACTATCTCAATCGCATTTGGATTCCCAGTCTTGATAATCTTCGTAAGTTGCTAATGGACGAAGCTCATAAATCTCGATATTCCATTCACCCCGGTGCCGACAAGTGTACCAGGACCTTCGTTCTAAGTACTGGTGGCTGGGCATGAAAAAGGATATCGCCTTGTACGTCTCAAAGTGCTTAACTTGTTCGAAAGTTAAAGCCGAACATCAAAGGCCCTCTAGTTTACTCGAACAACCCGAAATACGATGTGGAAGTGGGAGAGTATAGCTATGGACTTCGTTACCAAACTTCCCCGCACTTCTTTAGGTCATGATAGCATTTGGGTTATCGTTGATCGTCTTACTAAATCAGCGCACTTTATTGCTATACGAGAAGACTTTAAGGTCGAACGGTTAGCCCGAATCTATACCGACGAAGTTATATGTCGACACGGGACGCCTCGTGACATCATCTCTGACCGAGACGGTCGTTTTACCTCGTCTCTGGGAGACCTTTCAATCGCTCTCGGTACTACGCTTAATCTCAGTACCGCTTTTCACCCTCAAACCGACGGTCAGACTGAGCGTACGATCCGCACCCTCGAAGACATGCTTCATGCGTGCATCATAGATTTCGATGGTAATGGGATACCATTTACCTTTGATTGAATTCTCGTACAATAATAGTTATCATACCAGCATTCAAATGGCTCCTTTTGAGGCACTGTATGGAAGAAAATGTCGATCGCCTATTGCATGGCACGAGATCGGAGAAACACAAATCACCGGTCCCGAGCTAATTCAAAAAAAGACGGACAAGATCCTCCAGATTAGAGACAATCTCTTGAAAGCTCGAAGTCGTCAAAAGAGTTACGCCGATAAACGCCGCAAGCGCCTGCAGTTCGAAGTGGGAGATCATGTTCTCCTAAAGGTTGCACCTTGGAAGGGAGTGGTCTGCTTCGGCAAGAAAGGAAAGCTAGCGCCTCGATATGTTGGTCCCTTAAGATTCTGGAAAAAAATCGGTAAAGTAGCCCATCGTCTCGAATTACCGGGGGAACTTAACAACGTACATCCGACTTTCCATGTGTCTAACTTCAAGAAATGCCTTGCCGAAGAAAATCTGCATGTCCCTCTCGAAGATCTGCAAATCAACGAGACTCCATTTCGTGGAAAAGCCTGTGGAAATCATGGACCGAGAGACTAAGAAACTACGACGCTCTCTCATCCCTATCGTGAAAGTCCGATGGGAGGGCAACACTGGCGCCGAGTTTACTTGGGAATTGGAAAGTGATATGAAGGCCAAGTACGCGCATCTATTTGTTACAGCTACTGCCTAATTTCGGGACGAATTCCCTAAAGTAGGGAAGACTGTAACAACTCGGAAATTCGTTGTTATCTCTTTTTCCTTGTTTTCATTGTTGTACTTCTTTGTAATCCGAGATTCGGTTAATAATAAAGTTTATGTTAATTAATTATGGTGTTTTACGTTATTATCGCATCTAATCGCTTATTAAATCGCATCGCTAATCTCATCGCATCGCAAATCGCAGTTATTTATGTGGTTTTATGTTATTTAAGTGTTATGTTTGTTTGTGGTTATGTTTACACTCGCTATCGCATCGCTCTCGCACTCTCGAATCGCTAAATCGCACTATTATATCAACTATAACGCTTAACGCTTTATTTAACGCTTAATATAACTATCTAATGCGAACCGAATAACCAATGAACACTTAACGCGAAATCAGCAAACGAAACTTGGTCATCAGGCCAAGTTCGGCCGAACTTGACTACCACAAGTTCGCCCGAACTTGCCTAAGACACAAGGATCCTTTGCTTTCCCTCAAGTTCGCTCGAACTTGTACATACATGTACAAGTTCGGCCGAACTTAACCATTCATCCTTGAAAATCTAACAAGTTGACCCGAACTTGGTCTCATCAGCTCTCATTTTTGCCTTCTCCTATAAATACAAAGCTCTGTTCACTCATTTGAACTTGCTGCAAGTTCGCCCACAGCTCTCCCAACCCGAAACCTTCGTGTTCTAAGTAAGAATCAACCCGATTTCAACTGCAACAACGTTTATCAACGATCTACAAAGGTTTACAACATTTTGGCACAAGGCGTAGCCTTCGTTTTCATCAAAATCATTCTTTTACAAAATCTTCATCTCTTTCTTCAAAACTTATGTTTTTAACTTAGATCTACACAATACGAGTTCGGTTGGTGTTAGCATAGGCTTCCAAACACGAGATCTGCAAGATCTCGGCTTGTAAGTTCTAGATCTGAGAAAACCTTTTATAAAGATCGATTTTGACACAAAATACGGACTTTTGAGGATGTTTTGTTCATTTTCTGATATGAAACGGAGAATCTATCATTCATGATCCCAGATCTAGAAGCACAAGGACGTTATGTTGGTTTACACAAGTCAGACTAATCCGAACGAACCCCGAGTTCGCCCGGATTAGCCCACGCTTTTGTAAACGGCTAAAACAGCTCTAAAAGACCTCTTCGACCTAAGTTTGCTCAGTAGCACAGGGTTGGAGGGATGAACACTCGATTTTCCTCAGCAAACGACGCGAAAACGCAAGATTTTGGACCCGAAAACATTAAGTTCGCTCGAGAATCACCAGTTCCCAAGTCAAGTTCGACCGAACTTGTACCCAAATGGGTCAAGTTCGACCGAACTTGGGTACTTTCACCAAGTTTTCTTGCAAGTTCGCCCGAACTTGTCTCCTCAGTAAGGTTCTCCACAAGTTCGCCCGAACTTGACAAGATTCTTAAGAATCTCCTCAACTTCGACCGAACTTGGCTCATAACTCACCAGAATTACACAAGTTCGCTCGAACATGTGTGTTTACACACAAGTTCGCCGGAACTTGGCCGCTGCTCAACTCAAAGTTCACCGTTTCGGCTTTTCGGAAGACTGATGCACTACTGTTCGTTTACAGGCTGATCCGGCGCATTCCGCAACTCTCCTCGGAATCTTAAGTCTTACCTAAACGCACCCACAGTGAGTATACTTGACCCATTTTCGCTTTAACACACTTTTTGGGTGTTACATACGTTCCTATATCAAAATCACAACAAAAATCAAAACTGGTTATCACATGCGAATGATCTGATTGTATATGCTTTATACGTGATACTAGAAACATGTGATTAGGAATTATTTTCGTTAACTTGCCTCCTTAGCTAGTATGGTACTATAGTGTGGCTTACACCCGACGGGGTCTAGTTAGGATGGACGAGCAAGACTTCTCATGGTAGTTAGCATGAGAAATGAGCCTATGTTATGTTTGGTGTTTTGATGTATCATGATCTGTAATTATATTGTTTCGCAAACGCTTTCTCGATTATGCTAGTAGTACTTAAACCTGTATGCTCACCTTTACTTAATTGTATTGACTTGTATTTTAACGTATGTAACAGGTTGAGGATTTAGCGTGGATGCTTGGATGTTGCTTAGTTAGTTTGTTTTGTTTAGTTAGTTTGTTTATGCATCTTGGATTTGAAACTTATGTATGAAATCTAGGGGAAATCGAACCCGGTTGAATTTTATGAGAAATCTCCGTTTTGTAATAATTGTTTAAATGTTACGTTTAACAGTATGGGATATTAAGCAGGTTGTGATATGTTAAATGATTGTTATGGAACATCTCGTGAAATCAATCTGGTCGCCTAGTACCACTAACCCCGATGTTTCGGCCATCAGTTGGGGTGTGACAAAGGGTGTCCTCGCGATACGACGAGGAACACAAACCTTTCTACAAATGTACCGGTTTGTTAGGATTCGGATTATTTGGTTCGATTGTTGATTTTTGGTTTGATATGGTTAATAAGCAAACACTGGCAGAATGTTTTGCTTGCAAATACATGAAATGGAATCAAATAACATGTCATTTTTTAAAATTTTAGAAAACTACACAATACTATACTTAAATTAAAGAATATAAAATGCTTGTTTTTATGGTGTATTTTTTCTTAACATACTAACACATAAAAAATGTTATGGTCGCTTAAAAATCGTGGGTAGTCGGTTTAAAACAATAGGGAAAATTATTATTATTATTATCTAAATAATGTTTCATTGAATAAAGATTTGGAATTAAAGTATTATTAGGATGAGAGAATTAAAGTATAATTAGTGGTTGAAAACTAACATACTCTCATTCTAGAGTTGTACAGTATGCATTAATCTAAGAGCATTCACAATAGCTCCCTACGAGTATGTTTGGCAAAAGTAGTTGTTATTGGTAGCTGTAAGCTGGTGGCTGGAGGCTAGAAGCTGATGATGGAAGCTGGTGCTATAGGTGTAGCTTTTTAGATATATTTAGGTGTTTGGCAGAGTAGATGAAGCTTTTAATAAATTGTATAAAATGACCAAAATGGACATTAAAAAGTTGGTGCATTAAAAAGTTTATTATCTTTAGAGGTTAAAATAGTCATTTTTTCCTAAAAGCTTGTAGCTCCTTCTAAACGCTACTAGTAGGAGCGTTTAACCAAAAGCTTCAAGCTTCTAACCTAAAAGCTTCAAGCTTCTTCAACCAAACAAGGCTTTTTATTAAGTTGGAGCTTTTTCTCAAAAGCTTAAAGCTTGAAGCTCCTAAAAGCTTCTAAAAGCTCCATGCCAAACATACCATACATCTCCCTATATTTTTAAAATTTAAGGTAAATGTCTAGAAATTATCCCTTTTCACCACACATTAGAACCACCATATCTACACTATATTTTTATAGTTTGAAAATTAGCTACGGTAGTTTTGTATGTATAAGAGCATTTAAATCCCTTCCATCATTTTTTACCCTATAACTACACTAAAAATAACTTATTTTCTTTTTCCTTTATAATTAAATAAAATTCATTTTATACTTTTATCATTACCTTTTTTCTCTTTGTCACTCACAACTATTTTAAAATATATTAAAAAAATATAGAGAGTGAACAACGTCCTCTAAAATATATAGATGAAAATAACATTTATCTCTCCTCTACTCACAACAACTTTTTATAATATTAAGGGTCTGTTTGATATGACGTAATGGAATGACGAGAGCATGGAATGAACGAGGTAATGAATGGACAAAGGAATGAAATGGATCATTACCATTCCATAGTCCTGTTTGGTTACCGTATGGGAATGGAATGAATCATTACCTTGTGTTGTTTGGTATGCTGGAAAAGACGAAAGGAATAAAATCGGCGACGAGTGGTGGTAGTGGGTTGTTGCGTGGCGGTGGTGGCGGCGGCGGATGGTGACGATGGTCAGTGGTGGTGGCCGGTGGTCCATGCGGAGGGCGGCGACAGCATGGCGACGGTCGCAGGTGGCGGCGGTGGTCGGGTGGCGGTGGCGTTGGTTGGCGCTAGCATCGGCGGTCGGTGGCGGGGAGGGTGGTGGGAGTGTGGTGATGGTCGGTGGTGGCCGGTGATGGCAGTGGCTAGTGTTGGCGGGTAGAGAAGGTGGCGGTGGTGGCGGGCGGTGGTGGTTGGCGGCAGAGGGTGGCGGTGGTGACGAGTGGTGCGGCGGCGGGTGACGGTGATGGTCGGCGGCAGTGGGTGGTGAAGGTGGCGGCTGGCGGTAGTGTTGGGCGGTGTTGGTGATGAAGGGTGAGAAGGGGAATTGAATGAAAAAAAAAACAAGGGTAGTGGATGAATGGATTTGAGGGAATGGAATGCTCTACGTAATGGGTGATTCCATTACCTTGACCAACCAAACACATCTTTTTTCATTCCCTCATAATAGTTCATTCTATTCCGTCTTTCATTCCTGCATACCAAACACTACCTAAAACTTCACTCATAGAATTTGATGGATGGAAATCTGTGAATGCTCTAAAACCTAGTATAATCATTCATCAAATTATTATTGGTGTAGAAAGACTAGTAATATAATAAAATAAAATATTTGTGAGTAAGATAAATATAAACTTAGTAGATGTAATGTGATATGAGAGATTTTTTTAAAATGCTAGATAAATATGTACACGGACTAAATTGCTGTAACCTAACGTAGATTTTCGTATAGAGTTAATTAGTTGCACGAAAACTTTAGAAAAAAAAATGTTAATGGCCTAGTAATATATGTGGGCTCAAACACAAACCTAAAACGGGAATTTACTCATTGTTTACTTTTGCCCTGCTTTATAACGTAAACACAATAAACCCCTTTTCTACACCACAGAATCAACTGCTCCATAAAGAGGGGTTTTAGTCGTCTAAGGGTAGGGATGAGCTTGGTACCGATCAGTAAGAATCGGTATTAATTTACCGGTATAAAAAATCCTCAAAAATAGATATTTAATACCGGTACCGAATATACCTGGTACGGTTCGCTCCGAACCGGTATCGTACCGGACTGATACCAAACGTGCCGAAGATGTCAAAAGTTGATACCAAGACGGTACTGAAAATTTACCCAGTTCTGTAAATTCGATACCAATATCAATACCATTGCTCATACTAACTGAGGGTTCCTAAATGGATGCCGATCATCCTCCAATTTGATTTTTCTGTTGCTTATTTGGCGAATTGCTATTCTAATCTGAAAAAAAAATGAAATTCCTGTGATAAAGATGAGCTTTTTTTATGATGGCAACATCAAATTCTACCGCTGAAGACTTCCACCTCTTCTCATAAACAAATCTCTCATCATCGAAAATAATCTACATTAAAATATGACTCCCTGCTGTATTTTATTGTCTTCTATTTTGGGGCGTTGGCTTGCTTCACACGTGTGCACACCACCTGTTTGATGATTTTCCCCTATGTGTAATTGCTGGCAATGGGTAATTGCTTTTTGCGAGTAATTTTTCGTCAGTAAATATATCAATTAATCACATATTTATTGATTGTTCTTGATCTGAATTGTATTCATGCTCCAGTCTGAAACCAGTCATATAAATTGATAATTTATTTGTTATTTTCTTTAGCGAGTATGGCAATTACTACAGAGAAGTTGATGATTAGGGCTGTGATTCAATAATCTGAACATCAAAAACGCTCTGTGGCTGCAATTATTGGTCACAGTAAAGGTCTGAAATTATAACTTTGCACTTCCTAATTACTGATTAATATTTGAGTTTGTAGCATCTGCAATTATTGGTCACAGTAAAGGTCTGAATCTGTTTTAACTTGCATTGGGAAAATGCTAGGTTTTGATTAATAAAATATATCTTTTTTCTAAAGATTAACAGATTAAACTTTTGATAATACATCTTTGAATTACTGCTATATATGGACCAGAGGGACTTTTGCAGGCGGGAATGTGGTGCTTTTATATGCTTCAAGGTTTAACGATGTTCACCATGTGGTCAACATTTCTGGCCGGTTTGATCTGAAACGAGGCATTGAGGGTCGATTGGGTAAAGATTACTTGCAGAGGATTAAAAATGTGGATTCATTGATGTTTCCATTAGGAAGGGTATGCTTCATGCTCCTTTTTTCAAAATTTTATTGAAACTATTGGAGGCAGTGTGCAATTAACTTTGGACAATTTTCAACCCATTTGACACTTTACCCTTCTAGCATCATTTTCATTTGACCCGTTTGAAATAAATTTAATATAAAGCAAAAAAAATCAACCCATGCATAAGCAGATGGGTCAGACTGACATCGCTAATCTTAATATCTTATGCATATCATGGATCTCACCTGAAGTTGTAAACAATTTTAGGCAAAATAGAGTACGGTGTGACTGAAGAAAGTTTGATGGACAGGTACTTGTTTACTACCGAAACAAGTGCAGCATGCCAACAATTATCCACTTATTTTAGCTATCTGACTTTCTTTGTTTCCACCTACTATTTTAATAGTACTCATTTAACCCATTACTGAGAAACATAGCCTCAATCTATCCACATTTAAAGGGGTCGGGATTTTTATTCAACAATCATCTAGATGTTGTTGCCATTAGATTATGTGTTAATACAAATATTTTAAGTGCAAATGATGGCTGCTGCAAGCCTGCACCAACTGCAGTAACAAGAAAAGCGCCACCATTTTGACGAAAAGTAGGAGAAGAGATAACAGAAATTACAGTTTTAATACTTAATTTTCTTAAGAAGACAGTTAAACACTGACCCCTCTCATCTCACTTCTCTCTTTTTAGCATGAGCTTCGTCTTCTCTTTCTACTCTCTCTCCCACCTGAACTTTAAACTCTCGCTCTACTATGCCCGCAATCTTTATCACTCGAATATACTAATCATAACCCAAATGTGCATTTGGTTATTTCATCATGATGCTTATATCTCGACCAACGTGTCTCAAGCGCAATTTATGTAGTTCCTATTCACATAACTTACTTTGGATATTCTATGAAAATTCTTTCTTTTTGTTGCAAGTTCCTTATTGTGACTCTTCTGTTTTGAATTGGTCTTTTGGTTGTGGTGTATGTTGTTACTCATCTTCAAAAACTGAGGAAGGGGTTGTAAACTTAGAGTATCAACATCTCTTTCACCTTAGTATCATTATTAACATATCATCTCACCTTAACATATTTTCATGTCCAGATACGGTTTTGGAGTCTAGGGTCTTGCTGGAAGCAGCATCGGCATCTCTAACCTCTGAGATAGAGTTATAGAACACAAACTCATAAATTATTAATTACACATCTCACATATTTAATACAATTTTTGTGTCTAAAATTTGTGACAATTCACTTTCATCTAAATTTTTTAGGAGTGTTTGCTTTCTATAAACCACTACCATAACTTTGTTTATATAATACATATACTTGGAATGTATATTTGGATGAAGATTCCTTGACAAACATATAATTGAACGTTATTCTCAATATGATAAAGTTGGGAGATCACCCAATTACGCCATCGACATGATAGTTCCTGGGACAACTTTCTCATTGTCGGGCGACACTTTGGATCTGTGACAATGCATGCAAGTGCTACATTATAAATACGCATAATTTCCTTTTCAATCAACCTAGTGGCTGGATACGGGAGTCTCTTGTCCAGTATATTTTCCAGCGTTATACCGTGATGAGTCGGATAGTTCATGGATGACAGGAGGTTTCCAGGATGCTTCCACCAATTGTCTCAAGTGCCATCACCCCAAAGCTATACACGTCACATTTTCGGTCGCAATCATGTTATAGGCAAGTTCTACATGTGTATTTCACCAAAGGTTGTCATAATTTTTTTAACAGTTAATAGATATAAAAGAAGTGTAAGATTGAGTACAAATACCTGGAGCAATGTATCCCAGAGTTCCTACAATTCCGTTTGGTTGGAGGAATCCGGATCGAGCAATCTGGCTACTCCAAAGTCAGCAATGAATCCTTCCATTTCTGAGTTCAAGAGAATGTTGTTGGTTGATATGTCTCTATGAACAATAGGTGGGCTGCAATCATGATGCATGTACGCCAAAGCATGAGCTACATTCTTGATAATGTTCACCCTCTTCGTCCAGTCCACTTCAACAGCTAATTCATTGTCACTCAAAGCGCAAAACAGACTCCCTTTTTCCATGTATTCATATATAAGAAAATTGCAGTTGTTATGCAAACAAAAACCATAGAGTTTGACTATGCTTTTGTGCCTTAGGTTGGTTAAAACTTGGACTTCATTATTGAAACTCTGGTTGAATGCCGGTTGCTCGGCTTCAAACCGGTGGAGTTTTTTCAAAGCAAATATTTTACCATCAGGCAGTTTGGCTTCATAAACACTACCATAGCCACCGGTTCCAATGCAGTATTTGAGGTCAAAATCCTCTGTAGCAGTGATGAAGTCTTCATATGCAATTGTTCCATCATAATTCAATACAGAGCACACGTCTCCATGTCTTTTTGTTTCTGGCTGGATGTTTTTGTTGGTAGCCTTGCGATTTTTGTAACACTTGTAAACAACAAGAAGCAACAAACTAAGTCCCAAGAGGATGGGAAGAAGAATTGTCAAATGGTGGAGCAGTTTGTTTCTAGGCATATGTTTTTTTGCAAGTCGATTGTCCACTTAAAGCATTGCATGACTGATTTAAGAAGTTCAAATATGGGAACCATAATTTATATAGTTTTTCTCCAACAAAAGAATTACTACTAAGGTCCAAGTACTCTAATCTAATGCAAACGCGAAGGCTTGTGATAGCTCCAGTCACTTGATTCATAGAGAGTTCTAGATGCTGTAGATTACAGGGATTCCGAATGGACAAGTTACCTGACAGCTGGTTTGATGAAAAATCGAGGTAAAGAAATCTTGACAGGTTTCCACGAATTGGACCCACAAGACTGATTATGATTAAGGTCGACATATTGTAAGCTCATCAAATTTGCTATGCCTAGAGGTATGTGGCCACTTATGGAATTCATGCTAAGGTTTAAAAAGTATAACTGGCTTAGATTACCAAGATTCGAGGGAATTGGACCGTCAAAATTGTTGTCACCTAGATTCATAAATCCTAGATTTTGTAAATTAGTAATTTGGTTAGGTATGGATTCATTGAGTTGATTTGTGCTCAAGTCTAGGTGTATGAGATTGAACATGGAACAATAAGATGGTGGGATTGGACCTGTAAGTTTGTTATTACTAACATCAAGGGATATTAAATGGGTGAGATTGGAGAGGGAAACCGGTAACTCGCCAATGAAGTTGTTATCAAAAAGATCAAGTGCTACTAAATGGGCGAGCTTGGTGAGCCAAACTGGCAAGTTACCACTGATTTTGTTACTATAAAGGCGGAGATATTTTAAATGGGTGAGATTAGTGAGGGAAACAGGTAACTCACCGCTGAAATTATTTGTAGAAAGATCAAGGGATTCCAAATGGATGAGATTGGTGACAAAAGCAGGTAACTCACCACCAAACTCGTACTATGAAGATTGAGGGTTTTCAAATGAATGAGACTGGTGAAAGAGTCAGGTAAGTTCCCACTGAAATTGTTACCAGAAAGATCAAGGAGTTCTAATCGGGTAAGATTGGCGAGGGATACATGTAAGTTACCTGTGAGTCGATTCCCCCAAAGTGAAAGTTCAGTGAGATTTGACAGCAAACTAATCTCATCTGGGATGCTTCCCTCAAGACTACAGTTGTTAACATAAAACCTCTTAAGGTTTGGAAATGAAGAAAAGGTCGAGGCTTCCCAGATCACCTTCAAGTTTTCTATTGTAAAAGCTTATCTCAATGACACTTCCTGTCTTATTGCAAAAGATTCCATACCAAGAACAATGAGATCAGAAGCATTTACATATTGTGGCCACCAATTAGTTGCAAGCAAAGTGTTAAAATATTACAATTCTATATTTTGTGCTTTTATCTTTTCTAATATTTTTCCTTTTCTTTTTTCTTTTGAGTCTTGTTGGGCTAGTGTTCGGTTGGGCATATATGTGTTGGGCTCAAGTCTGGTTGCTGATGGGCTGCTCCTGTACGCGTGAACCGTAGGATTTGTCCCTTTATATTCTGCTGCCTTGGGTCAACACAACACATTACTCTCTGTTTGCTCTCTGCTACTTCTTTTTTCTTGAATTATCGATCCTTGTCTGTTTGACAGTTTTTATATGCAGATTATCTTGTTGATAATCTGCCTTGTCTGAGAGTTGTTTTGTCACGGTGTCTTTGTACCGTTTTTCATATTATTCTGTATTAAAATACTTCTACTATTACTTCGGTAATTTGATAAAGTTTTGGTTGATATCGTGTTGTTCACATGGTATCAGAGCCATAATCGGTCTTTTGGGTTTATACCTTCCGCTGCTGTTCCCTGCCAAAGAACATATCTGTGTAGATCTGTAATTGTGCTGAGGATTTAGGGATCTTGGTGGTACAAGTTGCATATGCCGATTCCGTTCATCTCCTTGGTTCCTTGGAATTCGCGTAAGATTGAAGCCCTAATTTTCTAGGGTTTTCGTGTGGCTGGTGAAGGAGTTCTTATTGGTCTCTTTTACAGGGAAACAAACATAATTCCGTTTGGTATTCTTTCTTATAATCAGTTCCTTGTAACCCTAAGTGAAGGTTACAAGTCTGATTGCTGGAGTTATACACCCACTGTGAGATTGTTCTTTCTCTCCTTGCTTTATTTTTAATTTGCATCATAGTGTCTGTGAGTCTAGGCATATTGATACCGGGTTTAGAAAGACCGGATTGATTATTGGGACACAGAGGGGTTCACTCTGTTGCATTCGTTGTGTGTTATTCTTGTCTGTGTCAAAGCTCCCTGAATATTGTCTGGGAGGCACCTTGAGTGATGAACCTCTGATCGGACCGCTGTTCAGGCTTCGCTTTTTTAACTGTGCTGTGTCTTCTGGTTGTGTATTACCTAGCTTGATTGTTTCCCTGTCTACCTTTATTCTGTTTTTTATTTATATCACCTAGTGTTACTCTTTGACTATTTGCTATGTCTGGTGGTACTGTGGTTAATACTGATAATGTGACTAAATGCTACTTTGATTAGTAAAATTGATGCTGGTGATCCATTGTTTCTTCATCCTAGTGATTCTGCAAATTGTCTATTGTTAGTGTTAAACTTAAAGGATCAGAAAATTATAGAATTTGGTCAAATGCTATGTATCTTGCTCTTAGGTTAAAAATAAAATAGGCTTTGTTGATGGTACTTGTTCTAGATCTACATCTGATGAGGTTTTGGGTTGGCAATGGGATAGGTGCAACTCTATTGTGCTTACTTGGATTCTTAACTCCGTATCTGAGGAATTATATCTTGGTCTTGTTTATTCTAAAACCGCTTCAGATGTGTGGAAAGACTTAAAGGATACTTATGATAAGATAGTGGGTCTGTTGTGTTTAATATGTATCAAAGGATTAACTCCTTTAGTCAAAATGGCATGCCTGTTTCTGAATACTATCATAAATTGAATTGTATGTGGAAGCAATTAGACCAGTTACTTGCTTTACCAGCCTGCTCTTGTGATGCATCCAAACAGTTTAATGACTTTAATCATCTTATTAAGCTTATGCAGTTCTTAATGGGTCTTGATAGTTCCTACCAGTCTGTAAGAACAAATTTATTAACTAGAGAAACACTTCCCTCTGTGAAGGATGCTTTTTCAGTCATCTATAGAGAAGAATCTCACCTTCTCTCCAAAAATATTTTTGACAAAACTCCTAATAACCCTGTTGGTTTTTCTGTTAAAACTAGTCAAGTTATGGATTCAAGAAAAAAAATAATAATAGAACTCCTAACCTAATCTCAAATGTTCTAATTGTAATAAGACTGGACACACTATTGAGAAGTGTTTTGAACTTGTTGGCTATCCTTCTTGGATGAAGTCAAAACCTGGTGGGAACAAGGGTAACAAGGTTAGTAATAACGTTACTGCTGATACAACTGATACAACTTCTGCTATGAGTTCTTTGTCCAATGATCAGATACCCATTTGCTTAGTCTCTTGAATGATAAACCTAAGGGTGATTCTCAGAATAGTGGATTTGCTGGTATATGCGCTAATCCTGTTTGTCTGAATAGTTTTGTGAATCTGTCTTCGAAACCTATTTGTGATTTCAAACCTGCTTTTTGTTTTTCGAATTTTATCAACAATGGAAAAAAGGTAGGATGGATAGTTGATTCTGGTGCCAATCAACATATGGTAATGACGGATGAGTATCTAATTAATCAAAATGATGTAACTGAATTTAATATCAAAGTTGAAACATCCAATGGCACGAGTGCCATGGTAACAAAATTGGTGATATTAAATTAAGTGACAAGGTCATTCTATATGATGTGTTTGTCGTGCCTGATTATTGTGTAAATTTAATCTCCGTTCATAAACTTGCTAGAGATTGTAAGCTCATTGTTTCTTTTGATGAACAAACTTGCTATATTCAGGACTCTCAAACGAAGAAAGTCCAGGTGACTGGTAGCCAGTCTGATGGTCTATACTTCTGTGGTAGTTCTTATGTTTCAAATAAGGTTTGTAACTCTAGTTGTGATATTAATCTTTGGCATGCTAGGTTAGGTCATCCTGCTGAACCTGTCTTGTATATTCTTAAAAATGATCTAAACTTTAAAACTGGTGCTAAATTGGATCCTTGTGAAACATGTCATAGAGCTAAACAGCATCGGGAACCTTTCCCTTTAAGTGACCATAAATCTAAAGTCATTAGGAGATCTTGTTCATCTTGATGTTTGGGGTCCGTATAGAGTCCAAAGTAGGGATGGTTTTCGATACTTTCTTACTGTTGTTGATGATTACTCTAGAGCTGTGTGGGTATATCTCATGAAGTCAAAGGATGAAGTGTTTTACAATATTAAAGGTTTTTATAATTTACTTAAAACTCAGTTTAGTAAATCTATCAAGATCTTTAGGAGTGACAATGGTACTGAATTTATAAATAAACAAATGAGTAGTTTTTTTATGAAAATGGGATTATACATCAGACTTCATTTGTTCACACTCTACAGCAAAATGGGGTAGTTGAGAGAAAGCATAGGCATTTGTTGAATGTAGCTAGAACTTTACTCTTTCAAGGTGTTTTCCCATTAAATTTTGGTCCGAGTGTATTCTAACTGCTTCTTATTTAATTAACAGGACACCTTCATCTGTTTTGAGTGGAAAGTCTCCATATGAACTTATGTTTGGTTTTACTCCTATTCTAGGTCAACTTAGGGCTATATGGTGTCTTTGTTTCAGCACTGTGTTAAATAACTCTGATAAGTTTACCACGCATGCAGAAAAATGTGTTTTGGTTGGATATTCAAATGAAAAAAAAGGGTACAAACTTTGGAGTTTAGATCAAAAAATGATGTTATTTTCTAGGGATGTTAGGTTTTATGAACAGTGTTCCCTTTTAAAGAAAAGAAAACATTTTCAGATCTGGGTATCTATGAGTTAACACCCTAATTTTTTGATTTATCTGATTTAAACTTTACTCAAAGACCCCAAGTTTACCCAACTACCGATGATGAGAAACACAAATAAACACTTCAACATGTCATGGGTCTGAGTAGTCTGAAACTGATTCAGAGATTGCTTTAGGCATGGCTGATAATCACAACCAAGCAATATAGAATCAAATTCAGACATGGCTGAGCATGACGCTGAACATGAAGACAATATTAATTCTGAAGGAGATATTGGTGAACAAACTAACAGGGTTTTACGGAGATCCTCTCGAAACATTAAATTTCCCTCTAAACTTGATGATTTTATAGTTGATGGGAAAGTCAAATATGGTTTAGAAAAAGTCTTAAACTATGCTAATTTGTCTCCTGAAAGTTTTTGCTTTGCTTCTGTGTTAAATAAAAGTTGTGAACCTAAAAATTATTTTGAAGCTAAAAATGATGCTAATTGGTTGATGCTATGAAGTAGAACTTGAAACCTTACATAGCAATAAAACTTGGGAGATTGTGGACCTACCACCTAATAGGAAAGCTATTGGGTGTAAGTGGGTTTATAAAATTAAATATAAATCTAACGGTGAAATAGAGAGGTATAAGGCTAGGCTTGTTGCTAAGGAGTTCAGTCAAAAGGAAGGCATTGACTTTTTTGATACGTTTTCTCCTGTTGTTAAAATGGTTACAGTTAGGTGTGTGTTATCTATGGCTGTTCACTTTAATTGGGAAAATATATCAACTTGACATTAACAATGCCTTTTTATATGGTGACCTTAATGAAGAAATTTATATGTGCTTGCCTGATGGTTATAATTCTTCATCCGAGTCTAAAGTTTGTAAATTAAAAAAATCTTTGTATGGATTGAAACAAGCTCCTCGGATGTGGAATGAGAAACTTGTGTCCGTTCTTGTTGATCTTGGTTTCGAACAAAGCAAGTGTGTTCCATGTTTGTTATGACAAAAGACACGGTTTTTATTGTCCTTTCTTGTCTATGTGGATGATATTATTATAACCGGTAATTGTTCAAAACAAGTTAATGACATCAAACTTTTACTCAAATCAAAGTTTTTTATAAAAGATTTGGGAAAATTACAATATTTTCTGGGTATTGAAGTTGTAAGAAACTCAACTGGCTTATGTTTAACCCAAAGGAAATACTGCTTAGATTTGCTTGCTGAATTTGGAATGACTGGTTGTAAACCAGTCGTTATCCAATCGAGGTAAATCATGTTTAATCTCATCTGTGTGAGAAGGATAATCAACCCTTAACAAATATAACAGTTTATCAAAAACTTGTTGGAAAATTGATCTATCTCTCCTACACGAGACCAGATATAACATACTTTGTGCATTATCTTACCCAATTTATGCATTCGCCTACGCAAGCTCATTTTAAAATTGCCTTACGTCTTATAAGATATTTCAAAGGTGCTCCGGAAAAGGAATTCTGTTTTAAAAAAGGAGATCTTTAAATATAAAAGCTTTTTCTGATTCGGACTAGGCTAAATGCCTAAGCTCTCGAAAATTGTTATTGGTTTTTGTGTGTTTTTAGGAAGTAATATTGTTTCACGGAAAAGTAAAAATAGTCTACCGTCTCAAGGTCTTCTGCAGAGGCAGAATACTGATCCATGTGTGCTGCTAATGCGAGATTATTTGGATCTCAAACCTTTTAAGGGAATTGAAAGTTGATACTAAGCTTCCAGTCCAGCTGTGTTGTGATAATACGGCGGCCATTTCCATTGCCGCCAACCCTGTCTTTCATGAGCGTACCAAACACTTGGTTGACCTTTTCTTTTTACGAGAAAAAATTGCTAAGGGAATTATTTGAATCGTTGGTGTTAAGTCAAAGGATCAAGCTGCTGATCTCCTTACCAAAGGTCTATCTCCTGGCCCTCACGAAAAGGTTTGTCAACTTCTCAACATATCTGATTGCTTCAAATATTGAATTGAGGGGGGGGGGGGGGTCTTAAAATATTACAATTCTATATTTTGTGCTTTTATCTTTTCTAATATTTTTCCTTTCTTTTTTCTTTTGAGTCTTGCTGGCCTAGTGTTCGGCTGGGCATATATGCTGTTGGGCTCAAGTCTGTTTGCTGATGGGCTGCTCCTGTACGCGTGAACCCTACGGATTTGTCCCTTTATATTCTGCTGCCTTGGGATCCCAGATCACACAAACATTACTCTCTGTTTGCTCTCTGCTACTTCTTTCTGGGTTTCTCTCTAGAACATTCAGATTCGATCCTTGTCTGTTCGACAGTTTTTATATGCAGATTATCTTGTTGATAATCTGCCTTGTCTGAGAGTTGTTTTGTCACGATGTCTTGTACCGTTTTTCATATTATTCCTGTATTAAAAGACTTCTACGTTACTTCAGTAATTTGATAAAGTTTTGGTTGATATCGTGTTGTTCACACAAAGCTTTTGCTTCTGATGATTTGTTGAAAGCATTGGCAGTGGAGGTTTGTGATAACATGAAAAAGAGAATCATAAGAAGAAGACGACGACTGGGAATCTTCATAGGAGAAGTAGTATTGTTGGAGGAATTAGGATAACCAGTAATATTGGGTCTGGGTATGTATAGGAAAATGAAACTTAATCTTCTTTGACCAGTTGAGAGTCAATTCCGGTGTGTAGTTTTTGAAGTCAACGGAATTGATGAAACTTTAGTCAACAAGCTGTCTTTTTAATTTTTTTCTTCTAAAAGTTTTAATCCCTCTTTAGGGGTTGGGATTGTTGGTGGTCTGCATGGATTGCTTTGATTTGTATACTTAGAAGTCAAAACCAACTTCTACATGTACTTTTGTTAGTCAATGTTGGTAGCTATGCACCTTCATATCTTTTTCATTTTGACTCATTCCAGCGTGTGGGACCAATGGCATGAAATTGATCCATGAAGACATCTTCATTGTAGAAATCATATATGAATGAAACAAAACAAGATTGTAGGAGTCTAGGCCACACTTACCTGACCCGACCCATTTTAACCGAGCACCCATTTTACCAACTCTCATCACTTAATTAATAATTGTACTGTTGTGCAGGCTTGGCTTATATATTTTTTGGGAAGAGCCAAAGTTCATGGTGTAGAAAAAATGAAGATCGACTTCACCTTTGGATAAGCCATAGTGGAAACGTCTCTCACTTCTCATCATGCTGTTGATGGTATATTTTTTACAATTTTTTTCATAAAATAATTAGACAACAAAAGAGAATAAAAATGACACTCAACTCCATTAAGCTATCAAATTTAATCTTTTTCTTTAACTTTTTTGTATGTGATTCTGTAATCCGAGAAGCATACATCAAAGTTCCATAGGCTAATAAAAGTGAAAGATATTAATTAGCGTTGATAAGATATGCGGGTGCATGTAGTTTGTCAAAACAGGTTTGGTTTGAAATTGGTCAAATTAGTGTTGTTGGCCTGATTTTAACGTTGCTCAATTTACGCGCCGCTTGCGGTGTGCACATATAATGTATATATGCGTGGGCGCTTTGGGGGCAAAAGTGAAATTGCACTAATTTTAACGTTATTTCACCAATTTCGTGAAAATAACGTTAAAAGCAAAGCGACGGACGGTTAATCATGCATCATGTAGTGGTGTTGATAGCCAAAAGACAAGGGAGTACATGCCAATCCGTCTTTGTCAGTGTTATGTGCCTTATGTCCAAGGCTTGATGCAAAACGACAATCGAGTTGAGGGTCTCACTGGAAGCAGCCTCTCTATCCTACGGGGTAGAGGTAAGGCTGTCTACATCTTACCCTCCTCAGACCCTACCTTAGCTTTGCTATTGGTGGGATTTAATGAGTATGATGATGATGAGTGTTGTTGGCCTGAACCCGAAGTTGGCCTGTGAGGGTTTGATCTTTCTGGATAAACGAGGTCTTCAACCCACTTGACACATTCATGTTTTAGCTAATTTTTTCATATTCTACCCGTTTAGGATAAAGTACATCCCAAAACAGCCCATTTATAAGTATTTGGGTCAGAACAACCACCTCTAAGATTATTTTTTGCCAACGCATGGTCTTTTGTAGATAAATGCATATGTATCCAGTTATTACAGTTCTACTTATAAATGAGTCAGTTTGGATATGTTAATTGAAAAGTTTAAACCTTCAAGGGAGTGGTGTGGTCGTAAGCGCTCGAGTCTCTGGTGACACAACACAATGATAGCATGATAAACTAGAAATCCCATTAGTTTTTTTGAATTTCTTTTTATGTATAAGCCGATCTGTGAATGTAAACGGCTCTTTACAATTAAATCATCTTTGTAAACAGCCTTTCACTTTCATCATACGCAAAATCCTTGTTTGTAAATTCAATCAGCATCATATTTTTTTTTCACCAATTGACGTCTCTAAAATTGTGCGTATCAATGATCTCACCTGAAGTTGTGAACAATTATAGGGAACATAAGAGTATCGTGTGAGTGAAGAAAGTTTAATGGACCGTTTAAATACCAATACAAGTGCAGCATGCCATCTGATTTCCCAAAACTGCAGGTTTGTATCTTTTATCAGCTGTCTTGCTTTCTTTTCGCCTTTTACATTTATATTTCCATAACTTGTCCAAAACCATTCAATCTTGCATGACATCCTATCAGTTTTTTTACATTTAATGATTAATTTGCAATAAAATAAAATGTCAGAGTGTGATGATTTAATATATTATTCACTTGAAAAGAATATGTTTTGGTTCAAGCCAAGGTATTGATAACTTAATTATATCACTAAGAGTAGTAAATGAAAAGTATGTTCAGTTTATAATGATTTTAACCTTCTGATTATTTGATTGTTTTGGTTTCAAATACTCAATTTGGATAATAATTTTTTAAACTAGCTGCAACAAAACTTATTTACCGAATATATATATAATATGAAATTACCAATGTGCCATTTCTTTTAACCCAATTTGACATCAGTTATTGATGTGGTTGCAGGGTGTTAAGCATCCATGGTTCTCCAGATAAGATTGCACCAATGGAAGATGCCATGGATTTCGCAAAGCATATATTAAACCACAAATTGCATATCATCAATGGAGCTGATCATGAATACACCTGTTATCAGAATGAGCTAGCTTCAATTGTGCTTGATTTTGTCAAAATCAGTTCTAGTCACGACAGTGCACCAACAGCAAACAAGGCTGTACGTTCATGCTTATGACTTTTTTTTATCTTATACTTGATGTATAAACGAGATGTTTAACTCCAAGCCTTATTATCAGTTACATTTTTTTATTAGAATCCCTTTTATGCTTTGTTTGATATGCGTATCGGTTAGGGGGTGGGGAGACATGTGAAGAAGCATGTTTTCTGGTAAATAATTGAGGGTGTTGAAACTGTATCTATATAATCAGTATGGCAATTGTGATTACAGATATTATGATATTACAATAAAAATCTAGTTGTCTAAATAAAATAATTGAGGGTGTTTAAACATTCATGTACACTTATGGCAATATTCGACTTCTATAACCTACTTACCCTTTTTGTTTTAAACTAAAAATTTAATTTCTCATTTAATACATTAGGGATAAATATAATGCCACTAAAGAAATGAGTACTGGTTACATTCTTTTGTGACATAATATATCGTCAGCTAATGTTGCGATGAAAATATTCAATTGCAAAACTAGCACAATTTGTATCATGGTCCAATATAATACTATGAAGGCCACACTGACTATCATAATTTAGCACAATTGGTATCATTATCCAACGACCGGTAAAAGAATTCAGACATCCACCACTAGATACACATATGAAATGTAAGGGTTGTTCTTAAAGATCACCCAAATGACGCCCTCAACATGATAATTCTCTAGTGACATCTCTCATTGTCGGCCGAAACTTTGGATCTGTGAGAATGCATGCTAGTGCTACATTATAAACATGCATGACTGCCTTTTCAATCGACATGTTCATTGGATAAGGGAGTCGCTTGTCCAATATATTTTCCAACATTGTACCGTTATTAGTCAAATAGTTCAAGGATGAAAGGAGGTCTCCAGGATGCTTCCCTCCAATTGTCTCAAGTGCCACCACCCCAAAGCTATACACGTCACATTTTTCAGTCACTATCATGTTATAGGCAAGCTCTGCATGAACATATATACCAAAGGATTTTTAGCAAAGTTCAACTTTTAATAGTCATACCAAAGGATCTCTAGCAAAGTTCAACTTTTAATAGTCATAAAAGAAGGGTAAGATAAGATTACCTGGAGCAATGTATCCCAAAGTTCCTACGGTTACTGTTTGGTTGGAGGAATCTGGGTCAAGCAATCTGGCTGCTCCAAAGTCCACAACAAATCCTTCGAGTTCTGAGTTCAAGAGAATGTTGTTGGTTGATATGTCTCTATGAACAATAGGAGGGCTGCAATCGTGATGCATGTATGCCAAAGCGTGGGCTACATCTTTGATAATGTTCACCCTCTTCATCCAGTCCACTTCTACAGCTAATTCGCTGTCACTCAGGGCGCAAAATAGGCTCTCCTCTTCCATGTATTCACATACAAGGAAGTTGCATTTTTTATGCAAACAAAAACCATAAAGTTTGACAATGTTTTTGTGCCTTAGGGTGGTTAACACTTGGACTTCGTTCATGAAACACTTGTTGAATGCTGGTTGCTTGGCTTCAAAACGATGGAGTTTTTTCAAAGCAAAAGTATTACCGTTATACAATTTTGCTTGATAAACACTACCATAGCCACCAGTTCCAATGCCGTATTTGGGGTCAAAGTCCTCTGTAGCAGAGATGAAGTCTTCATATGCAATTGTTCCATCATAATTCAATACACAACACACATCTCCATGTTTTTTTGTTTCTTGCTGGATTTCGTTTCGGTAGACTTTTTGCGACGGTAACACACATAACAAAGCACTAAGAAGAAATATCCAAAGAGTACGGGAAGAACAATATATAAACAGAGAGCAAGTATGTTCTTGCTTCTTTGTGTGCAGATAGATTGTCCTGTCAAGTCATTTCGTGACAAATCAACTCTGCCATAATTCGGACAAAGATCTCGGGGAACAATTCCGGTAAGGTGATTATGAGACAGATTGAAATTTGAAATATTCAAAACAGGTATATATCCATCTAAATTATTACTACTAAGGTCCAAGTACTCTAAGTTATAACACTCACTTAGATTTTGAGAAGACAAATCACCTGACAAATGGTTTGATGAATAATCAAGGTAATAAAGTCTTGGCAGCTTTCCAAATTCAGGACGAACAGGACCCACAAGACCATTATGACTAAGGTCGACGTGTTGTATGTTCGTCAAATTTGCTATATGTAAAGGTATGTGGCCATTTATGGAATTCATGCGTAGGTTTAGAACTTTCAATTGCCTTAGATTTTGCAAATTTGAGGGAAGCTGGCCGTCAAAATTGTTGACACCCAGATTCAAAGTTTCGAGGTTATGTAAATTAGTAATTTCCTTTGGATGGTTCCATTTAGTTGATTTGTGCTCAAGTCTAAAAAGATGAGATTGGCCATGGAACCAAAAGATGGAGGTATTGGGCCCGTAAGTTGGTTTTTGCTAAGGTGAAGGTATTCTAAACCGGTGAGATTGGTGATGGAAACAGTAAGTTACCTGTGAGTCAGTTCCCATGAAGTGAAAGATAGGTGAGATTTGACAGCAAACCAATCTGCTCTGGGATGCTCCCTTCAAGGTCATCATTATTAATTATTATCGAAACGACACTTCCTTGAGTGCAACTGATTCCCTGCCGAGTACAAGAGAACCAATTAGTGGCAAGCCAAGCTTTTGCTTCTAATGATGTATTGTAATCACTGGCAGTGGTTTGCGGTAACATGAATAAGAGAATCATAAGAAGATGATAAGTAATAGTAATAGTATGCCACATTCTATATATTGTTTATTTATCACCAAACTGTAAGGACTGGTACTGAATATATATATATATATATATATATATATATATGCATTTCCAAAGCTGTGTTTAGTTTGGAAGTCAACAGAAAGGAAGCATTAGTCAACAAGCTGTCTCTTTCTTTTTCTTTTTTTCTGGCTAAAAGTTTTAACCTCTCTTTAAGGGTTGGGGTTGGTGGTGGTCCGCATGGATTGCTTTGATTTGTATACTTAGTCAATGTTGGTAGCTAAGCACCTTCATATCTTTTTCGTATTGACTCATTCCAACGTGGGGGACCAATGGCATGAAATTGATCGATCGAGGACATCTTCATTGTAGAAATCATATACGAATGAAACGAAACAAGATTGTAGGAATTCGAAACAAATTGGATAGCAAACAATTGTTGGATATAAGTTAAATATTTATGTACTAAACTTCGAAACATCTTTTTATAATATTTGCAATAGATATAGCTCATCTCATCTTACTCGGATTTTAAAAATTAATGATTCCAAAAACAAATATACTTTATTTTATAAAAACTTACTACTCAAAACATACATGAAAAAGAGCAGCATCATAAGAAGATGAGTGAGAATCTTCATAGGAGAAGTCATATTAGTGGAGGGATTAGGACCAAATTGTGATCCATTCGTTCAAAGTGATTAGCCCTGAGTATTAACGACTATGAATCTGACAGCGCTAATTTTGACTGAAAAACTGAAGAGGTAAAACAGGGTCAGGTCAAACTACGTAGTTGATAAAGTCAGTCAAATATGATTTTAGTTTCTTGATAATTTATTTGTACTTCCTTTAGAGAAAGCGAGAAAGGTTCGTTTCAGTATGGAAATTATTACAGAGAAGTTGATGATCTGCGGGCTGTGATCCAATACTTTGAACATGAAAATCGCTCTGTGGCTGCAATTATTAATCTGATATCTCTAAACAGAACTTTTCTGAATCTATTTTGATTTTGCATTAGGAAAATGCTATGTTTTGTTAATATCTGAATCTATTTTGATTTTGCATTAGGAAAATGCTATGTTTTGTTAATAAAATATGTCTCATTCCTTTTTCCAATAAATGAACACATTAAACTTGCTGTTTATATTACATGAACACATTCAGGTTACTGCTATATTGACCAGAGGGACTTTTGCAGGCGGGAATGTGGTGCTTTTATATGCTTCAAGGTTTAACGATGTTCAGTTGTTCACGATGTGGCCAACATTTCTGGCCAGTTTGAATTGAAAAGATGCATTGAGGGCCGATTGGGTAAAGATTACTTGCAGAGAATTAAAAAATATGGATTCATTGATGTTGCCAATAGAAAGGGTAAGCTTCATTGTCCATTATCTGATCGAAGAGTTTGGATGTTGGTTTTAAATTGGGTTTCTATCATCTTATAAAACATGGTAAATTTATCAAAAACTTCCGATTTGTGTTTTAGAAAATAAATCCAAGTCATACGAGTGCAATCATCGATAAATAGGACAAAAAACGAAATTTTTGTCCCCCGATAACTTCCGCTGGTCCCCAAACATCCGAGTGAATAAGAGAAAAAGGAGTATTAACTCTTGTGTTATTTGGCTTATAGGTATGCCTGTGGCTTTTCGCCAAAGCACAAGTCTCACAAAGTAATGGTTTATTTGAAGGAAATAACTTAGGAAATAAAAGATGTAAATAACCAGTTGATGGGTGTCCCAATCTTCTATGCCATAACCAAGCTTCTCTATCTCTTGTCCCATGAGCTAACATTACAGTACCATGAGTCACTTCTTCCACGTAATACAATCCTTGGCGTTCAATGCCACGCCCAATGATCACTCCCGTCCTGATATCCTGTAAGATACAAAAAGTGGGGTGCATTAACACGGTACAATTTACTTCCTTTGTCACGTGACTTATATATAATAGTTTATGTGACAATGATGGGACATAAAGGCAATTCGAAAGCTTTAATGTTGGTGAGATTTCAATAGTTCCTCCACCTTCTACCGGAACTATCCCCCCATTTGCAGGTTTTATATGATTAATCTTGGGTTTGGATTTCGAAATTATGTCCGATAATTCAAACGTCATGGTGTCGGTTGCACCACAATCAAATATCCATGATTTATCTATTTCTTCACAAGTTTTGGCCATATTAGCATGCCCCAAAAAATCTAAGTTCGTTTCTTCTGTTATGCATTCTTTAGAAAACTTTTCATTATTTTTATTAAATAAAGTGTTTTGAGGAGTTTCATTTTGTAAGACTATATTATTTGGTAAAATGTCATTAATTTTTGGATCATTAAATATAGTGTGGCATGTGCCGTATTTAATAGCTTTAGAAAATAACGTGTTTTTAGGAGTATTATTTTGTAATAATTGATTATATTGTAAATCTTGCTTAATTTTTGAATCATCAGACATAGGTTGGCATGTATCATTTTTTATAGATTTATTATAAGGGGCATATGTTAATAAATTTAAAACAGAAGGAGAAAAGTAAAGAGGGTTAAAAAGAGAAGGTCTGAGAAAAGCTTCTCAAACCCGTTACCTCCATCCTGCCCTAGTTCTTCATCTCTGGTGGCTGAAGCAATTCCTCCGAACCCGCTGCTTTCACTTTCATGGCGGCCGCCGCCACCACATGTTTTTTCAGAGATACCTAAAGCGGCCGCTGCTTTCCCCCATCCTTATTACCTTTTTTATGGCCGTCATTCCACCATTCAGGGTAACCAACAAGCTTAAAGCATTGAGCTTTTGTATGTTTCGACATCCCACAATGATCGCATTTCAATTTTGTTTTGTCAATTCGGAGTGAAGAACTATTATTTGAGCTCTTCTGACCGATTCGACCCTTCGTCACTAGAGCCTCTGATTCGTGTGGCCCATTGGCCGTCAAGCCTGCCGACACTCTGTTTGGTGAAGATAAGGTGTCGATGGTTGTTCCCAGTATTCCCACTTGATGCGCCATCTCCTTTCGAACGGCGGCATAGGCGTAACGGGTCCCATCGGAGGATCTCTCGTTTAATGGTGTCGTATTGTCGATCAAGGGCATTAAAGAATTGGAAGAGTTTTTGTTCTGACCGAATTTTATTGTAAGCTTCTATGTCACTTGCACATTTCATGGGATTCGGGTCTCTCCTCTCAATTTCTCCCCAGACTCCCTGCATAAGAATCCAGAAGTCTTCGAGAGGTGACCCGTTTTGTTTTATTCCATTAGCCTTGACATGTAAATGAAATGTTTGTAGCTTGTCTTTCCTGCTACTATAAGTCACCACTAATGCATCCCATAATGTCTTAGCCGTGGGAAATTCGATTAAGTTACTTGCAAGCGCCGGTTCAATATTTTGTATTAACCATGAAAACACGACTAAGTCGTCCTATTCCCATTCATCATACTTTTCATCGGATAATTCTGGTGGCGGCGGATTTCCTGTTAAGTGACTTAGGAGGGATTTTGATTTACCACCGATGGCGACTCGAATCATTCGAGCCCATAAAGCATAGTTTTGGCTATTTAGCTTGAGACTATCAGAAAGTGATTGTTTTTGGGTTTGATTTTGATTTTGAGTGTTAAAACTACGTTTGAGGAGGTTGGATATTTGTAGTGCAAGATCATTGTTGCTGGTGGGTTCATTAGACATGATGTCAGATTGAAAGGGTGAACACAGGTAAATGATGAGTGGTTTTTGAGCAGGTTGACCCTAAGATCATACACGCTCTGATACCATCTTAACAATTGAAAGGTTTAAAATAATTGAATTGATTGTTATATTTTTACACTGAACAAAAGGCTCAATAAATAGATGAATACAAAACTTAGAAAAGGAAATAATAAGGCTAGAAAACTTCTGGATGGTGTCCAACGGCTCTTAATTGGCAATCTTCATTGGTTGTCATAATCCCTTAAACATGGAAATGATGTGAACACTAGTCCAATGATTTTTCTAATATTATTTTTTTTCTAACACTTTTGACTCATTCCAACCGTTTAGATCAATGATCCAACTGCATGAAATTTAGCTAACTTCACCCAATTGTATAATTATGAACAATATAGTTCAAATGTTTGTTTAAGGTAAATATGAAAAAAAATTTGAACCTAAGCCTTTTCAAACAAATGTGATTTCTCAGTTTCATTTAGGTTCAGTTTGGTTTCTTCCGGATGATGTTCTTTGGTTTCTTCCAGATGATGTTCTGAACACCCACCTTTATTATTCTTTTGATGGGGGACGAGTCTTATTGGTCATGAATGCTGGTTCAGGCTTCTGAAAACCACACGCAGAGGCTCCTTTGCCTCTCCTATTGCCAGATTCTTCAGGGTAGATGGTCGGAACCATTCTACGAGCCTCATTTTGAATTTTCTCTTAACTCAAACTCTACTCATACAATTCAATTAGTTACAACGCTATATTTTGCTATTTTATGTTTAACCTTATGGCGCTTGTGTGTGTAATCTATTGATGTTATAGATTTTGTTCTATTTGGATACTTTGGTTGAATTGAGATTCACTAAACTTAGGGCAGTGTATTGTTAGTTGAATTGGTCTACTCAAAATTTTAAATATGAATGGCAAAAAGGAAAGTTCAGCTAAGAAGATCTCTATCCTACTCAAAATTTCTAACCCCTTGAACGGTTCGGGGCATATTTCCAATAAATTGATCTCCAGGTCCTACTTAATATATATGTCATGCTCAAGTCAATAAGAAGAATAAAAGACATTCATTATTTGAAGAGTAAACTTATAGGATGGTCTCTATGGTTTGCCAATTTTTACTTTTAGTCTCTAACTTTCTAAAAATACATGTATGTACTAGTGGTATTCTCACTTATTACTCAGATAGTCCTATAACTAGATGGACGTTAGTTTTTCAGTTAAGTTAGGGTGCAATGACTAACTTACCCTTACTAATAATAACATAACTAAGACATTAAAACCCTATTTATTTGATTAATCAATTACATTCAAATGGGTCCCACACAACCCCTCACCCAATAAGCCATCTTTAACCATCTTTGTGGGACCCACCTACAACCCTGTTGGTAATTTTAGTGTTATCAATATAATTTTAGTGGTATTGGATTAATTTGTTGACTAAATAGATCTTGTTAAAAAATTCAATGAGTTAGGAGATGCGGGAGTGCAAGCTCGTTTTAATTTAATAAGATTGGGTTTTCATGGGTTTTGTATTTATAACTTGGGCCGTTTTGTATTTATAATTTGGGCCGGTTAATTCTTTCATGTTGGGCTTTCCTTTTATGGTGGATTAAATAAACTAGTACACTAATTTGGGCCTTGGGTATGAATCAGATCACAAGACGTGTTTCCATTTTATAAATTAGGTAAATTAGTTTTATATTTTCGGCCATGATTATTATTTAATTTTTTAGGAAAAAATCAAATAGGAAGTATGATCATGGTAGGAAGTCTAAGAAGGTATCTTCGCCTTACACGTGTCAAAGTAGAAAAACAAGTGGGAAGGGTATTTTGCTCAGCCATTAACTATCTTCTCCACCAAACCCTATCTTCAGGAGCAACTCCTCCCATCACGCACACCCCTCATGTAAAGCCCCTAAACAGGGCACCTCACAGTCAGGTCACATCACAATGTACTGTTTGAAAATAAGTCTTTTGTCAAAAATACGCAGCGGAAGTTTTAATTAAAACAGTAAATGATTAAATAAAAACTCAAAATGTTATTTAGTTTCTAACAGATTGAATGCATTCCACCATATCACGAGTAATCCCATCTGCTAGCCAAGAACAACACCGACTCAAATCACACACCTGCAAAACAATCTAACATACATGCAAAAGTCAGCTACGCTTAATGAGTTCTAACAGTTTAGTTGAAACGTTTATAACAATCCCAAATGCTGTATTTGAAAACCAAAACACCATCATTTTAAAACCACCATCATTTATTAAAATACATTATCATCTTTTTAAAGTTTAATGACTCCAACCAGTAACCCAAAACTCCATCCATATCCTCGGTCTAATCATCCTACCAGTAACCTTTGCGATATGGATCAGATTACTTAGACACCAAAGGACAACCCTCAAAGCATCTTACTTCATAGGCCAGTTAACCATACTGACCCGTATCTAGGACATAACAATTAATGGCCTAAAACTCAAAGGTACCTTTACCTCGTCTAACAACTACTCAATTTAACATCATTCTACAACGAACATCATTCGTCACCCGCATCATTTATCATCATTCATCAACAACATAAATAATCACATTTACCCACCATTTAACTAGCGCGAAACACATAAGCACATAAGGTGAGAACCTAACACATAATCAGGTCAAATCACTAAGAAGTGACCATAGTTCGTCTCATATTGCCGCATGTAACCCCCCTCTTTGGGTCAGGTTACTAAACTGTAGCCATCATCGTCTCCCACATAAACCGTCGTTGCCACCAGGGCTAAAACATTGTCACAAATCGTGACCATCAACTAAGCACCTCAAGGGTGCTTCTCGTGACCTGACGCCACCCCGAAGGTAACGCCGCCATCACAAATAACCCGCATCTCGTGACCTGACGCCACCCCGAAGGTAACGCCGCCATCACAAATAACTCGCATCTCGTGAGCTGACGCTACCCCAAAGGTAACGCCGCCATCACAAGTAACCCGCATCAAGCACCTCAAGGATGCTAAAACACATAGATACACATATAAGGTTAAACGCACGTTAACTACCCGACAACTACTACCTTCACATTCCCGCTATCAATAAGGTTCGGAACCTACGATAGAGTTACCAATTAAAATTTATCACGACACAAGTAGTGCTTTAAATTTCAACATCTACCACGCCCTATACATATACGACCTCATCATCACTAAATAAAACGGCATACGTCTACGCAGGACTAATAAAGCCCGATTAATCACCACGTCGTATAAAAATATTGTTTGTGGGAAAATGTTTATAAAACATTTTTATGGCATAACTCGTTAATATATAAAACCCATGACATGTATGAAAACATGTGAAAAGCATGTATGCTAGCCCTGAAAATATTTAAAAAAAGGAGATTAGAACTCACCGTTGCAAAGCTTCCAAATCCATGAGCTAACCGTTTCGAACCGCGTCCTCAAATGAAACCTCAATAAAGCACGCGAACGGCAGAGTGTAGTTGCAAAAGAGAGAAAACGCGAAACTTAGAATGGCGTCAACAACTTGGTCAATGGTTGTTCAGCGCCTCAAAACTCTAGTTGGTTAGGTTCTTTTCATACATGACCATATTACTCTAAACCATATTGTGATACACACTCCTAAACCCACAATATTTATCATACTGGTTATAAAAATTTAGGAGAGATAAAGGAGGTGCTAACTAGCAAGCTTAATTAATTAACAAGCTTGCTAGCTTGCTTATACTTCAACCCACAGCTTATTTTACACCCCCAACAATTCAACTAAATATTTATGTTTACTATAAACACATCATGGTTACCATCACCATTTTATCTTCTTCATGCATGAACACTATACATACCCATGCAACCATTCCCACTAACGTTCATACTCCATGCATATCTCCCACAATGCTATGCCTACAACAGACCACACAACCTGTTATTATGTTCCCCATGCATCACTCTTTTCATTTTAATCAGTTCCCATGTTCCTGCAATAATAACATCATCCCAACACTTCACACTTTCATACGTAGCCATGCAACTATCCATACGCAACCCACTAAGAATAATAAACATCATTCATATTGAAGCTCTCATATCTACCTCAAACTAACTAACGGTTCCTCTACATAATCACGCTTCCTCGTATAACCCAAAACGAACCCACTACTTCATCATCATCGCCCAACCGTCACCACTTCGCAACCTTAACCGGGTTTTCGCATGCTCAAACAACTTCACGAACTTTACGCGGAACGAGTTTCCAATCCATAATCCGAACCCGAGAATCATACGATTCAAGACGAGCGAACGAAATAGTTACCTAGAATGTGGTTTCTTGGACGCCAACAAACAGCTTCCACAATCACTCTAATGAAGAACCATGGAGTCATATTCAAGCTTCATAACCCATCCCCATCATGCTTGATTCAATATCGTAATAAGATTCTGAATCTTTGTCGTAGTTGTACAAAGTGATCATTATAAAGATAGTCATCGACACAACCGATTTCACTTAGGCCGATGAACCGTCCACACACAAAACCGAAATGATTGCTGAACGCACTGCGCTTGTTCAAACTCTATCACCATCATCGCCTTCCGTCATCACCGCTCACACTAGTGACCGCCACCACAACCCCATCCTCCTACATCACAATCACCACCACTCCACAGTCACTTATCGTCGCAACTGCCACCATTATCACCATCATCTGTCATCCCCAAACACCACCAACATGCACCCCCCGCAGCCCTAAACCCCCACCGAACAAACTACAAAGCCCGTGCAACCAGAGAAAAATAAACGGAACAAACACGATTACATAAACATAATCACCTTGACGCGATCTGGAAGTCACACCACCAGAAACCGCCTTGAACCGCCACCGTTATCGTTCTATTCTTATCCGCACCTTCTTTCTCCGCCGTCGCACTCACGAACTGATTCCTCTCGGTATACGGTTGTAGGGTTCGAAAGATACAATATAAACCCTAATTTACACTTTACACCCCTTTTCATTCACCCTTTTAAAACTTATTCCCAAAGTATTAAATCCAAGTCTCTTTATTTACATAACACCCCCTCGAGTTTTATTAAATCTAAACACAACATCAAAGACTTTTCATTGTCTCATGGCATGCACATCTCATTTTCACTTGCTAATTAATACGGGTCTGAAAATTCGGGATGTTACACCTCACCACCACCAAACCACCACCGCCACCACTCCATCACCCACTGCCACCACAACCCTCCCCATGGTTCTCTCCACTCATGAATAAGTTGAAAATAAAAAGGACAATGATGATAACATACCAGTGCTTTAAGAATTAATAGAAAGAAAGGCAAAGCGGTGCACACATATAAGAACACTGCAACCAAATATCCAACAGGTTGATGTCCAGAAGAAAGCTAAAAGAAAAAAAATATTCTTATAATTCAGTTATGACATTAATTGAAATACACGTAAGTCGTAAAACCGTGCTAAATAGTAAGCAAACACGTCAAAACATTTTGTAAAACAAAAACATTCATCTATACTGACACGTGAGTAAAACGTATGTATAAATTGAAAACAAAAATGTGAATTTTTACCGTCATGTAACGTAAAACATAGACAAATATAAACACAAACTTATACTGCGAGTTGGTATAAAATATAAATAAACTCAAATTTATACTAGAAAAAAAATTAACATAATGTAAAAAAACACAAATCTTGAAGACCATATTCACCATAATAACTAAAAAAACAATATAAGAAAAAAACTCACTACAAGATAAAAAACCATAAAATAAACAAAAAGATACAACCTTCTAAACTAAGGGTACAACTAATTAAAGCATGGAACACCAACTAAGCTAAATGTACTAAACTATATGCCTAGAAATATTACAAATTTATATTATATAAAGACCATATAAACCATTTTAACTAAAAAACAATATAAGAAAAAAGTTCACTACAAGATAAAAACCATAAAATAAACAAAAAGCTACAACCTTTTAAACTAAGAGTACAACTAACTAAAGCATGAAATACCAACCATATATGCCAAGAAATATTAAAAATTTATATTATATAAATATGTGTTTATTTAATTAACGAGATGTTGCGTTTTACATATATTTGATTCTTTATTACGTCTTTGTTTAATTATCCAAATGACATTTCATATAAAACACAATGAAGATGAAATATGGGTTTATTGAACTATGTTTTATAATAAATTTGAAGTTTTATCCATTCATTTGATATATATATTTTTTCATCGTTATATTTTAAGCAATGCTTAACTTTTAGATTTTTTTTTCAATGCATTTTGAATAAATATAGTTTCAATGTAAGATTTTTTATCATTGCGTTGCGTTTTATAACAATGAGAAAACATATTTTTCTTTTGTTTTTAATCCGTTGCGTTTTAAAAAAAATATATTTTTTGTTTTTAGTCAATTACGTTTTAGAATATACACTTTCTTTTGTGTTTTTAGTCAAGTGCGTTTAAGAAAAAAAAAAACATTTTTTTTGTTTATAATCCATTGCGTTTTAGAAAAGACATTTTTTTGTGTTTTTAGTTTATTACGTTTAAAAAAAACACATTTTTTGTGTTTTAGCCAATTACGTTTTAGAAATAACATTTTCTTTTGTGTTTTTAGCCCATTGCGTTTTAGAAAAAACACTTTCTTTTGTGTTTTTAGTCATTACGTTTTAGAAAAAACACTTTCTTATGTGTTTTTAGCCCATTGTATTTTGGAAAAAAAAAACACTTTCTTTTGTGTTTAGGCCATTTCGTTTAAGAATAACACTTTCTTTTGTGTTTTTGGTTCATTGTGTATTAGAAAAGAACATTTTCTTTTGTGTTTCTAGTCCATTGCGTTTGTAAAAATGACATTTTTTGTGTTATTAGTCCATTGCGTTTTAGAAAAAAAAAAAGACATTTCTTTGTGTTTTTTTCACTGCATTTTAGAAAAAAAAATTCTTTTTTTGTGTTTCTTCCATTGCGTTTTACGCATCTAGTTTTCGAAACTTTTTTTAAAAAGTATAGCAATAGTGTGCTCGTTTTAAAAATAAAAAATGCTCGTTTTTTATGGTGCAATTTTAAAAAAAAAAATAATGTCGTATGAAAAATTATTAACGTTTTAAAAACGAAGGGAATTGAAAGAGAGGGAAACTATTCACTTGAATGGACTAAAATACCCTCAAACTAACTCACGCGCCTTCTTATTTTTGTTCAATTTCACTCATTTAATCTTAGCCCTTGATTATTTAATAAATGATCATGATTACTTCCTACTTAAATAAACTTCTTAGTATATCCTGACCATTAATTTTGATTTAAGATTTGTGAGAAAATAAAAACCAAAACTGATGGATACATGTGGGTCGCACAATATCACATAAAAAGAAAAATATAAACGGTTTTCTTGGTCGTCATCAAAAGCTGGTCGAAAAAGATCATGGTTTTTATTCTCAAACAAAATCAAGTTCATTCTTGTAAAACCTCTTGGTCTTATCCGATTAAACATTTGTGTGTACCCACAAATAGTTTCATCTGAAAGTGTATCATGATTCCAAGAGGAACCCAAGTGTATTCGACTATGACGATCCCTGCAAGTTTTAGTTCATTTAATGAATAATCGTATTCATCAGCAATCAGGTAAGTTTAACAAACCCCTGCCTCTTCAACCTCCTCTGCCTTCCGCAGGTCATCACCGCTAGCCACCGCTTCATAACAATAGACAACTATATTAGGTCAACCATCAAAGCAATCCTCTCGTCACACTCTTGCCGGTCCACCTTTCTCTCGCCGAACAACACTAATCTTGCATGATAGAGTCCACTGACCGACCTGACGTGCTCGTGATGAACTAGATAAAAGTTGATACCGTGATAGACTCATACATATAACCCAAAATCGAACTTAGATTTATTCCTCTGGCTGATCTACTGGAGTTGATTGCCGACAAGAGATTACAGAAGATAATAAAAAGGGTAATTTAGTCATTTCACAGCAACTTAACCGAATAAACTAGCGTTCATCCAGTTAGAGGACTATCCAAGTAACAAGTGAAAATACCATAAGAAACAAACATGTAATTTTAGAAAGTTGTGGTCTGAAATTGAAAACTTAACAAACCACAGGACCATCTAGTTATTTTACTCTTATTCGAATAATTCCATTTACTTTATATTAAAAACAATACACTTTCCATCTATTAGTGCTTTAACAAAATTTGGAAAACTGAATCTATTAGTGCTTTAACAAAATTTGGAAAACTGAAGTCCAAACAATACACTTTCCATCTATTAGTGCTTCAACAAAATTTGGAAAACTGAAGTCAAAATAAAAATTTAACATTAATAATGATTCAAAATTTAACAATAGGACGACCAAACAAGAACCTGGTCGGTAAACCTGAAAATAGGTCAAAACAATAAGGGCTTGGTTGTATGGGCCTAGATATGGAATTAGTTTTGAAATCTTTCTAGGGTATAGGATTCGGTGATAGCCGATCCGATTACCTGAAAACATTTATCCGTTAAACCGAACCATATAACAAGTAGTTTTTTTTTGTTTTTTTTTCATTAACCCTGCTCTAGCAACAGTTAATTATAAGGGGTAACTTTGTAAAATAGTAACCAAGTTTTAAAAGTGTTACAATCAGGTAACTCAAGTTTCAAAAATGTTCCAATCAGGTCACTCAACATTCATTTTTTATTAAAATTAAGGAATTTTTCATCCATTTCATAGGTAACCGTGGACTGTGGTGATATGGATTTTGGTTTCTTTTTTCCCTTGTTTTTTTAATTTTCAATGTAATTAAAGTGTTTTTATTTTTAAAAAATATAATTTCATATATTAAAATAATCAGACCCTAGCATCTTATGCTCCATTTTTCTCTTGACACATGAAAAAAGGACATGGCTCGAGTTGAATGTTAAGTTATCTAATTGTGACAAAAACGATACGAGTGACCTAATTAAAACACTTTCCACCACGTTATCTGAAAATAATTTTTCTTTTCTTTTGGAATATAGATTTGATAATATTATTTATATTTTTTGTGATATGAAATATTAACTAATTATCTTTTGAGTTTATATCATCATTGATTTAACATATCATAGATATTTCAAATGTTTTATATTGATAATGATATGTAGTAATTAATCACAATTTAATTTGTTGTCGTTGTTAAGAAAATATATAAAAGTTAGAATGGTAAGAAAAAAATGTTTTTGGAAATCTCAACACGTATTTTTGATAAGATATAAATGGCATAAAACATAGCTGACAGGTAATTACATGATAGTTATTGCACCAAGTATGGAACACGGTTTTACAACTGAGTATGGGACTCCAATTAGCAATATTTGTCACATTGTCATCCCGACGCGATAGTAAGACTAGGCAGTGTGGGGTAACGCCCCCAGCACCCACGGGGTGACGCTCCCAACACCAGCCCCTCTTCACCAAAGAGGAGCGTTATCACTTGTAGCACCATGCTCTTAACGGGCGTTAAAGGGAGAGTGTAGTGGGCCAATGTGCATTAACCAAACAGATTTATTTGTTTTTTTCTCTTTTTTTATTAGTAGGTAAAGGGGTTTTGTACGGCTTTATTCCACAACTTAGTTAAAGGTGGGGGGTCGTGTCTTTGATGTGTCATAGATGTGGCGTTATAAAGCCTTTAGGGGCTTTATCCCCGTCCCCTTGTGATGTGTGAAAAAAAAAAAAAGAAAAACATGTATCAATGGCGTTAGACTATGCGGTATAGAACACTTCCCCATGCCACTTCACAAAAATTTGAACAATACCCCCCCCCCCCCCCGTTTCATACCATAGGCACCATTGAGGAGGCGCTATTGACGGTTTGTGAATGCAATAGTCAACACTAGCGAGGTTTGTTTGTGTGGGCCATACCTACTAGCCGTTGATAACGACTATAAATAAATAAAAAAAATCAATTTTTTTTAATATGAACACACACAACTCTCACACTCAACACAACTCTCTCAAACACACTCAAAGCATCTTAAACCAATTTTAGATAATGTCTACAAGTTCCGAGACGTCAAATGATTCTCCAACCTACTCGGGTACTGATGGATGGGTTTAGGAATGTGATTTATATGTGTTTAATGTCTAATCTTATGCATATTTCATCGTTTAAACGTGTGGAAATGGATAACTATGAGGAAATTATATTTTGAAGGTTAACCATGAAGATTGGACGTGTTTTGGGGGATGTTAACGGATTGAACATGAAGATATTGGAAGATGGTAAGATAGAGGGCTGAATTATGAAGACATGGGCAAAAACGGTGAATAAAACGGAGCTAAAACGAAGAATTTACGAAGAAAACAGTTTTGGAAGGAATTTGTCAGTAGTAAACTACGGCCAGTCAACCATAAGCTACGGTCTAGTGAAACAAAAGAACAACAGGTGTAGACCTAACCTACTGTTATCAAACCGTAGGCTACGGCGGAGAGAAGCTGGCAGCACGCTTTGACTTTCAAAAAATGTTTAAAAGGGGGGTAAAACCATAACTCGAAGGGGACATCTCTGGGACGAATTGGGATACAAGACACATTGAGGCACCAATATTCATCATCAGTCATCATACTTTCCATTAAAACCAAGATCACGATGATGAAATCAACCGTTTATCATGCTTTTGAAGATCTTACAACCGAGATGAGCGACTAATCTCTTAGTGGTTTCCTCTGGGTAGAGGATTCTTGTAAGTTAATGACTTTTATGTGTTTAAACTAATTCATGAACACGGTAATCTAAGCATTCGATTCTTGTTACTATTTGATTTGATTGAATGATTGTAACGATTGATTTTAATTAAACTTTATTTCCGATTCATTCAGTTCCCGAGAGTTCTAGTAATCGTGATAGATTTGATACGGATTAGGGTTGGTAATTTCAGTTGATTGCTTATATGATAACCTTCCGTTGTTTTACAATCGAAGTAAGTAGTCTTTAGGTAATCACAATTAGTTAATTGAATTAAACAGTCATGTCTATGTGATTGTCACTGTTAAACACATATTTGGTGTTGCTTTGAATCCAAAATCCGGAGGAACCAATGTTTTCTCCCATTGTTTTACAACCCAATTTAGTAATTCGTTAGTTAAATCAAACTCTCAACAACTAAATTCTATATTATTGCAATTAGTTAATCATCACTTAATCCATAACACTTTTCACCAGACTCCTCTGGATTCGATACCCTTCTTACCCTACCTACCTAGGTTAATCAGATTTTTGCATGACCCTTCGACAGTCATGAGGTACGCTTGACGATTTGATCATAGTGGTGGCGCAAGAGGTGGTTCAAGTTTTTAAAGAGGATGAAGCGGAATCGTCACAACCAACACGTTCTAGACAACCGCATCATGAACGAGACCAGATTGGTGCTCACAACTGTTTGGTTGGTGATTATTTTGCGGAAAACCCATTATACAATGAGATCAATTTCGACCCAGCTTTCGTATGAGTTACCGTCTTTGTTTTTGGGTTAGTGGTGATTTAGAGCGCGGATAAACTTTTTTCAAACAAAGAGCGGATACGGTAGCCATTCGACAGCTAGCGTTTAGAATGACAAGCGAAGCTTGGAACGAGTATCTACGGTTGTCGGCACGAACGTGTAGAGAAAGTATTTATAATTACTATTGTTATTATTAATATTTCTAAGACATACTATTTGTAATTATTACTATATTTTTGTGAAGGTACTCACTATATATTTTTGCATTCGGAGAGCCATGTTAAGTTTGGAAATCAACGCGGAAACTTTAGTCAACATGATGTCCCTATCCCAAAAATATCATTGTACCCTCCCGACACGTTCTCAAAGAAGACACGAAATCTGTTGGATTAATCCCGATCTTCTTAAAGATATCGTTAGAACTAAAAATAAGACCCCTTCTAGAGTGATACACTGATACCCCTTGCAGACTCCCTTCACAATAATGAACTTCATACCTTTATCATGTAGTTGACCCACACTAACAAGGTTAGAGGTTAACTAAGGAACAAAATAAACATCAGTAATGACCTGTGTGACCCCTTCAAAGATTACACGTACATCAATCACCCTTTCCTTGCACCTCCAATCTGAGATCATTTACCAGCTTTACGGTCTGTTTATATGTCTCATCCAGGTCTATGAACCATTCTTTGGAGCCGGTCATGTGGTTTGAACAAGCAGAATTAAGAAACCATATGCTTTGATTTCGCGATTTATCATCACCAACAGAAGCCTAAGAAGTAAGGTTTCTTGTTCATACCTTTCAATATCCACATATGCCATTAGCAACAGTTCTTCATTGTCTTCACACTCGGTGTAATTCACGGCTTTATCACCATTAGGACACTCATTCTGAAAGTGCCCTAATTGATGACACTTGTGACATTCCACCTGAGCCTTATCAAACGATCTTCCACATCCGCGCCCCCTTCCTCTACCAATGAAACCTCTGCCTCTAACTCTACCTCGACCACGACTAGCACCTTTATCATATTCGACCTTGAGGGCTTGTTCATCCTTTGATACGCGCCCAATCTTTTGTTCGTGCATCAAAAAAGAGCTCTGCAATTCATCCACTGAGACTATGCAAGTCCTTGGATTCTAAATAGTGCAAATTAACCACAAAGTTGAAGTTCTCTGTCATAGTCCTTATGATTTTCTCCACAATCTTAACATCTAGCATATCTTCACCAACATTCCTCATATCATTTGCAACCGACATGACCCGGCCAAAATAATCAATGACTGATTCTCCGGTCTTCATCTCCAACATCTAGTAATCATGTCTCTAACGTTGCAGTTGAGCTCGCTTCACTCTGGCATTCCCCCTGGTACTTAATCTTCATAGCGTCCCACGCCTGTTTGGCCGTCTCCTTCTAGGTAATGGTGTTAAAATATATATTCATTTTATTTAATTCAGCAGTAAATTAACATATATTTTTTTATCTTTCAGTTATTGGTGGATTATGTCAAGTATCTATTTAGATGGGCTATTATTGGTAAATGCTTTGTGGAGATATCACCAGTTATATAGAAGCCCTAATTCTTCTCGTGAGATTGCGCTCCAGTTGTCTTGCCTTTCTTCAAGTTCTGTCTCCCGTAATTGGTGCTTCTTGGCTGCAATAGGAGAGGCCTCGGTGTTCTATATAAAGCCCTGGTTCCATATGTTTTATTATCAATCATTCTGTTCTTAGTTCTCTCTGATTATAAGCATTATTCTCTGGTTTGCCTTCATAGGCTTTTACAGCCATCTTATTCGTTTCTTATTACAAATCTTGTACTTTGATTCAAGTTAATTCTATAAATCTTTCAGTTTGTGACAAATGGTCTCCAAAATCTGCTTATCGATGGAGTAGAACAGAAAGTTTCTCGCCTTGAGATCAACCTGAAGGTTAATCTTGAATTAGCATTAAAGTTAAGGGTTTATTTTATAAAAGTTGATCTATTTTAGTTGATTATATTGTAATAGGTTTAGAAAAGGTGTAGTTATAAATAGGGGTTTAGGTTAATGTTTTTATTTGGTAAATTCGTAAGTTCGTTTTATTGAATAGAAATAGTCTTGGGTTCCCCCCCCCCCCAATATCTCGTGTTCGTGTTTGTTGATACGATTGTTTGAACCGTCTAGGCCAACACAATCAGCTTCATCGCTTCTAGATTCTGTTATTGAGCAGCCGAAATCTCCACACCTTCTTTAGGTTTAGTGAAGTCGGGATCAATCACACTCCACTACTCCTTCGATCGCAACAAATTCTCCATCACCATGCTCCAATAATCATAATCCCCGTCAAACTTGGGAATTATCAGGCCTTGGGAACCTCCTTCGTCCGCCATCGAAAACTGATCACAATACTGATAGAAACACTCCGGAATACCACTTGAAGGATTCAAGTAGTACTTAAGGTTTAGAATTTGATAATCATTCACTTTATTCAATACTCATAGAAACACTCCGGAATACCACTTGAAGGATTCAAGTAGTACTTAAGGTTTAGAATTTGATAATCATTCACTTTATTCAACAATCAAACAAGGGTTATATAGATAGGCTTACAAGGGGAAAAACAAACTCTGGAGACAAATCCGGCGACTCACACATACTGGGAAGCGTAACAAACCAAAATACCCGGACTACCAAAAGACTTGGACAAACACAACTAAACAGACCTGGGCTAAGACCCATACTGGACTCTAACAACTGGGCCTAAACATGCCTTATTTAACTGGCTAACACTAATACAAATGGGGGAGCAGTTTGTTTCTTGGCATATGCTCTTAGCAGGTCGAATGTCCACTGAAAGCATTGCATGACTGATTTAAGAAACAGTTTTTCTCCAACAAAAGAATTACTACTAAGGTCCAAGTACTCTAAGTTAATGCAAACACGAAGACTTCTGATAGCTCCGGTCACCAGATTCATAGAGAGCTCTAGATGGTATAGATTACAGGGATTTTGAATGGACAAGTTACCTGACAGCTGGTTTGATGAATAATCAAGGTAAAGAAATCTTGACAGGTTTCCATGAATAGGACTCACAAGACTATTATGATTAAGGTCAACATATTTTAAGCTCATCAAATCTGCTATGCCTAGAGGTATGTGGCCACTTATGGAATTCATGCCAAGGTTTAAAAAGAATAATTGGCTTAGATTGCCAAGATTCAAGGGAATTGGACCGTCAAAATTATTGTCACCCAGATTCAATGTATATAGGTTTCGCAAATGAGTAATTTGGTTGGGGATGGATCCAGTCAGTTGATTTGTGCTCAAGTCTAGGTATGTGAGATTGAGCATGGAACCATAAGATGGTGGGATTGGACCTGTAAGTTGGTTTTTACTCAGATGCAGTCTTCTTAAATGGGTGAGATTGGTGAGGGAAACTGGCGATTTACCACTGAATTTGTTAGCAGAAAGATTAATTAAGTACTTCTAAATTGGCGAGCTTGGTTAGCTAAACAGGCAAGTCACCACTGAAATTGTTATAAGAAAGATCAAGGTATTGTAAATGGGTGAGCTTGGTGAGCCAAACAGGCAAGTTACCACTGAAATTGTTACCATAAAGACTGAGTTGTTTTAAATGGGTGAGATTGGTGAGCAAAGCAGGTAACTCATCACTTAAACAGTTACCATCAAGATTGAGGGTTTTCAAACCGATGAGATTGGTGAAAGAGTCAGGTAAATCCCCACTGAAATTGTTATAAGAAAGATCAAGGCGTTCTAAATGGGTGAGATTGGTGAGTGAAACAGGTAATTCACCTGTGTGTCGATTCCCTGGAAGTGAAAGTTTGGTGAGATTTGAAGGCAAACCAATAAGCTCTGGGATGCTTCCTTCATGACCACCGCTTACAATAACAAGGCGAACAACCACCTTCAAGGTTTTCATTGTAAATGCCTATCTCAATGACACTTCCTGCTTCGTTGCAATAGATACCATGCCAATTACAATGATCATCTGAAACATTTACATATCGTGGCCGCCAATTAGTTGCAACCAAAGCTTGTGCTTTTAATGATTTGTTGAAACCATTGGCAGTGGTTTCTTCTGATAACATGAAAAAGAGCAGCATCATAAGATGAAGAGGACGAGTGAGAATCTTCATGGGAGAAGTAGTGTTAGTGGAGGAATTATTATTAGGATAAGTAACAAGTGAACCAAGTAATATTGAGTCTGGGTAGCATATATCCCCAAAACAGTATGCATGTCAAAAAGATTTATGTCCATTGGTCCTACTCAAACATCTGTCATATGCCAAGTCAATAATGAAAAACTTAAGCCTTTCATTATTTAAAACTTTCCATTTAGTTTGTACGAAAAAAAACAGTATACTTACTCGTATGGTTCTTCCTAGATTCTGAATTGAATTATGGGGGAAAAAAATAATCAGTCAGTAATAAAATTCATGAAATTGAAGATATAAAATACAAAATCAAGGCCAAACTGCAATTTCGTATCATACTGCACCTTCCACTACTTGATATCGAAACCTTCTAACCTTAATAATTTGGTTAGGGTTCATCGTCGTCCAGTTGAGAGCCAATCCCAGGGTTAAGTTGAACCTGAGAGCCAATCCCAGGGTTTAGTTTGGAAGTCAACGGATTAGGAACCTTTAGTCAACAAGCTGCCTTTTTAATCCCTCGATCTTTAAGGGTTGGGGTTGATGGTGGTCCACGCGCATTGATTGCTTTGATTTGTATACCATTATACTTTTCTACGTGTATTTTTCGTACTCAATGTTGGTACGCATGCACGTTAATATCAAGGTAGCGTTTGGTACGAAAGAATAGAATGTTTAATGAAATAAATCATTTTGATAGAATGAAAAGAAACATATTTGCTTGTCATGTGGTAATGTAATAAAGCATTCCAAAGTAATGCAACTTCTTTCAAATAACAAATGAGATGTTTTTTTTCATTCCTTCAAAGAATGAAAAGAAATATATTATTATTATTATTATTATTATTAGTGGCAAAATTGGAAAAATATATATCAAAATTTTATTATTAACTTTTTACCATTAATATATTATTATTAAAGCAATTATATTTTTGTCGTTTTTAATACAATTGAGTTTCGTTACTACGTTTTTTTTTGTTTATCAAATTGTACAAAATAATGATTCATTCTATTCACATATGAGTAACCAAACATCACAATGGAATGTAATGATTCATTTCATTTCGTTACCCATTCCATTACCTCATGCATTCCATTCCTCCATCCAACGTGTAGGATCAATAGCATAAAAATGATCCATCGTCACTATAGGCTTACTAGGTTAAACAAAGGTTCATAGCCTAAAAAATAGGAGCTCCTAATTTTTTATTATATATATATATATATATATATTATAATGTATGAGTGAGGAACATTTAAAAGATACATGAAAAATAAGAACTTTTTTATGTATAACCCAAAAATAAGGGTAAAGTAATCTTTTCCATTTAGTTTAACAAAAATACGTATAATTAGGTAGTACTTACACTTCCCCTCTCAACTATAATTATTTTATGCATTCTTGTCATGTCTTTTAAACTATCACGTTATAAAAACAATCGAAGGTACCATGACGACCTACTATTTTTTGTCGACATTTCAATATTTGTCTTAGACAATATCAACGTGTGAATTAAAATGTACAAATAAATAATGCATTAGTGTACAAGTGATTACCGCGATACATAAACTTCGGTCATGTCAAAACCCTATGGCCACTCATTATTATTTTTGCAGCTTGATGCAACAATTTACTCATAAGATAATGCAAGATCAACTTCGGTCATGTCAAAACCCTATGGCCACTCGTTACCACAAGGTAGATAAACTTTTTCCTTGAATGAATTTGCAACGGATTTTTTTTTGAACGGCTAACTGCTTTCCACGTGTAGACCACCCTTTCGGAGCTATATCCAAAGACCGACTACTCGACTACCGCTAGAAAGCGTATCACACCCCTGATGCGCGGGAACCCCGTAGAATGGGTAAACCCTCGCCCCCCGTTGGACTCGAACCCGGGTTGAATCCCGAGCTGAGCCTTCACCCGGATGTCACAACCACTGCGCTGCAGATGGAAGGACAATTTGCAACGGATTTAATTGCCACAAGGTAGATAAACTTTTTCCTTGAATGAATTTGCAACGGATTTAGTTGTTTTAATAGAGTTTATTCAACATATTTACTTATCAATGGGTCTGTTGGGGTTGTGTTTAATTTTAAACGGATCAAATATGAAGTTATAACTCTGGCGAGGGAACAAATGCAATTTCGGTTCGGATCGGAGAAAACTACACCTCATGTATGATTCTGGTAACCCAACGTAGGGTTCCGATCAGATTTCTATCGAACCTCAACTGCATGTTTCATATTCTTTTAGAAGTATTATTTGTGTAACACGTAATGGGAATAACAAGCTTAACAAACCAAACCAACCCGACTATCAACATGACAAACGATTTGATCTTATATAAATTGCATTGGGATGGGGGGTAGAGGTCCGAACCGACTGATGTTGAAGAATTAGCACACGAGTTGTGGTTAGGGGTGAAATGCCACTCGAACCCAGAGCTAGCTGGTTCTCCCCGAAATGCGTTGAGGTGCAGCAGTTGACTGGACATCTAGGGGTAAAGCACTGTTTCGGTGCGGGCCGCTAGAGCAGTACCAAATCGAGGTGTTCTATTTAAAGCTGCTCCAGCAAAGAAGAAACCTTAACCATATATTGATTGCAGGTGATCTTGTCATATATGGCCTAACCCATTTTTATTCCAGAAAAAAAAAATATAAATATTTAGTTCATGTATTTCTGTTTGTGTATTTACCAGGTTTGGCACCGAGAAGACTTTTCTTTTAGTCCTTGATCGATCAGTCAAAGTTTTACAGTGGAAAATGTTATATCTTCCAATATACTTATCTTGGATATGAACAAGAAGAATGCCTTATCGGGACATGGTTAGGAAAGCAAGGTGTTGAGGTACCACATAAATTATCGGATTTGTTCTATATAATAGAACAATATATAAGAGCCAAAATAAAAGTATATAATAAGGCTAGGTCCTATGATGTAGCTCAGATACCAAAGTTATTCACGATGAATTACTATTTGTATATGACATAAAAATTGTAAAGATGATAAAGGAACAAAAGGAAAAGCATGTTTTGGAGCTACATTACATAGATGATTGTAAGAAACCGATATGAATAGTGTTCAGCACAAAACTTATCCAGAAATGTTCTATGATTCAGATATGTTGAAGACAAGGGTGAATACAGATATCAACCAGCTTGGAAGAGCTTATTTTGGTAAGAGTAGTATATTCGGGGAGCGAGGTGAGCCTTTAACTTCACTTCGCTAAGCAATTAATATGTAGACATGTCTTGATACAGAGGCTTGCTCTTAGGAAGATAATGAGACATCAATAAGCTTCCCAACAACCACCTATTTGACCTGATCGTTGATGATTTCACGATCAAGAAGATGAGATGCATTGGATAAGAAGTTTGTTATACACGTGACATAGACATGCATGAAAACGGGTTGGTTTGATACAGGGCCGGCCCAATGCATTACAGACCCTAGGCACAGGCCTAGGGCCACCCAAATTGAAGGCCTCCAAATTTGTGACATGTTTTCTTTGTACTAGGCCTATTTATCAGCATCACACTAAATAGCTTAAAATTGAAAGGCCTGCAATCGTCAAAATACTGATTGAACCTCGAAAACAACAGACGTGGGTAGTTAATTAAAAAGAGTACAAACATGCAATGGAAATCGTGGAAACCTCGTAATCTGCGGCGATGAAATCTTTCACAGTTAGGATCGTAGGGCAGAGTTTAGGGATTTCAGATTTGGGAGGTAATCATCACATCTCAATCTCAATCTCAATTGAAGAAGAAGGTAACAACGTTATGTGGATTTATTTTTTTCTGAAGACAGTGTTATTCTCAAACAAAGTTCTTAATCTAAATTTTAGTTTCAAGATGTATTATATGTTTTGATTAGACGTATGCTGAAATATATAATCCAGGTGCTTTATGGATTCACTAAGGCTAATACTGAATTGAAGAGGTAGGAAAGGTATTTTGATTCACAAAGGCTAATAGCCTTGCTTATACTCCCTTTGTATTGTTCATTTATTGATTTTGAAACATGTTTAATATGATATTTTTCTACAGGAAGGGGTGGTTATTACAGATATATGGCATAATTTAAGTTTGGTAATGACAAGAAAGAGATTGCTGATCTTTTAATGGAAGTAATTGAGGTATGTAAGATGACCTGCAACTTTGCTTTATTTGAGCTTATCGTATAACATGAAAATTAATTTGACTTGTCTTGACCCATAAACACCTCTTTGCCCATTTTCTATGCATAACAACACACGTATAGTCTGTGTTGCAGAATTGTAGCATTAAATCACCCTATAATGTTTGTTTATATGGTGAATTTAACTAGAGGGCAAACGAGTATAGTCAACTTTGTGTATCAACCTCATTAGTATAAATAATATCTTCGCCACTATAATTTATTTAGTTTATAATTGTCGGTCCCAAACTTGAGTAAAGGGGGATGGTTTTGTTACAATGTATGTTGAAAAAGGGTAATTTTGTAAAAGGGCCTCCACTTTGTAGTTTGCTTAGGGTCTCCAAAAACATAGGAACGGCCCGGCCCTGGTTTGATAAGATGTCAAATGGCTAAATGTTACCACATGTGTCCACTGCAAACAGGTTTATGCTAAAGTTGTGACAGTTGGTTTTGGAGAGTTGCTTTATAAATAAAAAAGAATGACACTCTTGTTATTCTGATTGTATTGATGAAGAAAGATGGACCTAAGAGTTCTTTAAAAATAATTATTGATTTCATGAGCTCTAACCAAACCTGGTATTTCGACTTCTTAGGGTAGGCTTCCATCATACTAAACCGGATGGTGCTAAAGTTTTGTCACTGCTACGGAAACACAAATACGCCTCTTTTAATATTATCGGGTTTTCTGAAATAAATCAGTTCGGATGTTTTTTAGTCTAGGGTGTGCATGGGTCGGTTTTGGCAAAAAAACCATAACCGATCAGTTGTAGCGGTTTTGAAGGTTATAGCGGGTCCGTTATAGGTAAGTTAACCTTTAATATTGGCCTAGCTAACAACAGCTCAAAACAATATAACTGGGCATTATTAGGGCCTGGAAATTTGGGCTTGAAATTTTTTTACCATGAAAATATTGTTATTACATATTTGTAGATTTTAGTATATATTATATATCACTAAAAAAGTAAAAATACATATATTATACAATTATAGAAAATCATTAACCAACCCACCACTTTTTATACGGTTTGGTTATATCGGTTCGGTTAATTCGATTTTCTGCACACGCTACTTTGGTTATGGTTATGGTTTGTCCAAAGGCCCGTGCAAAGTTTATGAACCATTTTGGGCTTTTTTTCATCTTCATGTTGTTGGTTGATATTCTCCATAAATTTTGGGCTTTTTGTGAACTATTGGACTCAGAAGTTGCAATGTGATTGCTTTTGTTGGACTGAAAATTGCTGGTTGGTCTAAAACATTAAAAACTAATGCAAAATAGAGATGGGCATAATCGGGTTTTATTATTACCCGGAACCGGTTCCAACCCGGAACCGGTTTTGCTTGGATGTCATTGGAACCGAGTATGGTGTGGAACCGGGTCCAGTTCCTACCCGGGTTCACACCCAAGAATATGGAACCGTGTAGAACCGGGTACGGGTATTATGGAACCGGGTATGGTGTGGAACCGGTTCCTGTGTGGAACCGGTTCCTGACAGTAAACCCGACTTTTTTACTGTTCAGAACCGGTTCCTGACAGTCGAAAATCTGGCTTTTACTGTTTAGAACCGGTTTCTGACAGTCGAAAATCTGGCTTTTACTGTTTAGAACCGGTTCCTGACAGTCGAAAATCTGACTTTTACTGTTCAGAACCGGTTCCTGACAGTCGAAAATCTGACTTTACTATTCAGAACCGGTTCCTGATAAATGTTACCGTTGGGAACCGGTTCCTGGCAGTCGAAATCGGTTTTTTTATATAAACCCCTCCCTACTTCCATTTCAAAACTTAACACTCACCATCATCAACTTACAAACTCAATCATCTTCTAAATCTTGCAAAATACCTATGGCATGCAACGAAGAAGTTGTTACGGTCTTAGAGACGAAAAGAAACCCAGCTATATGGAAGAATTTTGATCTCTGTTTAATGTCCGACAGCCACGAGATGGCTAGATACAAAGCTTGCGGAAAATTTATGAAGGCCGCAGCCAACTCAACCCTTAAGAAACACACTGAGCGGCATTGCTCAGTGACGAAGGCAAAGAAAAATGAGACGGGAGAAGGTTCCGGCACCGGTTCTTCAAATGTTTGATGTAATTCGTTTGGTTTGGTGTTTTAATAAAGTTTGTGTAATGTTTCTTTCTATTGTGTTTGTTATTTTTGTGTTTCTTTCTATCGTTAGTCTCCACTTTTTCGGCTATAACCGGTTCCAACGGTAACATTTTAACGGTATAACCGGTTCCTTCTAGAACTGCATTTCCGGGTACTGATGGAACCGGGTACTAGTAAAACCGGGTACGGGTAGGAACCGGGTACGGTTAGGAACCGGGTACGGTTAGGAACCGGTTACTACCCGATTCAAATGGTAAAATTGTGGAACCGGGTTGGAACCAACGGGTATTTTGAACCCGGAACCGGTTCTACTTAATGTCGGGTAGGAACTGGAACCGGTTCCAGTTCGGTTCTACCGGTTCGGGTTCGGAACCGGTTTTTTATGCCCATCTCTAATGCAAA